>OX122891.2:63837626-65087626 GCA_944738655.2 Andrena hattorfiana | reverse complement strand
CTTTAACACTTTGTATATATCTTGATCTCAGAAAACGACACAGAAAACCAATGAAAATTTCACTTTTACTGCCGAAAAACATCAACCGTGGATTACTACTCTGTTGCAAGTGAGACCGCAATGAAGTTTACGTCAAGTGACTAGGCACTAGTGTTTCCATAAACAGGAAAATAACTTGCATGTGTAATGCGTTTAGAATTTTAGATATTCGATTTGTCCCATTTAAAACGTGTCCCCTTTATAGCACCTATCCCCTACGTTTTAGGAGACCGGTTGCCTAAATCGTACCTTTTACAGTACGTCAGAAAAACATTAATAACAAATTAATGAGTTCTGAACACAAGCTTAAACATCTAATAGTAGGTGGACAAAAGACCAAGCTACAATATCCGATATTAACTTGCGTTTAAATTACAATAATACCAAACACGAAATATAACGTGAAATATCTTAAATGGTACGATATAAGCAACCCTTCAAACCATAGTGCAGTGTATTTCTCTCCGCGGCTACGTTACACCGTAACGTCATTGGAATCTCCTCGAACAGACAGCAGGCCAGCAGCATCGTCGCATAAAAGGCGAAATATGTAAAGCGAGGGGGATAAAAGCCGCGGACTGATCAAAATTCCGAACGTACGCGACACTTCTGCCGCGTGCACACGCCGGCATAAAGCACGCCGGAGGTAAAACAAAAATACGCCCACGCGTCCAGAAATATATATCTCCTAGGGCCGAGCCGAGCCGCGGCGTCCCCTCCGCCTCCTCTCGCGGATCTCCAAGTAGCTGTCTCGAGCAGGGACGGTGATAAATCCGGGGAACGCATTAAATTCCGCCGTGTATTCGAAGTAACGATATAAGTGGGCCGAAGGAACGATCGAAATCTAACTGCGCCGGCGGGAAACGGGGGAGGCAGAGACGAGGAGGGTCGACGGTCTTTAGCGGCTTGGAACGTTGTAACTGCCCCATTGTGGTTCCATCGAACGCGTACGAACGCGTCGATCGACTCGCTGATCGATAGATCGGCCTTTGTTACCACCGTCCCAGACTGCCTTCGAGAGCATTCTTTTTAATACGACCCTTTTATTACAGCCCACGTTTGGATGCTGGCCAATTCCCCCCACCAGCGTTCCATCCCTGATCGACCCCCATGCTTTCTGCATTTTCCTCTCGTCACCGCATCGAAGACGATAGCAAGAAATCGAGGGTCAATGCTAGGCCCCTTTTATAAGCTTTTGATAAAAATCGTCGCGATGGAAACCGTAAGTTTCGCGCCAGTGTTAGGGAAAAGGAAATTGGTCGTTGTCGCCAACGTTGGTCCATATTGGAATTTTTACGATGAGCGAAGTGTTACTCGGGAATCTGGATCGAAAGGGGAGCTTGTACAGGCTGGAATTCGTTTTGGGGACGCGGCGGCGTTCATGCTGGAAACTTTGATTAAATTTTAGTTATGTTTCGTGGACGCGTTCGTGGCAATTTTTTCGGCCCCTCGGCGGGTTTCGTCCTTTTTGCGTCAAAGGAATGGTAATGAATTTTGGCTGAAGTTTGTTTCGCGAAGGAAATTTTGTTTTATTCTGCGTAGATGAAGGTTTAGAAGTTTGAGATTAAAGTTCTTTGGTAATTATAGGAGGTGCGGGCTACTGTGCGCGAGAAATTTGATAGAGTAGATGATAAAAGTAGGTACCGTAAACGGGAGAAACGTGGGCAGGTTTTTCTAACATTTTGCTATATAATATAATAATTAACATTTTTACATTTGCTTTAAGTATCCTATCATAATATTGCATCTTTCGTGACTGTACTACAGGTGTGAATTTGCAGAAAAATTTTGTCCTTTTCCTTCTTTAATACATGTGAATTAACTGATATAAATACAGTATTACACAAAAATACAATATAAATGCACATCATACAAGTAGCATTAACAGCTAAAGTTGTACTAATCTTAAGTTACATTGACACTTACCTAAATCTTACATTTCCTTTCTATATTGCTTAAAAAAAGAAATCGTTTTGGTTCCGCGATTACAAGTTCCGAAGGCGCACTGACGATACGTTTTGCACTGAACCCAGTCAGGTCCTTTCTTTTTTTTCGTCTGTATATACTGCTCCATACTATTTTTTGCCCAAGAAAAGGCAGATTCAATCTTCTTAAAAATCGTGTACGAAGTACATAAGACCGAGAAAACAATTTGAATAAGCGAAATTTACATACAATTTTAGAAAACTCATAACAAGGATTCATTTATTGCAACACATTTTTTGGACGATAAAGTTTGTCGCTTTGAATAGTCAATTGTTTACTAATTCTTAAATTTGAAACAATACGCCATCTTATTCTAACTGATAATAGATAATTTAAAAAAATGTCATCTATGTATCAAATGATGCACTATTTATTTTACATGATTTTTTTTTAACAGTTGGCAGTATAGCTGCCAATGTTACCCCGTACTGCCAATGTTCCCCCAATTTACGATAACCGCGATGATAAGTATGAAGAAACGTGAATCATCCCCTGTCACAAAGAGTGAAACTAAATTTCTGTTAATCGTTAAATTGAATGTTACAGCAACGTCACGTGCCGGTGACGTTTCCATATACTTTGTGATAAATGTGCTCTACTAAAAGCGCTCGATAAGCAGTTTACAGAAAAATTGAACCTGGAAATGAATTTATCGTGACGTTACACATCTTCGCGAAGTAGAATATCACGTGTTGGATCAGACGTAACGATGTTACTGCAGTCCAACGGGCAAGTAGTATAGATCACCGTTTAGTCAGACAGTAGATAAAGCGATACTCCTCAACACTCTCATAACTCTCGTTCTCTCGTCGCTTGAAACTGTTCCCATCCAACATTTCCAGCTTTACTTTACACACTTTATTTCTGAATTTTCTTTAATATTCTTTCGAAATTTATAACAAAATAATCACATTAAATTTTCCAAATTTTAGTAGCTTATAAGTTATCCTTGGCATTTAACCAAAATTTAAAGGCCTTCAAAATGGTCTTCAAGGTTTTACATGTTATTTGAAACAAAGAAGAATCTAAATGCTTCCTGAAAGCAACATTTCGGTCAACTGGTTTATTTACGCGTTACTATCGAATCGTACGTTCCCAACTTTCACAGATTCCAGACGTTCTGACACACTTTCTCCGGCGTCCACCTTTTCCGATAATTGGAAAGACTGAAAGTTCATTGTATCGAGGGGGAAACGGCTGAAAGCCTGGGCGAAAGAATCTGTTAATGGATGTTCACGTGTGAAACGTACGGCTTGCGCACAGCACCGCCCGTTCTCCGCCTTCGAGTCACCGTTTCTCCTCCGTTCGTTTCATTCAACGTATTTCCCCGACGGTTGCATTAGAAAGGGAAGTTTGTCTTCCGCCGTTGGAAGGAGCTTGACAGCTGATTCTCTTTTTTAATCATGCCGCCAGGCCGATCAGTCACTTCCCTCGTGGGAAGAAGCGATCCATCACCCTTCCGACGAATTGCCATCGGCGACATGATCTAGCTTGATGGAGAAAGACGCAAGTATGGGGGTGAACCACTCCGTAATGGAACTCGCGTGGCTAAATAAGTCAAGTAAAAGCTTCCCTCGCGATATATAAAACTTATTACACGTCGCTTCGAGCATCTCCACTTCGAATTGCTTATTAAATATTATAATTCGCGTGCAGTATTAAAAGATTCCCGGACTCCGAGCCCCACCCGACTTCCGAATAAATCAGACATCCGCGTATTCCATCGCGCGTTACAGCAAAGAAAGGCAAAGTTACGTTCCACAAAAGCCCAGCACGAAATACGAGGTAATTCGGAACGGAGGTAAAACGATTCCTTGTTCGTGCCGGCGCTCCCAAACGCGCTTTGAAAACCGAGCGCCCTTACGCCGAACAATCGTTCTCCTCGAAAGGAATTCGCCGTGCTCCTTTGACGGCGATCATAAACTATTCAACCCCTTCAGGCCTGCGATGACAGTCGCTCTGCCCCAGCGACATTTGCAACTCACAGGACGAAACAGTAAATTATTTCTAGACCGAAGCGCCAAAGCTTTCAGCTGTCCCGTCTTCGCCTGTCCCCTTTGGATAACGTCGCGCGCCAGAGCACGGGCATCCAACGTCTAATGCGAAACGTATCACGGAACTTAATAACCCTCCGCGCATGCAATACCAAGCCAACTTATTTCCTCCGCGCAGAATGGCTCCTTTTGAAAGTCGTTGGTGCGCGGCGTGTTACGACGCAGCTACCAGCGACGTCTGCACACTTAACCGGTTGATTAAACTAGCTTTCGCCCGTCAGAGTTTGTAGTCGAGCAAGATTTTGGATAAGTGAATTTCTGGACGGATGAAGCTCCAGCGTAGCGAGCTTCTCCGAGCTACGAAACTTCTGGATAATCGTGGTTTGCGGGAGCCGAGCCTGCCAGACTCCATTTCTAGATGTAGGGTCGACCGGGGCGAACCGAATCACATTGTGGTTGATGGTAAAAGAATAATAGTTAAACTTTAAAAGACATAGGTTTATATAATCGTTGTGTCACTAATTCAGCACCGTCCAATATATTCCTTTTGCGACGTACATGCTGGATAAGAAGGGATTTTTTGATATTCCATCCTCAAGGGGATGAAAACGGGTAAAATGTGTTTCACGGATTTCTTAAAATATCTTAAGCTCGATTTGATATCAACTTGGTTTTTACTTCGATAGGTTACTCACATAAATGCCAAAAAAAAAACAATTTCAGGATTTCGCCCTAATTAACCTCTAAGGGGGTGGTGGGAAGGGGTGAAATATGTTTTCATGAAGTCCTCAATATCTCTCAGGTGCGAAGCGAAGCGCGGGGGTATTTTGCCAGTATTATATATTTGTAGCTACTTAGTAGGTACCCCTTAGGCCTGAACGTTGATAATAAAAAATAAAACCAAATTTAAAAATCTTTCTTTTGCAAACAAAAAAATCAAAAAGTGAGGAATAACCCTGAACCGAAATGCTCGTTTCTATTGCGGTATAAGAAATATGAACTGCGTTCTTATTTTAATTATTATTAAAGTGTAACTTAAGATCCTTGAATAACGATAATTGGAAAATAGAGTCCTTTGATTACGTGATAAATCAATGTTTCGTTGAAATGGATTTCTGAACCACATCTTACAGAGTTCCAAGCGAATTCTTGAATGTCCAAGCTTTCCCCAAACTTTCAACCGATGAAATCTGATAGCACTTTTGTTCCAAATGGATATCCAAGTAGCCCGCCTTTCAGTCGGGTTAATTTTTGGCTATGAAAGTTGAAAGTTAGCCCGCTTGTTCAGCAAGTAACGCGAATTTAACTTGAACCCGTGCCGCCCCCATTCTCCACGGTATACAATGAACGGCTGTTGAAACTTCTGCGAAAAGATAGTCTAGTAGTTTATCCAGCTTTGCGTTCGCACCGAAGGGGAATGCTCCTCGGTAATTCCTAACTAACCGCGAACGATCGATGTTTCAGTGTGGCGGTCAGAGCGGTGTCTGGGTAGCAAGCGTGATCATACTGTCAATTGGAAGCTGGGTGGGCAAAGTTGGGCCACGACCAGCCGATGGCGAGATTGCACACCTGACGTCGCCGAGGGAGAGGCTGGAGACGGTCAGGCAGGTTCTTTCCGAGGTGCCTTTGATCGACGGGCACAATGACCTGCCCTGGAACATTCGAAACTTCGTTCACAATCAGCTGGCCGAGTTCGACTTCGACAAGGATCTACGACAGGTCGCGCCTTGGAGCAAGAGCGCCTGGAGTCAGACCGACCTGGTCAGGCTCCGCCAGGGCATGGTCGGCGGTCAGGTAATTCTTCAGTGTCTTGGTGATAAGAAACTTTGCAACGACAGTAATTTTGGGACATGATAAATGTGGAGGAAGTTTAGGTGTTTTGAACCGGCGTGAAAGAATAGTACACCTTTTGATAATAATAAAAATTGCGTGGCTACATTAAAACTATTCCTAATCTACTCTTCAATTTTCAACTCGCGAACTCTACTTTCTTCGACGCTCAAAGCAATCTTCTCTGCTCTGCTCTCGATCACCCCTGCACTTTTCAAGATCGCACACGCGCACAAAATTTCCGCCGCCGTTCCAAGAATCATTCTCGCTCGTAATCGACACGCAAACCTAAACTCGATATCTCTTCCGCCGCGAACACTCCTTCTTTGCACCAAACAGTTCACTGCGCAAAGTTTTCTCGCGTCTACGTAAATGAAAATTATTTCAAAATTATTAATTGTCACTCGAAAAGAGTCGAAGAATGGACCTGAAAGTCATCCTACAAATAATAAGGTTCTTCTGAAAACTGAGATTATAACAATGCAACTCTACAAGAGCGTCACTCATGAATTTTTGTGTAACTACTACCTTGCGTAGGAATCGTTACCAGAAAATGAAAAATAACAGAAAAAGTCGTCTTCGGTGCAATCTAAACGTGACCTCGAAAAGCAGAGAAGGATAGGCGTTCCTTTAAGAATTAAGTAGCTGATGGAAAGTCTTAAGTTCTCTCCTACCACTCTGCACCCCGTAACGTTTAGCAAGTGGTTTACGTGGTACTTATCTAGAGACACCGCTGCACACGTGTACACGTGTACACGTACATAGCCCCGCCCGCCGCAGAGCTCGCGTCCACGTAACCGGCGGGTTAAGGAAAATTAAAGGAGAAATATTTTCACGGCACGTCCGCGCATACTTCTCGCGAAAGTTGAGAAATTACGTGGACGGGGTGGATAAAGAGAGAAATAACAAAGCTGCTAAGGCGAACTGCTCGCCAGCCATGAAATTCACTTAGCTTTTTATTTAGCCAGCTAGAAGGAACGGTGAAATTAATTTGGGACTTCTTTCGCGGTCGTGCGCACCCTCTCGCTACAAGTCTCGCGGTCGCACACAGCTGCTCGCTACAAAGAGCTTTCCGAACTTGCCTGCGTGCCACGCGTGCGTATTGGAAGCAAGTAAGAGAGAAGAGACTGTAAAACTCGCGAAGACGGAAACTGATCCTCCGACGACGCTTCGATATCAATTTCAACAAAGTGCTTCGTAATTTCGTTAATCTATCGCATCGATCTTACGGTATCATTACCTACAAACATCTCCTTCACTCTGTATTCGATATAAAACCACCCCTTATATGAATGAAATATCGAAAATTAATTTTGAAATGAAATTCAGGATAATCTAATTTAAATCTCAATTTCTGCCTTTTTTTTATCTAATGGAAGAAGCACTTGTGTTCGTCCCAAAATTTGTTTCGCGAACGCAGAGACTCCTATGTTAGCCTAAATCGCAGCTCCCATTTCTAAATTACGTTTGAGAAACTACTTAGTTACCCCACGAAATGTTTCACAAAATTCCTAGCATTGAAATTATTCTTCCAATAATACCAGGCTACTATTGCCAAGTGCAGCTACCATTTCGAAAGAAACCTCAACGGGATAATCATTTCCTTTTCATAATTTATAGCATGCTAGCTTCGTCTCGCTTACCACCACACCTTTGTTCTCCTTTCACTCTCTAAAGCACCCCGTATAATTATCGCACCTTATAATTTTTGCACGCAATCAACCCATTTTTCAGAGAACATCCCTCGTATTCCATTGCGCAATAACTCGGAGCGGTTTTTCCAGAAGAGAATCTCTCTAATCCCCGAGCAGAGTCGATTCATCGACGTCATATAAAAATTCCCATTAAACGGTATCCTACCGAGTCGGATTATTTACGCCACGCCGCGGGATATTGGCCCCGTGCGCGTACGTAATCCCACGTTATGGGGAGTAATCGCGGCCGTGAGGGCATATCAAAGATGCCCCATGACCTCGCCGGATTTAATGCATCGATATGATCCTGAAGCCTCGAGTGTGTGCGCGCACATGTGCACGGATAAACGGGCATGCGTTGCAACCTGTGCAACTGCGATGGAAAGCGGAATGGAACGGGGAACAAGTGGGCCGAGCCTACCAGATGCCAACTTCTGACCATGAGCTCGTTACGCGGCTCCCTAATTTCCATGAGGCTCCCGGTAATTTACTTTACTTCTCGGTGCCTTCGTCTCGCGCCGCGATATGATCCTGCGCCCTCCTGGCCGTGGTAGATTCATCATGCACCCTGTCTACCATGGGAATGTAAATCTCCATTCTTACACGAAGTCCTCCCATACTAATCCATAAATCTGCAAATATAATTGTATTAGTGGATCATGTAGAGTAGCTAGCAAATGGGGAATTCCCTCGGTTTTTCTTGCACGTGGCATGAGGTGCCGGGAAATCTGTGTTTTAGATTCTTGAGAGATGAGTTCCTCGCTAGGTATTTCCTGGCTTAGCGCGTCTCCACTTTTATGGGCGCTTATTTAAGCCCGTTTAAGCCAATTTAAGCCTGTTTGGGTTTTGAAAGTAGAATATTAGATTTACTATTTTCACTCTTTCACTTATTCAGTAATCGATTGAGTAGAGATCATTTTACTCAATTGCAGCAATAAAGCAGAGTTATTTCAAAATCTGTGCTCTAATTAACTCTTCGTGGTCACACGGGGTGTATCTCACCCCAAGACCAATTTTCGAGTTCAAATGATTTGAATTCGAGAAACATCGATGTAATTTGATAGATTATATTGGAATTTAACTGGAGGATTAAAATTTTCATATAATTTAAACGAAAATTAAATATTCATGATTTGAATTCGAGAATGAAAAAGTAAAAAAAATAAAAATATCTATTTTTACCACAATCGTGGAAAATTGCTCTTCATGAACTACAAATGTTATCATATCAAAATTTACATTTCTAGAAAAAGACTATTCGAGCATGATTGTATGAGTGTTACGAATATACAATAATTATTACTAAAAATTTAAAAGATTCAAACATATGAAAATGGTAATTAAAAAATGACGCTGGGATCCATTGAACCCTATGTGACCAATTTGTGATTATAAGAAGATGTGACCACAAGGGTTAATATCACTTATAAACTACGATGAAATCAACATGCAAAGTGTTATAAAGGTATACGACTATCAATTCCCCCTTTTCCATCTCCTTCAAATTTACCCGCAAGAAGTGCCTATACTTGAGGCCTTCGCGTCTCAGATTACCCCTTCGAACGACAGCTTCTACATGAACCTTCCCACTTGATATTCAAAACAATTGGACTCATTTTCCAGCAGCACATGCCAATTACACACCATTCGTTCGCAAATCCAAAGCGTCATCTGCAATCTCCATCCCTTCTGTCTCATCCCGGCCTGGTCGAGCGGATATCCCGCAAAGCGAGCCGTGGTATTAAGAAAGACACCGCCGCCGACGGGATGACACAGAAAACGGTTCTCTCTTTATGAACGTAACCGTGTAACAACCGAGGAAGGCACACATAGCGGGACGCGCAGCTCCGCGAGCACGACGACAGTGTGCACAGCAGCGAAATAGAAACGGCCACGGAGACGCTCCAATATTACGTCCCACAAACACGGGCACGCTCGATGCTTCCACCCCTGCTTTCGACCGCAAGCTCGTTACCGGTTCCCCAGCTTTTCTGGGCCGTTTCTTTATTTTCCTTCCCTCGGCCAACCCTCCGCTTTCTTCTCCGCGCTTCCCTTTTCAGTTGTTCCACGCGCCGAGCTCGCGCCGGATGTGCCATTATCGCGGCGGGAAGCATCTTCGGTCAGCAAAGAGAGGGATGTCCGCGACGACGCTTACACGCGAATCCTCCGCGACTTTCTTCGGTGTTCTAACACTTTCAGTGACGCAAGGCTTTGAGCAATGAATAGTCAAGTCAGCTACGCCTCTTCGAATGGTCAGAAGAGCGAGAAACTTTTGCTTAACTCACCCTGAGCAAACATCCGGGGACAGTCGAAGGATACTTTCGATGCTTTCCAGAATGTGTCGACGTGGAAACACGCCGATGTTGTTTAAAGTGCTAATTTTCTGGCTGGAGATTGCATAAGGAGTAGGTACTCATAAGGAGTACGGTATAGGGCTATTGGTCGAAGATTTGAATACCAGAGAATTCGAATTCGAGATACGAATATTTGAAGACTTAGGAGTATTCAAATAAATAAATATTCGAATATTCGATGAATTAGAAGTATTCGAATACTCGAAGAATTAGGAGTATTCGAATATTCGATGAATTAGAAGCATTCGAATATTCGAAGAATTAGGAGTATTCGAATAAATAGGAGTATTCGAATATTCGATGAATTAGAAGTATTCGAATATTCGAAGAATTAGGAGTATTCGAATATTCGGAGTGATCGAATTTCGATCAGGAATCTGAACATAAAATATTTTTTCACACTGAATCGTGAAATTCTTTAGATATTGGCCTTTACAATTATTTGTTTTTCAAACGATGAATTTGAAACTTTATTAATCTCAGGTAAGTTTATAAATTTTGAAACGAAAGCAAACGTCAGTTATTAGTATTATTATACTAATTATTTTGCAACCGTTATTCGAACAAATTAGTCAAATAAATAATGATGAATTATTAGACTACATAGAAGAAATAATTTGTTGCAAAGAGTAAATAATTATTTCAATATAATATTATACTGAAGAGAATTTATTCGGATAATTACGTTACACAGGTATATATAGGTACATTTAGGTA
Organism: Andrena hattorfiana; assembly: GCA_944738655.2. NCBI lineage: Eukaryota > Metazoa > Arthropoda > Insecta > Hymenoptera > Andrenidae > Andrena > Andrena hattorfiana. The sequence continues at coordinate 65,077,012 of OX122891.2, read as the reverse complement.
CTTGAAACAATTGGAATACCTAATACCTTCTCTTTCGCAGTCGATCTACGCGACTTCATTTTTAATATAAACTGTGAAAAATTAGTATCAACAAACATTTTTGTAGGAAGCTAAACATTTACCAAAGATTAATAAAGTTTCAAATTTATCGTTTAAAAAACAAATAATTCTATACTAAAATATAATTAATACTCCCAATTATTCGAATATTTCAATAATGTTCGGATATTCCAATATTCTAATATTTACAGCTCTACTTAGTATGGTGCTCTGTTCTGAGAAACGGAATTTGTATGTCACTGTGTTTGGTTCCGTTGCAATGTCGAAAATCTCATCGCATAGAGAAAGGAGTGGATAAAACAGTGCGTCAGGGGCGTGGCTTTCAATATTTACCTTTGCATATAATTTTCTAAGTTCCAAGAATTGCGCTCGACTGCGGCGTTACAATCAGCCCCGTTAACTGTAAGTTACAGCGAATCCTCGTGCCGAGGATTATTTATAGACGCTACGTGATACCATATTTGCGGTACGATAAATCATAAACCTGGACCGCGATCATAAAATTTGTCATGGTTGCTCGCGGGGGAGGGGGGTGAAATAATGTGTAATAAATTCCGGAGCAATAATGGACAGCGATCTTATTAAACTGCAATAATGAACCGAAATTCGAGCGCGCACGGCTGGATATAATTTCGTGGTTCACATTGGTTTCTGTGTTATTAAATACTACATTGAAATATGGAGGGAAGAATCCAACGAATTTGATAACACAAAAATTTGCAGGAAGAAAGAAAAAATAGAAAAATTGAAAGATTGAAAGACACCGAAGAATCGTTATAGATTGTTGATTGTAGCATCAATCTTTTCAATTTTCACTTGTCACTTACACCAGTGTTTCCCAACCTTTTTGCGTCGCGATCCCCTTTTATAATATGCAGAAAACCTGCGACCCCCTCCTGCCCATAAAAGGTAAGGTAAATTTAATAAGGTAAAGAAAACACATTAAAAATACGTATTTCAGAATATAACTGTATCTTAATAATATTAAAAAAATACAACCAAAAAACCGTGGTAGCCCTCCACAAAACACTTCACACCCCACCGGTTGAGAATCACTGATATACACCTTAAATTGACATTCGACTGTTAAATACACAAGCCGCAACAACACACACTGAATCATGTTTTTACAAAAGTCTGTGTAAAAAAAAAATACAATGAACATATGGAGCATTGTATACAGACCGCAATCATACAAACAAATGGTCAAAACTCGAACTGAATTTTTTTCCGACTGTGTCGTTTCGATTGTCCCCACACGCGTTTAATCATGTCGTAGAAACCAGACAAATATTTACTCGAGATTGTGTAGCATCCAAGATTTTATTTTAATCGAGAGCAATTTCCAAGAAGAATAAATAGGAATATTCCCACGAATGTTTTTAACGAGGCAAATTTATCGAACTGTGTCAGATCAACACAGATCGTGTAAAAACAGAATTAAGCGTACAAGCTTTTAGAAACTGCAATGTTCATCCAAGCAAACAAGGAAGCTTAGCTCCTCCACATCTCGCGTTTCGTTTTTCACCCAGTTTGTTTTAATTAGCCAAGGGATAATCTGACGTGCCTGCTCCTTTTCTATCCACAGTTTTGGGCTGCTTACGTGCCGTGCGAGTCGCAGCATCTCAACGCGGTCCAGCTGACTTTGGAGCAGGTGGACCTCATTAAGAGGCTCATAGAGAAGTACTCGCAACACATGCAGTTCGCTGCATCATCAAGGGGTGGGTATATCTCTCGCGATTATCCGAAGCGACCCGCTTACGCAAGCCTCGACCACGCGACACGGAAACCTTTCCTCTTTCTTTTTTCTTCTTCTTCTCCTCCTTCGAGGACGAGAGACCGGCGGAGGCGAAAACCCCCCCATTACAGCTGACTCGTAAATTCCGCTGAAACGCGAAAGTTTGCTTTTTTACCGCGACGCCGTGTTTCCGCTTCGATAGCCGCGAGTATTTCCCATCGTTTCGACTAAACATCGACGTTTTGAACGAGCTTCAATGCTCGTGAGAATCACCGTTCCGCGAACGGACGATTAAAACGTTCTGAATCGTTGGGTGTCTGCAGACGAAATCATCGTCGAGTTAAACTAGAGGAAGTGGTGCATATATATATATAGGCTAGGGTCTAAATATGGGCTGGTTGAAGTATTGGGTCATAGCGGGTGTTTCACTCTATCGAAAAAGGTGTAAAAGTACGACTGAGAAAGAAGAGGAGCCGTGGGATAATGGCTTGCATTTGGTTTGGTTAACGCGTTATGTTGCGAAAAAAGAACGAACGAACGAATCTTAAAAGATTTTATAGGCAGGGACGAAACTAGGTTGTAAGCGCCCCGGAGCAAGGATTCTGTTTGGCGCCCCCCCCCCCCCTCAATATTTTACCACCTCCTATTACCCACCTTAGGAGGTTTGGTCCACACTTTACATATAAAAGACATTATAAACGTGTTTATTAACTGGTTTCAAACATATTGCAGGAACCCTAATTTGTTTGCTGTTTGATAACAGATAAATAAATTTTAATTACTTTTCCATCAAATGTATTTCTCCTTTATTCCTAATGGAATAACGTAATATATAAATTTGAATAAACCCATTGATGTAGCTTTTCCAAAACTATGTCTTTTCTTTATAAAGGTTTCTCATTTGGCGCCCCCCGAAAATCGGCGCCTGGGGCAGAAACACCCGCTGCTCCCCTCTAGTTACGTCCCTGTTTATAGGTATGTTTGTTTTATTTTTTTAACATTAATCTGGTGAACTAAGAGCTAATTTGCTATGAGCACTATATTGTTGACATTGTAAGCTTGTTTTAGCATAATTTTTTTGTAACGAATATCATTGCGTAGTAATGAATTTCACCGCGCTAAGCGTCCATAAGCAAATGGTCTAAATGGCACTCAGATAACGAAGATGCGAGTTTCATGTTTCGCGAAGGGCTTTTTTCTGAAGACACAGAAGGAGAAATTTTGACGAAGTATTTTCAGTGCGATGTCTAGGCACACAATGCCTGTGCGGGTGTTGAAAAGGACATACATCTGTAACTACTGTATGTAAATTGGCCATCAGCATCTAAGTTTATTTGTATTAGCATTTTTTAAATGTTTTAAAAAAATTCACTCTGAAAATATGCAGTTTTCACTGTTCGTTTATATTATTTTAATAGTAGCCCATATTTACACCACACATTCAAAAACGAAGATTCCAAATGTTATTTTAAATATAGTATTTGAAACAAACATTACTTTTGTTCAGCTTATTTCAACACCATGTCAAAAGGTAAACATATTTAACATATAGATTCAAGTGTCGCATCATAAAAATTTAGACCACTTCCTCTACTTTTTAACAATCCCTTGTCAGGTGAAATTTCACGTTCTAATCTTGCGAAGAGTTTAGACTGGCGTACAGTATTTACAAACGTCGTTGCATTTGTTGACGGTTGAATCGTGACCGGTGGGTTTTCAGAAATCTTGGAGGCCCATGCAAGGGGCAGGATAGCTTCCCTGATCGGAGTGGAGGGTGGCCATAGCCTAGGAAGTAGTTTAGCCGTTTTAAGGACACTGTATCAATTGGGTGTACGGTATCTCACCCTCACGCACACTTGTAACACACCGTGGGCGAAAAGTTCGTCGGTGGAGGACGAGGATGAGGAGGGTGAGTACTGTGAAACGATAGAATTACCATATTTACTCCCCCTCCCCGCAACGACTAACATCCCGGGAAGAAAGTATGATCGATAACGTATGAATGAAGTGAGCTACCGCAAACTTTTGCACCGTGTACGTTGAAAAATCGTTAATAATCGCCGGCTTCATTGTCCCAGAGGGGGTAAATGTTTCGGCGGTGAGCGAGAGTCGGGTACGTGAGGTGGTCTTTTGTTTCAGGAGGCGGTCTGACAGCGTTCGGTAAAGCGGTGGTCCAGGAAATGAATAGGCTCGGGATGCTGATAGACCTTAGTCACACAGCAAGGGCTACCATGAGGGACGCATTGAGAGCCAGCAGAGCACCCCTCATTTTTTCTCACTCCTCGGCCTTTGCCATTTGCAATTCCTCGAGGAACGTTCCCGACGACATCCTAAAGCAGCTGGTACGTTATTAAAGGCACCACTGGCACCGTTAATCCAGCTCGATCTTGCTTAAATACCTCAAAAAAGGCATTCCCCTTGAATTCCTCAAAGAAGTCATTCCTCTATGAAACTGATAAATAATAGATGCTTTCTTTCGCCCTGGCGTATACCGTATAATCTAACATTTGAGAATGAGGGTAGTAGGTGTAATTCGGTGTTATCTTATTAATGCTCTTCGTGGGAAACAGAAACGGTGTAATAGTTCAGCTCTTCGATATTTAGAGGGAATTTTGTTCCAATCGTGTTTGCTGCAGAATGTTTATAACATCCTGTATAGAGAGATCTGTTCGAGGTAGGCTTGCGTGAAATCGAAAGGAAACCCGATGGTCCCCATACTTTCCCCCGAATTGTCCCATTTCTCTTCCCCTCTGGAGGATAGATAATTATCTCGACTCGGTGGCTGGGCTTTCAATGGCTCGAAACATTTACCACCGACGATTCCTTTCTATTGCCGAGTGTTGCGCTCCATTATAGAGAACCCCAACCTCAAGGGACAAATTAGCAGGGCGCGAAATTAAGAGATCCATCTAGTACTGTCCCCTGTCACTTCCCGTGCCCGTGCCTCTCTGCAAATTGAGGGATTTCCTGCTAAACGACCACTTCTCTGTGTTGATCTCCCCAGTGGAAAATCTTTGATCGAGTAGACATAAGATCAGCGAGTACTATAGACGTTCATCTTACACAATTACGAAAGTATAGGGTAAAGGGCCCATTTACTGCCACCTACCCAATTATTGTCACCCTAAGCTATTTTACGTAAAATAACGAATAAATCTTATAAAATGAAGCATAAAAAAAATTTAGCATACAGTTCAAACTGTTATGTATACGATACAAAAGACAGTACTTAATTTTTTCTTTGTTAATTTGAATAAAACGATAAACAATTTTAAGCGGATATTAGGAGAATGGAAACGACTTTCTTATTAACGAAAGAGAAAGCAAGGCGTTAAAGAAAATGCTGTAATTGTAATATTTAAGCTATTAACATAACAAAATATAATATTTTAAATAATATAAGCATCATAGAAAGTAATGAAGATCCGAATTCAACGATTCATTAAGCCTTTTTACTTATTAATTGGGTGACAGTGATTGGTACAAGCGTTTCAAGAATTTTGGTATTACTGTCATAGCAGTAGTTGCTCGTGTACATGACGCGATGTAACCTTAAAATGACAGATAAACAGTATTAGGTTAGCTGGCAGTAATTGGGGTGTCAGTAATTTAGTCAAATACATTTGAAGGGTGTCAGTAATAGATCCCGTAATATATTTTTGAAATTGATGAATTTGTACATAAAAATCGAAATTTTAAGATCCACCAAATTTTTTTCATCAAGCAAACATATTAAACGATAATAAATAACAAGAACAACATATACTTTTAGTCTATAAGTACAAAACTATAAGATAATGTCAGTGTCAACCCTTAATGTGTCAGTAATTGGGTCATTTACCCTAATACTTCTAATCAAAATTGACTACTCAACCACGTATTTATTTCCACGTCTAATTCAATCCTTTCAACCCTTATATTCAAACCCTTAACTTTTAATCCTTAACCTTTAACCAGTAACTCTTACCCCTTTTAACGTTTAACCCTTAAATTTTAACGCTTAACTTTCAACCCTCAACTTCCAGCCCTCAACTTTTAACCCTTTTAGCTTTCAACCCTTAACTCCTTAACCCCTATATTCAAACCCTTAACTTTTAATCCTTATCTTTTAACCAGTAACTCTTACCCCTTTTAACGTTTAACCCTTAAATTTTAACGCTTAACTTTCAACCCTCAACTTCCAGCCCTCAACTTTTAACCCTTTTAGCTTTCAACCCTTAACTCCTTAACCCCTATATTCAAACCCTTAACTGTTAATCCTTATCTTTTAACCAGTAACTCTTACCCCTTTTAACGTTTAACCCTTAATTTTTAACGCTTAACTTTCAACCCTCAACTTTCAGCCCTCAACTTTTAACCCTTTTAGCTTTCAACCCTTAACTCCTTAACCATCAAGCAAAATTCCTCGAGACGCATTCGTCAATGGCACTTGCTGTTTCATAATAATAAAAGAGTTTAAGTTTGAGGAATCTCAGAATTGAATTTCGACGAGTAGCTCGACATCGTTCGAGAAGCGAAGCGACCAGAGGAAATGCGGTTACGCTAGGGAACGTTGCAGTAGATTCGGTCGAAGAACCTGCCGCAGTAGCTGCGGTCAGGAGCTGCGGCGAACAGCTAGCGCGGTTAATGTCTGAGGCTTCTGACCGAGAACTGATTCGTTTTTTGATCGATCATTCCCGAATCATATTACCATACACGTAATACCCAAACAGGACTGGCGAACGCGACACGTGAACGCGCGCCAAGCGCGGTCAGACCGATAGAGAAGTTGTTTAAAAGTTGGATAACTTTATTTGCAGGCTGCTAACGGTGGGCTGGTGATGGTGACGTTTTATAATTACTTCGTGAAGTGCGGCTCGCAGGCAACCGTCTCGGACGTCGCCGAGCACATTTACTACATTAGGAACCTAATTGGCGTGGACCACATCGGCGTTGGCGGCGACTTCGACGGTATCAACAAGTATGTACGCTTTGCCCATGAAACACCAACACTTTCTTACCGCGTTGGCTCCTGGGTTACACGAGGCGTTCGGCAACAGACAGTAGAAAATGAAATTTGCTGATTCTACGTGACAAAATGAGAGAGAAATCAAGAGTAACGAAATTCTGGCGAAAGCTTCGTTTCTGGGTGATTAATGCTTAAAACCTGGGGTCAAGAACGGCTGAAACACGTTGCGTAGGTCAGTAGAGGTAGCTTCTGGTTCTCACCACGCCTCGCCCCGATGCACAGTGGCGAATTTGGCCTCAAAACCTGGCCAAAGGTAATATTTATTTCCAATTATACAGTAAATTGTTGGAGTATTCTATTATAATATGACTCTAAGAAGATAAAATGTAATTCTTTAACATTACATATTTAATTTGTTCTCCTAATTAGAATTAAAATTCTTAACCGGTTTGTGGATTAACCTGAGTCTGATTCGGGGTAAACTTAACGGGGTCCTTCATAACTTAAGAACTAAGTAGTCATCGTATTAACATGAGTCAAATTGAAAATTAAAGCTAAAGAACTATAATTTTCTGTAAAATTTACCATACTAATGGAAAATTCTTCTTTGCATAGTTGCGTTCATTTAAATATTGTGAAAGAAAGTTATGTGTTGAAACCTACAAAGAATGCAAAGAAAAGCCACTATTCAGTTACGTAGATTAAAAGTGAAACTGATATTTTAGGAGTTTTCGAGCGCGCTGATGTGAAAATTGTGACCGTTGTAGCAAAATTCTATATAGCATAAATCTCGAAATGTTGGGTTTACTTACCACAAACTCAGTTTCTGTTTTTGCAACAATCACCTCAAATTTGAAATCGGCATCCTCAAAAACTATTATATAACCTGGAAGTAAATGTTCTCCTCCGCAGGAAATGCTTGCGGATATCTAGACACTGAACTGATCGGAAATTATATTCGTGTCTGTGTGCACATACATGATGATATTTGCCAAAAAGGCAAAAGATGGCAAAATACTGCAACGGTGCCTTAGTATGCATACCTTGAGCTTCAATTTAAAAAAAAAAAACGGTGTTTTCTCTCGCTTTATTCTTAACTTTTTACTTAACAATAGACAAAAATGTATATTTTTTCAGTATTCATCTATAATAGCTTTCAGAGAGTCCGCATTTTAAACAGAAATAGTGCATATGATAGTACATCGCAATATATACTTCTTACTTTGATAGGTAGACTAGATAATCTGAAACTAAATCTTAAAGTAGATAGCTCGTTAAATTTCGATCGTCAACTTTGAACTGACACATCTTCAAAAGCGCTGCAGTTTAAATTCTGTAATTAACAAGAAATTATGCACAGATAGGTCATAAACGAATGGCACTAATTAGATTTGGCAAATTAAAATCTTTATATCTGGACGTTTGACCTGGTTTTGGTGCAAACTCGCCACTGTGTGCGGCGCAACTTCTTTTCTCATTCACATTTAAAATTTAAATTCGCCACAGTTTTGGACTACCTGAAGGTTTCAGCTTGCCTCAGTGCATCCACTCACACTACGCCTCGCCTCTTTTCCTCAAAATATTCTCGAGGAGAGATGCACCCATCGGAGTCACGCCCAGGCGAAGCGTAGTGTGAGTGAAATTGTTAAAATGCATAAGAACAGCATGGGAAGAATAAAATAACTCTAAGTGTAGTGGAGTTATTTGTGCTCTCTGCTACCTGTTGATAGTTAAAGTCAATTTAATGCGATTGAGATCCATCTTTTTTTTCGTGGCAAGTTCAGTCGCGTGGTCAGCTGCATTCCAAGTCCAGAAACCGTTGACTACTGGTGGATGCAGCGAAGTAAATCTGCCTTGCAACAATCAGATACCGGCCATCACGGTTCGAGATCAAATTTGAGCTGTACGTTTAATTAAGGGAGCACGCGCGCGGCTCTAATTAACCTTTTCGCTGCGGCAGTGTTGGCCGAAAAGATTTATCGTCGCGCGACTGCAACGGGTCCAACGTACACCTTCCTGTGGACAGAATTTACTGGCCCCGTCGCGTAATTCATCGTGTCTATACAAGTTATTGTAAACCAGCGAACAGGAAATTAATGGCGCTGTAAATCTAATTATACGATCGTAAATTCCTTTCGTTTTTCTACCCCTCCCTGTTGGAGAACGCCGTGGACACTTAGCGGGCACCGTGCTGGTTTTTAATAACGAAAGGGGGGCACATCGTGTCATTTGAACCGCTTTATCTCCGAGTAACGAAGTCTATTTGGTCAGTACATTTCTCATTTGCATTCCAAACAAAGATACGAAGGCCGCTGAGTTTGTACCTACATTTAGAAATTACTTTATTTATTTAAGGGGCAATGGTAAGGGGTTACACACATCTAGAATGAACGAAACAATAGATTCTTCCAACAAAGAATTCGCAGAAGCTAAAGTCTCAAAGAGAGGTCAATTCTATGGCCTCGGAATCGACGATTTTCTGTACATTCAACAACAACAAAAGATATCTCCCTTTAACCTGTACCTTATACTTGTTTGGTACAGGACTACAGGTAAACGCTGTTTACTCGAAACTGTTTTTCAAAACGGTGCCATTGATATTTCAAAAACTACTGAACCGATTTGATTGAAACTTGGCACGATTATTTCACACATCAATATCTTTAGTCATTAAAACAAGGTAATGAAATTTGTCTGAGAAATTGCATTGTGGGGTTGAATTAAAGTTCAAACACTCAAATTTTTTTTAAAAATGAAAATTGTAAAAATAGCATATGATAAAGACCGAGGCTTTTTTTACATACTTTAAGGGACATTTTTCTTTTTTTCTTTTCGATGACATTGAGAGGAGATATCTCTGTCACCTGAAACTCCTTACGTGACAACTCTGCTTTGTTCAACAGCGGCTACACAGCGAACCAGACGAATTATCGTCATTTTTTTTTAAATATTCTTTAAATTGCAAGCTTTCAAGTGCATATTATGATTTCGAATTAACAAAATTACTTAGATATAGGTAAAAAAAATCATAAAAAGTCCCCTCTTTTCACGATCCTAGATGTACGTAACCTCTTGCACCTAATCTCGTACTATTTGATATTGGAAATAGCTATTTCCCAAATTCACCGATTGCTAAAGACTTCCAAAAATGATTGCATTAAGACTTTAGGTTTCTTAGCGTCATTTGGATTTCCACCCAAGCGGCAGTCCCGTTATATTAGAAATAAGTAGGTACAAAACGATTAAAACTGCTTGCAGCAGAGTCTCTCCCGACCTGAGGCCGGTCGTCGGAACGAAAAATCTCGCGGATCTTGGGAAAAGCTATTTCCAGGACGATTGTTATCAAACTCGGTCGATGTTGCACTTGACACAAGGATATACTCGATTCTGTTGACAGAACACCCCGAGGTCTCGAGGATGTCTCCAAGTATCCAGAACTGTTCGCCGAACTCCTTCGCAGTGGGAAATGGAACGTGCTCGATTTAAAGAAAGTCGCCGGTCTAAATTTGCTGAGGGTCCTCCGACAGGTTGGGAACTCGTTTAAACCTAATCTCAGACCTATGTACCGCCGTACCAGCGCCATAATAAAATTGCCCCCACAAGCAGGAAGACAACGGAACCTAACTTGATAGTTCAAATAGTCGCCTGTACCAGTCTGTTACATGTCGCGCGCTATTCCCTATCCAAGATATCGAAGTAAATTTTGGTGTGAAGCGAGCCGAGGCGGGGATAGAGTTTAAGAGCGGTCGCCGCCGCGACGAGAGAGAGAGAAAACGGTCCCGTGTAATTATCATAAGATATAAAGCAATTCATCGGAGGAAACTTGTTTCAGGTGGAACGAGTGAGAGACGACATGAGAACGGCGGGAGTGACGCCATCCGAAGTATACCTTCAGGATTCCCCAGACACCAGCGGCAGCTGTGCCCTCGACATCAACTCAGTGCAGAGAGTCATGGAAGTTTGATCGTTCTATGGGATCCCCCCCTCTGTGTCTCGATGGACGTGCGAACTGCTTCTTTACGATCCCCTCCACCGTTCTATACTCGACACCGGGCACCGGTAATCGTAGCCGGGGAAGCCCGGCGAACGAGGACACCGGATCGAGATTCTCGAATGCTCGCCGAGATCTATCTGCCCGCGAGGGCTGTGCACCCCCCTCTTCAGATGCTCAATCACAATAACGTTTAAAGAAAGGAACCTACCTCGGACGCAAGTCTCGCGAGCACACGACACACGGCTTCGAATTTCCAATTTGCTCGACGGCAGGTTTTTATCGTTCGGAGCGCGGGTAAAATTATTTTTCAACGAACGTTTAAGGACTCGCGTGCGCTACTCGCAATTGCTCGAGCACGTCGTCAGACTTTTACTATGGGGCTGGAGAGAGAGTTGATCTGTCGCGGTGGGGGGAAGTTTCGGGAACTACCTCTACCGTTCTTGGGGACTCGAAGCATTGGACAGTTTCGATTCTTCGAACAAACTTTGCTCCACTTTATGTTTCTGTAATGCAGTATTAGGATTCGCGTTTCGAAGATAAAGTTGTTAATCCAAACTGCGCGACAGGAGAAACATTAAAGTGCGCCTTCGCTCGAGCAATTGCGAGCAGTACTATATGTTCCTCGAGTAATCGCTACAAAGAGCCAAGATTAAACCCTCTATTATTTATCAATCGTCTGCGCGAGATTATAATTCTGACGAAGCGTTTCCGTCGCATTCGAAGCAAGAAATTCTGCGGAATCGTGTATCGTGGTCTGATAGAATCCTAAACTACTTCCTGTGCTGGCAAAGCTAACATCGATCAAACGAAAATTAGTTACGCATGATTTAGGCCAGTGCCGCCCGATCTAATAAGCTTCTTCCACTCTGGCTTCGTTGCCGTGCGTATGAACGTTCTGTGCGCACGCCCTGCGCAACAGTATTCCGTGTAGAAAGGGATAAAAGTCAGGGTTCCCCCACCTGCGGGCGGCGCTGGCTCAGGCAATCCAGATCGAGCAAAGAAACCGGTCTTGACAATATAGAGGTCTTTTCTAAACCGCGGCACTCTCGTATTTTAAAAGAGGGAGAATATTCTGTGTGAACCCGGCTGTGTATCTTCCTACGTCTTCCCTCCCCATCCCTTCATTGCACCGAAGAAAACACGTGCACCTTAGCGTTGAAACACGAGGAATCAATGTGTGAGCAGCCAATGTTCTAGAAAGCTTTATCCGAAAACAAGCAGCTGAAGAAGTTTCAGGAGGAAAACATATCCGACTCGGCAGAGACTGTACGCGCGAAACGATAGCCCCCCCCCCCCCCCCCTCATTCCTTCAGCGCTGTAGAGGAAGGAGAATGGACCGTGTAAAAGAAGAGACGCCGGCAAATGGCCACTCGGTAGGATAAAAATCAAGTTGCTCACAGGGAACGAACGTCATCGATGTAATCCAAGCGTAACTTAACGCGCGTGTTTCTCGAATCGTTGTACCGGGTGTAACCTATCACTTGTACGCACCGAAAAAAATTTCCTCGAAACGAATGCATCGTCTAAAGTCTTCGACGGGTCACGGGAAATCGCTGCGGGGTTGGTCGCGATCTGTTCGAAAGTAATCTCGCGAGAGAAAATGGTACAGAAAAATGCAACCCTGCGATTTCCGCGCGACACCGTTCACCTATCTGTGTCTCCGTGTGCACTTATTACGTGGTCCGTGCGAGTTGATTCTTCGGCATGACTTCGAGCAGCATTATTACCACAAGTGAAACAGGGATGAAGAACGAAACCGACTCGCATGGATTCTACCCGACTCTCGAGTACGGGGAGTGGGTAGGAAAAACTTTAGAATATCAAAAATTCCGTTGTTACCTCCGCAGCGGACTCTACGAATAAATGTTTCTATTGTACACTTGTCATTTGTTCGTGTGCTTGTTTCGCCTGACCTTCTCCTTTCCAGAACTCTCGATTTTAGTCCTCGTCGAAGAGTGCTGCGCATAAATAAATAGAGTAATGAACGCACGGATTTATTCGGCGACTAAAGATACTTCGTTTATTCGAAACTTTCGATCACTTTTATGAACTGCAAACATTCGTATTTGTAGTATTACAGCGCAGTACTTCGTTGATTTTATTAGCATCGATATCCGCTGTATAAAGTAGAGACGTGACTATAAAGTAGAGACCTGATTTATAAAAAAATATTCTCTAAATCATTCTTATTACAAAGAGGAAAATAACGCTTCGATTGTATTCGTGTGCGTCGTTTCGCTTGCTTTAATACAAACACAAGTTGTCCAGCTTCGTCAGAAGTTGCTCGTCCAACTGACGAAACTCGAAAGCGCATTGATTTCGTTCATTTTTAAGGTCGATCTCGTGATACAACAAAGACTGTAGACACGCCGTAGCCCGCAGCCTTCCATACGCTTCGACTTTCGTGAAATAATCCTTGGCTTTGGAGAGCGCTTTGATGGCCCTCAAAATCACTTCTTTCCGCGGTTTGCCGCATGCGGTGGCAGTAGCGACTAAACATTTCGCGTACAAAACAAACGCTCTGCCCTGATCGAAATAGCCACCGTGCGCTAGAATTTGGACAATCACATCTTCCACTAAGTTCAATGCTAACGTTGGCATCCCCATTAGCAACTGAAACAATTTAAAAAGAATTTATCAGTAAAACATCCCGGTATTAATCGGTCGAAAGTCTGCATTAACTAATCTAACGAATTTAATCACCTGAATATTTGCAAGATGCATTTTAATTAGTGCTTCGTAATAAGATAAATGATTTTGTACAGCCAGCTGCAAGGCTGTATTAAGAAGCACCAACGAATTTACTCCGACAATTCCATTCGGCGGCGACACAGACGCGCACATTATTTGACTCGAGAGTATCATAGCTCGTATTTTATTCTGCGGTGTTATTTGTTTCTCTTCCTCTATGCTGTCTATATATTCCAAGCCTTTCGGGTAATCTTCTTTTCCTAAACAAACTTCTGCCAATCTATAAATTTAAAGTTCGCAACTACAATGTAAAATTAACGCCCATGAATAATAAATACTGGCCACTTCTTAAAAAATCGCTGTACCTAAATTTACTTTCCAAATGGTCCAAACTTGAAATGTTTAATGCTATCGTTTCAGCTTCGCTCCACTTCTCGTGTCTAATTAGTTGCGTGAATACGTAAAGTTGTTCGCTTAACATCCATATCTGAAAGAGGTGATGGAATTCGCGTAGATATTCATTAGAACGTGACTTTTGAGATTGCCGTCGATTTGTGAATACATACGTACCTTGTTGCATGGTTCATTCGGGAACCTCTCCTTAGCGTGGCCGAGCACGACATCGACCAAGGAATATTCACCAAACTCGACTAAAATGTTCGCTATGTTAACAACAGCTTGGCAAGTAGACGGCCCATTGAACATGTGCTGTTTCTTATCCCCTGTATTGTGTAGAAGCAGTAACTGCGCGCAAACCGAAGACATTTCGGTTTTACCGTAATACGCCCATAACGCGGATTTTTCAGCATACGTCATTGACATTAGATCGATCATGGAATGTTGGCAATTTAAAACGTCAGATTTCATCAGAGTCTAGAATTTAACGGTCAAGCTATTATTGAATGTTAAATACGCACGAAGTGCCTAATGTTGCAACAGTCGCGCGCAAATTCATACCTCGAACACTTGCGACGGAGCCTTACCCTCCAAAGCAGAATTGTGAGCATATGCGATGAGACCCAATCCAGTCGTGTGAGTTATTCCCAACATGCTTGCTCTGCCAACCGACTTTTCTATGAGAAGTCCCCTAGAAAATATTGGAAATATTAGGGATGGGCTTCTCGAAGCGTCGAAACCTCGAAACCCCTCGAAACTCAAGAAGGTTTCGAGTTTCGAGAATTCGAAACTTTGCACTTCTTTCGTGATTCGAAACTCTCGAAAGCCAGGTAAGGAAATGTATAAAATCAATGAATAAAGAATCGTTCACAGCGTGCTTCGAGAATTTATATATTGTTATATATTTGTTTGTATTTTGTTTAACTACGGTTAATAGAATTTGATGCAAAAATTTTGTTCACTTCAGTTCTTAAAGCAAAATATTCCTTTTACAAAACAGAATCAGAACTTCAAGCTTCGAGAGTTTCGAGTTTCGAAACCTTACAATTTTTCTGATTCGAGTTTCGAGAACTTAAAAATTAGGTTCGAACTCATCTCTAGAAAATATGGTAAATAAAATGTATCGATACGTGTTACAGAAGTTTAAGACTTACTTTTGTTCGGCGGTCAGATGATACATCCAAGCATGTGCCAATTGTAAACACACGTTGTCCCCAGCTTCTTGAGCCATCATAATAGCTTCTTTCAAAGCAGCTTGTGCTACTTCCCTTGAAACGAAGGAAAAGGAGAATCATTCACATAAATTCTCACTTGGCAATTAACTGATTTGCTTAAAAATTGGCATATGTACGTGCAAACATACTTATGATTAAATTGGGCATGTAAGACTGCTAAGTTCAAAGCTGCATATCTGAAAATACGAGATCTGTCTTCGGGTGCAGAGCGGTTTTCCAAGGGAGCTAATCTATCGAAGCAATGGTAAAGGCTGTCTATAGCTCCACAGTATTCGTTGACTCTCAGGCAATTCAAGTAACTTAAATAATGCTGAAACACATAAAGAAATATAAGTATCATAGAAACAATTTTCAATCGCGTCCTTAAACAGTAAGCGTGGAAAATATTCTTCTTACCACACAGTACTCACAGCTTCGGCATAGTAAGGACTACAACTTAAAAGTTCTCGTACAAGGGCCTGCAACTCCGCAGGGGACATCGCTTTATGCTCGTCTGTCTGCAGTGCGTGCGCTTGCTGCGCGACGAGTAACTCGGCTTGCCTTCCACCCCAGATTGTCCTGGTTCTGTTAATAATGCACAACAGAGATTAAAGCGTCGCAGAAGGAGTATAAACTAGAATTATAATTTCTACGTAAGACAGTATTTACTCGTTTGAATATAAGTCTTCTGCTTTAGAGCCTGCAGAAACGTCAGAACTCTCCGAGCTATTGGCCCTTCCATCTAGATACTTTTTCAGACCTTCGTACAGTGATACTACTTGATCGAAAGGCAACTTCTCGAAAAAGATAATCACTCTCCTTATATACAAACCAAGAACAGAATTTTTATTTAATGCAGGCAAAGAGAGCGAATGATCTAACGTCGGTTTCATAAGACGCCCGATGCTATCGAATAAATCTAATAAACCTTCGACTCCTTTCCCTATTAACACATTCAGCTGCACTTCCAATTGACGTGCAAATCGATGTAGAATATACTCAGGCGAATAGAGTACATTTAAGAGTGCGCCGAACTCCATATCTGCTGACTAACGGATAAAATGAGAAAAATAACTGCAGGTAAAAGATATTCAACTCGTAAGGAGAGGTCACAGCAGTGGGACCCCAAATTTTATTCAAACTGTTTCTGACGAATCTGGAGCGAAGCTAAATAAACACATGCGAGAATGTTCGTGCTGTTGCACATTGTTTACAAAGATTGTTCGATATTATTCTAACGTTCGTTTTAGATTCGGCTGAAAGAATTTAGTTAAAATTAACAATGCTGTCACCGTGGCCTATCCTTACTAATAAAATTGTAACTCATTTGAAACGTAACTCGCTTTCAAATTATTACAACTAAAGGCACTTACTTGAATAAGTTTTAATGCAGCTAAGCAAAAGTCGCGTCTTTCAACTATTGCTGCAAAGCAAATAGATGCATTAACGTCGACAGCTTATGCGTACAGAATTATAACATATGATATTGTTAATATAATTGTGATTGATTGTAACTAAGTAGTATTATGACGGAGATAGCATTACAGCAGAAATTACCTTTTGTTGTTTCATTACAATATTCCTTAATTAAAATGACAGTTGCTATTTTGTACGGTGTTAAAGTCTCTTTCTGTACTCTTTTTATATTGCCATCAATATTCATGAAATCCGTAGACATGATGAATAATGTATCCCACAAATGTTCTACGTGTAAACAAAACTACGGAAGCGCCTACGCGCCACCCTTCATGCACAACAGGGGGTGGAAGCTCCAGCAAAACTTTTGGATTAGTATTTGCACGCCCTCTAAGCTAAGAAATATTCTGTTCGAACTAAAATTCAATATGGCGGCTCATGCCGGAAAAATTAAATACACTCAGAATCTGCGTACTGTAATACGTAGAATAAGAAATACATTTGTTGACACGTTAAGAAGATTTGGATATGAAATTCAGGTGTTAGAGAAAAATATTTAATTAAATTTGCAGTAATTGAATTTAATTAAATATTTCACATTCACCTGAAGTTTCTTATCTAAACCTTCCCCATCTTTTCAGTTATTGTTGACATAATTGGACATTATTTTGCCAACAATAATTGATAACACCAACAAATGTATCTCTTACCCTACATTTTGTATAATATACTTAACTGTAAAAATACAAGTAGAGGTAAGGATTAGTGAGTGGCCCATATTTTTCTATTGAAAATATTCCTTTTATTTATCTTGTATCTAGTTAAATGTAACATATAAAGTAAAAATATAGAAGTGTATATAAGAAATATAGGAGAACATAGAACTATGAAAATTATTTATCTACTTTTTTCTATAATTCTTGGTATAGTAGCTGCAAGCTTGGTTCGATAAATGCGCTTGAGCTGTAACACCGGAGTCTTTACCTTTTAACAGTCTGTTAATATTCCTGCACCAACGTGTACGATCACCAATGAACTTCTTGTCCTCTCCCTGCAAAATCAAAAATTCATTTTTGTGTCTTTTGATAGTATTTGACGAATACAATCCAAACACACAAGTTTTAAGTTTAGGAAATGAATCTTAATACATTTTCTTCTGAATTTAGTAAATACAGTAAACTGAAAGTGTTTGATAATAGAATTTATAATGTAAAACTAAACAAACATCACGAGGATTCAAGTAAATGCTGTGTATTCTAACCTTAAACCGTACATGAAACTTTCTTACCTACCACTCTCGTTGCAGTTGCTCCACTCTTCTGCACTCATTTTAAGTTATTAAACTCTATTATCCCTCTACTTCAGAATATCACTATAACCGTGTAATAATAACAACTAAAAAGCACAATTATTATTTATATAGATTGCATTTCACCTGTTGTCAATTATAAAAGACAGATAAGTCTCAGCCACAGCCGTCTTTAATACTAGCCGTGCTGAACATAAATCTGGCAACAGGGCGGTAGTCCGGTTTTGATATAAACATAACCCGGGCGATGTGGCTGTCCGCGGGTTTATAAATGCTTATTTGTGCCATTAATAAAAATAAAATGTGATATAGTGCAATAAATATAGTGTAGTGCAATAGGATATGTAATGTAGTACAGGTTTGTTACTTATTTTATTAATTACGTTGATTTTTCTTCCATTTGTGTGTAGCACAGTTGCTTAGTAGAGGTTAGAGTTTTGTCTTTTGCATTTTAGTTTTTTACAGTAAGATTTTCTAAATTAACAATGCCACGGCGTTGCTGTGTTCCCGGATGCAAGGGAAATTATGATAGCACTTTAAAATCAAACAATTATGTTTCCGTTTTTATATTTCCAAAGAATGAAGAATTGCGAAAAAAATGGGTAGCTGCTATTCCGCGAAAACATTGGACACTTACAAAGTACTCTGTTGTTTGTAGTCTTCATTTTGCTGATAATGATATTCTTAGATATGAACAAGTTGTATCTTCTAGTGGAATACTTGAGAATATTTTACTGAGGTGTCCAAAGCTTACAGAGAATGCAGTACCTTCTATTTTTCCCAATTTACCAACTTATCTTTCAAAGCCTGTACTGCCACAAAGAAAAGATCCTGAACAACGTAGAAAAGAAATCATTCAAAATCATGAACGTTTAGTTCAAAAATTTCAAGACTTAGATTTAATTAAAAATTTTTCAGATTTAATAAATAAGTATAAAGAGAAACTTGAAATTTCAGAATGTTGGAATATTCAATTAGCGAATTCTAGAATTTATTTTTACAAACTTGATTATGACAATAATCTTTTAGTACTTAATATTCAAATTGTAATTAATGACGAAATGAAATTCCAAGTTTTTCATAAAGGTAATGAAATTTCATTCAACGATTTGAAGTGGGTATTGCCTGTTGACATGAAATTATCTCGGTGGTCCCAACTTCAAAATTTATTGGCACGATATAAATTCGCGCTACTTGAAGTACCTGTTAGTAATACTAATGTTATTGAAAAACATCTTGATAAATCTTTGGATGAACTCAATAAGGCGTATCTTATTGCAGAATCCATTGAATTTTCAAATGTTAAAAATCTTGAAATAGTAATAGATCAAATAAAACAAATTAAAAACAAAAAAAATAGATTCAGTTCAGGAACTATTATTATGGCTTTTATGTTATATTCACAATCATCGGCTGCATATAACTTATTACGAAGTTTTTTTATTCTACCACATAAAAGGTACCTGCAACATCTCTCTTCAAATATGGATATTTCTCCTGAAAATAATGTTAAAAATGAGCATTACCTTTGCAATATTTCTTCAACTTTAACCTCTAGAGAAAAAGTAGTAATTTTATTAATCGATGAAATTTATGTTGTATTCTTTCAGGTAGATTATATCATTGTTATTTTTTGTAATGTTTTCTTTCAGGTAGATCATATCATTGTAATTTTTGTTTTTAGTTTTGATCACATTGTTGTTATTTTTGTTACGTTTTTATTTTATTTTATTATGTGGGATTATCATCCCATTGGCTATTGGCGAACCACCCACTTTATGATTCAAACGGTAACGCGCCACGGTAATACCCCTGAGGTGGTGAGGAAATTTACCGAGCCACAAAAAATTGTACTATTTATATATTATTTGGTATGTAATTATTAAAAAATTTCGTATATTCGTATCAATTTTTCTGAAAAAGCATTAATCAACGTCTGTCAACGAAGTCCACCGCAAGACTTGTCAGGCTCCGAAGATTCAAGGGTCAGACTCGGTCGGACTTCCGATCCTCACATGAGCAGTGTTGCCACGTTGTTCAGCACGGCTAGTATTAAAGATGGCTGTGTCTCAGCCGATCGTGTATGCACAGACACAAACCAACTATACTGCGACATCAGCGCCCTCTAAAATATGAAAGCCTGCTTCTTCCTGTCTAAACCAAAGAGGAGACAAAGAGGAGATACAATAAGAGGCGTCACTCCGGGCGGAATCTTTGAAGTCCTTACTTGACCTTGGCATTTAAATTGGTTGTCTATTCGAGCGGGATATTCAAATCAACTAAATTTACCTTAACGCAGTTGGCCAGTGGCGCACTCAGGGGGGGAGGGGCCAGGGGGCCCCGCCCCCCCCCCCCCAAAGAAAAAGGGAAAAAAGGAAAAAGTTTCCTTAGGAGAAACCTAACTACTTTAAGAGAAATTAAAAAATTTCGTTAGGAACTCGACATCACGCAAAAACGGAGTATGAAGCGCTGGAAAAACGTAGCGAAACAATCATCGCGTCGCGCGTCGTCTGTCTCGTCTCGTACCTTCCTTCCGAAAAGAAAACTAGATTTTATAATTTAAATAAATGTTTATAACCACCTAATGAATTTTATTGAATTTGTATTAAGAATATGTTTAGCCGTTCAACTCGCCCCCCCCCCCCCCCCCAAAATTAAATCCTGAGTGCGCCACTGCAGTTGGCTGATTATTGTCGAAGTTTACCGATCCATGCCGAATGGACATTTAAATTGGTTGTCTAGTGATTTCCCCAGTTTATTTCTGTCCTTGTCGAGTGACGCCTCTTATTATATCTCCTCTTTGTCTAAACGCTGTCCTGGAAGCAGTGATACCAGATCGGGGACGGGTTCCCTCGAGAATTTCCCCCACCTTGCATGCACACTATGCAGGAGTCGCGTATGTGATCTACACGCACGTGATTGGTGCATAGTGTGCATGCGAGGTGGGGGAAATCTCTCGAGGGAACCCGTCCCCGATCTGGCATCACTGCCTGGAAGTTCCTTATTCAGTTTCCACCCACTGGGGAGGACATTTCCTGTAAACACTGCTTTGCAGTCATCTGTGATATAATGTTACAATCAGGGACTTGGAACGAAATGTTTTTTTGTTTCGTTTCGGTTAATATCGTTCCTGCTGAAAAACATTTCGTTTCCATTGGAACGAAAAACAAATTTTGTTCCGAACCTGTTATTTCATTTATAAAAAAAACTCACAAACGTGTTTTTAATAATTTTATTGCATTTGGTAGTTGTATTATAAAATATTATATATTATAATTATATATCATAAAGTATTATGTATATTATGTATTGTAAAAAATATATAGTTTTAAGGCTTTCGGGTGTAAGCTGCGTCCGGGAGAGTAAGATTCCCAACATTTCAAGCCAACGTAATAAAAATCCGAAATCGTACAGGTATATACTATACTCTATACGTACATTATACTTACGACTCTTAATTTCAATTTGGTAAGTAAAATTAACTTCGGTGAGTTGTTTGGGAACCAGAAATAACGCGTCTAACATTTGACGCTATGGTTTGATTTCTCTGCTGTTGTTGATTTGTACTGGATGCTTGTGAGGCTTGTCTAGTGCTCTCTAAATGAGACCTCCAATTCTGCAGTACATCTGTTTCTATAGAACTAAAGTTATCGGAGTAGTTGGCTAAAATGCTGTCTTGTGAAATGTTTTTTTTCCTTGTAGCTTGTGCACTGTGTTGTCGGTTATCATTCAGCCTAGTACTTCTCCTTTTTTCATAGTCTGTTAGCGCTTGATTCTCCTCAGCAGATATAATCCCAGCGTATTTGCTGTTACGTGGACACCATACGCGATCGCATGGGCTATTAGCACCATCATAATATGCTATTCTATATTTACCTCCATCACGAAACTCAGCTTTCCACCAAAACGAGTGATCCAAATAACCCATATCCAAACCAGCTTTTCCATGGGTACCATATTTGCCACCTTGTCCTTTTCTTCCTTCTTCTCCTTGCTTGGCATTTTTCGTAATACCAAATTCCTGTCTGCTATTTTCCAGATTTCTTACTATTATCTCTCCAGCATATCCTCCTTGGCCACCCAATCCATATTCTCCACCACGTCCTCCAGGTTTCCCCACTGCCCCTTTATGGAGAAGAAAAGCTTGGCAACATGTAAACCATTTCCAGCATTGAAAAGAAAAGGTGATCTCGTTTCCTTCACGTGTCATTGCTTCTATAAAAACACTTTTACTAAAGTCTATAGGCATTGGGGGAGCCTCCGTGGTACCAAGCATTACCGGCGACCGGAGGTGGAGTTCGTAACGCTCGATTGTTTGACTAATATCTTTGGCAACATCATTGATTGTTTTACCAGTACCAGTATACCAAAACCTTTCTATTTCCAATGAATCTTCTATTATACTATTAATAATCGTTTCTATTACATGAAGGCTTGATGTTACACTACCACCAGGAGAAAATTTTTCATCAAATTCTGCTTTTTTAATACCTTCTCCATCTTTACCTTTTTTGCCATTCCCGCCATCTTGGCCTTTACTACCCTTCCCACCGTTTGAAAAAATAGTAAAGTTTTCTGGACTTTCTATTCTCTGTGTCATAACCAAAACATTGCCACCACTTTCTCCAGCATAACCGTCTGCCCCTTGTTTACCATGGCCATCTTCTCCAGTACCAGCATTATTGGAATAACTATGAGCGTTATCTTTTCCAGACACATCCCAAGTTACTTTGTTATGGATTTTTATTGCTTTTGTTAAAATGGCTATATTTTTCCCATGCCAAATTTCTTTCTGAAAGTTTGCATCAATATATAGAATATCTGCACCAGCAAAACGCACTTCTTCAATGTCGGAATTCTCTGAAAATTTATCTTCTATCTGCCCTAAAATCTCGCTAATAACAACTTTCTTTCCTTTTACTTCAATAACCCACCGATTATCTATATTTCTTTCTTGTATCTCTACTGGCTTTATATAAGCACTTACCGCTGTCTTAAATTTATCTATAAAAAATAGATCTCTTTCCTGTTGTAAAGATCTTGCTGCTACTTGTAAAACTGTTAGACTTTCATCGTAAGTACTTTCCTCAAGACTCTTAATACTTTGTAGAAATTCAGCCAATGGTATTTCACCACGACAAAAATCTTCCAATTTCAGTTCAAAGGTAATGGATCGAAGATTTTGAGAAGCATTTAAAAAATCAACAATGGCTTTTAGAAATGTGAGTTCCTTTTCGGCAGTATCGATATAGGCAACTATTTGTCTCGCGCACTCTTCCTTAAATAAATTTATGAGTCCAGTTTTTTCTTCCTCATTCACCAATAAAAGCTCATAATACTCTTGTTTAAAGAGATCAGGAACGTCGCTTAAGCTTTCGATATTGTCTAGCGAAGTGAAAACCTCTCTAATAATATCCTCACTTTCATTATCAGTAAGTTTTTCTAATATCTTTTTTACCTGTGTTAGCCAAAAATCTGAGCAATATTTTTTATATTTTATCTCAATATAAGCATTGTCGCTACAGCTAAGTGATTTCTGAACCTTTTGTTCTATACAATCTTTAACTTGATCTAAATTGCTTTTGTGCTCTTCAATTTGTTTTCTGATGATGCGTTCTATGTCCTGTTTTGAAACGTTACACATTTTTTTTTAGATTTTCAGCACTAATAGAAGTATTTTTATATTCTGGTACAGTAATTAACAATTCATAAGAGGTGAATACATTGAATCTGCTGCTCTAAGTGTTTCCTATCTTAATCCATTCCGGTACCTACAGCAATACACCGTTTTATATATATTGTAAGGACGTTTTTCGTTAGAAGTTTCATTTAACTTACATTTTGCTATTTGCCGTTTGTATATCTGACTTACCTCTGTTAAAGAGCTTTCAGCATTGCTCTTTTAGTTGCTTTGTTTCCTCTGAATAATCTGCTATTTCACTCTGTTGCTGCGTATGTTTTCCAAGGTCAGGGTCGCGACACTCTTATGGGCGAGCTGTTACTGCAGTGATGCCAAATCGGGGATTCCCTCGAAAATTTCCCCCACCTCGCATGCACACTACGCCGGAGCTGCGTGTCCGTGAGCTCGGCGCTTCGGACAACGTCGGGAAGACGAGAGAGAAAACGAATGTGCGTCTTTTTCTCTCGCTCTTGAAACGCTGTGATCCGAGGTGAGGCGCAAGCGACACGCGGCCATGCGCGATCTTCTTGAGTGCCTCGAGATACACTTTTCATTTTCCGACATATGTATAATACTCTTGTAATTAAAAAAAATTTGGAAAAAGTTTTGTTACGGAAATTACGTTTTAAGACCTCCTGATCACGTGTTAACTATTTAGAAAAGAGCTTTTTTTAAATATCTCATATATTTGTTAACACGATTACGTTTAAACGGCAAAATGGATTTCAATGAAATTTTATATTTAAATTTTATATTCTTGTCTTAAGATCCGATTAGATCACGAAAAATGATCATTTTTCAGATATACGAACTAAATTCTACATAAAAAAAGTTTTCTTTAACAAAGAAAAATGTACATTCATAATTTCGTGTTTTCATTTTAAATTTCCGTACTTTTTATTTGAGCTGTTTCTATTTTTCAAACCTTAAAATGAAATTTTTTAGTAAAAGATGAATATTTTAATACTGTAAATTGGTGAACTTTGTGAAAATTAGAATCCACTCTTGGCCAGTACCATGGACGCTGTAGCAGCCTTCGATAAAAAATATTTTTTCAGAATATGATCTAAAATCTAAACGTAATCACATTTCTCGCTAGATTTTTCGATAATTATATCAAGTTGCGATAAAGAATCACGCACTATTTACAAATTAATTACGCGCAGCGTGCACGTTAACGCTTGATGGAAACTACGGGAAAGTGGTGGTCTCTTCCATCGGGAGGGAAATGTAAACAATTGGTTATGCGAAGCTAACATCGCGATACATGTTGGACACTAAAATGTACAAAAACATTACTAAAATAGAAAAGAAAGGCAGCACGTAAATATATCAATTGGGTTCGATATATTGACGAGATGTAAGACTGAAATAATGCTACAATTGTTTATATTTCCAAAGGATAGAAAGCAAGCAGAGGAATTTACTATAATACATGCGACAGAATTTCGAGATAATTGTTACATATAAAATGAATATAATTAAGAATATACATTTATTTGTACAATTATCTCGAAGTTCTCTCTATAAATCATATGTACAGCAAGCAAGCGAATTTATTGCAAGGATAGAACAAGAATTGCGCGAGGTAAATCGAACAACTATTTACATATTCGCGATGTCCAAAAATCGAATGAAATAGAAAATGGATGAAATTGATAATATTCTGGACATCACGAATTTGCATTACCCGACGTAGAAGGAAAATCCGCGAAGCCATCAACGGCATATAAACCTAAACTACTCTTTTGCTTCTTCGCAAAAGTTGCATATAAATTCTCAGATGACATGAGAGATATGTAGATGTTTGTCATCTACCTCCATGGTCTGAACTGTTTCCCCGTGCGCCTTTAATGCCGATTTCGTTACGCAAATCGCATTGACGCTGGTCGAACAAAGTCGGTTTCGTTTCTTGTTCTTTATGTCGGGAAGCATGGAAAACACTCTTTCAGCATCGGCGTTTGAATTTGGACGACTTCTAATGGAATTTAATAATTCCTGCAAACATGGATATTTAAATGAGCCTTGATCGTTTCGCGTTAACAACACCGTTTTCCACACATCATCAAAAGCTAATGTACAAAGCATCTGCTTGTCTGCATTTGCAAAAGTCAGGTGCAATGTCGACCATTCTTTTTGCAAACCATCTTCGTCGAAACCGCCCAATTTCTGAGCAATAAAGAGAACACTTTTGAAGGAAGTGTGTCTGTCATTATCTACTAATGCCAAACGAGGTTCAAAAACATATAACTTGCACAGAAATTCGTCACCGATTGGCAATCGCTTACGAATTTCGTTTGCAGCCGTTATGTAAAACTTAATACAATTTTCTCGAACGGTTTGGACAACATCGGGTTTGCCTTCTGCAACTAACTGACAAAGAAAAGTGTCACAATCCGGACCTAAATGAATACTATTAAATGCGATTTGATTATCGCCTCTTGAAAAATCTATTAATTTTACTAAATCCATGTGCTTCAAACCTGCGGTTTCAAAAAATTACGTAAAATATTGTAGAAAAGAGTTTTGACAGTATTTTGAAGCAAATGGATTCTTGTTTGTTGCGACTGAAAGTATAAACTAAAGTCATTAAAATACTCTAGAACGTATTTCAAAAACAGAAGATATGCTTTTGCTTCTGGATTTTGTATGATGATAAGCAGATCTTCCCCAGACTTTGTCTTCTCACTTACGACCAATTCTTGCAGAAAGTGCAACACACTGTCCCAATTTTCTAAAAGTTATGAAAGTAAAAAATATGAAAGTATACATTACGCAATAAAATACAAATAAATATTACTTATTTTTAAAAGAAGTGGTGTAAGATTAGGTTAATAATTATACGTCATATACATTATATACGTACAATTTGAAAACTAGAATTAGGAATTGTTATACTTACTAATATGATGTCATTGAACAGATGAACCAATTTCTTTAATCTGTAAGAAGTGTAGAAAATACATAAATATGCAACACAGTATCGTTAAAAAAACACCACTGAAGTTTTTGATAGTATCCAAACTTAGAAATATTATTTAGAGTCTGGAAGAGATGGAGTTTTTCGTAACGCACTCACAATTTGTTTTAAAGAAGTTACTTGCTGCTTCAACCGAGAAATGTGCTGCTTTCGAGCATGTTTTTCCAGCATCAACGCTTGTATTCGCTTTTTCTGCAATAACATTTTTTCCAGCATCGACCTCGGAGTTGTTTGACATCGATGATCATGGGCGACATGACGAATGCGACGCGAGGTAGTCGGTGTTTGTCCATTTCTCTGCATACAAGTATTTGCCGCTTCGCTTGCTGTACTCGTAGAAGGTACTTCATTCACCTGGCATTGCTTCTTATCTACGCATGATATATTATTAGTTATTTATACACTATTATTTGAATCGAATTTCATATTCACATAACTGATTTGTAACAAAAGTATTAATTTTAAAGTTATAAATATGATATTTTCTTCATTGCAATAAAGATATGAAATTAATTGCTAAACTTTTGAGCAATGATATAATTTACATGACGCTTAAATTTTAGAACAATTTATTTGAATTCACCTGAATCACTGGTACTCGCTCTCATTGGATTTACCATACTGTAGTTAGTGTCAGTTTTTGACATTTTTGGAGGAGGTAAATCAAGCGATAAACGGCGCTTTTCACGCCCTTCGTACGCTGCTAATATTTCTGGCGACAATGAGGGATCTGTTTCCATATGTGATGCAGAGAGTTGAGAATTGCTGTCGAGTTCTCCAGCAGGTGTTTCTAAAAATAGTATTTTACTATAATGTGCATTATATTCCAAAAGTAAAATAAAGAATATATAAAAAAACACAAACAAACTTACTGTCGATTAGCGGCAACTTAAATATCGTGGCAACCGCATTGCTCTTTAGAGTTAACGTACAGGCATTACGACCTGTTTTACGAAAACAATCTGTTTCAAAATGCTCGCTACAAAGCACACTTCTCTCATTTGGAACAAAGTCCTTTACAGCCATTGCTGCGATCCACTTCTGAAGCAGTTCTGCGTTATTTAATGGAAATCTGCAAAATAAGGAAGTTATGTTTCAAATTAATGCCAAACACTGAAACAATATTAATGAACCTATGTAAAATAATTTATGTAAAAACTTCTTAAATTAGAGTGTTATCATTCTTTATTGTACTATAAGTAATTGGACAATTGCATTTGGTTATTTTATAATAAATTTTATTGTAGTCACTTTAACTTAAAAATAAGCTGCTTAATTTGAATAATTCAGATATTACTTGCGAAATGATATGTTTTTATCCTGTCCTTTTTTAGCATGACAGAAGACACAACCAGCTTTGTATTGCCCAAAAATGGTAGGAACGCTTCCAGGGAGAAGACAACCTTTGCCAGTGCCTTCTTGGAAACATTTTTTTTCGGAATGACTGGAACATAACATGGCGTTTTTTGGTGTCACAAAATTGGAGCCCAAACCCATGTTGTCTAGCCATTCTGCGGCTATTAACGGGAAACTATACGAAACAAACAAAAATACTTTTTATTTCCTTAGGAATATTTATTATGAGTAAGAAGTTCCACTTAACCTACAAGTAGCATATAAATGTTATCTAGAGACGCGGTAGCGTCTCGACGCCAATTTTTACTTACCCGTGATATGTTATATCGTCCCCCAATTTTTTTGCACCGCAAAACATGCACGTTCTTACCATTTTGATTCTGTCGTGATCAGGCACCAACTATGTATTGCTCGTTTGCTTTGGCCAGCTATGACTTCGCGTCGCTGTGTGACGTCACACTTGAGAATCTTACTCACATCAAAATGGCTTCTATTCGGCACAAGCCGCCTATCCTCGTTCACTGTCCAGTAGTATATACAGATCAGTGGTCAGGCGTCCGAAAGACGGAGCGAGACAAAACATCAACGTGTCGTCTGTCTCGTACCGTCCCGCTCGCTTCTAGTGTCTTTCGTTCGCTCTCATTCCATCTCGCTCTCGCCTTCGCCAAACAAGAATGAGACGGAAGTGGTAGGGATAGTGAAAAGTCCACATCGTGTGCACCAAACCGAGCCCATAGGGAGACAATACTGTAATTCCTTCGTGAGCAAGTCGGCGTCAAAGCACGGTAATTCGGACATCTACCTTAGGCGATTTGTTTTTACAAATATTTTAACAAAACCTTAGCAACTAATAAATATTTACAACAAAAGAATAATTAAGTATAAAATATTAAAAACACACTTCATTCGTTCCATAAATTACAAACCCGCGCGTAACGGCGTAAAACAATCATACAGGCATACAACATTCAAATACAAAACCCCGGAAAGCTTTCTCAGAACGACGCCACTTACGACCGCTAGAGGACCCACCTAGAAATAGTCACGAAACGCCGCTGGAGTAGAGGTGCCAAGTCCTCTATTACACCGTGGTGGAGGGTGGTGGAGTCATCTAACACAGAGCCATGTTCACGTGATAGCGTAACATAATATTATAAATGAATTCTTAAAATCTCTAGCTTGCAACCAATGATAACACACGTGCATTGAAATATACCTCAATTTTAGTAGAAAATATATATTTTTATTATAAAACCAATGAAAACAGCATGTATACACTTGCATGTATGTATGTACAGAAGATAAAAGTCGAAGTCACGGCACCTGTGTGGTATAAGTATACATTATAGAGTATGTACGAATATGCAATATCAAAACAGGAATCAAAGGGCGGCGTTCGAAGAAACGTATAAAGATATTAAAATAATTGTGTTAAATGTACAGTAAAAATAAGAATGGCGTACAACCGGATGAAATTTATCGAAGCTCGTGCACACGAGCAGAAATGAAATTTAATTGATTGATAGTTTTAAATTACATTCAATCGAAATAGACTGCTGATAAAGGCGTTGTCAACATAATAGACATTTCTCATTATTACTAGTTGCAAGAGATTTATAAAAGTGATTTTTTTAAAGTACCGAGTACGATAATTTGTGTGTAAATTTATGCGATTGATTTGTACCGACCATGTATGGTACATTTGAGCATCAATGTGGATAGAATTCAAAAATACGTCCATATTAATAACATTATTAATTCTGTCAGCTGATCATCTGGCAACGACACATAAAGAATGTGTAGCGATAGACTCAACATTAAATCATCCGCATAGTCAATGCAGTATCGAGTATTATAGCCTTACTTATATCTCGTAAGCTTTTAGCGGGAGTCGGTCTGATGAAAGAATGGGAAACAAAAGTAGCTGCTGTGTTTATTCTAGTCCGCAAGTCGGGCGTAAAGAATTAGGATCCGAAGGTATTACTCGCGCTCTCGAGGAGCATTTACCTGAAGGTGGAATTAGCGTTAATAACTTACAACATATTAGTGAACGTGAGCCAGAAGACTGGGATTCAGATCCATCTTTACATCCATGCGCTGGTACTATTTTCATGGAACGATCTAAACAAGCTATTGAAAGTATGTATCTTTACTTTAAAATCTTTATAACTTAGAATTAATCGGCATTATAATCGACTTTTATATTAAAAATGTCTAAAAAATGTATTTCTTTTTTAGATGGTATGGTAAGAAAAAAGAGTCAACATCAAATTGCTGACATAAGACCATTAAAAAAAAGTAGTAGCTGCAGTACAATATATTTAGACGATAGTACTGTCTCCCAACCTAATCTTAAAAACACTATGAAATGTGTTGCCTTAGCTGTTTATTACCACATTAAAAACAGAACCTCACAACGACAAATAGATATATTCGATGAGAAACTTCACCCTTTGACGGTAATTTTATCATATACATTTACCGACCAACCAGATACAACGAACACCCGATGAACATGTTTTGCGTAATTGACAGATCAATATAAATAACTTCTAGAATATTACCTGCTAATAGGTAACCATTTTCACAAAAAAATGGGTTGATGAAAAAATGTGAGTATTAGAGGCTAATGTTTTGGGAATCATTTATATTCATCTACTTTACATTTTAAATCAGATACGCAAAAAGTTATCGTCCAGATCGCAACCTCCCTTCGCGAGTTGCGAAATTAAAGAATGCGTAGGGTGAGTCGCTGGAAACTAATATGTATATTTTTGTTATTTTTAGTAATGCAAAAAATGTTTGAAAACGGAAGAGACGAATTATTAGAAGAAGCGAATAATCCTCATATAAAGACTATATTTTTTTAAGGGTTACAATCATTGAGATTTCGAGTTCACTTAAGGGGTTACGCCACCCTGAGACGCTCAAACTAGCAGCAAATTTCACGATTTTTTTGATGCTATGAGTTTGAAAATTATTTCTATACTTCATATGTTTAGGGCATGTGTTAATGAATATATTGTATAAATATTGTACAGAAATATTAACAAATTTACGAGTTACGTGTTGTCTCGCGAAAATCTTCCGCGTGAGCGGTGTATCAAATTGTGACGCCCAGGTTCGTCTGAAATTAGAAAGACCATGATTTTTATTGTTCATTGATGGAATATTAAAATGTAGCATACGATTATTTTGATGCGATAACCCATTTGTTTATAATAAATGTTTTACATTTGCCTTGTTACACGAAAAATGAATACTAATTTTCATCTTGCTCTCAAATTTTTTCCCCTCAAATCGGTATGCTACATCGTAGATATTTTAACAATGAACAATAAGATCATGGTGTTTCTATTTTCAGATGAACGTGGGCGTCACAATTTGATACACCGCTCACGCGGAAGATTTTCGCGAGACAACACGTAACTCGGCCATTTTTTAATATATCTGTACAATATTTATACGATACATTTATTAATACATGCCCTAAACATAGGAAGTATAGAAATAATTTTCCTCCTCAGGATATCTTAAAAAAGAAATCATGAATTTGGTGCTGTTTTGAACGTATCAGGGTGCTGTAACCCCTTAAGTTATCATTTATCTAAATGGAACCACTTTTCTTTTTCTTTCTTCCCTTCTTTCTGTAATGTAGATGAAAAGAAATCAATGAAACATTTAACTTCACCATGTGTCATATGGCATTATTAGAAAATTTGGAATACTTAGAATTATGTTTGTAGGGCAGGGAGTACAAATTTGTTGGCTGTATACTTGTCATATCAGTATATTAATAAAATAATTTTAAAACTCTTTAACAAAGTATACGAAAATTTAGAACTATAAATTTATTATTATGTATAATAAATTCGCTGGGAAAAGACAGCCCTAGTTTTTTTGTTCAAACGGATCCAATAAATTCTAAGAAACCAGAAAAATTTTATTATTAATAGTTGTTAAGAAACCAACCTGTAACAATTATGTGACTCACCCTGCATTTTTAAAGAGAAATTTAATCATAGACTGCGTGTAAATACCTTATTAAATATAGAAATATAATTACGATTCCTTGCTTATTTGCAGAGAGAAGGAGTTGCAGAAGATTACGATAAATACAATCCAGAACACAAACAAATTTACAAATTCGTTAGGACGTTATTCAATGCTGCTCAACTTACAGCTGAATGTGCCATCATAACATTAGTCTATCTGGAACGCCTACTTACTTACGCAGATATAGATATAACACCGGCTAATTGGAAACGAATTGTACTTGGAGCTATTCTATTAGCATCAAAAGTATGGGATGACCAGGCTGTATGGAATATAGATTATTGTCAAATTCTCAAAGATATCACAGTGGAAGATATGTGAGTTTATGTTTATACCATGACAGAAATAAATGTATATAAAATAATTTTTAATTATAAAGTAATATTTATTTAGGAATGAGTTAGAAAGACAATTTTTGGAAATGCTACAGTTCAATATAAACGTTCCTTCTAGCGTGTATGCTAAATATTATTTTGACCTCCGCACACTTGCAGAAGCAAATGAATTAACATTCCCTAGTGAACCACTCAGTAAAGAAAAAGCTCAGAAATTGGAGGCAATGTCGAGAGTTTACGAAGACAAAGTTACTGCTGAGGCTTTACGTACGGGTGTTAAGAAATGGTCAAGTTTAGATAACATATGCATAGGTGGACCTAGACGTAGTATTGCTATTCTATCCTAAATTTTGGATATAAGTGAGTATGTTACTTATATCCATAACTTCTCAATCAAGGCATGTAAGTAAAAGAAGTTTTACAAAACCGACTATAGCATAGTATTAATCAATTTCAAAAGTTTCACGAGCATATCATTTTTATTACTCAATAATTTTGTATTTTCTATTTAAATTGTATATTCTATTTTAATGTAATACATATTTTACAAAACTGAATGTAACTGCTTCTATTTGACTGACTTGAATAATCCAATTCTTTTTCCTACAATTCCAATTAAAAAATAATTATCCATACTTCTTTAAAAAAAAAACAGGAAACAAATGCGTATAATATAATAAGCATTTTCATTTTCATTTTAGGTCAACAATTTATTAAAAATCGATCTATAATTAGTAAAAGATTGATTTTTTTCAAGTAGTAACCTTTTAATACATACAATACTAAGATATTACATAAATGAAGTAAACGATTGAAATTTTTTACTCTTAAGTCGTCAATGTTCCTTTTATTACGTAACAGTATCGAAATCAAATATTATATACTGGATTATTTAACAGTCAATCTTACAGTTAATTTGTTAGTGATGAAAGTGCAACATAAATATATTTATTCGCTAGGAGCTCGTGGTTCGGAACCAGCGGTGAGCATATAACTTAAAAGAGACACGATTCCAAGCGGTCGTTTCTCGCTTCTTTCTTGCCGAAGGCGAGAGCGAGTCAGAGAGACTGAAAGCGAGCGAAGAACGATACGAAATAGACGACGCGATGATACTTTGTCGCGCTCCGTCTTTCGGACACCTTATACTCCGTCCTTTGCCGTGCGAGCAGCTGCGATTGGCTGTGACGCGATCCCGCGTCGAGCTTTTACGAAATGTGCGGAGTCGTTTTCGTGTAAACGCTCACGCCCATCGGGCCCGCAATGTCGAAGTATCAGGCATCCGAAAGAGGAAGCAAGACAATGTATCAAAACGTCATTTGTCTCTTATCGTTCCTTGCTCGCTTTCAGTCCCACTGACTAGCTCTCGTTCCATCTCGCTCTCGCATTCGTAAAATAGGAATGAGCCAGAAGTGGTGGAGATAGCGCCAAGCTCCTAACGTGTAGGGTAAACCGAGCTCTTAGCGAAGAAATACTGTATACCAAATTTTCATGTCGTGTTTTCAAGTAACAGTACTTTTAAATTTGATGAATTTTTGTATTTAAAGAACTTACATAAGTCAAAGTTTAATTAATCATTTTTATATATCTAAAACAGCATTTATTCACTTCCAATTTAAATGAAATATAATGAATACAGAAGACGTATATGTTATATAAAAAAGCTATTATAAAGAAATTGTGCATCCTTTGAAATTGTATCACTTATTCAAGTATTAACTGTACACATATGTGCATGTATTTTATGCTGCTTGTAAATAATCATTTTGTATGACCAAATCGCTGATACATACTTCTAAATTTATCATAAGTACAGTATTGTCTCCGTATGTGCTCGCTGGTCGGGACCGGCGTTGAACTCCTATCGTGAACAGATCCCTAATTCCGAGTGTTCGTTTCTCGCTCCTTTCTGGCCGAAGGGGGGAGTGAGATGGAACGCTTTGCGTGCGCGGCGAGCGTGCGCGACGGGTGCGAGCACTCGGATGGAATCGTGACTGCTCGACGCATGCGCGCCACGGTCAGATAGCCAGGCACGGCACGAGTCTTTTTTGCGCCCTAGGCGAGATTGCCAAATTACGCCTTTTATTATAATACATTTATTTGAAATTATTGATAACCTTACTTTGAATTTGTATTCGTAGTTTAATCCACTTATAGTACAACTTGTAATATTTAATTTTAAAGTTTATTTTCCACAATACCAGTAATGAAAATATCATTTTGCACCTCTTGTCGACTTTCCGCCCTAGGCAGTCGCCTAATTTTGCAAAGTAAAGTCATAAATAATCTCAAATAAATGTATTATAATAAAAGGCGCAATTTGACAAGTTCGCTTAGGGCGCAAAAAAGGCTTGAGCCGGGCCTGCGTCACGATTTTGCGATGCGGTTCCCGTGCTCACCTAAGTGCTTGCGACCATCGTGCACGCTCGTCGCGCACGCAAAGGACGGAGTGTCGCGGTGCCCGAAAGACGGAGGGAGACAAAACATCAACGCGTCGTCTGGCTCGTACCGTCCTCGCTCGCTTTCAGTGGCTCTCGTTCCATCTCGCTTTTGCCTTCGCCGGACAAGAGTGAGACAGAAGTGGTGGGGGTAGCGACGAACACCTATCGTGTACACCAAACTGAGCACATACGGAGACAATACTGTAATTAGAAAAAAACCGTTATGAATCTTACATAAGAAAATTATATTATAATTCCATATTATTTATATGAATGATTTATTTGCTGCATTTTATATATTAAATATGGTGAGTTTTGTCATGAATTGCTTCTGAATGTAGGAACGAAAGTTTTCTAACTTTCTCTCATTTTGATGATCTTCCTGTGTACACATGAATGTTACAAAACTCCACTTTGCATACACACAAGTGCAGCATAGAGCGCATATGGCGCATCGAGAGAAAGAAACATAAAGTGTCTACAGCCATATACTTACATCACTGACCTATATAATGTTCTGAAGATTTCGTTAATTTTTTCAATCCAAAGTATACACTTCAATGAAATCATAACATTCTTCTTTATTGCGACATGTGATTAGAATCTATCTAAGAATGATATAACAGTTGCCTTGTAGAATGCTAAAATTCTTTTTTTCTAAATGTGTAAATTAATGTATATGTTATTTATTTCATTAATTCAATCTCGTTTATACATATATATTTTTTTAATATTAGTTTAACGTCGCATCAACTGCACAAGCTTCAAAGCATTTGTTTCATTTTCATTTGAATACTTTCTTATATATAAACATTTTAACAAATACAAAAATATACTTTGGACTATCAAAACGTGTAACTCAACTTATCCATTGACAATGATCTCAAGCATGGACAATATTAGATGAATCCTTATTTTTATCATTTTTTGTAGTCGTGGTTCATATAAATTAATATAAGTTTACAAGTACAGTATTGTCTCCGGATGGGCTCGGTTTGGTATACACGATGTGGGCTTCTCGCTATCCCCACCATTTCTATCTCACTCTTGTCCGGCGAAGGCGAGAGCGAGATGGAACGAAAGCGAGCGAGACACGGTCGCGCATGCCCGCCGCGCACGCAAAGCGTTCTATCTCGCTTCCCCCTTCAGCCAGAAAGAAGAGAAAAACTAACACTCGGAATTAGGGCTCTGCTCACGATATAGGCTCAATGCCGGTCCCGACCAGCGAGCCCTCAGGGAGGCAATACTGTATGTAGGATTTTGCTCATTCAGCATATAAATTTTAATAATTACATATTCATTTATTCTTATCTAATGTGTGATTAACAGAAATGAATAGTAATAATTGAAGGGTTCAGTGGAAAACAGGGACATGCCACCGTTTTGATTTTATTAGGAGCTGGTGGAATTATACTACATTGCAGGAACGAATTAATGGTACAAAGAAACGGAAATTTATGCATATGTGGCATGTGCCTGTTTTCCACTGAGTCCCTCAATTGATATTAATTATTGTATACCACTGAAATTGTAGTAAATTATCTAACTTGTTATCCATGGAAAATTATTCTCATTTAATTGTGGTTTGGCAAAGGAATTTATATTTATATTTTCAATGAATTTTACTGAGTTGGAATATTCAATTCAATAATAGCGCAGTTCTTAACCATTTAATTACAAGTCAGTTTATCCAGTGGTTGAATATCTGTTTGAATTTGATATTATGTTATTTAAAATAGTCAGAAATAACATTTGAACAACATAAAAAAGAATAATAAATATTTATTCCAGATTTAAAAGACTTCCTGTATCATAAAACATTCACATGTTGTATCATTAACATTGCAAGAAGGATGGTAGAATCAGAAAAATTATTTTAGCCATTGCAACGAAATAGAAAATCTTAAGAAAACTATTCTGCTTACTACTGTTTAATAAATTTGTGCAAAGAATACTTATAAGCTACACCCATTTTGCATGAATGATTATGGTTCAACTAATGTATGTAATTAAAATGTACCATATAGGTTAATGAATTTATTTACAATAATTAATGTTTTATACTTATAGGTTAAGATCGTATATATAAACGTTAAGGCATAGAAGTAAGATAACATTAGTTACATAGAAAAAAATTATAATCTAAGCTTCCAATGGACTTTGGAATATCGTCATAAAGTAGTGTCAACTTATATTTATACTTTACTAAAAAAATTGCGCAAAAATAATTATTCTATACTAAGGAAACTTGAGAAGTAATGATTAGATTTTAATACAAACCTAAATAATGTCAGAATGTATAGCATGTATAAATTTTTAAATCGCATACACAGTGTATAAAAATATAGGCATACTAGATTATGTACTATTTTCACCCAAGCCAGGCTTATTAGTTTCCCAATCCAGGGCACGAATATATATTTTGTTTTATATGGAAAAATCAGTTTTAAATGAGATAACGAAAACAGATAATATAAACAATTATTCAATGAATGTATTAAGAAAAGTCGAATATTTTTTCAAAACGGAGAAAAACATTTGTAATATACCTATATGTAAGTTTTGTTGTTATTTTAATATTCTGATTTCCCAAAGAATTAGAAATTACAATACTCAGTGCCTGGTAAAAATCCAGTCTGCAACCGGCGAGTATATCGCGGCTCAACCCGCCCGTTACCCGTCCGTCTTTCAATTCGCCCGACTCGTCCGCATCCACTGCCGGGTTAGACGGGTCAGCGTCGATTTCTATCCGGCCATACACGCTCGAAGCTATCGTGACGCGTTTAGACACTCTTCCTCGTCAAGACGCCGATTTGTTTCATTCTATGAATGAATTGTGTCACGTGAAGAAATTCAATTTGAAATAAAGGATCAACAAAAATACTTGTAAAATGTTTTGTTTCAGAATATGTAATGTACACAATGGAACAGTAGAATATTACCACAAAAAATGTTTTATATGAAAACTTAATAAAAAGGTGTAATTATTTTTGTGTATTCTAGTATCACAAAATATAGGATTGATCCCAATGACATAATTTTAATGTAGGTATTTATTGAAATTACTGTAAAAATAATTTTAAATATTATTAATATACAAGAAAAAAGCAAAGATAAAATTAGCTGGAGGAATGATAATTACTTGATGTATAAAATAATAAGTGCACAGCACAAGCAGGTCCTGTGCCTGGCGGCAGGGGTTCGGGTTGGTCTGGAGGAGTGGACATAAAATTAAGCAGCCATGTCCATGGCCTCATCCGACCTTCCATCAACTGGACCTGGCAACCCTCCTTTTTCCTGTGGGGTATTCCTCATAGCACACCCAGAGGGGAAACGCTCCCCCCACCCTCCGGCGAGCCGGAAGCCGGTGTTAAATTGCCTCCGGGATACCGTAAATCCCCCAGCGTGCATATATAACCCATCTGAAAGCCTCCCGATGATAGCGGCGTCAGTAGAAAGTAAGGGTCCTGCCCTAACCGGCCGAACCGCAAGGAGACCAACTTTTATAATAAATCCCTAATCTACACCTCTCGGCGTGGCCATAGGATATGTACCTCCCTTTCAGCGGGGGTGCATCGGTTGTTGGGAGCACCAACCGTTAGCGGTAACCCGGCTCTACCGGACGTGAACCTCCATACCGGCCCACTCGTCGGGACAAGATGGAAAATTCGAGACAAAACCGATCACAACCAAAATCAGTGAAGGAGAAGAGTGTGGTGAGGAGGCGGTGAGGAAAGAGGGTGCCGGTGCTTGCGCTGGAACGAGGGTTCTTGGCGGTGTTTCCACCGTCAGGTCCGCAGAGACAATGATTCCTCCGATTCTGGGATATAACTTGGGCAACCAGATGGAATTGATCTAAATTATTCGGAGGTTGAGTGTCAGCTGGCTTTGGCGACGGCAATGGCAAAGACAAATGTTCGATTGTTGGAGGAAGCAGAGACCGCTTTCCACAAAGTGTTCCCCCTGGATGAGGCGCCCGTCGTGGACAAGGGGAGCCTCATCGATATAATCACCGATGGCGAGGAGCCCAGATCGGAATCATCGTACGATCACGAGGGAATTGCCCTTTCGGAGGGGGACGTCCACGGGGTGATGATGAGCGGGAATAGCGATGAGGGCTGCAGCGGTGGTAGGGCCAAACTCGAAGCTAAGAAGCAGAAAGGGGATCAGGGGGCGTAAGCCCCTTTCCGACCACAGCCCCCCCCCCCGATTTGATGGTAGAGGACGAGGGACCAATAGGGCCAGAAAAAGAGGAAGGGGGAAAGCCCAAATATATATATTCGTGGACTCCATGAAACTGTGTCCCGGGTTCAGCGCTGTGCAACTTGCCTCGTGAGAGGCAAAAGCCGTCCCCCACCAGCGTACGTCGTTGCCATGGCGCACAGACGCGGCCGATTCAAAGTAACAGTGAACGTCGGCCTCGCGCGTGTTGTCCGAGCTTCCTTGGCTACGGAAATGTCGCGGTCTCCTTTTCAGCTTTGCGCGGTTTCCTTGACGACAAGTCACGCTGCTCGAAAGGAAGGTTGGACGGGGAAGTAGACGCGTGAGGGGCCCCTACGCTGGACAGCGCTGTCCAGGTTGTTGGCCCTCTCACAGGGGGAGCTTCGTCGGATGGTGGAGGCTTAAGATGGTGGAGGAGATCTTTGGAAAGATCCAGGAGCAACAAGAGAAGATCTTATCGTTTTCGAATGTATCGGTCAACTTAAACACCACTCTCGTTCGGGAACTCCGCATGTCCTGCCGCGTGGCTTGCGTAGTGACCAGGGTTCGTAGCGATTAAGCGCAGTGAATGGAGGGGAAACACCTACAGGAGTGGTGGTGATGTGTGCGTGACTGACGCAGCCGCAGTTCATGCACACATTACCACTGCTCCTGTAAGTGTTTCCCCCTCCATTCAATGCGCTTAATCGCTACGAACCCTGGTAGTGTCGAAGGAGCTATGTGGCAAGGCCAAGAGGGCGGAGGACCCGGACCGATCGGTACGAAAAGTGATATACAGGCGAAGTCCCAGATGGGAGCGGTGGTCGCCCTTACGCGTCAAGGGAATGCGGCCGTGCCTGTGGTCGCGCCGCCTGCTCAGCGATAATATCATATTTTTATGAGTATCATTTTCGGAATAGCATTGTTATCAATGTAAGAGTCAAAGAAATTTTGTTACAACCCACCGACGAAACCTGGAGGACATCATCGTTGTGATTGGACTAAAGGATCCAAGGAAGAACTCAGGACACGCCTGAATTGGAGGAGTAGGACGCTAGGACGTTACAAGCAAGGAGTCAGTTTGTAAGATTGTCACTAGGGATGGAGTGCAAAATCACTAACAGTGATTTATCACAGTGATCGCAGAATCACGATCACGGTCGTGATTGAAGTTAAATCACAACCGTGATTGTGATTTTTTTTAACTTGAGTGAATTGTTTACTGTGATCGTAATTCTTGATTTTGATTGAATTATTTTTTTATAAAATACTTCAATATAGCTTGTGTTACAGTCAAAGCGTGCTAATTCAGCGAATATATAGAATATACATTCATAAATAGTCAATGTATGCACGCACTGATTTGATTGGCTAAAATATTCACATATACATTATACTTTTTAACTAAAGTGAAGAAATATTCGTTAATTTAAATAGATCAAGAACGATTACATTGATTTAAAATATACAACAGAGATTCTATAAGAACAGTGAGGACTTGAGAATGTTTCGAGAAAAAGTAGAAATTGGGGTTATGTGGCGCGTGCAAGAGTTATGCTCTCCACTAATCAGAAGCGATCACGAAAATCACGGATCACTGTGAAAAATCACCGTGATTGGGAACGAACGTGATAGGATCACTCGTGATTCACAAATCACGGTTCTAGCCAACACTAATTGTCACATCGATCTTGCGAGCAAGCTTGCTAACAACTACAATGTACTGTCTTATGTACTCGTTGAATTTGAAGTCAGTCTTATTTATCCTTTTCGAATTCCCCGCGCAAACTCGCGAGCTGAGTACCTCAGCATTCCATGGGCACGAACCTTGCAGTTTATCAACAACACTCCTTTACTTGCGAACATTATTCCTCGATAGAGGGTGCTTTTACGCGCTGGCAAAATAATACATTGAGTGTCACCCCGGGTTAAACTAAAACGCAAGCAATACAGGCAAATCAATGCAAACCAAGTTCGTAGTCACAAAATGATGTATATATTTATTTTATTTCCTCGCTTCCATTCTGTTTAAAAAAGGAAATATTTATATAATAGAATAATTGTATTCGTAATTTACAATTGGTTGCTGTCTCGAACATCTAATGTCATTTTTATCAAGAGTCACTGCAAATCGTAACAAATTATAATTGAAGTAAAAAATCGTGCAAGTTAATTGTTATAAAAATACGAAATTGTAAGTGTATACAATTTCTGTGAAACTACGAACTATACTAGAAATATGAATAATGTTCATTTATCATAGAAAATGAGAATGTTTAATTACTTTTGTTATTCAAATAATTAAAAGTATCTGCAATAATAAATTCATAAAATGCTTTTTTTCTAATTACTAGCTACATACATTACAAAGGATCATTTTGAGAACTAGGATATATTTTATTAATTTTGTCGTGATTGTTATGTGTTTAAAATTATAGGCCCTACACAAGATTAAACAATGCTGTCACATAAAATAAACTTAAAATTATGTCGCCTTTGTGGCAAAGAGAAACAACAAGGCACAGATTTATTTGCAGATAAGATTAAAGGGACTGTATTAATGTCGGTTATAAAGAAATATTTCTCCAAGGAGGTATAATTCAAATGTATTATGTAAGGAGTACAACTCTCGTATTGATCTCCCTTTTTTGTTACAGGTGATAAATATATCAAATTCCGATACACATTCTAAATATATTTGTATTGATTGTGAACAAAAGATTTATATATTTGACGAGTTTTGTTTAATGGTAGCGAATGTACAAAAGCAGCTTAGTGCTCCATCGTTGGAAATTAACTTTACAGAAGTATGGATGGCTTGTAACAGCTTACATTTATTTCTCAACAGCTATATTAAAGTGTTCGCTATTTGGTATGGTTATGATTAAGTATGAAAACTTTATCTGTCCAGAATATGTTATGTCAGTTGAAAGAAAACGATACGATATCGAAAACTATATTAGGCAAGCAAGGAACAAGGAAATGTGTATGCCCAATATGTGCTAAGAGCTTTAGATGTCAGGCACACTTAAACAGACATAAACGTATTCATACTGGACAACGACCTTTTGTTTGTAATGTTCGTAAGATAATATTATTTTATATACATTCGTACGAGTTATAATTGTGGAATTAGAGGCAACATTTTGAAAACTTAATTTTTGCTCGAAAGGGCACAAAAATCATGTATGTCAGGCATTATTTCATGAGATTTATATTTTCAGATTTGTAAAATGTCGTTTAATCAACAAGAAATATTGATGAAGCACATGTCCAGACACGAAGGGAAGAAACAATTTCAATGTGCAAATTGTCATCAATCATTTGGTTATAAAGTATCATTAATGTCTCACATGATAAATTATCATATGGATATGGAGAAATCTGTTAATGATCATAACTTACAAATAGAAAATAACTCATTTATATGCTCAGAATGTGGTAAACATTTTGTAACAAAATACAAATTACAAAGGCATTCAAGGTGTCATACTGGGGAAAGACCTTACTGTTGTACTTTTTGTATGAAAACATTTTCACAAACTGGTAATTTAAAAGTACATCAAGCGAAGTATCACCAAATACCTGAATCTTTGGCTGAAATGCGAGGGCAGATACAGTATAATAATCAAATAGTTGATTGCGATGTACCTACAACATTAAACAACTTTAATGCAGTTAATATGTCAGAGACTGAACTACAAAATACTCTGAACCAAACTATAAATCCTACAGGACAGAGCGACTCATGTGTCACGAAGATATATGAAAATCCTTTATACATTGATGATGAGATTGAGACGATTCTGGATCGTGATCTTAGCGAATTGGAACGGAATAAATACTCCACAAATTTACAAGACAAAGTATCTCTGTGTTTGAAAGAACCAGAAACGCCTGAATTATTGCATAGTTTATTGTACGATGATGAATAATTTTAATTATTTAATTAAATTCCATTATTTGTAACGTAACTCTTAAAACTTAACGAAGAAAGATATTAAAAGTAACATGTTACAAATTACAAAATCACAATAAGTACATTCTTTTTATACAAAAATAAACGTGCATAAGCGTATGTTCGACGTTTTTTTTTTATAGCAGAAGACAATAACTTCTAAAATACAAAATATGTTAATGTTATGTTATAATTACTGAATAAAGC
Organism: Andrena hattorfiana; assembly: GCA_944738655.2. NCBI lineage: Eukaryota > Metazoa > Arthropoda > Insecta > Hymenoptera > Andrenidae > Andrena > Andrena hattorfiana. Next base: position 65,034,036 of record OX122891.2, on the reverse strand, counting down.
ATTATTATAGTGCTATCATTACTGAGCAATTACGGTAATCATATTGAATTTCGTTAGTCAAATTAGTAACTCTCTAATGTAGTATTCAATGAAGAACTTGGGTGGTGGGGACTGTATCGCAGTCCATCCAGTGGTTCTCAAGATTAGTTCGAACAGACAGACGCCTACCGGGGACTCGATGTTATACAGGGTCATCCGTTAAAACTGCAACCTACGCGCGCGCGAACAGACGAAAATGGCAACACCGCCTCACGGACGCATTCCACTACAACCATGTATCGGCCCGGCGTTCGGAGGGTTACCAGCGACCGCTGGGCAGCGGTGATGCCCGAGCTTTGAAAATTTTAGGATGGTCTCTTTCAAATTAACGTCGCAAGGAGCTATTTGAAATTTCCCGACCGGGGTTGAAGAATTTGGGGCCTTTTTCGTATAACTTTTGAATTATAAAAGATATCAGAATGCAATTTGCGCCGAAAAATGAGGAAAAATTATTCCCTCTTAATGATGGATAATTCAAAATATTTTACGTTTACTTAATTTTTCTTTTATCAATTTTTTAACCATAATTGTTGTGAAAAGCTTTTGCAAACTGTTTATTTAATACCGTATTTAATGCTCTTTTTAAAAATCATGATGTTGATAAACAATACGCTAGTTGTTTCTGTGTCGTTACTTTCATAAATTGAGAAATTAAATTTTTATTCAATTATGTGTTAGTTCTGCAGACCTCAGAATCTATTGTTCTGGTTTTCTTTTTTATAATTTTATCCTTATATGCAGTGCATGCATAGATCGGACGTAAGGAGTAACTAATGAGACGTGTCTTTGATTGCAGCGGTGTTTGAATCTTTTTTCTAGAATTTTTGTGTTTGAATGTTTAACCTTTTAGCTACTCAACGCCACGCATATACCGGCTTCCGTTAATGTCATTTTTTGGAACGATCCGTCATTATTGTGGCTTTTACACGCAGGTGGCGAAAAATCTCTACGTACAAGGGTATAGCGCCGCAATCAATCCTGACGTAGCTCAAATTTTTGAAATTAAGACGGGTACGAGATCATTTGACATTGTTTTCAAACCTCATTACAGTAATCCGGGGTGCGAGTGGTAAACCGATCATAAAAGCGAAGCGTGCTGCTCGCTTACCTGGACCGGGAAATTCTGCATAGCTCTTTGCGGCGTTAATTTAAAAGAGACCATCCTAAAATCTTCGAAGCTCAGGCATCACTGCTACCCAGCGGTCGCTGTTAACCCTCCGAACGCTGGGCCGGTGTATGGTTGTAGTGGAATGCGTCCGTGATGCGGTGTTGCCATTTTCGTCTGTTGGCGCGCGCGTAGGTTGCAGTTTTAACGGATGACCCTGTACTATGCAGAGATACATATGTACATATAACAAGCCCGGGCAACGCCGAGTACTTTAAGCCAGTGATGAGCAACCCGCAGGCCGCATTTGGCCCGCCTGAACATTGGCATATATCTTTTGAACTGTAAAAGATATAGGATTAGTTATATTTATGTATTTAATATTGCGGCCCGCGTAGAGTATTAGGTTTCCACTTGTGGCCCACTTCGGACAAAAGGTTGCTAATCACTGCTTTAAGCTATAGTCTGATTTACTAAAGAAGGCGCATTGGGACCAAGGCCAGAACTTGCGATGTTGCCATTACTACAGGTTCGTGATTAGTGCTTCCCCTACGCGGCTCTCTACGTCTCATAGGTTTCTATTCTATTTAGGGTCATTCCACGCCAAATCGATCACTTTTCGTACTCGATGTCAGAGATTTTGTTCAAACTGAAATATTAGGAGAGGGTTTCAGTCATCACTTTCCTTGTTTCGAATTTGTTTAAAAAACAGGCCGTCAGTTTGCAATTTTTGTCTATTTTCGTGAAACCGAGCTGTACTTATGAATTTTTATCTCGGAAACTGTTTATCGTATTGAGTTTATTCTTTTTTTTTTCATTTTAATCTAGGAGATGCCGCCTATTCTAATATTTTTTTAGATTTAAAAATTCATTTTGTAATTTTTAAAAATTTGACCAGTTTGATTTTGCAAATTTCTGCACAAAGGTTGCTTGTTTTCAAATTTAAAAAAAATATGCCCATACATATTCCTTCAAGTTATTTTGTTCCCTATTATACACGTACAGTTGCATCGGAAAATAAGTTTACACTCTTTAAAATCGCAAAACTTTTTTAAAATTGGTCCAAACGACTTGAGTTTTTTTTTAGAAGTTAGCGAAATTAGTTTTCTAGGTAACGTGTTTCGTTGTTTTTAAAAAAATTCACTTGGTCTGAATAGCTTCCATGCTTTCATGCTGAAAATTTCATCTAAATCGGTTAACGTTGCTCTGAGCTACACACGTTTAAAGATCGCAGAATAAGGTCGAAAATCGCTGATTTCGGGAATTTCGCTCAGAGCAACGTTAACCGATTTAGATGAAATTTTCAGCATTTATACAACTAACTTCAATCTACAAACGGGTTTTTTCAATTTTCATTACAGGCTCACAAAAAAAAGTTTAAAAAACGACCTTTACTATTTTTTTTTTGCTATTCAGACCAAGTGCATTTTTTCAAAAAAAAATTTGTGATTATGTCTATGTTTTTAACGTGTTACATTCACCCCCTGTTACTACCGCCCCCGGTCTACCCTACTGTATTTAAAACTAACGCGGCAAAGGTGGTTGAAAAACTGTCTCGGGGTTTAACGAGGTTGCCTCGTGGATATGTCGGTTTATGGTTATATTGCCTCACCAGTCAGCCACCTGAGCCACCGATGTTCATTTTGCATACAATACCATCATCGGCAATTTTGGTGCTTTATGGAGAGGGCATTGTTATTCCGAAGCAGCGAGTTTTTTCCATATTGGTTGCTTTCATAAATTTCGACTTCAACTCGTTCTTTTAAACATGGCTTTAAAATATCACTCTAGGATGACACCATTAAAATTACGCCGCAATAAGCCGTTGAAGACGGTGGTATAGTTACATATAATTAAAACTAATTCGAATAAAATTGTGTTTGGTTCCATTTCTAGTGGGAAAACATTATCGAGCCACCGTAAATATTTGCATGAAGATTTAACGGAAAATATACAAATTCAAATGTTCATTACAGAAGCGCTTATCTAGCACGCAGGCTTTGCATTATTATCGGCGTGATACCTGCCAAGCGCCAGTCACCGCGGCTTGGAGCCGGCCCGTGCGGGGCAAGCAAAGAATGTTAGTGAGCTAAGATCATGATCCTATATCGAGACTATTAAACTATTCTACATCGCGGAAATATGTAGTTTTCAAGTAACGTAGCTGTTAATACTGATATTATCTACAATAAAACTATAAATTTGAAACATAATACTTTTATTTCATCTTACAAATATCGCACAAGGTTTACTGTATTTGAACTTTCCTCTCATCATGCAATTTGTTGCTGAAAATTGTGTAAAAAACTATATTATAAAAAACTTATTTTTACGTATAATTTTTGTTAATGAAGTCATTTCAATAATACAGAATTCAAAGCTTAGTTTCGTATTACAAAATTCTGAATACATTAACGAAGAATATTCAACTGTCCTATGCTAGTGGCATAAACTAATCCCTGTCCTGGCTGCGGTGCCCATCTGATGCAATTTAAACTTATGTATTCAGTAGATTCTGGATTATTTTGTAATAATTCTCTAATAAGCACCATACTCTTCTTCTTATCTTTAATACTTAAATCATTTTCTATTTCACGAACATTTAAATCTTGCACAGAGTCACTATTATTGTGAGTGCCATGCCGTGTTAGATTACATAAATTATTGTTGCTTCTGTTATTCGCAAGTCCTTCAGTTCCGTGATGAATATTTGCTGTTTTGTATAAATTATATGTTGCATCATTCTCATTGGATGACTTCTTGTTCTCATTTGGCATTTCCTTATCTATTAGTTTGTAAATCACAGCCATGGGGGAAGGTTTTCTTGGCACACGAATATTCCTTGCAAGACCTACTAAAAGGTGCTGCTGTGTTGGTGAAATTGATACAGAAACCACCGACTGATCTATTGTGGTTGAATAAATTTTTTCTCCCAAAGTGTTCCATTGCAAACTGTAAACACCTAAGAAATTTCATACACTTTTAGTATACAATTCAGAAATATATTAGAATTGATAATTCTTGTAAATATTCATTATCTAATAACTAAGCCATCCTATATCAGCACTGTCCAGTGCTGGGGCCTCTCAGATGCCTGCTATTTCACAAAGCGTACCTTCGTTGTCAGAGAAACCGCGCGACGCTAAAGAGGCATTGTCTCGATGTGGCGATGTGTACCACTAATGCACGAGTTATGTCAGCGCTGACGAGTTCCTTTGACGACGGAGACGCTAGCCTGTCATGGTCACCTCTTTAGCATCGTGCGGAATCCCTGAAGACACAAATGGGAGTGGGAGATCCCCAAAGGACTCACGGCCCTTGCTTGGACAGCAGTACTACATGTTACACAGTGATCCTCGGATAAGCTGATAATTTCAGGTTCCAGAGAGTATCTCATCCGGGGTGGGAGGTGAAATTCACGCCCCACTGAGTTCGTGGTTTTCGGCGGTCGAGAAAAGGGGATAGGGATGACAGGGATACCATTAGTTATTAACCCTGATAGCCAAATCTGGGGAGCAAAATCTGACATCAGAACCGTAGTCGTCTGTGTCCGCACTTGGCTGCGTCTGAGGTGCAGAGCCTGATGTCAGTGCCGGATGTCAGATCGGCAGCAGATTCTGCCGTCTGCTACGGTTCTGACGCCAGACTCTGCGCTCTCATGCCAGAGCCAGACCCTGCTACCAATCTGATGTCAGACTGGAGACAGATGGTTATCAGAGAAGAAGGTAAATATGTCAAGTTCCGCATTTCTCATCAAATCTTCACGAAAGTGATACCACTTGATTCCGTGTGTTTTCCCGGCGAAAATGACTCCAAACATGACATGATTCAGGCTATAATTAACTAAATTACATAAAAAATTAATTTGCAAAAGCTAACTTTGTTAAGATTAGTTCGATTTACATGGTGTTTGGTGCCGTTTAATTGGGAGAATGCCAGGAATTCATTGGTGTCACCTTCATATCGATACGATAGAGAATAGAGAACTTGACTTTTTGTAAAATTGATGACCCCGTTTAAAGTTCGTCGGTCGCCGAGGCGATGTGACATAAACTTTACAAAAAGTCAAGTTCTTTATTTTCATCCCACTGATATGAAAGTGACAGCAATGAATTTCTGGCATTCTTTCGATTAAAATGACACAAAATAATGTAAATTGGATTTTTTCTAACACAGTCGGCTTTAGATTCTGCAAATTAACATAAATTGGTTAATTATAGCTCACATTATATCGGGTTTAGTACCACTTTACCAACAGCACCATTGTACATCAGGAACATAACCCTACATAAAGATGTCTAGATTAAATGAGTACATGCACTTATGCGAAAACAGGCTACATCCCGTAAACGTAAACTAGACAATTACCCAACCGAATTAGCTACTTAGTACTTTTTTCAACAACACAGAAAGAACCAGACGATTAAAAAGAACAAAGCCCCGAGATCTATATACAGGATGTTCCGCTATATGTGGGAGAAAATTTAAGGGGTGATTCTAGAATTCAAAACAAAAATCAAGAATAACGAAATGGTGGTTGATAAAATTTACAACATTCAACATGGTCACACGATTTTGTGACACTTCATCCAAAATAAAAGTGTATCGTTGAATCACACTAAACTTGCCTACTCCCTGAAATCAATTGTTTCCGTTGTATCGACTTTAGAGACGCAAATTTTGTCGCAGTTACTCCGAAGGGAGTGACCCCGTGCAACAATGCATTGGTGCTACACGGTTTGCCGGATTTCCTGGCGGAATATACCAAATCTTTAAACCCTTGTAATTACAAAACGAAGGCTTAACCGCAATTTCGTTATTCTTGATTTTCGTCTTATTTTGACGTACAGAATCACCCCTTAAACCATCTCTCACACGTATCCAGGCACCCTGTACAATAGATAATTAATCAAAATCTGTTCTACTTTAGGGCTGGGACTATTTGTCGAATTTTTCGGTTTTTGAATATTCGAATACTTCAGTTGTTCAATTATTTGGCGAATATAATTCGAATATCCAAGTATTCGAATGTAATTCGAATATCCAAGTATTCGAATACTATTCGAATATTGATGTATTTGAATAGTATGGTGTGAATTATAAATCAAGTTCTTTAGGTTCATTTGTCAGGGTGAAATCTTGTAAGCTAATTTTGACCCACTTCACACCATACTATTCGAATACATCAGTATTTGAATAGATCAGTATTCGAATAGTATTTGAATAATAACATTCGAATACTCAAATATTCGAAGTTTATTCGTAGCATTCGAATACTTGTAAAATATTCGAATATTAATTTATTCGAATAGTCCCAGCCCTATTTTACTTCTGAAGGAGTACTAATGACTGTTACCTCCTCGCATGCCCCACCACCATGCATCACATTTCCTAATCGACCTATTAAAGGTAAGTTGCAAATTTACATAATAAACAAAAAGAATATGTATACGCTACTTTAGAACAATTATTTACCTAATGTGGTTGTCACATTAATTCGGCTTGATGGGAGTAGAGTTGCCAGTAATTTTCCATCTGATGATATGTCTATACTGGCATCATTGTGGATCTTACACTCACGTACAATAATGTTCTTTTCAGCTACAATATACAAGTACTTTAAGAATGCAGTATACGAGCACCACTTTTTTAAAACTACTTAAAATACAATGTAAGCTACTTACAATTGGTAATATCAGGTATTTCGCCATTAGAAAAATCCCATGCTTGTACTCGGTAATTTTGAATTTCTAACGAGTTACTAGATATGCTTCCTGGTATATGATCTGAATAATTTTATGGTAGATAAATTATATCGATAATATACAGTACTGCCGGGTTAAAGGCTCGCATGGTTGGAACCGAACACTTGACTGGATTTTATAAGCAAATCGATCGACGAGGAAATGGAGAGCCAGCAACGATTAGCTCGGAGCTCAGTAGTGAATGCACTACTGAAAGGGCACTGTTTAGTCGCTAATAGGAGTAATAACCTATAAGCGTGCAGCGGTTCCTATACACCATTGCAAAGATTTCGTCGACGAATTGACACCTTGAAAAATGGTCTCAAAGTTCGAGGTTTGGGGTTTTGGACAAAAGAAACCGGTAGTAAAAATCCGATCTGGTCCGACAAACCTCGGATAGGCACTTGACGAAAAATCGAGGGAGGTAAGCGATGCTCTAGCAGGTTGGGGGGGGGGGGGGGGGGGCAAATGTGTCTCCGGACGTTTCTTGGGCGTTGAGAGTCCGGATGTGGTGGGTCTCTGGTGTGCCCAAACAAAAAGTTTGGAGAGGAATAATCCGCGACTCTTTAACGTTAACCCAACAGTACTGTAATATGCAGTGTAAGACATTACATATTAGCAAAAAATTATAGATGATTATATAGAGTACATTATACAGGATAAGCATTAACTACAGTTGATAGTCGAATCGATACAAATTCTTGTCAAGAACGTACTATAGGGAGCTGGAAAGAGACCACCACACCAGCAACAAACTAAAACGTCACAGGAAAAAGGGGAATCGTCCACTCGCTTCACCTAATCCTCTGCAAAAAATCCTAGTTTTAGGTTCTTATCGGCTGTCCATATCTGCGGGCTGTCGCAGTTCACGTTCTTCGTTCCACGACGGACTTTGTTGAAGTGGATTGGGTGGAGCGTTTGTTTCCTGTGACGTTTCAGTATCTGCGTAGTGTGACTTCTATCCATCACCTTATAGTACTTTTCCTTACACAGGGTGTCCCAAAATTCAGGGACTTCCCGGAACATGTAATATCCTGACGTAAGAAGACATCAATAAGTCCTTTACCGTTTTGGGATCCGAGGCTTCGTTCTCAAGATATTAACAGTTGAATATTAGCGGTCGAACTTCCGTGCCGCGCAGTTCAAAGTCGAAACAGCTGTTCCAGAGCAGTGACCCCTGGCACGCACACGCAGGAAGCATGCGCAGATACAGACCCATACACGGTAGAACCGACCGCGCTGGTTCAATCCGTGAAAATCAACCAGCGCGGTCGGCTCAGTTTTGTGTGTGTGTGTGTGTGTGTGTGTGTGTGTGTGTGTGTGTGTGTGTGTGTGTGTGTGTGTGTGTGTCTACACGCGCCTCTTGCGTATGAGTGCTAGCCTGTGACTTATCGACGCCTTACATTAGGATATTGCATGTTCCGGGAAGTCCCTGAATTTCGGGACACTCTGTACAGTAACGCTTCACGGTTGACTCTCGTCATACTGAACGGATTAAAAACTCAATTCTTTTTATATTATATTTACCTCCGAAATTTGCATCATCACTATTATCTCCAGGATCCTGGCCACCATTTCCATCCACTATCCCTGGTCCTATGTTACCGGTATACGCAGAATGACGATGGGGTATATACTGGTTATGTATACGTCTCCTTTGAGAGTTTTCAGACGACTGTTGTCTCTGAGACAACACTTCTCTGTATGGAACTCGTCGATTATTATGTGTTTCGTTTGGTTCGATATTTAAACGATTTTGTCGAGTAAAAAAGTGTCTTCTAAAAGTGTCACGTGTAGTAGAATGCGACGAAATAAATCTCTGAAAATTTGTTGAAGACCTCGAATTCATTTCGCTGTGAAGAAAGTATTCTACATTTGCATTGAATGTCTGTCTTCTAAGATCGGTACTCTGATTGTTTGAACCGTTATTGATGTTTCTATTAAGAAGTAATCCATATCTCCAGTTTCTTTGGAAGTTTCTCCTTCCTCTGTTAATATTATGCTGAAAATAAGTTTCTTGAGAAATGTTGCTTGTAGCGTTAGTGTATTCAATGCTATCAGATGTGTTGTCGTCGTTTTCTTCGTGATTTAAGAGCCTGCTATTTTGAATTCTGGAGTCTTGATTCAGGAGTTGTAGAGCAACCGGCTTTAAATGCCTAAAATTAAACATGAAAATTAAAACCGCGTTTATAAACTGTATTATATTCGAAACCAGATCTACAGTGTGTTTCTTCAACTGGAAACGCTGGAATATCTCATAGGTCAGGGCTGAGGAACCGGCGGCCCGCATGCGGCTCGTTCCCCTCCTTGCCTGCACCGCTGAACCGCAGAAGAACGACTCCCTCCATACCTATTTGATTCCTACACTCTATACTGGCGGGCTTCAATCAGAACCTTTGGATCTCACTAATTTATGACCTCCTACTGCATTGAATGACCTTATGTGACCGTTGAACTCCTCTTAATAAACGCTATAGTGTTGTGAATAAAGATGTATAGTATTCAAATAAAAAAAAATTAAATGCCTCTTGAAGTCTCTTCTACAATTTCATATACAAAAACACGGTTTACACTAATTTACACCACATAATATCCCCCTCCATATCGAACAACTTTCATAACAAAAAAATTTCATATCTTCAACGACCTACGAGATATTCCAGCGATTCTAGTTAAAAGAAACACACTGTATATTTTTGTATTCTAAAAATACATGTGAAAACTTTAATATACCCAAAAAAGGTTTTTCTGCTATGCTTCCTACACAGTCTTTGATGTCTATCCTGAATGGTATATAGGTTTGTTATTGGTGTGGATACTGTTTCCAAACTTGGATTTGAAACAATATAGGTTGAACTTGTTATTAAATTGTAGCAGCCACCGTTATTAATATTATTATCTGCTGTCCCATTAAATAAATATGCGATATTTGCAACTGCCGTTTCGCATGAACTTGATGCAGAATTACTAGACGTGCTTGTAACAAAATTTGAATCAGCAGTGGTTGCCTTAATGCTGGAAGTTACACTTATACCCGAAACCACATTAGATAGGCTTAGTAGCTGGGAATTGTCATTTGGGTAAATGAGATCAGTACAATTATTTATAGAATTTACAGCACATTGGCGTATATTCATCCAGTTACAGGATGGCGAGTATAAACTATCAAGTATGTGTGACAACTCATATGCTGGCAATCTTTGTAATTCTGATTCATTTGTCGTAATATTTGAACAGAATATATCCATCGCACTTTCATTAGATTTATTATCTTTTAAATTCATCAAATTTTTATTATAATTATCCCCAAAATTGGTAATTCCTTTTGATGTTGATGGTTGATTGTGTATATAAGATGTTGTATTATCATCTTCCTTATTTTCTCCTTCATACATTTTCAAGAACACATTTTTAAAACTTTTAATCGTTTTATTTCGTGAATTTAGCGGAATATTTCTTACAGGTATCAATGGCATATAACGAAAATTAACGTCCATTTCCTTATTTCCTTCATTATTGTTTCCTTCTTGTATGCAAGCGGATACGGGAGATGATTCAGTTTGAAACTGAAAGTCTTCCCACATTCTATATACTTGTTGGAGTTGCAATATTTCCAACCTCGGTCTGAAACCATTAAATATTTTATTATACCCAAACGTATAAAAAATAGCTCTCTTTATTTACAGCGCAAAGAATACGTATGCACTTTAAATCTTTCAATATGTATATATAGAAGCGCCACTCCAGGTGAAATAATAGCCCATCAGTAGTTGCTCGATCATGTAAAAGAAATTTAATGTTTGTGTATATTTACTCTCACGGTACGTACGGAAGTAATATCTATATATATATATATATATATATAAATTAAAAAAATTTAAACCGACTTCAAAAAAATAAAATTGCACTAAAAAGTAAAAAAATAAGTTTTTCCTTTATTTAATCTACGGCTCTCATATTTTTTAAGTCGGCGCCAGATTTACACAGTGCAAATGATGACACACCGACTTAAAAAATATGAGAGTTGTAGATTAAATAAGAGAAAAACTTATTTTTTACTTTTTAGTGCAATTTTATTTTTTTGAAGTCGGTTTCAATTTTTTTAATTTTTTATTTTTAACTTTTTAGTTTTATATATACATATATTGGCACAACATGCTGAGGAGTTATGCGCGTACGTACATAAAATAATAATAATTAGGTAATAATAGTCTTTATTATTAACCAAAACTGGCAAAATATTGGGCCAATATTGATTCAGTGTAGGATGGGACCACCGGGAACATCGCCCTCTTCCGAATAAAAAAAAAACATTAAAATCTATCACAGTTCAGCGTCTCCAAGGACAAGGAAGCTTAAACGCTACACATGACGCATGTATTAGTGACACACGTCGAGATAACGAGTCAATACTACTATTCGCCGCAAATATTGTGAGGGAAAGTAACGGTTGGAAGGGGAAGCAGGCGCGTGAAGGGCCGTACCGCTGGACAGCGCTACTCCGCACAATCAAATTGTTCGGAAATCATTAACAATATTTCATGACCAAACGGTTCAATCAAACTGTCTCCTGTATAGAACACGTGGAACAACGACACGTGGCACTAATACAGGGTACATACTCCAAAATTGCGGGTCAATCAGGAACATGCAATATCCTGATGCAAAAAGACATCGAAACGTCCTTTACCGTTTTGGAATCCAACGCGTGGTACGCGAGATATTAACAGTTGAATATTAGCGGTCGATCTTCCGGGCCGCGCAGTTTAAAGCCGAATGCGCTGAGTGCGCAGTAATGTACATAAGCCTGCACATACAGGAGGCACGCGTAGGTACAGATCCATGCACACAGAAGAGCCCACCGCGCTAACCCATTTTCGCGATTTGAACCAGCGCGGTTGGCCCTACTGTGTGCGAGCGTGTGTATCTACGCGTGCCTCCTGCGTGTGCGTGCCAGGGGTCACTGCTCCGCGTCAGCTGTTTCAGCTTTAAACTGCGCGGCCCGGAAGTCCGAACGCTAATATTCAACTATTAATATCTCGAGAACGAAGCCTCGGATCCCAAAACGGTAAAAGACTTTTCGATGTCTTCTTGCATCAGGATATTGCATGTGGCGAATGCTAGATGCTTCACCGCGTATATCTGTTTTGCTCAAATAAAACACAGCAGATAAATATAGACAAAGGGGCGTCACCATTGAACATAACTGGTCTAAAGTAAATAGTACGTACCGGTTTCCATGTTCTTGCTTAAACTTCTGTGAATTATTAATACTCGTTGCCAATCTGTGAGTTGTAATGATACTATGTGGCATATTATTCAAATTATCAGGTAAATTATCCTTTACTCTTATTATTTCTGAAGTCTCGATTGGTCTTTCTTCAGTTTCTGCGGGTGTATGTTGCGCCACAAATTGTGACGTATTTACATGAAATACTTTATCAGATGACGCAGTAAAATGAATCGAAGTATTATGCAGTAGTAAGTCCATGTGCGCTTCATTACTTGAAGAAGACCCATTTCCTGGAAAATAATAAGAAGCGTCTAAACCTTCAGTTATTTTTCTAATTCACTGGTAGTCACAATTACAAGAATGTTTAGCAAATTTAAATACATATACAGCATTGTCTCGATCTAAGGACGAGGTTTCTGACTCGGTCTGGTCTAAGGTAAGCGCTACCCCTCCTACTTTTTCTGTCCCTAACGCAGCGAATGAGGCGAACTGCGTATGAGCGAGTCTCCCTCTCAATCCCTGAGGGCACTAACAATAAGTCCCTCTCGCTCATACGCGGTCTGCTTTACTCTATGCGATAAACCAATAAAGGGAAGCCGAGAAGACTCCTTGTATTAGTGATTCATTAACTACGCGTGGGTTTGAATCGGTGATATGCAGTTAACGAATCAGTGGTGTGTTACTTTTCCAGGAATCGCTGGAGTTCGGCTCTCACTGTCGTCGCCCGTAATGTTTACAGATGATGGATACATGACAAAATGTAGGTATAAGTTTCCAGAGCATCGCAAATGTATCGGTAGTAATGAATATATGTAGTGGAAACCGTTTAATGCTTTCTTATTACTCGCTCATCTTATAAGAAGGAATTGTATTCGTAAATTCAGCTACACATGTAGTACAATAACTAAGGGCTATGATTATCCCTTTTCCATCAAATAATGAACATATACAAAGTGTTTGGCAACAGATAATAGAAAATAAGATGGGTGGTTCTACACGACAAAATGAGATACAAATCAAGAGTAACGAAACTGCAGTGAAAGTTTTATTTATTAGTTATTAATGTTTCAAAATTCGTGTCAGATATTCCTGTAGCACGATTTGCGTAGGTCAGTAGGGCCTTGTACAGTCACCGTAAAAAGATAAAATGACATGAGTAACAGGTTACCAGACTTACCTTGTAGAAGTCATGCGCGAGCCGCTGATCGCTGAATTGCCGTTCTTCGGGTACTTCTGACTCGAAATTTTAAACATTAACAACTAATAAATAACGCTTTCACCACAATTTCGTTACTTATGATTTTCGCATCATTTTGTCATGTAGAATCACTCATTTCAGTTTCTGTTATCTGTAGCCGAATACCTTGTATGTACACTGTACAGTGTTCCCCAGTTTAAGATCAATTTATACCGCCACCGACGCGGGAACGATCCGTGTTGGCACGTTTGATGCTCGCACGTTGGAGAATCCGTGAAGGCTCGGCGAGCGCTGGTTGAGACGCCGAGTCGCGTTCGAACCCTGCCCATGCTGTATTTGAGCGCATAGTTGCCGAATTTTATGCTCGCAACACGTAGAGGAGTCAAACCTGGCAATACCCCGGACTCATAACACGTTTGCTTTCTGCCAAAAACGAAGTACAAGTTACAGGATTGAGTAAAAGAACGAAGTTTTCGACACCGAGAAAACAGATGTTGCTATTTTCGTTCACCTAAATAACCAATCGGAAGTATCCCCGAAGTATGAAAGTTTATGAAGTCGGGTGATTTGGAGCACCAAAGTTAAAACTACTTGTGAGTCTCGAAGTGAAAAGTAAATCTTAACCCTTTCGCACCTATGGTCGCTCACCACCAAGCGATATTCATATAAAAAGAACCCGCACTTCGGGACCAAGCGCGAGCTCTTTCCAAGACGGGTAGTCAATTCAGCTTGCCTTTGCTCTCTGCTGCGGCAAGTGAGAGGGACTAAGGACAGTGCCGCGGCGTTCTCTATCGCAAAAAGACGGAATTGGTCTCTCTGTCATCTCTCACTTGCCACGACAACTACAAAAGAAGTAGCGGGGATAGTGAAGGCTTCTTTTCGATACATAAGACGTCGGCTCTTCTCGAGACAGCACTGTATTACGGACGACTGTAGTTGCCCGATATGTAGCACTCACATATTGAGATATGAAATATTAATTTGAAAATGTATCAATGATTTTAAATACATAAGCGCGTTTGCTCGGTAGCATGTAACTTGTTTTTATGTTTCTTTTTCGTTTTATTACCACAGCGATGTAACAATAATTGTTATATCCAGAGTCAGTTCTGATTTAGCTCTCTCAGAATAACAGAAGCGTTTCAACAGCGCTCATGGCGTTTTTGTTCACAATGGAAGAATTAGTTGTAATTACAATTGCACTGGAAGAAGATGGTAATAAGAGAAGACGAAGGAGATGAAGCACCCACGCTTTATTGGAAACTAGAAAGAAAGAAGAGGAATTTCAAATTTATAAGACTTTAGCAGATTATGAGGACAAATTTTATGACTATTTTAAAATGTCCTGGACTTTTTTAATGTCCTACTAATGGACTACATTTAATGTCCTACTCGAAAAAATCAAACCCATCATTGAGAAAAATAATACAAATTGGAAACAATCGATACCACCGAGAGAACGCTTGGCAATATGTCTGAGGTAGATAAATACAACTTTCTTAACAGACTGTTACATTTTGAAAAATGAATAAACAATGATATTAGTAAACCTACCCGCAAACGCAAAATACAAATATATAATACATGTAAATGTATAAGTTACACATAAACACAAAATGCAAACATACAATGCATGTAAACATAGAAATATGCTTAAACATAAGATACAAACATAGAATACATGTAAACACTTCTGTGTTAAATACTTCTGTACGCTTAAATATAAGATACAAACATACAGGGTGTAACAAATATACAGTGAAATATTTACAGGTAGACGAGTTTAAATGAAACACAAAATGTCCGATCTGCCTTCATCTTGCAGTAATAGGACTTAACCCTTTCGCGACTAGCGCCGGTTATATCCGGCTTCCACTAAATGCTTCACACTAGCTAGCGCCGGTTATATCCGGCTTCCACTAAATGCTTCACACTAGCTAGCGCCGGTTATATCCGGCTTCCATTAAATGCTTCACATTAGCTAGCGCCGATTATATCCGGCATCCACTAAATGTGTCACATTGGCTAGCGTCGGTTATATCCGGCATTCACTAAATGCTTCATATTGGGTAGTGCCGGCAGCGTTACCGGGAAATATGTTACCATGTGGCGGTAGAGTTAAAAGTAAGGCAATTAATCAGCAATACTAACGAAATCCTCTAAGATTTTACACAGACACATTGGGAGCTCCAAAAACGCAAGACACTCTTAACGTATCCGGCGTGCAAAGGGTTAGAGTTAATTGTACGATTTTGAGAGTAGTTTGTGCATATCGGTGACAAAAACATACATCGAAATACGTTGTTGACCTGCAGTTGTTATAAAATCCTCCGACTATTATTAGTCATACACGCCTGTTAACTTTAAGCCATATTACTGCAAAACGAAGGCGGATCAGACATTTTAGCATAAAGCATTTTGTGTTCCATTTGAACTACTCTACCTATCCTATAAATATTTCACTGTAAACTACAAGCTATTGGGGATGATGTAGGCGGTTATGAATATTTGCTTCTGAATATGGCGGGAAGTTTTCGTCGGAAGGTTGGATCGAGGTAGAAGGAGCGTTCTACATACATACTGTTGTTGCATGAGTGCTACTATCCATCTAGATAATTGGGGTTGAGTTGAGTATGCTTGGAGTTGCTCCAACTCCAACTGTCGGACAATATTGAAAATACGTCCCTTGACCAGGTACTAGTAGTGTGGTGAACAGGTTTTCAAAGTAACTGCGATGCTATTTAATAACGCATCTATTGGGTATTGCTGTTTACTGTTTGAATTCCTTCTCTCGAGGATGTATTCCAGTAACTTATGTTAGCTGCCGGTGCGGCCTTAGTCATTCCTTGATCGTTTGCGTTTTAACACCACACAAGGTTGATTTTGAGCGGAATGATCAACGAGGTCATTGAGCTCACGATTCGTCTCAGATTCGACGATGGCGACACTTTCATCGTCTAATCTATCCTTTAAATTTCTCCTCTCTTTATCCACCCTTCTTAGCAGATTGGACACGGTTGCCCTCTCGTCTACGTGGGACAATAAAAATTGCGAAAGGTCCTCGTACTTGAATTTTTTATTTACCTCCGAAGCTTGGTCACTCTTCGTCTGCTTTTTGGCCAAGTATCGTCGAAACTGGTTTCTAATGTTGGTTCATCTATTCCTGCATTGTATGTCTAAAATGAAAGTAATAGTAATTTCAATAATGCAAAGAATTAGAAAACAGAAAGGATGGTGATACTGACAAAATTAATGAATAAATTTTTTCGATGAAATTGAATTTGACCATCGCACAGTGGAGTATTTGCCCCGAAACCTGGACATGGCTATTTTAAAATCTTCAAATTCCCATAACTTTGCTAAAATTGATCTAAAGTTGATGAAATAAAAAACTTTTTACTTTTCGAATCATTAAATCAATTTTATCGAATTCGGTATCCAGGGGATAAAATCCGCTCTTAAAGAGGAGTGTGCAAAATTGTAAACGTTTCTTGACGTTTGTCAAGAACTCCGCACTGCAAACAATATTTTTTGTATTTTTTAAGTATACTATCGGAAAGTATGATCATTTGCCTTTACGATAAGTCGAACCTCATCAAAAAAGGAAGTTTCTTAACAAAGATACAACCATTTAAAAAAAATGCATTTTTAAATGTTTTTACAGAAACGCTTCGTTTACACAAACTGTGATGTCAGGAGGAAGAAGTAAATCTATTGTATCATAAATTGTATGTTTTATCGCGTCATCAGTTTAACTCCAGATGAACCCGCAATATATATTCTTGTTAAATAATTAACACCTGAATAACAATAGCGGAAAATATCTAGCTCATGTGACAAATGTTTAAGCGTACTTACCACGTATGAGTAAAATGAGATTCAATATAAAAGTAAAATCAAAACAACACTTAAATATGAACTTAATTAATGAACTTAATAAACGCAGGATAAATATACATAACACACACTAAATATAAACTATACAAAACAAAACTTGAACTGATAAAATGAAAGAAAAAATAAAATATAACATATAGGTACGTAAGAAATACTTCGAATATTTCGTCGTGTAGTCTCTGATGGCACTGTTTTAACTGAATGCAGATAGAAAGTAGAGGACTTAAAATTAGTCGAAGATTTATCTACAGCATAGCATAAACATTTTATGAAATTCTGTCTGCATTCAGTTGAAGTAGTGCCATCAGAAACTACACGGCGAAATATTCAAAGTATTTTTCACGTACTTATATGTTATATTTTAGTTTTTCTTTCATTTTATTCAGTTAATACATTTGTGTCCATAATTTAAACAATTTCTTTGAAGAGTTCCATAGCATCTCACGCAGACCTGGCGAACGCGACCGTACAGGCGTTCGTGAAACGCTGCAATCGAAAACGATTGTCATTTCTAGCTAAATTAGCTATAAAACTTCAGTTCGGGCGAATCCG
This sequence comes from Andrena hattorfiana, assembly GCA_944738655.2. Taxonomy (NCBI): domain Eukaryota; kingdom Metazoa; phylum Arthropoda; class Insecta; order Hymenoptera; family Andrenidae; genus Andrena; species Andrena hattorfiana. Next base: position 65,016,268 of record OX122891.2, on the reverse strand, counting down.
GAACCAATTTTGGTAAAGTTATCGAAAAGCTACCTCCTCACAGACTTCAATGACCTTCACATATGTTGTCAAGGTTATCATTCTGAACAACATTTCCCTTTAAATTTTTTGGCGGCCGGCTTTAATTTACGAAATATTCGCAAAAAACTTTAGTTAACACTAGAACTACCGAGTTAACACCTTTACGTTTTTGCACCATAAGGAGTGTATTAATAAATGCCAAAAATATTTTTTAGGATATGTTATAACCATTTCTTGTAAAAATTTCATAAAGATCACATATTTTTTCGAGCGTTTTGACCGGAAGGTTCCCTTCATAAGGCCATTTCCTGGTAATCAATTAACTAACAAAGCGAACAAATATTTCAATTATTACCCAACACTAGCCAGGCGATTTGTCGAAAACACATAAAAATGTGGGACATTTTTCAGGATCGGTTCTACTCACCAAAATAATAAAAAATAGTTGATATACGCATATGTCCAATAATGCTTGGTTCTGCAGATATAAGCATTTTTATATTTCATAAAACTCGGGCTCGAAACGCCTATTAATGTTGCATTTAAAAACGCCCAGCTGTGTCCGCGGATCGACATATTGATTATTTCGATTTTTTTAAGGCGAGATGGAAAGGGCGTGAACAGCGTTGACGGGAGAACAACCTACACGTGACCTCACATAGATAATTGATTTGTGCACGCCAATCACGCCATGCGACATCACCGCGTCACCACACCAAATTCCCCTTCTACTACGCGTAAAGAGTTCCCGGGCAACCCTGGATATGGATAAGAATATTGTATATTAGACCAACTGATAAACGCGCGTATTAGCCGATCACCCTTTAATAGGCGTTCCGGGCTGGTGTTTTACGGAATATAAAAATGCTTATAACTGCAAAACTAAGCACTATCGGATGTATGTGTATACCAACTTGTTTTTATTATTTTGATGAGCAGAATCGATCCCGAGAAAACGTCCCACATTTTAATAAACACCCTGTATAATCCAAGAATACGCCTCACATATGAATTATATCGTTATGGCCACGTACATGCTACATAACTTTATTAAACAGCATTACGGTTACACGTTCCACGGGGAAGTAGTGGAAACAATACACAAATCCCTTCAATCGTGACTGCGAATGCTCCATCGAAAGAGGGAGGCATTTAAAACTTTTTTCATGGCATCGCAAGATGCTGTGAGGCACTGAAGGCACGAAATAATGATGTGAGTATATGTATGTAAGGGTGTCCCAAAATTCAAGGCCTTTCCGGAACATGCAATATCCTGATGTAAAAAGACATCGAAAAGTTCTTTACCGATTTGGGATCTGAGGCTTCGTTCTCGAGATATTATCAGTTGGATATTAGCGGTGGAACATCCGCGCCGCGCAGTTTAAAGCAGAGTCAGCTGAGCGCGCGGTAGCGTACGCTCTCACGCACACGCAGGAGGCACGCGTAGATACAAACACACATGCGGTAGAACCGTCCGCGCTGGTTTAATCCGTGAAAAGGGGTTAGCGCCTCTATCGGAAACTTCCACGAAACTGTACATCGCGGATGATTCATCCACAGTGAATATGCATTCATCAAATGTAGAGAATGCCTTTACTTTGTTCACGGGTCACTTTGGAAATACAGATGAAAACAGTCTTTACACCTTCCACTGTGGATGAATCATCCGCTATGAAGATTCAAATTGTAAAGTCTAAATTCCCCTTTAAGAGAGAGCGGATGAATGTGGAAAAGCGCGTAAGCAGATGAATGTGAATAGCAACAGCGGTAGTAAGTAGATCTAGTGTTATTTACATTATATTATATCAGTAACAATCATTTATTTAAAAGTTACGTCAAAATTATCTCACACGTACATACCTGTCGCGTTTAAACATTCCCGAATCTGTTTCCACTTCTTCATTTTGTATTTGGATATCGCATATATATCGTGGATGTGTGAAATCGGAAAGTACACTATGCTCTCTTACTAATTCGATTCCCTTCGATTCCCTTACTATTTCGTCCTGCATTTTCTTCACTTTTTTCACACAGCTAAATGAGAACTGACTCTGGATATAACGATTATTGCTAGATCGCTATGGTAATAAAACAAAAAAGAAATAGAAAAACAAGTTTCATGCAATCTAGCAAACACACTTATAAAATTAAAATCGTTGATGATACATTTTCAAATTAATATTTCCAATCTTAATATACGTATGAGTGCTACATATCGGACAACTACAGTGGCCCATAGTATATGACGATCGCTTGATGACGAGCGACCACAGTCGCTCGTAGTTGCGAAAGGGTTAAGATTTACTTTTCACTTCGAGACTCGCAAGTAGATTTAACTTGGAGCTCCAAATTACCCGATTTTCATAAATTTTCATTTTTCTGGGATACGTTTGACTGGTCATTTAGTTGAATGAAAATAGCCAATCAGTTTTTCCGGTTTCGAAACTCTATTCTTTTACTCATTCCTGTAACTTGCACTTCGTTCGGTTTCGACAGAAAACAGATGTGTGTCATGAGTCTGGAGTACTGTCAGGTTTAACTCCTACGTGTTGGAAGCATAAAATTCAGTGGTTCTCGAGATCAGACCGCAAAAACAGCCAGACGTCGACTCGGGACTTTATTTTATACAAAAAGAAGAGATTTATTCATTCTTACATTGTTTTACTTTATACTATTTTATGCGGTTTTATATTTTTATACTTGGGTACCTTCAATAATTTTCAGTTTACAGTAAACACTCGTATTAAACCCGACGAACGGGGTGGCGGCGGGCTGTACGACGCGTTACTACCAATTTAAAACCCAAGAGCGAGCGAGAGGGAACGAAACAGTTGACACGAAGTTACCGTCGACTCTTTTGTTCCCTCTCGCTCGTTCTCGGGTTCTCTCACTCTCAACCGAAGGATTCCAAGAAATGGTGGGGATAGTCACCGGGCGTACTACGCATGGTAAAAACGGGGCTATAACGAGGACTTACTGTACCTTATAATATATATTTTTGTTATATATTATCTACATATAATAGTTATATCCAGAACATATATTTACAGTTTTTTTTATATAAATTAATAGTTTTTAATTAATAGAAATAAAAATGTACTTTTACGTAGTTTTAAATGGGTGTTCCGTTTTACCACACCACTTGAACGAGGTGGATATTTCAATACTTCCGGAAAATCTTATTTTCCGTCGTGGCCTAATACTTTTCTTAACGAAGTAATTCATTTTCTTATAGTTTACGGCAGTCGGGGCCGGTCGGAACATTTGGGAGCACGAGCATCCATGGTGTTTTCCAGAGCCACGCGGAAGGGAGCCTGCAGCCAATTATACCGTGGGCGTACAACTGGTGGGGAAAACGGTAGTACAGGAATTCGTCGTTATTGTCCTGTTTTTACCATGCGTAGTACGCCCGGTGACTATCCCCACAATTTCTTGGAATCCTTCGGTCGCGAGAGAACGAAAGAGTCGACGGCAACTTCGTGTCAACTGTTTAAATTAGATTTTGTGTCCGCATCGCGTCGTACGCCCGCCGCCAGCCTCGTTTGTCGGGCTTATTACGATGAATTACTGTAATATGCGTGTAGCCTCATACCCGTAGGGTAGGCTCAGAGATCGACGGGCTTAAGCTACATTGATGGAGGGGGAAAAACCTACAGGAGCGGTGGTAACGTGCGTAACTGACGCAGGCGCAGTTCATGCACGCATAACCACCGCTCTGTAGGTGTTTCCCCCTCCATCAGCATAGCTTAAGCCTGGCGATCGCTGGATAGGCATGGGGTGTGTTTCAATTCACGCATACTGCGCATGAAATTGGTGGCATCGTACAATTCCCTAGAATTTCTCTCACTTGCCACCAATACGATGCCACTTCCGGTGCAGTGAGCGTGCAGCAATCGCAGAGAATCAGAGGAGAAGCAGTCACTGCACCGCTCGCTGCACCGGAAGTGGTATTGGTGGCAAGTGAGAGAAATTCTACGGAATCGTACGATGCCACCAATTTCATGCGCAGTATGCGTGAATTGAAACACAGCCTTGAATGACTGGGATTCTTGGGAGTCCCCCTGTTCGCTGCCAAGGGGGATCCCGAGAGCGCCAGTTATTTCAGCCTATGGGTACAAGCCTGCGTCGCACACTACTGTACAGTTTTCTTTATCCGTTGTACGCCCGCGGTATCATTGGTTTCGACTCCCCTACCGCATGGCTCTGGAAAACGACATACTTCCCAGATAGCACACGACATCTATAAGCCGTCTTTAAGACGTCTTTCAGACTTTCAAGACGTCTGAAGACGTCTTAAAGACGGCTTATAGACGTCGTGTGCTATCTGGGTTAAGGGGTTAGGCCGCCTTGGACGCAGCACAGTTATAGTCATTTTCGGCAATTTTTTTTAAGGAGATAATGAAATAAATGGAAAATTAAATATGAACCTGTTATTGTACAACTCCGACGGAAAAAAGTCATATTGTTTTCGTCCAAAATGGCGGCTGTAGAACCGTAATACGCGAAATCTTGCCGAACGACGTTTTACGCGGTGTTACAAAAAACCAAAAGGTTTTATTTTCTACATGCCTAAAACTAAAGAAGTACATATGGATATCCACGAACATTCATTTGTGTCGAAATAGTGAACATGCGGAGAAAAAGTGCGTTTTTGTTTTTATAAAAGTTTCAGTTGCAAAGAATATGTTCAAGATATCGCAAAATCGGTATGTATGTCTTTAGTTTCAGGCATGTAGAAAATAAAACTTTTTGGTTTTTTGTTCTATGTCAAACGGTATAACCGTCACTCGGCAAGATATTGCATATCACGAATCTCATTTTGTACGAAAAAAAAGAATAAAACTTTTTCCGTCGAGAGTTGTAGAATAATAGGTTTCTATTGAATTTTCCAATTATTTCAATATCTCTCTAAAAAATGCCGAAAATAACTATAACTCTGCTTCGCCCAAGGTGGCCCTTATGACTCCAGTGAAGTCCCATGCTTTTTTACCTAATGATTTTTTGTTATCACAATCCAAAGTTACGTGTTCGGTTATGCCCCACTCTCGCCAATAATCTCGAAATTTTAGTTAAAAAATTGATTTATGTTAATTTTAAATAATTACATCTTCACGATCTAATGATGCAAATACCCTTCTTATATCTTCTAGTAACAAAAGCAAATATTAACACAAAACATCAATCATATTTACCAGTACAAGATGCATGTCTCCGTCTTAGGATTTTATCCTCTCCGTCCTTTATTTCAAATTGTTTTCCCATCTTTTGTGTAATATTTTGGTTCATATGGTTTTCTAAAATATCCCTTCTGTCTTTAATGGATTTTGCATCGTAGTTGCTTATAGATTCATTATTACTAATTTCTTTATTCGAATTAGGAAACACAGTACATTTTTTATGAAAAATGCCAGTGTTAGTATTACCATGCTCACTTTCAATAGACGGGATCCTTTGAAACATTCTATCTGTTAAGCCCGAACTGGTACTAGGCTCTTCTTTGCTTGTTGTATATGTAGCCCATTCGGAATATTGTACGTTCATTTCAGAATCATAATCCGGGTAATTCCGATTTTTTTTCAAAGTATTACAAACAACAAATTTATCTCTCGATCTTTTAATTCTGGATCTTACTCTTTTACATTGCAACTCCACGTTCCTGCGTATTTCCATATCGTCATTTACAGTATCATACAGTAGCGATAATTTAACACTTTGCTTCGTCGTATGCGAAGGTGCTGAAGACGTTTGCATATGTACTTGTAATTTTTCGCGCAATTTATTCAAACTTTTCAAACAAAATGTATTATACTTCGCTGACGTGTGTAAAATATCTTTGAAGTCCAAATGTGGGAATCTAATTTTCTGTTGCTTTAAGCTCGTAATAAATCCCACTAATAACAACCGTCGATACTGGTGTAACCTTTTGAATCTTATATTGTTTGTCTCAACACTAAATTTCAACGCGTTTATCAATTTCCGCATCGCTAAATCGGTTGACTTACTTCTATAATGTATCTCTTTCAAATTTAACGTTGATGTTCCAGGTATGTTTACTAACTTAGGTTCCCAGTGAACCTTAAATTACATAGAAAAAATATTATATAGATAAATATTGATTTAAATAAATACTTTACACTTTTCTTATTAAGATACTCACCATGTTTCGACTTATAAATATGTCAAAATACCATCTGATAAGTGTGTCATACTGATTAATGAAGTATTTGTGACATAAATTTAATCTTTGTTTTGTCAGGCGCGTGGAATTATAATTCTTTTTCCCAATATGGTTTAAATTCGTATTTTTAATATTATACAGTACATTTACTAATACTTTATCGTCATTATTATTGCGTCTCAAATTGTTACTAAAATTGCCTATATTTTCTGAATTACTTTGTAAAGTATTAAAAATGTGAGCGTCTATTGTATTGTCCACCGGAGTAATGATTTCCTCGTTTCTATTTGATTGGGTGCTATGTAATAGAAAATTATTATCGCGATTTTCGATAGTTGTAGGGCCAAATACATTAGTTGTTGATTGAGCATTATGTGAAAGTTCTGTTCTGGTAGTTCTGAATGGCATAATCATTTCATCCTTATACTGTGAATGTACTATTGGTAATGTATTTCCAAAAGAATTTCTATGCTGTTGAAAACGGACTTTCTTTAATGGTAACTTAAATTTCCAGTCTATATTACTGCTAACATCTGTACGGAATAGCTCGAGATCTCGGTGCATAAAATAGCAAGCACTGTAAATAGCATGATTTAATCTTAACCAATTTTCTAACGCTGAAGTGCGTCTGTCATGCAACCATTGATCTGAATTTTCAGAAGTTCTTTCGACACAATTATGTGGCATTTGATTTCTAAATGTTATTTCATGATCCCATAAGCGAAGCCTCGGTAATGTATTTAAGACTTGTGGCCTAGCACCGGGATATCTGAAATTTTGTCATTAATACTATAATATATCCAAGAATATGTAATAAACCAGATTATGTTACTATATATTAATCACCTTAATATAGTGCTGCATGGTTGTTCAACAGGAGGACAATCCCCTTGCGATTGTATTTCTACAGTATTTGCAATACCTGTAATTAACTTGCTTCCCAAATTATCAAAAGCCACATACCTGAAATATACGATCTAACGTAAAGTAAATATTTAACTCCGACAAACATAAAATAGAAATAATTTTGCTTAAATTTCTTTCAACTAAATCATGTAAAAGATATTGTACGATATGTATTAGGTTGTTACATATTAAATACAGGGTTACCTATTTAAATCTTTCCACCTGATTATGTCCTAAATAATTCATTATATGTGTCATCGATTACACAGAAACGGAATTTCTTTATTTTTCATCGTGTCAATATGAAAGTGACACCAATGGATTCCTTGCATTCTCCCGATTAAATTAACAGAAAATAATTTAAATCGGACTACCTTTAACGAAGCGTAATTTCCTTAATTATGGTATGAATTATATCATTTTTGGGGCCAATTTGATCGAGAAAACACAAGAAATCGATTGGCGTCACTTTCATATTGATACGATGAACTGTATAATCGATGACATATCGCTGAACAACTCCAGGCACCAGTTTACAAGGGTGAACGATACAATGTCGCTCGGCTCGAGAATAAGGGTCGCAATACCGGTAAACTGATTTACCGGTTTACCGATAAATCGCGAGAAATACCCTCAAATTTTTACCGGTAATTCGCCAAATATTTATCGGTAATTCGATAAATTATGTATAGCAATGTAGCGCATATATGCATTCATTAATTCCGTCGATATCTACTCTGGTATCAGTGAAAAAAACTTCAATTAATAATAGAGACGAAAACCGAAGTACCTCAGGAAGAACCAACTTTAAACAAAAAGAAAACTAAAAATCTGAAGCCACCAAAGAATAGACGTATTTTCAAGTAGAAAAGTAAAAAGAAAATATCTACAAATGACATATCATTTCTTAATGTCTACCCGAAGAACAAGTGTAGAATCTAAGAGCGCTTTATCAGGAGACCAAAGTTTGGACAAATTATGTTTTTGCGTGCTTATTTATTAAAAAGAATTGTTAAATAAAAAATATTTAATTATGTATATAAGTTAAGATTCTTTTCATTGTTTTCGCGGTGAAGATCCATATTAATAAGTAATGTCAATAGTTATACAAATATATCTATTTTGTGTTATATCATTTTATATTTTATGTTTAGAACAGTTCTATTTGCATATATTTTTTATAATGCTCGATTAGAGATCAAAAATTTTTTTTTGTTATGTTTACTTTTATATTTTCAATACCTTAAAAAATTACCGGTAAATTACCGATAAACCGGTTTTGAATGAAAATTTTACCGAATTACCGGTAATTGAAAAAGTCGGTAAATTTGCAATCCCTACTCAAGAAGCCGGGCGGCTTCGATCAAAGGCTCTCGAGGCTCGCCCAGAGTTATTTAAGCTTTAAATACCTTTCGAATACAAATACAAATGAAAGTGAGAAAATTATTCGAAGCTTCAGATGAATTCCTGTCGAAGGAAAAAATTATCTGTGATCGGCGGATGAATTCCCGTCGAATAAAAAAATTATTTGTGACCGTCGAATGAATTCACGTCGAATAAAAAAATTATTTGTGGCGTTTCAAATAAAAAAATAACTCTGGGCTATTTTTATTTGATGAGTTTCGAATAAAATTGTTGTCTTTTATTCGAAATCAATTTTTTATTTGAAATAATTTTTTGTCCATCTCTGCCGAGGTCCCCGGATTTGACGCCTGTAGATTTATAAATATGACTTTTTCGGAGTTGAACGAATTAACGTGCTCGGGGGGGCACGTTATCAGAAATAACGAGGGCTATTTACAATTATTGCGCAATATCATCAAATTACCTGCGGTATATCAAGAAAAATTTCCTAATTTTAATAAGTTCGCTACGGGAATTAATTTTAGTGCTTCGCAGTGGCTGTGATTTAGGACTCGTATATCATATGTGTAGGATCACGAAAAAAGGGAGCCTCGAACGCGGGACTAGAACCCGCGATCTTCAGTTAGGTGCACGTACAACGTTACAGACGACATGTCTTTTCTTATTGTTAACTTCTTATATCAAATCATATTCTTTAAATATGATTTCTATTATTTTTATCCTACATATGCAATTCTCTATAAAATCATCAAACAGGTACCATCAGTATTATAATCGTAGCAAAAATCCTTAATAAAGATCTAAGAAACTTTAATATACCATACAATCATTTGCTGTACCATACAATCTGATATAGGATTTATTTGTGCCATATCGCACAAAAAAGAATCCTTAGTAATGTATATTGTACCTTATACTGTATAATTAATAATTAATTAAAACTCACCTTACTCTTTCTTTCTCTGTTCTAGTAGTTGCTACTGCAAATGGTTCAGATTGACTCCAATCCCAAAAATGTATCTCATTATATGTTGCTATAACAACTAACCTTTCAGATGGATGAAAGGCAAGAGATGCTATGACTGTTTGACTTTTTGCATTCCACACTTCACTGCCATCCTATATTGATAAAATATATTATAATTTTATTAATTATCGTTATTAAACAGGCATATATAGAGACATATTTTCACCTGAAATAAATATTTTAAATTGTATAGAATCAAAAATTGTGATAGCGGGTGACCATTTAGTTTAGTTTCTCTTAAAAATCATTTAGACAAGACAAGCGCAGTTAAAATAAACTACAGGCGGAATTTGTTTAAGTTTAACATGATTTGTTCACAAATGAGAAACAAATACAGAATGTTTACGAACTTTCGTACCCGAAATTCACCAGCCGATTCTTGGAGTAATTTTGAACAAGGAAGGATGAATCTAGGGCAATGTTGTTCAGCAGTTACGCGTATGAGCAGCGATCGGCATATCAAACTGCTCTGGGTCAGGGTTGCCAGGCTGTTCCCTACAGTAGTGGAGGGGGAACATACACGTATTAGAAGGGGAACATACGCGTATAGTAGAGGGAGGAGGAGGAGAAAAGGAGGTGCAGGGTGTGTGGCTGGGGGAGGAGTCGTGGGAACATGTGTGGGAGGTATGTATGGGGTGGGGAGGGGAGAAGGGGTGGCAGGAGATGGTGGACGAGGTGTTGGGAGAAGAGGGGGAGGGAGAGGAGTGGTCGAGGAGTATAGAGGAAAGGAGAGAGGGGTGTGTGTGAGAAGAGGGAAGAGCAGAGGGGTGAATGAGGAGATGGGAGCAAAAGGGCGGCGAGTGGAAGCGGGGGTCCAGGAGGGGGAGCGGAGACGGGGGAACGGAGACGGGAGAGCGGGCGAGCGAGCGAGCGAACGAACGATAGAGATTAAAATTAGGATTAGGATTAAGTAGGACTAAGTAGGACTAAGTAGGATAAGGGATATATTTAAGATAGATATAAGTTGATTATGTATTGGGAGATTATAACCCCTGGGGGAATAATAAAGTTTATACTACTAATAGAGCAGTGCTGTCCAGCGTAGGGGCCCCTCACGCGCCTGCATCCCCTTCCGGCAGCGTGCCTTCCGTTGTCAAGGAGACCGTGCGACGCTACGAAGGCTGTCAGAACGGGCCAGCGTCTTCGCGATTAGCGTCGCGCGGTATCCCTGACAACGCGGACAAAAGTGGGAGAACCCCGAGTGTTCACATACACGACCTTGGACAGCGCTTTATTAGAGTACCCCTTCAATGGCATATATAAAGCAAAGGTTGTAGTAAATTATCCGAAGAATAAATTGAAAGTAACTTAAAACAAAGAGATCCTGGAAGAGACCAAGAACTAATCACCACTATGAAGCCCTTTTATCCTGTAGAATTTGAAAGAATTCATTTAGGTGGATGCAAAATGGGCTTGTATTCGTACCTTTATTCCCACACCTTACTAAGCAAGTGAATTACAATCGAGAAAAATAATGTTCCCTTTCATAACTATGCATATTCATTCTATAATGCTGAATCAGTGTTTATACCAGAATGAAATTACTTACATTCAAATCCCAAACACGAACTTGACCACCCAAACAGCCAGAAGCTAATATCTGACTAGAGGAGGGATGAAATGCAATGCACCACGGAGTGCGCGGATGACCAGAAAGGGTTCGAATATTTTTTCCACTTGTGACTTCAGTAATGTAGACATTGTGATTTCCATGAGTCGATGCCATTTTAGTCCTAGAATTAAATTTTACACATTGGTTTACAAAATAAGCAAAATCTTTTATCCCTGAAATATTTACATTTCAGCTGTAATATATTAATTTTATTATATTTCTCACCCATCAGGACTGAAAACCATTAAAAATGTCGCTCTAGGAATTCCAGGTAGATCACATTTCTATAAAAAAAAAAGCAAAATTATTTACTTTGTCTTAACACTTTGAGTGACGCCGGCGTGTTTTCACGCCCTGGGATTTGCATCCTGTGCACGGTTTTGATGTGTTTTCATGTCATTATTTTCTGGAACAGATTAAAAGTATTGCTCCAGAGTCGCCAAATGTTTAGTTTGAAAATAAATTAAGTTCGGAGTTCGTTTTGAATTTTGCTGTCTTAGCAATTCGTCGCTCATGCGGCAGTCGAAGCAAGATTCATCTAATAATGGAAGTTATAATTTTTATATTCTCTATTTAATAGATAATATTTTAATCTATTAGGTCATGGTGGAAATGTCACCAATTGATTGATGAGATGCTCCTAATGAAAATGAATTTATACTCGACTTCATTTGGACTATTTTTAATCATACATAGTGTATAAATAATTGATCTACGAAATGCAGTAGCGATTTGAAATATGTTTAATTAAAAATAGGCCGAATAAGGTGTTGGTTGGACTTATTTTCATTGGTTATACTTAGCCTATCTATTACCAATACTTTCGTGAAGATGTAATTATGTAATAAAAAAAAAATTTCTTTATTGCCGGCACGAGGATAATAAAGGAGCATTTGTCAAATCCTTGCGCCACTCAAAGTATTAATATATTGTTATATGATAGCATACTATGCTTACCAACTCCTTGTGATTTTTCAAAACTAGATTTGTTTCAGCTATGGATTGTAATTGCGCGCTGGTTTTACGTACAGTACGAAGTCCAAAATCCCGGAGCATTAAATATCTCAGTATGTTGTGAGATTGACTGCAATGAAATAATTCTGATCTCTTCTTGATCTTCCCCATTTATTAAGATTATCCTACAAAATGTGAATGAAACTGCTACAATTGAAAGAAATAACAACATGCTGAATATTAAATACTATACGGTTGTAATAAATAAATAAAACTTACAGATCGTAAGTATATCATAACAGTTTATACATATTTCAAATATTCGTAATTCATAAATATACATTTACACATTTTAAACATTAAAATTGTTTTTAATAAATTATGGGATTTAGAATAAAGGGTGGCCTGCCATTAATGGTTGAATAAATAAGAGGGTGATAGGTTGTGAAAAAATAAAAGCATAGAAAACACTTCGTAAATCAGTATGCTTTTACCATTCGATAGGTCTAATTAAAGGGAGTAACTTTTATCTTGAAACTTTTTTCTATCTCTTACAGATTGCGAGTTACAAAATAAAATTGAAAAATAGCCGAATCTTCAGGGGTTAATTTCCCGCCCTTAAAGTGAATTTGGGCAGCAAACAAAAATTGCGTTGTAATCAGGAGGAAATCCTCTACATATCCACAAAGTTTCAGAATTTTTGGAATTTCTGGGTTCGGGATCTTCCCGTAAGCTGCTATCTAAGGTCGAGATCAGATATATTGGCCGGTGAGTTTCGTCAGGGGTATTCTCCCACCATACCGCGTACCTGCCTCGGTACTCCTTGTCTCAACGTTTCTTGACTCTCTCTCGTTCCATCTCGCTCTCGCCTTCGCAAAACAAGAGTGAGCCAGAAGTGGTGGGGTGGGGATAGCGCCAAGCTTCTGACGTGTAGGCCAACCGAGTTCTTAACGTAGAAATACATACATCAGAATATATGTACGTTAGCTCCGAAAAAATTCAAGAGTTTTATTAGGTAGAAGATTGATTCTTTCTCGATAGTTTCATCTCGTATTGGTCTACGCATTGCTTCGTAACGCACACAACTATTACGCTAAGAATAAATAACAGCTACACGGCTACGTTCAGGCGCAGCCGAGCAGCGTTCCCGTTACCCCACCATTTCCTTCGGGTACCACGCAACTCTAACGAATCCATGATCGTCAGATGGTGGTGGTTAATTTCTCCTCGATCGCTGCTCGTGAAAACGAATTCATCGGCCAATATATCTGATACCGACCTTAGCTAGTAGGAGCGAGCTGAAAACCTCCCTGAAAGTAAGGTTCTATGACCTAACGAGATTCGACCCTATGAAGAGCACCGGCACCTTTGTAGTACAAGAGACTCGAAGCAACCTAGCCGAGCCTCGCTTGGCTCGAATATCCGAGCCGAGCCGAGACCCAAACGGTTTCAGGTAGCTCGATTTTTTCGAGCCGCTCGAATGTGTTTCGGTTAGCTCAATTTTTTCAAGCAGCTCGTATGTTTCGGGTAACTCGAATGTTTTGAGCCATCCGAATATATTTTAGGTAGTCGACTGTATGGTGCAGTGTGATAGCTTGGTGTAGCTGGAACGTTTTGTAGGCACCAAATATAAATTAAGTTAGATGTATAATATGAGATATATAGATATGAAAACCATATGAATTTAACCCCTGCCTAGTAGATATTTTAACAACACATTGGATGCGGGATCCATTTTGACCATTAATTTAATTCGTACACACCTCGGGATAAGCTTCTAAATAAGGTTTTCATCTTGTTAGCATCTAGTAGTAGTACTAATAAGAACTAACACGTGTAGTTTGATATTATACCTACATCTATTAATACTTAATTACTTAATTTATATTCGGTGCCTACAAAACGTGCCTATGCCTACATAGATTTTAATACGAATATTGAGTGCAATAATGCCACTGAGTTATTTAAAAATAATAAAAACTTAAAATATGTTTGGAAGAATTAAAAACTAATAAGATCAAACTGTACTTTCAGTCTTTCAAGCATATTTTTTTTTATACTTCATGAAAACAAATTTACATTATTTTCCTCTAAAAAATGTAGCAACCCTATGCATAGTGTCTATCATAATTGTATTAAGTAAAGTATTACTATTGTTTACACAGACGTTTTAAAACGTACTAACAAGCTTCTTCACACATTTCTATATACCATATCGCAGTCTCCATTTGAATCTCGAAGTTAACATTTTTGCTACATAATATACTCTTATGTATGAATTATATTAATTGTATCTGGTCCAAAATTGAGGACAATGAAAGAACAATAAGAATTGTATATTATTCTTTTCTAAAAATGGTTTTTATACTCTGTAGCTGCAACCAAGAACTGCATTATTTTAATTTCCACATATCCTTGGAACCATAAAGAATGATGCTTACCTAACACAGATACAATTGCTGTGTGGGAACAAGAAATGATAGAGACAAAATAATGGTAGTTATGAAATATTGACAAATAAGGATAAATCCGCACAAAAGTAAAGTATTTAAAGATGATCGAGCAACCATGTTGAACTTTGCTTTGTTTCGAATAACGCACAATTGTTTAATATACTATTATAAACTGTTGTGATAACTGTATGCGTGAATTAAAATGCAAAATAGAACGTGGTTCAAAATTATAGTTAGATTAATGACTAACTCAGGAGAGGAGAATTAACGATATGAAATATATCAAGATTCTCAATTACCACGCTTCCAAGTTCATCTATATCTATATCTATATCTATACTATTATATAAAATTGAAGTTCCATACTTTGAAATGCGGTTTCTCAGTAAATATGAACTGAAGCCGCAAGTGTATTACATCACTTTGTTCGCCTTGACGAGAGGAGGGTTCTAACGTTTTTATTTGTTTTAAATAATGATTTTTAAATAATAGTAGATCGCGACGCAACCGCCAGGCGGCAACAGGACGAGCGCTTCTCGCTTGCGAAACAACACCAGGAATAAGTGGCCGAGAGCTCGATCATTCAGGGCTCTAGAGTTTACAGATTATGGATCAGTTACGCTAATATCTTGGGTGAAGCCGAGACGAGGGACGCTAGTACACATATATAAAATAGAATGCTTGTCTATACGTTCCCTATTAACAACTAAATCCTTTGACCGATCTGGACCACATTTTGCATAATTATTCTGTAAGACCCTACGGAACATTTATGCAACTATGAAACCTGGAGACCCCATCCTTTTCCCCTGATTTCATCCCTTTGATCCCTGGCATTATGAAACAAGTAAGCGTTACGTAATGAAATATATGTAAGAAAGCATTGCGTAATAATTAATGAAGGTGCTAGTGAATTTTTAAATATATTGTTATCGTTTGACTTTCACATTTCCACAAATGCTGAGGTTCTGGATATAAGAAGTCCGGGCAACGGCAAGTAGTTTGAACTAGTATTTGTAAATTTTGTGATATCTTTCATATTTTATAACAGTTCAATATAAAGCGCATCGTTTTGTGAAAAGAGACAATAATGATTCTGATGCGAAACTGATATCTTGGTAAATATTTTTATAAAACTTCGATGTACAATGTACATAAAACATTTTTGTACTTATGGTTATACGGGACTTCATTTTTAAATATGAAATCGTAAAATTGTGTTTGTCCAGTTTTCAACAAATTATTTAATACGGTTCTTAACAATTTCATCATTCTCACAAAACAATTGGAGGGAAGTCAAAGACCTACAATTTTCGAAAGTGAAAATTGCTAAATTAAATAAACTAGGTGAAAAAATAATGGGATGGAGTTATGATACTTTTACTATTATTTATTTATAACGTGTATACTAGCGTAGCAAGACATGCTGAATCAAATAATACGCTTTTTAATAAACGTATGACATTACCTAAGGAAAATGATATTTTCAAATCGATTGTTAATTGTTCGAAAATTCAGTTCTGAACGCACCGCAACTCGAATCCTGTAAATCCTGTCGGTGTGATTTTGTTTCAAAATAATCCTCTCTATCGAACGATGCACATTTTCCTTGCTGCAGCGCTGATCAACACAACACAACATAACACAATTATACACACGGTCGACGCTAAATAACTTCTCAAAAGACAGACCAAGAGGACGCTCGATGTCATAAATACTTGTGAATGTGGATTACATCAATTTTTAACTTATTTATATAGTCTTCTACCTTCGTAGATTCGACGGCAATAAAAAAAAAACAATTCGTAAACTATAAAAGTACTTGTGCTCATATACTTTACTAATTGTAAATAACAATCTCCAACCACGTTTCTTATGGTTGTAGATGCGAAGCACGAGTTATGAACGCCTGGTTATATTTTGTAACTTTGATTTACCAGCCGATTCATTTTTAGATAGTGGTAAAATTGTAGCTTATTAAAAGTAGTTTTCATCTCAAATGCAGTAAAATACACTATTGTATAAAAATTTTATCCGATATATGCCGAGCAGAAATTATAGTGGAGGGGATGATAGGACGGGCATATCACGTGTGTATTGTTTGCTGATTTGCGGCGCAGTATTCATGCAAATCATTTTGAAGCTTCAGTATCCATAGCGTATGTAATGTCGGGAACATTTTCAACATAAATAAATAAATACACGTGCAGTTTTTGTGAATGAAATTTTTTTGTACGTTTTGTAGACAAATCTTAACCAAGTACATTGTAGAAACTAGTTGAAACTAGTTTTTGCAGAAACATCATTTTCTTAGGCTTCCGCATTTTTCAATTGAACTCTTAAAGGCAGTTGTTACTTTTATGAAACTTAGCATGTTATTTCGACAATATATTCTTTACGCATTATGTAATTTCTTGATCAAATAGTTGCTTAATAGCGAATTCGCACTGGTACGCACTGACTGAGACTTTTAGCCAATTGGAAGCGAGAAAACTCGCGCTCAGTGCACACTAGTGCAGGTTGCCGAATCTGCTATAAGAAAGGCCTGTATCGAGGACCCATTAAGCCAGGAATCCACCGGGAAGCTAAACTATGCTATGCGATGCTATGCTATGCTATGCCATGCTACGTTTTAAAACAATTAGCTTCAATCTTTTCTTATGGAGCCATTTCCACCAAAAGCTACATTAAAACATTGCATCGCATTACATAGCATAGCTTAGCTTAGCTTCCCGGTGGATTCCTGGCTTTATAGTTTACTTATATATTATTTATTGCATCGTACACAGTGCAATAAAATTAAAAACAAACATGTTTGTACTAGGGCTGGGACTACTCGAATAATTTAATATTCGAATATTTTACTATTTAATAAACTTCGAATATTTAAGTATTCCAATGTTATTATTCGAATACTATCCGAATACTGATGTATTCAAATACTAATGTATTTGAACAGTATGGTGTGAAGTAGGTAAAAATTAGCTTACAAGATTTTACCCTGACAAATGAACCTAAAGAACTTGATTTATAATTCACACCATACTATTCGAATACTTAAATATTCGAAGACTTAGATATTCGAATAATATTAGAATACTTGGAGATTCGAATAATATTCGAATTATATTTGCCAAATAATTGAGCAACTGAAATATTCGAATATTCGAATACCGAAAAATTCGACAAATAGTCCCAGCCCTAGTTTGTACTCGCAGCGGGAGAATGAGTACCTATACAAAAGGGTAATGAAATAAAGTTAAAATTTTTTAAAATAATGTTATTTAATTGTAATATAATTGTACACTACCGGCAAAATAGTATTTAGGTATTTTTTTTTAAATTTATAGCTTCTACCTATTTCACCTAATATTTCATATAATATTAATATACATCAACTTCCTGCTAAATTTCTTTCACTCTCACCTTCATATAGATTCATTACACGCATGCTTTATTGGCTCATTTGATAACTTTTTTTTCATTATTATGGACAATTTTTTTAACATTAAATAACTTAACGTACACTATATGCACTCTCTTGCGGCGCTCACAAAGGCTGTGAAAGAAACAACAGCGAAACCTTTTCCACAATTGATCGCTTAGTGATCCAAAATACGTAGATTGCCAGAAACTATTTTATTTTCCAGAATTGTGCCCGATGGTAGGTCGATACGTTCACCATGATTAGCAATAATTATAACCGTTCCTTTAAGAGTTACACCTTTTCCAAATGTAACATCACCCGATACAGTGAGATGATCTAATTCCAGAAGGTCCGGTATAGTTGGAAATCTGGTAAGAAATTCTTTGACCTGTAAAACAATTACGAACCAGTTAAACAAATCGCCTTATTAGGGAAATATGTAAAGTTCGAGTAAATTATAACGATGAGGAGAACCTTGGAAAAGTGGTTATCGCCTAATTTTATAAGAGGTGTCGTAGGGAACATTCGTTGAGGGCTCATTATTAAGGAGCCATTGCGAAGAGTATATAAATTACTCATAACAAGCATCAAGTCCGATGTCTTTTTTACTGGCAAAAATCTGCTACGTGGCACATTTATACCTGCAATTTAATTACATAATATTATAACAGCGCTCTATCTAAAAAAATCTACAAAGAAAAATAAAGGACACTTCTTACCAATGCTTCCATCAAAAGATTTCATTGCGGCTCCTACAGCCGTTTCCAGTTGGATAATATTCAGACCATTCGCGAAAGTTTTATTGTTGACAATAATCTCCATGTTCAAAGAATTTGTTTCAAGTACTCTTTGAATAGCTACAAGAGCAATTAATAAATGTTACAATTATGGATCTCGTGATTATAAGAGACGAATGGATAATAATTTAAGTATGTACCGCTAAGTTTTATCCACAGATTATTCGTATTGAAATATTTAAAGGTCTTTACAGATTTGAAGTCATCTGTATGGTCTTTTGGAACTTGTGCGATTTCAAGTAGACGAAGCTTATCCTCATATTTCATTAATGTTCCACCCTATTGCGGAGATACACAAGAAGTTGTTTATTTCGGAAAGTTGGAAATATTTCATCCTATAAGAGGAAATTTCTGTTACCTTGACATCAGCGCGAGTTTTGTCCGTAACTTCCATAACAAATTCAAGAGGCGAGGCCTCACGTTTGTCTAGTAGTAGTTTCAAAATTTTGAAATCCACAGTTGCACCCAAATTGTCGATATTCGAGATGAAACAATATTCACGGCCCTACGTGAACAGAGTAGTTATTAGAAATAAAATAACAATCACTTGTATTAATACAAATTGATATGATAAAATGTACTTCTTTTAAAAACTTTGGCAGTAACCCTGAATTTCGGAAACTTTCATAGAAATCTCCGTGCCCAGGAGGGTACCAACTGTAAATAAACTTTACAAGTATTTATACATATAATTTAAAATATTTAATAAAAGTGTAATAACTGCTTATTAATCTTACGCTTCGATATCATCCGGAATATCGCAGTGCTTTGCAATTGGAAGTAACGAATCTCTGTTGATACGGGGGTAACAACTTTGATTGAATGTTTGAATATCGATATCTATCCCTTTATATTTCCTGATAATTCGTTGCGTATCGTCATCCGTATTGAAAGAATTCATCAAAATGAGAGGAACGTTTGCGTGATACGTTTTGTTCAAATACTGTTAAAAAGCAGAAACGATCGTTAATCATTTGCCCTTTAAGTATATTACTTACATTTGGAAATTTATTAGTGAACTGTGCGTTTTTTGACGCGCGTTACCTCAATTTGCTGTACAGTAAGATCAAGGAATGTAAGACCGTTACGAACGGCTATTACAGATTTTGGTCCATGACATCCCATGCTAGTTCCAAGTCCACCGTTCAATTTAACAACCACTAATTTATTTAAAAGGGTCCTGACTTCTTCCCCTTCCGGAGTTGGCAGAGAATTGTAATCTCTTATCTAAAAGTGTAAATATATTACTTTGAATTATTTATTTATTTTTTAAAGAATTAAACCTTTCGAATTGTAAGCAAATAGAAATTACATGCAATTAATATGATTCTCCAAAAAAATTTATCATTTATGTGTTCGTGTGAAAAATGCTATTGTAAATTTTATTTCTTGTTAGAACTTACAAAAACTATAGTATGTAGTTATTTCATTCGCGTAAGAAGCAGCTTAAGTCTATAGAAATATGAGGAAGTATCGTTTACCGCGTCGTCGGGAAGCTTTTGTATGCGGTCCCATTCTAACGAGGGGCCTTCCTCCTGAAGAAATCGCTTGAAAAGGTGAGTAAACCCGTCGCATTGTCGATGGATTTCTTCCTTGAGCTGCCCCGTCGCGGTAGCTTCGAGCTTCTCCAATTCTCGTTGCAGCTCGGCCAAGGCATCGCGCTTGGTCCGTTCACGAAATGCCTGTGTATCTGAGGGACTGCGTTGATGACCGCGTGCCTACGGATTTATTAACCAAGAGACAATAAAAGAAAATGATAAATACCTCTTCCTTTCATAAGCAGCTTGGTCCCGCTATCACCGCCGTCCGATTTTGGGAAATCGTGCATCACGTGGACTAATTACTTTTTTTTTTTTAAATTCACTTAAAGTCGCTATCGGAGGAATTCGTCAGAATAGAGCAAGGTGCAAATTGTTGGACAGTTGCATAGAGAAAACGGTTCGACACCTTTTTCGATTTCAGTAAAACGTTTCTTCTTCTTCAGTGATTAACATAAAAACGCGTCAACGAAGATCACCTGCGTTTCTACACAAACCGCGATTTAAAAATATTACACAATTGATGGTTTTGTATCGACCGCAGTTTTTATACGAACAGATGAAGAAATTTGTTTTCTCTCTTCATTTTGTCGTACCAACATGACAGTCCATGGAAGCTAATACAGTATTAATATTCTCTTATTCGTTAGGCGCGTATAAAAAGTCAATCGAAATCCTTCCTCACTTCTTTCATTAATTACTCATCGTCAGTGTTCTGGTATATTTATAAATATTAATAATTACTATAGTAATGCACTGAAGTACGAGATTAAATTAATGAATTATTAAGTATTAATTAGATGAAAGTGAAGTAATTATTTAAAGCCAACAACTGTTGTATGAAACAATATTTACTTTTAGTTCTTTACTGACTTACTGAAGTATCGAGATTACAAATTTTTATATAAAATTCACAATATACGTTGAGTCATGTCACCTGTTACAGCTGATAAGATATATCGGTGAAACCTCATATATATACATATATTCGATTTTCTGATTCGATTCAAATTCGATTTTTTATATGTACAGTATGTCTGGTTTGTTCGTATCCGCGCTATTATTTTTCTAACTATAGTGGGCGAATTCCACTTACGCCCAAATCGCCCGTGATTTTCATTAAGGTGGGTTTTCCTATACGCGACTGGACGCAACGTCAGGAATTTCAAAGTCGATTTTCTCGAAAATGAAGCGCAATACCAAAAAATTTTATTCCTTTTTCTCGAGTTATTTACTCGTTACAAGTCGAAAAGAAACAGTAACTTTTTTTGATATCGCGCTTCATTCTTAAGAAAATCGACTTTCAAATTCTTCACGTTGCGTCCAGTCGCGTACAGAAAAACCCACCTTAATGAAAATCACGGGCGATTTGGGCGTAAGTAGAATTCGCCCTGAAAAATCGAAAAAATGTTTCATATGAAAGTTGTTGGAGGAGTTGTTGGAAAGATTTGATGGAGGAAACTTAATAGAATATTAGGACTCGCGTGCTATTATTTACAGAGATTTCAATATCAATGTAATTTTTTTTAATGAGACTATATATTTTTATTATTGCCACTTTGTTATGCATTTCAAAACGCGTTCATCGATGTGTATGAAGCGTACATATGTTTCAACAATAATTTACCGGATATCTTTATGAATGTTCCTGGCAAGTTTCAAGTTCGGGTAGTATTTTTTACTCATAACGTGTAATCACTTATATATTTATTATAGACGACACGGCGTCGTGGCGTCTGCGCTCGGCGAAGACCAAAAGACGCCGCCGTTGGGACTCGAGTCGCTCGGGCAATTAAATCAAGAAATCAAAATCTCTATTTTTCATCGTATCGGTGTGAAGGTGACGCCAATGGATGCCGGATATTGTCACGATTAAAACCCACCCATTCCATGTAAATCGGACTATTTTTAACGAAGTTGGCTTTAAATTCTGCAAATTAACTTTTTATGTAATTTCGTTTTTTGTAGTCCGATTTGCATAGTTTTGTTGATATCTTTTAATGGGGAAAACACACGGAATCGATTAGTGTCATTTTCGTGAAGATCCGATGGCAGGTTAAAAAAAATGCCAAGTGGACATTCTTCCCTCCTTAAATGGCTAGTGCTATCCTTGTCATAAAACTCAGTGAAGCCTAAAATCGAAACTGTGAAATTCGCCTACCACCCGCAACCGATTGAATGTGAAAGGAAATGTGTAATGTTAATGATTTGTAACCTAAGATCTGAAAGCGTGCCAGGATTTCTATACACTGTTGGAAAGGTCTCGACAAAATGAATCAAATGATACCATTTTTTATTTCGAAATTAAATAAGAACATCTTAAAAAATTCCCGTAAAGTTCATGATTTTGAGTTTCTGAACGAAAAAAATCGGTAGCAAAATCGCACCTGATTCGAGGAAGATAGGCGCCTGATGAAAACTTGAATGACGCAACCAATACTCCCGCAGGCTAACAAGCTAAATGTGTCTGCCGATCCTCACGATCAGTGTTCGGAACGCCGCAGACGCAACCCTAAATTTCTGGAACTCAGAGGCCTACAGGACTTCCGCTATTCAGTGTAATATCTGACGATACCTTATCACCTAAAACGGCTATAAATTCGAACGCTCTGAGGCCTACGTGACTCCCTTCATTCACCACCCGTCAACGCAATACTATACCATTACCTAAATTAGTTTTACGCATAAAAACCCTTGCAACCAGCTCCAAGGCAGTCAACAAAACCTCAACGCAATATCCCGTCGAACCTCTGTCGGGCAGCACCCTGGTGAGTGACCTACTTGTGATTGTGAAAAGTATATTTCCAAATAAACTTGTTGCAAATCCGACTGGAGGCTTTAAATTGAATAAACCTCTTTGGAGCCACCATCTTTCATCCAAAACGTAACATCGTCAATGCAGAACCATAATGAGATCTTACGAGGAAAGACCACTATCGAGATGAACGACTTTTGAAGGAAACCAGACTAAAAATGTTGAGGACGCTCTGTACAGTGGCGCACTCAGGATTTAATTTTGAGGAGTGGGAGGGAGTTGAACGGATAAAAATATTTTTAATGTAAATTCGATAAAATTCAATGGATGATTATAAAAATTTATTTAAAGAATAAAATTGAGTAAATGCACTTTCTTTGGGGGTGTCAGGACACCTTGCTCTCCCCCCCTCTGGGTGCGCCACTGGCTGCGAATAAACAAATCCTAGTAGTCGCTAACGCTCAGCAATTTTTATGAAAAGGCTTTAAATATTCAAATTTTGAACTCGTCCACCGTAAGTTTATTAATACATACGTAGGTTTTTCAATTACTATTGCAATAATGCAGGTACAAGTATCCCAACTTGGGAGTGACGGTGTGGGATTCGTATCCGGTAGAGAGGGGCTGGTTTTTGTTTTTTATTTTCTTATATTTATGTTGCTACACGTAGCAACATAATATATAGTACTGGTCAAATTTTATAATTTTTTAAGTTAATATCTCAAAAGACACACAAATTGGATTATAAATCTTTTTAATAGAATAATTCAATGCGCGTGGTATGTACCAAAATTGACATCTCCCGCGTATGAAAAGTTTTGTATACGATGGAGGAGTAGCACGACCACGAAAAAGGAAGTTTTGCACACAAAAACAAATAGAAGTGTAAAATAAAATTATTTTATGTAAGCCTTCGTTTTGGGAAAATTGAGTTAAAAAATTCTGTAGGTACGCGTAAACATAACTAAAAATTAGCAGAATGCAATAATAACTACAGTAGAATAGTACATTAAAAATTCCTTCCACAAGAATAAATCACAATTGTAGAATAACCTTTGTTCAAGAAATTCTTTGTTGTCAACAAAATTGATTTTGAAAAATTATTAAGTATTTACACATTAGGCTACAAGTTCGTTCTATTTCCAAAAACCGATATTCTTGAAAATAAAACTATGTCCAAAAAACGATTAGGCTGCAATTGTGTACCTATTTTTGGACAAGAATTCATTTTATTTACAGCTGTACCATATTCACTATTACATTATGCAATATCCAATTTTTACAATTAGTGAGTTTGAGTTTGACTTTCGCGGCAATAAAAGTCCGTATAAAAAATTGTACTCTACATTTTTTATTTTATTTTTTTTTTCTACGTAGAATCACCTGACTCTCGATGTATACGACTTTAAAGATAGTAAAACTATTTCTAGTTTCCATTATAAAACTATGGGAAAGTATTTAAAATAAATGTCAGTTATTTTTAATAAAACTATTCAACAATGTACATCGTCATAAATCGTTCCATTAAAAAAGACAAGATTTTTGAAACCACCTAAAACATCATCGAGATTATAATACACAAAGAATAAATAAATGAAATTGTACAAGAAAACTACATAAAAAGGCTGATACAGACACGTCGAGTAATTTAGTTGAGTGGCGAGTAATTTAGTAATTTATCATTGCTTTAGTAAACTGTTCAACTAAATTTTAGTGTCTACTTAATAATTAGTAGAAAATTGCCTGTCTATAATAACTGTGACTAGACATATTCTGTACATTTAATAGTGTTGTTATGACAAAACTATATTTGTGTTCTCATCTTCATGATGCAACCACACCGAAATAAGTACGCCTAGTTAGGTGTATTATAAATTTTGAACGATTTTCAACGTGGTAAAAACACAAGCTATATTACTCTAGAATTATATAAAAAGCTTTTATTAATAGAAACGGTTAATGTTGTTCAACTTTCATAATTAAATAAATATCCAAGCAATAGTAACAATTGATATTATTTAAAATAATCCTACTGTCGAACCTTCAATAAACATTTCGAATGAATAATAGTTCTCGTAAATGTCATGTATAACGAGAATGAATTAGATTTGTTTAGCATGCATTCATTTAATACTGCCCGCGCGGTAATGTAACTATAATAGTTTTCAAACGGAGGCATCACCGATAGTTATACCACAAAATTTTTTCTAGTTACGTGCGTCAAGAAGAAATGAAAGATATCAGTTCTAACCTAACGCCTCTTAACCTTGGTACTCGCGAAGGGACGAGCCAATATTTTTCTAAAACTATCTCTCCTGTCAAGAAAATTGGGAACAGATTTTAAGACCGATTAACAGATTCTTTTTTGTTTTGTTCCTCGAATATCTCGGAGGAGCGAGATTCGCGTATCACTTGCACAACCGATTCTCCAATCTTGTTGCTCCACAACAACATAATCGAATCACTTACATTCAAATAAATACCTAGTGCCTTCGTGAGACTTTTTCAAAGTTTCGTAACAAGGGCAAGGGTATATAAAATCGTTATTTCACTCGATACGGAACAAACAATCGTTAACATTCCTGTCTGCCTGAGAAATTACAATTCGAATGGGAACACCACACGAACACGTAAGTGAACACTTGACTAAGAAGTGTATGCCGTCGCGTAAATCAGCGTGGCTCTCAGCTGAAGTATATACATACACTGACTATCAGTCTGATTCTAGCGAATGAACTGCCTTAGATGGAACGCGTTAAATGATGTTTTCCAATTTTCTATTATCAGCGTGGCCTTCGGGGCACGAGTTTTATCAATGCGTCCGACAGCGCGACTCCGCGACTTCACAACTACTGTTTCGTTTATCAGAGGATTCCTAAAAGACTATTAGTATTATACATATATAAGTATGTGTATATATACATACTAGATATGTATGGCGGAAACATACAGTACTGACATTGTTTCTTGAGAATTTTTATCGGCTTGAATGGCTTTCCTTAATCTTCCATTTCACTTCTCACTTGGATGTTCGATAAATATAAGCGATGCTATCGAAAACTAATGTCCGCTGTCTTCTCTTAAAATTGCATGTTTAAAATTACAGGGGACAGTTGCGAAAAATGCACGTCATGCAGGCATACACATAATAATTACAAAAGCCTTTACATGCAAATACTTTCTACACGAATAGTAGACTGTTCTACTTTCTGTAAGATCCGCATCTACTATGCCCACACCGACGAATAACCAATGTTTTAATAATTCGATCGGAACTACAATTTTAATTTTAACGCACATGTAGGTACTATAGTATCTTCTTCCTATGAGCTCGGTTTGGTCTCTATGACATAAGCTCATCGCTGCCCCCACCATTCCTGCTTCACTCTTGTCTTGCGAAGGCAGGAGCGACAGGAAATGAAAGCGAATCAGGGGGACTGAAAGCAAGCGACGAACGGTACGAGACAGACGAAGTATAATACTCTTTTTCATTCCATGTTTCGACCACTTGACACTTTGCGCTTAGCGTATGTATATGTAGCAGCTGGAAAAAGTATACCGAGATCGTAAATTAAACCATCGTTCGGCAGTATATATGTACCAACTGATACAGCTGCTCTAATTGAGGCTACGACTCGTTATCTTCTCATATTTCTGTAAACCGTTTGAGACTGGGTCATGAATAGTTACGCTGAAATAAGGCACGGACGGCATTCTGCGTACGCCATTCTATGTTTTTCGTAATTTTAAAAGGCCGTAATAGGCTTTTTGTTTATCTTTTGATTAAATAATTTTATATTCCTAATAATATATAATTAGGCTGATAAAACAGGTTTTCAAGTAAACAAAATAATAATAATACAAAAATAAAATTACAAAAAAGAGGCTATTCTGTCAATATTTATTGACAGAAATCCAGACATAGGGTAAATGAGGATATTCTTCCGAATGGTCCTAGTGGCCGATCGACATGAGGTTTGAGGGGAGGGGTGAGGAGGGGGTATGGACACTAAATCTAAAATTGTAGCTTCGGGTATTTATTAGTTTCCGAAACATTAATGAAAAATTATTGTTACTTTTTTGGACGTAGCTGTGGGCCCCGTGACGCCCCCCCCCCCCCCTTGTTAATCTATTGGACGCGTTCCCCTTCGCTCCGCGCGCCTCTCAGGCGCCTAAAAGGCACGCGTATTTAGCTGAAATTTAAAGTCAATTTACTCAAAAACAAAGCGTGATATTAAAAAATTGTATTCTATATTATTTGTCTTATTTTGGCCTGTAGAATCACCCCCAGAATATTGATTATCAGTAGAGTAATAGTATAACCCTGTATAATAGGAAGGGTCGCATCCGAGGGTTGCTGATTCAAATCCCCAAAACTCACTTCGGTTCGCTACCACGCTTCATGCGCCGTACAAAGGGTACGGGCGCCCCCCCCCCCCCCCTTCCGCTGCCCCGTTCCCAACTAATACTAATACCCGGGATAACTTGGGAAGTGTGTTGTGTCGGAATGAATCAATAGAAATACTGAAAGTTGTTTACTAAGGTCGGTATCAGATATATTGGCCGGTGAGTTTCGTGAGGGGTATTCTCCCACCACACCGTTTGCCTGCCTCGGTGCTCCTTTTCTCAACGTTTTCTGACTCGCTCTCGTTCCATCTCGCTCTCGCCTTCGCGGAACAAGAGTGAGCCAGAAGTGGTGGGGATAGTGGCAAGCTTCTGGCGTGTAGGACAAACCGAGCTGTCAGCGTAGAAATACACACATCAGAATAGGTGTGCGTTAGCTCCGAAAAAATTCAGGAGCTTTATTGGTCAGAACATTGATTCTTTCTCGATAGCTTCATTTCGTATTGGTCTACGCATAGCTCCGTAACGCACACAACTATTACGCTAAGAATAAATAACAGCCAAACGTCTAGGTTCAGGCGAAGCCGAGCAGCGTTGCCGTTACCCCACCATACCCTGCATGGGCCACGCAACGCAACCCCAATTGACAAATCCACGATCGTCACATGGTGGTGACTGATTTCTCCTGGATCGCTGCTCGCGAAACCGAATTCACCGGCCAATATATCTGATACCGACCTTAATACCCAAAGCTACAATTTTGGATTTAGGGTCCACACACCCTTCCCTCAAACCTCGTGTCGATCGGCCACTGGGGCCATTCGGAAGTACAGCAAATGACTACGTGTAAAACGGAATATATCAGACTTTTTTCGACGCTGTAGCGTACGGAGTACGCCACCCGTGGCCCTGCGTGTTAATTCGTTTGTGTAGCAGTGCTGTAGATGCGGTGGGGCCCCTCACGCGCCTGCTTCCCCTTCCAACTGCTCCATCCGCACACAATATTCGCGAGGAATATATAGAAGTAGGGTAACTGACCCAATTACTGACACATTAAGCGTTGACGCTGACATTATCTTATAGTTTTGTACTTATAGACTAAAAATATATGTTTTTCTTGTTATTTATTATTGTTTAATATGTTTACTAGATGAAAAAAATTTGGTGGATCTTAAAACTTCGATTTTTGTGTATAAATTCATAAATTTTAAAAATATATTATGGGATCTATTACTGACACCCTTCAAATGTATTTGATTGAATTACTGACACCCCAATTACTGCCAGCTAACCTAATGCTGTTTATCTGTCATTTTAAGGTTACGTCGTGTCATGTACATGAGCAATTACTGCTATGACAGTAATACAAAAATGCTTGAAACGCTTGTACCAATCACTGTCATCCAATTAATAAGTAAAAAGACTTAATGAATCGTTGAATTCGGATCTTTATTACTTTCTGCGATGCTTATATTATTTAAAATATTATATTTTGTTACGTGAATAGCTGAAATATTACAATTATAGCATTTTCTTTAACGCCTTGTTTTCTCTTTCGCTAGTAAGGAAGTCATCGTTTCCATTCTCCTAATATCCGCATAAAATTTTTTATCGTTTTATTCAAATTGACGAAGAAAAAATTAAGTACTGTTTTTTGTATCGTATAAATAACAGTTTGAATTGTATGCTAAATTTTTTTTTATGTATCATTTTATAAGATTTATTCGTTATTTTACGTAAAACAGCTTAGGGTGACAGTAATTGGGTAGGTGGCAGTAACTGGGTCCTTTACCCTAGTGTTGGCTCGCTGTGGCGACGTGGGTCACTAACGTGTAGCGTCATAGACGCCTCTTTAGCGTCGCGCGGTATCCCTGACGATGTGAAAGATAGTGGGAGATCCACACAGAGCACGCGTGCTCTGGCTTAGCCAGCACTGACTATAGACGCCCGACACATGTTTACATAAATGCTTCACCGATTTCACAACCTCCCTATACCTCCCCCAGCTACTGTATCGGTGGCTTAGCGCGCAAATATTGTGTCTAATTTCTGTGAAATTTGAGTTTTCATATGCAACTAATAAGTCTTGACTCTTTCTTTATGCTTATACAAATCACATTTATGTCCACTTCATAAATTTGTCAAAAATAATATTGCGTGTTAAACCTGCTTTTCTCGAAAACGCTAAAAGTGAACGTACAATATTTCTGCAGTAAGCCATCGATATGTAGGCACATGTTTCCCGCAATAAATACTGTATACAGGGTGCCCTAGAATTGAGGGGCAATCCAAAACATGCAATATCCTGATGCAAGAAGACATTGAAAAGTCATTTACCGTTTTGGGATCCGAGGCTTCGTTCTCGCGATATTAACAGTTAAATATTAGCAGTGAAACTTCCAGGCCCAGAGTTTAAAGGCCGCCACTCACTAGACCGAAGCGCGACCACCGAAGCGAATAGTTCATCGCTGCTGTTCTGTCATATGAGGGTCCTCGTCGCGCTTCTCTTTGCTGCACTTCGGCCTAGTGAGCGACGGCCTTAAACCGAAAGACCTGAGCGCGGAGCAGTGACCCCTAGCACGCACATGCAGAGACCCGCGTAGATACAGACCGATACAGACACACACCCAGTAGAATTCGACCGCTCTAGTTCAAACCGTAAAAATGGGATAGCGCCATTAACGTATTACGCGTGCCTCCTGTGTGTGCGTGCTAGGGGTCACTGTTCCGCGTCAGCTGTTTGGGCTTTGAACCTGGCGCGGCGCCCCAGACGTTCCACCGCTAATATTTAACTGTTAATATCTCGAGAACAAAGCCTTAGATCCCAAAACGGTAAAGGACTTATCGATATCTCCTTGCATTAGGATGTTGCATGTTCCGGATTGTCCCTCAATTCTGGGACACCCTGTATGTATTTGATTTACAAATTTTCGATTTTTCGTAAATAGTATATTGTACATTTTGCCCTCTGATTTCAACATCTTAGACATCATCATACAGTATTATATACACTTTAAAACTGTGCAGGTAAGTATATTTTTGAGACCCGAAACATTATGAAAATGCGCAAAAAAATCGAGAAAATTGATTTTTCAAAGTGGCTTTCCCCCTTAAATAAACGCCAGCTCGAACTGGAATTCGTATCCTGTTCATCATGTAAAGGTGCGATTCCACGGTGGAGGGTTTTGGTAAGTGCGGCGCGTAAGTTTCGTTGGGATTGTTGGGAATACACCTTAACATCGTGCCGGGTCCCCGAGTGGTGATCATATGTACAACGAGAATATACGGTATTTGCTTATTTATTATGTTCATGTTTCGCTTCCATGGTTTTGATGGTTTTTCGTTTTCTATTCGAATAACAATCAACTTCATCTTTTTATTTCTTTTAATATTATAATTTTTGCCATATAAAGTAAAATAAAAATTACGGGATTTCTCGGAACATGCGATATCCTGATGCAAAAAGAAATCGAAAAGTCCTTTACCGTTTTGGGATTCGAGGCTTCGTTCTCGAGATATTAACAGTTGAATATTAGTGGTCGAAGTTCCGGGCCGCTCAGTTTAAAGCCGAGTCAGCTGAGCGCGCGGCAGCGTACGCGCCTGCACACACGCAAGAGGCACGCGTGGATCCGGACCCCACACACACAAAAGAGCCGACCGCGCTGGTTCAAACCGTGAAAAATTTTCAAGCTGGGCGGGTCAATAACGCAGTCAATTTTTATCGGATTCACCTGAAAGTTTCAGGGAATATTCGTAATAAAATTATCTTCAGTTAAGCGTGCGGATGTTTTGATTGAATAGTCGATTAGTTGCGACAGCGGCAAGGGGAATCGTCGCCGATACAAAGAGGCGTAACCTAACTCAGAGCTATCTGACCTTATTTCTATGTTACAGGCGTTCCTGTCTTTAGTTTATAACACAGCAGTAAATAACGCGAAATACTCAGGCAGAGTAATAGTATATATTTATATGTTTATGTTTTTATATTTATATTTGTACTATATAGTTTATATCACTTGCGGGAACGGAACTGTAAGACTGTGCTATGTATACAATATCCGATAAATATAAAGCAATGTACGGATGGCGAAATAAATACTGCTACTACAACTACTACTACTCCGGCAGCGTATTGAAAAGGGTTGCTAGCGAATTCGAACACTGGGAATTTTAAGACATTTAATACTTAGAGGCTTGTATTCGAACCGAAGGTCATTTCGAGCAATTTCGATGAAAGCGGGTGAACAACTGGTACAATACAAAAACGGCTATAACTTGAAAACATTAGATAGAGCAAACGTTTATATGATCTCTGTTTATTAATTTTGTGTGCTGAATCAACCACTGAAGTTATGCCCACATATTATTGTACACCCTGTATACATCCTGATCAATCGCCTAAGTCAGCCGCCTATTTTATTGTGCATTTATGATTGTCCGAAACAATTCACCGGTGGCCCGTGTTTGCAAAAAATTATTTAGGGAGTGAAAACTCAATATAAAACCAATTAACGTTTTCTTTCACAAATGTCAAACTAATTACTGTTATTGTTTTGCACAGTAGAAACGAAATATACGTTACTAGAATCTTTCCAACGAGACCTAACCTCTATAATAGAATCAGAAGGTTATCGGTATTTCGAATTTTAATGTTACGTTCCCCGACGGGGTTCATACATGTGACAAACAACATGATTTGTTCAATGTATTTCTAGCTTCAAGGAAAACGTTCAAAAGTTGATTCAAATAAAACATATTTTCCTAACCAAGGTTACCTGAACTATACGATATTAACAATGCAAAGTATATACAATATATGCAGGGTATTCCGACAAGTTAGTGCCAAATTAATACAGCGTATTCACAAGGTCAAATAGTTGAAAAATGTTTGTATGAACTCATGTCCGAAAATGTATTATTAAGGAGTTATAAGAAAGCAAAGATTTGTTACCATTATGCAAAGTTGTACAATGCTTCTCCGTTTTACGGGTCTATATAAATCATGTTTGGACATAGTTCGATATGATTTTATTTCAACTATTTGACCTCATAAACATGCTGTATCAATTTGGCACCAACCTGTCGGGATACCCTGCATAGATTCTTCAAGGCAAAGACGGGAGGGCGGGGGGCAGGGGGGGCTCGTGTGCGCGCAAAAGATAGACAAGGAGAGCTTTGTTAATTTTGATGTACACATCTCGCCAACTATGTATAATGTTTCTTACACAGAAAAGTATTAATATTTTTCCGAAAGAATTTCTTTGCATCACCAGAATTTTAATTGATTATAATAAACTTTCTTTTAATTCTAATAAATTAAATTTATTTATTTTAGGTTCTATAAATTTACATATACACATAGTATACGTATAGTGGGCGGAAATATGTATATCGCCACATTTGTTTTCGTAAAAGTTAGCCTCGAATCTTCAAGAGTCAAATAAGAGCGTAACCGCAGTCTATTTATCTAGGTATCCCACGCAATCTTGCGTAATAAGCGATCTATGATGTGGCGAAATATTACTATGCTGTCGCGTTCTCGGACTTAGGTTTTCTGTATCAGAGAACCTATAAAGATAATATGTAATCATCTCTTTACCCCAACAAGTTCGCTTGTTACATAAATCAAACTAAAATATAGAGCAAATTCTAGATTTAGACCCCTGTGGGACGCGTAAAGATAAGCGAGGGCCAAAAATGAAGAGAGGTATCTTATTTTACTATAATTATTATATTATAATTTCTTTTCCCGCATGTGGGAAATTATCACTTTGCCTTACTTTTCTTTCCTCTTTCAAGCAGTATCATGCTTCTTTGAATGAAAACACGATAAATATCACTTCGTATCCACGACCGCTCATAGAATGTTAAAAGTTATAATTGCCTTTTTATTTCGTTGTTATTGATCGATATAATAATTTCTTCGTAAATCTTACGAAATAGCGAAATATGTTTTCGGAAGCTTTATAGTCATTCGAATATTGGAATCTATGTACACAATCCTATTAATTATATAATAAATGCGAAAGTGTATTTGAATGTTTGGAAGTTTGGATGTTTATTACTCAATCGCGTCGCAACTACGTAACGGATCTTTCTGAAATTTTGTACATATGTAGTCTAGGACCAGGAATAACATATAGGACACTTTTTACCCCGATTTTTTTAACCGATCTGGACCAAATTTTGCATGATTACTCTCTAGAACCCCGCGGCAAATATAGGCTACATGAAATCTAGACATCCCCACCCCTTCCCCCTTATTTCACCCTCTTGACACTCCGTGATAATCGAAGTTTTACCCAGGCAACGCTGGGTACTTTAAGCTAGTAATTAATACTTCAAACAAATGCTACTTTTGTATCGTACCATTTATTCCTAAGAAAAGCGATATGCGCCGGCCGAAGAATAACGTCATTCTATGCGAAAATAAACACTTAACGTACTGTTATAAAGTAATATAATATTTTCTACGTAACACCAGCGATAGCAACATTGAACACAGTAACAAGAAATCAAGCATAAAATAAATTCTTTTAAATACTGTTTAATATGTAACAACGTTATAAATAAGCGCGTCTAACATATAAAATCTAAACATTAAAATCCCAAAAATAAATAAATTAATATCGAGCAAAAAATCGAAAGTTTATACACCAATTTTGCTTACGACATGTATTATTATAAGATGTATGCATTATCCACTTAAGTTTAGGTTTAGAATTTGTGACAGTACACCGTGTTGATTGCAGATAACCTTCTATTCTTAGGATACTGTATGTAGATATACATATTATGTACATACATAAGACACGCAATGTCGATAATTCGCAGATCTATTTACGATTGTTACGTGGGTATGTTCAGTATTTACATAACTATTTATATTCCACTGTACGCAACATCGTAAGAAGGAAAAGCTCGAAAAAGTTCATTTGAAAAACAAAGTGATGGAAGCGACAGTCGTATCGAATAAGAAAAAATATTCACTATACTGTACTTATGCATTGTTCATAAACGAACACATAACCTCAAAATATACGAAAAACGAGCGTACAAAAATCGTCGGGATAAGGTGATACGAAAAATACATTATACACTGCGTTCTATTTAACAATATTTCACATACCTTAGAAAATACGATATCACAAACTAACATAAAATAACGGCAAGAGTTTAATGAGAAAAGTGGGAAACTACAAACATTCAAATTCTGCTAATCAATGGTACAAAGTGAATTGATGTTTTACCTTTCTGTCATCTACTTGGAGCATTGTTATTAGCCTCTTATCCCGCGTAGTAGTAGCTTTCTAATGTACGTCTTTTGGATTCTCGCAAAGGTTAGCAAATGATAGCCTTCACTTTGCAACCAAGCCACCGTGTTTGAATTTTATATACATATATCTGTATGTAGCAGTGGCAGTTGTACTCAATCTGTGGATCCTGTAGATATTGGATATTGTATACGGGTGCGTATCTGTGTATGTACTTATTTGGCAAATACATCCTTATCTGGACTTTATACAATTAAATAAAGTATGATTGTACGTAAATATTGATAAAAATATATTTATTCAAATACTCATTCTAACACAAAGAAACCTATATACTACATTCGCCGGTTTTTTTTGTATATAACCTAAGTTACGTGTAAATAATAATAGATACGTAAATATTATCATTTGTAAAGTAACAATAATAGATTTAATAAACAGTTACGCAATTTGCGTTGTATTAGAGCAAAGGAAAAAAGGAAAACCTTTCACAATATTCGTAATTTGATGCCACACTAACTATTTATGAACTCATCGTGAAAATTGTCGTTTCAAAGGTACATCATTAAAGATGGCGGCAGTATCTTTAAACAACGATGGGATCGAATGTTCTCCGGCAAAGAAGAATAAAATAGACACAAAAAGTTCGTCTGAAAATGCTAGCGATATACACGAAAATGAAATCTCTTTGTCATCTTTTGAAATTAAAAGGGTGTTACAAAACAATTGCTTAAGAAAGCAAGTATGCGTTGAAGGTGCATTTAAAGAGTACAAAGATTCAACCGTTATTTTGTTAGAAAAGCAGAATTTCGCGACTGATGAAGAGTCTCTGAAAAGAGACATTTTTAATAAAGATACTATCTTACGAAAACTATATAGTAATAATATTTATGGGAATTACGAATGTTTTCCTACCAAAGATTACAATGGTATGTTGCGATAAATTCAAAAAATTACTCATTTCTTTATTAGTTACTAAGAACTTTTACATCGTTTAAGGTGTAAATGCCATGATAATACATCCAGCGACATCAAAGCATGTGGAAAAGTTTATAAGAAAAGAGCTTTATATCGTAGATGAAACATATGAACTTTATCAGAAAATTACTCTTCCACATATAGAATCAAATAGCTTATCTTTAGAGGTATGTACGATATATATCAGTAAATTATTTAAAACAGTATATTTTCTTTTAGGTTGAATAAGCAACGAATCATAACGAGTGATATGCGAAATAATAGATGTCGACGAGTATTTGTTCCTAAATTGATTGGATAAATTTCATAGCATAATTTATTAATCTGATAGATTCAAGTCATTGGCAAGGTAGATTTTGTGAGAGGTACCTATTAGGACTGGGACTATTTGTCGAATCTTTCGGTATTCGAATATTCGAATACTTCGGTTGCTTAATTATTTGGTGAATATTATTCGAATATTTAAGTATTTGAATAGTATGGTGTAAATTATAAATCAAGTTCTTTAGGTTCATTTGTCTTGTAAGCTAATTTTGACCCTCTTCACACCGTACTGATCACAGAATACTGATGTATTCGAATAATAACATTCGAATACTCAAATATTCGAAGTTTATTCGTAGCATTCGAATACTTGTAAAATATTCAAATATTAAATTATTCAAATAGTCCCAGCCCTAGTACCTATACATTTGTATTTCAAAGTTCACAAGTAGATGATGTGTGGCTGCTTATAGTTTAACAAGAAAGTGTTCTAGCCTTCCTTTTTTAGGAATAAAATCCTTATTCTTTACCAGTACTATTTCAAGTCGCTAGTCATTGTCTGATATCGACCCATGACGTTATATGTTTCGTATCACAGCGCCACTCTATTTTTGGGCCAGCTACAAAACCTCCAAAAACAAAATGTTCTCTATTGTATTTGACTGTTCGTTGAATTGCATATTTGAATTGAAAAAGCATATTGATAATAGAATATTGTGCAAACATAGGTCCACGAATGGCTTCTTTTAGAGTCGTAGCCTTTTAAAGTTGCATGTTAGAGGAAGTGTACAAAGTAGGCTTGTCGAAGAAAGAAATATGTATGGCAACATCGTTTCATTGACTGTTAAACAGATTACAGAAAGCAACAGGTGCCAATGAAAACTTTACAGCAACTATTATGTTACCCTATCAAAACTATGGAATAATACTGTCCTCGTTGTTATTTGATGTCTAATGATGACTGTTTACATTTCATATTACTCGCACTATTTCCTACTAGTTTACAAACATGTTTGTGTATTTTACACAGTTTTGATAAATTTCAAAGGTGGAAGAGGGGATCAAAAGAAGCATTTGGAGATAGGGAACTACTGGTCAGAAATGCGTAATTACAGTAATGTTTTGTTTCATGTCACTAAATCAGGTTCGCTCCATGGCATTAAAAACAAGTCCAAATACAAGAAACTTAAGATTACTTTTAACGATATGAACAGTAAAAATGAATTTGTAGAATACAGAAGTTCGACTGATTCGTAGCCAATTTTAACACTTTGTTGTCACTTGTCGCCGGTATGTCTCGCGTAAATCACGTGAGCGTGACAACGGCTGGTAACCGATGAGTTCGCGAAATGATGCGTACGTGACGGCGTCCATCAAAGTGCTAATATCATGCTACGAAGCTGATTCAGTGGAACAAGGCACTACTATAATTAAAATGCTTACTTCGATTCCCTTTACCACTCTCCTAAATTTATTAACATTTTTCCAGTGCTCTCTATAAATCATTTTTTTACAGTGGGTGCATAATATTTTGGATCACAAGGCAGAACAGGATAGGATTGTTTACGAGGATAAAAATAACGACACTGGATTTGTGCTGGTGAATGATTTAAAGTGGGATGGTCAACCAGACACGTTAAAGTTAATAGCCCTTTCTGTTAAAAAAATTCGGTCAATGAGAGAATTAAATGCATCCCATCTTCCACTATTAAAAAATATAAGGGATGTTGGAACGAGGGAAATCATTAAAAAATTTAATATATTTCCTTCTCAACTTAGAATATATTT
Source organism: Andrena hattorfiana (assembly GCA_944738655.2). Classification (NCBI taxonomy): domain Eukaryota; kingdom Metazoa; phylum Arthropoda; class Insecta; order Hymenoptera; family Andrenidae; genus Andrena; species Andrena hattorfiana. Next base: position 64,978,587 of record OX122891.2, on the reverse strand, counting down.
ACATTACCAGCCTTCGTATTATCATCTTCATGTACATTTTGCATATCTCATGTTTGAAACTCCAGGTAATCTTAAAATCTAATTAATTGCATGTATCAAATTGAATATTGTTAAACTTAGAAGTATATAGTATAAGAAAAATTTGTTTTTAAAATAGTAAGAAGTGTTTTTAGAGTCCGATTTATTTTATACGTAGGAACTTCGTTTCCCACTTTTAATATTATTCACATATTCAAGAAGGCAAATTTTTTAATTTTTCGTAGACTATAAATTGGAACAATGAAGTAGAAAATATGATATTACAAACTGTAGTATAATATAATTTTTTTTTATATTGTCATACATGTACTCATACTTTGAATGATATTCTTTACAGGTATATTTGTAGAAAAGGCACACCTTTTATCTATGGTTATAAGGAATATCGAGTTAATGCCCGATTATTATACAAAAGCTGTACTTTCATATGTGGTTGCAGCAGGTGATCCTTTATGCATCAAATTTCAGGAAGAAGGAATTTTGACTGATGTCAAATCTGAATGTGCAGAATCTAGCAAATAGTACAATTAGAAAAGAGTATGGATAAAAAAATGTATGTTTTATATATTAGCTATAGCTTTAAATTATTATAGTTTCTTAACATTTCTTATCGTTGTAATACAAAACATTACGATAGTAATACGGTTTTTAATATATGTGCTAGTCCTGTCCAACCTACGTTCCAGAGTTGCGGCATCGTCACTCACTTCGTGTAACAACCTCCCACCAACAACATGCAACGTGTAGAGGGAAACAGAGAGGTATAAGGGGTCCCATTCACGAACAGCACTGATGTGCGTCAATAGCTTTGTACGATGTATAATAACGAATGAAAGAAATCATACTTTATATACCATTTACTTTTATTATTTATATAAGTTAATGGAAAATAATGTGCATTTATCAAATTTGTAACTGTAGCAGTATTATTAATTCAGAAAAAGGCAAAGATTTTAACAAATTAAATATATAATTGCAGAAAGTAAGGAACTACTGTGGTGGAGGTCAGATATATTGGCCGGTCAGTGCGAGTAAGGGGTAACTCCCACCATGCCGCATGGCTGCTGCGGCGCTCCTTTTCGTAACGTCCTCGCCCTTTCTCGCGCTAAAGGCTGGTTCCGACACGTCCAGTAATTTAGAGTGGCGAGTAATTTAATAACTTACCGTGTGTGGACACTGAAGTTTAGTCGAGTAGTTTAGGAAAACAATTTAGTCAAGTAGATACACATTTTATTGGATTTTTTTGGTCGAGTAGGGTTCCCCCACCACTCACTACTAATCAATAAATCTGTCTCTAATTAGTAGTTAAAATATCTTCACGTTGGAGCAAGGATATTACGATTCGTTTTATTTCTGAATATTTGAAACAAAGCATTGTGGAACGCGAAAAACGAACAATAAATCAAAAGACTTTTCCGACATTCTGACTGTGTTGAAATATTCTGTACTTCTGTAGGATTTTCTAATTCTAGTTCTTTGGGAAGACAGCTTGAAGCTCCCAACGAATCTCTTTCACAAATCCATTTTCTAACTCGTACACGCTTTCTTTTTCAATTTCTAATTCAATTTCTTGTACTAAAATTTGAACAACATATCTGGTAGTACTATTTAGTACAGCATAATTACGTCGTCTGTTTCGGTTCAGTTCTCGTGAATTTAAAAGCTTATTTATAGGTATACTTCGTTCATCCTAAGAGTAACCCTACGCAACTACCGATTTTCAAGCGATCTGCCTCCACTACTGTTTACGGGTCTGCTATTAGCGCTCCGAGCAATCGCGTGCGTCATTCAGACCCGTAAACAGTAGTGGAGGTATATTGCTCGAAAATCGGTACATAGTTGCGTAGGGTTGGACAAATGCTTACCCTCACTATGACCTACCGCCGTCCCCCACTTTCTCGGCAGCTCATGGTGACAGTAACCCAGGGATGCTAAGGAACTTTTTCTGTGGCCAGTTGTTTGTACCAATTTCTTAAACAAATTATGTTTGTAAAAATGGTGCGCTTTAGAAGAAAAGTTTAGAAAATCCGCGAATAAGATGGACAGTTTTTCGAGCGTATTTAAAAAAAGTTGTTTTCAATCAAAGAATCCGTACGTGCAACAGAAACTACACTCATATATGTAGTTTATAAAAAAAAAGAAATTTGATTTCGGACTTGCTGTTCCATAGTTACACATTCGACTAGCGCGCGTGGGGGGTTTAGAAGATTAATTACTATATTAAAGTTTATGTATGTTTTTCTATTTATTTTGTATAGTCTCTTAAGATATTGTACTAAAGGTAGGTAATAAAAATTTTATACGAAAACTGTAAATTATTCCTGAAAAAATTCTTAAAAATGGCTTACTTTTCCGTCACAGTGGTGTTCCCCCTTAAACCCGCCAATGGTCAAAGCCACTGTCGCACGAGATCACTCACCTCATAGCGCTTTCGGACGGTCGCACTGGGCCGCACTGAGTGCGAAGTTTAGCCAATCGGAAGCGAAAAAGTTCGCACTCCTCGCTTCCGATTGGCTACAATTCGCACTCAGTGCGCCCCAGTGCGACCGTCCGAAAACGCTATCAGAGAAGACCCCGACCCCGGTTATATCGACTCCTAACCACGTACATAAATTCAAAATTCAGTTTCACTATTTATTAGCCGCCTCTGAATGAAATCCTAGCAACGCTCCTGTATGTATCGTACGTGTACAAAAATGCAATAGAGTTGTATTTTATCACTATAATAAATTGTTTTATCATTGTAAAATTTTCTTGTTCATTCATACTGCTATCAATACTGAAACACATTGGTTATAAATATATTATAATTATTTTATTGCCGTCATTAGAAAATTGTGGTATTGCGGTATTATATTCGAACCATTTTTAATGATATTTCAGTAGAATAATTTCTACATTCTGCATGCCAATTTTGCATCCTGTAAACCGGGATACAAATCGCCCGCAACATAATGTATCTATAGCTATCGAGTTTCCATCACGCTCTGGAATAGACCGATTTGAATCCGGAAATTTATATCCGGAAATGTCGTGAAATGTTTGATAATAAATTAAAAATTAATAAGAGGAAACAAATATAATAACGAATGAAAATTATATTCCGATAAGTTTAGCCGTTACCCTTACGACTTTACATGATCGTTACGGTTTGCACGCCGCGACCTGACCTAATTCAGACGTCTTCATCAGGTCTGGATTAGATCAAGTGCGTCTCTTTACAAGACAAAGAGTTTCAATTTCTAGGTACAGAAATATATGGAAGTGACAAAGTGGGCATTGGCGCGAAATATTCTATAGAATGTCATCATTCAGCCTGTAGAGTCATCTCTCAAAATTGTATAAAAATCCCCGTAGGATTCCTTTGTTAGTTACAATCACTTCATCCTAAGCTCTTGAAGTACATACACATCCGCTTCTTCTGGAAGAAGATAAATGGTTTTCGAAATAAGATCGAACTTAACAAACATTTCTTGATTTACCATTTTACATCAATTTTTGGTCTGAACGTCTTACGGCCTGATATAAACGTCTTAAAGAAGTATACGTGTCTTAAGACAGACTAAAACGTAACGACGTAATTTTTATACGACGTTTTAATTTTTATAAGACGTCCAGATTAGTCACACCAAAAATGCACATCTTTAAGACTTCACATTTTCGTGTTCTATATGTGGGATTGGTATCATTTCTATAAAGATGTAATGGAAAATAGGAAAGTTAAGATTTTCAGTAGTGCATGATTTACTACAAGCGCCGAGCTAATCGCTGCCGACTTCCACACTCACATATCAATTCCGTGCCGGCGCGCAAGTGGTAAGAAGTAGAGATTCTCTAGGCCGCTCTTCTTCTTACCGCTGGCACGTTGGAACGGTACTGACAGGAACTGATATCTGTGCCCAGACCTTAAAGTTAAAGGCTTGCTTTCAGTTCCGACCGCGCAAGCCTTTAACCGGGCAGTACTAAATAATAAAACTTCTGAATAATAGAATATGTGTGAGTATTATTATGACTACTATCTATTCACGAAAGCATTAAAAATATTGTATGAATATTGGACATAAGATGTACATATAAATAATTTTGCATTATCTGTGAATAGTGGACTTCTTATCATTCGCTAATAAAATAAATTTATAAAGAATATATAATATAATATTACAATATATGTATTCTGAAGTTATAAATCGTTTTTTCTTGTTTTTTACATGTAAATTATGTTGAACATGAAATAAATTTCTCATGTCATTGATTATACAAGTATATAATTTAATTATCTCTTCTAATATTGCATTTTATGCTAAATTACCAATCACCATCCTACAAGCAGTTACAATAAAACGTAATTATTAATAAAAAAAATTAATAAATGTAACGAAATGTGATGGAAATAATTAGTTTTATATTCTACATATGTATACTACCATTCGCTAAAAATTAAATTCAAATTTTAGTAGAATAAAATATTATTGTAAAGCAACAAACATTTCGTTATTATAAAAATAATATTTGCAAATATTATACTGAGCGCAAGAATTATGGTAGAGATAAAGATGCTTGCAATTTTTTATCAATATGTGTATTATAAATCGTTTTATAAATAGAAAACGATGCATAGTTATACTATACATTACTTTAGCTTTTTATAAATTGATAAATTTATTAAAAATACGTTTAAACGCCCGAGAATTAAAATTAAAAAGTGATGGAAATTTTTTTTTATGAAGAAAGTTAATATATTTTCTGTACATATCTTCCGTTATAAAGTCCATTTAAAGATTTATATAAAATATTGCACTGATGAAAATACAATTAGAAAAGACAGTGTCCGACACACTTTTTCGTTATCTCGTATTAAAATAAAAGATTGTCATGGAGAAAAGGTATAAAAAGGAATATTACTTTAAATTATATCCATATAAACTAATATTCTAATTAAAAACAAGTAAATATAGTATGTATTTCGTTATTTACACGCATGAGAATATGCACCATACACACATGCACACACGCGCGCGCGCGCGCATATATACATTCACGCGTCATTTTTTTTTTTAACTTCTCATGATAGTACCAACGCTTGCATAGCAAGTATCTCCACTACCTAAGATATCACGTCTCACAAAGTTTTCTTATTAATTAACAACAATTAACGCTATTAAAAAGATTAGACTCCACGCAAAGTGATTTTATGTTAATTACTGAATGATGTTTTTATACTTATATAATAAATACACATTCTTCTTTATCCCATCTCATACGTTTTAACATTTCATATGGAAACAGGTAATGGAATTGCACTCTATGATATACATCACAAAAGAATTATTCGTGTTGAATTCTTGTTAGTTTTAATAGAAAGAACTTCTGTTTGAAATAATAAAACATGATAAAATTTCAATGAACGGTGTCCTTCCTGCATGTATACAGGATGCCCGTGACCGGTGGTGATTCTACATGAAAAAATAAGTAAAAAACATAGAATAAAAGTTTGTCACAACTTGCTTAGTTTTCTAGAAAAAATGACACTGAACTTCGGCCGGATACTACAGGCTGATGTAAGGGGTACGCTTCTCGCTTACAATGGCAAAGAAGCGTCCCCCCCGGCCGCCAAAAACTGACTTCGTTGAATGCGTACTTCGTTAAAATTCCAAGTGAATTTTCTCGAAAACGAAGCGGGATGTGAAAGAATTTCATTCTATATTTTCCACTCATTTTTCACGTAGAATCATCGACCCCATCCGCTTGTACCACCGGTTACGAGACACCCTGTATACATGTGTGCATACTTATTCATATACATATACCTTTTTTTAAATGAAATGAATTAATATTATAACTAGTACCATTAATAACATTAGTTTTAGTGTATATGTAATCAAACTATCTAGAACTGATATTTAAAATCATTGTACTATCTATATATTTCAGTCATGTGTCAAATAATTGATAAATTCATACGTTATATATCAAATGTTTTCTGTAAAAAGATCAAATTTCTTTGAGAAAAGAGTTAAAATTAAAGCGTAAGATTTATTTTACTCTTTTCCTATGCTGCACAATGTTATATAATAATTATATAGGGTGCGTGGACAATGTTTGTAGCGGTACTGTTGGAGTTGTCGGCGTTGTTAGAACAGGAATAGGCGTAGAAGGTATTGGCTGGTGTGTTTGCCGCGGTGGTGATAAGAGTTCTTGCCTATCCCGTTCTCTTTCTCTTCCCGGACGCCATGCTTCCAATAATGCTTCGACCCTTTCTTCCGTAGGTCCCCAGCGCGCAGTGCCAGCTGCATTTTGTAACCACACGACTAATGTCCCGTGGGCTGCTCTAATATTAACTTCGCCTCTGAAATTGATATTTGTAATTAGTTCACTGTCTAGGCACCTGCGTATGTAAATTATAGCATGTTAAAACGTACTTTGGTAATATATACTGAAACCCGTGTCTATATTCATGTTCCATGGCGGGGACTACTACTTGCTTACGCTTGAAGTGGCTACTTTCTAATTTTATAAGAGCATTGGGCGCTGGATCTCGCCATTCCGGTAGAAATACTACGAAAGACAAAGGTTCAGCCGAATCAGCCAAAAGGCGTTCGAAATGATTAACCATGGCTTCCATGAGCTCCTCGCAATATGGTGGATTAGCTTGAAAGGAGCCACTAACGGGTCTGAAATCTAAGAAAGGTCCTCTTGATCCAAAATAGGAATCTGCATCAGCGAACGCCGAACAATACTGTCTAAAGTAGCAATTTAATGGAGATGCAAAACATTCGAATGTTACGCCGAACGATCTTTGAAGACATTCGAAAACTGTAACAGGTAGAGCCATTTGTGTCGCTTGTCCTTCGTTGATTCCGAGATATGTTTGATAACGTTTTAACATACACCAAACACGGGGCAGAAACATTTCAAACTTTTTATCATCGAAACAATTGTATCTGTATAGGTGCTCCAATTTGGCAAGATGCATGTTATTAATACACACAGTGTCACCATGAAAACGAAGCAATGTTTGTTCACGTTCCGGAAGATAATCCACTTGTGGAAGGCGAGGAGTTGGAAGTGAAAATTGCACTGGGTAACACCAAACTTTTCTTTGCGTACTAGCTGGTCCTCCCGATGGTATAACATTTCCTAAACCATTATCCTTTAATAATTGGTTATTCTTATCCTTAACTTTTTTCGCATACTCTGTCGATAAGTGATAAATTTTCAAACAGATACCCTCAACGCTAGCTTTTACAGTTTCCGTAAGGTGCGGCTGACATTGCCGTTTCAAATGCGCAAGGCGGTCTTGGAAATCATCGAACGTAGCGCCGACCGTTCGTCTCAACCACTGGAAAGTATCCTCCGCGTTCCATTTTACCACTTTCCTACTCTCTGACGAAGCTGCTCTTGATTCTATCATTTTTTTCGCAGCTTCTGCGTATCGCGACAACTGTTTCCTCGCGTCGCCAGTGAATTTTGGCCGAACTAATTTGATAGGGATGTCATTCATAATTTCACGATACATGGACATAGAAATTTCAGGAAAACACTGACTTGGTAAAAGAGGGTCTGAACCACAGTCTATTACTTTCCTTTCCATCAACCATCTGTTAAAGGAATCTTTAGGAGCGTCTATCGATTCACGTGTATGACACAATTCTTGATAGCATTGTCTCAGTTTCGCGAGTAAACTGCAGCGTAACGCTTCTGCTTCGGGATGAATGTGAGGTAAATTCGATGGCACTCTCTCGTATATTATAACATTCGTTGGAATTTCCAAATCCCATGGACCTCTGTCGTTGGATTAAAATTTCACGAAATAAATACATTTCCCCTAGCGACAAATAAGAATCGTGTAAACAAATTGCTAATACGTACGCCAAGACAAACTTCTTCGCAGCTGGCACAACGCTATCCTCCGAAGCTCTACGTTTAACGGTTCCTCCGGAAGAAATGGCTCCGTTACCAGAAACAGGCGGTACGCCGCAAATGCCGAGGGGATCCGTGATTGGGTCGAACTTGAATATAGATACAATTGACGTTTGTAATTTAATATCAATTTATACTTAGATTTTATACCTTAATACCTGAGGTTTCAAAGGTGGTATTATCCATAAAGACTCCCCGGTCAATTTATTCCAAAAGTACGGTCGATTTTCTCGCTTACTCCAGAACTTTTTCCATCCCTGTTGCTGAAGCTCGGGCGACAGTTCGGATTCCGAAAAAGTTCCAGCCGGCGTGCCCTGCGAGCATCCGAGAGCACACGCGTTACGCAAAACGAAATCTTAATTTCGCATCGTTTCTCAAGCTGGTCTCTCGAGTCTCCCCCAACGTATTCTTACCTGTGTTATTAAATTTGATTGTTGAATGTGACCGAGTTGCGAGCAATGGTCGGCTATGGTTTGCGTCGAGCTTAACACAGGCGCTTGAAGCTTTACAGGAGTAGGAACTATGACTTGTGCGACTGTTGGACTTGCGTCTTGTTGCAACGTCTGGTGATGATGGTGCATAGTAGGAAACGAGGAGGCTGGTTGTCCTGACAGCGTTTCCCAAGTAGAAGCGTTAGGTATATCTTGTTTTCCTCCGCTCACTTCATTCATTGTGTAATGCGTGTTTTGTCGGAGTACTTATACTGTATGTAATATTTAACAACATGTACATAACATTTCTTATATATCGTACACAAGCCTACTGTTTCGTTGCCGTACGCAAACATTGCGTATAAAACATACAAAACTGTAAAATCATTACGAATTGCGAGAAGAAATTATACGGCAAACAATTTGCTACTTAGTTTTACAGCGATTTCGGACAGTAATTGCAGGGAAGAGAATAAAAATTTGATACTTGTTGTACGTCTCTGGGGAGTATTTGCACTTTCTAAAAATCGGTTAATTTCTTCTAGACCGAATCGGAAATGAAGCAGGTACGGGTAAATATATAATTATCTTCATAAATTCTTAGCGACCTTATAGATATAAGCCATATAAATTATGTGACAACATATCGTAATTCACTGTTTGTTTACATACACTAAAAACGTTCGGTAAAATCTGCAATTTTTCGCGATGTAGAATTACATAAACTCGTAAAAACTGCTCGATTGTCAATGCAGAACTTACTAGGACTAATAATGTTTCGAATTCGTAGAAAATATACGACAAAACTTAAAATTCATTCATGATTTGTGAAATTTGACGCAACGACCTCCACCCGTAAGATACCATTTGCTTGAACTGAGGTTCTGGCGATAGTAAAGTTAAAGCTTAAAGCTTTCCTCACAACGAATGATACTCGTATGTAAAACGAAAGCTTGATGTTACACAAGCATTCAGATATTATTTAGGTGCATAGAATATCTGCGGAATTTACGACGGATATTTTCATCAAACAATTACGCTACAAATATTTAATTCTATAAATCAGATATTTGTAACACGTTTTCATACATATACGGCATAATTTTTTAGACAATGCGTACTTTCTAGACGATCATTAAAATATTACAAAAAAGCCATAAAATCATATTATAGCCATCAAAGGAACCAAAAATTAAAAAATCGTTTTCGTAGAAATAGATTTTACTCTGCAGGCAAATTACCAGTTAACGTGAATATTTGTTAGAAATTTTACAACAAGATAGAGACAGGTTATATGTATACTATGTACATGCATATACTATTTAAGTATTAAGGGCACCAATATTCATTTGGCAAATCCGTTCTACTACTTTTTTATCTACGGATTTGCGCGGCCAAATCAAAGCAATATGGCGGCTTCACATAACAACTTTTCGTACAGAATATATTATTTTGATTGTAACGAAATAACCATCGCAAGATACTATTGAATTATCGTGCGCAGGAAAATTAACACGAACATATCTTGCGCTATACGGAACCGGGTGCGGCGTATTCACGGTCTGGGTATACGGAAATTGTCTCCAGTTTAAAATTAGATTGTGTTTCGAAAATCTACTTTATTGCTTGACGCAGAGATGTTCGTAATTATTAAATGAAACTGTCGTTGTTATGGAGTAAGTTCTCGTATCAACTATTTCTTTTCTATGAAGAAATATGTCATCCACACAGAGCAAAATGCGAGGTATACGAATATTACATTTCAAAGTAACCTTCTCCACTTTACACAATTTAAGCACATTGTTCTGTTATTTCTCGTAATGGGCATCGACTTGAATTATGTTTCGTGTCTATATTATATTACGTCGACTTGAAAGTACTTGAATTTCTAAACGTAGGTCCAGGAAGGCCACCAAAATCAAAAAACTCCTGCACATGGTGTGGCGAAACTAAACAACCGTTGAAGTATGTTCTACCGACTCAACATGGGAAAAAAGAATTCTGTTCGGAGACCTGTTTGTCTGAATTTCGTAAAGCGTACGTGCGAGGTGCTTGCGTTCAATGCGACAACGTTATTAGGGGCGCACCTGTAAGACTGGAACAAAAGGATGGGCCCACGAAAGACTTTTGTTCTTCGTTCTGTTTAAATAAACATCAAAAGAAGGAAGGACAAACAGATATAAAAAAAAGTTAGTGATTCGTGAGAATTTAAAGAGAATTAAGATATTGACTGCATCTCGTTGACGTATCGATATACAGAATATTAAATTAAACGGATGTTATTGTAATGTTATTTCAGTAATTAATCTTCTAATTTTCTTTTTAGTTGGTAACAGGGACCAGACGTCCCCCGCGCCATCTCTTACACCATCCGGATTATTGAGTGGAAATAATATTCCATCGACAACTCAATCCTTCACGAACTCTAGTAATCACACAAATGTGTCTCATTCTCCGTCGACCTCGACTGGTCCGTTTCAGTATGAAACATATCAAACCTTCGATTGGGATCTCTATTTGAAAGAAACGAATAGTCAAGCTGCGCCGATCGAGTGCTTCAAGCAGGTAGTTTAAGCCAGTGATATTAAATAGGATTAGACTTTAATTGAAAAGTACAGATTATGATAGTTAAAATTTTATTTTAGCATGAAATCCCACCAATTAATGAATTTAAAATGGGTATGAAACTAGAAGCCCTTGATCCTCGTAATTTAACATCAACTTGCATCGCGACCGTTGTCGGTGTTCTTGGTCCGCGTTTGAGATTAAGGCTGGACGGTTCGGATAATAAAAACGATTTCTGGCGTCTGGTCGATAGCAACGAAATTCATCCAATTGGCCATTGTGAGAAATCTGGCGGTATGTTGCAACCTCCGTTAGGCTTCCGAATGAACGCTTCCAGTTGGCCGATGTTTCTTTTGAAAACGCTGAACGGTGCAGAAATGGCACCTGCGAAAGTATTTAAACGCGAACCAAAAACACCACGCTCTAACATGTTTGAAGTTGGACATAAATTAGAAGCGATAGATAAAAAGAATCCACAACTCATTTGCACAGCAACTGTTGGTGCTGTTAAAGATGATATGATTCATATTACATTTGACGGTTGGAGAGGAGCTTTCGATTATTGGTGTCGTTACGACTCTAGAGACATTTTCCCTGCTGGTTGGTGTTTTAAGAGTGGTCATCCGTTGCAACCACCAAGACAGAAATGTAAGGGATATATTATTATACGCCGCTAATATTATAAAAATATCTTTCTATTGCCGTGACAAAATGTACTAAGGTTGGTAACAGATATATTGGCCGGTGAATTCGTTTTCGCGAGCAGCGATCGAGGAGAAATCAGCCACCACCATCTGACACGATCGTGGATTTGTCAATGGGAGTTGCGTGGCCCTCGCAGGGTATGGTGGGATAACGGGAATGCTGCTCGGCTTCGCCTGAACGTAGCCCTTTGGCTGTTATTTATTCGACGTGCGTTACGAAAAGTAGTACGTTTCTGTTTGCCACGAAAAGAAGCACGTTCCATCGTTTCTGACGAATATTAGCACGTTTGGTCTTCCGCGACTGCTTCGCCACGAAGAATAGCACATTTCGTACTGTTGCGGCGAAAACTAGCACGTTATACTGTTTCGCCACGAAAAATAGCACATTTGGGAATTTGCGGCGCAAACTAACATATTATCCGGTTTGGCCACGAAGAATAGCACGTTTTGGATTATACTGCAAACTACAGAAACTATCAGTGGTCAGTTTAAAAGAATTCAACTGTTGAAAATATTGTATAATAAATAATAATTCCATCTAATCTCCAAAAGACAACACATGAAAATTTTAATCACGTGGCAAACCGTTCAAACGTGCTAGTTTTCGCCGCGAAAACCGAAACGTGCTACTTTTCGCAGCGAAAACCGAAACGTGATAGTTTTCGCGGCAAACCGCTCAAACGTGCTAGTTTTCACAGTGAAAGACAAAACATGCTATTTTTCGTGGCAAACCGCTAAAACGTGCTAGTTTTCGCAGCGAAAGACGAAACATGCTATTTTTCATGGCAAACCGCTCAAACGTGCTAGTTTTCGTGAGAACGAAGGCAAACGTGCTACTTTTCGCAACGCACGTCGTATTCTTAGCGTAATAGTTGTGTGCGTTACGAAGCTATGCGTAGACCAATACGAGATGAAGCTATCGAGAAAGAATCAATCTTCTGACCATTTACCTCCAGAATTTTTTCGGAGCTAACGCACACCTATTCTGATGTGTGTATTTCTACGCTGACAGCTCGGTTTGGCCTACACGCAATAAGTTTGGCACCATCCCCACCACTTCTGGCTGACTCTTATTCTGCGAAGGCGAGAGCATTTAGAGATGGAACGAGAGCGAGTCAGAAAACGTTGAGAAAAGGAGCACCGAGGCAGGCAAACTGTGTGGTGGGAGAATACCCCTCACGAAACTCACCGGCCAATGTATCTGATACCGACTTTAATATCGATGATATTATATAATACTTGCGACTAATGATTTTTTTTATATGGGTATTCGCAGTAATAGGGCCTAACAGATTTAAGTCAAGAACTAGTAACGTTTTACCAGTAATGGCAATATCAGGTGGAGGTACTAACGGAGAGCCAGCAGTTGCTTTAGTGAGCCCTGCAGGTTCCAGCGCTCCTCCGCAACCAGCTACGGAACCCGATACTAGTACAGCTAATACCAAACCACATTCTTTAGAGAATGGTACGCATTAAAATAATTAGACAAACACCTATATAATTATTGCCTATTATTTTCTCATCCATTACTTCTCTGTTGTGTTACAGTTACAATTTATGTAAATCATAATTGCACGTGCGGTCCTTATTTCGATCCTCGTAAAGTAAAGGCAATGCCGGCACAATTTGGCACTGGTACCATATTACACGTTACGAGAGATATATTTCAAGCTTTCCTGATGGCAGCAATGAGTCCAAGACAAATGTTAAGTTTATTAAAACGTGGTGAAGGGGAAAGCATAAGCTTAATTCTAGAAAGTAAACCTACTTCTGTTAGGTTACCAATATTTATGGAGGAAGAAGATTTTTACATATACATTAGGCGGCAGCTCGAAGACCTCTGTGCGTGTGAGAATATGTTGTTCAGAAGGAAAGAAGGCTGCAATAAATGCCCAAGTACTCAACAACCTCAATCTACAAACGGCGAAGAAACAGTTAATACTGCTAGTGTCACAACTAATAGTACTATTGCCGCAGAAAAAAGAAGGTGGTCATCTCAAAACCAGCAAGGTCTGTCGTCAAGTGTCCAACAACAGCCGACGCAACAGAATTCTGTGTCGAATACCAATAATTCTGCGTTATCATCGCCGCCAGCTGTGAAACAGCCTCGGAAATCTATTCCAGGTAAATACAACGGTTAAAAGCTGCGAGAAGTTTTATTTCCTTCTGGATACGTTCCTGTATTTATTAAATAAATATCAACACATTAATACCCTATTGAAAGTTAAGAAGAGAATTATCATTGTTTTACTTAGAACTTGAAGCTGCAACGTCTACCACTCAAGCTGAGAGTTCCATGAATCGTATACCTTCTACTGAACCAGCAGAGTGGACTATCGAGGATGTAATACATTATATTAGTGTCACAGACCCTGCATTGGGGCAACATGCAGATCTATTTCGAAAACACGTAAGCTAATATACTTTGCACTATTTCATACATTTCTGTAGTGTTTGTATAGGAAATAGTATTAAGGTGAAATAACTAATTTAATTATATGTCAACAGAAACACATTGTTAACATAATTTGTGATAGGCATATATATTTATGAACACTGAAATAATTGCATTACGAATATCATATTATTAGTAATGAACAATTATTTTCAGGAAATTGATGGGAAAGCTTTATTACTTTTAAATTCCGACATGATGATGAAATATATGGGGCTAAAGCTTGGGCCAGCGCTTAAAATATGCAATTTGGTAAATCGTATTAAAGGCAGGAGACATATACTTCTGTGACTTTATCAGACATCAGAATATTTATAGTGAGTTAAATCAACGCATTACTTAAACCGACTGGTCCAATTTGTTTTCACCATTGAGAACAAAATAATGTATAAGTTTGTTAACATAATGTGAATATGTTAGTTATAGTCTTTCGAAAGATTTTCATTTTAACGATTAACATAGATTTAACACTGAAAGAAAATTAAATCTCTATTAAAGTTCTATTTTATTTTAAATACTTGAATGTTTTTGTTCTCGGAGATATGTAAAGTTCCATTAATATTGTGGGTACGAAATTTCATGGTGTAATTATATCAGGTGATACAACTTCAATCATTAAACTATCAGGCTAAGAAAGTATTCGTGTGAATTATTATTGTCACGTTCACACCTCGTTGTAACGTTTATACTATTTCTTGAAAACATTGTTATGGCTTAAGAAATCATAACTATTTTACTCTATATTTGTGGCATAAAGAACAATGGAAAGTATACGTAGTACAATGAATACTCTGTCTACTAACTATATTTTTCAGTTCGCCTTGTTATTTCAAATAGCGGTATAATTTTTTTTGTATAATTACACTCGAAATGTATTATCCAACAACATAATAATATTACTTCAAAGAATCATATTTTATGCATACTAATTTAAAAGAATAATGTTTAAGAAATATATGTACAAAGTGTAATTAATTACGTTTTGTTTAATACCATACACATATAAAAATGATGAATTTATATGCAATTATTTGAATCGTTTATCGATGTATTAACACAAAATAATACAGTATGAATTTATATAAATGAGAACACAATTAATGTTTTATTTTATATTCGTTGTATATTAATTAATGTTTTTTTTAATTGTAAATGCATTTTACAAACGGCTCAAACGGTTACATGTAATAAAATCTTTAATTCAGTACTTTTATACTTTTAGGGAAAAATACATGCAGTTATGAAATCAAAAGGTTAGAATACACATAACCAGCGTTCATGTTAAAAGAAATTAAATTATGTAATCACTTGCTTACATTTATTTCACACCTAACTATCTTGTTTGGTAATTCATCAATCTAAATATGATATAACAAGTTCTATACTAAACTTAACTTCAAACATGTAGTTGAGATATGACTGAATTGCTATATTAGATGCTACATTTTATTCCATTTTCAATAATCAATATATTTAAAATATGAATTCTTACATTTTATGTGGAAAAGTGTTTATACGTTCCATATTAATAAACACATGTTTTACAATGCTACTTCCGTGTAAAAAGCTTCTCTAAATATTATACATATAATATATTCATTGATATAATTTCATAAAAACTTTTGTAAAAGTTAAGTAGGTATGTAGTTTATAAGCTGGGGCATTATAATGTGATTTATATCATTTCTTAACGATATTTGCTTATCTTGATTTACTGTCTTCTCTAATTACTACAGGTAATGCACGCATGCAGATTATACTAAGTGTACTAGCAATTTCTATTTCAACTTGTACACGTAAAAACGTATAATATCTGCACAATTATCTCTGTGATACCTTGCATAATAATAGTCTTAAACATTAGTTATTAGGTCTATAGAAATGTAAGAAACAGATTTTTATTTCTCTGCTAAATTCCATGTATTTTTAAAATATTCTGAAACCGAAATAACAAATTCCTTGTATGTATATGTAAGAAGCTATAGATGTATATAAGTAGCATGATTAGAATAATAACGTTAAAATATATTTTTCTTATATTTTATTTCAGATTCAACTTGAAAATTAAAGATAATGTTGATAACGTGAAATATGTATGACATATACATAAAAATCTATTATGAAATAAAATACCGTAACGAGTTATTCATTGCATGATAGATGATGGTCTTATAAGCTACAGTATTAACAGTTAAAAAAAGATAATTAAAGATAAGTAGTTCAATTAAACGGATATAAATAAAAGTTTTCTGTAATGTTACACATCTATATTTTGCTTTTACATAATATCATGAAATTAAAAATTATACAATTTTAACTTTATGATAATCATTTTTTTTAATACTATTTTTGAAAATTTCTAAGAAAATATATTTTTTTCATACAATTGAAATTACGTGAAGTAAATAATTATACTATGGGAGTTAGAAAGTTTCGGAACGATTAATCTGCAGTGATGGAGGGGGAAACACCTACAAGAGCGGTGGTAGAACGTTGCGTGAATTGACGCCAGCGCCAAGCCAGCCAAGTAGTCCCAACGTGAAGCCAACCACGGCCAACCAGGATCGCCGGGAAATATGTTGTTGACGATGGTTGGCTGCGGCATCACTCGTTTGGCGCTGACGTCGGTTCGTCTCCAATCGTGGCGCCTCGCGTACACATTACCATCACTCCTGTAAGTGTTCCCCCCACCAAAAACGCGTGCAGCCGAAGAACATCCTTAGCATGCCTGCTGCACCGTTGAGAACGGTACTTAAGAAGTGGGCACTGTCGCTGACGGTGCTCAGTACCGATATTTTCGGCGCTGGCCTTTCGTCGTTCCTTTCCAAATAGAACACAGATGTCTAAAGACGCCTCAAAGACGTCCTAAAGCCGTTCAGACCTAAAAGGGATGTATAATCGATGTCTTTATGACGTTTCTGCTATGTGGTTTACGTCGTGAACGGTGCTCAGCAGTCTCAGCGCCAGCGTTGTGGGGAAATGCGTCCGCCTGGCAGCCGGTTTGTAGTGGTGGGCTGGTGGGGGAGGCCACGCATGCGCGTTATGACGCCGCGACGTCGAACTATTCAATGCCAAGATGGGAAACAATGGGAAGCGAAGTGGCATCACTTGGCTTGACTTGACGGTGGCGCCGTTTCGTTTCCCATCTTGGCGTTGAATGGTTAGACGTCAAAGGGTCATCGCGCGCATGCGTCCCCCTTCCTACGATGATAATCCAAACTCTGGTAGGATATTTCCCGTGAACACTGCCCACAACGCTACTCAGCACCGTTGTGATTCCCAATCTGGGAACGGTGCACAGCACCGTCGCTCTCGATGCACGAGCACCAATATTTTCTGGCATCACTGGTCGAGTCGCTGGCGGTTTACCCCCGTTACATTATTGTATAAATGTACAGATGAAGCACCAGCTAAGTTAGGGACAAAATCTGGTCTTCAAGCTTGTCTAAAAAAGCGTTCTCAACAGGTAAAAGGAATCCGCTGCATGCTACATCAACGGGTACTACCTTCGAAATCACTTCCAGCTTCATTAGGAAAGGTTTTAGATCACATCATTCAAATAGTGAATTTGATCGAAGTAGGAGCTCTCAGCTCAACACTTTTCAAACAGTTATGTACCGACATTGATGCAAGCCATCATTCACTTCTTACCCACACAATGTTCGGTGGCTTCGAAAAGGAAATATAATTGAGCAAGTGTTGGAACTTACAAGGTAACATGTCGAAATGACGATCGCCGATTTTTAGGCGACTTTGGTAGAAAGAATGTAGTTCTCACAAAAATATTTGACACGTATTTTTTTGACCGGCTGACATTCATATCGAAGGGATGAAAACAGCCCTCAAAGTTGAGGATGAGATACATGTTTGGTCGAATAGCTTGGAAACTACCAGAGCTAGGATAACGGTGTATTTTCTAATATGGAATGCAGCTGTGCAAACAGATTAAAAAAATACGTTTTTTAATGTATTATTTAAATAAACGGAATTTTTTAACTGCGTGGCCTGGAAGTTCCACCACTAATATTCAACTGTTAATATCTCGAGAACGAAGCCTCGGTGCCCAAAACGGCGATCTCAAACAACATTTCGATGTCATTTGGCATCAGGATATTCCATGCTCCGGAAAGTCTCCGAATTTTCGGACACCTGTACAAAAAAAATAAATCATATGTACAAAAAAACTCGATAACTTTGACATTTGTGAGAAAAGATTACCTTGCAGATGTTTTACCGATCATAATATGTGACCTTTCGAACCAAATAATAACTATGATATTTTACTCTATTCTTAAAAGTAATGGAGGTACTTTATATAACAATCACAAACAGTGTACTGTATACACTGTTATACACATATAAAAATTTGTATATGTTCGATAGTAGCAGGAAAAGATGCCTTCATTTTCAGGAGTCTGCGAACAGTCCGCACAAACGACACTACAGAAAAAGTTGCCCAAAAATCATCCACATAATCATTTTGAATATTTCTTTGTAATAATATATACCTAATATGAATGCATTTGCTTCACCGGATAGTTATAAAAGATTAGTACATATTTTCAACTTCTGTCATTTTGTTAGCATATGAAATTATCTTAAAATGGAATTCATAATTGTTTTCTAAATTAAATTATTATGTGAATGTATTTGTCTGCAATAGAGCATCTTATCTCCAATGGAATACATTTTTCTCTCGCCTTTTATTGGAAATAATATTCTTAATAAATTAACAAATATAAACTTTTAATAAACTTTGACTAAATTCTCTTTGTATACTTGTGTAACATTCACATAATTAAACGTTCCCTCTTCTACAAAATGAAAAAATATTTTATTGTCCTTTGAAATACGGTGTACAAGTCTTAGTAGAATTCCCTTGAAAGTAAGAGGAGTCTAAATATTATTCCTTTCTATCCTTAAATATGCGATAATAGTAGATTGGAACGGAAGAATTCAGAGCTTATGATCATTTAAACGATTACTGTTCTATCTTGCAATAACAACGTTTCACGTAGCGTGAAACGTATGTTTACTGCGTCCTTCGAAGAGCTTATCTATTTATTACAATAAAAATCGTATAACACTATAAAAACAGAAATACATTAAGAAGACATACGTGGATATACAAGTATACTGCACGACTATATACATTTTTAGAAAAGCATGATAAACTGTGTGTCTGTTACTTTTTTTTTATTCGAAATTGTTCGTCTCAATCACAATTTACTTATTAAATCTTTATAAATATGACGAATCAGGTCGTCTTGTTATACTTTCGTTACAAAATTTTTCCTATTATGAATCACGCGAACTGAGTTATATGTATTACCAATCTGTATGACTGGATGTTTTAAAATGTAGTTAAAATAAAGGTATATCCTCGACTTTCTCCATTGAGATCTGGCTTGAATCACGCTTTTCTATTATTTTATGAAAAAAAGAACGTAAGAACATTGTCCCTGTCCTTATAATATTGATATTCTGAGATGTGGTTGTCTGAGAATAATAAATATCCTGTTACTTCTCTGCACTTGTCTATTGTTTGTTAGTTCATTGTATTATCATACATAATTGTTAATTATCAATGTAAGTTAGTATTAACAAAAATTATTGTGTGAATTGATGTATAATAAAAAACGGTATTGTTCGCGTATGTTTTGAACGACAATTTTTAACTATAATCATCTTTTTTCAGTTCATAAATTTCCCTAACTAACGTAATGATTATATATAAATTAAACTAAATTTTCCGTTAAGAATTTTCGCATAGCTTTATTAGATATTTTTCTTTCCTGTCCCTTCCACTGTTTACTTGCAGACTGTCTTTACTAAAAAAAATACTTTTTTAAATCGATCGTTTTAATATTCACAACAAATACTTTCACAAGAAATATTTTATCTTTCACCTGAAACATTTAATTCTGAAACAAAAAAGCAATAATCATTATTGTCTTCAAAGTATGTTTTTCAAAATACAATTCGGATTGCTAATAATTTAAATACAAAGTAACGTAAAGCTTAAGATTGTAAAATATAATTATGCAATCACACTCTAAATATAAAAAGCGCTATTTCACACAATTTACATCGAATGCGTTATGAAACATAAGTACTTATTTCAAGTTATTCCTGCGAAGAATTAAGTGTTTGTGTACATGCTGAGAAAATTAGGCGCGCGAGCATATGTGTACTTGGATATATATCACATTAAGTAAATATAAACAATATGAATTAATTAAATAGTAAAAGTTATCATCTACGAAACCAGCCTTACAGTGGAATTAAATCCATGATAAGTGTATTAGCCGCGAGCATTACGGCTTTCCTTCATCAGGTACTTAACGTGCACTTGATAATGCGATGCTTTAGGAAAAAAAGCATCCATTTCAAAACAATATTTTCGTATAAATGTTCTATATATTTTTCCTTCAATTAACTCATTTATGTTCCACATTTGAAATATCGTTTAATTTCTTCCTTATGATACTTTATACTCAATGTGCAATTTGTATGTTACATGAAATATGTGGTAACTAATGGAATTAAACAGAATAATGTTTTGTCGTACAAGACTTTCATTTCAATTGTATCATTGTTTATAAGCTACGGTAATTTATTCACTATATGCATAATGCAATGACGCTTCCAGTCCCTTTATATTTTCCCCGTTATAATACTGTTTTCATTTCGCTGTTACTTCAAAGTAGTAGATACATACTTTTCTTTTATGATGGTTGGTTTCAACTTAGTTTTCCTCTTTTATTTTATTTTTACTTAACAATTTCTGACCAATAAGAATCTGTATAAGCAAGACAATTTTATTTTGCCACTTCGAATTTCGTTTCAACAATTAATTCTGCAAACAGTCATTAAATTATAAATGAGTTACAAAACACGTACATACTGTTCTCGTTAAAATAAATTAAACAACTTTTATATAACACTGACTATGCTATGCAAGTGCCCAAACAATTTTAGTTATTTTTGTTTGCGTTTTGTCTATTGCAAGTAATTATTTACACTGTTTCGTTACATTACATGGGCTTATGCATAAAAAGATATAAATTGACACAGACAAAAGTTCGATCGTCCTGAAGTAAGAAGAAATGAAACTTAATGATAAAACTAGTTCCCATATCAGTTGGAGATACAATAGTGGACATGAAAAGAGTAACGTCTCGTGCGTATAATCAAGTAAACAATTTCCATCTTTGAGTGAAACTAGTATCAATGTGCATTAACATACTGAAGCAAGCACAGTAACCCTCGGTTGTTGACTCGCCAATAGTACACTGGATGATGAAATACCGCTGACACACACACATCAGCATTATTTAAAAATAAAACAGGAAATGATGTAGAGATTTTCTCAGTATTACACGATCTTTGTATTGATATGCTTTTAATGTCTCAAGCAAAAACTATTATACTTATCTCACAGTTTGTGTTATTTAAGATGCCATAAAATAAAGATAATTTTGTAAATAAATGTTAATTTCGCCATAGAAAATATTAAAATGAAACAAATTGCCCTACGAATACAATTATCGTGTGTATTAAAAAATACCTGTAAAATATGTCTGTGCATCAATATTTTGCAATTACACGTAGTGCGTGGATCATCCAAGTAACTTAAAATTAATTCATGAATCTCACAATTTGACGAATATTGAGTAACTTTAAAACTTAATATATTAGAATACAAGGAATAATTCGTATTGCTTTTCCATGGAAGGGTAGAAATATCAAATGAATATTAGATATCTAATAAATATTTGTGCTTATAGAAATTCATCTGACTAGTTGGTCATGATCCACTATGCTATTAATAAATTGTCATGACAGTGCCTTATATACAATCATGGAAGAATGACTTTTATGATATCAACCAGTCGTTAATTGTTCATTGAAATATGCAGGTACTGGCTTTCTTGCGGGTCAAAAGCATCTGTAAAAATCACTTTAATCAAGATCTTCTATATGTGATGTCATTTCTACTTTATAAATTTTCTTTTTTACTTATAGATTATATATGACAAAAAATCATCATTTCTCAAAGAACTTGGTAATACAGGGTGTTACCGAGCTGGGAATACAATCCAAAAAAAGGAATGATTTCAGATATAAAAATGAATCGAAAATATATTATGAAACTTTTTTGATACGAGGCTTCGTTTTCAAAAAGATGCATATGCATTTGTCTAAAGGCATCCTCATACACGTTCAGATCTCTATCGATACATGTTGCAAGTATCAGTAGCACGATACAAATATCATAGTCAAGGGCGTGCGCAGACTTTTTTCCAGGGGAGGGGGGCAACTTTGATGTGACGGTGAAAAAAATATAGTAATGAAAAAACGAGTAGTCCGCTTGCTTTTTTGAACCCCTTTTTGTAGTGCCAATTTAATTAGAAATTTAAATCCGAAATTTCCTATTCACTTTTTTAGTATAAACTTAATAAAGATCAGTTTTTAAAAATAAGCGATCTTTTCTGAAAAACCAGGGGGGGATCTGCCCCTTTTGCACCCCCCTCTAGACGCCCATGATCATAGTGTATTTGACTGTCTTCGTATCGATATATCGGTATCGTTGTCTGTATCAATGTCCTGAGACATTGATACCTCGATTTCTTTGACAATAGCTTTACGATTCATTTCGAATGTTATTAATTGCATACGATTGAAAAGTGTGGGCATTATGTTTTATTAAATATTTAGTGTGTCGGGCAACCAAAGCCTGAGAACTGAATTGATATTTCATGATTCCGTCTCAAGGTGTATGTAATATTTGATACTTGATACAAATCTCAGACCCATGTGCACATCGCAATCTGTATCAGTATATGTATCGATGCAGATCTCAACGTGTATGGGGGCTTTTAACAATCTGTTCCATCATCAACACTGATTTTATTCAAAACAAAGCATCGTTTCATATTAGTTATTCTACAATTTCGATTTATTTGTATAGAAGGGTTCAGTTCACCCGCAGATTTATCATACCTGTTGCTGCATTCTACCAATTTTTATTCACGTAAATATATACCCAACAAGTTTTCAAAATCGGCTTTCTAAAAAACGAAGCCTTGTCTAAAGAAATGTTATTTCATACTTCCAATTTAGTTTTGCATAAAGAATCATTCCATTTCTGGTTATAATACCAATTCGGCGACACCCTTATATCTTGCGCGTAACTATTAGCCTTTCAAAATTAAAAAATAATAGATTCAAAACTAAATTCTAATACTTTCCCCAAAAAGATCTTTAAGGAGAAAACATTAATCATCTACACATGCACGTGCGTTAGTATTAAATACGTGAATCTTCAAAATTTGTACAAGAAACAAAATCGTTTTAATGCTTCTGAGCCTTAAAGCTAAAATCTAAAATATCCCCAAAAAGGTATAAAATTAATATACAAAACGATACATCGCATAATTGGCATGGACTACGAATCTTGAATAAGTGTTCAAAGGACAATGTTAAGTCCCTAAGGGGATTACTGACCTACGAGCGCGCAGCGACTGCTATACGTAGGCCATTGGAAAGATCTCGTCAAGACGAATCGATTGATAGAGTTTTTAATATCGAGATCAGATGGGATCACCTTGAAAAATGTGTTCAAACTTCGAGATTTGGCGGTTTTGAACAAGAGAAACTGGTGGTAAAATCCCACCTGGTGGATGTCCGAGGGGTGTATGTAAGGCTTACATTGTAAGCGATACTCTAGCACAGTGCTGTTCAGCCCATGGTTTGTCGAGCACGGGCGCTCACCGTTGCCCGCGGGCAATGCTGCGGGCATTTAGCGGGCAAAGTTCCGGGCAGAGACGTCAACTGTCGTTACAGCGGAGTGGAGAGTAAAGGCCGTCGCCCACTACGCCGAAGCGAAGCACGGCGGCTAAAGCGAAACGATGCGTGGTCGCCGCGCTTTTGCCTAGTGGGCGACAACCTTAAGAGTTATGGCGAGATGCGTACACTCCGTTCAACCTAAGAGTAACTTCGTTCCCGCGCAGAGATGACCCGGAGGAGGCGTTGCAACGTCCGACTCCCTACTTAACTGCCTAAGTCTATACTGTTGATTGGTAGGAAACCGGCAAGGACAGCGGCAGGGAAAGCGTTATGCCCGATCGCGTGTGTCCCATCCGTAGGTAGCATGGTTGCCAAAGTAGGGGCGCAAACAGGAACGCGATACGTCATAACCCGTCCCTACTGGTCCCCCGTAGGTTAGGAGCTGCGCAGATCGGTCGAAAATCGGTAGAGACGTAGGGTTTTACTCTTAGGACGAATGGAGTCTAGCTACACGTTAATACATTCTTGACACTACACAACGCTGTTGCCCGGAAAGACGCGGCTTACTGCCCGCACGGGCAGCTGCTGAACGGCACTACTCTAGCAAGTTGGGACGGCATAGCATGACCTTCATTTCAGGGCCGTGTTGGGCCTGTGTTTGCCGCATGAGCCCCTTTCGTAATGCCCAAAGCTGAACAAAATCGTCTCTAAATGAATAATTTGGAATGAAAAATAGTTGCAACAGTGCTTGCTTTATGAGAACAATACAAGATAGGTAATACGTACAGCTGAATCCATGTTTCAAGCTATTATCATGTATGTCACGACCAATTTCAGATGTAAAATCCCCAATGAACCGGTTGTTTTTCATGAATATAATATGTTCATGAAACAGCCCTGAAATGAAGGGAATTTGCTGTCCGAACATACTGTACAGCAGGGATGCTCAAGGGACGCGCCCGCCCGTTTCCGGTCCCCATTTCTCAGAAAAAGATCTTGTGGCGGGGTACCTGCTAATGCAGAGACTGTGGATCCTTACAACTGTGTATTACACTATTAGCAGATTCGGCAACCTGCACTGAGTGCGAGTTTTCTCGCTTCCAATAGGCTAAAAGTCGCACTCAGTGCGCACCAGTGCGACCGTCCGAATTCGCTATAAAACACACAAAAACGCTCCGCTCCCACTACGTCAGCTGCTCCCCACCCTGTTGTCGAACTCGCTTGATCAGCTGGATCTTGGACGGCCTCGAACTCGGGACGCAAATGTGCGCCCGCGCCCTGAAAAGGGATAGTTAGGCATGTCTGTGCTAGCGTATCGCTTACATCCCTCAGTTTTTGCTCAAATGTCTACTCGAAGTCCCTCGGACCAGATGGGATTTTGCTACTGGTTTTTTTGTGTTCAAAACCGCAAAATCTTTGGAACTTTGTGTCCATTTTTCGAAGTGATCCCATTTGATTT
Source organism: Andrena hattorfiana (assembly GCA_944738655.2). NCBI lineage: Eukaryota > Metazoa > Arthropoda > Insecta > Hymenoptera > Andrenidae > Andrena > Andrena hattorfiana. The sequence goes on along the minus strand of OX122891.2, from coordinate 64,953,222 downwards.
CGAAGTTAAAAACCGTGTCAATCGATTCGTCTTGATGAGATCTTTCCAGTGGGGTAGAGGAATCGCTGCACACTCGTAAGTCAGTAATCCCCTTAGGGACTTAACATTGCTGATTATCAAATTATACCAACATCAGTTGATAGAATAAAAATTTCCATATTAAAAGGAGAACAGATTAAATTTAACTTATCGTTCAAATATATAGTAAAAGGAAGACATTTCGGGTAAATAGTTTCTCAGATAAAACTGTCGACTCCCATTTTCATCCAGACCATTAACCAAAATACCATACAATTTGATTACAAATAACGTTGCTAGCAAATAGAGAATATTATGCTTCAAAATTTGTAATCTAGAAAAATGATTATACGTCTTTCATATTCAAATTCACATGATATATTTGACAATACAAATATTTTTCATCCTCGCTTTCTTTTCAGAAATCAAAATCTTTAAATTAAAGTAGAATCGTTCCACTACTGTGGACGAATTACCATGTATTCAACTTAGAATTTCTACAAGTCTTCTATTTATCACAATAAGCGCTGTATAAGTGTCGAAAACTGTTACAAAATATTTAACACTTATTTTACACCCACCGAAAGCCAATACTCAAACGTATAACTAAATTAAAAAATTACAGACATTTAAAAAATATAAAAAACGTGTAGAAATAAGAGTATCAATACAATGATGACCATTTAAAAGGAATTTAATGTTCTGACATATATATATAATATATATATATGTCGACATTTTTCAGTGATAAACGACAGGTGTTTCAATGTATATTAATGGCTGGTTTTTTTTTAGATGATCACATGACTTAAAGTGGCTTCACTTGCCAAAGACATTAAATACAGTTTGTATGCTGGACTAGCTTCGTATTACGACTTGAGTAATATTTGTGCCTATAACAAGTCGTCATAGATTTAGGCATATGCTGTAGGAGGATCAAATACAGATTAAATTTTTAATCCGTTTATCTTTCTAATAAATAAAAGATACGCTACTGTTTATTTACTGACCCAATTTATACTAATGTGTGGTTCTTTGTATTTACGGAATGGTATGTTTAACGTTTGTATTGTGAAAATTGATACATAATCAAGAAATGTAAAAAATTAGTAAGATGTATAGTAACGTTAAATAACTATTTAACGACACCTTTTTATGTATCGCGTTATGTCTATTTAGAAACACGGAATTTAATATAAAGTTTAACAATTATCTACGTTAATTAGATAATGCGTATGGCGTTGTCAATACTCCAGTTTTGCTTGTTAATTTTTTAATATTTTTCATGAGTGTAGAATAAAACTGAAGAAATTATCTGCACGATCAACCTACAGCATGTTCAACAGAACGTAACTAGCTTTTAAATATTCTTGAATCCAATAGTAGTCACGTTCTATAGTCATATGTAGATAATAACAATGTATCCTTTCAGATGACAAATATGTTATAAAACATGTTTCTTGAAGTTTCCCACGGAAGACATTATAAAAGTTATATATCATTGATAAATTTAACAAATTTATAACACGAGTCGCATTGTTTAGACAAAATATTAGACAAATACTTTAGGGTAGAGTTGATGAAAATTAGTTTTTTAAATTTCATATGATTCAATTGGAAAACTTTTACTGCACTAGAATAAGTGCATTTGTGTGTAAAATTCAAGTTCACATTTTAATTCCCATCGGGAAACATACCTGAAACATGTTTATGTAATTTATACCCAACTTCTGTGAAGCCTTAATTGTGGTAAAAATTGAAATTTTTAAGCTTCTGTAGACGCTATCAGAGAATTCTTAGGCGTATATGCTGTTGCATTTGGGTCCAAGTTCGACACTGTACACCCTGTGCAGGGACTTTCATTAGAACGTATTTTTGTACCTGTGACTCGCACTTCATTATTTAACCAAAGCTTAGACGTCGTGCAGGTTGTTGCAGGACCAAACGTGTCTTGTGGCATCACAGCTAAATCCTGGGCGATTTTTGCTTTCAGAGTTTCAATTTCTTTTTCTTGAGACCTGATTACACCTGATCCAACATAATATCATTTATTTAATTCTAGTTAAGAATATTTATTGAAATGTTTAAATACTTCTCAACATATTCCATGCCGGACTCAATTTCATTGACTTTTCATTCACGCCACATGAGCCGCATGGGCCACACGTTGTCTAAAATAATCTGAGACTAATGACTACAAAAATAATTATTATCAAAAGAAACGTATAACGTTTAAAGTGCTCTATAGAACAACGCAAAAGTTTTTGTTTTTAACAAATTATCGTTGTATTTACTAGGGCTGTTCGGGTACTCGAATAGTCGAGTACCTTGAAATTCGGACCGAGCCGAGACTCGGTTTCCGAGCCGAGCCCTCGAAGAGAAAAAAAAAAGAAAAATCGACCAGTCGGTTCTCTTCGAGCCACTCGAAAAAATTCGAGTACTCGATTCTTTGGAGCCGCTCGGTTTTTACGAGTACTCGGTTCTTCGAGCCGAGTTAGGCTCGGCTCGTTTCTTTTCCAGCACTAGAACATCTCTAGTATTTACACGGTTTTCGTCCAAGATGTACAAAGCATCTTTTTCATTTATCTCTGATACCTGTTATTTCTATTATGTATACATTTCTTTTCTATTTCTGAATGAATAAATATCGTATAATTCTCTGATTATGTATTACTGTGATAATGACTGTAGTGAAGTATTAGGCTAAGGCAGCAATAATACTCAGATCTGAATAACAAAGTCTTAAAGTATGATGTTCAAAATAGAAAAAACATCTAAACAACAAATCGCTACGCCGCCTTTGACCCCCAACGATCTATAATAACTGCACTTTACATGATAGTTACGCATGAATTAATAATATTATCAAATATTTCATGTTTCATTTAACGGAAAGTCAAGTGAAAAATCATGGGGCGCATTGAACCCACGCGGCACGGAACGTGTTAAGGTATTTAATGGTATACTAAAACTTGCTCGACCTTTTCTTACTTATACAAGGTGTTCGGCTACTCGTGGGAATAAATTTAAGGGGTCATTCTAGACACCATACTAAGACGGAAATCAAGAATAACGATATTGCGGTTGAGGCTTCATTCACTAGTTATAAGCGTTTAAAGATATGGCAGGCAATCCGCACGCAGCGATGCACGCGGAACAAGTCATGCGAGGCGTCGAGCAGTGGTCGTCAAAGCCACTGTCGCGCGGGGTCACTCACCTCTGAGAAGCTACGGCGAAATTTACGACAATCGGCATGGCCACTCGATTCTGCAACACTTAATCCAAAATTAAAGGGACTTACCTACTCGCTAAAATCCATTGAAAACACAGAATCACACCACGCCCAAAAAATAAAAATAAAAAATATCAGATCTCGCACTAAAACGTGTAAAAAAATTTAAAAAAGAACACAAATTTACCCGCTCTGAAACACAATAGAGTTAAAAACAAACATCAAATTTACCCGAACTGAATCTCGCCACAAAAAAAAAACAAGTTCTCGCGTGCTCATACAATTGAAACTAATAACTTCAGAAATAAACTAATATTTTAAGTTTTTCGAGGTAAACTCGCGGGTCGACTGAATGTTTGTCTACTTCGTGATAACTTAACATCGGCAGAGTTGTGTTGACTATGAGAAGCACCAAAACGAAAAGCGCGGCTACCCTGAACGAGCCATTCCGTGAGCAGGTATGATTTTGTGTTTTTTGTGATTCCTGCTCGCATGTGTCTCGATAATACAATTGACTACAGTGGATACAGTAGATTTTAGTGAGTAGATAAGTACCCCTTAATTTTGTATTAAGTCTCACAAAATTTGATTGTCGTAAATTTCGCCGTAGCTTCTCTGCGGTGAGTGACCCAAAGCGACAGTGGCTTCGACGACCACTGCTCGACCTCCCGCCTGAGTTGTTCCGCGCGCACCGCTACACGCGAATTGCCACATCTTTAAATGCTTATAACTAACAAACGAAGCCACAGCCGTAATATCATTATTCTTGATTTTCCTCTTATTCTGATGTCTATAATTACCCCTTAAATTTATTCTCGCGTGTAGTCGAACACCCTGTATAGAAATACATATCCTACTTATCAATTAACATTCTTATATGTTCGATTATCAAAATTGGATTTAGTATAAGTTTTACTTACTTTCTCTGATTTCTAGTTCTCGCGTGGCTTCGCCAAGCGCAGAAAATAAATCAAGCTTTATACGCGTTTCTGCACTCAAACTGTCTTCTAAATGAGTAGTTTTATCTTGCAACGCATTAAGCGCTACGAGCAGAATTTCAGATTCTTTGTGATTTTCCTTACAGCGTGTTATATCTTTTTCTAATGCACTGCACCTAATTTTAAAACCATTAAATTGTGTAACTACATCATTTGCTTAATGTCGTATAGTGTACTACATTAATATTTCGCCTACATACGCAATTATCTCTTTAATGTACGGGCTATTTAATATTATACGGGGTATTTATAAAAATGTCGGACATTTTTTCAGGACCGGTTCTACTCATCAATATAATAAGAAAAGTATGTGGTTCTTTTTGCAGTTATAAGCATTTTTATATTTCGTAAAACACCGGCCGCAATGTCTATTAAAGAGCAACGGACAGACTGGCGCGTTCGTCAGTTGGCGAAATATACTATATTTTCATTCCTATCCTTTCCTTCTTGCCTTTAAAAAAACAAAGACGAAATGATAATCAATATATCGATCCGCGGAAACGCAGCTGGACTTCGTTAAATGCCACTTTAATAGGCGTTCCGGGCCCGTATTTGGCGAAATATAAAAATGCTTACAACTACAAAACTAAGGATTATTGGACACACGCGTATATACATGTTTATAAACACCCTGTGTATACTGTACTATATGAAATCGTCAATATAAGGAATATCCAATAATAATCTATTCGGAATATTTTCATGAAGACAAGACGAGAGCTATAATTTATATCTTTTTGAAAGAGGTACTCTTATGTATGGAACTGTAATGTATGGAATTAATAGTTTAAAATTCCAACCTTTCTTCTTTCGTTTTAAGTTCTCGCCGCAAACTCTTAAGATCTTGCTCCATTTGCGTTCGGCGAGTTTTGCACGTATCCGTACATTCTTGCCTAATAAGTGGTGGTGGTGGAGGAGGAATTGCAGAACGCGCTTCTTCCGCGGCTCGCCGCGCTCGTCTCTCGGAAGCTAGGGACGCTTCAAAAGCAGTACGCTGCTTGCGTTCTTCCGCGATTCTTCTCTCCAGTGAAGACATCGTTTGTTTATCTAACTGGCGAGCTGTTACTAATCCATGTAATCTATCAAAAGTAAGCAAATAGACCTGCGTGAGTTTGTAAAAAAATGTTTAAAAACACATTTTCAGAGGAATTCCAATTTAAAACACAATTTCGTATAATTAGAAATATAGTAAAACGGTATTGTTTACTTACTTGGTTTGTAACTGATCATTATCATGCTGAAGTTGCTGTATATCACCTTTCGCTTGACGCTCTCCGTTTTGTAAAGTATTTATCTGAGAGCGAAGTTCCTGCTCCAGTTGCCGACTTGATTGCAAGTCTGATTTCAAGCGCTTTATGTCAGCCTCAAGCCTGCGACACATCAGTAACCTATTTAAATGATATCGAATTACACTAAAGAGAAACTTGACAACACGATAACTTTATATGTCCTCATTTTACTAAAATATAAAAAATTTTGTGATAAATTAGGAATATAAAAACTAAAAAAGTGTACATACATCTAGTCGACGTGCGTTACGAAAAGTAGCACGTTTCAATTTTCTTACGAAAAGTAGCACGTTTCGGTTTGCCACGAAAAGAAGCACGATCCATCATTTCTGACGAATATTAGCACGTTTGTTTGGTCTTCCGCCGCGAAGACTAACATGTTTGACTGCTTCGCCTCGAAAAGTATCACATTTCGTACTGTTGCGGTGAAAACTAGCACGTTATACTGTTTCGCCACGAAAAATAGCACATTTGGGAATTTGCGGCGAAAACTAACATATTATCCGGTTTGGCCACGAAGAATAGCACGTTTTGGATTATACTGCAGACTGCAGAAACTATCACGTTTCAGCCCGTGGTCAGTTTAAAAGAATTCAACTGTTGAAAACATTGTTTAATGAATAATAATTCCATCTAATCTCCAAAAGACAACACATATGAAAATTTTAATCACGTGACAAGCCGCTCAAACGTGCTAGTTTCCGCAGCGAAAACCGAAACGTGATAGTTTTCGTGAGAACGAAGGCAAACGTGCTACTTTTCGTAAGAAAATTGAACCGTGTTACTTTTCGTAACGCACGTCGTAGTATCCATTGAAAGTATAAATATTTTAATTTCGTATCTTTACTGTTATTTTTATTACAATACATTATCGCACAGAAAATAAAAGTAAAAAGAGAACAATACCGAAAAAAACTATGTACGCTAACATCTTCCTTATATAATATAATGAAATAACATAAGTGATATACCTTTGGCAATAATCATCTTGTTGTTTCTGTTGTTCTGATATATTATCAACTGGGGCTTTAACTTGACGCGTTTTACGTTCGCGTTGAGTATTAACAGTGGACGATGATTCGCGACTGTCTTTTATATTATTCCACTTCCCTGTTACAGACCCATTAGTCTGTGATTTCACTGTAGCGTGTCCACAGTTTCCACTTTTGACAAATTTGTCTTTTTCTATTTCATTTGCATCAAAATCATTCACAGATCTGTACTTTACATTCAAGATTTTAGTACATTTCTTGAACATCGCATTACGTGCATGTACAACTACACTACTTACCCGATCCTCTCAACGAACTGCATATCAGTGGGAGCAATCACACTTCCATTTGTATGTATAAACTTCTTATCGTTTTTCTCAGACTGCGATATATTTGTTATGTTATGCTTGTTATGTTGTTCCTCTTGCTTCTCACCTTTGTCCAAGGACTTTCTGTGATTATTTTTTGTCGCAACATTTTGTGTTTGCAATGTTATTTGCGTACCTATGTGTAAATTACCATTTTGTATACCAACTTCTGCAGAATTATTACTGCTTCCTGGAAAATGTGTTTAATTATCATATTACACGATGGTCATCAAAGTACTGGCGTAAAGTTCAAAATAAATACAAACTACCTCTGCTTTTTTCAGGACTTGGATTATACTGCGAGCTTAGTTTATTAGATTGCGTTTTAACATGTTGATCTAACGAAGCAGTAACATGTACTTGTGACTGAACTTGCTGAATCTGTTGTACAGTACTAGTTTGTTGCCCTAGAGGCAGAGCTTGCTGCAACAACTGCAGGTAGAATTCATTTTCTTTCGCCACATCTTTTTGCTTTCTCTGGTGGAAAAGAAATTTGAACATTAAAACCTGTAAAGATTTTCATCGAAACATCGTGTCTACTAATGACTTACCTGTCTCATTCTGTAGCCGATGTAGCTTTTAAAACCAAAACCTAATGTAACGACAGGATAACCAATGCTAGAAGAAAAGAATAGTTTTAATTTTTCATCGTTCATACTTATTCGTTTCTGAACAAAATGCTTGGTATTACTATTAGTAAAGTATTTTTTATACCAGATCGCTATGTAAGTTCTGTCCATTGATTTGCTGCTACAAGAAACAGTTCAAACAGGAAGAGAAAGCACAATTATTACTAACACCCGCAGAATACAAAAGAGATCAGTTGGCAGAAACACTGTTTAATTTTGAACAGTGTCTCTTAAACTTGAATTCTTCTTCTCTATTTACTAACGAACAGAACTTTTACAACTATCTAATAATACGTATGTTATCAAATAATAAATAATAATGTTCAGTCTATGCGTACAGATCAGTATAAATGTTTCTTTTTGTGTTTTACGTAAAAAATGAAGAGAGAATAATAGAAGGGAGAAAATATGTACCAATGTGCTGCGAATGGTCTACAGAGATCCAAGTGGAAGGGCATATGTCGTAAATCTCTTAATCGAACTTCTACCTCTATGTATAGAAATAATAACCATAGCATCGCAGTCGGTAGGCACACACCTTTGTCTGTTTAATATTAGTATCGTGTTAATATTACATTTATTTCTTTAACATAACTAATTTCTTCCAAGAATTTAAATGCTTCGTATTTACCTGTATGCCAAATATATTGTACCCAAACATAAGTGCTGGCAGCCAAAAACAACCAATGTATGGGTATGAAAAAGAAACAGATCATATCTGACGTAAGTGCGATACAAATAAAAAATACAGAGAAGGCCTGAAAATAGAACAGAAAAATATAATTAATCCATCGCGTCAAGAATGGTCTACGGAATCGGCATATGTTACTTACCAAACCTTGATATTTGAAAGAATCGTAAACACTTCTGAGAAGCAGCCAAAATGGCCACAGAAATTCAAAACGGAATTCTAAAATGAAGTCTGCCAAAATTACCATAGCCCATAGTAGAATAAACTTTAGGTAAAGCAAAGTACTGAAATAAAAGAAATGCTGCGTTATCCGTGTATCAAAAATCTTCGTACTAAACTTGGTAAATATTAGTACATTATATGTATCTACCGTGCCATCATATTGCTTAACACAGCATCTCTAAAATATTATTGTTCAAAACCTTAAACAGTTAACTTCAAATTAGAATAGCATTACATATATACATATATATACGCACGTATGTATATATAGATATGTTTCTTAACTGCAATCAATAAAAAAAAAACTACTTGTATGATAGAAGTTAATTGTACTTAGAGATTAAACCAGTGAAAACATTATATTAGTTTTTGTTATATTACCTTCATTTTATATACCTCATCATACTGTATGCTATACATACATTTGTAATGTTGATTCGAAATTGAGAAGAATTCATGTTCGGTACTTAAAAAACAAGACGAATATTTTCAAATAAAATTCAAATTAACGAAATCTTAATTACATAATTACGCAATGTAAATTCGGTAATATTTGAAAGAAATGGATAAATTAACAATTTTTGATTTTGCAAATTTATCGGATGATGTTATGTACGATAGATTAGAATTGTTCAAGGTATAACCGCAAATAACCGAAATAACAAACGTAATAGAAGAATAGTTTTTATAAAAACAGACACATGGTTAAGGTTTTAGTAAATGTCAAGTTATATCATGCAGCTTCTGGAAACCGACCGACAAGCTCGCGCACTAATAGTACAGTCCATTCCGGAAACTTATGCATCTCACGAAAGATCGGAGACGGTAAACATTTGATCGATAGGCCGAGAGTATTTGAGAGAAACATTCATCGCGTTTTTGGTTACTTTTGAAATTAACCATTCCAATAAAGGGACATATGGCGGCGAAAATTTACCTTCCGTAGATCCCCTCGGTGAGCTTGTTGCGTTTCAAGGGCCTCCGAAGCTTACCGCACTCGACATTTCTTCTCTTCATATTCCTCGACACTTTCACCACGACCAAAGCGACGTTATTCGCAGCGAGTAATACAACGGGGGGAAAATCACAGATCTTCCGCGGGATCGTAAAAAAATCCACTGTCTCGCGCGCGACTTCTATCAGTCTCTTTTGTTGTCATTCGTCTGCGGACAGATTCGAGGTTTTACAGCGGTTTACCAAGCAGCTGATTGGTCCATTGTGGGACATGGCGCTAATCAGGAGCAAAAATCACCTGCTGGAGTAATTATTCGGCGATGCACTTTAAAATAAGGTACGCACGTTCATTTGTACTTTAGAAATAGTACATCTGTATGTCGGCGTGTCAGAGAACTTTTTGTAGCAAACGATTTTACATTACAAATTGTATCGATCGTACATGCTTTCGATTGCACCTCGGGTCAATCGACTTGTTTTACTTACGTTACCAGCGCTCTGACCTAGCAGTATGTTGTTCTCTGTTCCCCTTATTCACGTGCGCGTAAGCGCGCGCACCTCTCTCTCTCTCTCTCTGTCTCTCTGCTCTTCCTCCCTCCCCACTACACCCTCTATACATATATAAATTTTATTCCCGTTTTCTTTTTATTGTATTGTACATCGAGCCGGCTCATTCGATTGTGACTCTATAACGCAAGTTATGGTGGCGAGTGGCCCAACTTCACATGGCGGCGTCCGTTTCGCGAACATTTCTACACCCGACTAAAAAATCTCCCTGAACTACCGCAGATGCGTATGCATGTACGTATGCGCATATGTTGGCATATGTATCCCTCCCTGCGTTCAGCTTCAAACGATGCGCAGCTAGATGCGTATGAAATTATTACATCGCCGGCTGCTCGGTGTATGATTGTATGCAATTGCATACATAGTTGCACACCAGACGAAAACAAGGCACAACGTGAATGCGATGTGACAACAAATTTTCAATTTTTGTTATGTTAGTTTGCAATGTATTTGTACTTTTTTTTTATATATGTACATGTAAACATCCTGATGGAAGATCAGTGTTCCACCGTACCGGTAAATTTATGATAATCGGGGGATGTGGTCGAGGTTAGAAACGTACAATGTCTATTTATAATCTTATGTTATGACAACACTTCGACAAAACAGTAATTTTTAGCTCTATTTTATGTGTACCTATAACCGGTCCATACGTTTTGCAAGATTCTAACTGAGTTTATCTGAAGTTTTTATGTTCACAAATCTATGCACTTGATAACGTGATTTGCCAAACTATGAGGAACGCACGGAATTGCATAGAGCAGTGGATTTCGTGAAAGGATTAATGCAATTAATCGCTATAAAAATATATAATTGAAGAAACACTTTTTTCAGAAAATGGCTAACATGGAACGAACTAAAGCTTGGTGAGTCATAGATCTGAGCATTTTTTAGTTAAAATTACTTGAAATTTTATTATTTAATTAATATTGTTTGAAATAGAATTATGTTTCTGATTTTAGGAAATTATTTGGATGATACTGTCCTCCTTAGTTAAAATGTTATATCTATCATTTCGAAACATCCGAGAAAAATGAAGTTTTATTATTTTTTTCTATGCCCTCCTTGTAAAAAATAAATAAATTTGACTGTTTCTAGATCTCTACGAAGTACATAGGGTTTTCTAACTTTACTTAAAAAGTAAAAGACGTCTGGAACTTTAAATATTTCAACATTTCTTGAAAAATGATAAAATGCTAGATAGGACATTTTAACCAAGGAGGCCAGAGTATCAAGCATGGTACTAGATAATGGAATCACGAAGTACTAATTTAATAGTACAGTATAAATATTTAAATACGCAATGATTTGATTTTTAAATTATATTTCAGCCATGGAATATTTACATTTAACTCATAGTTTTGAACCTTACTGACCTTGAACCTTGCATACAGAGCCATACATTCTTTGTACTGGGTTTGTATCGGGTATAATCCTTATCCCACATTAGTAAGCACTGAAGACATTTTCTGGTCCACTTCACATTAAACTGAGATGTCTCGAATGTTCGTAGCACTTCTAACGGCTGTTTGCGTCAGGAATTTTCCATGTCATTTGAAAGAAAAAACATTAAATCTGTTGAGATGTGTCTGTTTAACAGTTGTCAAAAATGCTACGAGCTTTCCGAATAACCTGATACTTTAGTTTTTTTTTATTGTTATCATTGTTATTGTTCTTGCATATAGTGTACATTTTATATAATATTATATGCCTTGTACTTTTTTCAGTAACAGTTCATCCATAATTGTTGTTTTTCAATTATTCATTGTCTACATATACGAATATTATAATTTACCCTCTCAGTATGATCGTCAATTATAGTCTTTGTTCTCGAACATTGTAGATCTTAGTAGAAATGTTTGTTATAGTGAATTACACATTAAGAATTTTTAATTTAGATTTGTACATGTATTGTATTTCTCATTTTATTATATAAGATTTGTTAAATACATTGTGTTCTTTTTCAGGTAAAACATTCAGTGGCTGATAACCAGTGTTTTGGGGACATGATTACGCATTTTTTATATTTTTTGGAACATCAAACTAGGAAAAAAAACGTCGAAAATGTGTGATCTCCCAATGAGTTACAATTAGTTGTCAGCCGTTGAGCGTCTCGTCTAGCCATTAATAAATTCAAATACATCAGACTTTCTGCTCTTGTTTTACTTCACTCCCCGCGTCGTCTATAGCGCTGCACTTATGGATGGAGTAGTGATCCTCTAGAGAGTGATCCGAACAACATGTATCGTCGCTGATTGGTTGCAACCATTTGTGGCAAAAGCGGAAGTAGACAGAAAAAGAAACTGTAAAAAAGAAAAGGACAGAAATGCGGATAGAAAGAGATATGTAAACAATCAGCTTGGAAAGCAGACGATTTAATGAATGTTTAGGTTATGTTATTTCCGGTTTTACCACAAATGGCTGCGGTTGTACCGATCATCCAGTGTCCACGGGAAAAGGCCCATGGCTAAGGACTACGCTCCGTAACCAGGGTTGCCATCTTATCACCATATAAATCCCGGAGTGCCACACATTCCAACCCGGAGATGGAAAAGGCAAAAAAAAAGTTTTGTTCTCGAATATCCGGAAAACAGATGTGCAATTCTTTTAAGCTCAAACAATTCAGATATTTAAAAGTATCTGTTTTTTTAATTAATAACTTTTATTGTATATAAAATTGATACCATTGTATAATACCACAATTTCTTATTATCTCATTTTTTTCTACAACCCGGAGGTTTTTCCAGTAAAAACTGAGCCCGGAGATTTGCTTCAAAACCTGGAGTCTCCAGGCCAAAACCGGAGAGATGGCAAGCCAAGCTAGCCAAGCCAATCACGTCGCTTGGCTTGACTTGACGGTGGTGCCGTTTCGTTTACCACCTTGGCGTTGATTGGTTAACGTCTTCGCGCATACGTTACGGAGCGTAGTCCTTAGCCATGGGGCCTTTTCCCGTGGACACCGCCGATCACTCCTTGCAGTATCACTAGGATGGTGTAGTGATCCTTTAGGGAGTGATCGGAAAATTTGTCCGCGTTTTCTATTGGTCGACGCCATTGCTCACCAAAATCGGAAATAGAGAGAGCAAGTAAATAAATAGAAAAAGAAAGAGATACTGCTCGCACTTAATTGGTACGTGCCTAGCGTCACCACCATTTATCTGCGTAATTTTTTCTATTGGGCGAAGCAATAACATCTATCAATTAGATTCCACAACATTGAGCGAAAAGTGGGATCAGCAGCAAACTTCATTTAGGACTGAGACATTTAATACTGAGGCGTCGATTTACTTATTTGTGCTCTTTGAACGTGCGAACTGTTGCGAACATGCATCAGAAGTGAAAAAAATGAATTGATTTGTTGATTGAAGTGATTAATAAAATGAATCTTTTTTATCATTGAAATCAAATTTTGTAAGTTATAATAGAAACGTATCATGTAAGTATGAATATTTATGAAACAAAATTTAGGATAAAGCTAACCCGTCAGTGCACGAGTGAAAAATATTTCCGAATGTACATGAGTGGAGTTCCAGGACTTACTGTTTTATCTATATTTTTATTAATGAACAAAGAGCCAATTTTTCATTTTGCAAGATATGTTGAATTATTTGAAGATCCACACGTATTTTACCTTTTAAGTAAAGTTAGAAAACCCTATGTGCTCCGTAGGGTTCTAGAAACAGTCTAATGTATTTAACCTAACTGCTTTCCAGGTGGTTCAAATATACTACCTAAAACAATTAATTGGTACGTTAATGATACATTACCTACTGGTACACCTATTACAAAAACTTGTATTAGGCTGTTACGAAATAATGACATGTTTTAATTTGAATGAAGAACGGCAGAAAGAAATAGTAAAATTTCATTTTTCTCGATTGTTTCAAAATACTAGATAGGACATTCTAATTAAAGAGGACAGTATTCTTTTAAAATGTGCCCGCCGATTTGTGACTTCCGCTTTAGAACAACATGGCGGACACATTTTCCGATCACTCTCTAGAGGATCACTAGTACAGGGCGACGCGACGTATTATGATTGACATATAGTACATGCATTGTAGGAATCACCCTTTTCCCTCTCCAATACTACTTACTTAAGTGTTCTCTGTTTTCAACTCTCTTGTCACATCCAATGTTATCAATTCGGAGTAGAACAAGATTACAACGCTACTAACGGTAGGAATTAAAATTAAATATGGAGTGATGGCGGCCTTTTGCCACGCGTTCCAACAAATGCAATCGTGTCTATACCGTCTTTATTTTATCACGTACGCAATCAAGGGTGTACGTGTGTACATATGCACGTATGCAATTTTACAGCTTCCTTCGTTAATATAGGAAAAAGAGACGAGTTTTTTGTAATTTTTTTGTGATACACGAGTATAGTAGTGACGATCACATTCTTTAAACATAAAGTGCACAGTAACATTATTGTTTTTGTCCACAAGGAACCACACATATATGTAGTTGGTATACTTGAATTGTACAATGCGCTGTTATGCGCGTATCATCAGCATTCATATTCGGTCGAAATCAACATCAATCGTACATACATACATTGGCGCCTGGTAACTTATTATAGCAAAAATAATATATTAATCATCTGGCTTGCTATTTTCATCAAGCAGACGGTTCGTATCCCGTTTTTCACCCGCATTCTTGCAAACGCCTTCTTTTGTATCGCACGCTAATCCGCCGGCGCAGGGACAGAGGATGTAATGGACATCGGTTAATAATACTTGAGCACCGTCAGGATACGTCGCAGTCATATTGAGCGTGGAATCGCTGCCCGGTCTGCATGTATTCCCTTCCTCTAGCATAGGATTACATTGCGGAATACTGTACCTCATCGGCCCTAAAATCACGTACTTGATTAACAATATCGCTTTTTTGTGAAAATGTCTCATTTCTCGCGCCGTAGGCCATCAATTAAGGTAGAGGGTTATCCATTTAAGAGTGCCAACGCTTGCGGGAGTACAAATGAGAACGGCAACAGCGCACTGATATATAACACTTGGATGCGACATCGCCTCCTACAGCGCCTGAAGCCACAAAGCAGGCAGCCATCTTTGAGAATGAACTACATGCGCCGTCTGAATAGCGTCTCAAGAATTACGTTTCTGGAATTCAATGGATGTTTTTTTCTTACATACTTCGTAGATGTAAAGTCTACGTCGTAGAGCACAACGTCTCGAACAAGAACGAGGAAAGGAGTCCTTTCAAAGGACGCCAAGAAGGACGCCTTCGAAAAGCTGCGTAGTTCTTGAGACGCTATTCAGGCGGCGCATGTAGTTCATTCTTAAAGATGGCTGCCCGCTTTGTGGCTTCAGGCGCTGTAGGAGGCGATGCCGCATCCAGTGTTATATATCAGTGCAACAGCGTCACACTCATACTTACTACCATGGACTTACAGGACGGTGCATAAACTAGACTTATAGACGCGGGGGGTGAAGATCTCCGCGGGGAGGGAAGGAATACTTTCAGCCATCTTGTACCGGTCAACTAGTGTTGCCCTCTATATCACGCAGTGGCAAAATTTAAAACTGTGCAATTGAATTTCATACATGTTAAGTATGAAAAAAATGTATTTCATACATTTCATACAGTTTGATATGGAGGATGTTGACTGATGTCGCTGATGGACGCTGAATGACGCCAAATAACATCTAGCCACACCAACGCCAAGCCACGCCAAGCTACGCTAATGTCGCTAATAGTACTAATAAGTAATCATGCCTACAGAGTGCAGCACAAGTTGACCGGTACAAGATGGCTGAAAGCTTTCCTTCCCTCCCCGCGGAGATCTTCACCCCCCCGCAACTATGCACCGTCCTTTAGGTCCATGCTTACTACTAAAATCATATGTTGATACATCCGCCATCTATGGGCTGTTGCTAAAAGTATAAGTTTGTGTAGATGACCTATACGAACCTATACTTTTAGCAACAGCCCATAGATGGCGGATGTATCGACATATGATTGTAGTAGTAAGTATGCGTGTGACGCTGTTGCCGTTTCTCATTTGTATTCGCGCGAGCGCCGCCACTCTTAAATGGATAACCCTGTATAAGGGAACAAGTATAAATACATACCTATAGTGCAACAGTAGCCCGGTCCACATTCTAAATTGGTCTGACAATGTATGTAGTCTGGTCTAATACTCTCTATGCGGGAGACACCACTTAATGCAAACAGAAGAAAAGAAGTAAGACAAATCGACGACGATGTCATTGTTATTTACGCTCGCTGACTCCTGCAAATAAAATGTAAAATATTATACATATGTATATGTATGTAGTATGTACTTACACACAATTTCCTTGCGCGTTATTCGCTTCCGACAGACCGCGTGGAAATCGCCCCGAACCATATATTTATTCCCATTAAGGATTTAGGGGTTATACCTAGCCAGGCGGCCGAAAAGAGACGAATGTTTGTGAATTTTTTTTGATAAAGCGGAAGCATATATTCTTACGGAACTTTTACCACTTAAAAGAGCAACCTTTATAGAAAATTTGGTAATTTTTTCGTAGAAAAATATTTACGTTTGTAATAAAGTAACAACCGACATCCAAGAAGCCCTTTTAAAAATTTGGTTTTGCGGTGAGCACTGCCATTCGGAAACAGATTATCTAAAATCGAAAAACAAAAAAGATGTAGTCAGTATATTAATGTATCCACTGATTAACCGAGGGAATTTCCGAAATATTAATTTAAAACAAAATGGCAGCTATTTAAAATTGAAACTTTGATATTTTCGGGCAAAAACCACGTGAAAAAATCAGGACTTCAACTTTAAATAGCCGCCATTTGGTTTAAATTAATATTTCGGAAATTCCCTCCGTTAATCAGAGGATACATGAATATACTAACGAAATCTTTTTTGTTTTAAAAAACCAAATTTTTAAAAAGGCTTCTTGGATGTCGCTTGTAACTTTATTATAAACGTAAATATTCTTCTACGAAAAAATTACCAAATATTCTTTAAATGTTGCTCTTTTAAGTGCAAAAAGTTCTGTAAAAATATATGTCTCCGCCTTTGCAAAAAAAATTAACAAACATTCGCCTCTTTTCGGCCGCCTGACTAAGTATAACCCCTTAATCTTTAATCGTGTATTGTACTTACAATCATAGCTATAGAATTTCAAGTTTAGTATCGTTTCGGGTACGAGCTTTAGAAAATATCTATAAACCGCGTTACCTATATGTGCCTATACATATGTATGTACATAGCTGGAGTGTGGAGTTTGCATCAACACTGCAATCTTTTGCCCATACGAATCACGCAAAAAGTTCCGGCATATATTATACCTATACCTACATATATACATCGACTTGTCGATATATTGGAATCATACATAAGAAAATCGTCTTCTCTGAACCCGAATCCCGCCATTTCCCGATAAACTGTATTAAATATACCACGGGAGGTGACGTTTTCTGTCCCACGCGTGGCCTAATTTCAATGTTCCGTAGATATCGCGTGCTTCTTCCGATTATTCTGACCTCCACCTTTCTTCTGTTCATAATCAAATATCATTGAAATGAAAATTACATAATTCCTTATGTACTCGACGCGCGGAGACAATAACGATTTACGGACGACTAATTATATATAATGACTAAACCAACTTTCAAAGAACATTCCTATTGCCGATACCTTGCAAACTGTAACACATACATAATTATTTAATTTGGCTCTAATTCAGCTAATTATACCTAGTATATTGAACGGGCCGAATCGCCAGACTAATCCCTAGGTCAGATCTTGAACAATGACAACATTGAGCGTGCGAAGTAATCGAAACGATTGTGTGCAAAAAAAAAGTTCGATGGTCCTGATTTGTGCAATGATTTTGCGTCGTAGATAGCTATACGCTATATCTAAGTAGGTATAAAGGTATAAAGAATACACTCGTAGATATCCTTAATCGGAAGTAGCTGTAATTTTAATGTTATAATTAACTACCTGATAGAATTCTGATTAATTTCAATACCCCTAATCCATAAAGCTTCCAGCGCTGTTTTCAATTTTTCGATCATGTCCGCGATGATGTTACGTCTGTTTATCTTATTTTGCAAAAAACGAACAGCACAAAATGATGAAAATATACATACGTATTCGTATTCGAACCTGCGCGCACGGATTTTCGCCTTGACTCGGCAAACACTTGTCGGAATTTGATCGCGCGTACGGATGAGTCGTTTGTTTTTATATGAACTCTTCCTTCGCTCAACATGTCGTTCTTCCAAACACACGGGTCGCTTGAGTCACATCTATGTTAATCGTCTGCCGAAATTACATACGAAATCTATATACTTACACTATGTAATCCTTTATTACGTACAATGTGATAGTAGGGCATATATACATAAATGTTGTCGAAACAAAAAAAAATATTAAAACCGACTTCAAAAACAAAAATGTACTAAAAAGTGTAAAAAAAATTTTCCCTTATTTAATCTACAACTATCAATTTTTTTTACGTCGGCGCGAGATTTAAACAGTGCAAATGATGAGGCGCCGACATAAAAAGATTGATAGTCGTAGATTATATAAGGGAAAAAATTATTTTTTACTTATTAGTGCATTTTTATGTTTTTGAAGTTGGTTTTAATTTTTTTTAAATCTTTTTATTTTCTACTTTTTAGTTATTTAAGTTACATAACTACATTTATTTAAGAAATATGATTAGGCCTAAAAAAAGAGGTGCTCGTAAAAGAGAACCGTTTGGTAGAAATGGAAGATTCCAAGAATAAGCGACTTGAAAAAGTGAGAATAAGGATCTCGCAAATTCGTCATACAGGGTCTACAACTCAACGCACGGAAATACTCTAAAATGCGAGAATACATGAAATACAAAAATTATGTAATGAGGCGAAGTTTGAATTATTAACCAGTACTGGCAAAGTATTGGGCCAATATTGGTGCAGTGTAGAATGAGACCACCGGGGCATCGCCGTCTTTTGAATAAAGAAAAGATCATCAAAATCGGTCCATATTCTGAGGAATTATGCGGGGCAAACATAAAAAAAATACATACGGGTCGAATCTATAACCTCGTTTTTGAAGTCGGTTAATAAAATAACTTTGTGCTCAGTTCTTATCCAATGAAGTTAGAATATTCTATTCCTAATCAACTACACACACGTATATAATAGACTTGGTAGACTTTGCAGCCACGTAAATTCAGTGAAAGATCGTCCGTTTATAATTACGGTGCTACGTAATCAATGGAATGGGAATCCCGCGATGTAAGATCGCATCAGATCCTGAAATTGCGCGGCTATACTGATTAATAATTAATGATTCCAAGTAGTCATTTTATGTTAACCAGCGATGTCAATACAATGCAATATTATTGCATTCGGTTTAATTTATGATCGACAGGAAACCCTAGGAATAATTAAGGTGAACGATATTTTTAACCGACTTCAAAAAGGAGGAAGTTATATATTCGACTCGTGTGTATTTTTCTTTTTTCTTTTATTTTTTTTTTTATGTTTGTCACAGCATAACTCCTCAGCATATGGCCCGATTTTGATGATCTTCTTTTTATTCGAAAGAGGGCGATGCCCCGGTGGTCCTAACTAAAAAGCCAAAAATAAAAAAAAATTAAAAAATTAAAACCAACTTCAAAAAATAAAAATGCATTAAAAAGTGAAAAATATTTTTTTCCCTTATTTAATCTACTACTCTCATCTTTTTTAAGTCGGCGCCAAATTTATACATTGCAAATGATGGGGCACCGACTTAAAAAAGATGAGAGTAGTAGATTAAATAAGGGAAAAAATTATTTTTCATTTTTGAGTGCATTTTTATTTTTTGAAGTCGGTTTTAATCTTTTTTTATCTCAACAAGGATCCAAAGTCGATCTCGGGGATTCATCGCACGCTTGCGATCACATCTTAGTATATAAAGTAAAATGGTTCTTTATGTTTGTGTGTTTGTCTGTCGCCTAAAAACTTTCGAACGATAAACTCTGGTATCTCGAAATGTGCCGCAACTCATTATGCCTGACTAATTCGGGAGAATAAGACCAATTTCACAATAGAAAACTAAAAAAAAATTATTTTTTTATAAAATCAGAATCTAAATTTCGGACGAAGCCGAGTAGTAAAGCTAGTACTTTTTATGTAGGTACTACTTTACACCTACATGCTAAAGCGCTATTAACAGTTGCTTCATATTTTTGGTTACTCTTACGTTAGTTTCTAGTGTACGTTATCTTCAAACCAGCAGATTTCCTCTTCTGTAATTAATTCGTTTTCCTTGGCGTGCATGATATGTAGGTATGTAGATGCATATATGCCTGTAAGTTGTACATGCTGCTGCGGGTACCATTTATTATAATTGCACAAGTTAACAGGGCCTCTTTATCCAGTGGGCTAAATGGGCTATAGCCCAGGGGCGTCAGTGATACCCATTGGCGCTTAAGTATATGTATGTTGAAATGCTTTTTTTATTTCAATTTATTATGAGAGGAGAGACACGACACCGTTAAATCTATACCGTTGTACCGTCTTGCACCGATTTGGAAGAAACTGCAGCCTATACGGCGTATAAAGTTGGTATTTACGTGAGGTGTAGGGGCGCTAAATCTTTTTAGCCGAAGGCGCTCAAATTTTTAAGACAGCCCTGAAAGTTAAGCTCGCACACGTTCAACGCCACCCGATAGAAAGAAGCGTTTTTGCAACGTATTGAAATTGATGTCTCGGCGCAGGTACGTAAATTGATCGATCGACAAGTAGTTTGTACTATTCCAAATACAGTTAAAAAGAATTTGGTGTATGTATATACATACTTTACAAGACAATATGTAAACGTCCACTTCCAAATCTTGCTCCTATATATTTTATATATCGATGTAATTAGGCTCCGTCCGTCATGGTAGTGGTGGAAAAATATCGATAGTCTGTACCGTCGGTGGTATCGATAATTTCCGATACTTGGACCATTGACCATCGATATACCATCTATATATAGCTATCGATAGCTATAGATGGTCAATGGTCCAACTATTGGAAATCGATATCGCTGACGGTACCGACTATCGATATTTTATTTCTAATGGTACTTATGTAATCAATTTTATATATTTCACGGTATTATTCTGTGTTAGGAATACCATAAATTTGTAATTTTAAAGTAAAAAATCTTTATTTTAGTTGTATACATTATAAATGTAATAACCACGCATTTCTGTTTAGAAATACATATTAATATATTTACATATGTAACTTGGTTTTACTCTTGATGTACTATCAGTTATGTCCTACAGCACTAAAATTCCTTTCGCTCGTAGTAGAAGATCCAGGAATATAAATACTTACTCTGCATTTCACATTAGAGCGGACTCGTTTCGCGCAGGGATACACTGTTGATTGGTAGTAAACCGGCAAGGGAAAGTGCTACGACCAATCGCGAAAGTGCTACGACCAATCGCGTGTGTCAGATCCGTGGGAGCTGCGCAGAACGGTCGCAAATCGGTAGGGGTATTGGACCGCTCTTATATGGAATGCAGTGTACATACTAATTGACTTAAAACATTTGTTTCGGTTTCCTTATCAGTTATTTTCCAAAAATTTAAAACATCAGAATCCTCTGAAATATTTGACCATGGCCGTCTCTAGTACGGGCCGGAACTTACGATGTTGCAACACCGCATTTCGAACAACCATCAGTACGATAATAAATGTTCCGGCCGGCACCAAAGATAAATAGTAATGACGCCGCGACGTAACGCGTGAAACTCTTCATAAAAATTCAAATGGGACTGATGACAGCGTTGCCAAATTCATTATGTTCCGGCCTTGTTACTAGACATGGCCGTCATTTGACCTTTCTAAGGGCGAATTCCACTTACGCCCAAATCGCCCGTGATTTTCATTAAGCTACGTTTTCCTGTACGCGATTGGACGCAACGCCAAGTATTTCAAAGCCAATTTTCTCGAAAATGAAGCACGATATGAAAAAAGTTACTGCTTCTTTTTGACTTATAACAAGTAAATAAGTCGAGAAAAAGGAATAAAATTTTTTGATGTTGCGCTTCATTTTCGAGAAAATCGACTTTGAAATTCTTGACGATGCGCCCAGTCGCATATAGAGAAACCTACCCTAATGAAACTCACGGGCGATTTGGGCGTAAGTGGAATTCGACCAAAATATCCCCCGATTTTCAAACCCTATAACTATCGATAGTTTTCAATAGTAAATAGCGATCATCGATAATTATCGATAGTACCACTGATAGTACTCCACCACTACTTCATGGCCATGGCCATGGTTTTCCACAGTTTTCCATCAGTTTTCCATAGCGACCATAGCGTGTCTCGGGAAGCCGGAGTGTGGGTTGACAAGTATTTTGTATATGCAGTGTAGTAAAAATGGTAAAAAATCAGTTGTTGTCAGTTGTCATGTTGTCATAGCCTAAGGCGCTACATGGCACATGTAATGAACGTGATGATAAATAAAGATCAAAAATAATATATACTCTTACGTCAAATGAGCGCAGGCGTTAATTGCTAAATTTTCAAGGTAATATTAAAATAGGATGTGTGACATTGTGTCTGTTTAGAAAATAACATTACGAGCTTCTAAAATCAGCTATACGTCATTGTTGATTTCTACCTGTACTGTTTACATATAAAGAAATAATGGAGTTCGGTTATTAAGTTTAGTGAAAAGTGAATGTGCACGATGCTAGAAGTGCTCGAGATAAAAAACGGAAGGTTATCCGATGATAAAAATAACGTTATAATCGATTGGATAGATTATGTCAGTCCCTCAATCACATATGACGAATTTTTCTCAAAATACTTAATTTCAAACAAACCATGTATCTTTAAATCGAACGTGACGGATAATTGGTCGTGTAGAAGACAATGGAATTTGGATGATACACCTGACTTTAACGTCCTTGATATATTATTTGGTAAATATTTTCCAATTCCGCAGGCATGTTAGTGTACACTTTTTCACGTTGTTTTAAACATATGTTTTTTTTTAGGAAATTATGTGGTACCAGTTGCAGATTGTAATAAAAAATATTATAATTCTCAATCTACAGACGATATGGAGATGAGAGATTATATAAACTATTGGATAGAGTATATAAAAAGTAATTATTCAGATACTATGCCCCTTTTGTATTTAAAAGATTGGCATTGTCGAAAATTATTTCCCAACGATCCTATTTACGACGTTCCTGAATATTTTGCATCTGACTGGTTAAATGAATATTATTTAGCAAATCCTCAATTGAATGACGATTATAGGTTTGTGTATATGGGACCGAAAGGAACATGGTAAAAATATACTATTTGAATAATAAGTTGGCTTTCGGTGCATGCATTATTAATGAACAATCCTTTTATCACGTTTAGGACGCCATTGCATGCGGATGTCTTTTCATCGTATAGTTGGTCTGCAAATATAGTAGGAAGGAAGCGTTGGCTACTTTTTCCGCCGCATCAAGAAGACTTTTTACGAGATATTCATGGCCAGTTGATATATGATGCGACATCCGCAGAACTTAATGATTATAAAAAATATAAAGCGTACGATAAACGCACATTAAAATATATTGATATAATTCAAAAGCAAGGAGAAATTATATTTATACCATCTGGATGGCATCATCAAGTTTGGAATTTGGTAAATTAGATCGACTATTACTGTTAAACCAAAAGATCATCTCATGTATAATGAATTTAATATGTTACTCCCTAATAGGAAGACACAATTTCTATTAATCATAATTGGATAAACGGATGCAATGTCTTGGATGTATGGCGAGGATTAAAGAAGGGATTATCTTCTGTTATGGAAGAAGTTAGCGACTGCATGGATATGAACAATTGGGGAGAGCATTGTCAGTTAATACTGAAATCAACATATGGAATGGATTATGATCAATTTCTTGATTTTATAATATATATAGCCAAGCAACGTTTAAACACGATTTCAAAGAAGGATGAAGTAAGAAGCTTCAATAAATATACATTTGGAATAAATCACTGTATATTTGATCTTAATTCAATCCGACTAGTGTTAATAGATTTTATTAACGACACAGAAGAGAAATCGATTTATGAATTAATTTGTGAGAAAAAGCAAGCCCACAAACTATTAAACAAAATTTTAGTCGTGCTGCAATCGCATAATTTTGAGAATCTATTCAGTGTATAAAAACTTGTCTAAATCTTAAACTACAAATGAAAGTGAGAGGTGAAAATATTTTTTATTTTACTTACAACGTGTAAATAGTATAATTTGTGTAAATAATAAATATATTGTTTGTAACTACACAGTTTTATATATAATTATAAGAATATTAATTACATTTGTATTCGTAATTGCTTAATGGTATAAAGACAATTTACAGCCAAGCAATATGTCACTAAGCCCTGGCTTCAGTGAGTGTGCTTTTCCGGGATTCGGCAGGACCACTGAAGCTGGAGCTTCAGTGAGTGTGTTTCTCAGAAAAGGAAAGACAGATACAAAGAAATATTACAAATACTGCCAAAGCGTAGGAGGACGAAGGGACGGAGGTAAAAATTGGGTGGAGGAAAGTAAAGATTAACGATAAGACATTTAGTTGGAAAGAGGAAGATGGGCTGAAGGCGGAAAATTTTTGGAGCTGGCAAAGCCCTATGAACCTCTAAATTATTGGAGGATCGCAAAGCTAACAAGGACAACGAGAGCACAACAACGAACAGTACCAACAGCCGTTCCCTCCGCGCCTGTGGACCTAGACATGCGGAGAGAGTGAGTACATAGAATTGGGAAATGAATAAGATATCAAAAAGAAATAGACACGATAAAGACAAACAGTTTTGGTATTTCTTAAAAGAAGCCGATTTAATAGGATTAGTAGAAACTTGGATCGAGGAGAAACAATGGAAAGGAATGAAAGATAAGTTGCCGCAAGAATTCTCTTGGAAATGTAAGTATGCAACCAAAGAGAGAAAAAAGGGAGAGCGATAGGTCGAATTATCACAGGTATAAGAAAACGCATAGAAGAAGAGGAAACGAACGAAGGACAGAAACATATTCGAGAGAGAAAAATAAAGATACGAACTGTAAAATGGAGAATAATAACAGTGTATAGGAAAGACATAAAGGAAACGAAATAAGAGTTGAATGTTGAATCAGATAATAATAGAGGAGAAGGAGGTGGATAAATTAACAATTGGAGGAGATTTTAATGCAAGAATTGGTCAGGGAGGGGACGATTTTGGAATAGAAGAAAAGCATGACGTAAGGAGATCAAAAGACAAAGTTAAAAACACGTAGGGAAAGTTATTAGAGGTGGTAGAGGAAAGAGAGGATAAATTGACAATTGGAGGAGATTTTAATGCAAGAATTGGTCAGCAAGGGGACGGTTTTGAAATAGAAGAAAAACATGACGTAAGGAGATCAAAAAACAAAGTTAAAAACACGTAGGGAAAGTTATTAGAGATGGTAGAGGAAAGAGAAAAGAATATTCTGTACGGGAATACGAAGAGAGATGAAAAAGGAGAATATACATACCTATACGGAACCAAAAGGGAGGACCGAAATTGAAGATTCCTTGCAGAAAACACTGTAAGTGCCAAAAATCAAATTTTTCAGGAGAGAAAAAGGCTTCTCTGATTTTAAATTATTTACGAAGTTTGATTTGTTTTCAGTGCTAAATATGCTTAAGTATACAATAACCCAAATACATCACAAAATTTTCTATTTTTTCATATAGTCCAAATTCATGAAAAAATGAATTGTATTTGTAAAGAAAACAAAATGTGCCATTCGGTTAAATTTACAAGCACTGTAAGTGCCAGTCCTATTTACCTATCGCTTAATTAGATCTTACATTGTTTTCTACGGAATTATATCGTAAATAAAAAGTGTTTTATTTTTTGCTTAATTTTAATATATAGATTAAAGTAAAAGGCAATAATAGGAGGATACACAGAGGCATAATAAAATAAATTTAAATTAATGCAACATATGTTTACCAGCATCGTACAAGACGAAAATGTAGAATCACGTTTTACGCTAATTTTTTTTAGAACAAATACTTGTTTCATATTTAATGTAGCGAATTGTTATAGTAATAGTAATTGAAAGATAAAATGCTTTACAACAAAACCATGAGAAATGAAACATGAGTATTGTTTATGTACTTGTGCCACTTTTAATTACATATAAACTTCGTAACAACGAAAGCATTATACAAATATTTAAGTATACAATTACAGTATATTAAGTATACAATAACCCAAATACATCACAAACTTTTCTATTTTTCCATATAGTCCAAATTCATGAAAAAAAGAATTGTATTTGTAAAGAAAACAAAATATGCCATTCAGTTAAATTTACAAGCACTGTAAGTGCCAGTCCCATTTACCTATCGCTTAATTGGCTCTTACATTGTTTCCTACGGAAGTGGCATTGGACATACTAGCGGTACCATCATTTAGCTTTGTAACTTATTTGCAAAGGAAAATTGCATTAAAATTCTATACTATAGTATTATCATTGGCACGTAGAACGTTTTCTCTTCAATTGATTATATAATAACAAATTTCGAAGCGAAAGAAGATATGAAGAAATTCACCAGAGGTGTATAGTCTGTTTCAACTCTTTCTTCCATTGTGAATTTCTTGATATCTTCCTTCGCCTCGACATTTGTTATAATATAATCAATTGAAGAGAAAACGTTCTACGTGCTAATGATAGTAGGCACTGTGCCTAGGGCCTACGAACCTACAGAGGCCTAGGAATGTCTAAAAATGAAATTTTAAATAGGAATGTACCCTAATATAACAAAAACAATGACGTGAACAATAAATTGAAAGAGCTTACAAATACAGTTTTTATGCAAAAGTGCCTAGCGCCTACGACGATCCTAAAACGGCCCTACCTCTGGTAGCAGAACTATTTACATAGAGGATATAAAAGGGAAAAACGGGAGGAAAATGAGAAAGAAAGGAGGAGAGAGAAAAGAGTTTGGATCTTAAGGACATGATAAGAAGATTCGGGAAATATCCAGAAGGAAAAGGGTTGCAATTGAACGTAGGGAAATCAAAGGTTCTGATTTTTCATAACAGAAAAGGAAAGGAAAAAATGAAGAATCTCCTGGGACTGGCAGGGAAATGTGCTAGAAGAAGGGAAGGAGTTTAAGTACTTAGGGTATAATTTCCAGAAAAATGGAAGAAGAGAGATGCATATAAGCGAAGTCGTAAAGAAAGCAAGAATAGCAATGGCGCAGATATGGGGAATAGGACGAAGGAAGTTCGAGAACAATTTTGAGAGAAGAATGAGAATATTCAAAAGCATAGTTAAAAGTATCTTGACGTACGCGTTAGAAATTTGGGGATGGATGGAAGCAGAAAAAGTAGAGAAAATACAGGAGAAATACAGATAGTGGACTTTAAGTTTGGACTTCAATACACCAGCATACCTGATTTTAGAGAAAATAAAAATGAACAAAGCAAGGATGGAAGCCAGGAGAAGGGCAATAAAATATGAGGAGAAAACGAAACAGTTAAACAAGAATAAAATAATACGAGAATGCTCGAGGGAAATAGACGCGAAGCAAGGAGAAGAAAAGTTAAAATGGGAAGAAATGAGAGATTCATACTATACATAAAAAAAAAATAAAAAATTTTAAAAACCCGACTGCTTAAAAAGCGAGCAAAAATGACAAAACAAGACTTAATTTATTTACACCTTAAGATTTAATTTATTTATACATAGTATATTATTTATCATAAATAGGATAATAATAAGATGACAATTTAAATTAACTCTTCGTGGACACACCTTCTTATAATCACAAGTTGGTCACACGGGGTTCACTGTACCCCAACGTCATTTTTTGAGTTACCATTTTCGTATTTTTGAATCTTTTAACTTTTCAGTGATAATTGTACATTCGTAATACTTATACAATCATGGTCTAATAGTCTTCCTCTAGAAATGTAAATTTTGATATGATAAAATTTGTAGTTGAAAATGAGCGATTTTTCATTTTTTTTTATATTTTTTCTTGCGATAAATCCCCTTTGGAAGTCGTAAAGGTGCGACATTTTAACTCGAAAATTATTCTTGGGATACAATACACCCCGTGGGACCACGAAGGGTTAACTCAATTGCCTGCAGTCGGAGGCCATACATTTTTTGATGCAAATGATTTGATGTAATTACATTTATTTCGAAATAGAAAATTACATATTGTCTTAATAAATATTGTGTATCGCTGTTCCCCACACGGACAAAGAGAGAAACATATAAGTTACAAAATATGCTGAAGATGAAATGTCACTATATAAGCTTGAATTTGCATTGATATTGTCCACCTCTGTGATGCCAGATCGGGGACGGGTTCCCTCAAGAATTTCCCCCACCTCGCGCACACTACGCCGGAGCAGCGTGTCCGTGAGCTCGGCGCTTCGGAGTCCAACTCACGGACACGCAGCTCCGGCGTAGTGTGCGCGAGGTGGGGGAAATTCTCGAGAGAACCCGTCCCCGATCTGGCATCACAGGACTCCACCTCTTTTTGTTACCAGCTTGAAGCACTTTCTTTAGTCATTACGGTACATGCTTGGGGTAGAAGAGCATCAAAAGATTTAAGGCCTCCACCTGCAGGCAATTGAGTTAATTTAAATTGTCATCTTATTATTATCCTATTTATGATAAATAATATACTATGTATAAATAAATTCAATCTTAAGGTGTAAATATATTAAGTCTTGTTTTTGTCATTTTTGCTCGCTTTTTAAGCAGTCTGGTTTTTAAAACTTTTTATTTTTTTATTTTTTACTTTTTTAAAAATTACCCTGATAACCATCTGTCTCCAGTCTGACATCAGATTGGTAGCAGGGTCTGGCTCTGGCATGAGAGCGCAGAGTCTGACGTCAGAACCGTAGCAGACGGCAGAATCTGCTGCGAATCTGCTGCCGATCTGACATCAGGCACTGACATCAGGCTCTGCACCTCAGAACGCAGCCAAATGCGGACACAGACGACTACGGTTCTGATGTCAGATTCTGCTTCCCAGATTTGGTTATCAGGGTATATATCCTATAACATTCGGAACATCAAGACAATTCTAAAGACACCTCATTTGTCCAAATCGGTGTATCCATACAGGCTCTAGAGCGTAACATGGACATACAAACATAGCCTGATAAACACAATACCCTCCTTTGTAACTAGAGCAAAGAGACAGGACAGAGCAGGTACAATGGCAATACGGCAGAACACTAGGAGGTAGATACAACGTACATTACAAAGAAACTATGGATAACCAGAAAGTAAATTACCTAAATGGAAACTATAGAGACAAAGGCCAAAGCATGATCGCTAGCTCTAGATGTGGGAACAAAGAACGGGGGAATAAGTACGTACCGGAGCAAAGAAAAAAATACAGTCTGCAGATTATGTAAAGGGGCAAGAGAGACACTGGGACACATGTTACAAGACTGCAAGTAGCTGAAAAGGGAAAATGTAATGATAAGAGAGATACTAAAGGGAGAAGAAGAAGGAGCGGAGTGGATGCGTATGGATCCTGAAAAAAGGAAAAGAGAGAAAGCCCCAGACAAAGGAAGAAAGCAAAGCAGAAACACAATTTTGAGTTAATCCACCCAGAAACACTTATACACACAACACATGCAACCCCATTTTGAGGCCAAGAGGCAAAAAATAAACCTAATTACAACCCTGATAACCATCTGTCTCCAGTCTGACATCGGATTGGTAGCAGGGTCTGACTCTGGCATGAGAGCGCAGAGTCTGACGTCAGAACCGTAGCAGACGGCAGAATCTGCTGCGAATCTGCTGCCGATCTGACATCAGGCTCTGCACCTCAGGCTCTGCACCTCAGAACGCAGCCAAATGTGGACACAGACGACTATGGTTCTGATGTCAGATTCTGCTCCCCAGATTTGGCTATTAGGGAACTAATTATTGAAATATTTTACCCACATTTTTATCAATTCTTATTTCTTGTAATTATGTAAGCAGTTACATACTATATTGGAATAAGAAGGATTCTTATAAATTCTAAGAGCAAATATCAGCTTCCGTAATTATCAAAATATTTATCTGTGAATGTATATAAATTCATAAAGTGACGTACACATGTATATATGCATACGCTATATATAATTCAGAAATTTGTACATATAAAGATCAAATTTATTGTACAAATGTATTTCTCTCCAAACATACATTAAACTAGAAAAACACGAAGAAGAAGTTGGACATTAGACTTTCGCAGAGAAGTATTAATATGCGATGTTAAGGATATTTAACGATCACTTGAGAGGTTTGAAATAGGGTACTAAAATTCATACACTGATACGTATAAAATATATGAACAAGTGGAAGACATAAATAAATATACATACCAATATTAATACATGATTTTATTCATACATTTATATACACGTAGTTCGTAAACTATTAAATGCATAATTTTATTTCGATTGTTTTATATATAAGCCTGAAAAAATTTTAATCAACTATATAGTGGAAATATTTTGTAGCATCATTAAGAATGTAGGTTTGATTGTATAACGAGGTTCATTAAATTGAGGTTGTCTGAAGTGGAAAAATTAGTAAGAAATAAAATTACCAAGATTTTAAATTCTTAAAGAGTTGCTGCTGTAAATAAAAAATTGCATCAGTGATACATATACTTATTATAGGAGTTGAACAGAATTCTTAGAAATTAACGAAAAATACTAATAATATATTTTAATACCTGACAGATTTGCGTAGCAATAATGGGAAAGTGAATAAAAGAAGGGCTAAAAATAAATGATACAAAGAGAAATACAAATTTCTTTGGGAGAGTTAGAATTGAAAAATGTATGGGTAAGTGCTCAAGAATATATTCGCATTTGCCACACACACCCCACTAGAGATCACAAAGGATTATGGGTAATTGACGCACTTCCCTTATGCGCAATAATCATTTAGAAAAGAACATATCATGAAACTCGATGAACTGGAAAAACGTTGTTGCATGTGTTTGTAAGCCGATATCGAGAACTCGTCGAATTGCGTTGAATAATAGCAGCGTGTTGAATTTCCTCGAAAAGATTACTGAAATTTGAAGAGCGTTCGCAGCGCCATTGTGCGGCATTTGTAAGAATATTTCTTGTGACGCAATAGGAACTCGTCCTTTCCGTCGACCTACCGTGAGTGGAACATGTCGCATACGTCCGAGCGAAAGTAAGTTCGATTTTTCATACATAATCGCCAAAGAAGCTTGCTTTCTTACATTTTGCAAATTCTTTGTTTATTTTGTGCTTTTGTGAATCCTACACTACGCTAGGTTCGACGTCGACGACTAACAGTATATCCTTAAAAAATAGTGCCGCAATCGACGAATGCATGAACACGAGACTGACAACATGGCGTGCATTCGTTTTTGTCACATTGTTCGCCAAATTAATATCAGCTTTTTTCATTGCTATTATTTTCTATAACCAATGCTATTACAATTTAAAGTTTCTCTGGTATCGTTCGTATATTAAGCATAAAGCTTGCCGAATGTACAATAATTTTCATCATAAAGATGCTGCATGCTATTTGATGTGCAAACACGTTTTACTCTTCATTAGAAAATTACACAGTAAAATAATGTTTTTCGCAACGAGTATGGGCAGAGAATGAAAAAGGAACGGTAGTGTTAAAAGTATCGTAAGAAATTATCAGCACTATGCCTCCCTTTTCGACTAAAACTCGCCGTACCTGTTTGGGCATGCTTTCGCGTGAGTCACTGTCAATGCATCTACCGTCGTCAATAAGTTGGTTCTCGTAACTATTTAATATTCTCGTTTAATTGCCTCAAGTAACATACATCGCGATATTTATATAAAATTATCTATTTCTAATGAAAATTCATTAATTTAAAATCCTATAATATTGAATTTCGTGGTTCAAGGCTGTTAGAAGTGGAAATGAAAATTTCTCTGCAATTCTATTTTTATTATCGTGTAGTAGATGTATCTAGTAGTGTGCATTTTTACTATGGAAGCTGAGTGTAAGCAATAAATTAATAAAAAGTCATGTCGAGGTTTCTTTATAATTCCTTGTACTAATTTAAGCAATATGGATTAGGATGTAGTAGTAAAAGGATTCCTAAATTCTATTCTGTCATTTTATCTATATTTTAGAAACGATGACCAATGGACAGCAGATCCCAAAAATGGTCCTAGCGAAAGTGAACAGCCACCGTACGATGGCCCATCTGGCATGGACCCCGATGGGATCATCGAATCCAATTGGCATGTTGTAAGTTAACAAGCGCAACTTTCAGCGTCTCTTTCAACATTGTACAATGAAAAATTCATTATTATCATATAAATAGTAATAAATCGAGTAATATCGCGTTAAGTTTTATCATCAACGGTTCACGGTCGAGTAACGAACGCTTCGCAAAATTTCTTTTCTGCTCCGTTTAAAAATAGATTACTTTCTGTTATAAACAATAATAAAATTATATCGAATGCTAATGTTTGTGCGACATTTATTCTTGTGTGTTTTCTTGTACATCGATTAGGTCGTCGACAACTTTGATGAAATGAATTTGAAGGAAGAGTTATTACGTGGTATTTATGCTTATGGATTTGAGAAACCATCTGCAATTCAGCAACGTGCCATTCTGCCATGTATAAGAGGACACGATGTGATTGCGCAGGCACAATCAGGTAAACGAATCGAAGCACATTCGTGATTCCGTTATGAAAAAAATTCTAACACGCGATATGTATGTTTGATAGGAACTGGCAAGACTGCTACATTTTCAATCTCTATTCTGCAACAAATTGATACCAGTCTCAAAGAGTGTCAAGCTTTGATTCTAGCCCCAACTCGTGAGCTCGCTCAACAAGTATGTGCTGGCTAATCCGTTTATAGTAGCAACCGGCGTATTTATAAGGCAAACGAGACATTACTCAAACTCTTCAATTTTCAGATCCAGAAGGTTGTTATTGCTTTGGGAGATTTTATGCATGCTGAATGTCATGCATGCATTGGTGGCACTAATGTCCGCGAAGATATGCGGAAGTTGGATCAAGGTGTCCACATAGTAGTCGGTACACCTGGTAGAGTTTATGATATGATTAGTCGGCGGGCATTACGAGCCAATAGCATTAAACTGTTTGTATTGGATGAAGCTGATGAAATGCTCTCTCGTGGGTTCAAGGAACAAATTCATGATGTATTCAAATTATTACCCCATGAAGTGCAGGTGTGTGAAGTTCATATTTTTTTTGTATTACTCTTTCACTGGAATTATTGTGTTTCACGTCTGAATGACTTCATCCGTTGCTTGGCATTCGCGTGCTTTGGCGCGGACGCGACGGAAGTATTTGCCCACATAACACTGAATCTTTCTTTTACAACCGGATACTTTTATTTAACGAGGTGGGCGATTTCTGGATCCGTTTAGAAACCCTACAATCTATCGTGTAGTTTTCATTAGGTTTGATTTAGATGTAGAAATAGTATCTGTAGGGTTGAACTAATCCTATTTGCACATAATAAATAGAAACGGTCAACTTTAATTTATTCCAAACACGTTTACTAAAATTTTCTTTAAAAATTTGTCCCTGAAGGATAATATTATATCATAAATAAAAAGTGTTTTGTACATATGTTATACTTACATGTACTATTTAATTTTAATATATCAATTAAAGTGAAAGGCAATAATAGGAAGATACGTAGACAGAGGCATAATGAAAGAAATTTAAATTACATGCAACATATGTTTACCATCATCGTATAAGACGAAAATGTAGAATCACGTTTTACGCTAATTTTTTTTAGAACAAATACTTGTCTCATGTTTAATGTAGTGAATTGT
Source organism: Andrena hattorfiana (assembly GCA_944738655.2). Lineage (NCBI taxonomy): Eukaryota > Metazoa > Arthropoda > Insecta > Hymenoptera > Andrenidae > Andrena > Andrena hattorfiana. Next base: position 64,919,389 of record OX122891.2, on the reverse strand, counting down.
TATAGTAATTGAAAGATAAAATACTTTAAACATAAGCATTGTTTATGTACTTGTGCTACTTTTAATTACATATTAACTTCATAACAACGAAAACATTATACAAATATTTATCGTAGCGTTTCCACTATTTTAATAAGGTGACCAAAAATTAATACAAATTTTTACAACAGTTTAATAACAATATTTTGCTTTCCAGGTTATATTGCTATCAGCTACTATGCCAACCGATGTTTTGGATGTGTCTCAGTGCTTTATGCGATCTCCAATTCGTATCCTGGTAAAGAAAGAGGAGCTCACGCTGGAGGGTATTAAACAGTTTTTCATCTATGTCGAACGCGAAGATTGGAAATTCGAAACTCTTTGTGACTTGTACGATACACTGAGTATCACTCAAGCAGTCATTTTCTGCAATACACGACGCAAAGTCGATTGGCTGACAGAAAATATGCGCGGTCGTGACTTCACAGTGTCCGCCATGCACGGAGATATGGACCAAAAAGAGCGAGACCTCATCATGAGACAATTTAGAACTGGATCATCTCGTGTCCTCATAACTACTGACCTTCTAGCCCGTGGTATCGATGTTCAGCAGGTTTCACTTGTTATCAACTATGATTTACCTTCCAATCGAGAAAATTATATCCATAGGTGAGTAATAGTATGATTAATAGCACAAGGATGCAATGGTACCTTGAAAATGTTCTATTGTGAACGCAGCGTTTCATGCCGATTATTTAAAACTGATCCATTCGGAAAGAATGAAAACTCGGATTATACTGATTTTTCTGGAAGTAGAAAATGTTTTATATTTTTCATTATATTACAGAATCGGTCGAGGTGGTCGTTTCGGTCGTAAAGGAGTGGCTATTAACTTCGTAACAGACGACGACAAACGGGCCTTAAAAGATATTGAACAATTCTATAACACTCACATTGATGAAATGCCAATGAATGTCGCAGATTTAATTTAAATCTGATTATTGGCTATAATTCATTATAATTAAAAAAAAGAAATAAAAGTAAGTGAAATACGGAGCTCTCAGCTGATCTCTCATGGTGTGTGAGTATATATAGAGTGAGTTGGTGAACTACAATCGCTTATGTAAACGCGATTTACCAAAATATTCCAACGTTCTCATCTCAGTTTCATTTTGTAACAGTAGATTTCAGGAATAGTTATCCGCTACATTAGAGAAAACTAGTACTACTACGTTATAATTATTACAATTATCACTGCAGATATTACTATACTGCTATTTCTATTACTATTGCTCTTACTGTTATTACCGTCACTGGTGTATACTCTTTCGCTTTCCTCTTGTTCAATATTTATTACTACTATTTTTCCTGCCACTATTCCTACTATATAACTACTGTTAATATCGCTAGTGTCCCTGTTACTACCATTACGCAGTTATTGAAATTTGGTGCAATTTTCGGTACGAATTAGTAGCAGTATTATCAAATCAATAATACAGAATCTTCGTGATTGTTAGTGTTTGCTGCGCAAGGCGATAGGAAAGTGTGAAGTGAGGCACTTCAGCCAATTTGGTTGCTCTTTACTTCTTGCTACACAAAATCCGAAGATTTCCATATTGTCTGGATGCATTCACAATTTGACCCCATGAGATCGAATTTCGTTGTAAGCTTCAAGACTTTTATCTTGAATCATTTTATTTCGTCTTTCCTACGCAACTTCTCCGACTGGATGATTTATTCCATGTTCCGTGGCCCTTCTTCGACGCTTCTACCACCGCAATTGCAACGTGTTTTTCTAGGCAGAGGTTTAGTTGGGTATTGGAGGGGGTATTTTAATCACAAGCGTTGCCGAAGGAGATGTACATTCAGACTTAGATGATATGAATTTTTGTATATCCCAAATCCTACGTAACATACCTTCAGTAAGAAATAAAGTATTTGACCTTTTAATTGTGGTTTTTGTTATTGCATTTCATTATTGTACGTTCAATATCAAATACATATTAATTCCATTTCACAATGAAAACCCTGTATGAGTGGCATACATGCTAAAGACAGTATGTAGACTAATACAATAAATTATTATCACCAGATTACGTCGGGAACAAGTTCAATGAAATGTATATATTATTGAAGAAGTGCTCACAGTTTTTTATTTGTATTTGCAGGCAATTTTGACCGGTCCAGAAATGAAGGAGATATTTTTGGAAATAAATACCAAATTTCGTGATTCAATGTAGAAGTTTTGTAAATCGATTACCTTTTTAGTTTCTTACCCTTTGTGAGTTATTAATAATATAATATAATTGTCGATTTATTATTCATAAGCTTGCATAATTTATTCTTAATAATTATAGGAGCTAAACTTTCACACGACCATTTTATATCTTGTCAATAAAAAACTATGAAAATAATTTCACTGCATTAGTTGTGTATTTGTCTGCTTCGCTAAGAATAAATTGTCGATATTTCGTACATTCTTAGAACTTTTATATTGTTTCATTGTACAAATGTGGTAGGAAGGATACATTAGCACAAGCCAATCAATACTAGTTTTTGAATGTGAAGTAATTTATTGTAATTTTGAACAATCAGTTTTTACGTCGAAATTTAATAATATAGTTCTAATGTTCACGAGTATGCACTGCTGAACAAAATACTTGACCTTGACCACTCCACTCGTGCGTCCTAAAACACGCTACGGAAAACGGCATTCCCATCTATGACACGAGATTCTGTGCCCGTTTTGCCAGTAATCGACTCGTTTGAATTTCTGACTTCTAACAAAATTTCTTCGACTTTTACACTGATTTAAAAAGGCATTTCGTAGCGCTATTTATTTGTAGTTTATGAATATATTACGTAATATTACATTCGCATTAGCATTATTATCGATGTAAAAGTCGATGTTGCGTGTTCCCAGCGGGATGATCGAGGATGATAGTCATTGGTCCTGAGCAGCAGCGTTGCCAAAAGTAGAGAAGAAATTGTGCGTAGGGTGCTGGAGGGGGAACAACTATTGAAAGTTAAAACTCAGTGACGTAGTAGCGGGAGAATCCTCGTATCTCGTATGGTGTGCACGAGTAGTGTTAGCTTATGTATATTATGCATATATACTGAATTCCATCTACGAGTAGATTCGTTCCGCGCAGGGATATACTGGGATATACTATTGATTGGTAGGAAACCGACAGGAAAGACGCGTGTCAGATCCATAGGAGCTGCGCAGATCGGTCGCAAATCGGTAGGGGCCTTAGGTCTACTCTTAGGTGGAATTCTACCTATTCTACTCCATTCCATATAAGAGCGGACCTACGTCCCTACCGATTTGCGACCGATCTGCACAGCTTCCACGAATCTGACACACGCGATTGGTCGTAACACTTTTCCTGCCGGTTTCCTACCAGTCAACAGTATATCTCTGCGCGGAACGAGTCCGCTCTAAAGTGGAATGCAGTGTAGCTCCTGATTAACGCTGCTGAGCAGAGTTGCCAGGCAATTCCCCACGCGTAGTAGAAGGGGCACACTTACAGCAATTACGGTATATTTGTGTTGATGACGTGTGACGTACCACAATTCATTGCATGACGTGATTGGCACAAGGCGTAATAGGGTTTTGCGCGATCGCGTGGAGCCTTTTTGCCTTTGAGCAGCGTTGTCAGGTCCCTCCAGATCCATCTGAGGGAAATACTATGACGACACATTACCCCCCCTACCACTCTACACCTATCACCTTCTGTGTTTTGCAAAAATGTGGCGTCCGGATGCTGAGCGGAGCAAGAGGGCTACCTTGCTCGCGCCGCCCTACTCTCTACTGCGGAACTCCCCAATTCCCCCGCTCGCTCTCTTTGTCTCGCGATGCTGCTGACCGATTCGTGATGTGACGTTTTAGAGAACGTAAGCCTATGAGGATACACTCGATCGGACCACCAAGTTTCTGCGGGCAACATTTTTGCAAACGACAAATACCTCACTTGCATCATGTGCTTGGTTACGTTCCACGTTGGAATGCTACCATTCTCTTTTTCCCCTTTTCCCTCGAACTTGGTAATCCTGCCGTGGGGGCAGGTTCGTGCATGTGGAGCTGCGTGGAGCGCTGAAGTACCCTGCTTGCGAGGATGCGCGGGAATGTTCAAAGAAATAAAAGAACTGTCTTTAGGTTACTCTGAGTTTTAATGCAAGACTGTGTATTAAAACTCAGTGTACATCAGTTCGCTAATAAGATCGATCTCCCGCTTTTATAAAATCGCTCCTCACTTGTGCCCTCTGAACGCCCTACTACCCCGATTCTGGCGCGTCCTTTCAAGGTCCTCCTCGGATCCTTTCGTCCAATAAAACAATGGTGTTCTCCAGGTTTCATCGGTGGGTTGTCTTTCAGCCATCTCTTAATTCTTGGGCATATCCTTCGCGTTTCCCTCCAGTTTCGGTCACGGAGGTCGAAGCGCGCTTTCCGGTTACATGGATTATATACACATCTGAAAGGTAGGTAAGCTTTGTCCTTAAAATCGAGATCTGGCCTGAACGAGATACATGACTTTATGACCTATGGACTTTCTCAATCCGAGTTTTTCTACCCTTCGTGAACAGCGGCAATTATCGAAAGCGAGAACAGCATTTTAGGAGCTTTACGAGATGAAATTTGGCAAGCAGATGTGTAAGGGAAAGTAAAGCTATTTAATTATCCGCGCCCGGATTAACTGTAATTTTGAAAACTATTGAATACAATCGCAGGCTTTCATACGCCTTCTGAATTAGAGTACAGCTAATAAAAAAAAAAAAGAAAAATAAAAGATCCTCCGCACGAGGATTTGAACTCTGGATTTTCTGTTTGTGACCCCAGCGCTTGGGTTTCGGTGAAATGAATTCTCGGCGGAGAGATAGGACAGAGATAGGAGTACCGATGCTCGTGGGCAAAAACCCACAAATCTGGTATTACTACTAGGACGCGTCTCTTGCGCACCTTTGTGTTAGATGTTATTCGAGGCGTGCAAATTTCATGGACCACCCTGTATACATATAAGCTGGTTTCTTGGGGGAGTTCCAATAATTCCTTAAACTTTGTGCTATTTTTATTAGAGAATCAAAATGTAGGGAAGGAAATGTTTTCACAAAAAATTGAAGTCCATTTTTAGTTCCTTTTCTATATCAAATAATTTCTAAAAAAAATTCATGTAACGGTACACACGAATATACACAAACGAAACATTCTGAAAAATATTTACATATCTTCAGATAAACTTATTTTTGCAGTTGCTTGATAATATCCATTACTACTAATTGTATGGCGCTGCGATAAATGTATCTGTTTTAGTGGCACTTCACCAAAGCTAGTATTTTCATGAGCCTAAAAATGAAGAACGTTTATAGTCCGTTATTTGTACATTTTATGGTTGAAATGAATGTTATATGTATTTACTTTCAGTATTCCTGTTGCATCGAAAGCGCCTTTAATTTTATTATTTAATTCTTCATTGCGCAATTTGAATGATGTGTTCATAAGAGTTGCATGCAACTTAACTTTGTCAGTTTCTTTCCGTAATAAGCCTAAAAAATATATCTATTATTAATATATTTGCGTTCCATTCTTGAAATAGTATAGTGCTCCCTTGAAAAGAAGCCGTCACCATTCCCGCTACTGTTGTAGTTGCCGCGGTGAGTAGGTAATACCGGAGAGAACTATATATTTCGTCTTTTTTTTTTCGATAGATGTTGCCGCGGCAGTGCTGACCGTAATTTATGGCTTGTCGTTGTCGCACACCTCCTCGCACGTTCTCAGTTCGTCTCACTCGCCACGACAGAGACCAACGGCTAGCCGAATAGACTACACGTCTTCAAAAGAGCTCATGCCCGGTTCCGAGGTGCGGCTTCTTTTCAAGATAAAACTGTATATTTTTTTACCTATGTCAGCATAATAAGCTGCAATTGTATCTACTATTTCTTGCAAAGCTTCATTTGTATTACTTATTCTTGCATATAAAACTTTTGCATCAGTAGGATCATCATTCATTATTTCAGTCCCTTTTATACGTATTTGAATTTGACCATATTTTTTAATTATAGGTCTATAATTTGTTGCAAAAGAATTATGAAATAACTTTAATGAAGTTTGTGATTATAATTATTTTAAATACAGTGACTCCCATATTGTGCGTAACTCGGGACTCGCAACACGTATATATAGAGTGTCCGAGATTGCGGGATAATCCGATACATGCAATATCTTGATGCAAAAAGGTACCGAAAAATTCTTTACCGTTTTGGGATCCGGGGCTTCGATCTCGAGATATTAAGGGAGAACACCGCTGTGGCGATTGGAAAAATAAGGCTTTTTTCAGAATTTTTTCTGGAATAATTTACAGTTTTCATATAAAATTTGTATTAACAACTTTTAGCACAATGTCTTAAGACATTATAAAAAAATGAATAGAAAACCACGCATAGATTTTAATATATTAATTAATTTTCTAGACGACTCAAAAAAAGCGGGTCGCTGGCGGATGGTATAACTTTGAAACGGCAGCTCCGAAATCAAATTTAAATCATTTTTTATAAACAATTTCAGCGTAGTTACCGTTACACGTATCTTTTTTTTAAACAAATTGGTTTTGAAAAAATGGAGCGCTTTACAAGAAAAAGTTATGAAAATTCGGAAATAAGATGGACAGATTTTCGAGCGTATTTCAAACAATTTGTTTTCCATCAAAAAGTCTGTACGTGCAACGGAAACTATACTCATATAGTTTATGAAAAAAAAATTAAATTTGATTTCAGAGTTGCTGTTCCATAGTTATACATCCCGCCAGCCACCTATGTTTTTTGCGAGGGTTAGAAGATTAATTAATACATATATAAAAGTTTATGCATATGTTTTACAATTCATTCTTTTTATAGTCTCTTAAGGCATTGTACTAAAAGTATGTAATAAAAATTTTATACGAAAATTGTAAATTATTCCTGAAAAAGTTCTTAAAAAAGGCTTATTTTTTCAGCCTCCACAGTGGTGTTCCCCCTTAACCCTTTCGATACGGCGTACATTTCCGCGAAAGTGCTTTTAACTAAGTTTTTTTTGTTTAAACTATCGGAAATGCCGACTGAAGTCGGCGCTAGGAACGAAGACTCGTTCCGTGCCGCCGGATATATCCGGCACTCGGCCACACAGGTCATCAGATGCCTGCCGGATATATCCGGCGCTCGTACCGAAAGGGTTAACAGTTTAATATCAATGGTGGAACTTCCGGGTCGCGCAATTCAAGCATTTCATATCTTTTTACAACTCAATATGTCCATCATGCTGTCGCCTCTTGTTATTCTCTACTCTTCTCTATTCTTCTCAACACCGCCCAATTCGAATTATTTATAATTACTCTGCATAACATCTTGTTGAAGGCGACCACGTTTTGCCCAAATTAAGAATACGATTCCGAACAGTTTTAAGAATCGATGGGGATAAAAATGCATAGTACGTACAATATTCCTTCTTTATAGAACTGGTAAACAAGTCCGATATCAGGTCTATAGGGAGGAGCAGGGTCACGTATTTAACACCTCATTACATACTTCATGCTGGGTCTTTGATCCGACCATCCAACAAGGAGAACGAACAAACACGGTTCACGAACAGTGTCCACAATACAGTTTGCAAAATACTTACGAAAACTGAATTTGGTATCGAAATCAGTTTTTTGCCATTATTATTTCAGAAGCAAACTCTTAAGAAACTGTTCGCAAACAACTTGCAGCTTGCGAATTATTTGTCAGTAAGTATCCATATCAAATAAAAAGTATCTCACGGACTGATTTTCAAGCGTTTGCGTATTCCGATGAAGACAGACTTTAAAACGCTTGTCGGCATAAATAACAGAAGAAACATGGGTTGGGCACGACTTCCGGTTACACAGCGAGGGTGAACATCGGTTCCGTCGAGAAGGAATACTGTATGGAAATCGCGAGAGCCTCACAATATGGGAGGCATTACTATATCGTGATAGTTGCATACTTCACAACATGTTCTTTACAGTAATTTAATGCTTCGATAGCTTGATTTATTTCTGCATCATCAAGTAATGTCAATACCCCAAGAGTAAGATGCAATTTGCTTGGTATTTGAAAAATTGTTTCATCCACACCTTTTGACGTTTTTCCCGAGTTTGTAAGCACATCATTTTTGAACATATTAAATTTCATTATTACATGCCCTTCGTTTAAGGGTATAGATAAGAAGTGTGTGTAGGTCAGCCTTTTTCTAGATGCTGCTATTAATAAGTTTATTCTACGACGTGCCGTTATTATTCCTTTACGATCATGTCCAGTTATGACTGTAAGTATATTAGATTAAATTTATATCGTCGCGTTAATTGTACATTGCGCGAACGAAGATTTATATTTTAATTGTAACAGACAAAAGTATATTTACCAATGTCTCCATCCTGGCCTATGCTTGGAATTTGAATAATAGTTCTAGTTTCAGCTTCTAATTTCTTACGAGTTGTATTTTTAGTTCCAATAATAAATGGAAAGAACGATCTAAAATGTTATTAACTGTCATTACTATCGTGACCTTTTCATTGTACCATGTGACATGTTTATTTTAAAAGATAATTTTTACTTTGCAACATGAAACGTGTGTTTAAACTTTGATCCTTCATATGGCACAACTTCTATGTCACTATTAACATATTCGTCCTCACAATCCATTGGATCATCTTGGTAATCGTCTTCGATATATGGAGACATATTTTGAGTGTTTGCCCGTTCGCTATTGGGTAATCTATAACACCGGTTATTTACCCACAGTAACTCTGGTTTGAGAATATTCATTTATCTGGAAATATTGCACTTTGGCAATGCACTGCTTGAAGATTTCTTTCACAATGACTTCAGAATTCAGCCTTCAGCTGTAAAAAAAATGGAAGATGGGAATGAATAATAATAATAACAAGGATCAGTGTTGGAGCGATGGGGTTGCAGTGGTAATGTGTGGTGATTGACGCAGGCGCAGTTCATGCAGTGATACCAGATCGGGGACGGGTTTCCTCGAGAATTTCCCCCACCTCGCATGCACACTATGCAGGAGTCGCGTATGTGATCTACACGCACGTGATTGGTGCATAGTGTGCATGCGAGGTGGGGGAAACTCTCGAGGGAACCCGTCCCCGATCTGGCATCACTGAGTTCATGCACTATAAACACCGCTCCTCTGTAGGTGTTTCCCCCTCCCTCGCTGCAACTCCATCGCTCCAACACTGACAGGGGGCGAATTCCACTTACGCCCAAATCGCCCATGATTTTCATTAAGGTAGGTTTTCCTGTACGCGACTAGACACAACGTCAGGAATTTCAAAGTCAATTTTCTCGAAAATGAAGTGTAATATCAAAAAAATTTATTCCTGTCTCTCGACTTAATCACTCGTTATGAGTCGAAAAGAAAGAGTAACTTTTTTTCATATCGCGCTTCATTTTCGAGAAAATCGACTTTGAAACTCTTCACGTTGCGTCCTGTCGCGAATAGGAAAACCTACCTTAATGAAAATCACGGGCGATTTGGGTGTAAGTGGAATTGGCCCAGGAATAGTCCAGAGTTGCCAGGAATTTCCCTGCAACAATAGAGGGGGAACATGCGCGTAATGGAGGGAAACATCTACAGCAGTGGCAGTAATGTGTGCACGGCGTCATCGCACACGCATTTACCGCCACTGCTGTAGGTGTTCCTCCTCACTACCATAGAGAAAAGCCTGGCAACCCTGGATAAGGTTATTCTTGATTGTTCTTGATAGCCAATCAGAAAAGTTGCTGAAAATTGTCAACCCCACTTCTGCCTCTCGAGTCACGCTATGGAAAACAGCATTCTCATCTTATCTATTATAACACGAGGGTCCGTGGCGCGGACCAGTGGATGATTTGGACGGTTATCTCGCGCATGCGCGTCGATTTTAGCATCAGTATAGTACAAGTTTCGATAAAATGGGGTACCTTCATCACCCCATTGCTTTCCCGTCAATAATAATACACCTATTAGTTGCGCCCCAACATAGATACGGTACTGCAAACGCCGCGCATGCGCGAGAAAACCCGTCCCAAATCCCATCCCTGGCGCGGACCACAGCGCCACTGTGCGCCACGCGGCCGTGGCCGTTTTGTTGGTAGGCGTGGGTAGCGGCCTGAGGCGACCGTAGACGACTGCTTTGAATTTCCGACTTCTATTCTAACAAAATTTCTTCGACTTTTATGCTGATAATGCTAATGCAAAAATAATACTAATGCGAATATACTATAATGAACAATATTCATATACTGCAAATAAATAGCGCTACGAATTGCTCTTTTCAGTACGCATTCGTCTTTTTATCCCACTAATAAAAACAGTTTTTTTAAACAGGGGCGTCCGGAGACTTTTTTCCAGGGAGGAGGCAACTTTGGGATGATGGTAAAGAAAAATATACCCCTCATTCTTTTTTTAACCCATTTTATAGTGCCAATTTAATTAAATATTTAAAACCGGAATTTAAAAATATTCCCTTTTTTAGTATTTTGAAAAATTAACGATTTTTTCTCAAAAGCCGGGGGGGGGGCAACTGCCACTTTTGCCCCCCTCCCTTGCGGACGCCTATGTTTCTAAATATCAAATAGTTACAGTCATAATTTCGCAAGATGTAATTTCTATGTACAACCTGTTCAATAGTGGCTGCATACAAAGGCAATTTCTGTAGAATAAAATAGCGAAAAGATGGTCACAAATAAATTTAGTTCGTTTTGAATACGTATTGTCCGCACTTTTTTGTAAACATATTTATTGTGTTTATAAATATACACTTTGTGTATATTACATATTTTACATTACACATTATCTAACAGGGGTTATTCAACATACCTACCTATTCTGCACGCTGAAAAAGGCATTCTAGGGTAGATGTCCCAATTACCGTGCCTTGACGCCGACTTGCTCACGAAGGAATTAATTACTGACTTATCTTACTTTAATTTTGCCTAGTGAAAAGTAAAAATGTTCATTTTTTATATTTTTTTAATTGAAATAAAAATACATGTTTTTGTTCCAATTACCGTGCCCTGAAAAATGCGTTGTCCCTATTCCCAGGCCCTTTTTTAAATAGCGTTCCCGCGATTAGGTTATGTCTTTCAACTTTGAACTGTTCGAAACATTTTTTTGCTCTACGAGAGGTGTTTTTATATAATTTTAATATGACCTTTTCATTACAAAAGCAAAATATGCAAATATAAATTTCTGTTCAGCCGTTCTGAGAAACGAAAGTAAGGTTAGGTTTAGCAGTTACAGGGGGAGCCATTGGGCACCGAGGGAGCACGCGTTAAATTCCTGTCCCAATTACCGGATTTACTTTAAAAATACGAAAACGTTTCAAAAGTACTCATTTTACTATTTTTTCGTCGAATTTAAACTTGTTATGATATAATAAACACTTTACATAAGTGCAAATCATGATAATTATCAATTTATTCACTTCTGTAAAGTACGTGTTCCTTACCGTTTCCGGTAAGGATTTAGGTAAATCCATCGAAATCTTCATATGCATTTTTGAAATTTTTTACTATGCTTTAATTGTTTAAAAATGCAACCTTTTCCTTTGTAACATATACATTAATAGCTTAACTTACTTAAAAAAATTTCTTTTCTTATTTATTTATGCGAGTTTTTTGTACGGCTTCGTTAAACATAAAGGTACGGTAATAGGGACAGGGCACGGTAATCGGGGCATCTACCCTATAGCGCTATTTATTTGTTTTATTTATTCTTTTGTTGCGCTATTTTTTCGCAACACTTTAAATCGCAGCAGTTGTATCGAAATTTCGATATTTATGGATTAAATATCGATACTGAAATACATCGTTACATTAACTATCGACACAAACTATCGATATTTGGATTGAAAAGTATTGATACTCCAACTGATCTGAACTTATCTCCCATCACTAATCTAACTGCTGTAACGGCGTCGCACATGTTGCATTTACAAATATTTACGAAACCACAGCCAATGATAATTCGTTGATGGAATAAAAATGAGAATAGGCGTTCTTACCATTTAAATTTGAGTTAAGAAGACGACGTATTATATTTTAAATTTATTTGACTGACATGTAATCTTGCTCCAAGGAAATATGTCTATTAATGTTACTGTCAATGGAAATCCCATAAGCATTAAACGAGGAAGAATGGTATTGTCCGATTTAGATCAAATCAAGAAAAATGAAAGGGATCGGCGTCGAAGGTTACGCTTGGAACAGGTATACATAATACATATTACAAGTTATTTTAAAATTACTCGAAACGAGTTTTAAAATCATAAAGAAAATAATGTTTTGATATGTCTCATTGTTAGTGCACGTAATTTATTTCATCGTGCTGCATGTTTGTCGAGAAAAATAAATCGAAAAATTGAAATAAATCGGTGAACATAATTTCTGTAGGTACGACAACAATCGAAAGAAATATCAGATAGGCTTCTGGAACGAGCTAAGAATATAGCGAAGGAGGAACTTAAGAAATTTGAGAACAGCGATAATCAAAATTTGAGAGATATATATAATGAAAAAATCATGGAAGTTCAACAAAAATATCAAGAAGATATGGCAGATATCGGTGAAGCTCATATATGTGCAATGTTGGAACCCGATTATAACGCAGTGGTTCAGGAAAAAGAAAAGAGAAATAGATTGGCGGCATTGAAAAGAGCAAAGCAAGCAATGAAAGACGTTAATAATACACGAGTGAGATATTTTAATTACATATTTTCGTAGAGTTGAATTTAACATATTGTATTAGAGAGTTTATAAAAGATTGAGTAAAATCTGTGTAGAAGGATATGGCGCAACAACTACATCGAGAACGATTGCATCAAGTAAGAGACTTAGAGAAGCGCAGGTCTACAATGGTCGCAGAACTTCCCCGGAATACGATACGAGGAAAGAACGTCATAAGAGAAGATATTGATGGAGAGAATGAACAACATAAACCCGTGAAGAAAAGGATAAAAAAAATTACGGTTCGAAAGTCACCGGGAAAAGTTACAAAATCGTATATAAAAGTATGATGTTTACCTTTAAATGTAACAAGAAATGTATAAGTATATAACCATGCTCGCTAACTTTTTTTGTAGGTTGTTACCAGTGATTTTAAAACATGCTCCCCAGTTTTAAGACCAAAATCAAAAGCCTCACCTGTTCAGTCTTCAGTTCCAAAAAAACAATGCGTTGTTGATTCAGTCGCAGCGCCGTCGACATCGGGAACCACAGCTACTACGAACAATACCGAACGAATTGTAGATATACTCGAACCTGAACACGACGACAAAAATTCTAGGAAAGCAACAGCAATTTCAAATGACGCTCCAATAGAAGCTGACAGAATATCGAGGTATGGACTGTAAACATTAATTTTAATATAAAGTCGTTTCATTTATAATCTTTTATTGCTTCAGGTATAATCCAGAGGATTACGTGCAACCATCTTCAGATTCAACTGCCACCAACAATGGAAATAGTACTAACTCATTTAGTGACGATTCATCATATTTTTCTGATAATAGCGAACAATCAAGAACATCAAAGTACACGAGAATATCGAAGCATGTTAGTTGCCCAGCAAATAGTAAAGTGCAACTGTACGATCATAGTAAACATCAAAGAAGCATGTATGAGAAACCAGTTGGTGTAGTTGAAAAAATACATCTATGGAATGAGGTTTGTAATTGTATAACAAATAAGAATAACAAACACTTATAATAGTAATAAAACTTGCTAAATTGCCAACATACAAAATGAGCAATCTAATGCTGAAATTTACGAATTCTTTATTACAATATAGTTGAAAAAATATGTAGATTTTATGTAAGGAAACTTAGGGGATTTTGAAATCTTGGAAACTGTGACTCTGAGAATGAACAGTAGCAAAAAGTTCAAGTTTTGATATTCGTGGAAAAATAAAATTGCCAAAAAATATAAATTGATACATCATAATCATAAAGAATCAAGAAAGCAGAGTTATTTATTCAAAATATGATGTGAAAGTTACAAAACAACTTATATAATTGCGAGAATCTAATCGCCTTCATCACTTCTATATTATGTTTTATTCTCACTTCAGATGAACCTCTTTTTCAGACGATGATATATTTATGAAATAATTATTCACGAAATTTGTACGGATCTTTGTAGAAACTCAAATCCATTTGAATGTGATCCACCATATCTCTGCACATTTTCAAGTTGATACATCTGATTATTATAAATCCCTTTGAATTTTGCAATTAAGGGGATGTCGGTAATAAGTTTTTTATGAGTTGAGGCATATCGGAGGTTTCAATATCACCTTCATTTCTTAAGTGGCATTCGAGTTTTTTTGGTCTTGGAGCAGTTTTCTTCTTTCCGAGTTTAGGGGCGACTTTAACGATGCCATACAACTTTTGTAAATATTCTTTCGTGTTTATAAAAATAGCGGAGATATTTTAGGTCGATGAAGTTATTGTCCCACCCTGTATAACAAAGTCTTAAAGAAGCAGGAGTTAAAGACAGTAGTAACAGCCCAGGGATGTATTCAGAATACTTTTTGGGACGACCGTACTTGAACCCTTTGATCGACAGTGACTGAAATACCTTTCCATGTTTTTCAGACCTTTCCTCAAGGTTACTATTATCTGCTGGAAAAGTTTTGTGCAGCTAATCTCTGCACTCTGAATACATGCTGTCAGGTGTGAACGATAAGGTCTGTGCGCAGGATGAGTCACAGATTCATGAATGAAAATTTTTCGATTTTAATTAAATCTTTATAGGAGTATGTATTACTAATCGATGGGTAAGACTTTTAAAATGAAATTACGCCTCGACAGGACCTTATTCGGATTATTTTTAGTTATACGTAATGAATTACATATAATTAGAAATAGTATGAAGAAGGTTGTGGTTATACTCATTTCATCGACAAAACCCTGCTTATCCATTGGTAATATTTTCGTGAAGATATGATATAAAATATCAGTCATCGCTCAGTTAACTGAAAAAAGTGTTAGGTTCCAAAGCAAACATTCAGGAATCTTGAAGAATGTATTTTATGCATCTGAGCAGTCTTGCTGGGAAAACACATGTTTGCCAATTAAAATAGATAAGCCTTTTGTATTTGTAGAGTCTTGTAATGAATGGCGAAAAACATGTGGCGGTTTTTATTTACAAGAACATGGTTTGACGGACCACTTGAGTGGGTCTCCAGCTGTTCGTTGGATTATTGGTAGAATAGACATAGTGAACTGCTGGAGACTCGCGTAAGGATTGTAGTATATAGGGTGAGGCATATAAAAGGTGATAACTGAATATTTTAAAAAATAATAGTAAAATTAATGAATTACTGACGTATTCGAATACTGGTGTATTTGAATAGTATGGTGTGAAGTGGGTCAAAATACTATTCGAATCCTTGGATATTCTAATTATATTCGCCAAATAATTGAGCAACTGAAGTATTCGATTATTCGAATACCGAAAAATTCGACAAATAGTCCCAGCCCTAATACTGATCCGCCCTCCATTTTTCCGGACTTCTCTGCTATGGGTATGTAAGCCCCAATCCCCCAGATATTAGGCGGAGTTGAAATTTAAATAAACCCGAACATCACCCCATCTTTGTGCAGCCAGGGTATCAAAGTACTAATGTCCAAAAATTATGCTGCATGCATCCCTGAGGTGTTAACCGCTGACATTCAAGAATGCTACCATACTTGACCTTTTCTGCTTTTATAAGTTTTTTATACCTGTTCTGCCACGAATAATGACTCCGGAACCTCTCATTTCAATAAATAGAATTATCGGGTCTGAAATGCGACATACAATGTTATGTGGATTAACCCTTCGTAGTCACACGGGGTGTATTGTACCCTAAGAGTACCCTCACAATAGTACCTTCTATGCTTCCGATGTATTATTCCAGGGTTGCAAACACGCCAGTGCTAGAGAATGGAAGGAACCGCTTCGGCGTGAAAACGAGAAGCAAAAAACAGTTTAAGAATTAATATAATATTTATGTTTCTAGCCAAGTGCAATAGACTTAGCACAAGAAATTGGCCAACCACAAACAACTGAAACACATTCAGCAGAGAATCGTAAATTTAATGCCCAGAAACGCGGCGAAAACGCAATGCTACGGGAAAAAGTACGTCGAGATTATCAAGCATTCGTGCAGAATTTAAGTCACCTTGCATCCGAGGAACGAAAGTTGAAAGCTAGCCAAATTGAACGCTACCCGGTATATTCTATTCCTTTCTAAATATTTGTTTCCGATTTCTACTGTAAATTATAAATTACATTATACTTGTCTTCTATTAGAAAGATGTACATATGCAAGAGGAACGAAGAAGGATATTAAGAGACGAACATAAAAAGAAACTGAGTCGTGCAATGAAGACTTTATTAAATGACGAGTGTTTGCAACAATGCAAGTCATATCCCATGGAGAAACAAATTACTCTTACGCCTAGAGATAATAATAAAATTGATGAGATGCATGTCTCTTGGGACGTACCGTGTTCTTCCCACGAATATAAAGAAACTAGTAAAAACTCACAGAATAAATGTAAAGAGAATGAAACTTCGCGTGACGAACAAATACTGAGTATGTTGCAAAAAGTTGAGAAGCAAAGGCAGTTGTTATTAAAAGAATTTGGAGCAAACCTGCCAAATGATATTTTTAATGCAACTGTAAAGCCTTTATTTGAAAAAGAGAAATCAATTCAAGGACAATCAATTACGCCGCAGAAGACGGATACGCAAAAGCCGTCGTCGCCTGAAATTCGAGTGATAAATTCATCTTGTCATTGCGAAAGTACTAGAACCAACGAAATGGGAGAGAAAGATAACGCATCCACTGGCAAAGTAGAAACTGCTGTGCAAACTACAACAGAATGCCAGCATAATATAGCTGAAGATAAAAGCATACAAGTAGAGTTAATACAGGAAAAAGAAAGTGACGTTCATTCTACTAACAACGAACCTAAAGCGACTGCTACACATTACCCAATTGAGCCAATAGTTACAGTTATTACAGCTAAAGCAGATAGCAGCGAATCAACAAGCTCTGTAGCGACAAATAGAGTTACTGATAATGACAAACAAGATCCAAAGGTAACTTTTAAAAACGAGTGTGACGGAAAAGCATTACGTCAGGTTCCATCGAAAAGGTTTCAAAAGTCCTGTACAATGCGAGCAAGCAAAACTGCATCCTTTACGAAGAAATTTTCAAAAAGCTTACGAAAAGCGCGTTACAGTGGTCTGAAAAAGGTGCACAGCGGTACAGCAGATGTGCCTAGTAAAAGAATTAAGATATATGTGAATAATAACGGGTGCAATATTAAAGTTAATCCGCCCGAAACTGCAGACATAGCTGTAGATGTAAGTACGCAAAGTTCGCGAGTATATTTAACAGGCACCCAGGAGCAGTCTACAAGTAAATTACATTGCGCGCAGTCAGAATTAAAACGAATTAAAACAAAAGACATTTCAGATTCATCCACATCTTTTGCCAGCCCACCGCCGATGAAACCTAAAGATATATTTGAAGTTTTAAACAATAACATTTCTATTCTCGAAATGTTAGACTCTTCAGCAAACGAAACTATGAAATTCTTGAAAAGGGACGTAAGTCCTGTATCAACACCGAACACTCCTTCGCCGCGTACTATGAAGATGCCTTCAAACGTGCCTCGTCTTAATAAAATTAGTAGAATGCTTAAATTCGCATCTACAGAGAAGCAAACAAATGATAATAATACACCCCCGCCTACGAGAAGTGAATACACAACATCGACCGATACATCTGATTATCAACAGAACGAGCACATGTCGTCTGAAAGCAATACTGCGTCGCGGAAGCAACCATTAGTTTCGCTAGAGTTCTGTTTATGCAAGAATCCAGAATGCAAACTAATGCATGCGAAATTTAACAATATTCAAAATTCCGCATTAAAGAATTGCCCTCAAATATTGCAAAAGTATGAAGATCTGCAAAACATGTGCGCCGAAAGAATAGTTTCTTTGACAAATCTTATTGAAAAAGTTCGAAGCGATCAAAAAGGTACATTATTTTTTAAAGCTAATAACTATATCATATAGCACAAAAGAAAACGAAGGAATTATAGACCAATAATTGTTTTTAGGTATGGAACTCTCTGGAATTAGTGCAGATGATGAATCTAGTTTAATGCAATTACCTCCGCCGAAACTAATGGCTAATGATCTGCAAAGTATCCGCAACCTTGTAGAAAATATAGAGGCAATTCATAATCAGCTTGCAGCAACACTTATTGAATCGCAAAAAATTATTAAAAATAACGCAGTTGTCCGAGAAGAAACTCGTCAGGCTAAAGAATTGGAGGTAATAACTCAAACAAGTGGAAATACTTCTAAAAACGTAACGCACTCTGTTGATTCAAAAGCAAAAGTACCAAAAACCAGAAGTAAACCAAGAATCATAAGTGAAGAAAGAGTCAACATACAACTCGATGCATTTAAAATACAGCATAGACCTCAAACGTTACTGTCTGTACCGGCAGAACGTGATTTCAGGCACTCTTCGAAAGTTCACGATGAAAAGATGATAGAAATGATATCGAAAGAAATTTTAGAACAAAGCAAGAGTTTTAGTAATAATGCAACTGAGACGAAAGAAAGTGATAAACCTATGGTAAATCGTGTAATTCAGACGCCCACAGACACCGATGATTCTAAACCTGAATCTTCTGTAAGAACACAAAGAAGTGGTATTACTACAGAAAAACGTTCCAATAAAGAGGTAACTCGTGGTTTTAAGCGACTAGTAGTAATCTGAATACTTTGAGTGGCACAAGGTTTGGCGAAATATCGTTTTAAGTCGGTAAAACTAGTTTCAAGCGGTTGTTTCGACTGATAAAGTTTTGTGGTGCTCGCTTCGCACGTTGAACATACGCTGACACTAATAAAAATGTAAACTTCTATATTTTTTATTAGATCTTCGCGAGAGTACTGCCAATAGATGGGCAAGCATCTTTCGATGAAAATAAATCCAAATACGGGTCAACCCACGACAAATCGAATACTTTCAGCAGTTGATGTTTGGGATTTTTTATGAAATTGAAATATGACGTAGTCCACTTGGAATCAGAGGTGGTTTAAGTCATCAGTGTGCAGGTTTCGGATTTATTTAAAAAAATACTGATCGTCAAAGTTTACAATCTTTACACATTTTCGCGGAAATGAGGTCTATGAATGAACTTTTATGTCCGGAACTATATATTATACCTTCATGAAAAAATTATCTTTTGGTCTAAAAATTCATTCGTACAAGAAGAGAATTATAAAAATCCTTGTTCTTTAAATGTCACTCCAGAATCGCGGTTTTAAAACATTCTGTATAAAATAAGACTTCATCTAGATTGGTAACTTTTAAATACACTTTACAGCGAACTGTTCACCTCTTGACCCACAGTCCAGAGGTGAACAGTTCGCTGTAAAGTGTATTAAAAAAAATGCGTTTTAAAAAAAATCATCTGTCGTATGTAGGCATTCGTCTGCCGATCCCTGACCACGTGATATAAGAACCAGGGTCGTTTGAAAAAAATGAAGTGCCTCGCGTAAGAAGTCTAATAGTATTGCGGGCAATTAAATATGATTTTTAAGAAAAAATACATTGAACACCTTAGTGACGTTTTGGCACATTTGGGTAGGGTTGTAAAATAATTTAGTGACTATTCGCGGTAGTCGTGTTCGCATCCTAACATACCACGATAGTTCGAAGCGCCCTTCAGTTTCGGCACTGCATTTTCATACAAGGCAAAGCAACAACTTTGTCCACCTGAAACATTTCCGATATTTTTGATGTTTGAAAAAATATTGTCCACGGAAGTTATACAGTAGTAAGGGGTCCATAATATGGCAGTAATAATTCTTTTGTGGGTGAAGGCGTCTTAGAGATTTCAAGGTCATCTTCATTTTTTTTAAATGGCATACGATATTTTTTGTCTCTTATGAATTAGCGGATGTTTAGACGATTTAGACGGTCTTCCGATGTCAAAGAAAGTGGTAAAGTAGTGACTCTGATTATAGGAGAATATGCTCGTAACGATGTCCACCTGCATCGATGCAATGTAGCAATTGTCGACTTGCTGAATTATTGGCCATTATGGCTCCTTTGATACCGAACAACTTTCGCAAATAATATTCTTTGGACCTCTAAACGTAACGAAAATTTTATGTGCGCAAAGTTATTGCCCTATGCTGTATATGTAGGCACCGGACCGCCGCATATATCCAATGTTCGCACCTAGTCAACGGTCTTCCATGTCGTACATATATGGCAGAGGCTACTTTTTGACGAGCCATACATACTGTAAACGTGGGTGACTTTGTGACTAATGGGGTTACTTTGTATTTCATTATTTCCCTGCGTTATTCATACGGTAAAACACACTGACTTTGTCACAACTTCAAATTTTATTTCTCACTTAACTATAAAAGTAATCATTAATTTGTCTCAAACTAGTGTATTGGTTCGGGATTATAATATATTGTTTACGTGTGACAATTGAAAAATATCAAAAAGTGTCGCAAAGGGACCTTCGCTTACAGTACGAGTTTTTGATTTCCATGTAGGGTGTCCACAGTCAGCGGGTTAAAGACCGCAGCGCGCTCCGTGTCAGACAACCAGCTTACGCGCGGGTGCTACGAGCGGTTGACCATACCGCTATATCATCGAAATGATGTTTACAAATAGTATTGTCGAGTCTCATATTCTTCTGAACCATGCCATTCATAGAGGGTGTCTCAAAATAATGGGCCAATTCGAAATATGCAAATTCTTCATGCAAAAAGACATCGAAAAGTCCTTTACCGTTTTGGGATCCGAGGCTTCGTTCTCGAGATATTAACAGTTGAATATTAGCGGTGGAGTTTCCGGGCCGCGCAGTTTAAAGTCGAAACAGCTGAGCGTGGAGCAGTGACCCCTGGTACGCACACGCAGGAGGCGCGCGTAGATACAGACCTACACACACAGTAGAGCCTACCGCGCTAGTTCAAAGCATGAAAGTGGGTTAGCGCGGTCGGCTCTACTGAATGTGTGAACCTGTATCTACGCGCGCCTCCCGCGTGTGCATGCCAGGAGTCACTGCTCCACGCTCAGCTGTTTCGACTTTAAACTGCGCGGCCCGGAAACTCCACCGCTAATATTCAACTGTTAATATCTCGAAAACGAAGCCTCAAATCTCAAAACGGTAAAGGACTTTTCGATGTCTTTTTGCATGAAGAATTTGGATATTTCGGATTGCCTCATTATTTTGGGGCACGCTGTATATACTTTAGAACTGCTTTACTGGCCGACATTTAGGCCACGGTCCAAAAGTTCATTCATCGGTCAATGAAACTTTTTCCATAATAATGAGGTCTGTAAATGTCAGCTTCCTGCTTCTTTCAGTATTTATGAAGTAAAAGTGTCTTTGCTCGATGGAAGTC
This sequence comes from Andrena hattorfiana, assembly GCA_944738655.2. Taxonomy (NCBI): domain Eukaryota; kingdom Metazoa; phylum Arthropoda; class Insecta; order Hymenoptera; family Andrenidae; genus Andrena; species Andrena hattorfiana. The sequence continues at coordinate 64,897,915 of OX122891.2, read as the reverse complement.
ACAAAAATGTGATGGACATTTTCCAGGGCAGGGGGGGGGGGGGGTAATGGTTGTGCTTAATGGTTGCAGGTAAGAACGCGATCAGAACTATTATATTATGCTGACAATTGTGCCATCTTCATGAAACGAGCAGGCTAGGCATATAATTTTTTTCTGCGATATTGATTTGAAGTTATAAAAGCTTTCATTGACAGTAATTGGTAACGCTACTGTCAAGCGAGGTTGTAAGCTAGCAGGGCGTTTTTTCTAATCACTCTGACTAACGTAATTAAACGTACGTAATATTGGTAGAAGTAATAAATTAACTTCGTTAATTCTAATAAATTTCCGGGTGTAAGAATTTGATTTTCTAACGGTCTTTGTAAGCTTGTGCGTGTTACAAGTCTTGTAACGGTTTCTCAAATTTCAGTTGCAAAAAAGTGCCATCCAGCATTTTGTGTCTTAGTTATAAATTTTTTTTTTACCTTCGTATTTTGCGCAATCGCACGTCAATTAATACAGAGTGGGTCACTAAAGCTGTTTTTGAGATATACCGAAATTATATTATTGAAAAAGCTTTCCGATGACATTTGGAGATATCATTTCAATGATATAAGGTGTGATCGGTATGGTCAACCGCGTGTAGCATCCCAGCGCATAGGCTGGTTGTGTATCTCATTGTGAAGGCAATTTATAAGTCATCGGTCTGAAGGAACTCTTATTTTATAAAAAAGCTTCAAACAATCTGGCTACATTTTTATTGATTCTCGAAATCGTGACCTCGATTTTCAAGTGATATTTGAAAAGTAAGAACTTTTTTATAATTTTTTTGTTATAAAGATCAAGCCTTCCTGAGATGAAAATTCATTCGCGGACCTCATTTTCGCGAGAATGAGTAAAAATTGTAAACTTTGACGGTCTGTATTTTTTAAACAAATGCGAAGCCTGAGAAATGATGAGTTACACCTCCCCTAATTTTTCGTGGACTGCGTCATATTTCAGTTTCATAAAAATCGCAGACATTGTCCGGAAAAAGTAATCGATTTAGCGTGGAAGGACCCCGCACATCAAAATTTGGAGTATTTTAATTATACGTATTTTGTATCACCTCTGAATTTAGTAGATCAATTCTGCATTACTTACGATTAGAAATAGGGTAAACCAACCAGTGATTGACCGCATACCAGTGAATAACCATTAGGCAAAGAAATGTAAATTATTAATTTAAAAATATTGTATGTTTATAAATGGAGTGTAGTTGCACTTTTGATATCCCATATTTTTAGTTACGCGCATTAAGCAAACATTAATAAGTACAATTCTTATTAAAAATATGTGGTCATTTACTGGGCTTCTACACGTTTTGCATTTTATGATCGTTTTTTTTTTAAATTACGATAAGAATAAGTAATTATTTTTATAGAAATTTCAAGAAAAATAAATTTAAATGTAATTCCAACAGTTGTTTTGTTGTTATACATAAATATATTCAAGTATTAATCTCAAAGGTCCATAAATTCAACAATTCGGTCATTCACTGGTTTACCCTAGTTCGAGTGAGATCGAGTTTAGACTTATTTTTGTGAAGAAAACATCGCCAATCCATTGGTAATGCTGTTATGAAGATGTAATAGAAAATATAGAAATTAAAATTTTTAGTTTGGCTACTCGAGTATTTGGGTACACGTCACAAATCAATAGCTCCAGGGAATAGTGTGTAGTTTAGGCGATCGGGCACAAATGCTTTGAGCTCGCTTTGTTTTCAAAGTAAAAATTCCCGAACATTTGGACGATGCATGCTTTCGATACTTTCCAGAATATCGACGTGAAAACGCGCCAGCGCCACTCAAACTGTTAACATAGTTATTTATTATTTTTTATTTTACTATTGACTACCCGTTTTAGTTTAAAAAAACTGAAGACTTTGTTCCGTTACTCGCTGATATCCCAAAAATATCAAGACCGACAGAGAATGCTATGTTTTACAATGGGAGAAGTAAACCACCGGTGAGCTTACTTAGCGGACCGTATAGGTAAAAAGGAATATTTGTTTTTTTCCCCTTTCAATTTATTATAATTCTGTTTTATGCCATTCTAATGAAAGTAAATTACAGAGCTGAGATTGAATCATCAGGCCATGAACTATCAACAATAATTGAATTTGATACACCAGATACTCTAAACAAAAGTCAGAACAATGTTAGAAGTCCATCATCAATAAAAAAAATTGCAGAGACACAAGTAATTAAACCTGCTGGTCGAAAGAATCCATCAGAAGATGCTGCTCCGCTTAATACACAAGCCGAAAATTTTGATAAATTCTGTACTTCTACAATTTCAAAACCATGTTCAGTGGGCTCAACACAAAAAGTGGAAGGGATTGTACCATGTTTCGATTCGTCAAAGCCGTCTGGAAGTACAGATAGCCGGAATTTAATGAAACATAAAGGCGACAAGAAAACGACTGTCACTCCAGAAACAAGTAATAAAAAATTACAATGCGATACAGAAAATCAACCGTGTCTCTGTCAGATAGAAGAATTGCAATCGATTGCTCCTATAATAACTAGTCCAAACAAAGAAGACAAAAACAGCAAAGACAACGTAACGTCGACAAGTTCAAATAGTTTTTCTGGATTATCTGGAGTCTCTCAAATAGCAAGTACGCCATCATCTGACATATTTAAATATGCATCGTCTCCAGAAGAAATGGAAATAGCGCTTAAGAAACTTGGTTTAGGCTGGGCAATAACAACGTTAAAGAAAACGCGCGAAGCAAGTGCTTTAAGTTCATCATCGAATTCCGATGAACGAACACCAATAAATACTGCTAAAAGAATAATCTCACCAGGCAAAAACCAATTTGATAGCAATTACGGTTTGCCAGACTTCAGTGATGTGTCTTCAATTTCAATCAAGGAAGCTAGTAAAAGTACTGAGCAAGCAGTACTGCTAAAAGGGAGAACTTCTACACCAAAACTGGAAAATTCTAAATCCGTCAGTGCGAGGATAAATTCTCGTAACACGAACGTTTCTGAAAATGATCAGGAACCCGGTGATAGTTTGGTAATTCCTAATATATCCCTATACAAAAGGGGACAAAATATATCAAGAAACTAGACAATCACTGACATATTTCTTATTACAAGTATTTATATAGCCAATTAAAAACTAATTTCTTTTAAACAAATATATTAGCATAGAGTTTACCTTAGTATATATTTTATACGTGTTAAATATAAATAATACTCAAATGCGTATAATATCTTACTTTTAATATGAGACTACAGTACAAACTTTTCAATTTTTGGCACCCTATGGGCCGCTCTCGTGTTAGCCGCTACGAATAAATTAGTAATAAACGAAACATAGTTAGTGAAAGAGATACAATGAAGTTCCAAAATCCGCCAATCGTAAACGAAAAGTTATTTCAAACCTCAGGACGAACAACTTGAATGAAAGATAGGGAGATGAAGACTGAGGCCTCATATAGGCTTAACCCTTTGCAGCGTGCTTCAAGTGAAAATCATCTGTCATAGGTGGGGCGACATTCACCTGTATACCCCTACGTACTGGTGGGGTATTACAGACATTTAAGGGGACATTCTCATCGAATCGCTCAAAAAATAGGTGACCGTTACGTTTTTTTTTTTTAAGAGTATGCAACTTACGGTAAAAAACATGGCCTTAATTTATTTGTTATACAAGGATATGAAAAAATCTTTTTCCATTTTCCTGTAGAGCAATGTTCTTCAACCAGTGGTCCGCGGACCGGCACCGTCCGCGGAAAGGCTCCCACAGACCAACGCGAATTTTCGCGGCGGCAGCGGATCCGCCGCGGTTCAGCAGTTTTTTATACGTGGCGGCTTATCTGATCCGCGCCGCGAATATTCGCGTTGGTCTGTGGGAGCCCGAAATCTCCTGCCGGTCCGCGAAAAATTACAATATTATATTCTTATTGTTATTTAATTTTTCATTTTTTTAATTTTATAACATTAGATTTAATAAATAAAATACTATCTATATTGGTTTTTATTTCTGTCTTATTTTCGTCGGTGTGCAGGTGTAAAAAGGTTGAAGAACGCTGCTGCAGTGGCTCGATTTCTACGTAGCGCTTTGTGCACTTAGGGCTGCCATCCGTAAAATCACTAATCTAGGACAGAGAGCAGTAAAACCTCGGACATTTGTACTTGAAACCCGGGCAGGCTTAACTATTTCTTACATTAGGTACGATATCCCAAGACGAAAATTTCTGTGAATTATAGACTACAACCGCAATCAAGAAATAAAGATAAAATATTTATGATTTTTTGAGCGAGCAGCATCGAAAAACCCCGATCACTACAGAAAATCTCCCAGGGCGTCCTCGGAGGCCCTAAAAAAGAGGACAAATCCGGGGAAAAGCGGACGGATGGCAGCCCTATGCGCACTGCTACAACAAAAAGAGGCGCCGACGGGAGCCAGTATAACACGACGTAGGATTGTCTCAAATAAAAAAACCAAAGATATTCTTATATGTTGTATCAATCGCAATCTTATCAGCCTCTAAGAGGGCAAACAAAGCAGAATGACGATGTTTGGTACACGTTTGAACACAAACGTGCTAAAAAAGGAGCTAGTGGCTAGGAGGCTAGGGTTCAATAACTAAAAACTGATCTCTAAAATTTATGATCGAAGTCTGATACCATAGCGAATTCAATTACAAAGAAAATGCCACCAAAATTTTTGGAGGCGGTTCATAATTTATTTTGTTATGCTGGCTACCGTTCGGTAAATTACATGTTTCGAGATAAACGCGTTTATATAGTTTTGCTTGTATGTTGCGGCCGTTTGGAGATCGAGTCCCGAGTTGGGCATTAGGTATTCGACTGATCTTCGAATAAACATTTCGAATAAAATGAAGTTATTTGTTAATACGGAATAAATGTTTAGTCGAATAAATTTGTAATCGTTATTCGTTATTCGAAGGACCTCCGTGGCGACTAAGCGTCACGAATAAGCCGGTTCGGCTCGGGCCCCGAGTCATGATACCCCCCGGCCCAACGGAGGTCGAGAGCCACGGGACGTGAGCCGCGGCGGCTCGGAATTCCGACTCCTAACCCACGCTTATTCGTGTCGCTTAGTCGCTACAGAGGTCCTTCGAATAAAGAATAACTCTACGCGTAGAGATGACATGAAGTCACATAGACTTATACAATACACTCGAAAGCGTGACGTCACTTGGCTTGACGGGGGCTTCGGTTAGTGATTCTCTAGGGCAGGGCTGCACAAGGAGCTGTTTTCAGCGCCTAGCGGCGAGCACCAGTCATGCGTCGGCCTGTCTCCTCGTTGCTAAGGGTAGAATCAGTGAGGAGAACTGCAGTAGTGCAGGTGCGTGCTCGTAGGCTTGCTGTTTATCGATCTCTTTCTATCCGTATTTCTGTCTCTTTCTTACAGTTTCTTTCTTTGTCTACTTCCGCTTTTGCCCCAAATCGCAGCAACCAATCAGCGATACACGTTGTTCCGATCACTCTCTAAATAGAGCAGGGGTGTCGAACAAGCGGTTTGCGAGCCGCAGTGGCTCCTTCTCCTCTTCGCCTGCTCCGTAGAGCCGTAGGAGAACATCGCCCTCCACACCTATTTCACTCTGATGAATTTCTCCTTCGGGTACCGCAGTCTCTCCCTGCTAGGTCTCGTGCAACTCTTGGAGAAAAATAAGTGGGGGAACCGGTTGACCGGAGGCCCGTGTCGTGCGGCTCTCGGAGTGGGGAATTTTGACACTCCGAAATAGAGGATCACTAGCTTCTGTTGGCATGACGTGCCAGCATCACCAACACAAATATACCGTTATTACTGTAGATGTTCCTCTTCTCCTATTTCGTACTACGTCATGTGGTCTCTACCAGAGATCGGCGGGCTTCAGCTACCGCTGATGGAGGGGGAAACACCTACAGGAGTGGTGGTAATGCGAGCGTGAGACGCCACGTAGAGGCGACACCACGCCATTACCGCCGCTCCTGTAGGTGTTTCCCCCTCCATCAGCGGTAGCTGGAGTCCGCCGATCCCTGCATTAATTCTCTACATATGGCAACGCCGGTCTCAAGCTCTTGTTTAGGCTCCGACTTATTGTCAGTCCCGGAAAAAATCTGATTTATGACACCCTCAAGTGCCGGTCGTGATTTTTCTTTTCCAAGACCCTTCTCGACGACAGCTAAATAACTGCTTGAGAATATGTCGAGAAACAGTAGCAGTCCCATATTTCTTACACCCTGTGTAGTACACAGTGTATAATTGTATACTGAACGTGGGCATAGGAATAGAGTTGGGCCTATAGTGTTGACTTTACCGTGAACTTCTATCTGTATCTCGCTGGTACTCTACGGGATTTCCAAGCGCACGCTTCGAAATGTGTATGAGACACTAAGCTTTCGACCATCTTGTCTTGCTTCTTCTAACTACTTGACACCTCCTCCAATGACAAGGACGACAGCAACTCATGGTGGTGTAAGGGATAGGGATCCACCACTACAGTTGTTCACGCTATGTGGCTGAGCCATTCCTTTGCTGCGACGGGCCTTTACTGACATCGGCTGGAAACAGCTCGAGCATCGTGACGAGCCCGCTTTTTCTTTTGTCAAGGGTCCCGAGGTCCGTTCCTCTCGGTCACGTGGCAGGCAAACCTTCGGTCTACACTACTCTAAACACTCTCTGTCCTTCTATTTTTAGTTGTCGCGAACCACGGGACTCTGCCTAAGCTGGCGAAAATCGGTAGAAATACAGTCTTCCTCGGATTATTGAAATGCTTTTTTACCCGGATTATCGGGAAAGACCTACCCACCCTACAGTTTTGCTTCCTCGCTGCGAGCGAGAGCCTGTGGTCTCGGGTAAGCCGCCCGTTAACTGTCGAGAACAATAAAACCATTGGGCCAGGTAAAATACCCAATACAGAAAAATAAAATGTTCATGTTTTTGATAAATGTTCATGAAAGTATTACTAATGGATTTTTTAAGGTTTCTCGATGAAAATGAGTTCAAACGCGAAGCAATTCGGTCCATTTTTTGTGAACATCACTACGATAACTAAATGTTGTAATTCACACACTGGATAGTGACTTCTTGCCATTACACACTATGTAGTACTGCAGAAGAGAATTTAAATGGAGAATATCAACGACTTCACCAAATTATAAAGTGTCTGCTGAAGATTGCTTAAATGCAGCCTTCAGGAGAAATTGCCTGGACGGTTAGTACGTATTTGGTATTACGAGGATTGGCAAATTACTTCGATAATTGCAGGAGAAATGTTGTGAGTTAATCACCAGAAGCGTGCTTCTCCCTTAAACCGGAGAACTGGAATTCTAATCGTGTTTTCATAATAAAAAATAGACCCAATTGTTTCGTGTTTGGACTCATTTTCGTCGACATAAAGTCACCAATCCATCGGTAATACTCTCATCAAGGTGTAATCTGTAATATGAAAATTTTCATATTGAATACTGAATGACTCAATTCGCCATCGACCGAGGGTCTCCCGCTGGTGCGTTATTTCACTCATTCTCGATTTACATCGCGTCGTTCAGTCTCCTTGTCAGACGGTTCGGGCGGGGGCCCCGCCAAGAGTCACTTTATTAGCTGCTAACTACTTCACCTGTCTTGGTTTATGGAGAATTTCCCGCTCCCGAATCTTTCTCCATAATTCGGGGAAGACTGTATACGTTGCACACGTAAGAACGTGGCATTATAGGTCTTAAGTGGCGTTCGGTTCGAGGTTCGGTTCAGATCTGGACGAACTGACAATGAGCCGAACGCTGCTTGATGGCGCTGCATACCTATTCACCATAATTACTCGTCGCTGAGCTCTTTCGAATAAGGTGGAATGAGGAATAAATTCTTATACTCGCTCTCAGTTCGTTTCCGTTTCGCCTTCGCAAGGCAGTTAGGCAGGAGTGAAACTGAAATGGTGGAAACAACGAGGAGCTCATAGCGTAGAAGTCAAACCAAGCTCATAGCGAGAGAAAGTGTACCTGTAGTTTGTGAAATATTTAACAGTAAAGATCATGTTTTACTCACTGCTGCGTGAAATGTTTGTACTGTTATATTTTTTTCCAGAAAGATGATAGGCCAGTGGCTAGAGTGTAGGAGCTACATAATTCGGCTGCTACTGTTCAAACTCTGTTGTACATAATAGATTCTTTTTCGTTACACTGCATTCGAATTTTTGTAGCGAATAAGCAATCCTATTTTTTAAACGTAGCACGTTTCATTTTTTTCTTACAGACAACTACATGTAGAAAAAATGAAACGTGCTAATTTTCGTAATGCGCGTCGATGTGTAATTGGAGTGATGCTCAACATTAGCTCAAATAATAGGAGCTCAGCAGTTGTTCAGTACATCGGGCATTGAATAAAATTTCATTTCAATAAATGAAGTTCGGATAAAAGTGAAATTCTACTGAGTATAAATAACATTAAATAATGGATTCAAATGGTCATAATTCCAGCAAAAATGGACGTATCGATATCTTGAAAATATCATTTGAAAGTGTGAAATCTCTACTTTCAGCTACTTTTTTTTAGATTTTAGCAGTCGTACATATTACTTTTCAGCAAAATTATAACGATATACAGAGCACTTTGTAAATTTTAGAAATTTTTCTTCAACTTTATGATATTACACGGGGCGAATGAAAATTTTTATATAGATTACATTTATATTTTATTCCAGTCGAAAACAGCTACTTTCCTGTGTAAAATCAGAGGTATATTATTTGTTATGCGTTTTGTTTGGCCGAGTTATTTATCTTTGAAGCAAAAGTCATATTTTTGACTTTAATTGCTTCTAAGTAGGTAGCAAGTGAATGCATCGTCGTAGAACGTTCATAAAAAAAATAGAAAGATTAGTTTTTCCTCTTTAAAATGCACTTTTGCATTTTCGATTGGATTAACATTTCGATGCACGCGTGCTTTGGAAAAACTGCTTAAAAATTGCACAAATCATATTTCTTCTTCAACTCGCTGTTATCTCAGCAAGGGATGACCATAACATCTTAAGCTCATTTTAAAGTGGAGGATCTGCCAATTCTATTGAGTTCTACCGGAACCAGCTGCGATAATTTTTTTATCTGTGGACTTTAGGTTTATAGTTACCGATTCGGAAAAATAAGGCTACAACGTTAATGTGCCGCACTGTCGTTCCCGCAAAAACGAGGGGCTCGTGTTCCTCTCCCCACCCGCCTACATAAGTGACGATAGCACCCGAATGCGAGCCGAGTTACGCCGACGCTACCGAATGTTACTGTATGTGCAAACATATATGACACATACCTCCACGCGGTATGCCTTGTATGATGCCAATGCCGGGGTGATACTGCATTGTCGTCGCTGACGTCACAGTGTAACTTTTTCCGAATTCGCAACTTTATACATAGAAGCCATAGGTAAAAGAATATCGCCGCGAATTCTACTTGAACATAATTGAATTGGCAGATCCTCCGCTTTAACTCTTTGAGGCACACGATTTTAAAGAAAATAAAAATCCTAGTTGCACAGAATTTTTTTTTATTATAAAAAATGAAAAAAAAAACATTAATTTCGATTATTTAATATAAAACATTACTCAAAATAAGGAAAAAAATAATAACATTTCAATAAAAAATAATTTAAAAGAATTTATAATTTATTTTATTATTTTTAATAACTTGTATGGTGGAATGCATACAATTCCACCACTTCACAGCTTCAAAATTAGTATAAAACATCAAATAATATGTTTTTTTTTATTATAAAACAATTTATTCACTCATAATAAATTTTAAGAAAAGAAACAACACATACCGTTATGAACGACAAAAATTCCCTGCATCAAACAATGCGCCAACCTTAATCACAGCAGCACACACAACTTACTGATGCGTTTTGATTTGTATAAATTTTTTTTTCACTTATTTACGCATTTACCGTTGGTGCATAGCATTGCCAACTGAATGAAAAACTTTAAATAAAATATTAAACTGTATGACTATGAATAATTTCAACTTTTCGAGGTGGGTTAAAATATATCCCACCATGCATAAAAAACTAAGCAAAAGGTGGGACAGTTTTTAACCCACCCAGACCCAAAGAGTGAAAGTGAGCTTATGATCATGGTGTTGCGGTCATCCCTTGCCGAAATACGAGTTAAAGAAAAACTGAGATTTGTGCAATTTTTAAGCATATTTTCGACAGGACATGGTACACCGAAATGTTAACCGAATCGAAAAAGCAAAAGTGCATCTTAAAGAGGAAAGACTGATCTTTCTATTTTTTTTGTGAACGTGCTATGATGATTACTTTGCTTGCTAGAAGCAATTATAGTTAAAAAGACGATTTTTGCTTTAAAGTTGAATAACTCGACCAAAATAATCGCAAAGCAAATGATGTACTCTGCTGTTACACAGGAAAGTAGTTGTTTTCGACTGGTATAAATGTAACTTGTATACAAAATTTCATTCGCCTCGTTTAACATCACAAAGTTGAAGAAAAATTTGTAAAATTTACAATCTGCTCTTTATATCGCTATAACTTTGCCGAAAAGTAATATGTACGACTGCTAAAATCTGAAAAAAGTAGCTGAAAGCAGAGATTCCACACTTTCAAACGATATTTTCAAGATATCGGTACGACCATTTTTGTCGGAGTTATGACCATGTGAACGTGTCTCCATTTTTCGGGTGCCTACAGGTAATCCCTCAATTAATGTGAGAAGTGTAATATTAAATTGCTATTTATCATAGAAAGATGCAATAAATTCTTTGTGCATGCAAAAATACTATTTAGAGTAGAGTCGGTTATCTGCACACTAACGGCCTTTCGTTTCGCAGCAAAAGCTGTTCCTTTGTAGAAAATTGAAATGGCACATTTCACGAATATTGAAACATTACCACTATCAGTGGCGGATTTAACAGGGCGGCTGATGAGCAATTGCCGTTTAGGCTCCTGCACAGAAGGCCCGCCACGCAGGGCCCCATCACCAAAAAAAATTATGATTAGGTATCCAAACACTAAATTTTTTTGTACTAATATATTTGCCCCGTTTTTAGTGGACTACCCCTTTATTTTCTGGAAAAATGGGCCCCAGCTCAGAAGGCCCCCTAGAGCCCCATCTTAAAAAAAATTATCATTTTAACCAAATACTGTATTTTTTTTCTGTACTACCACATTTAGCCCGTTTTTAGTAAACTACCTCTTCATTTTCCCCCAGAAATAGGTCCCTCAAAACATTTGCCACCTTGGCCTTTTTTTTTAAATCCGCCACTGACCACTATGTACTTTTAGTACTGAAATTTATTTAATTCGTTATATTTATATTCTATTCGTAATATTTTTCGAAATATTGATGTTTATGAAGCGGGACATCACAAAGCGAACAAAACAATCATTATCTTTCGTTCTAAAATCTTTCATTACCTCTGAATTGAAATGTCTTGGAGTTGTGTAATTTTTGTATGAATGATCTAAAATCCGTTTTTGAAAATGTAGTACTAATCGTAAGTGCATTAAAGCATTTTCCTAAAGTGGATGACTTTTACAGACCAAAGAACCTTTTTACACGACTCAGTTTTAAGGCTCGCGACAGGTATTTCCGACATATTTACATATATATATATTCTAACTTCTAAAGATAAGAAAGCTCTAAAGATACGGAAATGCGAGGAATATAATTATAAGGAAACATAAACATACAATGGAAGCGTACACAAACGTATGGAAATTTTAGTAAAGCAAGATATAAATAGCAGCCGAAGTGGTAAATCACGGATCCGTGAAAGTGGCCGTCAAACTGCGAAGGAGAGTGTAAAGAATGTTGTGATTGCGGATTTATAGCATTTGTTACTTTTGTTGGTGGTCTAGAAAATTGTTAAAAAAAATTCCATCTACAAATACCTATGTCTATAATAAAAGTACATAGAGAAGAGTATTTGAATATGTTTGGTCTCCTTTCAAATGATAAAAAACGCAGATGGATATTTGTAAGAGATAGTTATGGTATACTGTTTACTGTAGGTACCCAAACAAAGAATAGCGGAGAATAGTTGCGCCGTAATGAAATTTATACTCAGGATTGTCAGATGACGAGCCTTCGATTTTAATCAGTGGCCAATTATCTGCTTGAAAAGAGTCTGACCTCTAAAGTCGTAAGCAACCAAGCTACCAGTAAGCGACATATGAACTTTAGTGATAGATATCTCGTGAATTATTAAGTGTCTACAAAAACATTCGAACAGGAATCACATAGTTTTTGGTTCTTTACATAATTACAATTTTTTTTTGAAAATCAGTGCGTGATACCATGTAGTCCTTTATATTTGACGGTTGGAACGCATGTAAGTGCGAGCGAGGGCGACTGTTGGCGCTCTTCTAATTCAGTTCAAAAAGCATACAGCTCTCGCAGACGGCACTCGCACTAACCAGGCTGTTGCCGTTCTCTCTTGCTAGGCTAATAGTGTAAGAGCCATCTATGTAACGCCGTACTTAGGCCATAATAAGAGGGATAAGAACAAGGTAGGCCATATTAAGGCTGCCAGGCACTGCAGATTTGTGGCCTTTTAATGAGTGGTGAGAAACACATTTGGTCATTCGGTTCGAATGAATTTCGAAAAATTGTGGCAATAATCAGCATAGAATATTACATATACCGAATATTATTTAACTAGGTCAACTTGATTTAGATAATTATTTCAAATATCTATTCGATATTATTGAAGTAACGCCCAAGTTCTATTGATACTGTTATAAGATACATGCAGATTTGTAGCTTGCATATTAAACACGTTAAATTTTGACTATATATGTACAGATGAAGATAAAAACCTTATTTGAAATGGAAAATAAAAAAGTATTTTTTATAAGAATCAAGAGTTACATCTTTATCCATCGAATAAACTCCCTTCCATTAAATATATTTATCTGTTATACGCTAAACAATGATAATCAGTTTATTCAAACTTTTCGAATAAAGAAGAATTTTATATTTAAATACTGCCACGTCTGGTTTAATGTGCTAGTATCTAAAAATTATAGAGAACGCGGCCCTGAGCTCTTGATTCCTGACACTAGCACGCTACCGTCTTCACGTCTCGCTGCTTTTACGAGTTTACTATATCTCTTCCAACCATGCTGCGTAGTGTGGAGGGTTCAAGAGCACCCCCACCGAGGGGTACGTTCTTGAAGATCTCTGGGGCAGAGTCAGTCTGTATCGCGACACGGTAGAGGTAACAAGTATATTCTTTTTCCAAGCATTTTCGACTCGATCTTATTCCTATTCTGGATCTTCTTCCATTCTAGTGATTAATTAAGGTTTGGAAAAAAGTACGTAAATAATAATTCGACATGTCTCGTCCGTGCAACAGTCCATGCTCTTCTACAAATAGCCAACAAAGCCCTGAACCAGAACAAAGTCAAGAGTGCCTAAGTGATAGTGAGCAAGACGTTATTGCAAGAAAGAAAAGGTTACATTTGTCCGAAGACGCTCAAAAAATATGTTTGAATATTTACCACAATTTAAGGACTGTTGGCAATTTGGGGAAAACCGAAGCACTGAAAAAAGCTTCTGCATTGACCGGGGTCTCTTCCTCAAAGATCTATAATTTGACTAATAACGGAGTCACAAAGCGAAAACAACGTTTGGACGCTGGCAAGCCAAGAAAATTGACGCCGTCTCTTGCGAATCTTATTAAAAAAGAGATATACGACGGCTATTGCAAAAATGAAATCCCAACAGTTCGAGCATTGTACCAAAAATTAATGCATTTGGAACCGGGGATTACATTATCCGAAAAAACACTAAGGATTTGGTTGAAAAAAGCGGGCTTCAAGTTTCAACTGATTAATAAAACGACTGCTGTAATAAAAAGTGAGTATTGAGTGATGATTATGGTATTTAGGGAGTATTAAACGATTTCAAGGAAAGGAAAGCTTACGTATTGTTTAGGCGACACCGGATACGACATTGACGATGTAGAAAAAATTTGAAAGAATGCAGTGTAGGCTCCGTGACAATATGGAATGTTCAATATTTGAGGATTGATTTTGACTTTTGTCGAAATACAAAACCACACTAATATAATAAACATTAACAACACTTCTCATCATTTAAGAATTGCGAAGAAAATTCCGAACAATTTTAACATACGATTTTGCGTGAAAATTTACGAAAATTTTTGAGATTTTGAAAAGTTGTGAGTGTCTATAAAAGAACATAGAATGAAAACACTTTTCATACATTTTACGAAAAGATATTGGGACTAATTAAAGAAAAATTGCAAATGGATTTTATTGCCGAAGAGTTATGAATAAAATCACAAAAATTGAGAATAAACACGTAGAATTATGTGGCTCTTGGAATTCTTGTAACAGGTTTGTAATAAATATTGCTAAAAACAATGAAAGCGATACAGAAGAAAATATGTAAGGTTTACATAGACCATAGCGAGAAGAATTTATAATTTATCAGCTTTCATTAAAATTTATTAATCACTAATATCGTAACATTTAATTAGCTACTACCTACATGTACTTATTTATATGTATATATTATTTAAAGAACAACAAATTATGTATTATCTACATAAATTTTTCCCGAAATTTTGCAGAATAAAATGATTGCCTTAAATTGCTACTTCTCATATAACTTGAGGCCTGGGCAGATGTCTGTGAACGAGAGCGAGCGAAGGTATTCGGGTGGAAGGAATATAGCGAGGTCATAGAAGCCGTGGGGGGAAGGGAGGGGTGGGGGTGAAGAGGGTAGCGCACTTGAATGTCGGGAATCCAGAGCCCAGGGACGCATTCTGTACAGTTTTTGGATGCTAGTAGTGTAGGGTCTGGACACGCCAAGGTGGATTGGCGTCATTGGTTTGTGCGACTGTGTAAACAATGGCAAAAAATGTGCGCCTCGTGTACCTCACTGTATTTCTTCCCTCTCGATACCGGCACTATATCGGGTGCTCTGTAGTATCACGATCATTTAAAACATTATTTCGAATGCTTATTTCATCGAAACGCAAGTTATTATGGATTTATTTAACTTGGCTGGGTCGACAAGATCGTATAAAAAATGTAATTAATTGATTTTTAAGAAGTATTTCAAGATCACTTTCACTTTTTCAATTTTATTGAAGCCACGGGTCTTTGTCGCCGTGTTTTTGTAACTAATATAAAGAGAACTTCATTTATGTTTGGATATGTTGACCGCCAGATGAATCGAACAAAAAATCACATATTCAATCTGTCACGAATATCAGCGGAAATAGAGATTCAGAAGAAGACGCGTATATTATTCCTGCTCTTCCTCGTATTCCAAGTCATTTATAGAAACGAAAGTGACTTCGAAGTCTTTTTTAAAGGCCGATTAAAGAACACTTGTACACGATTTTTATATCAATGAATCCATAATATTTATTTGTTTATCAAATAAGTATTTAAGGTTACATTTTAAGTGATCAGGATGTACAAACCACCCTATATAGCCATGTGTGAGAGAGGTAGAGGTAGACAGACAGACAGACAGACAGAGAAAGAGAGAGACTCGCTTTGAAAGGCGATCCTTTTCAAGTGCTCAAAGGCGTAGGAACATAACTTTACAAGTTGCTTCGAAATTTCGAATAAACCTAGAATATAGATACCTACAGATAAAAATTTTACTTGAAAGTAAAAGCAACAAATTTTTCAAATAAATCAAATATCTCCAGCTTTCGCGGAAATTTAGCTCAATTAAATGTATTTATCTATAAAACGTTTATCCGTCATACGCAATTCGAAATAAATATATCGCTGATTTCTAGATTGAACTTACTAAATAATACATTCCTCTTTTAACAGTTTTCTGTATTCTTATGTAGGAAAGAGTTACAAAACGACCCGGTTTTTAAAAATCACCCTGCATGTCGCACACGAAAATTATAGTTTACTCGTACGTCGGTAATACTGCCTTTTTTATATCAAATGATGCAAAAGATCTGATTTTACTACGATTAAAACCGAGGACTATGTCACGATAGATGTGTTGAAAATGATAAAAATAAGTTTTTATAAATAAAGGATAAGTGAGAACATGCGTTAAGAAGCTCTAAAACGTATTAGAACATTTACAGTTAACGGCACAATGTAGGCTATTGATTTGACCCTGGCAGCTGCGATGCTCGAATTGGACTACACTGTATGTGAACGTGCATCTATCCGTATAATATATTATGTGTATACTGTGTGTGTTGCTGCGTATTCGACCACCTGACATTCAAACTGCGCGCGCCTGATATCGAGCTATGCGGACAATGTTTTGTCATGTTGAAAAACATACCTTCCATCTGTTGAACTGTGAATTTTGTGAATATTTATAAACCGCCTTTAAAATAATAAAATTGCAATACGTAAAGTGGTACTTTTGTAAAATACGGTATGTGTCAAACATTAATTAAGTGCTATGAAGGAGGGGCTATGTTCCCCTTACTTTGTATATCGTGTTTACATGGGGCGCGAACTAGAATACTATATGTGCATGAAGTATAACGTTCGTATGCATACTGACAAAGCCAAATTGGAATAAGATCTCTAAGCTCCAGAGCTTGGATTGGACAGCACAGCTCCAATTAAATCAAATACATAGAAACTAGACTATAATTTCTACCGCGTGTGCGTGTATCTGAAAAGCAAATGGGAATGTAAAAGTAGGGTTTATTGATCGGTAATAAAACTTTACCCAGATTTTATAGTCAAAAATGTCTTTATTCTGCGAAAACGCCTTATTATAACGTGTAAATCACATGAGCTGTAAACACGTTAAATATAAATGAGAGCAGTAAAAATTTGTTACAAGAAATGTTACTTGTTACTATTTGCATGTCCCTTGATAAGTTGGAAACGATATAATAAGAATGTAATAGAATAGCACTCGATTTATATAAGATTTTATTACGAGTTTTAGTACATAGGAAATAGTCAATCATTTATAAATTACAATTTTAATTAAGAAGTTAAAATTACTGATGGACACTGTAATTTGAAAAATATATTTATTCAGTATTTTATCAATCTTTATGATTCTATCTTGTATACATAAATTACTACATTACAACTACGCCAGCACTGAATATAAAAATATCTTATCTGCAGTTTTACATATACTTCCAGATAATCAGTTTTAAAATATAAATTCGTATGTTTTCGATTTTAATAACCTCATCCATCAATTCTACTTGCATTTTTAACAAAAGTACAAATTCATCTATACGTTTTGTAAAACTTACTTTAATACATACACACACGCATGTGTAAAATATTATCATGTACCCACTAGTATGTCGCATAAAATATTTACGAAGTTATTCTGTTTTACTATTTAACCAGCTTTATTATGTACTATTACCTATACGAAAAATGTCTGCTTTGTGGTA
Source organism: Andrena hattorfiana (assembly GCA_944738655.2). Lineage (NCBI taxonomy): Eukaryota > Metazoa > Arthropoda > Insecta > Hymenoptera > Andrenidae > Andrena > Andrena hattorfiana. The sequence goes on along the minus strand of OX122891.2, from coordinate 64,880,531 downwards.
TCATAGAGGCATTAAACATATTTTTTGGATGTAAACACTAACTTTAAATTCGTTGTTACAGTATGTATATTAATTCCCACACGCATAGCCATATTATAGGGCGACAGAACTTGGAATAAAAGTTAAAATTGCTTTTTATACAAAATTCATTAACTACCTATGAGTAATAAATACAATTGTGGTTTAATCAATATTGTTAACCTGTGTAATTATTCCTTAACTCTTCAAATGTTTACATGCATATCGTACATTTGTACGAAGGTTATAAGCAGCCTTTTCATAAAGGCATATTTAAAAATTTTACATAGACAATTCAACTTATAAATATCCATGAAATTAAATTAGGTAATAAAATTCAACTCCATACATCGCTTGAATAACGCTTTTGTGTATCCATTTTCTTAATATAGCTTACAGCCTCAAGCTCTGGCAACTTTCCTTTTTCCATTACAACTTTCAATAAGATGTTATGTACATCGCGTGCCATGTTTTTAGCGTCACTAAAGTAAACACAGATTTTTACATATCTACATTGTAATTAATCGCATTTAATAATATATAACATTTTATACTAACCCACAGACGTAAATATGCCCATTTTGTTCACCAATAACTCTCCATAATTCATCCTTATTATTTTCCAATAGATGTGTAACATACACTTTTTGTGGTTGGTCTCTACTAAACGCAGTATGTACGATTAAAGTACCATTTTTTACATACTCTTCAAGTTCATCTCTATACAGATAATCGTCCTTGCTCTTTCTACATCCAAAGTATAAAATTGTATCTCCCACTTCTTTCCCTGAAAAAAAAATAAAATAAAACGTATTTATTTTATAACTCGTGTACTTAACTATTTTTTTAAATACATTTCTCAGCTTAAATTATCTTTTAATAAAAACCAATTTATTACCTTCCTTCCGGGCAAGATCACGTTCTTGTATAAATGCTCTAAATGGAGCTATACCAGTACCTGGTCCAACCATAACAATAGGAACTGACGTCCGAGTAGGCAATCGAAATTGAGACTTCCGCACAAAAATGGGAACATAACATGGCGGATCTGAAGGATGTTTTTCCTTCAACCAACTAGTAGTCACACCTTTATTAATTCTGCCTGTAGGAGTTTCATACTCTACCACAACTGCAGTAATGTGAACCGACGTTGGATGCAACTAAATAACAAAATAATCCTTATTAAGAACAACAATATAGTAAAGGCACAAGAATAAAAGAGGTAATTTTACAATAATTACATAACAACTGATAAGAGTTAATTTTATCATCTAACAAACTTTACTGTCGTAATCGATAGAATTCGTAATTTACTGATCAATATGGTAACATAAAATCACGGTATGAAAAAATGTTATCTACATATACATGATTTATATTTTATTGTATAGGCAGAATGCGGTGACATACAAATAGTTTGTGGTGGGTGGTATACGAAGGATCTCAAGGTTGCTACAAATTGTTTAAATAAAATGACTTATAGCAAGAGTCTAACAACAAGGGTCTTAAGGACATGTGCCTTGAAATCAATAATTTCTATGATATTTAACTACTAAATCAGAATACTCTCACGTCCATGATTTTTATCAGTAAATTTTTAAATAAGCTACCAACGTTTCAAGTATATGAAAATCAATATTTTAAGCCATCAAGTTCTGCAATTTAGAATATTCATTTTGAGCAAATGTTGCAAACATTCGATGCTTTATTTTTTCCTTTTGCGCTATAATTGGTGTTTCTTGATATGTACATGGGTATTTCGTGTATGGATAAAAAGGGCGAGTTTACTATGTGATGTGTTGTTAAACATTCGTGAAGCAATGTGATTCCAATATGGTGAGTAGTCAGCACATTCTACTGAAAGGGTAAAAACTGATCTCAATGAAGTTTTTTTACATTAACGGATGAAATGTGACTGGCCAACTTCATTGCCACTTGTTCGTTCGCTCAAGGAAATCATTATTTACTGTCTGTTTATACAAATATCGACGACACGACGTATAATCAGCTCAACTATTTGTCCTGGGATACATGTATGTATTTTAATACTTTTTTTCTAGAATCATTATTCTACTGCATTTTTGTATGAAAACTTAGGCATTTTACTGAAAAAAATTCACGACAACCTTGAAATTTGAATGTCTTCGTCCCCAAAACGAGTACAATTATCGAACCTGTCGCGTGTTTTTCTTTCAGAAATTATCTGAGTTGATTTCCGTTACAGCCGACACTAAAGGAGCCTATCGAACATATTCGAACGTGTGTGAGGGAGCTTAATGAGTACAGACGAAAGAGACAAAAGATGAGAGCGAGTAACAGAGGAAATATCTCGGTGTTGAATCATCACTGATTTGTGCGAAAAGTGGAATTTATATTTTTATTTTATCTTAATAACAGGGGTTTCAATCAATTTTAGAAAACTTCTTGATAAAAATAAGCCGAAACAAAAACTCAATTTTGAATTAAGTAGTAATATTAGGAATAATTTGCGAATTCATTAAAAGCACCCCTATTAAAATAAAATAAAAGTTATAGGAATTCCGTTTTACACACATAGGAGTGATGACCCATCACCGAGAGTCGGGAGTCGAGTGCAGGTAACCTGAAGAGTCACACACTAGAGATACATAGGTCGGTATTCATAATCATTGCTTAAGTCCCCGCCTAGTTTCATAGTCGGCAAATAAGTACCGCCTTAAGCATTTACACAAGTATTTACTTTGTCAAGCAATCCTTATTGAATCATGTTTCATAGTCAGTTCTTAAGATCATCTTAAGAACGTAAGTATTCATAGTCGAGTAAGAACTTCTTATTCGAGTATAAAGCGATCTTATTCTCGCAAAGTGCGGCTAGATTTTCAAGTCAACGTTTTAGTTGACTTAAGACCATGTTATTAGGCGTGAAGACGGTGAAGGACGCGTGTTAGCTGGTGTTACCAAGTGTTACTCAAGAGTATTTTTCTTGTGAAAAAAAAAGTGGAATTAATGAATGTCGAAAGTGAGGGTCACTAAACGATACATTCGTGATGGACAAAACCCATTTGAATTCTATAATGAAGAAGAATTTCAGAAACGTTATAGATTTAATAAAGAATGAGTTCTTTATGGGATTTTACCCAAAACTGAAGAAGGTCTTGTAAAAATTAATAAACGTGGCGCGGTGGCGAGACCGCCACAATAGATGGAATAGCGCGTGAGGTGGGTATGTACGCGGCGCGGGAAAACAAACAAAAGATGTATTTTCAATGTCATTCCTGATTGGATAAATCCGCTGGGCTACAATGGAAAGCTACCGACAGTTGCCGAACATAATATAAGATTTGCTTAAGCATTTGCTTGACTAAGCAAGCCGTAGGCACCATTTTCTTGACTAAGCAAATCTTAAGTTCGGCCTATGAATACATGACGTCTTAAGCTTAGGTTATTCGAATAATGCCGACTTTGTCAAGACATTCTTAAGCAACGACTATGAATACCGCCCATAATTTCAAGAAGTAGGTGCACAGAAGAAGACCTCTCACACGCAGCTAACGGGTCCGTTTAATACGCAACTAATTAGTGTATTGTCGGTGTACTATCCCTTCTTAACATAAATCATCTGTAAGCAACATTTCTTCAAATTATTTAAAATACATGGAGATATTTCAGATGCGTAAAGATTATCGCTTCACTCTGTGTATCATCCTATCTTTTAGAAAAGTCATACTTTTCATAACATCATTGCACTGCCTTAAATTACTGTTCAGTTACTATTACGCAAGACTCCATTTTGAGTTATAAGGCAACAGAATGTAATTTTATTCATTTACCTTAGGAGATGAGGAAATTGAATAATAACGGCATTGCAGTCTCGGCAGAATTTCACATAAATGATCCAAAGCTGGTTTTAAACTAGAAATATCTTCTAGTATATGTACAATATTTCTATTTTCTTGAACTATCCATTGGTGATACGCAGCTTTGCCTTCTGCACTAGTCGATGCCATTAACTTCAATTTCTCTTTATCCTTTGGATCGCTGCAATATTCCGCTAACTCTTTAAGGATATGGGTGCGCGGATTGCTAGTAATGTCTAAATAATGAGTTAAAGCAGTTCTATAAGAACACGGACAAGGAAATGGATGTTTCTTCGTAGATTCCTCTGTAACAGATACAGCCATATATTAGAAATGCTGATACTTCTAAACTACTTAATACTAGATCAATTCTTTAATTAACTTAGTTTGTAATTTACCATCTGTGTTTGTAAGAGTAAATATCGTATCTAAATTCGTATCACATTGCTTTCCAATTTTGTTCACTAATTCTGTATCGTTTACAGGATACACAGCCAAATGATCACCAGTTTCATAACGCATTTTAGATCCTTCTATATCGAATTCTATATGCATACACGATCTGTCCGAAGTCGGACCATGAAGTTCACGATTTATTTTCACTGGTGCTAAATAAGGGTTCTTTGCATCAAATGGTCTGCGAAACAAGAAAATTTATGTGAACATTTTAAAAAGTACAGTTTTTCTACATGTATATTGGTAAAACATTAAAATACATACGCTCTTTGATTTCTAAAGGAATGAAGGCGAGCTATTTCACCAGTGTAAATACGCTCAATTGGTACATCATTGTGTTCGGTAAGTTTGTACTGTCGGATACTAACATCTTCACCTGCGCCTTCGATTCCAAAAAAGTCACAAACTGTTGGCCAGAACTTGTCTTTCCATGTGATAAAATCGTCTTCTATGCTACAATAACAAATATATTTTATGTATTTATATTTGTATAACTATATATACATATATAGAAATTATGAGTTTCCATAATTTCTTTTTAGTCCCTCTGACTTGCTCTTATGTATTTTCACTTTTGCCTTAACAAGACAAGAGCGAAGCAGAAATGGTGGGGAGAGCAATGAGCTTTTAACATAAAGGTTTAACAAACAGAGCCCATAGTGAGAAAACACTGTATATATAAACCTTATTTACATAATTCATAATATTTGTTATACAATAAATTTTAAGCAAAACGACGTTTGATTTTGAAGGTACAAAAATAGTTGGGTGTTTTTGATAATTGATGGTTTCTACATTAATTTTCATACGTAAAAGCTGATTAACATCATTTACAATATCTTCCATGACGAATAACTTCTTTCAGGTATTCAGGCATATTGCAAATAATTTTCTTTAAATATTCCGTTTTGAGTCCTCATTTTTCTCATTCCTCCTCATTTTCATGGCCCGGTTAAGTAATTTAGTTTTTATAATAGTGAGATATATGTTAGATTGTGAATGAAACACAGCTCAACGAGTCGAACTATGGAAATGCATCCCCAAACAAGTACACTTCCACATTCGTATTTAATAGCTGATTTAATATTTTTCACTTCAAGCTCTTCATTTTTCTTTTGATACAACATTCTTCCTTCAGCCGAGAAAAAAGTGGTGAATTTACGTGGTGAACATATGTTCTTTTACAACAAAATCTTTAGCAAAATTTACTCTTTCCTTTCTATTTCTTTGGTTTCAAAAAATCAGAAGTTTGTGTGTACTGAAAGAAATATTGCTTTCACATTCCATTATTGGACCTGGCTTGAATGAATACAAACACACAAATAATTTTCTGAAGTTTGCCCTAATATTTGCAGATTGCAATGTTTATAAGCATACGTTGTTGTATCTCACAGTATTTAAATATTACTGTGACTTCAAAGTCATCAGACCTCATTTTGTTTAAGACAGAATATATAGCAAACATTATGAATTATATAAACAAAGTTTATACTGCTGTTAATGAAAGTAGACTCGAGCCATAATGTAATATACAACCAAATATTTTTTTCAGTAAATAGATTTCCATGTGCCCTGTTCAAATAAAGATTTTTCAGCCATGAAATATTTAATAAATTATGTAACAATTCAATTCAATAACTGTTTAAATAATAAAACAAAATCATATTTGCTAAGGAATTAAAAGCAATTTGTATGAATATCTTCATTTCATCTAAATGCATAAAAGTTCACACGAATTTCAAATTACAATTTATCATAGCTTTCATTTACAAACATATTGCACAGAACATTTAAAACATTGGACATTGTTTAAACTTATAAGTTTGTAAAACTATGTGAACTTACTTGGCGTCATCATCACCTAAGCCAAGTTCGAAAACACGAGTGGCACCAAGTTGTTCCAATCTATGATCAACATATATTGCTACTTCATTGTAATGCTCATATGTTTTATTGCCAAGTCCAAATACCTATATAAAATAGACAGAAAAAGATTATAAATGATAAATAAAAATTACAATATAATTTCATTAAATTTTGAGGAATTGAGACGTATTTACATATTCACGATTAAATACAGATTTTTTTATACGATTTAGTTTCTGTTAAATTATATTACAATGATTGTAATACTTATATATAATTTTTCTAATTAAAAATTGTAATTTCATTGCATTTTTTAAAATAATTACAAGATTTAAATAATAGTAAAGTAGGGGACTTATTCAAATTATTACATTAGTCACGTACAGATTTTGGATACTGAAGAGAATTCAGAAAACGAAGCTTCAAATACCTCGTATGTTGGCGGCAGAAATAATGTTGCAAAGTACCGCTTAGTGGCGCTACCGTACCTGTGATGTTTCATTATCAGGCGTACGATATTATTGAATTTTCTCAAGTTCATAATTATAAATATTAATAAAAACGTATTCTACAGTTTAATGTACAAATTACAATAGTTTACATTCGCTTCGAGTAATGCAACAACTTTAGAATTATACCAGGAGAAAACGAGGCTATCGTGAATCGCTAGTGATTACGAGCAACTATACACGTGTGCCTGACTGCCTGGTTGTTAGAAATCGCTTACGTAATATCTATTACTTCTATGAATGAAGTTATGTGTATATGATTTAAATTCTCATAGAATCTTTAGCCATTATAAAAAATTAACAGATCATTTATAATAATATGGGTCATATTAACATTTCGAGTTATATGTCCGTTTCTAACGCAAAACGACTTAAGTCATTTACCTTCACTTTCGAAGTATTGCCCTTTAAAGTTAACAATATTAATTATTGATTGTTAATGGTCCAAATGCGGTATGAATTATTCACTTTTTTTATGTTGTTCAATTTGTCATTTGTTTTAAGTAACATATAGAGCGAATAAGAATACTAAAGAAAATAATACTAATTAAAAGTAAATGCAAGTAAAATAACACATTTCCAGTGAAAAAATAAGTGTGGGACACTGATTCTGATATAGATTAAATAAAAAAAAAATGTCCAAAGTATTTAATCTGGAAATAAAGCTGAAAATGGTTAAAATGGTAATGAGAAAAAAGGAAGGGAACAATTGCAATATAAAATTATTTGTTTTTTATATACTACTTTTTTTATATGAACAATGTTATAAAAAAATTTCCATTATTTTGTCTGTTACAATAAAAAATTTGAAACGTAATCATGTCTGTTAATTCTGTTATTTAAATCAGTCAAATCGAAATTATATTATTTTGTCAGATATCGATGGAATAAACCTTGGACTTTTGTCTTATTGTATTCTTCTTTCGATAAGGAAAGATTCATTTTATGCATTCTCTTCTTTCCATAAAGATACACTCTATTCAATCTATTCTATCTATAATTCAATAGGCCGAACCAGTGCGCCGATATCATCTCTTCTAATTAGAACAATTTTTACGGTCGAAATTCAATTTATACTATTTACAATCTATTTTAATTACGAACAGAATTTTTTTGAAAATGTGACTTATTTTGCCTTGCAATCACGGGTATAATGCTGCTCGATGAAAAGAACCGTGTATCTATCTTCGACAGCAGGTTATATATTGTATATTGTCTTTGCTTTGCTGATATTGAAATTTGGCATTTGTTTTACTGAAAAGTTTTTCTATATCTAAGTATACAAAAAATGATGTATCTGTTTTACTTGCCTACGTTGTAGCATTAATTTCAATCTCATTTTTATATTTTTACATACAGATAGAAAAATTAAAGGGTTGTATTACTGAAACTTAACAAGATACGTAGTTCTTCTTATTAGTTCTCAGATGTTTTTCTGTTGCAAAATGATAGGTAATTACGTTAAGAAGTTAACATTAACAATTATAACGCACTTACATACTCTTTTTATTATATCTCTTAGGATTAGGTGAAAAAATTTCTTACTTTATTTTAGAAGGGAAGCATTAATTACGATCGTAATTTAATTTTATTCAGAACTAGATTAAAGCTCTCGGCGTTTCCCGGGTTATATGTATATCCTTTTTCAATGAAGGGGTTGGAGTTTTTTAAAAAAAATTTAGCGAGCATCTAGGGGCTAAGAGGAACCTACCTACCAAATTTTATGATCATAGATTCAGTGATTCCAGAGAAATCGTGATGAGTCAATCAGGCAAATAATTAGGACTTCTTTTTATATATATAGATTGATTAGACACAACTTCACTGATGATGCATAGCAGTTAGTAAAGAAACATGAAATGAGCAGAAAATGTCACAAGTAAAACGGAATGTACTTTAGTTTAACTACAATTTTTTTTTAACTTACAATTTTTTATAGTCAAGCATGAAATATCAGCTGACAAGGGAAAGGTACGGGGGTGGAAATCGCAAACAGAAAATCCGGTGTTCAAATCCCGGTGTGGAGATTTTACTTTTTATTTTTTAATTATTCTCCGATTTCACTTTCTGACGACTTAGTAGAATAAAAACTTGAAAATTATTAATTTGCAAGGCATTCTCAAAGCTTGATTTTGTTACTAAAGTTGCAATTTTGCAGCATACTGTACTAAGTTGCTAAAACGTGGACATCGTTAATGTACTGCCTGCATATGATTCTAAAATTCTTTTTGTTTAAATTTAAATTTAAGTTTCTGTTGGGAACGTGTTGCTTATAATTTAGTGAAAATGACCAAAATAAAGGACGTACTGAGTATGGTTCGTGAAACAAATTTAGCAACATAAAGTGCCTTCAGTATTTATACAGATGAACCTGATTATGAGACCCAATCAAACAGTGTGAACAGCGATGACCTGGAGGATACATGCCACTACATATATGTAAATGCCGAATTTGATGACCTTGAAATATATCGTAAAGGTCATCATTCTGGATAACTTTTCCCTATACATGTTACCGCCGCACGGCTCTAGTTTTCGAAATATTCATAAAAATATTTTAGTATTTATTCGGAATCAGCTATACCTGTGTCGATCGTTTCCGCGGTATCGGTATAAGGTTGGGACTAGATTTTTTTGCGGGTGGGGGGAGAGGGGCTCGCAGCTACGCGTGCGTACTAGATCAAACTTAACGTGTAACAATATAATTAACAATAATTTTTTATTAATATCTCGAAAACTAATATATTTCCGAAGTAAAAATTTTATATTTCTACATACTCGAAGTTGCGGGCCCCCTCTTGACGGTTGGGCCTCCCGCCTCCCAGTTCTAGCCTCAAAATATATCGATACTTCGTGACATATACTGAAGCAACTTTGATAGTCGTATAAATGCATTCTTAGATATTATAGCCGACATTTTTACAGTTAATATTAATAATAACGTAGTATAAATATCGAAATAAGTTGTAATTATTGTTTTTATTTACTGTCTATTTTATTTACATCTCTAACCTCCCTATCCTAAACTTTAGAAATACGATAGGTACTTATGTAATGTCAAAACTATTTTTGCGTATATCTCGGAAACGAAGGTCGCGCGGCGGTAACAAGAATAGGAAAAAGTTGATCCGAATCATGCCCCCCACAAAATATTTCAAAGTCATCAAAATTGGCGAGGTGTCCCTTCTTTTATACAATTACGAAAGTGATTTTGAAATCATAAAAAAGATGAACGCAAGGGCACTGAATTCAGAAAAATTTGAACAGAATGTGTTATGAGGTTTTGCATATTTCTAAATTTTTCATTTGAACTATTTATAAATTGGAACATAAAGATACATACAGAGTAATTTAATCCAGTGAGATCAGCATCACCATTTTTTAGCCAGTCAACAAATTCCATAGCATTGTCCGTAGGGTCACCTTCTCCATATGTAGCTAGACAGAACACTGCCAAACTATTTGGAATTGTTTTCAAATGTATTAATTCCTCCTGTTAATATAAATAATAATTATTTTAATGACAACATATAAGCGAACAAAACAATAAGAAATTCGAACAAATTTTCTGTTTTGTAATAGTATATAAATAATATATTTTGTGTAAATATTCGAGTTTTCTAACCTATTACAAGTAATATTCCCCAAAACGCAACTATATAACATTGCATATAAGAGTAGACCTACGCCCCCACCGATTTGCAACCGGTTTGCGCAGTTGCTGCTACTACTGCCTGCGCACACGATTGGTCGTAGCGCGTTCTCTGCCAATTTTCTACCAATCAACAGCCTGCTCAGAGTCATTGTTGTGCCGAACGAGTTTACTCTTAAGTGGAATTCAAGTGGAAACCATTTCTTCGAATCTGCTTGTATGAGCGAGCCACCAAGATTCGATATGTGAAAGGAGTTGGAATTTGAAAGATAGAAGGGAGGACGGAAAAGGAAAAAAGGACAGAAGAGGTGTCCGAGGTTTCATCTTAGTTCTGCTAGAACGACATGTAATCAGGAAGGTTGTTTTTACACGCAATGGTTTTCGCCGACTCAGAAGTATGTACAATAAATATTCGTTATATGTTCACCATTCGGGACCAAGCAGAAACATATAGCGTGTAGGAGACCACGAATTTCAGCTCGAGCTAGCGTGTTTATTCAAGCTATACCTACCGTCGAGCCTCGGGCTCGCGTTTATGTTTTGCCGATAGTGACAGCCGGCAGTCGAAGAAAAGGACAGTGAGTAAGAAAAACTGGGAGCGAATGAGAAAGAATGAACGATAGTGGAATATGAAAATGACTTGATATGATCAAAATCGCATCGTGTTTGGTCTTATTGTCATTAGAAAAATCTCATTAACATGTTAAAAATATTTTCGTAAAAATAAAACCAAACATTTAATTTGTCATTAAGACTGTGGTCTGCAAATGCCAAGCCGTTGACTTCTTATAAATGCGACGCCGGCACGTTGGCTTGTATTTTATCTCACGGTTGCCTTGTTTTGACTCGGTCACCTTTCACGGTTGACTGGTTCCGAGGGAGTTGGAACCCCCCAGTTGGTGGAGTGAAGCGACGATCATATAACGAATATATCTGGCGAACATATAACGAATGTTTACTGTATATGGACATGTATTGCGGTTTTCGAGTGCAAAGCAATTCTCAGACACTAACACTCGTACAGTGAAAGAGCCAACCAAAGAGACCCGTGTAAATTCACCTGCAGGTACTCCCCTAAAGGCGGGATCTCCTAGTGACCGATCGCTGCAACAGGTTCCCACTAGTGCAAGGGAAAAGTATGCATCTGGTTCTCCTTTGTCTCTGCACACATATCAATTCCGCGTTAGTTACGTGCCAATGGTAAGAAGAAGAGATCCTCTATCCCCTCTTTTTCTTACCACTGGTACGCTGGCACGGAACTGACACAGAACTGATATGTGTGCAGAGACCTTAACATGGTTGGCTTTATCACTAGGTATGTGAGCTAAAGCGGCTGGTGTCCGAGAATTGCTTGCACTCCGTGTAAGTACTAGTTATCGAATATCGACATAAGACCACTCGTCACAGATACTTTCTTCGATACCTTTAAGCGGCTCTGAGAAAAATACTTTCGCGTATCTGCCTTGCGCATTGCGCCTGAGAAGGGCATGCTCCCACACCGTGGGTATGTGGTCGAGCCGAGGGAATCATATTCACTGAAGGAACACCGAACGATGATGAATCTCGAACGGCTCACACGGCGAAGGAGACACGATGCGCGGCATTTCCCATATCTATGATAGAATGTTCTGTGGCGCGGAGCACAGTACCAGACCCATGTCTCGACTTGTTTCAATTTCTGACTCGTGTTGTAACAAAATTTCTTCGACTTTTACCCTGATAATAATGCAGTTAGAAATGAGAAATTCAAACGAGTCGATCACTCACAACACGGCCGCGGCCGCGTGCTTAGAACATGGAAGAGAACTACTCTGGAAGGCGCATTGCCTATGTCTCCTGTGGAGCCAATTTGCGACCAACATTGTGCAAGAGAGAAACATATCGTGCGAGCGAAAGGAATTATTTCCCGATCACCCGCAATGCGCATGTGTCGATATCGCCGTTGCTACAGCTATATGTCACGGCGCATGCGTATTACGGGCGATTGGGGCTTTAGTAGGTTTCCGAGAAACATTATACCGTGTGGCGGTATATGTGTACGTAGCATATTTGTAGCGGAGGGGGAACACCTACCGTAGTGGCGGTATATGTATGCGTGAGACGCCACGATGGGAAATGCATCGACGCCAGCACCACGGCCAACCCGCGTCGCCGGGAAATAGGTTGTCGGCGCTGGTTGGTCGTGGCGTCACTTAGCTTGGCTTGGCGCTGGCGTCGGTTCGTTTCCCATTGTTCCCCATGACGGCGTCAACACCTATTTTGACGTTGATTGGTTTGACGTCACGGCGTGATCACGCGCACGTGTGGCGTGTTCTCCCCTCCGCTACGAATAGGTAACGGCATAATATTTCCCGGTAACGCCGGGCTTTACTTCTCTCGCTCGCGTACGATGTTGGCCACAATTTCAGGCTCTCAATGTGCCTTTCAGTAGTATATGTTCTAAACCCCAATCCGACCAACTACAGATATGAAAACGTTCTAGAGCTTCACAAAATGCGACACTTCGGCCCCAATCACGTTGCATTTGCGCGAGTTGCATTTTGAGAGACATTACCTAATATTTTACGCAATCTTAGTAGTATGTAAGTATGAAAAAAAAAATTAAACAGTTTTAACAGAAATTTCAAATTGAAGGAAATAATTTTATCTGAAAATAAATATCACGAAGACCAATTAATTAGTGTCTATAAAAATTAATGTTTACCATATCGCATTCTTCAGGATCAGCCACCATTCCTTTCATTTTGTACCGGATACCCTCCTTAGCTAGCCGACCTGTGAATTCTTCAGCAGTTCCAGTTTGACTGCCATAGAATACTACTAGACTCCTTCCAGAAGTTTTTAACTTTTTTATAAATGAATTTTCCGAGGGTGTCACCGTAGGAAACAACGTTGGCCTTTAACCAAAAATATTCGATTAAATCATTGTACAGTTTATTTATGTAAGGAAAGTTGCATCTTAATCATATCACCCTAATTATCTACAATATGATGCGTATATATGAACAATTCGATAAAAGATTTTTTCAAATATAGATAATATTTACTGAATGGAGTAGGACTTTGTAACTGGCGTATATTCTTCTTGTTTATTGCGACGCATTAACCACCATAATGCAGCTAATAAGAGTGCACTAAGAAGTATAATATCGAGGGTACTGAAAAGTGGTTCTTCCAGAACTTCTGTCCTTTCTTCGTTGTCTAGTACAGGTGAACCCGCCATTCTTATTGCTTTAGGTTGTGATGCGCCTACAGCCTACAACAAATCAAATAAGTTTCTAAGAATATGCTGGTTAATTTTCTACTCCATCCTTCTATTAGTATTAAAGAAACGCCATTAACGCTTTGAATGACGTTATCGAGTTTCCAGCTAGAGATATTGACAACGGTTGTCTGGTTTTAGCGTGTTCTCATGTCGATAGTTTCTGGAAAGCATCGAAAATACGGTGTTGGCCGGTTAAGGGATCGCAGATCATCCTCCCTCCCCCATGTTTTTTACTTCCGTTGTCAGTCATAACCATGTTTAACCCGTTGGTGGGCGTGTATGTGTGCTGAATACACGCATGCCAATTTATGGCGATAAAAATATTTTCTGGTGGTTGTGTTGTTTAGGACCCCTATTTATTTCTTTAATTATGCTGTTTCCTTTATACTGTGCAATATTTGTATTCAAATCGAGTGGTTGGACGACAAAGGTTGTTTAATACGGTCGTGACTTTTTCACTTGCTCCAGATACGAATTTCAATGTCCTTTTTCGAGTAATGACTTTGCTTTATACATTTACTGTAAATGATATAACGCACAGTGTATAGATACTCTAAATTAACTTTACTTGACTGTGTGCTTATAATAACATACAGGATATTCGACTACAACTGGGTGAAAATTTAAGGGGCGATTTTAGATACCAGAATAAGACGAAAGTCAAGAACAACGATTTTACGATATATCGATATATATTTATAAGCGTTTAGAGACTGAGTATGTTCTGCCCAAAAGCAGGCAACCCGCGTGGGCCGGTGTCACCTGGTCGATTCTGCGACACTTACTCCAAAATTAAAGGGTATCGTTGAATTATACAAGACCTGCCTCTTGGCTGAAATCCATTGCTTCCATTATGTCCACTGTAAGTAGTCCATTGTGCTATCGAGTTTGTTACGAGCCGAGGCTGAGTGCAATAAGATTGGCGGCTGCGAAGCCGGGGATTAGAGATTGTTGATTAGAATTTGTTAATAGCGGACGACCCGGGGTCTAATATTCCTGGGAGCCGCTATAAGGTAGGTGTTCACGGACGAACCGGGGTCTGGTATCCCCGGGAGCCACTAGGAATGTTAGTTTAGCCTCGTAACTTTATAATGCGATACACCTCGAGCGGTAAAGATGCATCTACATATGTGGGTTTATCTCATAGTGGAAATTTAGATGATGATTGGATTCAAATACAAAAACTCTCAGTAAGAAATAATTAAGTATATTCTATAAGTTCGACCTGTACAATCGTTAAAGTGTTTGGTTGTCGCGGTACCTAAGTCCGCCTCTCGGTTTTGACGCACTGAGAAATGCGGGGGTCTCAAAGAGTTTAATAATTACAACGCCTATCAGCAACTTTACGTATTGTATGGTTTAAGTTGAAATAATACTTGAAGGAGAATGTTACTCAATCCCGTAAGCCTCTTTCGTCTATGCGTACTAGACTTGAAAAGAACTCCCGAGTATGAATTCGTGGGCCTTTTTATACTATGAAATTCGGCTAGAAAGTAATGGGAACATGAATGCCTTGCATTGAATATTAGATTTTCGTGGAAAACTCGGTTGCACCACATCATTGCAGGAAACGGTGACCACACTGGGTCACGAGTATTCTGGACACAAAAGTTACAGATACGTCTGCGTTCGTAACAAGATAGACACGCGCAGAAATCACACCACCAAAAATAATTAAAAAAATATCAGATCTCTTGCAGTAAAACGTGTGAAAGAATTTAAAAAAGAACACAAATTCACCCGCACTGAACACGCTGAAAAAAATCAGATTTACACGCAATCAGACAATTGAAACTGATAACTCTTAATGATTGTCTACTTCGCGATGTGTCGATGCTGGTTGAAATAAATTACTATCGACGGAACTGGGTTGAATATGAGGATTAGCAAAACGAAAACAATTGAATGAGTTTATTTGTATGCTTGCTTGGTTGATGTACTACGTTCGAAGAATTTGGCGAGACTACCGTCTTCGTCGGTCAACCCAAAAGAGTTCCCCTAAATCAGCGATGCCCCGATGGGCGGTCCGAGGGTGCGAGCATCCATAGCGTTTTCTATGAGCCGCGTGAAAGGGGTGCTCGAAGCCAACGAAGCGGCGGGCATGCAACGGATAGGGAAGACTCTATAGTCTGATTTTCGAGAGTTGACACTTGAGGCGGGTTCCTGGACGGAGCGTGGCGTAAGGAGGAACCAATGGTACGCTACGGATTGTGTGCGGCGTTGCAATCCATAGCGTACCATTGGTTCCTCCTTAAGCCACGCTCCGTCCGAGGAACCCGCCTCAGGACTCAACTCTCGAAAATCAGACTATAGTAGTGTGCATGAAGGCTTGTACCCTTAAGGTGAAGTTCCACGACTCGTGGCTCGCCGACTCGTGCTTGTCAAGCCGACTCGCCGAACCTGGGCGAGCCGGGCCGGCTCGCCGAGTCACGCGCCGTGGAACTTCACCTCTAGGGCCTAAGGGTACACTACTACAGTTTTCCCGATCCGTTGCATACTCGCCGCTTCATTGGCTTCAAGCACCCCCTTCCGCGAGGCCCACAGAAAACGCTATGGATGCTCGCGTCCTCGGACCACCCATCGGGGTATCGCTGCCCTAAACTGATACAGAGGAAGTTATTTTCAAAGTATTTTCAAACTGCAATAAACGGGAAAGAAAGCAACCCCGAACCAACTGCCACATCTGGGGTTATAAGGTAATTTGGGTAGGTAACTAAAGTAAACAAGGATTCAATCGACCCGCGAGTTTACGTCGAAAAACTTACTTTATGTTGTTTATGAAGAGTTATTAGCTGTAATTGTCTGAGCACGTGTGAACCTGTTTTTTATCGTGTAAATTTTAGTGCGGGTACATTTGATGTTTTCTTTTCTTCAATTCTTCTGCGTGTTCCAGTGCGGGATTTTTTTTTCTAAACTTTTACACATTTTAGTGCAAGAGATCTGATATTTTCTTCTTTTTTTTGGGGGGGGGGGGGGTAGTGTGGTGTGATTATATGTTTGTGTGATTTCTGCGCGTGTGTGACCCGATAACATAACCGATTACAATAGTGGATATTATGGAAACAATGGATTTTTAGCGAGTAGGTATACCCTTTAATTTTGGATTAAGTGTCGTGGAATCGTGTGGCCATGGCGATTGTAGGTAAATTTCGTCGCAGCTTCTCTGAGGTGAGTGACCTCGGACGAAAATGGCTTTGGCGACCATTGCTCAACTCCTCGCCTGACTTGCCCCGCGCGCAGCAGTACAAGCGAATTGCCTGCTTTTAGGTATATGTTTAAACGCTGATAACTAACAAACGAAGCCTTAACCGCAATGACGATATTCTTGATTTTCGTCTGACAAGGGACGTGCGGCAACCCGGACATTCAGAAAATTATGAAACATGCATTTTTGCAGTAATTGTAAATTTTCACGCATTATTTATTTATCGTGTGGTTCCCAAAGTGGCCTATTAAGGGGGGGAGCCTAGTATAACTAGCTGAAAATCGAGGCATTTTTCAGGATTTTTTTTTTAAAGAAAGTATTTAATCGATCTTTTTGAAACTTCCAGGATATTGTATTATCAGGTTAAGGTAGGTAAAAAAAATTATTAAAAAGGAGCGGCAAATAACAAAGTTATAAGGGCTTATACCCAGCCCGTTGGCGACGCAATTGTTCCACTGCGGGCAACGTAGCGTCTTTTGGTTTCATCTGAAACCAAAAATCGAACAATTCTCGTTTAGTTTATGAGTGTACGCACAAATCATATAAATTTATAACTTAAAACAGGGTTGACTAACTGGCGACTCACGAGCTACCGGGGGCCCCTTCGACTTGCGGCCACGCTGAACGGTTCCCTCCATACCTACTAGACTCTGACGATCGCAGTCGAAAAGAGAAGGAAAGAAGCAGGAATCGACTGCGATCATCAGAGTCTGGTCGGTATGGAGGGGGGCCGTTCAGAGTGGCAGCAAGGCGGAGGGGCCCCCGGCGGCTCGTGAGTCGCCAGTTGGTCAACCCTGACTTAAAAGGTACAAAATTGAACAAATGGCAGCCTCTTGAAATAAAGTTTACTTTTTCCAACGAAATTTTGCCTTAAATGTGTAAAAAAAGTTATTTATTTATAAAATATCATTATACCAATAGCTAAGTTCTGCAAAGAAAATGTTCACAAATATCCGTGCACAAAGCCAAGTCGATTGGTTGAATATTTTTGGAGTTACATTCCCCGCAAATTGTAAAACGGTCGTTTCAAGAATACCACATTTCAAATTTTGTGGTAACCTGGCGCTCAGTAGCAAAACCGGCTATATCCGCTTTAATTTTTCGAATTTCGTTTTGCGGCTTAGGGAGCATATTATCGTAATGTTTAACTATTGATTTATGCAAAAAAAAAAATAGATTTCTTCGACCCGCTACACCAGGCTTCCCCCTTAAGATAACACTTCAAGCAAGGCACTTACGAATGCGTTGTTATCATGATTCATGCACGTATACATGCATCGTTAAGGAGTCATTCTGGTAATCACGCCGCAAAATTCAGGTTTTTTTTCTCAATGAATGCGATAAATAACAATGTCAAACTTTTTTTTCATTTATTAGGTTACTTATAATGTATACGGAACAATTTTTTAAGTACACTTTTAATTGTGTTTTTCAATGTTATCTGGAGTTACAAATCGCGCCTTTGAAAAGACGGCGGGAGTTATTTCAGCTCACAGACTGATCTGAAACAAAAAAACCAAACTGATTCTTATGCATTATGAGTACTGCTATCGCAGGTGCCAGAATTAGCCACGTAAGTAAAAATTTAACAAAATTGCGCGCATTTAAACTTCAAGTAAAATGGAAAATTTCGATTATTGAAGTTTAAATGCGCGCAATTTTGTTAAATTTTGAGTTACGTGGCTAATTCTGGCACCTGCGCTAGCAGTACTCATAATGCATAAGAATCAGTTTGGTTTTTTTGTTTCAGATGAGTCTGTGAGCTGAAATCCCTCCCGCCGTCTTTTCAAAGGCGCGATTTGTAACTCCAGATAACATTGAAAAACACAATTAAAAGTGTACTTAAAAAATTGTTCCGTATACATTATAAGTAACCTAATAAATGAAAAAAAAGTTTGACATTGTTATTCATTGCATTCACTGAGAAAAAAAACCTGAATTTTGCGGCGTGATTACCAAAATGACCCCTTAAATACAATTTTGTACTTTTTCTTTCTGATTGTGAGTTATTTATTTATATAGTAATAACTTTCTAAATATGTTATGTATCGGTGAAATTTAATAATACGTTTCAATATTTTCAATTCTGTTGCATCTTATACATTAGCATACAAATATTTCTATAGAAAATAATAATTTTTTATTTTGTGTCCTAGGTCAAACGGTATAGCCGTGAGGTTGAACACCGCGAGAAACGACGCTCGAGAAGATGTTGCGTATCACGGCTCTAGCGCCGTCATTTTGTAAGAAAAAGAAAATACGACTTTTTTCTTTGAGATTTGTACAATAAAAGCCTTCGTATTGAATTTTCCATTTATATATTTTATTATCTTCCCTCCAAAAATTGCCAAAAATAATTATATGACTTTGATTCGTCCAAGGTGATCCAACCTCTTATATCCCTATATTCTAGCAAGTTATGGATTCAGGCTACAGTTTCTATTTCCGCAGCCCAAAATGTTTTTTTACTTGCTTCTTTCTTGGGTGTAATACAGGGAAAAAATGGATACATATTTCTAACGCTACGCTGTTGTATGCGAGCGTGAAGAAATGGCTATGATAAGTGCAAATGCTTTTGCTAATGCTACTGATTACACTTCAACGGCCTTGATATTGATTGGTACGTACGGCTGGCCTTCCAGGCATAGAAAAATTGGAAGGATATAAAAATTATGATAACTGGAAGTTCCAGATACCCATGGTTTTTATTGATTGTGGTCTATGGAAATGTGTAATGGATGAGAATCAGGATGTGGATAGGGATTCACGTTTCTCTAATCAAAATTTGCCTCGCTGTAAAGCCGGCATGCGTGAGTCGCATTCGTGGTGCTGGATCTGCCTAGAAAGCCTGGGACAGTTTAGAAAAAGCTATTTAAAGTTCTGGTCTGAGTCGAAGTCTAACTTTGAAGAGAAAACTCTATCGCACTAGATATGAAAATTATTTATCCATGGGTGAATTTGTTAGTGCTGTATTAGCGTTCGTGCATCAGCTTGCTGATATAAAAGAGGTGATTCCTGATGATGAGGTTGGTGAGTTGTTGCTCAGCGGACTTGCAGCAACTCACACTGGAGTTAAGAGTAAGGAAA
The DNA here is from genome assembly GCA_944738655.2 of Andrena hattorfiana. Classification (NCBI taxonomy): domain Eukaryota; kingdom Metazoa; phylum Arthropoda; class Insecta; order Hymenoptera; family Andrenidae; genus Andrena; species Andrena hattorfiana. The sequence continues at coordinate 64,860,637 of OX122891.2, read as the reverse complement.
TGCAGAAATTACTGCTCTAAGAGAAATGCCGTAGAGAATTAAAGCGCACTGACACAACCCTCCTAGTGAGAGGCAAACATTCCTCGTTTACATCTACAAAACCTAAAATTATATGCCACGAATGTATGTAATCAAGAAGGGCATATTCGACGAAAATACCCTAAATTATGAAGAAACAATAAGTCTAATAAGACTGAACGAGTTGAATCTTTAAGAGGCAATAAACATGTGAACAAATTTAAGAGCTGTGCAAGGGCTACTATGTTGTTCACTGCAACTGCTTGCAGTGTTGGTAAGTTTGATGATGGAGATTATTATCTGGATTCATGTTCAAGTGGTCATCTAAGCAAACGTAGAGACTGGATGGAGGTATTATAATAATGATGTTTTCTGTGATTTCTACGTTGCCAACAATGAAAGCCTGCCGACAAAAGGTGCTGGTAATGTCTATGTAAAACTCAGCAAGTATGGTATTCGTTGCACGATAGTTGATGTGAAGTATGCTCCACAAGCTGCTACAAATCTTTTATCAGTAGCAAAAGTTACTATAAAAAGCTATATAATTGTGTTTGATAACAAAGGTGTTCAGATTTTCAACGTCGATGAAGTTAAGATTCGAGGCAAAGCGAAACTATCGATGCTAAAGTCAATGGAGTTTATAAAATCAAAGGAAAGTAGCGCACTGTCTTCGTAATATCAAGTCTATCAGTAACAATAGGTCTAGTGCAATGCTAAATGCCAGTTAGGTGACATACGAGACGAGGCACAGGCGAATGGAACACCTCAATTTCAGAAGTTAGAAAATACTCGAAAAGGATTCAGTTAGAGCATGGTATTGGCATTCATGGTATTTTCAAGAGCCGCGCGGAAGCGGAGCTTGAAGCTAATCAAACTACGGGCATGCAACAAACGAGGAAAACTATAGAAGTGTGCTCTGCCCGGGCGTTCCAGAATTAGGGGACAAACCGGAACATGCAATATCCTAACGCAAAAAGACACCGAAAAGTCCTCTACCGTTTTGGGATCCGATGCTTCGTTCTCGAGATATTAACAGTTGAATATTAACGGTCGAACTTCCGGGCCGCACAGTTTAAAGCCGAGTCAGCTGACCGCACGGTAGCGTCCGCTCACACGCACACACAGGAGGCGCGTGTAGATACAGGTTCACACACGCAGTTGAGCCTGCCGCGCTGGTTCATTTTCACGGTTTGAACCAGCGCGGTAAGCTCTACTGTGTGTGTGTGTGTGTGCGTCTGTATCTACGCATGCCTCCTGCATATATGACCCAGGAGTCACTGCTCCGTAAGCGGTCAAAAATCATTCATTGTCAAAACAAGATATTAACCGATCGGGCTGAAATTTCGCACATGTATTACTATCACGGGTGGGCAAGTTTTACGCACTATTATGATTCGGTTCAACGAAAAGTGTTTTTCTCCACACACGACTCTACGTGTACTTTTATTGCAAGTAACAAAATTGTTTTCATATTTATGTTTAAGGGGTCATTCCACTGTGAAGTCGTGAAAAATTGTCATTTTTGGGGATTTATTTTTTAGTAAACGGAATGTCCAACGTAAATAATATTTTGTCTACTTATTAATACACTTACTGACAGTATACAAACAATCTATTTTAAATTTTTACACATTTTTTTTTAAATATATATCGCCCTGATGTGAGCGGCTTGAAAACGCGATACAGATGATTCCGGGAAAACGAGGCAAGTAAAACCAAAAATTCAAAGTGTGTGTAGTCATTATGAGTGTGGTTATCGATGGGAGCAGAATTAATTTGACTGATAAAAGAATAACAAGATGACGGAGGCTTGAAGTTTAAGTGTCGAAATACGGTGAATTTGTCACTCATTTTGCCTTGTAAAAAGTATGAAATTGTTAATCAAAAAAGGTCTCCGAGGTCCCTGTGATACCCACTGATGTGCTGAATAACGTGTGAAAATTTCAGACTGATTGGTTAAATAGTTTTTTCGTAATCACGTGCACCAGTCGAAAAAATGTCGTTTTGAGATAATCGCGTTTAAAGTTGTCCGCGTGTTCCGCTTATCGCACCGCCTTCTCTACACCTTTCGGCTATAGCAGCCAAACGAAAGCGAATCAGACCATGAAACTTTACAAACACATTCTTAGATATATGCACTTTTGAAAAATGGAAAAAGAAAAAATCGACTATTTTCAAACCGTCACAGTGGAATGACTCCTTAATGTCACAGCAACACTGAGCGCCACGCACACGTAGCCGTTCCGTCAATAAACGGCTCATTTGAATTTCTGATAACTGATAAGAAAATTTCTTCGATTTTTACATTGATACGCCTAATAAGTACTCCGTTATTTGCCTGGCCGTGCGAGCAACTGTGATTGACTGTGATACGAGGCTCGTGTCGAGCTCCTACGAAACGAGTAGAGCTGTTTTCGCCTATATCATCAAATATTTTAATTTAATATCGTCGAGATATTATGAATTGTCGAGATAATTTAAAAATTAATTCAATATGGCAACTCACATATAAGTCATTGCTAATTGGCCACATGAAAAAAGGTGAATTATTTTTAAAGCTGTCTCAAGCCTGTGTGTTTAAACCTTTTCCAATTTTTTTCGCATAAATTTCCCGCCCTATGCTGCAACCTACTTAGCCTATATCTATCCAAATCTGCCCCTGCCTCAGGCGCCAGAACTGAGCTTCGGTGCACGCGTAGATACGCGGCTAAAATTCAGTCAATTTTCTTGGAAACGGAGCACGATATACAAACAATTTATTGTACACTTTCGTTTTATTTTGACCTGTAGAATCATCCCCTGAAAGGTTTACCTCTAGTGAAACACCTCGTACATGTAAAACTGCTTTTCCGCAATGAAAAATACTAAATCGAATAATCGAAATTCTCTTATTGATGTTTCTCTTTCAAAAGCATTACATGTTGCTATGTCGCAACTAGACGTAGATGTACACAATCTCATTGCCAGAAAAAAAGCAGTGATCCATATTTTCTAACTCCAATAAAATCGCGATTATCTGATCTAATCATGGAACACACAGTGTTCGGATAATCGAATCCTCCTTTTACATGAAAGAAAATCGTTTATTTTAAACTATTTTATTAATATTACTTAAACAAAAGCAAAGCGTTTCGAGCAAAAAAATTTAGTAATTGTCATCGGTGTCTATTGTTTCTCAATCTTTTTCAACTGTCAAGTGAACGATTCCTTTGTTAATCGATGTTCTGATAACACAGTTCGGCAGCCATCTGGACTTGTAACATTCAATAGCCGTTTCTTATAAGTTTTCGTGTGAAAACGAATCTGCAAATCGTTTGTCGCCATCACCCTCAGTTTTTGAGAAACTCTATTTTAAAAAAACTGTAAATTTTCAACTTTGAACATGTTTTGTATCAAAACAGTAATAGTAATTCTGTTGCTTATTCTGTCAAATTTTTCTATCAACATTTAAATATGTTTAAACAACGATCAACGGGAAAAGAACACCCGAGATGCGCCCATTTTTGCAGGTATCTTTCAATTTGTTTCGAAAACTAAGGGTCTAGGAGACAATCTGACTATTCCACGCGATGCAGCAGACATTTTTCCTTCGGGAAGCACCAACAGAAGTGGTAAGTTGCGTTTTTTTTTCAAGACAGAAGCGAAAGAGTTTGGCAAAACGTACGGCGCCGACAGTGGTAGTTACGCGCGTTAAACGATTGTGTTACGCTGAGCGGCAGTGGATCGCGGCGCCGCCGTTGAGTACCACTGTCGATGGTAGTCGATTTGTGGAAGCAGTTTTAGCAAAAATCGGCAAAAGTTGTCAATTTTGAAAGCCTGTATTTTTTACACAATTCTGAAACTAGAAAATGATGACCTAAGCCCCTCTAATTTTATATAGACAAAAATATATTGTAATATCATAAACGTTCTTGACACCCCAAATACGTAAGTGAACGAGTTGGTCTGAACCTAGTCCATATCATCGATAAAGTATAGAATGGACCTATCACCATCGACAAAGTACTTCGTCGATGCCCATATCTTTATAAATGATCAACGGCTCGCCTCAACGCGTTACTATATAGGGTGGGTCAAAAACTTTGATCACCTAAAATGTCTCTATTATGTTCAGAAATATAAAAAAAATTTATTTATAAAAGTTGGACGATACCGAAGGCGCCATAACGTGCTATGTAGTAATTAACTTTTCGTGGGTGGCAGATTTTCAGACATTTTAAGGTCACCTCTATTTTTTTAAATGATACGTTATACTTTGTCATTCCTAGTAGAATAACGAATATTTAGACGATTTCAACGACTCTTCGTACAAGATTACTCGACATAAAATAATGGAGTATAACAGAACGACTCTTATGTCATAATAGCAAGTAGTTACACAGTTAGAGGGTCTCCGTTGGCATCGACCCAAAATTGTCATCGTTGAATTGCTGACGCGCGTATACTTCTTATCCGGATTGATATACCACCTGCTGCGATGATCGATGCAAACGGACACCGTTTGAAAAAATTCGAACACTTTCGTCGGAAGAAAAGGTCAAAATTTTACTGTGTAAATAAAAATAAAAATTGGGGTATGTCAGTTACAAATTGTATCAATCGATTCATCTTGACGAGATCTTTACAATGGCTTATGGAAATAGCAGTAATGAAGAAGTACCTTAAGTACTTGTAAAATATTAGTATTTTCATTGAAATTTGTACAGTGGTCACGTTACTCTGGATAAAGAAATATAAAAATTGGTATATTAAAGGCTACAACTAGATTTCTTATGGACATGGTTAAAACTCTAATAGAGAGAATCATTAACGATATCTTGTATCGACGAGTGATTTTTGAATATAATATATATAACTGTCATAATTGAGAGCAGAAATGAACTAACCCACATAGAAAAAGAAATAATTTTCCTATTTTATATGATTACTATATCCTATTGGAATACATTATTGCTACTAACTCCATTTCGAAAAAATTAGTTCGTTTTTGCTCAATACCTCAATGAAACGCTTTGAAGAAATGCTTCAAACATAAAAAATATTATAAGAGCAGGTGATCTACAGGTGTAAGTTATTGAATTCCCCCCCGTATAATAAAAGTATGTTTCTTTCTGTAAGTTGCAAAATATAAATAAAATAATATATCACTTATAAGTACAGAAATATAAGTGCTAAAGTAGACAATTTTTCCTTGCTCATAAGAAAAATTGAATTTAAAAAAATTATCTAAAACTGCGTAAATAAGTACCTATTAAGGCATATATTTATTGATAAAAGTTATATTATTTGAAATCGAATTTATGCTAGAAAGTATGTTTCGTCGTGTTTTGTTAAAAATAATTACAATCGAATTTAATATTTAAAATTAATTGAAAATTAATTCAGGATTAATTTCTTGGAGGAAATTTATTTAAAAATAATGTATGTATAATTTATTATTTAAAATTAATTTATGTATAATTTATTGGAGGAAATTACTTTATATTTCATTTACTAATTTGAAATTAATTTTTGATTTGGAAAATGAGTTGGAAAACTTTCTTTGGTGGTGTGCTATGATTTGGTGGTGTGTCATTATAGCCTGTCATATTGCTTTTTTGGCTATATTTCTGACAAAATATAAGTCGTATCTTTGTTACCTAAAAAATAGGTATTATAAACAATAAGTTATTTTACTTTACTTTTGCAAACATGCTTACCCAATTTTCCTAATTTACGATTCGTTTAGGAACAAAAAAATATAATTTTAACTGAAGTGCTTGGGTATGTTTCGTAGATTTGTTTCTAGAAGATAATGGGATAAATTATTTTTCAACAAAAGAATCATAAAGGCTCTTGCATATCCTTATGCAGGTGGTGACAATGTATTCCCAACCCACAAAGCATAAGAAGACCGGCAGTTTAAATGTTTAGTTAGAAAATTCTAATGTTTGTAAATTAATTCGTAAAATTCCATGTATGGCCGTCATGTCACGACGGTATAAAAGTAGATCCTAGCGCTCAAGTGTAGTTTACATTTTTCTTTGTTTCTAAGCAACATAGAAAATTGGAAAACCAAGTACATATGTGCGTTTATGGACCTAACATACTGCTTATAATAGTTATTTTTTACCTAATAAAAATATGATTCATTCGAAATACTGCTAAAAAGAAATCCTATAGATTATAGTGACGTCGCACAGTGGTTCGAGCATACTACATGCTAGCTGGACAAAATTATTTTTTCGCGGGTTTGAGTTTATATCGGGTTCAATTTGTTAGAAAACAACCCTGCTTCGTATCACAGTTTATTATTTCACTAAAAATACCAATAAAATAAAAATATGACTAATTCAATAAATGAAAAAGAACAAAACGACAGCATTGTACTTTAACTATAATTATCAGTTATAACATTATGTATATTCCTGTAATTTCTGAGTTTTGAAATTTAAAACCTGGTTTTTTCCACGGCGTTCCACACAACAAGTGTTGAATGTACGGAAAGTAGAGACTTTCTAGATTTTTTTTAATCAAATGATCGATCTGCAAAAATGTGCAAAACTATGTTCTGTGAATTGTTTTCGAGTGCGACACTCGGCAGGAGAGATAGCACAGTTGTTATATTTTAGACTCTATACGCAAATGCCCCAAAAAAGCTCAGCTCACTAACCCCAGAAATAATTGAATTGTTGACAAATAATTCCACTGAAACTGCTCTGCAAAGAGAAGTTGCCAGCACCATTCCGCTTGATGAAGATGACATATCATCACATTCTACTGACTGTTCTTCGGATGATTCAAGTAGTGAATAAGATTTGCGTATATTGTAATTAACAAGAAATTAATAGTTATAAAGCACACTTATAATTATAGTTAAACTATAATACTGTCGTTTTGGTTTCTTTTCCTTTATTGAATTTGTTATATTTTTATTCTATTAATATTTTTAGTGCCATAATACACTGTGATATGAATCAGGTTTGTTTTCTAATAATTTGAACCCCATATAAACCCAATACCGCGAAAACATAATTTTGTCCAGCTAGCATGTAGTATACTCAAACCACTGTGCATCGCCTAAAACATGACCAAATTGTTGTTTAGGCCATGTTAGTGCTCTTAGTACACTAACAAAGGAACACGAAGTGTTATTTTGATCAAACTTCGTAGAAAGGTATAAAATTGAAAAATATTTAACCCTGGTTTGAGCGTACGTGTAGACGTAACGTAGACGTTAATGTAGACTTCTAATAGTTTACGAGATATTTAACAGTAACAGTCGCATTTGCCCATTCTCAATTAAGTGCTTGAAACTTTAATGGTGTAACAAAGAGTGCGGTAGTTTGTTGGTAAAGTCACTGTTCCCTCACCAAGTAGCTTCACTTCGAGTCCAGTCGTGTTAAATATTTTTTTCACGGTTCATTCCACTTTATATACAAAATAATATTTCACAAACATTTCTGCGGAAATATAAAATAATAAATAGGTATCAATAAGACGAAATATAAATGGCAAAAACATATAAATATTACTTGTAAGTATTTTTTGTATGACATTTTTTTCCTGTCTCTAATAGTTTCCGAGAAATTAACTAACAAAGTTTTCCGACCCCAACTTTGAGGGTGATTTTTCACCTCTTTAATGTGAATTTCATTCAATATAAAATAAAAGTTTCTAATATTTTCTAATACTCCACCTATGTGCTAAGTTTCATTAAAATCGGAATTTGTCAAATGAGTGATATTCGTAGTAAGTTAAACTCTCATTTAATTTTGTAGAAAATAAGGTATATGTGTCTATCAATCATTTCAACAGAAATTCGCTGTCTAGATAGTCTACAATTATTTCAGAAGCGTTCTGTATTAATTATCATACGTCCATTAAATAATGAAATCATCTTCAATTACTTGCATTTTTCCTACGGGTAATTTTCCCTGAACTCTATAGATATCACGAATTCATTCATTATCCAATTTTTTTAAGAACATTCTGTTACAAAACTTTTAAGTAAAGGTACACTCTCGATTAAAAATTTTGCGCCGCCAGCTTTTGCCATCGCATATGAGTTATCTTTTCAAATTTTCTACCAGAAAATGTACATTTTAACAGGTATAAGAACAATGCATGCATTAAATGAGGCGTAATCAGCATGTCGTCTCCAGAACTTGATTATAATACGTAATTTAGAACTACACTATCTGGTATCAACACACAGATACTTCAGCGCTTTTAAATATCTGGCACAAGCGCGCTGCAATGTATGCGATATGAAAAGTCAATGAAAGTCATCATACACAGACATGAACTGAAAACATTTTGCGACAACCTCTCGTTGCATTTACATTTACAATGTGATTAAAACGCGTGCGATTCCACGACTGAAGTCGGGAAACAATTAACGATTTTTTATCGTTAAAGAAAAATTCATTACATTACTGTTGTTGATTCTGCCATTATTACGAATAGACATATAAATATATCGTTATAAGTAATCCAGCAGAAGAGTCCATCGAAATTTTCTGGTTCGTGATTTTTCAAATAGACAAACTTATATGTCTGAAATTCTGTGATAATTAAATGAACCTCCGATTTAAACAATTTATATCCCATAACTGTGTCACATTCGTCATCCTTACCGGCAAATCCATTCCGCACAGGTGAAGTAACGGAGATCAGCAAATACAGTAGCTAAAACGATCAAACTCGTGAAGTCTTCGTAGTGTACACATTCATCGACAATCTACAACCGATCTAGGAATATATACAACGCGTTAATGCGACAACAGGCACGTTACTCTGGCGGCGAGTTCACGACGTTATGTCAAGTCTTGGTGGAAGCGACGTATCGTCACGACGAGAGGAATGAAAAACTAGCAAGTCATCACTGAACAAGCCAGTGTGCACGTGCGCACGATATGCCTACATATATACGTTCATGCACAATATAGACACGCGCATATTGAAATGACATGTTAAAACGTACGTACTCTAGTGACGTTCGATCACTAACCACGCAACAGATAGTAACTATGACTGTTATGTTATATGGCTACAATTGTCTATGACTTTTTAAGCACGGAAGACCAGTTGATCCGTCATTTGAAAACACTTACATAATACGCATTCAGCATTATATCATTCCTTCGTTTTTGTAACAGCACTCCGCTCTTGATACTTTTCTTAGCAAAATATCGTATGATAAAATTAAGATATAAAAATTTCGTACAGTGGGCACGAAACAGTTTCCTGGCAGAAAATTAAAAAAGCAAAATCAAGTGCTGTGTAAATCTATAGCTATCTAAATATATATGCCATGTATATACAATATTATGTATAATATATATATATATATATATATATATATATATATATATATATATATACGTATATACATGGCATAAGTTTATTAATGTACGAGGTTTCCATTATTTTGTCCAACCCCTGTATATATGAAACCATTTACACATGTAGTTTCTGATCGCGTATACCTGTTGAATTGCAGATGTATTTTTTCATTCAGAACCAGTTAATTACTTGTTTTCTTAATATGGCACATCCTATTAGTAATTAGAAAATATAATAAACTCGTTTGTCTCAGCAATCCAGAATAGATACTTCAAGTCTTCAGTTTATGTAAGTATAAGGGCTAAGTCTTATGAAATTTTGCGAATAACTGAAAAATAGAAATTGGAGTCGTCTACTTTTCGTGAAACTATTAAGGAATGCTGCAGTACAAATAGAAGTTACATATACAAATTTATTTACTGATAATAGTAAAAAATGTTTGGCAAACTTATACGGCGTTAGAGAGCATATTTTGCAGCAAATTTATTCTTATATATATGAAAGCATTAAAGTGATTTCGAGTGTACTATGTTTTATTTAATGCAACCATATATATTTATTATAATATTTTTGTAACTGACAAGAGACAAACTGAAGACTGCTGTAAAAATGAGGAAGCTCCATAATTTTCTGAATTTGAGTTATATGTGGGTAGTATTGAATGTAAAAAAACTGACTGTGAGTTAACTGAAGGTTTTGTAGGTTCTGATACAGATGACAATGATCAAGCAGGGATCAATATCTCGGAAATTAATAAATACCCGAAGCTATAACTTTAGACTTAGGGTTTACTTACCCTCCGCACCCCTCCCCTCAAACCTCCTGTCGATCGGCCACTGGGGCCATTTGGAACTACTACTACTTTTAATGTTAATATTGTGTCAGATGACTGATGATAAATATTATTATTGTTTGATTTTCTATAAAATGCGCGTGGCCGAGCCCGTTGACCGGTGCGCGTGGCTTGGGAGAGATCCAATGCCCGCTACGTCCTTCGTGCGATTTTGTCACGCTCTGTAGCAGATCGGAAGTCTCTTTCTATCTTCAAGCGCAACTGTGTCTCTCTCATTGGCTCGATAAAACAGATTCCTTCAACTCCAAGCCATATAGGACTTTGAAATTTGAATTATGCGATTTCTGTCTACATATGTTCGTGAAAAGATGCTGCACTTATGAACTATTATCTCAAAAGCTATGAATATATATACAGCAATGGGTTAATTTTCTTTTATTGTAATTTTTAATCAAGAAGAATTAATCTTTCGGAATAAAGTTTCGAAAATGTAAAACTATTTTTGTACGATAGACATTTATAGGCAAATGTTTATTTCACCAATTTCGACACGAAATCGTTCTTTTAAACATGGCTTAAAAGTATTACTCTAGGATGACACCATTAAAATTAATGCCGCAGACAGTCATCTCTTGCTCAGTTATTACGGGCAGTTGACCATGTAATTCGCACCCCATATTATTTCAATAAAGTCTATAAACAATGTCGACAGAGCAAGAGATTTTAACCTAAAAAAGTGCGCACCGCCGTCTTCAACAGCTGACTGCGACGTTAATTTTAATGGTGTCATCCTAAGAGTAATACTTTTAAGCCATGTTTAAAAGAACGAGTTGGAGTCGAAATTTATGAAAACAAACGATACGGAAAACCCTCGCTGCTTCAGAATAACAATGCCCTGTCTATAAAATACCGACGCTGTTGGTATTGTATGCGAGGTGAACATCGGTGACTGAGTCGTGATGCAATATATATATATATATAACCATAAACCGACGTATCGGCGAGGCAACCTCGTTAATCCCCGAGACAGTTTTTCAGTCGACTTATGTTTCCCAGTCGGAGATTATACAATCCGAAACATTCAATATCCTGATGCAAAATGACATCGAAAAGTCCTTTGCCATTTTGGAATCCGAGGCTTCGTTCTCGAGATATTAACAGTTGAATATTAGCGCTTGAACTTCCGGGCCGTGCAGTTTGAAGCCGAAGCAGCTGAGACCGGAGCTGTGACCCCTAGTACGCACACATAGAAGGCACGCGTGAATACAGACCCACGCGCACAGTAGAGCCGCCGATCGCGCAGGTTCAAAACGTGAAAATGAGATAGCGCGGTCGACTCTTCTGCGTGCGTGGTTCTGTATCTACGCCTGCCTCCTGCGTGTGCGTGCTTGCGTGCGCTGCTCCGTGCTCAGCTGTATCGACTTTAAACTGCGCGGACCGGAAATTCGACTGCTAATATTTAACTGTTAATATCTCGAGAACGAAGACACAAATCCCAAAACGGTAAAGGAATTTTCGATATTTTTTTGCATCAGGATCCCTGGGACCTTCCATAGAATGGACTGATTTAGTGTTATACACTCTCGAACGCGTCTTAACAAACACTATGATATTACGAATAAAAAATATAGCGTTCCATTGAAAAAAATTATGTTGGCCTTAAAGTTTCCCCTATTTGTCCACCTGCAAAGAAATTATCTGCCGTTTTCAGTTAAACCGGACACACTATAAACAGAAAATACTGTATATACAGGGTGTCTCATGCAACTGGGTGGAGATATATTATTAAAATAGTTAGAGATAGGATACAATTTTGGAAGGCAAAATTAAATGGTGTTATATGTTCTACATTTCTGCATTACTTTTATGCATTAATGCGGTTGGAAAGTGCAACCCCACTCTTTGCTTAAATGTGACTATATAATTTTTCTTGTATAAATCGGGTCCTTGTGTTATTCTGCGTATAAAAGTATTAGAGTTAAATTGTCAAAAATTAAATAATTCACGAGATATTTCAACTTTCTTAGGAAAACTTCGTGTCTGAAATAGCCAAAATAACTGAAAATCAAGTGGATGATGTAATAAATAATATCAAGACTCGAATGAAGAAATTTTTACAATGTGATGGTGAAACTTTTAAGTTTTGAACACCTTTTATAACTTAAAAACTGTTTGTAAGCGTGAACAGGACCGTATAGATAAGAGAGTGCTTTAAGGTATTGCAAGGTATGCAAGGAATTTTGTAGTTTTCGATCATCGAACTCCAATGTTTTTGTACGCAGAATAATACAAGGAATCGATTTATGCCAGAAAAACTATATAATTCCATTAAAAAAATGACTGCTGTTGCACTCTGCAACCACATCAATGCATAAAAGTAATGCAGAGAAAGAAAAGAAATGTAGAACATGTATATACAGTGATTCCCAACCTGTGGGTCGCGAAGTGTTTTCTAATGGACCGCCGCGGTTTCTGGGTTTATTTTTTAATATTATTAAGTCAGAATTATATTCTGAAATACCTATTTTTAATGTGTTTTCTTTATCTTATTAAATTTACCTTACCTTATAGGGGTGGGGGGTTGCAGGTTATTTGAATATTACAAAAGGGGGTCACGACACAAAAAAGGCTGGGAAACACTGATGTATAACACCATTTAACTTTGTCTTCCGATTTTTTTTTCTATCCCCAACCGTTTTAAAGATATAGGATAATTCTACATACCAAAATAAAACAAAAATTAAAAATGACGAAATTACGTTTGAGGCTTCGTTTCCGAGTTATTAATTGTTGAAGACACACGTAAACAACGTCTGACGCGAGGGACTTGACTCATTTGATGCGTGGCTTCGTATGTCATCACTTCGACTACGAGGTAACTGGGTCTTTCTAGATCAGAGCTGCATGCATACTACTGCCAGCGCGCGTTAGCCAGGTCAGACACGGCGAGGGCAGTGCCGTAGCCAGCTAGAAAAACCCTTCGCTCGCTCGGCAGCCGAGCCTGGAATGAGTCATCTACTAACGAAAATTTTAACTTTAATATTTTCCAGTAATTCATGCAAGTACTATCAGTGGATTGGCGAATTCATAAATGATTCTAGCTTCAACCGTTAAAATTTTATAAAAATTCAAAATGTCCCATCGTAGGGTCTCCTTTTTACCGTGGCAGGCTAATAACAAATAGGAACGATAATTTCACACGGCCGATGAGTCATCTACTAACGAGAACGTAAATTTTTATAGTTTTCGTTGAAAGCTCAGTTTACAGGTGAAAAGCTCGGCGCTATCCCCACCATTTCTGGCTTACTCCGTCCTGCGAAGGCGAGAGCGAGTCAGAGGGATTGAAAGTGAGCGAGGAACGGTGCGAGACAGACGACGCGTTGACACTTTATCCCACTCCGTCTTTCGGACACGATACTCCGTCCTTTGCGTGCACGACGGGCACGAGCACTTAAGCGAAAACCGCTCCGCACATTTCGTAAGAGCACGACGCGGGTCTCTGGTCACAGGCAATCATAGCCTCTTGGTCCGGTCCTCTCAAAATTTGAAAAGTCCTTTACCATTTTACAATGTGGAGTTTCGTTTTCGAGATGTGAGCAGTTGAAATTCAGGGGTCCGACTTCCGGGACGCGCTGTTTAAATCCTAGTCATTGAGCACGCGGTCGCACGTACGGATAGTGATGCCAGGAATTTCCCTGTCGTAGTGGAGGGGGAACACGCCAGGCATGCGCGTGATGACGCCGTGACATCAAACCAATCGCCGCTAAGGTAAGTGTTCCCCCTCCACTACGACAGGGAAAATTCTGGCATCCCTGCTCACACGCGAGAAATACGCGTCGGTGAACATTCACACCACTGCTCCGCATGCACCTCGACATACGTTTACATTGGTTTAAACAATTCTACACACTTTAAAACCATACAGTTATTGTTACTGTTTATAACAAATGTTCAAACACATCCCCCGTCTCTGGGGGCATTTTTGCAGCTTCTTAATAATGATTGATGTGCATCACCACACACATCCTCCAGTTTTATTTCATTAAATGCCGTTATCATTCGCTCGCGCAATTCATGCACAGTTTGTATTTCAACAGAATACACCTTTTGTTTCACATATCCCCACAAAAAAAAATGAAAATGAGGTGTACTTCACTAACATCTGACTCAATTTGTAAATTCAGCCTCGGGCTAACAATGATGTGTATTTCGCAAGTCTTTCGAATTGTAAGATTTCATTAAAGAAGTAATTCTGACTGTTCGAATCTGCGTGCAAACAGTCGAAGTGACGGAAGATTTCGAAGAAACACTGATTGTTTCAGCATTTAGAAAACGTAGAAAATGCACGGTATTGGTTGAGAAACCTGAGAAAAGGCGAGTAGAGAGATGATAAAATTGCAACAGAAGGTATTCCAGGTTTATTAGAAAAGTGTATAAAAAATATACAGATCCATTCCAAAAATTGAGGTGATCTTGATTTTTTATTCAACAAAAAGTTTTTTATCAATATTTACTTTTGCAATTTGGTGTCAATTGAATACTAACTTTTGTCCGAAACATTTTTTATCAAATTATCACGAAAAGTTGTGTAGATATCGTATAAACAATTGGAAAAAGGAGATCGGATGTTTAGATTAACATAAGTGTCTTATGACTTCGTGGGACGCACAAGGAGACTTAGAGCAAAGGTGCACAAAGTTCCCCCCACCCATGCAGTGTTTAGCAACGTAACAGCGCCGCGCTCGGCCCAGACCCGGCGGCCTGAATCGTAAAGAGGTATCCGGTTACCGAACGGCTCGTTGTTCACTTCTGTCGTACGTGTAGCCGCGCGCTCAACTGACTGGACTTTAGACAGCATGACCGGAAGCCGGACCCCTGAATTTCAACTACTCATATCTCGAAAATGAAACTCCAGATTGCAAAATGGTAAAGGACTTTTCAATTTCTTTTCGCATAAAGAATTCGCATGTTTCGGCAGGTCCCATAATTTTGGGACATCCTGTATAATGAAAAATATAAAAATTTTAATTTTTTTTAGTGAATGAATCATCGGGCGTGCAAGATTATCGCTTCCATTTGTCGGTCTGACAGACGAAGTCCGTTGCGACGTTGCGAGCTCACTAAATACTGCCTTCTGGTGGGCCAAGTCTAAGTACAGTAGTGTCTACCTGAGGGCTCGCTGGTCGGGACCGGCGTTGAGCCCGTATCGTGAGCAGAGCCCTAATTCCGAGTGTTCGTTTCTCCCTTCTTTCTGGCCGAAGGAGGGAGCGAGATGGAACGCTTTGCGTGCGCGGCGGGCATGCGCGACCGTGTCTCGCTCGCTTTCGTCCCATCTCGCTCTCGCCTTCGCCGAACAAGAGTGAGATAGAAATGGTGGGGATAGCGAAATGCCCACATCGTGTGCACCAACCGAGCCCATCGGGAGACAATACTGTACTTGTGCTGCGTAGTGGTGGAGAACTATCGATGGTACTATCGATAATTATCGATGGCTTATTTTCACTATCGATAATTATCGGTATTGAAAATTGTGGGTTCATATCCGTGCAGTTCTGATCACTTTGGTTAAAAACTGCTGCTAAAGCTGATAAAGCATTAAACTGGAAAAAATCATTTTTATCCTAAAGAAATGATTTCTACTTAGCGCAATAATGACCAAAGCCATCGATAAACATTCGTTAGAAAAACATCGATGGTTTCGATGTACTTACATATCGAGCTTTAAATATCCATTATAAAAACATCGATGTATCGTTATCATCTCTACTTCGAGTTTAAATTTTATTGTAAATTATCGAAACTCAAGGTTCGTAATACAGTTATTCAATTTTGTAAGATTAAAGAAACGGATGTTATATTTCATGAACATTTTTTTAAGTCAGTTAAAACAAGGGAACAGCTCACATTCAGAATCTAAAAATGAATTTATAATATTATTACTTGTATTAAAAATAAATTGTTTTTTACACATTTGAAAAGCGGTAATATCACCGACGGTATAAGATACCTCTATACCTCATGAGAATGCATCCCCAGGTAGCACAGAACGTCTTAAAGACGCCAATTGTACGTCCGTTTTAGGTCTGGACGGCTTTAGGACGTCTTTTGGGCTACTTTAAACGTCCGTGTGCTATCTGGGATCTGTGATAATAAATTATACCATCACTATCGATAACTATCGATGGTCTATGGTCCAACTATCGCAAACTATCGATAGTGCCGACAAAAAAAAAGTGATAGGGATGGCTCACAGACGCTAATCCGGAGAGAAAAATGTTTGCACATCCGGGGAGTGTTGCGCTCTGCCACATAGAAGTACAAATAATGTCTTAAAAGCAGCATGGGGCAGAGTCAGTACTGCCCGAGTCTCTTCCATTAACTCAACACCTAGGGACGCATTCGACATACTTTTTTCTAAATATCAATGAGACGACGTAAGTACAGCCCTGTAATAGGTAAATAGGAATACACGTGGTAGTTTTTGCCCTCACAATCAGTGGTACCGGCGTGCATACCATTTGAGTGGATCTTAGATTTGCCATTACATACATATACACATATCACAGCAAGGCAGTATACTCTAAACAGTGTAAAAGTTACCCCTCCTCATTACGCGCACAATTCCTTACTGCAAACACACAACAGAACTGCCCGATTACTTGAAACACGCGAATAGCTTAACATTTGAACTGACAATGGGAAGAATCTTCGTAGATATGAAGTAGGAAACCCAAAACAACCTGAAAACGGCAAGTAGTAACTCGTTGCCGTTTCTAAGAAATAGGTAGTTACAAATGCGAAAATTTCAATCGAAGGATGTCGAGCGTGGAAATTGCATTTTTATTCCTGAAGCAGCGCAGCGGAGGCGATGCTATGTCTGGTTGTGCAAACCTTTGTATCTTTTTGTATATTTGGGTTCAAAACTATTTTTTATTTTTCCGTCGGCTTTTTTGATCATTTTTGTTTTATTAAAATACCCACTTCGTTCGGGCAGCACTTCACGCGAGGCAAGATTGCGTCTCTCTCTTGTCACGCACAATACTTTTTTCGACACCTGCATGGAAGGTGTGTTTTTGAAAGCCTGTTGAACGATTGGCAAAAAAATATGCACGTTTCGATTGCTATTTTATTCTTGTCAAAATTAATAAATACGTTTATTTATTTTCCAAAAACTGCTTCCGGTAATGACTCCTATTTTTGGTTATATCGGCACTCCATAAATTTGTTGTACACCCTCTCGTACTTTTCTTTCGATTTCGAACGCAGGAAATTTTCCTCAATCGCTTTTGCAGCTTCTGCTATTTCGGAAGGCGTGTGGTATCCCGTATCGCTATCACTCTTATTATCACTCATTTTATCTTTTAATAAAAAGAGGTGCTGTGGGAGTTGTAATGCCAACATGAACACACATGATCGATATCGATTAGTCAGAGCCGTTTTAGGATCGTCGTAGGCCGTAGGCCCTATTACTTTTGCATAAAAACTATACTTGTAAGCCATTACATACATTAGTTTTTAAATTAAATTATATTTTCAATTTTGTGTTTGTTATATTAGGGTGCATTCGTATTTAAAAATTCATGTTTAGACTTTCGTAGGCTTGGGCACGGTGCCCACTGTGCCTATTGGATAACACAGTTCGACAGAATTTAACTTTTTTTCGGACATGTAACATTCAATAGCTATTTTGTATAGGTTTTCGTGCGCTGAAAACGAATCCACAAATCGTTTATCGCCACCACCATCAGTTTTCGAGAAATTCGATTTTGAAAAAACGGCGGCGGGCGTAGGGGAGACCGGGGCTAGTTGATTAACGAGGTTAGTTGACTAATTCCATTTGATTGTTATATTATGGAATAAATTATGCTGCGATTCGCGATATTGAAGCATATGAATGACCAGCTTGTCATTTAATGTGTCGTCGTGACAAAAATTTGTGTGTTCTGTCAGTGAAAATAAAAAATCTAAAAAGGTCGGCGGGAAGTAAATATTTTTGTTTCGACTATTTATGATTTTTTGTCCACTAAGTACTGCTTGATGTTTTTTCATGAATATTTTGTGGAAGCGTGATACAATGACTATAATTCACGGTATTTTATTTTATCCGGTGCGTGGAGGTTTTATACGTACGGCCCTTAACATGTTAACAATGTTGGACGAGGTTACTTGACTAAGCATAGGAATACCACTAATAATTGCATTTTTTATTCTCAAGATGCAGTCGAGGCAAAGAGTTTAGCTGCTCAAGTCCACCATAAAAACCTTCCAAACTCACTCCTACCAGTTTTTCATCCTATCCTCCCTTCAAACTCTCAGGTATTCCAAACAGACCATAACAAACAAGTACAAAATAATTGTGAAGGAGTGAAAAAAAATTAAAAAATTTATTAGTCGTAGTATACATATGTACGCGTTTCGTATACTATATTGGTGGAATTGGCAGCGTATATATACGCCATTCGCAGAAAAAGAGTTAAAACTGAAAAGTAAATGTCAAGTCAACTAATCCCATCATATTTGTCAACTAACCCCGCAGCCGGAGTTTGTTGACTTATTCGTCACACTACTCTAAATACGACAAAAACTACAACCTAGACTCAATTAAAACGATTTTCAAAATTAAGCCTGTATACCTAATGAAATTTGTAAACTTTTGGTATGCAGCAGGTCAACAAAATACCAATGGTCTATTTATAATAATTAGAAATGTAAAAAATTAGTCAACTAGCCCCGGTCTCCCCTATTCACTACCGCTCAGCGTAACACAATCGCTTAACGCATGTGAGTACATTAAATCCTCATTATAGACCCGCTTTTATCATGCGTAGTACGCCCATTGACTATCCCCACCATTTCTTGGAATACATCGGTCCAGAGTGAGAGAACCCGAGAACGAGCGACAGGGAACGAAAGAGTCGACGGCAACTTCGTGTCAACTGTTTTGTTCCCTCTCGTTCGCTCTTGGGTTTTCTCACTCGCGGCATTGGCCCCACAGAATAGTGTCCGCAACGCGTCGTACGCCCGCCGCCAGCCCCGTTCGTCGGGTTTAATACGAGCATTTACTGTACAGGGTGATCCTGGAGCCACTGGACTCAAAGAGATGCCGCCTGGCACCCCGTGGCCAAGGTCAGCTCCCCGTGGACGAGGTCAACCCCCCGTGGCGAGGACAACCCACCGCAATGCCTAACCGAATTTTAGGGCTTTCGACCCTCGAAGGGGTTGGAATACATTAAGAACTTGAGAAATGTCCAGGATTTCCGCAATTTCTCATCAGATCTTTGCGAAAACGACGCCAATCGATTCCTTATGTTTTGCCGATGAATCTAACACCAAGACCGACGCAATTCGGAGCATAATCAAGGTAATTAGATGAAATATTAATTTATATAATTTCTCGCTGGCTTCGTTAAAAATAGTCCGATTTACATGAAATTTGGTTTAATTTTCTTCGGCGAAACGTAAGGAATCCATCGGTATCACTTCCATATCGATATGGTAAACAATAAACAATTCAGTTTTTCTGAAACAGGTATGAATCCTCAGCCACGGGGAGCTGACCTCGGCCACGGGGTGCCAGGCGGCATCTCTTTGAGTCCAGTGGCTCCAGGATCACCCTGTACATACCACTGTCGGCGTCGCACGTTTTGCCAAACTATTTCGCTTCTGTCTTGAAAACAAAACGCAACTTACCACTTCTGTTGATGCTTTCCGAAGAAAAAATGTCTGCTGCATCGCGCGGAGTACTCAGATTTTCTCCTAGACCCTTAGTTTTGGAAATAAATTGAAAGATATCTGCAAAAGTGGGTGAATTTCGGGTGTTCTTTTCCCTTTTATCGGTGTTTAAACATATTTAAATGTTCATAATGTAATAATAACTTATATCGTCGTATCCGGGAGGGTTCGTAGAATAATTTGGCGGAACAAGCAACCGAATAACTATTACTGTTTCGACAGAAAAGATGTTCAAAGTCGAAAATTTGCATTTTGTTTCAAAATTGAATTTCTCAAAAGCTGAGGGTGATGGCGACAAACGGTTTGCGGATTCGTTTTCAGCGCACGAAAATCTATAAAAAAGACGGCTATTGTATGTTACAAGTCCAGATGGCTGTCGAACTGTCTAAGACGCCCTTATGATTAATCGAACAATTGCTTCTTCATACCACAGGGTAACGCCATATTCACTCAGCTTGCAAACTCAAGTTTCCTTGGGAGCAAAGTAAAAAACGCGAATACGCATGCGCTACGTCTAATTTTTTTACAGGACCCCTAAAATTGGCCGTTCTGCTCTCGCTCAGCAGGCATAAAAACACCCATTTTCATGCTGGTGTGGAAAGAAGTATATTAATGAAAAACAATAAACGGAGAAAGAAAAAAAAGGCGCTGGGACGATAGCTCCAACCCGGATCGAGGGACGAAATACTATGTTGTCCCGTTATAAGTCCGAGTCTTCTCTTTCGTTACAAGTATATTTTTATCCCCGCTACTTCTTTTGTAGTCGCCGCGGCGTGTGCGAGTGACTGAGAATGAGCGAGAGAGCACGCGACAGCGACAAGCCGTAAAATTCGTTCGCGATAGCGGCGGCAGCACGAAGAACGGCATTCCCATCTATGATACGATGTTCTGTGGCGCAGACCACACGCCAGACGCTTGTGGCTGCTCAGGCAGTATTCCACTCGTTTGAATTTCTGACTTCTCTTATAAAACAATTTGTACGATTTTTACTCTAATAACAATGCTAATGCGAAAATGATATTAATCTGAATATAATATTACGAACAATATTCATATACTACAAGTAAATAAGAATGCCTTTTGCAGCACGCATTTACTTTTTTATCGCAATAATAGGAATAGTTTTTCTAAATATCAAATAGTTACATTCATTATTTTCCCAGATACAATTACCTTACACAACATCTTCGATAGCGGAAGTATAGCAAAGTAATTTCTGTAGAATAAAATAACAAAGAAAAAATGGTGGAAAAGGAAATCAGTTCGTCTTTAATGTATTTTCCACGATTTTTTGTGAACATTTATATTTTTACATATTAAATACATATATTCTGCACCGTTTGTACATTTATCTATTGTTGGTATTTTGCGTGTAAATATAAACGTATTTTACGTATTTTAAAAGAGACTATGCAACATATTCTGCGTGTTGAAAAAGGCATTCCGTAGCGCTATTTATTTGCAATTTATGAATATGTATCGTAAGTCGAAGAAATTTTCTTAGAACAGAAGTAAAAAGTTGAAACGTGTCAAATACTGACAGAACGGCCAGGAGAAATCGCATTATAGATGGGAATGTAGTTTCTGGAGCGCGTCTCAGCAGGCTGGAGTGGGGTCGTCACCTACTTGTTCGGCAATGTACGGGTACTACGCCGTAATACTAAAACCAAAATATCTCCTATGCTAATGGTTTTCGGTATAAATAGCTTTATACTTTTTTAAAAGGAATCATGAGCTGCATCGATTAATAAATTAAAAAAATATATGGATCCATTTAAAAAAACAATGTTGCTCGTCGTATGTCCCCTACGCGTCTATCTACAAAAAGCTACTGACATCAAATTATGCCCCACTCGAAACTTTTCAAATTTTGTTCAAAATATTTTTCGGTACAATCAACAGTTTTCAAGATATTCGCGACGATCGATTTAAATGGATTACCCTGTTGATATTTAGTACGAACATTCCCTATATTCTCAACAAATCATTTTGAATGGAAAGTGGGTCTTTCGATCATGATCTTTGATCCCAAATGTATTATTCAGGTTGTTTTTATCCCTATTTATGCATACGTATGTATTGGCAAAGCAGATTCTATGCTATATAGGAAAATAAAAATAATTATTTTTCATTTTGTAAGAATGTACTGTGATTATGCGTTTGCCTTAGAAATATTTGCATCCAACAAATTTAGTTTGCAATCACGTTTAGTAGTTAATGAAATGCAATAAGTGTTCATAATATACTAGCTTTACTACTCGGTTTTGCCCTGGAATTTAGATCCCGATTTTATAAAAAGAATATCTTTTTTATTTTTTTTTTTTGTGAAAGCAGTCACTTTCATCTAGATTAGCCAGACATAATGAGCGGAGGCACATTTTGTTATCCAAGAGATTACCGTTCAAAAGTTTTTAAGCGACGGACAAACACACAAACATATAAACTTTCTGTTTTATACATTAAGATAGCACATATAACAATTTGAGTAATACAATGTTCATATACTTGTATTATTCATCTACAGTAATTAAAGAAAAAATATAATTATTTGTGCCAAACTAGCAGAGATTGGGAGCAAGGAATTCGTTAGATTAAACGTTTCCATTCGTCTTCTTAGCGTTTCATAAGAATTATTAAGCTTTCAGGTTTTTATACTCGACATTTGAGACTCCCTAATACAAACTATTCATTTTGAGGAATGTTTTCCTATATCGTACTAGATCTTAGGAGATACTGATAAATATATACTATACTATCTCAAATATATAAATCGATTTTTTTCTACAAAATATGCAACACAAAGAATTTGTGATTGAAATTGTTAGTAAAATTATTTATGAGGATACAACAGCAGGTAAGCCATATTTATTCACATACAAATCCCATGGATAAAAAGTAGTAAAGGAAGTAACTACTATTCTGTATTATTTCATTAAAAAGTAAGCCTTATCAGTGCGATAAGGTTTATCATACGTTTTATATTGCGTTGAACGAAAGCATTAACATTCTTGAAACCTGTTAAATAAATCACGCAATAGAGTTATAACAATAATGGTTTCAATATTCTTTGATATATGTACACCACAACAGGCATTCTATTTTAAACTACATCATGAATGCACAGAAGTGTGAATTAATGCATGCCTTTTTTTTTCATGTTAAGTAAATGCATGTGAATACTAACTACCTCTAGTTTTGTGACTAAAATCATGATTATAAAGGTGATCGCATATGTGGCAGACATTCGATACATGGATGTCCATACTACTTATAAGGCTTTATTCTAAAATTTGCAAAACTGCACTCTGTATGTATACATTATTAATTATAACGTATAGCTTTGTAAGAGTACAATGAGAATAAAACGAAAATTAACCATTATGTACCCTGATAATGCCTTCCCAACAAGATAATATTGCAAAAAAAAGTAATAATACTATGTTTGAAAGGAAGACACGGTATCACGTTAAAGTTTACCAATGTTATGTTACGCGCAAAGAGTGAACTATAATTCTATCTATCATAATTACTAGTTCTTAAGACCAAAAGAAGGTAATAACGTGTTAGCATGTATTAAAGTGCTAATGTTTCATAAACAAATTAATAAATGTGTGCATGTACTACAAAGATTAGTATATTAGTTTATTGCACCTTTGCTTTTCACAGTTTCACTAGCAGTCAGGTGTAAATCATCATTGTTTATGTAGCATTTAAAAATAGCAAAAAATTGAATCACACATGTATTCACTCTGTACCTGCAAACCTGCACGTGTACATGTACACGAGATAATAAAATTAGTTGTACAATTAACGTGTATATGTGCATTGAATGTAACAAAATAATGAAACTGATTTGTATTCTATATGGAATACAATCTCATTTAATTTCTATTATTAACCGTTCTATTTTCAGGAAAGTTAAAGCTGATGAACTAATAATCACTATTACGTATTGTAATACATATTTTCACGTTTCCCCAAATTTCGCTCAAGTGATGATCTTGCACATGTTTATTCCTGCTATATATTACCACCACCATTATAACTACCACCTGTTGAAATGTACCTTTACATTTACCTGAAGAATCGTTTTCGATCGAATCGAACTTTAAGTATACTGCTGTACTTCTTGCAGGAAATTATTTCGAGAGAAAAATTGCTGACAACGTAATGGCCACGTGATTATACTTTCCGTCGCTTTGATTTCTTCTTTAGTAAAGTAGCACTCACGATAAAATAATGTAGGCACACTGGTTTTTCACTATACTGAGGAAGACCGACCACGCAACCGCATAAATATGCGTGCGAACCCTCCGATATTCATTCACTACTTTAAACAATTTACAATTTCGTCCATCCGAGCTTGCTATTGTCGACTTTGCCTCGCGGATCTGTCAGCAGAACGTATGAACTTTTTCCGGTTACGCGAGATACATAAGCTAATCGAAGCTCAAAGGGGACAGAAGAATACGAAGAACAAAGAAAGATTATCGGGTAATGCCGTTTTGTAATACGCAACCGGAAGATTATCCTGTGCGCGGCTTATTCGAATGGTTTTACGATAATAAAATCCAGACAATTACTACTGGAAATAAAAGTAACGCTTATCTGATGTCTCATTTCATAAGTCTTTCATTATTATGAGTACTTACAACTTTCGATGTGTTAATTTGTAGGTTTGTTTGATTATTTATTATTTCTGTTGGTTACAGTTTCTTTAATTAATCAACAATAAAAATTTGATATTATAACATATTACATGATTATTCTAATTTCATTTAACAAATATTTAAACATTCTTCTCATAAATGGTATAATAAAAGTCAAAGAAAAGAAACACGAAAAGCAAATTCAACTGGTTATAAGTAGTTGTTAAAATTTTAAGGTTAATGTATGAGAAGAATGTAGAAAATATAGGAGTAGACACTTATAATGATCATTTACATTTACATCAATATCATCACAAACGATATATCGAATAAAGGTAGATTTATTGCACAGCCGACGAGCCTGGGTCCATATAAATACATATGTATTGATAGATATATGTATAGACAGAGCGTAAGCTGTGACACAAGCGAGGGAAGCGTAGCAATTGGTAGCAATGGAGGGGAAAAGGTAGAGGCCATTCGGGCAAGTCGGTGGTTAGCTTCGGATGCATTCGGCTTGTGTCGGCTCGTCATTAATGGCTGTGCTCAAAACATAACCACTGTAGCTGTTTTGTGAATACATCATGGACCTAAGAATTAAATGGAATTAAATGGACAAAGCACAAAATCTCAACACAGGCGAGGGGGTCGAGCTAGTCGATCGGGAGGAGAGAAGTCGTGGTGGATGGCTTGTGATTGGCGGGGTAGTACGCATGCGTCGCGCTTTATTTGAAATGGTATACTTATATAGGGTGTATTAAAATATGCTTATATGCATAAAACTATACATATGCCATATATATATGTACTTACATATGAGCCCCTCAATTGACGAGTGGCATAAGTTTTACCAAGTCTTAAGAGACCAAAATATAATGTTACAATTACATATTAACGTTTCAAACGACAAACTTAACCATAAAAAAATATAAAAGAGGCAATGCCTCTTACCGATGATAATGTCATTTTCATCAACCAATCACCGATCCGTCCACCGCCACATGCACAGTATCATGCACCCCCCTTACTGTCACGAGCTTAGACCCCGCAGCTTTGTGCTCCGTCCGTTTAATTCTTAGGTCCATGGAATACATAATCAAACGTTATATCTATAAGTACAATTTTATTTAAAAAAATGCTTCATACTATTTACTAATTTTGTTAAATATATATAACTTACATGATAGGTAGGTATACGGAATTTTTCATATATAACCTTTTCGACTAGCTCTCAGAGCATATAACGCGATTGTATTAATTGTATATCCGAATAGCACCGAAGAGGAACGGAGTTACCCGATTTACCTGTATCACCCCCTTACTGCGAATTATACCACCACTTTACGCTCCGTCTATACAGGGTGGCCCAGAATTACGGGACAATCCGAAACATGCAATATCCTGAATCCTGATGCAAGAAGACATCGAAAAGTCCATTACCGTTTTGGGATCCGAGGCTTCGTTCTCGAGATATTAACAGTTGAATATTCGCGGTGGAACTATCGGGGCGCGAGGTTCAAAGCCGAAACAGCTGACGCGGAACAGACGGCGGAAGCGTGACCCTTAGCACGCACACGCGGGAGGCACGCGTAGTAAGTATACTTATAGAACCACACACACAGTAGAATCCGACCGCGAGGGTGAAATCGTGAAAATGGGTTAGTGGCGCTATCCCATTTTTACAGTTTGTACTAATATTAAAGTATTGTTAAATTTTTAATATATTTTTAACTTTATTTAATTGATTATGTCAAATGAAATGTTAAAGAGATATATGTGTGTGTACATGAGCAAATGTGTTTAGTATAATTAATATTTTAAACGGGGACTCGGAACGGAACAGAAACGACAACTATAAACGAAGAGAACGATATACTTTTCCGGAACAGAAACAGAAACGAAACGAAATTCTTAACCGTACATAACCGAAATAAAAATTTCGGTTAATATAACGTTATTATTTCGTTCTCGATGCACACTTTATGTTATACAATTTAAATTGAACGCGCCTCTTATTTTCATCATGAACCTATTTGTGTCTAAATATGAACAATAGATACATTCTGTGATTTCAGATTCTTATGTTTTAGGTATATAATCTATTTTTTTATACGGTTTATATTGTTCGAGGCTTTCGGGTGTAAGCCTCAAAACTCTATTTTTTATAATACATAATATACATAATATATAATATGTATATAATTATAATGTATAATATTTTATAATGTAACAAATGCAATAAAATGGTTCAAAATAAGTTTATATAAGTTTTTTTTAAAAAATGAAATATGTAACCGGTTCGGAACAAAATTTGTTTTTCATTCCAATATGGAAACGAAATATTTTTCAGCATGAACGATATTAACCGAAATGAAATGATTATTATCGGAGTTGAACCGAAACGAAAAAAAATCTCTTTCAAATCTCTGATTTTAAGAGGCAAATTACATTGCAACATACAGCATTTGAATTTTAGGCATATTGGTGCAAAATATAGAAAATAAATTACTATATTTTGTAAGTGAGATGATTAAACAATTTAAAGAAATAAATTGAATTTAGTGAATTCGATGTACAAATCCATAGCAATTTTATCATTGTAGAATACTAAAATTACATATCAACGACTAACGTAGTTAGTCGATTCACTATACCTCTGTTTCCGACTGTAGCTGTCGTTCCTTTTAGCAAAATGGCTCCAAAACCGAAGCCCACGGAAAAAACGGGTATGTTTGTAAATTATTTTTAAAGCTTACATTTCCTCTGAAGAGTTACAAAAATACCGCATGATTTCATTACAAGTGTTTGGTGGAAAAATATTGGAAAAACGAAGGGTACAAACTATCTGCAGTAACTGTATTCAATTTTCGCTTAAGCCATGTGGTCGGTTGCTTTTCTCGCATATGTATATAATTCGAGAAAAATACCGGTACATGTGTTACTATTTCATTTTTTCATGTTTGTAAAAATCTCATTACATATATTTAAGTAATGGATGTAAAAGAAAGTTTCAACAAAATTATGGTCTACGATTTTTTATACTCGCTATAACCTAAAAGATGCACACAGTAGGTGTAAGACTGTAATCATAAAAAATTTTTCGCTTCGTTAACACCTTCGTTATGAAATCTTAATTTTTTCTAACTATTCATTGCATTTCTTTTATTAGCCAGCAAATCTGCTGAGAAGAAACCAGAAAAGAAAGCTGAGAAAAAGCCAGCCACAAGTTCGTCAACTTCAAAGGTGACAAAGCCAGCTGCAAAGCCCGCTGCCGCTAAAAAAGCAGCAACCGCTGCGAAGAATGTAGCCAAGCCAGCTGCGAAGTCTGCGCCAAAAGTTGCCGCAAAACCATTGATTAGCAAACCTAAAAAGAATGTCCCAGCGGCAAAGAAAGTACCTAAAGGTGGAAAACCAGCTGCACCACTTGCGAAAGCACTTAAAGCTCAAAAGAAGGTTAGTATGTGCTGCAAAAAAAACATTAAAATTTTAATATATACAGTGGCGGATGAAAGAAAGTTTACATCCTTTAAAATCGCATAACTTTTTTAGAATTGGCCCAAACGACTCGAGTTTTTTTTTTTTTTAGAAGCTTGGGAATTTCGTGATTTTCGACCTTATTTTGCGATCTTTAAGCATTTGTAGCTCAGAACAAAGTTGACCGATTTTGATGAAATTTTCAGCATGTATACATCTTACTTAACTCTACATATAGGTTTTTTGAATTTTCATTATAGGCTCAGAAGAAAAGGTTAAAAAACGACCTTTACTATTTTTGTCGCTATTGCAATTTTTTTCAAAATGACGAAACATGTCATTTAGCAAACTAATCCTTCTAGCTTCTCAAAAAAACTCAAGTCGTTTGAATTAAAGGATGTAAACATTTTTCATCCGCCACTGTATATATATATATATAAATTACCATGATGAAATATATCAGGGAATCTCTTTGAATATTTATGATAGCAATTTTAGTATAATTCTGATATGTAAAACGAAAATTAGTCACTTTCTATAATTAAGAACATACTTAAAACGTTGTATTTATGGTATATAGATTCTGAAGGGTGTTCATGGATCAAGAGCAAGAAAAATAAGGACCTCTGTACATTTCCATCGGCCAAAAACATTTAGGCCGCCGAGGAATCCAAAATATCCGAGGAAATCTGTACCAAACAGAAATCGGTAAGTGTTTTAAATACTACATCCAATACTTACATCTTTAAAGGTCTATTATTATTTTTATTTCTTTGCGTATGTGCAAAATTTGAATATATATTGACTATTCAAAATTGATCTTATAAGAGGACTCTAAAATATTTCTCTTTGTTTTCAGTATGGATGCATTTAATATTATCAAATTTCCTCTGACTACCGAAGCTGCTATGAAAAAGATCGAAGACAACAACACATTAGTTTTTATTGTACATACTCGTGCAAACAAATACCACATCAAAGCTTCTATTAAAAAATTATACGATGTTGATGTGGCTACAGTTAACACTTTGATCAGGCCTGATGGTAAAAAGAAAGCATACGTGCGCTTGACACGTGATTACGATGCACTTGACGTGGCTAATAAGATTGGTATAATATAAATGTATCTCCATATTATTTGTATGAAAGGAACGAAATATCTCTACGGATAATAAACCCTGATACAAATAGTTTCTGTGTTTTATCTTTCTTTTTAGATCTCGCATTCTTTTCTCTTTATAAATTATTATACTGTGGATACTATAATTCAGATATGAGTACTGTTTGTTGTCGAGACGCTGGTCCACAGAATGGCGCAGGCAAGAGAGGTTCTTCGCTCGCACCGCCTGTGTTCCGCTCGCTCTCTTCGTATTTGTCGATGTTGTCGCGTCGGCCAATATCGACCACACGTGTGCTCTATGATTTAAAGAACGGGGACCTATGGGGATATACGATTGGACCCTCGTTCCTTTTAGCGGTAGCACCTCGGCAACGCGCAGTAGTAGGTTGAAAAACTAATTACAGTAGTGCCTCGTTATAGTCTCGTTTTAGAATTCGTCGGTGGAGAGTGAGAGAACGAAAGAGTCGACGGCAACATCGTGTCAACTGTTTCATTCCCTCTCGATCGGCTCTTGAGTTTCCTCACTCGCGGCATCGGCCGCACGGAATAGTCTTAAGGCCCCCCTACACGAGCGAGCCACGAGCGAACTGCAGACTCGTCTCGCATGCTCGCTGGTGTGTGGGATCGACGAACGCTTAAATTCCGGCTCGGCTCGTATGCTCGCTGGTGTATGGGATCGACGAGCCTGCAGTTCGCGAGCGGCTCGCTCGTGTATGGGGGCCTTTAGAGCATATACTACTCTAAGGGAATAGTGTCCGCATCACGTTGTTCGCCAGCCCCGTTCGTCGGGCTTATTACGAGGAATTACTGTAGTGATGTGCAGCGGTGAGGCCCCTCACGTGCCTGCTGCCCCTTCCAACCGCTCCGTCCGCACACAATATTCGCGAGAAATATGTATGTAGTACATAGTAGTATTGGGTGCTTTCAGCGGACTCAACCGTTGAGTAGCGACTCACTAATTTTTTCGGTGAACGCTACCGCTAGATTGCTCACTTCTCAACATGTTTAGTCATCGGTCGCCATTTTTTTAAGCGGAAATAAAGTCCGCTACTTTTATAGCGAATTCGGACGGTCGCATTGGTGCGCACTGAGTGCGACTTTTAGCCAATTGGAAGCGAGAAAACTCGCACTCAGTGCGCACTAGTGCAGGTTGCCGAATCTGCTATTATGGAACGCGTTGAGTTGCTACTAATATCGCTACCCCCTCCCCAAGTGTCGTTCAGCAGAACGATCACTGATCAGGACTGATAACCGTTGAGTTCTCAACGGTTAAGCTCAACGTTGATCAATCCTGATCAGTCATCGTTCCGCTGAACGACACCTTGGAGGGTGGGGATATTTGTAGCAACTGAACACGTGCCGTAAAAGTAACGGACTTTATTTCGGCTTAAAAAAATGGCGACCGATCACTGAACGTGTTGAGAAATGAGCAACCTAGCGGTAGCATTCAGCGAAAAATCAGTGAGCGGTTACTCAACGGTTCAGTCCGCTGAACGCACCCATAATCACCTCTTTAGCGTCGCGTGGTATCCCTGCCAACGCGGACGAGTGTAGGAGAACCCCACTGGTTTGGACAGCGCTGATTGTTTGATGATTGCTGATGATTTGCTAATTGTTGTGCTACTTTATTAGTTACTAACACACAGGGCCGGCGCGAGGATGGTTGGCGGCCTTATGCAAGAAAAGTAGTCATGCCCCCAATTTGTGCACCTGTTTTCTATTTAATATGTTTTACGGAGTACACGAAAGAAGAGTTACATTTATATTTTGACTATGTGGGAGTTGGATTCCTTTATTATTAAGCGTGTGATATAGTTTTTTAGCGCTCCCTTCGGCTGGCGCATAATTTGCATAAATGAATTCTAATTATCCGTAAACGAATCTTCAAAAAAACATTTTCGTAATATTTATCTCCACAAAACTAATACTTTTTTGTTGAATACTTTTTTACATCTTCAAACAACAGAAATATTTTAGATGCGCAATTTTCACGAAACTCACTGCGCACGTTTATAATTTGTCATTTTAAAATTAACCGCAATATTGAAATCTGAAGTTCCAAATTATTTGCAGTTTAATTATAATAGAGTATATTTCATTAATAGTATTACAAATATTTATTATACATTGTATTTTGTTTTTACACATTTTGACATTAATTACAACCCCAGTCTGCCTGGGGTTTTACGGTAAGGAGCAGGTGTTCCCGGTTCTCTAATACCTGGAGTTAATATCTCTTGTCTATAAAAAAAAGTAATAGAATTATACAACTTACTGTTAGTAAATCAATTCTAAAAAACTTATAAAATAAAAGAATACTAACTTCCTAATAGAAGCTTGTTCTCGTTCAAGTTGCTCTTGCGCTCGTGCCTTCATTTCTTCTTCTGCTTCCTTCATTTGCCCTTCCATTTCGCACAAATGTTGCATTGCTTGACGCCTCTTCGCCCGTCCACTCCTGCCAGTCTCTTTCACGCTGAAGAACATAGGACCCAATTCGGCCAGCCAATGCCCATCAACGGCAGTAACGCATTGCATGTACTCTTTAGCAGTCATTACAAGCTCGTGGTACACTACATAGTCTGGCGTGAAGCCCATTCCAAACAAAGCTGAAGTTGGATGAAGATGACACGGCATTCCGGTACGGCAATTCACATATTCGCCGATACCCTTTAGTCGAGCTGCTTGGTGAAAATATGCAGAACAAATGCATTTCCGTACAATATCCCAATCAGTGCCGCAGCTTACGACTTCCATTTTTTGTTGTTTCAGAATCTCTTCAAGCTGCTGGCGAACTTCTCGCACTTTACGCATAGCCTTTGCATGTATAAAATGATCATTGCACCACGAACTGGAATATCCATTAGCTTTCCATTGATTGTACACGTTTAAATACGTTAAATGATCGGATTCTGGTACTTGGAACTTTTCCCTCGCTGAATCTGAGTCCTCTTCGCGCCCTTTTGGTCGGTAAAATATAGACGGTACCGATAACATCGAAACTGAAAAAATATTTTTCTCGGTATAAGAATCATTCACAAATTCAACAAATCGTTCTCAACGAAATTCTATTGTATAAAGTAAAAGTTGCTCTATTCAAGAAAGCAATTATGATAACGAGAAGATTTATTCCTCGATCTGTTTTCAGAGATTTTCAGGTCTCAGTGCTTCGTTGAATAGAATTTCGGATAACATGTCGTTCGAACGACTTTAAGTACAAAAGACAATGTTACAGCAGTTATTGATACTTAAGTTGTGCGAGATACTTCGTAAACATACCTATAATTAGTATGTCAGCGGTACAACCAAGCTGAGAAGCAACTATCAGCATTTGACATTGAGGAGGATCTAAGGGAAATTCTGCCATTTGCCGCCCCAAAGGCGTTAGACGTCCTGTATGATCCAAAGCTCCTAAAATCCACAACTGATATAAAGAATTTAATATGTTGTCTTGTGGTGGAGGATCCATAAAATGAAAAGCTAATAAATCTTGGACACCCAGAGACTTCAATAACAGCACGGTATTTGCCAAATTGGTTCGCTGTATTTCTGGAACTCCAGTTAGTAGTAATTCATCTAAATATTGTCTTCGCGTGTACAATCTATAGCAGTGACCAGGACCGGTACGCCCTGCTCTTCCTGCTCTTTGATCAGCATTAGCTCTAGACACAGGATACACTTGCAAAGCATCCATACCAATTCGAGGATTATAAACCTTTAATTTGCAATAACCTGAATCCACAACAAATACAATTCCGTCCACAGTCAATGAAGTTTCTGCAATGTTAGTTGCCACAACACATTTTCGTAAGCCACCTTCTGAACGTTGAAAGATTTTGGCTTGCAGATCGGAAGGCAATTGTGAATAAATAGGTAAAATCGAAAGCGAAGGAGCTGAATCTATTTCAGCTAAACGCTCTTTTAATGCCTCGCAGGTAACTTCGATATCTTCCTGACCAGGCATAAACACTAATACGTCGCCGGAACGCGGTTGCAAGTGAATCTGCAACACTTGCTTCACTGCGGCATCTACGTAGTCCTCTACTGGATTTTTCGCGTGTAATATTTCGACTGGAAACGTACGACCAGGAATTTGAAACGTTGCAGCATTACCGAAAAATGCTGAAAATTTACTAGAATCCATTGTAGCGGATGTTACAATCAATTTTAAATCGTGTCGCCTAGCTACAACCTGGAATATTAATTAAAAGTATACAAAGTTAAAATAAAATATGTACATCAGTTTTGCTGGGAAATTATAATGGATAAAGTACAATACGCAATACAACTGAAAACACGACGATTATTCATACACAAATA
The DNA here is from genome assembly GCA_944738655.2 of Andrena hattorfiana. Classification (NCBI taxonomy): domain Eukaryota; kingdom Metazoa; phylum Arthropoda; class Insecta; order Hymenoptera; family Andrenidae; genus Andrena; species Andrena hattorfiana. The sequence continues at coordinate 64,827,207 of OX122891.2, read as the reverse complement.
AATTGAAAATCTAGAGTACGATTATTCTGAATTGGGCCTAGTGGATAGCAGTTCCGAAAAGATATGTAAGATGCTCCCTACTCCTTATTTATCGCAACCAATATCACTTGCCCGCTAGTAATCACGGCCGTACAAGTTTATATTAGCGCCAGTTCTGCAGGCCTGTTAGGATCTATTACTCGTCTCAGGACTTGTTTATAAACAAAAAAGCGAACTAAAATGACAAAAATAATAATAAGATGACAATTTAAATTAACTCAATTGCCTGCAGTCGGAGGCCTTAAATCTTTTGATGCTCTTCTATCCGAAGCATGTATCGCAATGACTAAAGAAAGTGCTTCAAGCTGGTAACGAAAAGAGGTGGACAACATCAATGCAAATTCAAGCTTATATAGTGACATTTCAAACTTCAGCGTATTTTGCAACTTATATGTTTCTCTCTTTGTCCGTGTGAGAAATACTGTTAGTGTTGTTAATAGCCCATCAAATCTAATTAGAGCGAACAGCGATACACAATATTTATTAAGACAATATGTAATTTTCTATTTCGAAATAAATGTTCGAATGTAATTACATGAAATCATTTGCATCTGAGTTATTTGCAATTGAGTTAATTTAAATTGTCATCTTATTATTATTTTTGTAATTTTAGTTCGCTTTTTAAGCAGGCGGGTTTTTTTAAATCGTTTTTAAATTTTTTAATTTTTTACTTTTTTGAAAATTATATATCCTATGACATTCGGAAGGTCAAGACAATTCTAAAGACACCTCATTTCTCCAAATCGGTGTATCCGTCCAGACTCTAGAGCGTAACATGGACATACAAACATAGCTTGATAAACACAATACCCTTCTTTGCGTGCCGCAGTCGAGTAAAAAGACTGAACATCTTCAAATAAAAAACAAGATCATAGAGGCTTTTGAACAATTAACCCCTCAGCGTGGTATGACGAGCAGGACTCGTCATAGGAAAATTGTCCGCTACGGCGGTATGACGAGCACCGCTCGTCATGAGACGTGAAGCGGAGGCGTAGCGAGTAGGGCTTGGGACCAAGGTCTATTGGACACCCGAATTAGAGGCGTGCTGTGCTTTTCTCATATACATTGTGTAGGCCTTGGGAAGGAAATATTGCCGCGAAGAGGGCCTCTTCAAGAGCGTGGCCGTTTGGGAGGGATGCAAGTCCGATTGGTTAGATTAGGAGGTGTGACAATACTTCTTCAGGTCATGCTATGCAGTAACGCCTTAACAGCAGGGGTCAAGGTTTCGACCAATACAATTCATCCCACAGCTAGGTACTCATTCTGGGCAGAAAGCCTCCACGTTGAAGGGGGTAACCATTCAAAGCCACGTATACTTCATGCCTCTCCGATTCACCGAGCACAAAAAAGAGGCAACAAGTGCAGTAATTCCAGCAATTTGTAAATCAAAGAAAATTTAAAATACAAACACTGTTAATAAATGGATTAATAGAATGCATCATGTCATTGCCAATGTTTATGAATACGCACTAACGAAAGTAAGAGCCTATAGCAAGATCTATTATGTTGAGAGTTCACGGAGTATGTACGGACATGCAAAAACTGAATTGCATATAAAACAAATATATTCTATAGTTTATCTTCACACAAGAACGTTGAGTTGTACCGAGTATCATTGTATCACACTACGCCGTACATTAAGAATCGTGTATTTACCTCTCTGAGTAAACCAAATAGAACATCAGTAGATAAGGATCTTTCATGCGCTTCGTCCATGATAATAACACTGTATCGCTCTAAATCTCCCTCTCTTAAGCTCTCTCTTAATAGAATACCATCAGTCATATACTTAATAACAGTCTGTAAAAAATGACAATTATTTTAAAGCATCCCATCTTCCGCGTTTACTTAAGATCATAATTTAAAAAATTGTGCTTATGATTATGAATATGTGACTGTTAAAAACATAACACCTACATCTTTTGAAGTACAATCTTCAAAACGAATAGCATAGCCAACTTTATCTCCCAAAGTGGTAGCCATTTCGTCAGAAACTCTCTTAGCCACAGACATAGCAGCTACTCTTCGAGGTTGTGTACACCCAATTATTCCGTAACAACTATAACCATCTTCGTGAAGATATTGTGTCAGTTGAGTAGTTTTTCCACTGCCTGTTTCTCCGACTATAACAACCACGCTGTTTTCTCTAATAACGTTTAACAGTTCTTGACGCACAGCAAATACTGGAAGACTCCGTCTCTGATGTTGAATCGTTCTGTATTTGGCTTCCCCAGTCACTTCATTAGCTCCTATGTGACGAGCATACTTCTGGCCTGCCTTAAAATCAGTTTCTTGCCCTGGATCTTCCTTGTCTTCTTTATTTCTATCGCGAATACCCATGATATTCCCAATATGTGTCCCAGCTAATTCCCAATGCTTCTTTTGCGCTCTGCGCCGCTCCTTTTGCTCGCGATATGCCCGTACTAAAGCTGATCCTTTCCTTGCTACCAGAGCCATGTCGGAAGTGGGATCCCGCACAGGTACAACGGGCTCTGGTTGCTTCGTGAATACAATTCGACCTAATCAATAATATATTTTTATATTGTATTCTACATATCAAAGCATTACGATTCATAATTTTACCATGTTTAATTTTTTTTTAAATATTCTCATGTAGAATTATGACAAATTAAGATTTATAATTACTCAAATGTTTTCTTAATTATTCACAATTTAGCCACCCTACAATAATATTAAGGGGACTAGGCAGTCGAAAAATCGATTTTCTTATTGCATTTTCCGAAAGTACTATCTTTTCTGAATAAAATACCGTTTGATTTATAGTAAAATTCGCAAAATTGTGAATTTGGCAGCTAAAAACGTCAAGCGGCAGCCTATAGCGTCGCCTTTGCCCAGAAACTTTAAACGCGTTTTTCTCGAATATTTTTTCTCTTCATTTATTCCTAATTGCGAACGAATGGAGGTTCAGATCGACTTGGAAAACATTACGGGATGTGTAAAACTAATGCCATTTCCGGGAAAACCTCTGATATGGTCCGTAAAAATTCGAGATTTTCATTAAAAAATTAAGAATTCACCGGATTTTAGTAGCTCACAAACAATGATAATGCGCTACCAAAATCCGGTGACTTCTTAATTTTTAGATAAAAATCTCGAATTTTCTCGTCATGATAAAAATACCTCACTATCCCCGTTACTATTATGAATTCATTTTTCATTTCTTGAAAAACGATTATTAGGAGAATTGTTATCCTCCCCTTTATCAATGAACCACCCTTACAGCGCTTCCCTTTTTTTTAAAATTACTATTTCTAATAACCTAGCATAAACAAGACCACAATTCACAAAAATAGCGAAAAGAAATCCACTGGAAAAGGTGGATGCATTATTTACAAATGCGAAACTTTTTCTAACATCTCTGCCGAATGTTCTACGATATTGAGTTTTCGGTGCAGCTGACTCGTTAAGTTAAGCGGTTAAGCACGAAATGTGACAATAATATAAAACCTGACGAAAATATTTTACCATCTAAAAACGGCGGAACAACGTTATGGACCAAAAGATGCACTCTAGTCTCCCCTTCGTCATCGGGATCGTCGTCATGGTCTAAAGAGCTCACAACGCCGGATGTTAACATTCTGTTGCGCTCCCACAATTCATTGTCTTTATTTATTTGCCGTTGCTGTGCCGACAGACGTTTCTGCCTTTTCGCTTCGAGTTCCATTTCTTTTTTACGTGTGTATTCTTCAGATACATCAGCAAACGCATGATTCTCTCCATCGTCCAAAGCGTACCACTCCCTATCCAATCTAAAAATTAACGCATACTTTTTGAAGTCAACGGAAAGAATTTATTCAAAGGACTACAATATTTAATACCTCTGTTGCTCTTCTTCCCATAACTCTTTTTCTTCTCCGTCTACTGCAGGTGTAGCTCCACTAGCTTTTCGATCTTTATTCCACGAGTTATACTTATACGAAGGTGTGAATTCGCTTCTAATACTGTCCCTGCCATCTCTATTACTATAAAGATTTGGGGTTGGATGATCCCAACTTGAATTTCTTGGTTCTTCATCTTCGTCATCATCCCAATTACTTTTGGACGTTGGATCCTGCAACATTCGAAAAATGTTACTTTAGAATGATTTTAAACTGATTACAAATAAATTGGAAAGGAATAGATCACTGATGAAAAAATAAATATATGAAGTGTAAATGATGATATATTACACTCTTTTTTTGATATACAATAGAGACTGTCCAAATTTTTATTCGTGGGACCTTTTATCTTTACCATCGCATAAATTCCCATTATTCGTTACTCTCGAATAAAGATAACTCGAATTATTCGAACCTTCGAATAACGAATAAAGACGACGTATGTTTTATTTGATTCTTTACTTAAATAATTTTTAAAAAAATACGTTTTCAATATATGTAGCATCTAGAATATTTACAATCTATTAAACTAACATATTTTCTTATTCTTCATTCTAATAAGTACCATCTTCCCTCACTTGATATCGACTGAATATTACTAGAAAAGTTTATACAAGGTATGCTCGTTGTTTTATCGTCGTAACATAATTTTTGGCTTAAACCCTTACATGCTGCATAGAGAAGATACAGGAGAAATACATAAGGTGGACTTTAGGTCCGGACTTCGATACACCGGCATATTTAATTTTGGAGGAAACAAAAACGGACGAAGTAAGGATAGAAGCGGGGAAAAGAGCAATAAAATATGAGGAGAAAGCGAAACGACTGCACAAGAATAAAATAGTACAAGAATGCTGGAGGGAAATAGACGCGAAGCAAGCAGAGAAAAAGTCGAAGTGGGAGGAAACGAGAGATGCATACTACACGCAGAAAATGATGGATATCCAAGAAATGGAAATAGAAAGAAGGCGAGGAAGAGAGTTCGCCGAGGAACTAGCGCAAAGGGACAGGGCAGAGCAGGTTCAATGGCAATACGACGGAATACAAGGAGGCAGATTCAACGCACGTTACACAGAAATCAGGGATGACCAGAGAGCAAATTACCTAAATGGAAACTACAGAGGCAGAGACCAAAGAACGATTGCAAGGTTCAGATGTGGAAACGAAGAGCGGGGAAGCAAGTACTGGAAGGAGGAAAAAGACACGGTATGCAGACTATGCAATGGGGCTAGAGAGACGCTGGGTCACATGCTACAAGACTGTAAGGAGCTGAAAAGAGAGAATTCAACGATCAGAGGGATTCTAAAGGGAGAAGAAGAAGGAGCAGAGTGGATGCGAATAGTTCTGGAAAAAAGGAGAAGAAAAGAAGAACAAGATGAAGGAAGAAATCAAAACGAAAGAGCATTCTTGAGTTAACAGTCCCAGAAACACTTACACACATAACACATGTAATCCCATTTTGAGGCCGAAAGGCAAAAAATAAACCTATTTACTACTACCTTACATGCTGGAATAGCTCAGTTATGGTTGATTTTAGCATGAAAAGATCTATGTAAATTCTATAGTCTATGTAATTCTAACTTATGAATGAATTAACGTTTTTCAGTATCGCCAAATCTGGCTGAAAGGCATTAATGCTGAGGAGTGTATAGAGTACTAGCACTTTTGAGTTTAATAATTTATTAATTGAATAATTCGTGGAGAGCGAGGAGGCCAAAGATTCTTCGAGAATAATGTGGTCATCGAAGAACTGCTACAGTAGCGTTATTGTTTCATTTGACGAATGGCACATTCGTTCCACCACAATAAATTATTAACTTTAGAGTCCGGGAACTTGATATATACTGTACTAGCTTTACTACTCAGTTTCGCCCAAAATTTAGATTGTGATTTTATACAATCGTTCAGTTAGGTAGTTGACGAAACCAAATGGTCAACTACCTAAATTAACGATTACAGAAAATAATGTTTAATCAACTACACAACTACATTTTAAACGTAATTTGTAAGTTGTAATTAGATTACATTTTGCCCAACTCTGGTTTTATGCAATTGTCAGAAATAAATAATCATTACCATTATACAATAAAGAATGCGATCTAAACTGGAATATGTGTAATCTACATATGGAGAGACGTGGTAATTATTGTATTAATTATTAATCGTAAGAATTTCTATATTTACCTTTGTTTTAAATATTGGAGTTTGCGGTTCGTCTTTGAACCTTAAAGGTGTTTGCCTATGACTATCTCTGCTTCTGGTCCTCTCTCTTTCTCGGTCTTTCTCTCTATATTTATCTCTTCTCGGATTTTTGTCCCGATCTAGATCCTTGTAATTATGCCTGTGCTGCTTATCCTGTGCACTTAGTCTCTGATGTTTCAGCCGCGATTCTAACCTCTCTTGGGCTTCGAAATTCACTCCGCCTGTATAGGTCGGGGTCTCCTCGGCGTAAGATCGGTATTTTCTTTCCTTAATCTCTGATTTGTACGAGCTTGATGATTGAGATGGCGATGAATTCAATTCTTGTAAATTCTCTTGCCTTTTTCGTTTCGCAAGTTTATCAAGGCCCAAAACGGATATCTGAGGTTTTTTAAATGTATGATCGGAAGGTTTTTTGCGAATAAACAAACCTCCTGTTTGATTTTGATCGGTTCCTTCTAACCTATATAAACTCGAATCGTTCGGTGGATCCATCTTTCACATAATACACCGCTAAGACACTATTCATTATTAAAGCATCGCATTGTTAGAATTACAGTCAATGACAGATGCGTGAGTTACTACACAGTGAAGTTAGGGTTGTATCGATAGGTTTCGATACGAGTAAACTATGGACCTGAAGGACAGTGCTACAGTGCATGAGCTATATCGATGTGCGTTACGAAAAGTAGCACGTTTCAATTTTCTTACCAAAACTAGCACGTTTCGGTTTTCGCTGCGAAAACTAGCACGTTTGAGCGGTTTGCCACGAAAAATAGCATGTTTGGGCTTTCGCTGCGAAAACCACGTGATTCAAATTTTCAAACTAAAAATTTTCAAATGTGTTGTCTTTTGGAGATCAGATGGAATTATTATTTATTAAACAATATTTTCAACAGTTGAATTCTTTTAAACTGACCACGCGCTGAAACGTGATAGTTTCTGCAGTCTGCAGTATAATCCAAAACGTGCTATTCTTCATGGCCAAACCGGATATGTTAGTTTTCGCCGCAAATTCCCAAATGTGCTATTTTTCGTGACGAAACAGTATAACGTGCTAGTTTTCGCTGCAACAGCATAGACATATATAGACGAAGCAGAAGCTGGGACTAAGGGCGGGGGGAAGGTAAGCTTGGAGGGGAAGAGGCAGAGGCTCAGATACAGCCTGTCATACAGGCACGTCGGTTAGCTTCGGAAGCATTCGGCATGCATAACCACTGCTAATCGATTTGCCTGTATGACAGTCCTCTTACCGCGAACCTTGCAACCCCCCTCAGCAAACGCTCCGTCTATATATGTCTATGCGCAACAGTACGAAATGTGCTATTCTTCGTGGCGAAGCAGTCAAACGTGTTAGTATTCGCGGCGGAAGACCAAACGTGCTAATATTCGTCAGAAACGATGGAACATGCTTCTTTTCGTGGCAAACCGAAACGTGCTACTTTTCGTAACGCGCGTCGATATTATCTATGGAGCGATACTTGTCGACGCGGGGGTTGAAGCGAAAGACGCAAGGGGAATCGAGCTGTTTCAGCCATCTTGTTATGGTATACTAGTTGTGCCATCTATGTCATACCGTGGTAAACTTTGAAACTTTACACTTGCATCACAGACGAGGTATATAATTCTATAGAATTCTGTACTTCGTCTGTGCTTATTTCATACTTAGCCGCTAACGTTGGACGTGACACAAAAATGGTAATAAGGTTCATGAGCACTAAAACAGTGTGACTAAAACAATGTTTTAGCTTAGTTTTTAGTGGAAACTGTTCCATAAGAATGTATTGAAGCTATTTTTTTTTAAATGTAGCATGGTATAGCATAGCATAACATAGTATCGCATAGCATAACTTAGCTTCCCGGTGGATTCCCGGCTTATATATCACTAATGGCACAATTATTGAAAAAAGATACTCTTATTACACGCACATTCAAAGTTTTAATTGCTGATAAACATAAACGTGTAACAATAAAACGAATATATAAAACGCCACTAATAAGTATTGTACAGACACATTACAATCTTATTTATTATCTATTTCACTCAATAAGAAACACACTTAAGGCCAACGCTAACCATTCTTTTTATCTCTTAAGTCTATTTTACCGATCCCTTGACCGCCTAAATTTAATCGATAATCTGGTTTTAATTTCCCGCCCATTTTATAAACGCAACGAAGCAACTTGTAACAGCTACAGAAGCATCATCCTTATTATTTCTTACTTGAAGCGCATTCTTCTATCTTTTTCTACTGATAATTATATACTACTCTTTGAACATTTATAATGAATTTCTGATACGATTTTTTTAACGAAATTTCCGAAGCAATCGAATTATCGCGACGTCTCGCCACTTGGTGTCTCTGTTCGCGTTTTCCACGGCGAACGATCCGCGCGCGATGTGCTAAGGGCATTCGGTGTATCGTGATTTTGAATTCGGACGTTAACACGTGTTTATGAGCCGAAAGATACCGCGCCTCGTTTCTTTTTTCGTGTATACCGTTTGATACCGTTGCCTGATGCGTGGTTCAAACGATAGCTAAAATGCCACGCTCTATGAGAGACTCGGACGAAGAAGTGGACGTAAAATTTGGTTCGTATTTTTCATTTTTTCGGTTTGTATATGCGCACGCGGTTCGGCTGGTTACCGACTGTAACGGTCGATTCGACGTCGAATATCATTCTTTTGTCGAGTTGAAAGCGCGAATAAATTCGAGGAATTCGTTTCACAAGCCACTGTGAAGTAAAGAGCATGCGCTTCATGAGACTCGAGCGAACATTCGTACGTTTTTGTTCATATTTACACGGCTTTTACAGGTCGAAAGACTCGTGCTCTCGCCGGTTCGGCAGCCGTTGATTCCCCATTGCGGCGTAGTTCGCGGATCAAGCCAGCAACGAAACATCATGAATCCTCACCTGACTCGCCTTTAAGCGACGCCAGTAACGTTAGTAATACGCAGTTAACCAGGGTCACGAGGCGACGCGCGGGCACCATGGACAATTCTGCTGCAGCTGAAAAGAATAGAACCTTACGTTCCAGGAGGAATTCTGTAGCCTCGGATGTCAGCGAGCCTACGGATGTGGAGTCTCTCGCTACACCAACGAAGAAAACCAGAGGCGTTGCCGGCAGAGATATACTTTACAAGTCTAATAACCGAACAAGGTATATCGACCACTTTGATACTTAATACTGTAATTTGGCCGCGTCTGTTCGTTGAAAATAAAATGTTTATTTGTGAATGGCGAAGTCCGAGGACGTGAACTTTTTCATATGTATTCTTGGACTCGTAAAGGTCATGGATTCGTAGCTGCATTGTCTCGAATTTATAGGGATAATGCGCTTTAAATTTTGCAAGTTGACACGATTTAAGCTCGGAGGATATAATTTGCGTTGCGATTAATGGGGCGATACCTTGGGAAGAAATATTGTAGGTTTAGCGGAGAAGATTTGCTTGGGAAGGTTTCATAGAGAAACTTCATTTTATATTTTTAATTCGTTGGTTGTACCTTAAATCGAGTCTTATCGTGGATAAGTAACTAACTTTTTATTCTTACTTATCTCCTTTCGAGCTGAACTTTGTCCACACCTTTCGTGCTATCTTTTGAATTAAAGTTCTACTTATTCATTTTTCTTTGTAATTGCTGCATCCTCTCGTTTTGTGTTTAGTAAGCGACTTACGAGAGCTGGTTCGGAAGCAAAGTCCCCACCGGCAACATCAAGAGTTACTCGCAGGACGAGAGCTAGTTCAATGGAACCGGAAGGTAACGTGGAAGTAATCGATACACCTCCAACCAAGTCGAAAAGGCGAGCGTCGGTGTTGCCTTCAGAAGCCATTGTTGAAGAGGAAATAGAAGTCATGAAGATTGCGGTAATAACATTGGATCGTGCATTACCTAATGTTAAAGAAACTAGTGAATCAGGTACTATATTCTTTAAATATCATTCTCGCGATACTTTTACGTTCAATTCAAGAAGATTTAAAGTTTCTGATAACTACAGCGTATTACATTTTAGGCTTGGAGAATTCCTTTCACTCAGCACGATCGAATAAGTCATTATCTGGTTCGAAAGACAAGCTTGAGACAAGTGACGTGATTGTAGATGAAGAGAGTAAAGAGGATAAAATATGTGGTAAGTTTAATTCATTTTCATATTTTTTTTTTTGGTCTACATCTTCTTTCTCGTCCATATTATAATATTTTGTTGTGATCAAAGTAAGCTCTTTCTTGTAAAAATGTTTCTAGACACACGTTCTACTGAGCAAGATTGTAATTCTATAATTTTGTTGTACCGCAGTGAGAAATAAATTATAACGAACTTGTATTTACATTCACAACAGTTAAGGAAGCACATAACAATGCTGCAGATAAACCTCCTTCCAACACTTCCGAAGGCGTTAAAGCGGATGCGCCCGTTGACAACGAAAAAGCAATATCAAATAAAGATGAAAACGTTTTGGGGGAAAGCGAGAGCTTTTCTACGGACACTGTAACGAAAACAGAAGCGTCAGTAAATAATGCGGCTCAGGTGCTCTCGCAAACTGCGAACGAGGACACATCCAAGGAACTGGGAGTGAAAAACGAAAGTATAATAAACATTTCCATAGAAGAACACGATGAAGATGTTAGTAATAAAGAGAATCACACGGCGAACATTATTAGCGATACGCAGAATAAGGAAGACATAATTTCTAATACATTATTGCAAAGTCCGAAGCCTTTGTCGGCGAGTAATATAAATACAAATAAGTTAACGAAAGAGGTATGCAAATCTCCTAGTATCGAGGCAAGCCTATTAGCAAAGCGTCGCTATTCGAAAGAATTGCCAGACGCAACAAACGATACTGCTCTTCCTGCTAAAGAAGTTAGCACTAACGCTGACTTAGCCAGTAATTCAGCTGCCAATACCAACACATCTGTAAATGATGAAGACGGGGATAGTTCTGATAATATGCAAAAGTTAGTAGTGAGTACAGACACAGACTCGTTAAACGAGGTCCCGCTTAACGAGAGCTCCGATAAAAACGTTTTGCCCGTAGAAATGTGTTCAAATTCCAGCTTAGAGGACAGCATTCAAATCATAGAGTGTGGAGACGGTGTAAATAAAGCGGATAATCGCAAGTCCACTGAGGCGAACAAGAGTCCGGAGAAGTCAATGGAGAAGACTTATTCGGACGAGGAATGTAACCAAGATACAAACATCGCGATGGATATTTCAACTTCGCGTGTAGAAGACACTGCAAATAAGAATGAAGAATCCGTGGAAGATGGTGTAAACCAGATAATGTCTACAGATGATAAGAGCGAAGCAAAAGAGGAAGCCGATAAATTAAACGCGTCAATGGATCTGATGGAATTTGACGAAGTGGAATGTACGCAGGAAAATCTTTCAAAGCCATCGGATCTGTCTTTAGTTGCAAATACTGAATCCATTGCTTCGAAGAACGAAACTGAAACTGCTGCGCATGTATTACAGGAAACAGGCGAAGCGAATAATTCGCCTACTCGTGGCGATACAATGCCAGAATCCTCTCAGGATGCTCGTACGAGCCCAGAGAATTCTACGTCTACTAATAAAAATGAAGATGTAACTGACATGGTTAAAATCACTGAATCTTCCGCTGTTACAGAGACTCCAGCTGAGGCTACTGAAGAAGTACCTGATAAAGGAGAACTATCAAAGAAAACTTCTCTGTCGGATGATCCCTCAACTCCGAGAAAATCTGTAGATAAAGTACAATCGAATAACGAAGAGAAGAAGGCGGAGGGAAAGGGAGAAACGTCTATGAAGAATCAGGAGAGCATGGAAGTGGACGATAATGATTCCGATACGAATACAGCTAATTTATTTCAAGACATTCCGGCTGAAGAATGGAAAGAGAAGAGCGCCGACGTGGATAAGAATTCGGTGCATTCGATGTCCACGGAAAGACTGGAAAATGAAAGTGAGAACGACTGCGATCTTATTTTGGTTGATAGAGAAGCGTGGCTGGCTGCTGAAAATATCAAATTGAACAGGGAAAATGAACCGTTCGATTATGATTCGGATGATACTGTTGTGCTGAAGTCACGAAGAGACTCGTTGAAAGCAACAAGAGAAGGAAAACTGATGCTGGATGTTGTATCGGAGGATGACTGTAAGGTGAATGTTAGTAAACGCAAATCTTTAAATACGAGTAGCAAGCGAAAATCTACCAAGCAGGCAGAAGCTGGAGACAGAGAGGACGTAAAAGAAGATCCAGGAGATATAGGACTAGGCGCAGAAGATGCCAAAGGTACGGAAGAAGCCAACGACTCCACGGGATGTACACATAAGAGAAAATCTATCTCAAAAGAGACTAACGAACAGTCCACTCCTAAATGCAATGTTTCGTTGCAAAAGTCAGCGGAAGAGAGAAGTTTATCCGAGTCTCAACAAGCAACAGAGGCGAAGGAAACATCCGATAAATCGTTCACTAATTCGCCGTTAAATAAAAGTAAACTGTCCGATGATACTTCGAAGAAACGCAGATCAGTTAATAAATCTGTCGAAGAAATGGACGATAAAGCTGAAATATCTAGCGAAATTGAATTCGAGGAGAAGAGGAAATCTTTGAATAAATCTAAGTCGAAGGAACGTGATATGGCGGAGACTGAATCAAGTAATGACAATATAATCATACGTAGGAAGAAAAACAAGTCTTCGAGTCCTTCTTTGAAGAAAAGAGTAAAGACGAGACACTTGGATGCAAATTTAATCGAAGCGTCCGACAACGAAGGTAAAGAGTCTGAGGTCGCTGAAAAGAAGAGTAGTTCTACGAAGAAAACACTGCAAAGAAATTATTCAACAGGGGTTAATCTAGAGCCAGATTCTGATAGCAGTAGAGATAACATCGATTCTCAGGATTCAGAAGACATGGAATTGCGTGAATTTTTTTTTCACGGAGAGAGCGACAGTGATAATGAGAACGAGTCTAACAAAAGTATAGACTCTGATGTTCGGAGGGAGTACAATCTTGACGGCGAAGAAGTCACCGAGTTTGCTGATGACGACGTACCGGGGGATGAATGTAGAGCATCAGAGACAGAGTCGTCGGATCCGGATGACGATGGGTCGGATCTTTTAGATTTTGTGGTTGACGATGATGAAGATGAGGAGGCTGAAGAGGAGAATGAAGAAGACGAGGACGAAGGCGAGCAAGAGGAGATTAAAATAGTTGAGAATGAAGAAGACTTGAATAATGAGGAAGATGCTAGTGAAGATGACGAAGAAGAGGAGGTAGTAGTAGACGAAGAAGTAGTGGACAAAGGCGAAGAGGTGGAAGTGGTAGAGGAAGTAGAGTCGATTGAAGAGAAAGAGCAAAGCGAAGATGAACAGGAAAGTGTTGAAAAAGTACATAAATCATTGGATACTTCCGTGAAAGGGATGAATAAATTGAGGAAATCTGCGGATTCAAGTTTAACTCAAGTGACGGAGAATATTAAGGGCAAGAAGAGGCGACTTAAAACAGATACGTCTCTAACGGAGAAAGATGAAAAGGAGTGTAACTTGTCTAATGTATCTCTTTCGACTTCTCTCAAAGGGAAAAAGATTAAACAAAAACGAGTCTCAAATGAATGTACAGCTGATGCGAAACATTTATTGAATGACTCTTCAATAATATTGAATAAAAAGACGGAGAAACTTTTCAAATCGATGGAATGCAGTACTCCTAAAACAAGTTCTTCTAAACGAGAGAAATTTAACCTCAGCCAGCATACGCCGGATGTGGCATTAGAGGCATCGCGTAAAAATTTAAGCAGAGAAATCCGCGAGGGTAATGAAGATACTTACCCCGATAAAGAAGAAGTTCAAGATAAAGTACAAAAGATTGAAAAGAATTCGAAAAAATTAAGAAAATTGAAAGAGAATCTCATGCACCGAAGTCTTCCGTCGGAATTAATCGAACTGGTAGAAAAGACAAATGTTTCGAGAGTAACGTCTTCTAAAGTAACAGATTTAAATAAAACGACACCGATTCCGAACAGCGAATCACCGACAGTAATGCATTTGAGGAAAGAGAGATTGAACGACAGTGCGCCAGAATTGAAATTAAGCAGTAAGTCTAGAAGAAAATCAATAAACAGCAGTAGGAAGAATGAGTCGAGCAATTCATTAAAAGATATCGAAGGAGAAAATGCAGCTGTTGAAGAACAAGCTGAAGAATCCACTACAGAAGTAAATGATTCGTTAAAAAAGAAATTGCTTAAAGTAGCTGACAACATATTAGAGAACGATCGTCAGAAGAAGCGCAAGAAACGTAAACAAGTAGCAGTGGAACAAAATTCTGGCCAATTTTTCGAAGTGAATTTCGAAGAGAATACAGACTCGCGAATTACGAAGAAGAAACAACAACGCGATGATCCTACTGTTACTGTTGTTGAGAATGAGGAGGAAGAAGAAACGTCTGTCGATAAGAAAAAGAAGAAGAAGAAGAAAAAGGTAGTGAACATGGAAGTTGATGAGCCTGTCGTGCAAGAGTCGTCTGAAAACTGGATTGAAACAGGTCTAGAAAACAATAATGAACCGATACATAACGATGAAAAGAAGAAAAAGAAGAAAGGAAAGAAGATTAAGGAAGGCATAGAGAATCAAGTACCTACAAAGAAGAAGACTAAAAATGCGAAGAAAATCGCTGTGCCAAACGAAGAAGTTTCTGCTATAAAAGTGTCTAAGAAAAGGCAGAAGTTGTCGGAAGATGTTGCTACGGAAAGTGAACAAGTCTCGATTGTAAAAGTACCCAAGAAGAAGCAGAAGTTATCCAAAGATGCGGCGTTGCAACAAGAAGAAGCTTCAGATAAGAAATTACGCAAGAAGAAGCAGAAATTACTGTCGAATGATACCAATCCACAAGTTGAAAGATCTTCACCTAAGAAATTATCCAAAAAGAAAGATAAACTGTCATGGGAAAATGTTTCGAAGGATAAAGCGAAGTTCGTTATGGCCGCTAATAAATCCCAAGAATCTGGCGATGTAGCGTCAGATTCAGATGAAGGGCCAGAGGTGGTTGCATTCTCTAAAGCTCGAGATGAAGCGTTGGGAATGATAAAACGCACCGCTGACGGTATTAAAGCTAATAAGGAAATAAAAAAGAAGAAACAAAGGGAGCACCTAGAAAGAATGCAAGCAGAAAAGGAAATGAAGATTCAGAAGTTAGAATCTAAACGTCAAATGAAGAAGTCCAGGGTATTGGAAGTAGAGAAAAAGAGTGTTAAGCGACTTCCCGATGAAGTTCTTGAGAATCTGTCCGACATTCCATTGAAGCCACTGAAAAAGAGAAAATTATGCCAGTTTGACGACGAAGTATTGCCGTCGCGTTCGACGTTCAATTTTATGGACAAAGAAAGAAGGGACATACAAATCGAAGACGACATCCTCTCATTGCCAAGTTCCGCCGGAGGTACAACTCAATTCGATGTTGTGAATCTTCAAAAGTTGAAGAAAAAGAAGAAGGCTGCAGTAGTATCGTTTAGGCAAAAAATGCTTGCTAGGAATTCACGGCATCCCGTTTCGGCTTACTTAATGTATTTAGAAAAGCAGAAGGCGTCAGGTAAAGACAAATTTTGCAATAAGCCATAATAACCTTTTAATTTCATGTTAGCCATATAATACGATCTGCAGCCATTATTGAATTCGTCAATTCAGGTATTGCTGAAGAGCAAGCAAGATTTTTTTTTAACAGCGTATGACAGATGTAACCTGCTCAAATTAGCTTTAAAACTAATTTTGACGTCGATTTCGTGTTTGATGCTGTTGCCTTCTTAAATTATTTCAATAGCGTTTATTCTTTTACCAGTTTGATTCACTGTTGTTTATCTTTTTTGCAGTTTAGCATTTGAGTATATCCAGTAAGATATTACTTTGTTTTTTTAAATGTTTTATCATGATTAGAAGTATTAAAATAGTGATTATTGTAATTTAGTGTAAAGTAATGTACATTTTTGAATAAATATTATTGCCGCATTTAAGTAAATCGACATCGAATCTTTACTAAGATGAACCGTTTTTGTTTGTATATCAAGATCGCAGCATTAGAGTAGGAACTAAGAAGGTATATAAGAACGAAGCGTTATTATGTATGTGCGAATATTTCATATTGTAATGGAAATATATCATTTTTATAAAAGATAGTTGCTAACATAACTTGCGGGTGCTTCAGGGGAAAAAAGATAATTAAAAGAAATTTAATTAAATTCGATAGTCTCTTTAATTTGATTAGCATTCTGTGAATTTATAACGTTCTACACAAAAGAGTTTACATGTATCTGCAGAGATTCCTATTAAATTTCAATTACGCAGTATAAAAAAGTTTATTAATGATACAATATTTGTACATTTCTAGCAAATAATTATCGAAACTAGTCATTACGTGATGACTTGGCTTTCTAGCTTTCTGTATTTTCCTCTGAAATTGGTGCTAATATTACTAGAATTATAGCTGTTAAAATGGTTTCTTCTTAAGCGAAGTACAAGTACAAGTGTACAAATTCCAGATTCTGTTGTTTCAAGCACGTATCACGCTATTCTCAGGCACTGCTCTTTTTAAATTCAGGAAGCAGGCACCGTTCCCCGCATTGTTTTCTCCCGTGAATACAACACACGCTAAACCATTTACTGCCATATGTTGCCACAGTTTGTGAATCCACTTATTTACAATACGGAAAGTTTTCTCCGCTTGATCGTCTTTCAACTTCTCTTCTTCTACCCTAACATGACATAACGTGAACGCGTGTTCCATTGCTATTTGCGAAGCTCTAGTTACCGCATGTTTGTCATTATCCGCCACTACGAGCCGCACCTGCAATACAAACATAATTTCGTTCAAATGAAGAACAAACGGTTATCGACTACGCAGTTTAGATTGGAAATGCATACTTGATCGTTTTTAGCAAAATTCTCGTCGTCCATAATATTAATAGACGAAGTTAGATACTTGGAATATTCGTTCATGACTTCTTCGTTTCCCACAATCGCGGCTGTTTTCTCATCCTTCGTTACATGCTTGAAGATCGAAGTAGCATACTTCCGTACTTCCGCTTTCATAGTCTGTTGAGAATCTTGGCGCTTTTCTGTTTCCATTCTTAATATCTCTATGTCGCATCGACCAAGTAACACAGCATCTCCGTAATCCACGCTGTTTGCTAACTTTAATTGCGTTAATTTCAAAGAAGCCTTCGAATCCTCGGTGGAGCAATGGCCAGCTTTGCTTTCCTGTATTCTCTCGCCAAGGAATTCCCTTACTAAAGTTTGCAATTTTGTTTTTCTGTATCTAAAGACAATTTAATCAGCACAGTTTGTTCCCAAAGAAAGTGCATATTCTCTCGACAGCAGAATTGTAGTCCGTGAGAGCGACTTACCTGTCCCCAGTAATGTTAAAGATCACGGACGTATCGATGATGTACGGATGCATCATTTTCAACGTGTGAAGATCAAAGTTCAAGCTTTGCCCCACGAGAATAGCGTCTGCGGGGAGCAGCTTCCGTAGCATTTCTTGGACATCTAATAAAGTAGTTGTGACATTATCCAACAGTTCTTCCGTTATACCGCTGAATCGGGTCAGATAATCCGTGATAGGGTTTTCCGGCTTTACCAGACTGTCGTAAATAATCTGTGATAAGGATTTAATGGAATTTTTGTATACTTTTACTCGCACAAGCACCGTTCATTTCGAACTTACATTCATGCTTTCGTCAACGAGAGATATTCTCGTCAGCTCCAATTCCCCGCTGGTTGTTTTACACATTTCGCAATCTAAACCGAACATTGGAGATGTTGCTGTAGCTTCTATGTACATGTCTTTCGTCATTACATAATCTCCGTATCTAAGCAGCAAACATTTAAATAGGAGCAGTTAAAAGAATAATCCAGAATGCCTTTTTTACCATCGATACTAACTTCTTTGCTAATTCACCCTTCAGCGGCACCGGATAATTTTCCTCAACCATTTGGCACAAAGACAGAAGCAATTGTATTCGAGGAAATTTATCAGTGTCCGGTAGCGCGGCCGGCGTTTCAACGGATCCGTTATTTGTCGATCCAGACTGATGCATTGGGAAAACAGCTCTTAATAATTTTATCACGTCTCCTGTGCTTTGTAGAGCCGCCTCTAACGATCCATACTCTGTAAAAGAACTGATATATATTCTGTATCATTCTTACGACTGCAGCAACGAATGCGTTCCTTTGAAATATATCTACGTTTAATCAGTCTATCGCTCTGTATCCCAGTCATGGGAACAGCTGCCAGATCTTCTATAACCGATCCTCCGTATGCTGTAGGCGTCAGTACTTCCACACGATGCTCCAGTTTCGACGTTATATGCGAAAATAAGCTTTCGTAAGCCACAAAATGGTACAGAGAGAGCCCTTCGACAACAAGAACGACAGTATGTGCGACCTTTTTAAATATTCATCAATCACGTCTCGTCCTAGTTTATAAATCTATTTACACAACGTATCTAACGTGTTCGTTACCTTATTGTACTTTTCGAGATGACACCACCGTGTCGGCATGTAAGGTGAATGGTGGCCATGCAACGAATACAGTAATAAATGTTGTACATCGCGGAGGAAGATAGGTATCCTATCTTCGCCTTTAGTATTAATACTTAAACTAGCGCTTTCACCAACCGCCTTTAAACGAAACCGAGGCAATGTTTTCAGCCGTCTTTTACGGTCCCTTAATTCCTGCTTCAATTTCAGATATTCGTCTCCACTTAATCTACAGTACCAGAAAAATAGTCGAATTAATATCCGATGGACTTTAGAAATATACAGCAGCTGCGCATTAATAGATGTACAGTTTCTCGAACCTAGGTTTTTTATTAGCAAGTGAATCCGATTCCTCCACAGCTTCCGCGTCTTCTTTCTTAACAGATTCTTCCAAGTAAGTCTCTTTTAAATCCTCTGTACAGGGTCGCTTGCGTTTGGACACTGCTTCCATGCAAGTTTCGCTACTATCCGTATCACTGGACTGCTCTACTCCTTCGGACTGAAACAGTATTTATTAGCCAAAAACGATTACGAACATCACACGCTCGTGAGCTATACTGACAGCTTTTTTTAGAGCAACGTTCTTAGCTTCCCTATCCTTATCGTTCAATTTAGTAATTTCCAAAAGCGCGGCCATCTTCTTTTTCTTCTTTTCTATTCTTTGCAATTGCTTTGTTGTCAAATTCTTCATGGTATTTTCTTTTCACGCTTTGTTTCAAACAAGTTAAACTTATGTACCTTGGGAGAAACATAGAAAACACTGTTGCACGTATCTACGAGGAATTTGAAGAGATAACAAAAATTTGATGAACTTTTAATAGTCTCGAAGCTCGTAGCAGAAGAATGAATAATAGAGCGTGAATTTACTAAGAATAAATTTACGTTTAAAAGCCGGAGAAATATAATGTAAGGTAATTTATGAAGATAATTTTTACAACGGATCTTCCAAATGGGATTACCTGAGAATTGTAAAAGACGGACGAATACTCGCGTTGTGTATAATCTAAGACAAATGTTACACATTTCTGCGTGTGAAAATAGAGGCGAGGGTCAGATATAATCCTTTATAAATAAATATATTTGGTTATGTAAAAATTCAACAATTAAGTTCGTAGATTTCACGTGACAAAACTTTGCAAGGTAATCTTTCAATTTGATGTGCACTATAGGTATGTATCTGTAACCAGCTTCATCGTTTTCCTTCCCATTACTCGGTTACCATTTGTTAGAAACTACAAGTGCCATCTGATAAATGGCGCGGCGTATGTTTTTCTCACGATAATTTATATAGAATGCATCTATTAAATGTAGAATAACAAGCGCGGAAATGCTCGGTTTCCTTCACTATTTTACCTAGCAGATTTATACGAACCGAATCATAACCATATTTAACTAACAGACGTATACAACCGTTATAGTAATTTATATTTACTTTCCATTCGTTAAATGAGCGGTGACGAAAAAGGATTGAAATATACTTTTAAAAGTGAACAAAAACGGGATGTTTATAATAGAAAGTTTATAATGTAATTTGTATTTCTCTATTGTTCGCTTAAAATTTGTCGCGAAAATTATAAAACGTAATACCATTGTTGGATCCCTGGAAGGTTATATTTCCACCATGTGTCTTTGACGTAACAGGAGCGTTTTCCGCGGAAATGAATAGAGTAGATACGATATTTGGGGAATCCTTGTCGTCAGTTGGATGTTAAATATATAATTTCACTTAAAATATTTGAGTAGTTATAAACGACACTAAAGTATCAAAGAACACATGTTAATTCTACCATAGACAAGGTAGAGAATAGAGTAGAGCTTACATCTCGCGTCTAAATTCTAATGTAAATTTTTGTCACCCATCGAGAGACTTCCTTATCATTTTCGTGTCGCATGCAACGTTACCTACTGATTCAGAGTGGAAATCTATCGGAATCCTACTAGCGGTTAGAATTGAAACTAAATGCGGTGAAACTGGTACGAAAAACGCAAACGTGAGTCGATTTGGATCTAGTCTAGACGGCGTGAATCGATCTGGATCTAGTCTAGACGGCGTGAATCGGCATGGATCAGGTAGGTATTTGCAGGTAGTGAAAGCGGTGAAAGCATCGACGAAGTACAGGATAGACTTGTCACCACAGACGAGCTTATACTTCGTCGATGGTGTTGCGCGATCTAGTGGAGAGTTTCGATAGAGGCCGGTTTCGTGCCCATGGCCGGTATTCATAGTCGCTACTTATTCTTAAGCAAATGCTTAAGCATTCGGCATCCTTTACTAGCTACTAGGTTAGTAGAGAATGCCGCATGCTTAAGCATTTGCTTAAGAATAAGTAGCGACTATGAATACCGGCCTATGTGCTGACTAGATAGTAACTCCTCGCTTCTAGCCTCTAAAACATTATCTTATACCTCGTCAGTGATTCAACTGTAGAACTTTTTGTCGCTAGAGGTCAGCATATGATCATTACTGACAGCACGTTCACAAACTGATTTCTGTTTTAATCTGTGAAAATTTACGCATAAACTAATTTTGTGTCGGGACACTTACTATTTATATAAAGTAAAGTTCTAACAAATCGTAAAATGAGTTAATCTAATTCTGTTTTTACGGCACTTGTACATACAGATTCTTTCAAGCAACCAAGTTTCAATACTCAATACTTTTGTAAATAGTTTTCGTGCGTCCAGTATTTCATTTTTATGACCTATAGTTTTTCACACTTCCGGTGAAGGATTGGACGCTTTTACATAACGAAAATTAAACCTCCACAAATGATATTAATATGTACCTTTACGAGAATTACAGACGAGGCAAGAGAAAAGAATGTACGATATCCACGATTTTGTGTCGAGTCAGATATGCGTGAAGTCAATACTAGCGAAGTAAAATGAGAATTAACGTAAAACGTAATGAAACGTTCGTAGGCGTTTAATGCCATTACGCGAGAAGAGTCTAACAATAAGAGTAAAAGAAATACTTTTCCAGGAAGCAACAAAATATTAATATTCAAACGTAGCGTTTCATGAATGTGCTACAAATTGTTTCGTAGTGTGTAAAGTATGATATACACATCCAGAATCTTGAAGGCGTTGTTAAACTCTTTAATGAATGTTCTGCAAAAATTTTCCCTAAATTATTCTATACAATTAATTCTGCTGAAGAACGATATTCTTGACCTTATTTTCTGCTTGAAAGGTGTATTCTTGTCTGGTATGCCAAATTATACGTTTTGAATCATATGCGTGAGAAATAGATAGCGCGCCTTTCCCCGTTCAGGGCCGTGATGGTAACAAATATTGGGCATTAATTCGACAATGACTGATATCTTCTTCATTTCAATTTTTTTCATAAGATTGAATCACGGCTGATAAATACATTTTTAATAATTATCGTCGAAACATTAAAATGCAGATAATAGAAAATTCTTAGTCATACAGTTAAGCAGTATTATGCGCTTTAAATAAATTCATTTACGTGGATCTGTTAAGACAACAATATGGTGTAACTCCTTGCACATCGTATTTTTATTTTATCTCCAACATTAGCCGATGCACTAATGCATTTGAATCTCCCCTTCTCGAGAAAGATCATGGATACGTTACTGTCGGAGAAAGCGAGTATTCGCGAGTGACACAAGCCTCCACTTACGATACATATACACAGGGAAGATCAAAAGATTCTAAGCGGGTACGATTATGCGCTTTATGCATCGGTGTGCATTCCCCACCCGCACGGTGAAAACATATTTTTTCCTTGAATCTTCTTCGTTCCTCGCGAAGTAGCTCGCGGAGCATTAGGTACGTATCACAACGTGCTTTTCTATAGAAGGTGTTCGATGCGCTTTTAAGTTAACGTTGACAGTATCTTCTCGAAGATGTTTTCGTAATATTTGGATATTCGAAATTCTTAACATCTAAATAATTGTATATCATAGGATTTTTGATTTATTTTCCATTCATCATTTTTATTTAAATCACTTTGGTAGTGTGAATTTCAATCGCTTGAATATTTGAGCATTTAATCGTTACTTGATCGTTCGAGTGTTTTTTGAAGTATTTAGATTTTAGATAGTATATACATTATTTTAAAATGTAACTGTACTTTTTCAATGAAGTAACGTGGTCCATAATCAGGTTTAATAGAGCACACGAGTTGCAGCAAGAAAATTAGAGATTCGAGATCCCATTTCGGGATATCAATACGAGGAAAGGTAATCGTTTCTTAAATAAGACTCGATAAAAATTGCTATGTAGGTCTCGCAATTTTACGACCAACTATAGCTTCTGATTAAAACCGTCGGTTCGCTGTGTGCTTAATTACACTATTGTCTCCATTATAAAGTAATTGGCATCGGTGGGAGAAATCCAGGTAAAATACTTTTTTCGAAATGGTCTTCTGAGATTCAATTATTAATTATATATCAGAAGAATTTAGCGATCTGCAGTTGCAAACATAGGGTCTGCATTTAGAATTTGCCAACCTTTTTAACGGAATCCGAGCCGAGAATGTTATCATTTTATTAAACATTGCATCATGTAAAACACACTTTAGGAAGTAGGGTCGCGCAGATCGCAGTTTTGGGGTAGAAAATGGTTCATTTCAAATCAAAATAACGAACTGTTTAATACTTCTTATGAAACTATTAATTACTTATGTTATGATTTTCATACCTTTTATTAAATAAACACAAAGAATATGATATTCTATTGTTAAATAAAACTAGTATCTAATAGTTTAGAATTTTTCTTCATCTGAGGGAACCTTTTTTAATAAACGTTCTAATATAACTGTTTCCATGAAACTTTTATTATATAGGTTCTAAAATATCTGTTCCACGAGAACACTTTCTAAAGAAGTTCCTAAGGATAACATTTCTTCCAATAAAAATTCCACAGGAATTTATATTTTCTTAAACGAAACATATGTTCTAACAGAATTTTTTTAAAAATAAGAGTTCCAGAACTTTTTGCCCATCTCTGGTTGAAACACATCAGCCACTTCATTTTCAAGTGACAAAAATTTTAACTGCTTTGTAACAACCTGCCCCTGCCACATCTAGCCCCAGTCTACTGACTCTAACCACGTACATAAATTCAAAATTCAGGTTCGCAATTTATTACCCCTTCCTGAATGAAGTATTGCCCTTCCCTGTATGAAATCCAAGCTACGACCCTGTACTACATCGAATCTTGTAGAGCTTTAGAAACATCGTTACTTTCATTCTTCCATTAAATAACCAGAATTTAATGAAATAATCGATTCCAATTCTTAACAACTTTCGTAGAGCGGTTGAATGAAAAATCAAAAACATGTTGACATTTTCTACATACGAATTCATAGTACATAACGTGTAACACATGTAGGTACGCGCTGAAAATGATTGATGCAGTAATGAATATTTGAGAGACGTATACATGTGTTACGGAAAGAAGGTGTCCATAATAAATCCGTCACTTACTTTGATGGTGAAAGTGCATTATTGTTCTCCGATGGAAGGAGCGAAATCCTACCTGACTGCGAGTACCTAGTTGCAAGGAATTCAAATAACGTAGTTGCAGCGGCATTGATGAATCGACATCACTCTAATTTTTCATTTTAAATGCTTCTTACGTGAATTTTTTTACACTTCACCGGAAGTCTTATATTACTTAATGATTTATCTGTCTGTCTAATCTAAGACGCAATTTTTAGAACAGTTTTTAGATAGCTTCTTTTGGAAGATTGATTCAAGGAACTGGATTGCACTGGAATTTTTATAATATTTATTGTTGAGAATAGAAAGAATCGTGAGATGAAAATATTCAATTATTTAATAAATTCTGTGCTCTTGTGTCCATATTTTTTTTTTTTAAAATATATCGATGCATCAGGTGCAACTGCAGTTTTTCTATACAGAACCTTGTAATACGTTTCTCACATTAAACAATCCATTTTTTTATTCTTTGTGCAAAAGTATTATGGCGTGATTATCGAAAAGTGAATGTTTTATTACAGAAAATTATTACACCAAGTGCTCGTATTTACAACCACTACTATCACAAAATTTTCATTTGACTTATTGTGAAAAGTCACATGCGAGTAATTATTGTCCATTCGTTTCTTCAAACTATCCTCATTATTAAATAATTAATAGAAGATCGTTAACTACTTGTTCGAAAATGAGTATGTGTATTAGAACAGTCAAAGTATCAGACACCTACCCGATCATGAAAGCCGTGTTTAGAGAGTTCTAAATAGAGTTTCAAAGCGAAATAAAACCAGAACTAAAATACTCCTAAAAATGTACACCAAAGATTGACTTTCGAAAAGCAGGTTTCTGTACAATATTTGAAATTTTCATGCGACAGTCAACAGGTGAAAGTCTTACTCCCGTCGCGAATCGATTTTAAATCGGTTGGAGTAGAAGGCATGGTACCTAGCTCGATTACATGCTTTGCTAATTATTACGGCAATTAAATGGTAATATTCGGGTCTGTAGGTGCACGAGTTTTCTACGATAGTTTCGTGTTCTTCCTTGAACTATTGTATACGAGATATCGTAACGTACCTACAAGACGACGAAGCCCAGGATTTACGATGGTCGTGCGATTACTCGCGGGAGTATACGTTTCCCACTTTCTCCACGATTCGTTCGTCGCAGTTCGTACGAGCATTTGCAATCCTTGCTCGTCTTCTCGTTCCTAAACAGTTCGACTGGTTCTGATTGGATGAACGCTGCCAGAGCTGGCTTGGAAGTGAAAGTACGATGGTTTTTAAATTAATATCCGTCCATCCTTTTGTTCGGCTGTATTGCCGTTTATTTAGCTGAAAATTCGTGGCGCAGCAAAAAGGCATTTATATAAGTGGGAGTATTGAAGTGGTTAGTTGGAGATCTGATAGTAGGTATAGTGGGATGCATCAGCGAGGCTATGCTAAATCTTTAACGGTCTTTATTCTCATAGGCTTACAGATAATCTGGCTTAAATGAAGATGCGTATCTTGATTTATAGTATTATTCATGAAGAACGTAGAATCGAGATTTCCATTAGAAGAATGTCCGGCTCTGCAGCTGTAATGTAGAGGAATACTCATAAGGACAGTTAAGGAGTCTGTACACTTCGTGTTTTTGCTATAGTATCTATACCTACTATTTAACAATAACTCTGATAGAATCCTATTTCGTTGTCAGCCGAACATGTTCGATTTCCTCTTCGACTTTTCGCCTAAAATTACAGTAAGCAAATAGATATGTTAATGAAAGTCTTAACACTTCGTTGACACTGAGTGTCAGTCACTCATAACTGATTTTGACATTCTGTACCTTTTTCAATACGTAGGTTCTGTGTAGAATATCGTGGATATTCGTGGAATGTCTCTGTTTTTTTTTTATTTACTGAAAAAGCCTACCTAATATAACTTTGTAACGGTGCGAGATGGAACAAAACTTTAAGTATAAGACTTGTTCAGTTTTTTGTGCGTTACCATACCGCCAAATGAAAAATAATATAAAAAAAGGATTATAATCTATCTATATATATATATATATATATATATATATATATATATATATATAATCATATATAAAAGAAGAAGGCCTGACTGACTCATAAACGCCTAGCTCAAACCGTTTAACCTAGGAACGTGAAATTTGGAAGATATATTGTTTTCATAACGTAGGCGCCCACTAAGGAAGGATTTTTGGAAATTCCGTCCCCAAAGGTGTGAAAAGGGGTAAAATGTATTTTCTCGGATTTCTTAATATCTCTGACGCCCGATTAGATATCAACTTGGTTCTTACTCATAAAGATTGCCCACACAAATGCCCAAAAATCAATTTCAGGATTTTGCCCTAATCAACCCGTAAGGGGGTGAAAAGCGGTAAACTGTATTTTCAAGGACTTCTCAATATCTCTTAGGCCTAATTAGATATCAACTTGGCTTTTACATACAAAGGTTCCTACACAAATCCCTAAAAACCAATTTTAGGATTTTGCCCTGATCAACCCCTAAGGGGATGAAAAGCGGTAAACTGTGTTTTCATGGAGTCCTTAATATCTCTTAGGCTCAATTAGATATCAACTTGATTTCTACTTAAAAAGGTTTCCCACACAAATCCCTAAAAACCAATTTCAGGATTTTGCCCTAATCAACCCCTAAGGAGGTGAAAAGAGGTAAACTGTGTTTTCATGGAATCTTTAATATCTCTTAGGCTCAATTAGATATCAACTTGGTTTCTACTTAAAAAGGTTTCCCACACAAATCCCTAAAAACCAATTTCAGGATTTTGCCCTAATCAACCCCTAAGGGGGTGAAAAGCGGTAAACTGTGTTTTCATGGAGTCCTCAATATCTCTTAGGCCCGAAGCGAAGCGCGGGGTATTTTGCTAGTTAAATATAAAAAAAGAAACAAAAAACGCGAGCTAAACAAGAGCTCATTTCAGAGTGAATTGCGGCAGCAAAAAATTTAATTTAATTTAATTTAATTTAATTTAATTTAAAGTCCCATTAGTGTACAAGAGAAAACCGAGAAAAAGAATGCTCCCTGCACACTGTAATATGCTCTACATTCACACGAAGTTTGATTAAGATCAGAATTTCTCGGGAGCGCTTCCCTGCGAGTCTAGCCGCGCCAATCGACATCGTAAATCTAATTCGACGATGCTGCGGGGATTAACGCGAACATAACAATTCGATTCGATGCAGAATGCATAGCGTGAAACGCCGAGCGGGGCGTTTATCATCGGGCGCAGGTGAAAGAAAGAAGAAAGTGTAAAGATTGCGGCGGTTCGGTACGATTCGGCGCTTTTGAAAAGCGATGTTGAGCGTCGCGGCGGTTAACGCGATCAATGAAAGTGAAAGACAGAAGGCTGCAGTCAAAGGCAACGCTTCGCCGTAAGATTTCGTTGCATAACTTCGCGGCTCTCCCGCTGGTAGAGGGGAATGCACAGCAATTGGACATACTATTCCCTTCGTGGAAAAACGTGGATCCGAATGGGCTGCTTTTCTTCGGCATCGAGGCCATTCACTGAATTAGGAGGAAACGTTGCTTCAGGGGGATCGAAGAACCAGCGGTAGACGTAACTTCGTTTCCGTAGTCAGATGTGGGAACAAATCGTGGCAATTTCTTGGGCATTCTCGAGCCGTTGCACGGCTCGCACAGTTACCAGGTATTATATTCATCTTCCCCCCACGACTGTCTCTCTCCCGTCTCTCTCGACAATTAGCGCGATCGGTGTTTTTGTGTCGGTCTCGCGCTTCTTGGAAATGGTCGGGGAGACCGGGGCAAAGTGACACGAAAAAAGTTTGAAGTCGAATAAAATTTTTCCCTTTTAATAAAAATGTTTGGAAATAGATTTATAATATAATTAAAACATTACTATTGATAAATGACGAACAGCAATACTTAAAATCAACTTAGAGTATATTAAAATTCAACTTGAAAGAAATGATGCAAGAGATATCACTTTACCCCATATAGGGTAAATTCGGGAGACGCGGTCGACCTAATATAAAATGGTTATTAAAACTATAATACAGATATTACTTATTTTATCAGAACAAACCTGATGTGTTCAGAATTTTATGCTGATTCAGAAAAACTGGTAGATATTTGCTTTAAGACCATATTTACTGTAAATCTGGCCGAAAACTGAAGTCATGACATCTGACCACCTCTCCCGAGGTGCCGGGAGAAATGATTTTCGTCGTAGGCAGAGACCACGCACATAATTATTCATGGAAAAATAACAAAAAAGAATGCAAAATTATTTATGAGTTAATATAACTATAGATTCATTGATATTTAATTTGTTTGCGCTAAACAAGTAGAGAACATATAAAAGGAAAAGTGAACTATCTACCGGCGATTAGCAAGGCAAATGAATACAAAAGTGAATAAATAAACTAAATAAACAAAAATAATAATAAAATAATGATAAAAAGTAAAAAAAATGAACAAAAATAATAAAAAAATCATGACTCGACCATCTCTCCTTTCTGCAGCAAGGGATGGTCTTCTCGTTAGTTTCGAGAGGAAGAGTTAATATGACCAAATGCTTTGACTGCATCGTTCCTCAATATCTCTATTATCTTATTATTCCAAACATTAAACGAAAATAAACTTAGAAGTATATTTTAAATACGATTCTGTACACCGTTGTTTGACAAAAGAGGTTAAATGTAACCTCAGTTTATCTTTTATAGCCTGTAAATCTAGAAAAACACAGAAGGAAGCGAAGTGACGCTATTCATTCAACTGTTTGGCTTCTAGAGAAGTAATTAGTCTGCACTTTAACGCGTTTTTACGTATAGAGTCTGAAATATAGCGACTCGACCAACTCTCTGGCTCGACCGCGTCTCCCGGATTTACCCTATGGGGTAAAGTGAACTCCTATCCGGGGTAACGTGAGGTGCAACAAAATAAGAACTTTAATTAAGGATATAGGTAAATATTAACCCCTTGCGCTGGAATGACGTGCGTAGCACGGCAGCTTCTGGCTTTTTTGCACCGTTGTTGTCAAAAACTGTGGCAGATTTTTCATTTTTTTTTAGGTTAGTTTCTGTTCCACCACGCCGCGTGGTTTTCTATCCAGCTGACAGGTTAAGATATTGCGCACATCACTTGCGCATTGGTTCTTAGCAGCCATTTGCAGCTCAGTTTACCCCGGCCACTTTACCCCGAATATGTACTCAGTGGAAAATTAATTATTTAATAATGTTAGGATTAATGTTTTCTCAAACGCGTGTACATGTATGTTTATAAGCTTGTTATAAACACGCAGAAAAAAATTGGAGTTAAAATAATACATTTAAGACTCATTTATCCAAAATGATAAATTAGAAAAGAAAACCAATTGGAAGTCTCTACAACTTCATTTTTAATTTTTTAAATGAATTTCCATTTTTCGATATCTGAATGTGCATAATTATCATTGCGATATTACACACATTTATTACATCACCAAAATTTGTAAATATATTCAGTTGTTAAAGAATAAATTAAGAAAGCTCATTTTACCTCGAGGTTCACTTTGCCCCGGTCTCCCCTAAATAATTACCAATTACGTTGCACGTAGTAAAGTTTCTTGGTACAACGTGGCGTGCGCACCCGCATCCTCGGCTTGCAAAGAAGCACGCTGGGTAAGTTAATAATCCTTTTAAACGAAGTTAATTTGTAGTTCAATCTTCTGTAGCGCGCGATGAACGTAAGTTAAGTTAAGTGATTTTAAGTGGACGCGTGTGCAAATTGCTATTATTTAGGGAGCTTCTGAGATTTATACATGCGTAGGGTAGATAATGTTTGCAATCCACTTGCCCCATTTCCTAATTTTCTAATCGCACTTCAAGCAGCCCTGCACATGTATTTTCGCGCGCTTAATGGTAACCTTGAGTGCGTACGCTTTTAGCGGTGTCTCAAGAAGATTCTTAACCACCGACGGTACTTTCTACGATTCCATTAAAGAAACATCTCTGTAAAATCGAAAATTTTAATTGCACGCGAACTCTATCAGTGATCGTAAATCGAGTCTGTGCAGGCTCGGTATACACCTGGGAAAAAGTTTAGTATGAAATCACTGGTTGTTGCTAACGAGAGGCTGAAAGTCTCCGTGAGCATCTTTTTATTGACAATTACGCAACGTGAAATGGAGTGACTCGTTGAACGGTTACTTTCATAGTTCCTCAATCTCCTCTATCAGCGCTGTAACTGAATGTTTAAAACCTTTTATTCCTGTGTAAATAAAAAGCACTAAGGAATCGGTAGATTATATGGATATCTTTTTATCAATTATTGTGAAATGTTTTGTTAGGAGAACTTTGAGTAAAAGGAAGCAGAAAGGCAATGGTGGATTTAAGGTGTTATTATACTTTGAACTACCGAAAAATTAAGCTATTTTTAAAGATATTTTTCTGAGTAAATGAAATATATAATGAAAGAAATCTTTTTGGTATTTATTAAGCTACTCTTATATTATACAAAAAAATTAAAAAGAATTTTTGCAATTTTTGCAAGTTGTTTTTTACAGTGTCAATATGGCACCTAAAAAAGAGAGATATGTTCAATGTTCATGCCGTGGGTGATTTCTCGGTTCAGGCTTATCCGAAACGAAAAATTCCAAAAGATTCTTAATCTGTACGAGTGCCGCTATAGCCCCTAGCTCAGTTAACAATGTTTGTTGAACAGTAACAAAATGACGCCGGTTTGAAAAAAAAGTTTGACAAAATATTCAAAAGGATGTATTCTCGGGTTTGCTATGAGAAAAATCTCGGTTATTTCTCAACAAAAATTGTTAATAATTGAGCTAGGGGCTGTAGCGACACATACAGATTAAGAATCTTTTGGAATTTTTGGTTTGGATAAGCCCGAGACAGAAAATCACCTACGCCATGAATATACCTCTTTTTTAGGTGTCATATTGACGCTGTAAAAAAACCATTAAAACAAATTGCAAAAATTCTTTTTAATTTTTTTTCTATAATATAAAAGTAGCTTAATAAATACCAACAAGATTTATTTCATTATTTGTTGTATTTACTCAGAAAAAATCTTTACAAATAGCTTAATTTTTCGGTCGATCAAAGTAGAATGACCTCTTAACAGGCGGCCAATGAGCATTTGCCGCCTCGGCCCCTACCCAGAAGGCCCCATCTTCCAAAAAGATGTGTGATTTTATTCAAACAATATATTTTTTTGGTTTCCCATAATTTTCATTCCACACGCGCGTACATTTACTTGCAATTCTGTTATGTGTACAGGGTGTCCCAGAACGTTTGCCACCTGAGCCTTTTTTCTTAAATCCGCCACTGCAAACAGGTCTGCCAACGATGCGTTAAAATAGATAAATTTGAACGCGTGCGGTCTGCATAAATATCGTCCACGTGAAAACGATGTCAATGAGAGGCACGTAAATTTTCGTGTACAGGATGATTAACGACTCCCAAAGTCGAGAAAGAGCGAGAAAAGGCCACTCGGCGTTGTGGACGTCGTGCGCAGTTGCACAATAAATACATGAATGCTGTCTGAAACTCGTAATGCATATGTATGTAGACCCCTACGTGCAATTTTTTATCAAATATTACGTTGACAGGAATTGCTGACAAAATGGCGAGTAACCGTCGCTATTCTATATTGAGTGACTCGATAATATAACGAATCTCTGGTGGGCGGACAAACGGTAGGTATAAGTCAGAATAATTAATTTTGTAGGAAGACACTTGAAATATTTAAAGTGCTTTGTAAGATCAGGTGTTAAACTTCGGACGTGAAAGTTGATAATATATATGTTAAAAGAAACTTTTATTTTTAACCTTGATTCCTAAAAAGGAATAAAAAAGAAACTGGTTAAACTTTGAGGTAAAATTGAATTTATAGTACTCGCTTGCCCGCCCACCGGAGAAATATCACCAAATGTTGGGAATGAATTCATATACACAGAACCTAGATCCATAGGGTAAATCCGGGAGAAGCGGTCGACCTTATATAAAATGGCTATTCAAACTAATACAGATATTACTTATTTTATCAGAACAAACCTAATATGTTCAGAATTTTATGCTGATTCAGAAAAACTGGTCGATATTTGCTTTAAGACAATATTTACTGTAAATCGGGTTGAAAACTGAAGTCATGACATCTGACCACCTCTCCCGAGGTGCCGGGAGAAATGGTTTTCGTCGTTGGCAGAGACCAGTCACATAATTATTCATGGAAAAATAACAAAAAAGAAAGCAATTATTTATTTATGAGTTAATACAACTATGGATTCATTGATTTTTAATTTTTTTACGCTAAACAAGTAGAGAACACATAAAAGAAAAAGTGAACTATCTACCGGCGATTAGCAAGGCAAATGAATACAAAAGTGAATAAATTAAATAAATAAGCATAAATAATAATAAAATAATGATAAAAAATAAAAATATAAATAAAAATAATAAAAAAATCATAATTCCACCATCTCTCCTTTCTGCAGCGAGAGATGGTCTTCTCGTTAGTTTTAAGAGGAAGAGTTAATATGGCTAAATACTTTGGCTGCATTGTCCCTCGATATCTCTACTATCTTATTATTTCCAAACATTAAACGAAAATAAACTTAGAAGTATATTTTAAATACGATTCTGTACACCGTTGTTTGACAAAAGAGGTTAAATGTAACAGTTACACTTTTATAGCCTGTAAATCTAGAAAAACACAAAAGGAACCGAAGTGACGCTATTCATTTAATTGTTTGGCTTCTAGAGAAGTAATTGGTCTGCACTTTAACGCGTTTTTACGCATAGGGTCTGAAATATTGCGACTCGACCAACTCTCCGGCTCGACCGCGTCTCCCGGATTTACTCTAAGTGTGTATTTGTCTTTTTCATTTCACATGTACAGATCTTCCCGCATTGCTTTTCCAAAGTGAAAAATGGACAATTTTCTGCTTTAAATACGTCGATGACGTGTATTTTCAAGTGTTACATTTTAATGTATGTAGGTACATGATTTTGAAGCCTGGCGATAATTAAATGTCGCATACGGTTGGCGTTTATCTCTAACTTGACACGAAGTCTAGAAACAGTCATGTTAATAGATACCACTTCGTTTGTGCTTGGAATTCCTGTAACGCGGGTAGCCTGCGTGTGTATACAATGGCACGAGGTTTGCGCACGTCGACAAGTCTATACTGGTCGACACCATTTTTTGCTTATCAGTCACGCAAAAAGTTAAACGGAATTTATGTAAAGTAAATAGTGTATCATCTGATACATAAATGGAATTGTTGTAAATTATTAGTTGCTAATTAGAAGAAGATGATGTATTGTTTCAAATTTAAGAATTAGTAAAGAAGTGACTATTCAACGACAGACTGTACCGTCAAAAAATTGTGTCGCAATAAATTAGCCCTCTTTATAAGTTCTCTAAACTCGTATGTAAATTGCTTTCTCTGTCTTATTTACATCTTATATGATTTTTTAGAAGATTGTGTGTGTATTTCCTTTAATTAATATATACATAATTATACTTATATTCGGCGAAAAATAATGTCAAGCAGTATAATTGCGCAAAATAATAGCAGGGCCGCCTTAACAAATTTGCGCGCCCTGGGCTAAAAAATTTTGGCGCCCTAGCCCCCAAATGTGCAATTTCTTCGCAATCGGTGCAAGGCAGAACATCCCAACCCCAGGTCTCCACCAAGGCAAACACGAACAAAAACAATGCCCGCGAACGAAATTTTTGTCTCCAAAATTGAAGAGAAAAAAGCATTTCAACATATTTGATTCTTAAGCGCCCTTGGATCATGGGCGCCCCTGGGCTATAGCCCATTTAGCCCATTGATAAAGGTGGCTCTGAATAATAGGAAAAGTATTTTGAGTAATATGAAATAACGGTAAATTCTCAGACGATAAAAGATTGCAGTCAAATAACATAGATACTCGGTTGAAATCACAGATGGACGATAATTCGAGGCTATAAAATGAATAATAAATTCTACAGTGTAGAAAGCACGTAAGATTAATGCTGACTATATTTTATAGCAACGGGCAACAGCTTTACGATAAGTCGTTTGGAAACAGAATTGCATTTAGTAAATTACGCTGGCATACATATATCCGTGTTCTATAATTTGTTCTATGCTCACCTATAGATGCATCTTTACAAGAATACAATGTCACGAATTTAGTGTCATAATCGAATATAATAGTGCCGAGTTGCATTGTAAGTAAATGGAATAACGGCGATGCTTACTCGGTGCTCTCTAACCGTGAATGTATCCATTGACATACAGAGAATTCAGTGCAACTCACACCACTGTGACGGCCGGAAAAGTAAATTGTTTTTAAGAATTTTTTTCAGGATTAACTTACACTTTTCATAGAAAATTTTTATTATCTACTTTTACTATGTCTTAAGAGACTATATAAAAAAATATAGAAAAACATGCATAAATTTCAAGATATTAATTAATCTTCTAGACTCCCCACGCGCGCTGGTCGAATGTATAATTTTGGAACAGCAGGTTCGAAATCAAATGTCATATTTTTTTTATAAACTATATGAGTGTAGTTTTTGTTGTACATACGGATTCTTTGATTGAAAACAAATTTTTTGAAATACGCTTGAGAAACTGTCCATCTTATTCGCGGAGTTTCGAAACTTTTCTTCTAAAGCGCACCTTTTTTTTTTAAATAATTTGTAATTGTATTTTAAAGAAATTGGTACGTGCAACGGAAACTACACTCATATAGTTCATAAAAAAAAATGAAATTTGTTTTCGGACCCGATGTTCCAAAGTTATACATTCGACCAGCTCGTGTGGGGGGTCTAGAAGATTAATTAATATATTAAAATTGATGCATGCTTTTCTATTTATTATTTTTGTACAGTCTCTTAAGACAGTGTACTAAAGGTAGATAATAAAAATTTTCTATGAAAATTGTAAATTATTCCTGAAAAAAATTCTTAAAAATGGCTTACTTTTTCGGCCGTCACAGTGGTGTTTCCCTTTAAAGTCACATTCTCACATGTGCAATGCTTTGTAAAAAGCACACTTTAATTTAAGAGTTGAGACGATTTCAAAATTAATTCAGTAGGTATTGCAACTCAGATATGAGTCATTGCTAATTCGCTATATGAAAAAAAGTGAATTGATTTTAAAGCTGTCTCAAGCCTTTGTGTTTAAACCTTTTCCAATTTGTTTCGCTCGAAATTTGTCGCTCGTCGAAATCTGATGCTCCCCAAAATCTACCGCTCCCCAAAATTTACCAGTCTCCAAAATTTGATGCTCCCCAAAATTTACCGCACCCCAAAATTTGATGCCCTCCAAAATTTACCACGCCCCAAAATTAGCTGGTCCTCCAAATTTTCCACTCCCCCAAATTTACCGCTCCCCAAAATTTAATGCTCCCAAAATTTGCCGCTCTCCTAAATTTGGCGCTCCCCAAAATTTGTCGCTTCCCAAAGTTGATGCTCCCCAAATTTACCGCTCCCCAAAATTTAGTACTCCCCAAAATTTGCCGCTCTTCTAAATTTGGCGCTCCCCAAAATTTGTCGCTTCCCAAAGTTAATGCTCCCCAAAAATTTACCGTGCCCCAAATTTGATCCTCCCCAAAATTTACCGCGCTCCAAATTTGATGCTCGTCAAAATTTATCGCTCCCCCAAATTTGGCGCTCGCCAAAATTTATCGCTCCCATAAATTTTCCGCTCCCAACATTTGACGCTCCCCAAAATTTACTGCTCCCCAAAATTGGATGCCCCTCCAGAATTTGCCGCTCCCAAAATTTGCCGCACCCTAAAATTTACCGCTTCCAAAATTTGCCGCTCCCAAAATTTTCCCCTCCTCAAAATTTGGCGCCTTAGGCTGCAGCCTACTTGGCCTATACCTACCTACCGAGATCCGCCCCTGCTTGGGGTACTCGAAAGAATACTTTTTTAATGAAAGCCATGATGTCAATTGTATTACATTACATAGCTTAACATTTTGAACCACAGTGTGTTAATTGAAACCCATTCAGTGTACTGACTTTTCTGCACAATGAGTCAGCAAGTAACCATACAACGAGTGCGTGGAGAAGTGGCTTAACCCACTACTCGCTTCACGAAGCACCGAGCAATCTCATACAGAAAGATGAAACATCCACAATCGGATGCACTATGAATTGAACGGTTTCCGCCATTTCACCAAATAAAAATTAGCATAATATTCGGCCGCGTTTGACCTCATAGTCGACGGCTCTATCACAGGGATGAGAGATTGCTCAATTACGAACGTCTCTCAGTGAGTTAATGATCTGATGACGTGAAATTTCGAAAGCACTCGACCGTTGTTCGTGCCATTAAATGGATGTGGATAAACAAAAGGCTTTCAACGCTGCCTTCTATCATTTCTCTCGATGACCCTCTCCCTCTCTCTGTCTCTTTCTCTCCCTTCGCTCACTGTCACGCACACAGCACCCTTCCATCATTAACGAACACTGTAATACGAACTTCCTCGGCTCTTCTGACCGGTCACTTCCTGCAGACAGGTAGCGTCGCTTCAGCGATCGAGTCTCATCCATTCCACCACGTTTAACGTGAAAAGAGTTGCTACTTTTGGTGTCCATTTTTTACTTAAATCATCGAGGCGGTGGTTGTTTAATTTTTTCTGGGATAACGCGCAACAGAGCAGACCGCGATAGATGCACAGATAATTTGGTATAATTATGGAGGATGATTAAGCGTCGTGTTGCTGGGGATTAATTAATTAGCTGTATCATAATCGGAAAGCAAGTGGGAATTGGTACAAGAAAGTTAAACCGGCCATTTGTAGCGGTCGCGTATCACGTAAACCTGCTGTCTCGTTTCTTTTTTCGTGCACTAGAAATGCAAAGACGCTGTCGGGGCTCGGTCGACCACGAAACAGAGGATTTATGCGTTTAATCTATCTCAAACTAGCTAGTTACTTTAGCTTCTATCTCACGTATAATAGGAAAGAAGATATATAGTTCGTGAGTTGGGTACAACTTTACTCAAACAATTGCCTTAAACAAGCGTTCCAAATTAGTCGAGTACAGCCCATGTCTGATTCGTCGTAAGAAATTCTGGTAAATATTCAGGGTGCAGCCGAAACTGTGGTAAGTGGAAGAGTAAGCACGTAAGTTAATTTTCTTGGAAACGAAGCCATGTACGAAAAAATTTATTCCGCACTTTTGATTCATTTTTTTTATAATAAATATAGCTCGCATTCTGTATTAATTCAATATACAGTATAGCCAATATTGATTGCATCACTCTGAAATGTAAATTTCCTTTTTCAAAACCAGCTTTTATTAAAGTATACTAAAAAGGAAAAAAATCATTTTTATCAAGTGATTGCCTGGTAAGAGTTCCCTCATTTGACTAAAAATAAAAGCGAGGAGCGTAAATATTGAAATGTCGTTTTTATATAAATATTTATAATACTTTAAAAAGAGATTTTTTTGCTACGAATTATTTTATGCTTGTTAGTGAAAATATTGTATTGTCATCGGAACTACGTATGTGTGCGAACTAAAAACTAAAAAAATACTTCTTTTCTTGTACTACAATTTCGATGGCGTTTTCTCACGTTATATATGATCGTGGAGCTGTATTAAATTGATTCATATCCCCTGCCACGATTTTATTTAAAGTGAGAAAACACCATCGAAGTTGTAGTACAAGAAAAGAATTATATTTTAGTTTTAGTGCCTTTTATAAATCGTTTAACTCAAAACGATTTTTTATATATTTTTCATTTTTTGGTTTTTAGTGTCCAAGTTTTTTTGTGGTTATAGGCTAATTTCAAGTGGTCTGAGTTTGTGGTTAGGGGTTATATTTATTGATGACTGGGTAATTTTTTAAACCCTTTGGTTTTTTACGCCAGCGTGTTAAGTACGAAATTATACATTTTTTTTATTTTTTATATATTTATTTTTTCATTTTTTACTTCTTTTTTATAAAAAAAAAATGGATTATTATCACACCCACGCACTCCTACAAAGTTTCAAGATAATTGAACTGGTGGAAGTGAGTGAAAATTGAGTTGCCAGATTAGAACCATACACCAAACAAACAAACACAAAACACCAAACATACAAAGGATCGAAGCTAATATAAATGGTTTAATTAGCTTACAAGATATCACCTAACGAACTAACTAACAAACTCACAAGTGAAGCAAAATAAAAGCTTATAAACTGATACGTATCCAGCTTGTTTTGTCGAAGCTAGCGAGCTCCACATTTTTGCAATAAATAAATTTCGCAATATTTTCCCAAGTAGTACTAAATAATAAGGAAAGTATAATTCTGCCCTCCTTAGTTAAACTGTCCTATCTAGCATTTTTTCATTTTTTAAGATATGTTGAAATATTTAAAGTTCCACACGTCTTTTACTTTTTAAGTAAAGTCAGAAAACTCTACGTGCTTCCTAAAATTTATAAACAGTCTAATATATTTAACCTAACTTCTTTCCAAATGGTTAAAATATCCAATCTAAAACAATTAATTAATTGGTACGTTAATAATACATCACCTACCGGTATACCTATTACAAAAAAATATATTAGGCTGTTACAAAATAATGACATCATGTTTTAATTTGAATGAAGGGAAATAAGGACAGTACAAAGTAAATGATAAAACTTCAGTTTTCTCGGTTGTTTCAAAATGCTAGATAGGACAGTTTAACTAAACAGGGCAGAATTGACAACATGTTTATTCAATCGATGCAATCAACATTTCCAGCACCGTATACTTTCCAAATCAACACTAACAACAAACTGACGATATTAATAACACTTAAAAACTCCAAAAGCAAACGTCATAATTCCACTGAGCAGCCTAAAAGAGGCCCCTTTTCGCCGAGGAATTCGCCGGTCCGTCAGGTTGATGCAATTTCGCCGAAGCCGGGGATATGAAACGGAACACGAAGAGTCCCAAAGCGGCTTGGCTCGGCCAACGGGGGAGGGGGACGAGAAAAACATTGCAAAACTTGTGTTCGAACGTTGATGGCCGAGCTACGGCGGGACTCACGTGTACACGTTTCGGTCTCGCCCACGGACACAAGCGCAGGGGACGGCGGTGTGCGGTGTTTAGAAAGTCCGACAACGAGAACACGGTGAGGTACACCTTGGTACCAGAAGACATACCCATCAGAAAGGTGTACCAGAAGGTTCAGCAGCTTCACAGCATGGTGGGGGCAGCCCTAAGCTAGCGGTGTCAGACGGTGCCAGACGCTCACTGCTCGTCGATTCGCCGAGCGATCGACACCGAGTGTTCTCGTCGACCGAGAGAAGGATTTACCGTCTTCGCGGAGACCTCGAGTTTGGAAAGGAGGCTAGAGGAAGGCAGCCAAGGCACGCTCAGGATCGGTCTAGTGCTGTAAAGAGGCTTCAAGGAGAAGAATGGAAAAGGAGCAGCCAGACTCGTTGGCCACCGTCGCCGTCGTCTCGGAGAAGATGCCCCAGCCTCATAGCAATTACGCGCCCAGCGAGGTCTACTCCACCGCCGAACCGCCACCGGTAAGCATTCGGACCTCTACCGCTCGTAGTATTTCCGTTACCAGATTGGCAAACATAGGGTAAATTCGGGAGACACGGTCGGGCCGGAGAGTTGGTCGGGTCGCAATATTTCAGGCTCTATACGTAAAAACGCGTTAAAGTGCAGACCAATTACTTCTCTAGAAGCCAAACAATTGAATGAATAGCGTCACTTCGGTTCCTTCTGTGTTTTTTTTTTAGATTTACAGGCTATAAAAGGTAAACTGAGGTATTTAAAATATACTTCTAAGTTTATTTTCGTTTAATGTTTGGAAATAATAAGATAGTAGAGATATCGAGGGACAATGCAGCCAAAGTATTTAGCCATATTAACTCTTCCTCTTAAAACTAACGAGAAGACCATCTCTCGCTGCAGAAAGGAGAGAAGGTCGAGTTATGATTTTTTTATTATTTTTATTTATATTTTTATTTTTTATCATTATTTCATTATTATTATTGTTTATTTATTTTATTTATTCACTTTTGTATTCATTTGCCTCGCTAATCGCCGGTAGGTAGTTCGATTTATCTTCGATGTGTTCTTTACTTGTTTAGCGTAAACAAATTAAATATCAATGAATTTGTAGTTGTATTCACTCATAAATAATTTTGCTTTCTTCTTTGTTATTTTTCCATGAATAATTATGTGAGTGGTCTCTGCCAAGGACGAAAACCATTTCTCCCGGCACCTCGGGAGAGGTGGTCAGATGTCATGACTTCAGCTTTCAACCCGATTTACAGTAAATATTGTCTTAAAGCAAATATCGACCAGTTTTTCTGAATCGGCATAAAATTTTGAACATATTAGGTTTGTTCTGATAAAATAAGTAATGTCCGTATTAGTTTTAATAGCCATTTTATATTAGGTCGACCGCGTCTCCCTGATTAACCCTATACGTTTTTTCGTGTGACCAAATAGATGGGAAAATCTTTTCCTGACTCTCTTTGATGAAATTCGTTTATCTCGCAATCGAGTTGATTTCTTGTTGGCTGCTAAGGTGCTTGGTAGGTTTTGGGAGAGCAGGGCAGTTCGGGGGAATTCTGGTTTATTTGGCAGTGATTCTAGGCGGAGGAGGTGACACTTTGGTTAAGTATGCCAGAGGTGGGAAGTCAACTTTTGTCAGTAGAAAGCTTTCGTTTCGGGAGGATTGATATTGAAGGTGTGTTGCGTAAGCGCGAAGTAAATCGAGAGTTTAAGCTTTGAGGGGCTTTGGTTGGTGCGCAGAGAAGCTTGATGTATGTAGCTTTGTTTTCACCGAAAAGGAATGCACATTTTGTATGCTTGTATTTGTTTAAGTATCTCGTAATGTGGAAATGATTGATACTGAAGAACTGTTGAGGGAAATGTGTTTCCAGTTGGAGAAGATTTATAAATTAGCTTCTGTGGCTGTAACAACTTTTTTTAACTAGAATTCCTTCGCCAGCCAGTTCAGTCAAATTTAAATTTAGGAGTTAGGAGAGTTCCTTTGTTAGTTTAATAATTATTCTTCGTATGGATCACTCTTCTGATTTGATGAAATCATTAAAAATAGTCCCGAAAGATGCGACGAGCTCAGTTTACTACAGATCAGTCGGTACATTCGGAAGTGTATTAGTAAATACTGTAAATAGGTTTTTAAAATGTGCTAAGTTACATATGTAAATTTAATATGACACTCATTGCATCGAAACTTGATAATGGCGTCTATCATTGGAGCTCCTTTGTCAATCGCTCAGCTTGCAACGACAACTTTCAAACCCATTTTTCTCGACAACGAGGAATCAGAGGGGGAAATGTTATTACACCTTTTAGACGTATTTTATAACGAACAACCACCTTCTTCCGGTCTCTTATCACAAATCAAATCCACGCAGTGCCCACGCACACCGAAAGCACCATTGGGAAAACAAATATTTACACCCTGATTTTTAAGTCCCGAAAACAATCCTCGGTATAGTTTCACACGCACGCTTACATTTGCAAGGTGATTTTTCTTGGAAACGAGCGCGCGGATAGAATGTACAGTTTAAAAACAATTCGACATGGTTCGTGACTCCGGGTGGAATTGTTTGAGCATCGATAGCGATCGTACCATCGCTGGGTGTATTGCAACACTGCCGCGATGGAAATCATTAATAATTAACTGTG
This sequence comes from Andrena hattorfiana, assembly GCA_944738655.2. NCBI lineage: Eukaryota > Metazoa > Arthropoda > Insecta > Hymenoptera > Andrenidae > Andrena > Andrena hattorfiana. The sequence continues at coordinate 64,785,437 of OX122891.2, read as the reverse complement.
TAATTCGTAACGTTCCTTCGGCACTCCTTCGAACCTGTTATTTAACTTTATCAAGAATAACATTTACTATCGTCGACTGAAAGCGATGCCGCGTACTTTCGTTCAAGCTGATTGCCCATTGAGAATAATAAAATCAAGGGATAAAAATGAGAAATTGGTTTGTAATACAAGCATTCCAAACGATTTCCAGTAAATCGGTGTGAAAGTTGTAATCAAAGAAATCGTCCCAGGGATTCTGCGATCACGCGTAGCCAAACGAATCCCATCGCGCCTCGTTTCCTTCGAGCAAAGTGGCCGTTATGTAATCCAAATCTTGCCTGCTTGATAAACTCTAGTTCGTTCTTCAGATGAGATTTCGCGGTCGATATATTTAACACCGCGTCGGCCACAATTAGTTGAATAAAATCGGTTCGCGCTAAACTCGTCGGTTTCGACAAGACGTCGTTGCCTATTTGGTGCCGAGGAGAATGCTCAGGTTGCACGAAAAGCGCGTAACGTTGTCTGGATAATAAAATTGCAAAGCACTGGCAGGATACGATACGACAGATTTATGACCACTGGTGAATGGCAAATAATATATTTTATAGAGCGAGGTCAGTGAATACGGAAGAAACATCGCGTCGAAATTTTAAAAATGTTTTGTAAGGTCAGAAGAATAATTACCGTAGATTTAAAGATAGGTTCATAGTATCATTCCTGCAAAGGTAAACATGATTCCAGTGCGGAGATCTTTTTCCAATTCCACGCGTTTAAAACAGTTACGAGTTATACAGACGTCATACTTCTCGTTCAGATACATATGTATATGGTAGAAGTCCACAGTAAGCGAATTCACTGACAGCTATATTATGGAGATACAAGCTATTAAATCCAGTTAATTCGTAGCAAAGAGTCGTCATGGAATTGAGGTCCTTGCAGCAAGAGGGGTGCATCTCCATTCTTTTTACAGTTTTAAAATTTTATACATAATTTATTACAGTGTGATAAATTTGACACACGTCAATTTTTGTAATTTACATAATTTATTACGCTGTAATAAATTAAATAACAAAGATTCACGCGTGTCAAATTTTGAACCCGTACCCATTACCGTTTTGTGGAATATTTCTGTTTTGGGCAGCTTCAGATTTGAAAAATTCGCCAGAAAATACAAATAAAAACTTATCAACTCAATAACTACTACTTATTCCGTGAAAATATATATTTTTTCAATTAGTGTTCTCCTTTTACTGTTAAGTGAAAGAAATAATTTTATAAACAGTTTCTTCTAATTTACATCGATATTGTAGACAAGATGGTTCAACTTGAAAAAGAGCAAAAGTAATATCACTTCGTTATACATTCTTTGAGCTGAGTTTCTTGATATTGCATTTCCTTTTGTAAGAAATTCTCTATTACGTAAGTCTCTTTCGAATTTACCGCTTAGCGCGAACGAAACATGAAAATGTAGCTGGGAGAGTGGCAAAAGATTTGCGCCAGGAGAATGGATCATTTTGAATGACTGGGTTGATTGGTTCTGGTTGTCACGTGTATTTCATAAATCGGACAGGATAGATCTCGATATTTCGTCGCACGACGGAAATGATAAATTATCGCATGACAAAATGTGTGTTACCTTTGGTTCGGGAGCAGCGTTGTTCGAGACTGTTTCATAAAAGAGCGCGGAAATCCGTGCAACGCACTTCCGTGAAAGTCTCTGGACAGGTTTAATTGCGCGGGGCATGCTCTCGCGCCGGGCATGCTTGTTTATTTGCGTGATCGATTAAAACGCGCGCGCAAAAACGAAAGAAGCCAGGCAACGAGCTGGGAAAAGTGACCTCGTCACGTTTTACGTCTCGTTATTTCCTCGGGCAAGATTCTTCATAACTAGATAAGAATAATGAGCACCAGACGCGCTCCAATAGTGGGAGAAGTCTCCCTACGACGTAAAACAAGTGGTATGGAACAAGGAACTCATTGTTGAATTAATGACACTGTCTCTTTGCCGACAGTCCTTCCAATTACCGAAATTATCTGCATAATTTCGAGGAAAAATTAAACGTACACAGCTCCAATATTGATTGTGTAGATACCTTTTATTATATTGTTCGACACTTGCTTTAAAACGCCTTGAAGTTACTAGACAATGAAAGAAGGATATTGATAATTGAATTGAGGATCTTGCGGCAAGAGGGGTGCAGCTCCATCTTTATCAACTTGGAGTAAATTAGAAAAAACTGTTTATAAAATTATTGCGTTGACTTAATATTAAAAAGAGAATGCTAATTGAAAAATATATTTTTTTACGATAAGTAGTAGTTATTGAGTCGATACGTTTTTATTTCTACTTTTGGGGAAAAAATATACTATAATAAAAATATTAATATTAATATTACTATTTTTATTCTCAATATTACTGTTTTTATTCTTAATATTAATATTTCTATTATTAATATTAATACTTCTATTATTGAAATTAATATTTCTAGTTTTATTTATTTGCAATAAATCGCTCATTTGTTATTAGATTTGCATCAAACGTACACCAAATGATGCAGAATTTTTTACATATATTACACGTTATGACTCAAAATCTGTCCAAAATGGAGCTGCACCCCTCTTGCTGCAAGGTCCTCGATTCTGTAATATTGCAGAGTGAAGAGTTCAAGTTTGCTTGTCAAAATCTTATAAATCCAGCTCGAACTCGTTGAAATTCATTTTGAATCTGTCACAAGGTCAATTACTTCCTGCATTAATGCTCCTATTTGTTGAACTTTGTGTTGTTGTTTTTCTAACAAATTCAGTAATACGTTATTAAGATAATACGTTCGTTTCACGCGAGTCGATCTTTCAACATTCGCGCGGGCAACATATGTTGGAGGATAAGAGAATAATTTGACGTTTAATCATGCTCGAGGGTACAGTTACGCTGGGAAATCCCTAAGAGGAATGAGTTGTAGTTATGGGACGCAAATGATAGGACTCGTAATTCATATTTACCGTACAAGCCCGTTGTTCGTACGCGCATCCGTTTCAAGTAAACACAAATGCATTGTCATTGGCGAGTAATTTCTCAACGAGAGTCCGAGAGAACGGTTAATTTCTGTTGCAACGAAAATCCCGTGGGAATTCTCTTTTGCATTTAGCCCAAGTGCCGATGGGAAAATAATAAAGCAAGTAGTAAACACAGGAAGGAATATAATATTTCAATAAATCACGTCTGGCGTAATTACGTATTAAATATTTTCATTCAAGTAAAATGTAAAGTCGTCGATTCGAAGCTTAATATTTTATAGCCCGTTTAAAACGCACCAAAATCAATTCAATCGAAACCTGCTCGCTTATTCTATTACCACTCTGATTAATCGAACTTTCATATTTTGCAAGCGTGACGAGGCATGTCCTGAAAAATCATGAACGACGCGGTTTCATTTTCAGCGTCGGCCGCGCTTTTTTCCATTCGTTTATTTCATTAGAACCGGAAACTTTCTACTGCCCGCGAACGCGGCCGCTCGTCGGTATTAGAAACTTCCACGGCGATCGTTTGAACGCTCTTTTGTTACTCCAACCTCGAGAGCCCCCGCAAAATCAGCGGTCGAAAATTTCCACGGTCGAAAACAAGTGTTTGCGATGACGTCGCTGTGTGTTTGGGATGGGTTGCGCAACGAGTGTCCTTCGAACACCCGAAAAGAAGAGAAGAGTTAACCGTCCTGAATTAAACTGTCCTATCTAGCATTTTTTCATTTTTTGAGATATGGTGAAATATTCGAAGTTCCACACGTCTTTTACCTTTTAAGTAAAGCTAGAAAACTCTACGTGCTTCGTAGAGATTTATAAACAGTCTAATGTATTTAACCTAACTTCTTTCAAAACGGCTCAAATATCTTATCTAAAACAATTAATTAATTGGTACGTTAATAATACATTCCCTACCGGTACACCTATTATAAAAAATTATATTAGGATATTACAAAAAAAATGACATCAATTTTTGAATTTGAATAAAGGAAAATAAGGATGGTACAAAGTAACTGATAAAACTTCAATTTTCTCGGTTGTTTCAAAATGCTAGATAGGACATTTTACCTAAAGAGGGCAGAGTACGCGTTAAACTATCGTCGAGTTCTCTCGTTTCGTTTTCTAAGCTGTATCTGAATTCTTCGTTCTGTGAATTCAAACGAATTAAACGTTCGATACTTTGATCTACAGAAATCGGAGAAAGAATATCTGGATAGCTTTGCAATTAATTTTTAGAGACTCCTACTCGAGCTTGTTTTTTAATTTCCTTTATTTTATAAGTCGATAGAGGTTTCTTTTTCGGTTGTTAATTCCTAGCTAAGTTATTCGAAAAACTATGTTCCAGGCAAATATCATAACTTACTCTGCGCGAAACTTTGCAAGCTTGGTATAAGTTGGCTCTCTATCCTGGTTGAGGTCCTTCCTATCCAACCGCAGCCAGCAAGTGGTGTTAATTTTCACCACAGTTAAAATTCTCGTCTTCTCGTCTAACGCACCGCGCCGCAAGGGTTCATATTAGGGCCATTTCTTTTCGATGCTTATGCAGCGCAGCTGTTAGACGTATGTAGATACTCGTACTCGCTAATTATTAACTCCTTCCACTTGTAAGATACAAGGGAGACTCAGCAAGAACTCGAGGCTGATTTCGATAACATTTACAAGGTGACAAAAAATAAATGCATTAGAATTTAAATTGTCCTAAAAGAAGAATGTGACAACGTATTTCAGAGATGATTGTTTTATTGGATTGCCCATATGGTGTAATTAAAAATTTAGGAGACGCAACAAAATATTGAATAGTGTGGTGTAGGGATTGCAATACCGGTAAACCGATTTACCGGTTTACGATTAACCGGTAAATCGCAAGAAGTACCCTCAAATTTTTACCGGTAATTCGCCAAATATTTTGACGGTAATTCGATAAATGATGTATAGCAATGTAGCGCATATATGCATTCATTCATTCCGTCGATATCTACTCCGGTATCAGTGAAAAAAGCTTCAATTAATAATAGAGACGAAAACCGAAGTATCTCAGGAAGAACCAACTTTAAACCAAAAGAAAACTAAAAATCTGAAGCCACCAAAGAATAGACGTATTTTCAAGTAGAAAAAGCAAAAAGAAAATATCTACAAACGGCATAGGATTTCTTAATGATTACCCGAAGAACAAGTGTAGAATCTAAGAGCGCTTTATCAGGAGACCAAAGTTTCGACAAATTATGTTTTTTGCGTGCTTATTTGTTAAAAATAATTGTTAAATAAAAAATATTTAATTATGCATATAAGTTAAGATTCTTTTCATTGTTTGCGCGGTGAAGATCCATATTTATAAGTAATGTCAATAGTTATACAAATATATCTATTTTGTGTTTTATCATTTTATATTTTATGTTCAGAACAGTTTTATTTACATATATTTTTTATAATGCTCGAATAGAGTTCAAAAATTTTTTTTGTAATGTTTACTTTTATATTTTCAATACCTCAAAGAATTACCGGTAAATTACCGATAAACCGGTTTTGAATGACAATTTTACCGAATTACCGGTAATTGAAAAAGTCGGTAAATTTGCAATCCGTAGTGTGGTGTAATTTTTCTAAATTATTTTTATTTACTTTTAAAAAATTGTGACCCAGAATGTACGACCTAATAAACCACTGTTATGTTAATGTTAACCATAGAAAAGCTATTTCCTTTGCCCAGAAATTTTCTATTTAAGTTTTACTTGTTGAAATTGTTTTTATTTCATTCTGATAATTACATTCTATAAAGAAATGAATAAAAAAAAATTATTGGAAAGAACAATATGAAAAATATTGAATAAGTTTAACCGGTTAACTAGCACGGTTTTTTTTACTATTCGTGCCCAAACTGGCAACATCGAAAAATTAAGTGAATCACACAAAATTTGGTATACAGGGGTATGGGCGACCCCAAAAACCCCTATATACAATTTTTCTAAATCCCGATAATATTTTAATATTTGGCAGCCATTTTGGGTCGGCCATTTTGAGTCTGCCATATTAAATTTTACAATTCCAAAGCCAAATTCAGATTCAGCGACCCCAAAAACCATTACATACCAAGTTTCATTCAAATCGTTTGAAAATCAAAAAAGTTATTCCATTTGGTCATATATGATGCATAAGCAGAATTGGCCAGATTTTTTTTGATCATATATAATACATTTCCAGTTAACCGGTTAACATTGCGTTCGATATTACCATTTTCATGTTTGCAACTGTAAACATAACTTCACGCTTCCATCTTGTGTTATTTGTTTTTTATAAGATGCCTGGTCCACTGTGCATGGGCTGAAACTAAATCCTCTTTACTCTTGGCTTCCTCCACGCCTCTGCTACTAAATCTTAATGATTTCCAGCCACAATTGTATCACACGCAACCCTACACAGTAACGCTACAGCAAAAACATCGCGCGACTGACAGATTTCACCTGGAGTGATTTAAACCGCGTTTCTTTTTCAATCGAAGCGTGACTGGAATCGCATTATTCAGGTTGAAAACGGAATTTCACGAGCACCGACGGCGTGTACCGCCAACACCGTTGCAGCGCGACAATTACGGTCTTCTAGGAAGTCAGTATTCATTTCTCATGGAAGCCATCGATATTCTGTCCACGGAGATCCATCTACTTATAGAACAGGCGAGCTGAATTATTCAAACGCAGTAAATTCGAACCAATCGAGTAACCAATACCACCCGTATCTGTCCTAACGAAATTTCTGCTTAGCACTTTGGGTGTGAAGATTTTTTAAATTTCCCTTACTTAGCCTGGAGTGAGCATTCGGAGATACTTGGATAATATGTTCAATGCGTTCCAGAAAATGTGAACGCGAGAACACTCGAGAACCGTGCACAGAGTGCCAATCTCTCAGGGTCAAAGTACACTTGAGTTAATTTTGCCAATTAATTTTGTTATATTATTATAAATATCTACCGAAAGGCAAGGCATATGTGTTTAATATTGCGAGAGTATTGTTGAATCGAAATTGCAGTTAGAAAGAGTGGTTTTGAGTAGAACGATCTTAGCTGGTCACGTCGAGCGTGCCCGGAGATTTTAATGCTTGGTTTGCGCGCACAGCCAACTGTGCAGCGAAGTTGCGAGCACACGGGGCGTAGATAGTAATTTGATTTCATAATGCCACAATCCTGCTATTATTTCAATAGCAAGTAATTGAAATATGAATTTCCTGCAACATCATGTAACATGACGCTTTTCATTATTTCGTTAATGCTCCCATGGAACTTTTCACCCAGAGTCCTCTGGTTTGCCCACGCACCTTCCATTTGTATAATTATAAAATTTTCTAGGAAGTTTCGATTGAAGGTCGCTCAATGACATTGAAAGATTACTATTTTGGTATAAATTGATAGAAATTTTTGCAATAAGGACAAAATAATTTCTTTAACTTTTAAGTGAGAGTATAACATTAAAAATCGGGCACACGTCGCATAGACGAAACGGGTTTATAACGAGTGTGTAGTTTATGCTTTGTAGCATCAGGCTTTATGTGCACATTTAAATTTCTCTCATCAGCAGCTCTTGAATCAGATGCAGACGCAAACTTTGACGTACATTCTATTCAGGTTGTTAAACGCATAGATAAAAGCATGGTTTCGGATTCTGATGTATAAATATGGGCCCCGTTTCATTAAAATTGACAAGTGACAATTATGGAAAGTCGCAGTTGCCGTACTTGCGAAATATAAAGTCCTTGAGCGACCTTTATATATCAAAATGTACAAATAAAAAACACGAAGATATTTTTTTTGTCGAATAGAAGATTTTAACAGGGTCAGACAATACAAATTTTAAAGTTGAAAAATAAGGACCACCCTAATGTGTATCCTGAACCGAAAAAAGTACGTCGTTTTTGTTGTGTTATTAATAGTAAACTACAGTTTAAGAGCGTAAAAGGTGAATACGTTAAGATTGTATGTTCCTTTAATAATGTGAACATGACATTGTTTATTTCTAAATGATAATATTTTCGAACCTATAATATCGGCGAATCTATAGAGGTAGCATTGGGGCAAAAAGTCCCTTACTTATATTTTTATTTTTTGTTAAAGAAGTCATATTAATATACTAAAAATAGTTCTTGTCTTTGTTGAAGCAAACTAATTAGTAAAGTCATAAATTATCTACCTCTTTCCTGCTTTTTTTGTATTAACATAATTTGAGTTTAAGAAATAAGGCCAAAGTACTTACAAGAGAGTTATATTTTTATGTCGAGCCAAGATTATTCTGCAACTTCTGGTTCAAGCTGAATCTGTGTCCTGTATTTTCATCCTTTTGTTTAAAAAAAGGTTGCCATAGAATTTCCTTTCAATATTGTGACCACCAAAAAATTGGTTTAATAAATATTTGTTGATTTGAAAATACTTTTTTACTTATTTCGTTTTATGTTGCACGAAATCTGGTTAGAAGATGCTAAGGACTTTTTACCCCAAGCAATGGACTTTTTGAATTGACACGCATTTTATGATATAACTCAAGAAAAAATAGCACTGTTAACCAACAACTTTGTAAAAGTAAAGCATAATAGTCGTAGTTTATACGAAATAACACCGTATATCTCTAGATTGTTATTATTAAATTTTACATAGATTTATATGAGAAACGGGACTTTCAACCTCACCTTGCCCTATATAAAAACTAAAATTGGTGCTGGGTCCGTGTTCCCCATGCTTACCCAGCTAGTCCCTTGCCTCCATTGAAGAGCTACAATTTACATCGTTCGTTGAAGAATATTCTAGCACGATTATTTTTACACTTGGCCTCCGCATGACTGTTATTTATTCTCTACTTTGCACGCCGCAAATTGACGCTCAAGACTTCTATCTTATGTAAGCCGAGGCAGATGTCAGAGATCGATTCGTGGAACAGCTGAAATAATTTCTAGTGTACTTTTCCTCCATTTTTATCGCTCTTGCTGGCCAGTTTCGCGGAGCAAGAGACATTTCTTTATACAGAAAAATTTAGAAGCATATTTAGAAAACATTCTTGGTAATGAAATACAGAAAGAATTAGGAACATCTGTGCGGAGAGTGTTAACACTCCAAGATATAATTACCATAGCCGTCATGAAACTCCTCGATGGTCATAAGTTTGCCTATATATCGCAACACGTAGCGTTTGGATCGCGGAAGACGGACAGGCGTTCCTTACACTCTTTCTCCATTTTAATTAGCCGCAACAGGTATCTTCACGAGCTAAAGGCAAAGTCCCGTACGCTTACCTTAACTTTCCAAGTCGTTCGCTGTGATTTTTGAGCCTCGATTCATCGAGCAACGCCACTACGCGCCTCCACTGGCGAATGTTTTATCTTATTCGAAATTGAATGTGGAGACGAAAAAGAGCATAAACGAAACGAGAATCAGATTTTCTGAAATATTTGTCATACAAATACCGGAATGTAGTTAAGCCTTCCTCTGTTTTCAACATCTTCAAGGCCTTCGGTGGGCGTGCGTACACTACTGATCAAAAGTTCGTGCTCATTCATCCATTCACTTCTTATGATGTTACATCCATCGAACTGTAGATCATTTACTTAATTTCTAGTTTTACCATATTTAAACAGTAGATGTCGAAACCTATCGATCCTTGACACAATATTATCAAGCGATTACCTAAAGAGTGTAGAACACTCGAAGCAACGAATTTATCACCAAAATTCAGGGGTCGAATGAAATTATTAAAATTTTCTGTTAATTATGAAATAACTGTAATTTTATGACTGTTATCCTTTTTGTTCCGAGGAAACGGTTATAAAGTGCAGTGTATTAATTACTGAAACTTTTATTTCCTTGAATCTAGAAAAAAAAGTTGTTAAATAGGGACATTTATTCTACTCTGAAAAAGTTGAAATTGTGACAAGTAGATTTCCTGGAAATGTTGTTGGAGTAGTTAGATTTAAAGTTGAAACCTTAAATCGTTTGATGAAAATAATTGTATAAAAATCACAATGTGCTTTCACTTCAATATTTCTCCTGCTTTCAATTCCTTAAATAATACTAATTAAAAAAATATTTCTGAGTTTTGTATTTTAAATATCTTTTTTCCCCTTATTTAATCTACAATTCTCATAATTTTTAAGCCGGCGCTTCATCATGTGCAGTGCGTAAATCTGGCGTCGACTTAAAAAATATGAGAGTCGTAGATTAAATAAGGGAAAAAATTATTTTTTACTTTTTAGTGCATTTTTATTATTCTGAAGTAGGTTTTAATTTTTTTAAAATTTTTTTATTTAATTTATCGTTGCCTTCTACGTTTTCTACGCTTTGGGCACGTCAATAGTATGTTTGAAGCTCACAAAAATATAGTACAATACTACATATTACAGTACACTTGGCAACCCTAGTCATCGTAGTTGTCCCGATTACGCACGATGAACCATAAACCAGTGGGCAATCCCCCAACTTTCCATCGCTACTGTGCCAGTGGCAATGGCTGGCGATGAGTCAAGCCGTGTCGGAGAGGGCACGTTTAAAATTTTAGTCCCGCAGCATATACGTCTGTATAGTAGTCCTTTCGTCCCGAGTGCCTGGCAACAGTGCCTGTTTACTTTTGTCTGGCAGATCGAGCAGCATAAAGGCAGCCTCGGATGGCCTACTATCTCCTGGAGGCCTCTCACCTTAGAGTCGTCCATCCACATCGAGGTCATTACGAATACGTGCAAGTACAGTCTCTGTCACAAGCGGTTTGCCCTTTCCAATTAATTTACCAATTAAGCCGGCACACGTAATATCGCCCGCAGAACGGGTCTTCCCTCTGGGAAAATGTTAACCCGCGGATCACGGATTCGATGGAAGCCATCCCCGCGCGGACATATCAGTAATTACGGTTCAGGAAGTGTAGCGCCTATCCGAGATATATTGACTTAGGTGTGAAGTCCCTCAGCGGGGTCTTAACCGACACCCTGCTGGGTACTGGCCGCTAAACGTGCCCCCCTACTACCTCTTACAGGACTATAGGGTAAATCCAGGCGACGCGGCCGAGCCGGAGAGTTGGTCGAAACAGTTGATTCCTAGAGAATTAGGGTAAAGAGTACAATGGTTGGCCACTTAAGTAAGAGTGTCACATAAATAATGAATTATAAATGTGAATTTAGTAAATTTGAAATGGAAATCAATATAAATAAGTACGAAAAACTCCTAATAGGGTAAAACTGGGAGACGCGGTCGACCTAATATAAAATGTCTATTGAAACTAATGCAGATATTACTTATTTTATCAGAACAAACCTGATGTGTTCAGAATTTTATGCTGATTCAGAAAAACTGGTAGATATTTGCTTTAAGACCATATTTACTGTAAATCTGGTCGAAAACTGAAGTCATGACATCTGACCACCTCTCCCGAGGTGCCGGGAGAAATGGTTTTCGTCGTTGGCAGAGACCACTCACATAATTATCCATGGAAAAATAACAAAAAAGAAAGCAAAATTATTTATGAGTTAATATAACTATAGATTCATTGATATTTAATTTGTTTGCGCTAAACAAGTAGAGAACACATAAAAGGAAAAGTGAACTATCTACCGGCGATTAGCATTGCAAATGAATACAAAAGTGAATAAATGAAATAATTAAACAAAAATAATAATAAAATAATGATAAAAAGTAAAAAAAATAAACAAAAATAATAAAAAAATCATAACTCGACCATCTCTCCTTTCTGCAGCAAGGGATGGTCTTCTCAAGGAATGTAACCTCAGTTTACCTTTTATAGCCTGTAAATCTAAAAAAAAAACACAGAAGGAACCGAAGTGACGCTATTCATTCAATTGTTTGGCTTCTAGAGAAGTAATTGGTCTGCACTTTAACGCGTTTTTACGTATAGAGTCTGAAATATAGCGACTCGACCAACTCTCCGGCCCGACCGCGTCTCCCGGATTTACCCTATTTAGAGAAGACCGGGACAAAACCGGGGCCCAAACAGAAAATAAAACAGAAATTTCTGTTAGGCCCCCGGTTTTGTCCTGGTCTCCTCTAAATACAGTCCCGCAAGAGATACTAGGGGACCACGTTTAGCGGCCAATAGCCAGCAGGGTGTCGGTTAAGACGCCGCTGAGGGACTTCACACCTAAGTCACTATATCTCGGATAGGCACTATACGCCTTAAATGTGAAACGGGTTACACCGTAGTCGATCGACAACGCGACACGGCCTTCCGAACCACAGGATGCAAGTCCCTCGGCGTGAAAACACGCCCACGACAGGCAAAGTGTTACATCTGATCGCGAGGCTTCCTCCGCGTGTTGATTCACGGGGGGCGCGCACTGATTTATCTTCGCAGCAATTGGCACGCCGCGCCGTGGCGAATTTCTCCCCAAAACCTGGCCGAAAATAATATTTCCAATTGTAAGGTAAATTGGTAAAGTATTTTATTATAAGATGACTCTGAAAAGAAAAATTTAATTTATTAACGTTATGTATTTAAATTGTTGTCCTGATTAAAATTATATTTCTTAACCGGCTTGCGGATTAAACCGAGTCTGACTCCTTCATAACTTAACAACCAGTCATCGTATTAACATGAGATAAGTTTTCAACAGCTACTCATCAGAGATAGGCAAATTTTTTATTTAAATAAAATTTCGAATGGCGAATAAAAGTTAAAAAATTATTCGCCATGTGTCGAAAAAAGTTAACCCGTATTTAATTTAATTTAAATTTTCGTCATTCAGAGATAGTACATTGTAACGCGCGCGCCAGGACTCAACGCCTCGGTTCTTGGCGACCCGAACAAGCGCCAGAAAATTATTCAACGCTGAATACACCGTCGAATCAAATTAAAGTTAAAGTTCCAGTTACAGTTAAAGTTAAAAAATGAACTTCATTCGTCGAATAATCTAAAGTTAAAGTAACTTTTATTTGATCCTTATTTAAATAATTTTTTATTTAGCTAATGCCCAACTCTGGTACTCATCTATAACAGCTTTCAGAGAATCCGCATTTAAAACAAAACTAAGTAGTGCACGTGATATATCATAAGTACTAAGTATTTACTTTGATAGGTAAATTTCGATCGCCAACTTTGAACTGACATATCTTCAAAAGGGCTGCACTTTAAACTTTTCAATCAGCAAGAAATTATGCACAGACATGACATAAACGAATTGCACTAATTTCATTCGGCAAATTAAAATCTTTGTATTTCGACTTTTGGCCAGATTTTGGGGCAAACTCGCCACTGTGCGCCGTTCTATCGTCATTAGGGTTTGTCGGTTTTTAAAAATCGTATTTAAAAACCGGCTTTTGTTTATTAATTTGTAAAATTCGAAAACCGGTTTCTAAATTTAAAAACCGGTTTTATATACTAGAATTAATTCGCAGAAATGAATGAGTTATTTAATTAAAAACGTTGACCCTTTGACTTGAAATCGCCTCGGACACAAGCATATTGTTTATTGTAAAACTAAATAATCTTCATGAGTTCATATTTTCTGAAAAAAATACTAAATGGAATAAAGATTTGCTACCACCGTAAAAGATTTATATTTTGTGCGGATTTTAGTTAGGTATTTTTTTTCATTTGGATTTCTATTCAGTCTATTTAATTGTGTTATATTTTCGTAGATCCATAAATATGAAATGAACTAAAAAATAGTACGGATTTGTACGGATCTTAGTTAATTCAGTTTTTTTGATTTATTTGGTTTTGTATAAATAGAGTATATTTTATTTTGTTACATTTTTGTAATTCCACAAATATTAAAGAAACTGAAATTTTTTAAAATAAGTACAAATATTTATTTAATATTTTAATTATATATGCTTTGTGAAAATTCGAAAACCGGTTTTACCGTTTTTTTGAGAAATAGCCAAATTCGAAAACCATTTTTTTTTCAAAAGTCGGTTTTTGTATAAACCCTAACCGTCATCTACACGAGCCTCTCCCTGATTATTCGATAAGCGTGAATCTGTTCGACTAATGTTGCTATCTACTCACGTTTCGGATTTTCGGAATTACTCCCCCATGTCTCGTGACGCTTCAGTTTATTCAACGAAGAAAACCTCTATTTATCTTGACTCCTACTTACAATTAGTCGAAGCATAGTCCTCTCGTAGAATTTTCCACCGATCTACGCGCGTATCCCGTGATCTAACGTTCCCTTATTAAGCCTCTAATTGTAGGGAAACGGGGACAACGTTGAATTAATTTGAATGTCTCCGCGAGGTTAACTGATAGAGTGAACGTTGCTTGCTATTAATTAGTGTCACTATCGCCGATATCGAGCGACATTTACAGAGCGATGGTACCGAGTAGGGATTGCAAATTTACCGATTTTTTCAATTACCGGTAATTCGGTAAAATTTTCATTCAAAACCGGTTTATCGGTAATTTACCGGTAATTTTTTAAGGTATTGAAAATATAAAAGTAAACATAACAAAAAAAAATTTTGCTCTCTAATCGAGCATTATAAAAAATATATGCAAATAAAACTGTTCTAAACATAAAATATAAAATGACATAACACAAAATAGATATATTTGTATAACTATTGACATTACTTATTAGTATGGATCTTCACCGCGAAAACAATGAAAAGAATCTTAACTTATATACACAATTAAATATTTTTTATTTAACAATTCTTTTTAATAAATAAGCACGCAAAAAACATAATTTGTCCAAACTTTGGTCTCCTGATAAAGCGCTCTTAGATTCTACACTTGTTCTTCGGGTAGTCATTAAGAAATCATATGTCGTTTGTAGATATTTTCTTTCTACTTTTTCTACTTGAAAATACGTCTATTCTTTGGTGGATTCAGATTTTTAGTTTTCTTTTGGTTTAAAGTTGGTTCTTCCTGAGATACTTCGGTTTTCGTCTCTATTATTAATTGAAGTTTTTTTCACTGATGCCAGAGTAGATATCGACGGAATTAACGAATGCATATATGCGCTACATTGCTATACATAATTGATCGAATTACCGGTAAATATTTGGCGAATTACCGGTAAAAATTTGAGGGTATTTCTCGCGATTTATCGGTAAACCGGTAAATCGGTGTCGAATTTTCGCGATTGCCGAGGTGTCCGAGCAACGGAACGAGTCCGAGGCAAGATAATAGTGTCAAGGTACAGTTATTGAGAGCCAGACTTACTTTATCGGACTCATTTCCGCCTCGCGGCCAGCGGCCGAGCGACATGTCTCCTGTTGCTCGCCCATCTGTAAATCGATCTGATATCTAAACAATTTCGCCGGGATAATCATTGCAATAAAGAGACGTGTCGTCGATGGTATAATTTTCATGATCAAACCGCCAGATTAGACGGGAAATTGAAAGCTGCCTGTAACTTCGATGGCAAGTTGTACCAGTCAAGATTTTCCACGATGAAAGTACAAAGAGTAGTCTTAGAGTACCTGACATTATAATTCCGTTCCAAGGAGAGTTTCGTGTTCCACATTTACGCCTGGGTCTCCCCCTGTTGTTCTTGCGCGGGCAGAGAAACGCGCGCAAGTAAACGGCGAGATTCTCCAATTTCATTTTTCACTTTTTCCCGCGATTAGCTTCGTTCCACGGAGTGGGAACGATTGCGAGCCCATGCGAAAGGAGAGCGTGAAACGACAAAAGACCTCGACTCGGTTGGTTAACCAGCATGAAGTTCCACGCATTTACGCGATTGCATTCTGCGTGCACACTTTGCATCGGCTGCATTATCCTGTAATGATTCATGCGCGTGTCTCGCTGTCACATGCATCCACCTTGTGCATGCGCGGCGTTTTATTGTGAATAGGTTCGTTTAGATGGGAAATGACGGCGAAGGTTTCTTGGAAATTCTTGTTTAAAGAACTACGAGTCCTTTTCGCCGGCAGAATTTTTATTACTGTTATGTAACAGCAGCTTTGCGTGAATATTAATTAATTGAAATTAATCGCATTGCGTGTAACGTAAAGATCTTATAAATATGTGACCCAGAAATCTTCAGAAACTTGAATTTAATTGGAGCCGAAGTGTTTTGAATTAGGATTGCAAATTATTCAGTCACTTTACTTCCATTTTTTTATCCTTATCTCTCCTCGATGCAAAAAGGAATTACGAGTAGGTAACGGTGCGCACCGTTACATGAAATTGGCGTTATCTAAAGTACGTAATTTAGATAGCCATAGAAATGGAATGGCTACGAGAGGACGCTGCTTCAAAGCACTTCAAAGTGGGAAACCTCTGGAAGAGTATTCCGAAATGGTTGGAGGAATGAAAGGCGAGATTGCCGAGCACGAGCCCCGTCAAGGAACCTTGGTGTGAATGTAGTTAAATTTACGCTACCGGTTGATTTCTACCTAGTGAGATCATCGCGGAAGTCAGGCTTAGCTATTCCTTTCTTCGTTGTGGCTGCCGATGTAATCGCGAAATAGACGGTGGATTAACATAAAATGGACAGGAACGGCGACGTAAAACCTCGAGTAATGAGTTCCGCAGAGGCACATTTGTCTCGGTATTTATCGAATTAAGATTGTTCCTTATTAAAGCAAAGCTTCTAAGTAGCTCTGTAAAATTATGTTTCCTTGTTGGGCACACATGGTCTGATCCACCAGTAATTCTAACTAATTTTAACGTAATCCAACTGTAATAATTGGCAACAAGAAAACGAAAAGAAAGAAAAATTTAAATACAGGATAAAGACTTGGTAAATCCTTTAAAATGGTAATGAGATCGAATGGCAATTATGGTAGTAAAAAGTTTGACTACATTCACTTCTGGTAAATGCAGATCTATTGTAGCAGCAAGAACTAGGTAATCTACCGATCTTTTGCATCCGTTTACTAAGTAGTAAGATCTTACTTATTTAGAAAATAAAATCTTATTGCTAGTGTATAATATTTAATATCTCATGAAGTCTGAATTTACGTGCCATATTTTTAAGACCACCTTACATACAACTTCCTTCCACTAACAAGAAGAATATCTGAAAATAATGCTGCATATAATAATGGAGATATGAAAGTCAGATTTTCAAAAGCTGTCGTAAACGAGATGCCTATAATCGTTATACTGTCTGCATAGCTACATATTTCAACGAATGCTGATGTACACACGTGGGGGATAGGTGTTTTTAAAAGCAGTGAGTTGTGGCAGCACACGCAGGGTTTGAACATGAGCATCAGAGAGAGTTTTTAGTGAGAGAGTGTGAAAAGAGAAACTATTCTATTTGTATTGGTTTCGTCGTCAGCGTTTTATGTTTAACGTGTGCCACACAGAAGTCGTCGATATTCTTTATTAATCTGATCCCGAAATTTTCCTAAAAATGTAATTTCAGTGGGCACTTGTTTCATAGTAAGCTTCTTTTGGTTTCAGGCATACATGAGGCCAAAGAGCACGGCGGTTCAAATCGCGAGGATCGCGGCCATCACCTTGGTCACGATGACTGTGGTCCTTGGAAGCTTCATACTAGCAGCAGCCTGGGTCCGAGCTCGAGCGACCTGCACCCCCGAAGCGGTTGCTGCGATGCAGGCGGAACTGAGGCTTCAACAGCAACAACAACAGCAGCCCTCTTATACCTACCAGCAAGGTGAATTCTTGAAGCACTTGCAACCACAGGCACTCATCCAGGTAAGTTTGAAAACCAGCTTCAGGGACAACTTCGTGCAGGGTTTCGCGAAGTGGGATTATGACAAAAGCACTTTAGGATATTCTTGGAATTTTTTTAAAGAAGCTGGAATTTAGTGTCTAACACTGAAATCGAACTTTTGCTAGCTGATTTACTATTAAAGGTAAAGAATATCCTAAAATTGTTTAAAAACGTTTTTAGTTGAGGTTTTAACCGAAAGGTTAGTGTCTTCTTATATTCAGTACAAAAGCTATTTTAATTCTGATGCCAAGTTTTATATAAAATTCGAGGGGGAATGTTGTTTACCTGTTTTCTGAAAGAATATTAAACACGCGGTGTTTACGAAACTCCTTCTGCTCTAAAACGTGCATCAAATTTTTGAGGAAACACATCAGTTTTGAGGCAACTGTGGCGCAAGAACAGGCATCAGCCTTAGAACGGCTTTTCCAGCGTGAAATTTCTTAGCTGAAACGCTTCGTGGATGTTTCACTCCGTTCAACTCGGTGCCAGCTTTCGAGATTTCTAAATTTTCACCTTCAATTCAGCCGGTTGTAAAAGCCTCGCGGGGAAACTATCAGCGATCGATCGGTTCCTGTACATTGTTTCCAGTCGAATGGAGTTGTTTGACTTCACGATCGAAAGTGAGCAAGGGAAACGCCGCGAGGACGGCGATAACAGGATTAACATTCACCTGCTGATCAAGCAAGCCAATTCACTTTGCGGGACCAAAATGCTCGGAGAGTGCGAACACTTAGACCTCGACACGGTCACAAGTAATCTCTTAAACAATCGAAAGGCATTAAAATGCTCGTTTTTTTGCGTTCCCGCCAATATTCACTAGCAAGTCTAACGCAAACTAATAATTGCAATTTAACTCAATTGACAGCTCAAGAAATTTCCTAGTAATTTCTCAAAATAGTTACTTAAAACAATTCGGTAAACTGGACATCTCGTTTTCCGCTGAGCGTCATTATCGCGCTCGAAAAGTCACGCCATTGTAGCCCGACGAAACTGTTTCTGACAAAAGTCACGTCGAAAAATGAAAGTGAAAGTCCACCGAGAAAGTGAGAGAATTTTTCTTTCAGCGCGAAGGAAAGTGATCGAAGAAACTCGATGTACAAATACAAACATTCAGAGTTGAACTTCGACTTTTGCTAATTTCTACGGTGTTCGAGGGAGTATTATTTCGAATTTCGGTTTCGCAAGAATCAAAGCGAACTTAATTACGTTTCGCGGGGGGCAATCGATTCGTGGGCAGTATGAACCGAGGTGGATATGAATTTCCTTGGCTAGAAGCATTACCTTTATGATGAGACAACAAAGAAGAATCGCTTCTCACGGCACTCGATGGAAAGCACGGATCGTGCTCGATCTATGGTCACACCCTTCTTCGTGGTATTCGCCTCGATATTACTGGCAATAACGAACTACCGAGGTTTGCCATGATTTATGGCAGGCATTTTTATCTGCAAAGCCTTGGAGCTCGATTCGTGGTGCTGGAGTTGCTTTATGGATCGAGTTTACACAAATCGACCGTTATCGTGTATCCATCGTAATTAGGGGTTCCTTTTCGAAGGGGTCGTAATATTTTCTGCCCAAACATGACGGAGCTCAGAGTAATTCGTACTTCTTCCACTTAGAAATTTCACTGTACAGTTTCCACTTTAATTCGAACAGTTCAGATGTATTTTCTTGCACTTCTTTCTTTGAAATCGGTATTATCAACCCTCTCGGCGTGAAAAGACACCGATCACAGCGGCACGTAATGACATTCTTTTTCAAATCAGGCTACACGTCGTGATTTTGCAATAAACTTCAGATTTTTGTTTAAATTCTTTTGTTTAAATTTTTCCTAAGTAAATTCGTTTGAATTTCGTTGCTAATTGTTTAATAATTAGCGAAGTATACAGCAACGAAATTCAAAATTCGGGCCGGGCAGATCGATAGAGAATTTGATTACGAAGAATTTAAAAAAAGATTGTCGAGTTTACTGAAAAATTACGACCCGTAGACTGATTTTTAAAAAATGTCATTATACTTAACCCTAGAACACGAAGTTTTGTCATTTTTATTCCCGACAAAGCTTTTCGCAGGATGACGGCTACTTTTTGCGTTTGTTTGTATTAATTGTTCCAAATAATATGTTTGTAATATAAAGCTGTTAATCAAAGATAAAATTTGCAATATTGTGTCATAAAAATAAAAATCTAGAAAGAGTGGTAAATACGAACGTTTGTGTGAGCAGAATATTGAATAAAATTTGTGTCCTAGGGTTAATTAACAAGGGAACATCGCGAATCCGGACTCTCCGATTCGAACGCAAATTTGTGGGTTTTTAGAGTGACTCAAAACAAGAACAACGGTGTATTTCATTTGGGCCCTATCGCCCTTCAAGGGGCGAAGACTAACCTCAAAGTCAAATTGGCACTTCCACTTTTTCGCGTATAACTCTCAAAGTGCGAGAGGCAGAAAAAAATGTTATAAACAAAAGTTTAATGGTGCAATAAGCGCTGCAAACTTGCGTTAACAAAAATTTGAAAAGAGTTTAAACAAAAATACCTGAACGAAAAAAAATTTTTTTTCAAAATTTTGTTAACGCAAGTTTGCAGCGCTCATTGCACCATCAAACTTTTGTTTGAAACATTCTTTTCTGTCTGTTGTTCTTTGAGAGTTATACGCGAAAAAGTGGAAGCGCCAATTTGACTTTGAGGTTAGTTTTCACCCACTTAAAGGGCGATAGGGCCCGAATGAAATCCTAAAGACCCACAAAGTTGCGCTCGAATCGGTGAGTCCGGGTTCGCGGTGTTCCCGTGTAAGTGTTAAATATTTTATTCTAAATTTCTGAGAAGAAATCCGCAAGAACCCCCGCAGCGATTCAATATTCATTAACCGCGAGTCGCTCGAACGTGCGATATGATTATACTTTCGCGCGAGAACAATACCAATTTTATGCACCGCGAGGTAAGAGGGCAGAATTTTGCGTGGCCAATTCGGAATCATGCCTCTCTCTTTTTGCAAAGCTGCACAAGAATGCGCGAGCGTCGCCGTCGTTCTGTTTCGATCGTAAATAATTCCACGCTTTCTAAGTTTCTGACTTTTTATGCCTAATTCACTCATTACGGTCCCTCTCTCCAGCGCTCGTTACCTCCATGGACATTAGAAGAGCGTGGAATTTCTGACAAACACTTTCTTCGTGCTGATCGTTTCTTATGCCAATTTTCTTTGCTTCGCCTATCGTTCCCCACAGACAATTTCCAGCCTTAAACATTTATTTCATTCCAAATTCCCAACAGAAAGAAACAAGACATTTGGCACTACCATCCCTGCTAATTTCCAAAATCCACATTTTTTAACGACCAAATCCTAAATCCACATAGCTCACATTGCAAAAAGATTAGCAAGAGCATTCAGAGTTCATTTTCTCTGAAACACAGGGGCGGATTTGTATATAGGCTAAGGAGGTTTTATAAATCAAAGGTCATCTTTATCTTGTGGTCAGGTTTTCTCGATTTCCAGAAACTATTATTTGTAAAACTTAATACTGATTTTACGCATTATAAATTATAAATTATATTATTCATTGTATATCATTCATAGATACAAATTATTAGTAATATTAGGTGATAAAAATTGATGATAGTCAAAAGTAATAAAAATAAAACTCTCGCCACCGATATTGTTTACCAGTAGCAAAAAAAATCCCTCAATCGATACTGGTTATATCGTAACCAAAAAAATTCTCGTCAACGATAATGGTTATCCGTAACCGAAAACAATTTTCGTCGCCAATAATGGTTATTAGTGACCAAAAAATATTTCCATTGACAATAATGACTATTCATAACCAAAATCATTCAAAGAAAGATATTAATTCTTATGCCATAGCTTTTAAAATTTCGGTTATAACAGTTATGGTCTCTGCTTTAAAAATAATTCGCTTTCTTTTCATGTAGCAAATCAGCAATAATCTGAGTCGTCATATCGAATAAATTCCAAAGTCATCCGAGTTCTTTTAAATTAAAATGTTTGACGACATTTCAAGGGCGACAGACGCTTGTTAGCCTAGGGGCGTCGAATCTCCAAATCCGCTCCTGCTAAAACAGTAAATAGCATTCCTCTGTCTAAATTATTAAATTACTGTCACTCGCTCTGGCAGCTCGAGCAGCAGAAATAGTCCTTTCACACTCTTCCAACCGAAACATATCAAGCTCCTTCCTGTCGCCCATTAAGCACGTCGTCGTCATCCAGCAATTTGTGTGGAGTGCGACAGATCGTAAAGCAAGGAGCTAGGTATATAACACTCCGCACCGTGAGAATCGACGGCTCCCCGGCGGAATTCAATTATTCAGAATCGCGCGCCTCGATCTCTCCCCGGCGATTTCAGTGCCGATACCGATTAATCGCTCTAAGGGCGCGTTCGCCAGCTCGCGCTGAGGCTGCGCTTCCCGCTCGTAAATCGCCGGTGCCCGCGGAGGAGCCCCCCTTTGTATGCAGAGACGCGGCGCGGCCAGGGGCTTTATCAGTAGGAAGCGAGCGACAATTAATTCTCCATTGAATGGCACCGGCTGAGCGAGGAAGAACGGCGCGCGTAGCCGTGAAGCGGCGGATAAAACGTAGAAAACGAGACGCGCAAAGAAGCGGTGCGCGCCGGTGCTAGGAGCTGCGTTCAAGGAGAACCGCAACAGCGAATTACGTAATTCGGGTTACGTTCCTCGTTGCACGTTCCTGACGTGAAACAGGAAATCGCCATTTTGCTTCTCTGCCCATTTACGAATAGCTACACTGTTCTGTTAGGAGGCTCGCTGGAGACCGAGGTCCATGAAAATTGGAGCACAAGCGGCTTGAGATTAGTCGTTGATTCGATGCTATGTTAGGGTAAGTTTACGTTGGAGCTGCGATAGAAACTCTAAGAGCCTCGCTGCGACGCTTGTATCGTTGGTTATCTCTGGTTCGTTTATGTTGGAGCTGAGATAAACGATCAGAGCGGTGATGAGGGCGAAGTGTAGAAGTACATTCTATAGCTTTATAATGGAAGTGTTTACATTGAAGCAGTGAGCAGAGCTACGCTTATTAGATGACCAACGATACAAACGTCGAGAATCAAATATTACTATTCTCTTCGCTATTATCGCCGTTTTCATTGTTGATGTATAATAGATTTTCACAATAACAGATTTGTTTCAGGTAAGTAATGATGAATTAAATAGGGTAAATCCGGGAGACGCGGTCGGGCCGGAGAGTTGGTCGAGTCGCTATATTTCAGACTCTATACGTAAAAACGCGTTAAAGTGCAGCCCAATTACTTCTCTAGAAGCCAAACAATTGAATCAATAGCGTCACTTCGGTTCCTTCTGTATTTTTCTAGATTTACAGGCTATAAAAGGTAAACTGAGGTTACATTTAACTTCTTTTGTCAAACAACGGTATACAAAATCGTATTTAAAATATACTTCTAAGTTTATTTTCGTTTAATGTTTGGGAATAATAAGATAGTAGAGATATTCAGGGACAATGCAGCCAAAGTATTTAGCGATATTAACTCTTCCTCCCAAAACTAACGAGAAGACCATCTCTCCCTGCAGAAACGAGAGATGATCGAGTTATGATTTTTTTATTATTTTTATTTATATTTTTATTTTTTATAATTTTTTATTATTATTTTTGTTTATTTATTTTATTTATCCACTTTTGTATTCATTTGCCTTGCTAATCGCCGGCAGGTAGTTCGCTTTATCTTTGATGTGTTCTTTACGTATTTAGCGTAAACAAATTAAATATCAATGAATCTGTAGTTGTATTCACTCATAAATAATTTTGCTTTCTTCTTTGTTATTCTTCCATGAATAATTATGTGAGTGGTCTCTGCTAACGACGAAAACCATTTCTCTCGGCACCTCGGGAGAGGTGGTCAGATGTTATGACTTCAGTTTTCAACCCGATTTACACTAAATATTGTCTTAAAGCAAATATCGACCAGTTTTTCTGAATCAGCATAAAATTCTGAACATATTAGGTTTGTTCTCATAAAATAAGTAATATCTGTATTAGTTTTAATAGCCCTTTTAAATTAGGTCGTCCGCGTCTCCCGGATTTACCCTATAACAAAATATTTACATTTACTGCGTAGACTTTTTCAAATGTGCCATTTTACAGAACTCGAAGATAATAGTAAGTCTTCTTCAGAATCGCTCATGTTTAAATGGTTCATCTTTGCGAAACCTCAAACGACTGAAAAATATTTTTAAGCACCTTTTATCGGCGTTTGATCGACGCCCTTATAGTTTCTATCGCAACTCCAATATAAACTTACCCTTAGTCAGGTTTTGAGAAGTGTCCCTTCAAGTCTGCTTAACTCGGGACTTCCTTTCCCGAAATTATTGGATTTGCTCGGAAAATTTGTAGCTTTTCCGACAAGTGCCAATGATTATCGCTCTTTGCGATGAAGATGAAAAGTTTTTCCGAAAAGGCATCGTGAAGTTCACAGATGGATGGCGAAAGGTCGCCGAAACAAACGGTAATAATGTTAATTCTGTACAAAAACATTGCTTTTGAATTTTCTGTGCTGAGGATGCAAATCAAAGTCGACGCCAGTCAAAGTGTTAATCTCCATATTCTTTCTCGTATGTTCCTATCACAAGTGAGAGGAGAGTATTTTCTTGCCATTAGCTGAGAATTGTTTTGGTCCTTCACTATACTCCTTTTATTCTATATTTCTAGAGTGAATCGAGGTATCGTGATGATATTAAGAATTACATTTCTATTTAGCTTTTGCTACGTCTAGTTGAGGGAAATATAGTGAGGAGGAAATGAAAGGAGATCAGAAAGTATGATAGCTTAATTGCAATTTTGATGTAACTCCAAGCATAGTTACTAATAATAAGCTGAACGCACGTAATTTACGTTTGGACGTAATGGCAGCATGTTTCCATCTGTAATTTCCACGAGCTTTGTCGGTCACTTTGCACGCTTGTTCGTCGCAATTCCTCGAGGTTAAACATCGAAAAGGAGGTGATTGTTACTAACGCGTGATAAAAAGGCACAGGTGTTACTGTATTAAACGAGGACGTTGTCGGCCGAACCGGAGCGTGCAGAACCTCGTGGTCGCGGTTCTTATGGGACAAGGACGACGATCGTTGCTGATTTAAATAAAACGTTGTATTAAATTTCCACCTATGGCCACCGATGCTCCGTTGAACTCGCTTGACCAGAATACATGTAATCATAGGTTAAAGAACGTTTATAAAAAGCATTATAAGTCAAACTTACAATTCTTCGTAGAAATGACGTTCAGTTGAAGATTGAAAATAAGTGTAATAGTTGTCTGAAGGAAGTATGATGACTTCATTTTCACGAAATTAAATTTTTCAAGATTCATAGAAACTGTCAGACTTGCATTCAATTGGTCATCGAATCGTTTCGATTTTTCAAAACTATTAGGATGCCTAAAGGTTGGTTGGAACACGTCCAGTAATTTAGTCGAGTAGCTAGTAATTCAGTCATTTACCATATGTGACCACTAAAATTTAGTCGAGTAGTTTAGTAAAACAATGGTAAATTACTCGCCACTCGATTAAATTACTGGACCTGTCTGAACCAACCTTAACCCTTTCGCTGTGTATTTAAATTTTTGGACGATTCTTGAAAAGTGTCAATTTTACACCAATGAAGAATATTTTTAATTTTCAGTTTTTCAGTTTTTTTCGGAGAACATTGCTGAGTATCACAGTACAAGAGAATACATTTTTTTAATGCGTGGACTATATTCGAAAAACGCAGGGTTACGGGAAGTAATTAATAATCTTTTATTAACATGTTAGGAATAACGGTAATTTTGCATAATCTTTACTCCTGTGCATAATTTCTAACTAATTATCACTGAAAGTGTCGCAAGCGTTGATACAAATATTAACAATGCAAATGTAAATCACTGTGCATTATTTATGAGTCGAAGAATTATTACAGCGTTTTATGGCACACTTATGATTCGTTGATCTTTCAACGGCGATTGAGTAATTTTCATACGTACACCATCAATGAGTACTCAACGTAAACACGTTACAGTTATATGTTGCCACGATGGCAAAACGAAGGTCAGTACTCATATATGCTCGGAGCCTGTATTTCATTGATTTCGCACGAAGCATTTCATAAATACACAATTTCCTAGCGGGTTGAAGATTCCATAAAGAAACATAATTTAATCGGAGCATACATATACTTAAGGGGACATTCTACTCTCTCGGCCGAAAAATCGGCCACTTTCCCGTGATAGTTTTTATAATGAAATAAACACTTAACTTTTTCAAATTTCTGGGGGTATATTCTACCACTCTTGAAATACAAGAAAAAATTCTTTGTTGTTTGTTTATTTCATTTGTTTACATAAATATTTCGCAGTGAAGTTGGCGGCTTCGGAATTGCTGGCGGTTAAAATTTCGGACGACTAGATCGTCTTAAATAAAAAAACCAAACACATTTCTAATTCGCAGGAGTATGGTTATCTCGCTTTCCACGAGAGAACAATTTTCGTCTAAAATTATTAAAATGCCAGTCGATCAAAGTTGAAAGTACCGAAAGTGGCACTTCTTTTCTATATTTAATTGATATAAAATGTGGGAAAATATTAAAAATCTTAAGATATTTGTGGTTAGCGAGATAGCTATACCCCTGCAAATTAAAACCATGTTTGGTTTTTTTATTTCCGATAATCCAGTCGTCCGAAATTTCAACCGCCAGTAATTCTGAAGCCGCCAACTTCACTGGGAAATATTTATGTAAACAAATGAAATAAACAAACAACAAAGATTTTTTCTTGTATTTCAAGAGTGGTAGAATACACCCTCAGAAAATCGAAAACATTAAGTGTTTATTTCATTATAAAAACTATCACCGAAAAGTGGCCGATTTTTCGATCGAGAGAGTAGAATGTCCCCTTGATGAGGAATGAATGGGGCATAGGAACGATTAAAATCTTCTTCGATATGGTCTCTTAGGCCACCAGAGGATCGTGCACTTATCCAGCACTTTATAAGCGATCGATCGATGTTCACCGTTCCACGAGGATCGCAGCGCGAATACGAACACGTTAAATTGTCAGTCGAGCCGCGTAAGCTGATCTTACTTTCTATCGACTGCCTTAAACGTACCGGAAATGGTGCTACATTCCACGTTATTTAAACTACCAACTCGCCTAAGGGCAGCAGGAAAATCGATCTTCCGAATTTCACTGGAAGGAAAAACGTGGAGCGCGCGTAAACCCCTCGTCGCCAATCCTTCGCGCAATCAACGTCCATGCTGCCTCGAGTCGTACTTCGAGAAAGGAGAGACTTGTACACGATAATTAATCGGTGGCGTGTCGAAAGCTGAACGCATTGCTGCGAACATTAGCACCCATTTTTTTTCGCCTGCTAACAAGTGAAAGTTGGACTGAGGAGCGAGCGCAGTCGTCTCTAACTATAATCAATGAAGCTTTGATTCGTTGCCTGAATGAAAGGCTTATGGTATTAAAAGAAAGGAAAGGGAGAGGGAACATTAGGGTAATTGATTTCAAGGATGTAAACATCTTGTGTACTCATCAGTGATTTTCCTTTCGCGGTTTCGATTGCTATGACTTTAATCACCGTTCTGCGATTTCGCAATGGCGAGAAGGGATTGAAGTTTTTGGGACAAAGGCGTCTCTGTGTGGGGGTCATTAAAAGTTCCCGATCTTAACAGTGAGCTTCTTCTTTCTGATTCCCTTTTCCCTCGTTGGAAAATATCCAGAAAAGTCGACGGTAAAAGGATTCCTAGCAAGTCGGCGCAACGTTACGTTTTTCTTTCCTGTTTTTGAAGAGAATACATTATGAAACGTTCCGCTGTACGCGACCTATTCGATTCGAACTAATTTTTGCGCAACCGAGGAAAGAAAATTATCAAGTGTTTACGTAGCCTCTCCTGCCAGAGAAAATCGTTTCAGAGATTCAAGTACTTTCTAATGTTTCTTTCATTTCAATTATCCCTTCGTTCGGTCGCGCCAATAAATAGTCATATAGTACATACAAGTTACATCGAGATCATTAGCATGGGTTTCGCTGATAAGAATCCACCGAAATCAACTTCGACCAATAATGAGTTAAAGTCGCTGCTGGTCAAAGTTGGTTATCATTAGGTTTGTGGGTTTTTAAAAACTGGGTTTAAAAACCGTTTGTTTATAAATTTGGAAAATTTGAAACCGGATTCCGAGTTTAAAAAACAGCTTTTAGATACTAGAATTAATATGAAAAAATTAATTAATTATTTAATTACAAACGTTAACATTTTGAGTTGAAGTCTGATGATTTCTAAATTTTAATATAGATTACTATAAAAGTAATCTTTATGAGTTCATATTTCCCGAAGAAAAATATTAAATGAAATAAAGATTTATAATTAATATTTTCTACGGATTTTAGTTATTTCAGTTTTTTATGTGGTTTTGTATGCAGTATATTTTATTCTGTTATGTTTTTGTAGTTCCATAAATATTAAATGAATTGGAAACTTGTACGGATTTTAGTTATTTTAATTATTTTTTATTTGTTTAGTTTTATATAGATAGAATATATTTTATTGTGTTATATTTTTGAAATTCCATAAATATTAAAAAACTGAAAATTTTAAAATATGTATAAATAATTCTTTAGGTACTATTTTATTTCTTTTTTTTTGTAAAAATTCGAAAATTGTTTTAACCGTTTCTTGGGAATAATGGGATTCGGAAACCAGTTTTTCCAAAAGTCGTTTTTTTTATAGACCCTAGTTTCCGTGAACTCTTCTCTGTGAAACCTACCTTTATTCTTTCAATGTCATCCTACACAGTACGAACGCATACAAACTCGACTGGCTTAATACATTAACCCTTTACACTCAAAATGTGCCCTCACCCACGCCGAAATTCAAATTAACTTTCATACTGGTTCCATGGACTGGTTCTCTACCGATTTCATCAAACATTGTGAGGAGGATGGAGTTGGGTGTTGAAGGATAGAAGGTAGGACGGAAGAGGAGAAACTGAAGGAGATGTACACTTTATCCTGAGCCTGTTAATGGACACATCAGTTATTAGGTTTTATCTAGCGGAGATGTTAGGATGTACAACGAAACAAGTTCTTCAATAACAAGAAAATAATCCCTCCATTCACGCTGTACTTTTTATACCTACGCGGTTAAAAAATATATTACACGATTCTCAACCACATAAAAAAAAAAAATTTCGAGAAAAGTATCTGTAAACATTAAGAAGTTAGATATTTTTTATACATAGTGAAGTTGTAAAACTGTCTACTTATAATATTTAAAAATTTGATATCTCACTTTTAGCTGCATTATTACAATCCGAATTATGCAATAAATTAATCAGCGAAATTAATTTCAATTATTGCCCTCTCCGCCCCTTCTCGTATAAAATGAAAAAATATAGAACAAATGTTATTTTTTAACATTATTATTTATTTATTATTTGCATAATATTTGAAAGAATAGTCATAAAAAATAAAAATAGTCATAGATCGTGTCATGTTCAGGTTGATGTACTTTTGGCTTAGATACGAGTTACAGTCAGTTGGTCAACATCGATTCACAAATTTTACCACAGCTTTGTCAATTTTAAAGATAATTCACAGGTAGGGTGGTCCTTACTTTTCAATTTTAAAATTTGTATTGTCTGACCCTGTTAAAATCTTCTATTCGACAAAAAAAATCTTCGTGTTTTTTATTTGTATATTTTGATATATAAAGGTCGCTCGAGGACTTTATATTTTGCATGTACCACAAGTATGGTAACTGCGACTTTCCTTAATTGTCACTTGTCAATTTTAATGAAACGGGGCCCATATTTATATATCAGAATCCTAAACCATGCTTTTATCTATGCGTTTAACAACCTGCATAGAATTTAATTAAGAAATTTAAATGTGCATATAAAGTCTGATGCCACAAAACATAAACTACACACTCGTTATAAACCCGTTTCGTCTATGCGACGTGTGCCCGAATTTTAATGTTATACTCTCACTTAAAAGTTAAAGAAATTATTTTGTCTTTATTGCAAAAATTTCTATCAATTTATACCAAAATAGTAATATTTCAATGTCATTGAGCGACCTTTATTCCTTAATATATTTTAACAAAATTTTAGACGAAATTCTTTTAAACTATTTGGAAGCTTCTGAGAGAGTCAGAAGAAAATTTTAAAAACTTTCATTTTTTACCATACATATAAGGACCACCCTATTCACAGGGCATATGTAAAAAAGAAGGAGGAATCTAATTATGCCTTTTATGCAAAAAGTGTCCTGAAGCCGTTCTTGCATCCAACAGTACAATCGTAAAAATATAAGGTTCCACAATATCCCATGAATTACTGACTTCGAACAAAAATATCTTTGATGGATCGGCATATAAATAAGTTGGAGCATAGAAGGTGGATATGTAGTATTCAGATCCAATCTTTTATCCCATCTTTTCAAGAACTCGCAGTACGTTCCTCACTTTTCCATCGACTCTTTGATGGAAAACCTTCTGACCCTCTCTGTCGAAGACACATGCCGCAGCTCGTAAACGGAGAACGTTTCGGTTTGAAAGAGCGTCCATATGAAAGCATCTCGAGGATGCTGTGCCGCAGTTTTTGCCACTCTCGGCGGAGAGGTACGTAGCACAACGGAAAGTGGGTTGCTCGTTGCACGCACCAGCGGCAAGGTGAACGTTCTCTAAAAAGATTTTCTCTCCGTGGACTAACTGTATTGTTGCCTGGCCGTGTCGGAGGCGGCTGGTTCACATGCTGCATCACCTTGACGGTAGAAACTGCTCCTTATCAATTATATCAACAGCCATTCTCGCTGGTTCGTGGCGTTGCCCGAAGTGACGGCGGCGGGCGATACGCGCGTGTAGATTAGAAAATTCTCCCGCTCTCACGGGAATCTTCTAAATTTCACTTTTCCTTAACGATCCTGGATCTTGGCTCGTGTTCTCTCCGTTGGTAATTATCAGAGAGCGTAGGATGCTGCGTTTCTACCTGCCATGTAGGGCATAGAAATGAGGAATGATTAAAAAGTAATTTCGTACAATAGACAGTGTCTTTGCAAAGAATGGTCCTATTAAAGAACTGTTTCATTGTTCCTTGGTCTGACTGATCTTCGAAAATGGGACGGCAATCTGGTCTCCTTGCTACAGAAATCATTATAATACAATTGGCTAAATTCAGTGTGATCTTGCACTATTGTTGCTCGAATCGTGTATTATTTCATCTGTTCTTTATTTATGAGTGTCTTAATGGCTCAATTTCTTCCTTTTCTAGGATTATTTTAAACACTAGCTTTACTACTCGGCTTCGTCCGAAATTTAGATTCTGATTTTATAAAAAAAATTTATTTGTTTAATTTTCTTCTTGAGAAAATAGTCACATTCATCTGGATTAGTTAGGCATAATGAACTGGGATACATTTCGTGACCCCAGAGTTTACCGTTCGAAAGATTTTACGCGGCAGACAAACACACAAACACTTTCTGCTTTATATATTAAAATATCAACCTTCATCACTCGACCAGAGTGACCTGTCTGTTATTGAAAATGCAGATTTATAACTTCCACTTTCGAGCTATTAACGACCGCACGACACAGATGATCAAACCACGTCCGATTTAAATTTCTTCACACAAAACCCAATTATCGGTCATTAAATTTCACTCGTCCGATTTAGAGAGCGACTAGTTACGATTCTGCAGCCAGTGATTTCCCCTATAGCGATCGAATGATTTATTGGAATCATGTACAGCGGTGGTGGAAAGAAAGTTTGAAGCTCATGTTTTTACGTGTCCACGTAACAAATTTAATACTAGGCTTTACGTATTATGTTGGCAGTGTATTTTGGGCAGAGATGGGCAAAATTTCTGTTTAATATAAATTTCGAATAACGAATAAAAGTTAAAAAAAATTATTAACTTTTATTTGATCCGTTATTTAAATAATTTTTCATTTAGTTAATGCCCAACTCTGGCTCTGAGCAACGTTCCACTCTATACGATACAAATTCTAATCGAATATAATTCCTTCTAAAGGTATGTTTTCCTAAACGCGTCTGGACGCAGCGTCGAGAAATTCAACGTCGATTTTCTCGAAAATGAAGCGCAATATAAAAAAAAGTTACTCTTTCTTTTCGACTTATAACAAGTAAATAAGTCGAGAAGGAGGAGTAAAATTTTTTGATATTGTGCTTCATTTTCGAGAAAATCGACTTCGAATTTCTTGACGTTGCGTCCAGTCGCGTATAGGAAAGCCTACTTTGATGGAATTATCTTATTTCTGCTACCGAACACAATTTAAACTTTCTTCTCACCGCTACCGTACGAGCGATGATTGCTCTATGCTGTACGTGCTCGAGGATTTCGGTCGTCAATGCTGTCTCTGAGAAACGAAAACGGTGAAATACGGAGCGGACGGTTCTCCGGATTAGAAACACGGTGTACCGCAAGCACGGGGCAAAAGTGTGCCGTCGATTTCCATCTGCTAAGCGATGAAGGCACGCGAGTGCAAATTTACAACATTGAGAACGCGTCGTATCCTATAATGTAAGGCTGACGGTGTGCACGTCGCTTAACGACGATGATTACCCGTCATAATGGTCCGCTAATTGATAGGCAGTCCCCGCAGAAGGGGTTGGCAGGATTTCTAAAGAAAGCCTGTGGGAGCGAACGGTCGTGCGCTCGTCTCCGCGGCAAATTGCAATACTGATTTCTTCCTTCATATTGCATGCGACGACTCGAAATTGCAATACCGATTTCTTCCACCGTATTGCATACGAAATCCGCCGATTTCCTATTCCACGTGAATCTCTTCCGCGTCTTTGGTAACTCGCGTCGAAAGTAAACAGCGAGCGTAGCTGTAGGTGACCAAAAATTTCAGCTGGGCTTCCTACAGAACTCAGAACAATTGGAGGATCTTGTTTTAAAAAAGTGAATCATATATATATATAATCATACAAATTTGGTATAAAATGCTCGATTTGTGTGTTATATTAACCGTTTTTAGATTTATCTAGTTTCAGATACGTTTTACTTGGGGGGTACATTGTTCAAAACTATCAAAGAATTCAAATTCTTTTCTTAATTCACAATTTCGTTGAGAATAAGAAATTTATTCATCAGGGATTCAAATTTCCCACAAAATTGAAATGTTTAACCCTTCGTGGTCACACGCGGTGTATCGCATCCCAGGCAATGTTTCTGTAAATTTGTAGACCTTAATATTAAAGTTTAAAAAATGGGGCGAATTTTATAAAAAAAAAATCGTTTCTTTCCACAACTATTTTTTCCAACTACAAATCTCATCATATCAAAATTTACATTTCTAGAAAACAGCTACTAAAGGATGACTGTACGTATTACGAATACACAATTATCACTAAAAAGTTAAAAGATTCCAAAATATGAAAATGGTATCTGAAAAATGACGCTGGGGTGCAGTGAACCCCATGTGACCAATTTGTGATTATAAGAAAGTGGGACCACGAGGGATTAAGGCTCTAAAACCGTTTCTTGATAGTTGAAATTTGATTCTACACAAGTGGCAGTTATCACGTAACCGCGCTCTATTGTTCGTTCTGACGTTATAATTTTATAGATGGAGCTTCTAGGAACTCCCTTTCGCGATTGATTCCCATAAGAATTTTACGGTTGCCTCCTCACGCGCGCCACGGATACATTTTAATAAAGGAGCGAGAAACGCGATTGCGTACAGAAGTAAGAGCAAACGCAGCCCGCCTGTACTTTCCGGGGATTCTGTAGTTTCACTTGTTTCGCCCCGTTCTAGGTTGACGATTATACAGGTTGTCGCTCGACCGCCGCAAAATCGTTTGCTACATCCTGAGCAATTTCCCAAGTGGAAAGTGCTCGGTCTGTTACGGTACCGTCTGTATCTACTTGCACCGTGGCCAGTGGTTTCTTTCTCCTGTTCTACCACGTGCACGTAAATTTTCCACTGTACAGGATACTCCACATCTGGTCTATATTATACATATATCGTTGGCTTGTTGGCGAAGCTGATCAAGTCCATCACTCCACCCTAAAAATCCTTAAGGATTAATGGAGGCAATTACTTTCTAAGCTTCGTGCAGCAATAGATTAATAAATACGTATGGGGAGAAACTTGTGTATTTTGCAGCTTTCAATTATTTATTGCCTGACTTATTGTAATAGATTGAACTTTAAAATTTGCATTTACCAAAAATCAAGAAATACGGGCTTGGTCAGTTTTACCAACCAGCCAACCATATATTATCTCTTTGGTGTGTATTATTTTTAAATTCAGGAAGAAGGATGAATAATATTCCACTTAAGATTATAAAAATCAGTTGTCAGTGATATTTTTATTGGGCTTCTTATTATTTAACGAGGGTACCAATGTATAGCCTTGTTTATTATGCTGTGATCCCATTTAATTCTATTTTATTTAGCGACTTTGGAACAGTATAAGTATTAGCAGCAATATTCTCTGTAAACGTTAACCTAACATTGATATTCCACCAGCGCACAGTGTAATATATGCGCCACGTAAATCGCGCAATGCATGTTGTGCAACTACCCCCGAATTTTTGCGAATCTGTTATGTGAAACCCGCTCCGACTGCTGCATTTCCTTGCACTTTACTGCCACGTATGCTGCAACTTGCTTCTCTCTCATTATTTCTTAAGCAATTTGGTACACAATGCGAAGTAACCTGATACACTACAGTACTTATTAATCTGCTAAGATAATCAAACAAGTAAAATAAATATGGAATAGTCATCAAGAATGTTAAAGACGTATATGACCTTTAACCCTTCGTGGTCACACGGGGTGTATTGTACCCCAAGAATAATTTTCGAGTTAAAATGTCGTGTCGTAAAATGATTTATCGCAAGAAAAAAAATAAAAAAAAAGTTAAAAAATCGCTTTTTTCCCACAACCGTAGAAAATCGCTCATTTCCAACTACAAATTTTATCATATCAAAATGTACATTTCTAGAAAAAGACTATTAGATCATGATTGTATAAGTATTACGAACGTACAATTATAACTGAAAAGTTAACAGATTCAAAAATACGAAAATGGTAACTCAAAAAATGTCGCTAGGGTACAGTGAACCCGTGTGACTAACTTGTGATTATAAGAAAGTGTGACCACGAAGGGTTAATGGAATATTAATTTCTCCTAAAAAGAAACAGTTATATTCCTATTTAATCGAATCTTAATTGAATGGGCCACAAATAGAGATTTGAATTTAAAAGCACATAAATATTAGTTCCTTTCCCTGCCTGCTGCCATTTCATATCCGCCTATTGCCCTGAAATGACAGAATTTTCACCCAAACCGAGCACAACGACCAAGCACAGCTACTCGTAGCTCTCGACGCCGAACGGTAGTGGGAAGATCGAAGTTCGTTTCCAGCGAGGCTGGAATTGCGAAAACCAGAAGCTTGGTCGGTAGCCGAGCCATTCCGACGGCTGCCTTTCATTACGTTCACCGATATTCTAGAAAGTTGTCACTTCGCGTAAAGTAAACCCCATCGGCGAGTCTGCAGCCGCAGAACGCTGGAGTCGTCTGCGCTGGAACCTGATGCAACTAACGTTTCTCGAACGATAATGGTTTCCTGCTGACCGATCACAAATTAGGCTCTCGAAAGTGCCTTACGTCGACTTCCTTCCTACCGCCCATTTACCAAATACGTATTTCGCGTTGTTTCCTTATTCATCTAATGGCGATCAAACCGGGCAGCGTCCCAAGACTCGGCTGATCCAGCGTGAAACGGAATCGATGCACTCGCGTATTTAATCTTCCATTCGAGCCGCTTTCGTTACGCGAGAACCGCGAGGAACGCTCGAGGACGGAGTGAATGTTTGTACGAAAAGTTGCAGAGGTGTAATTTAAACGTCGTTAGAGGTATTGCTAACGGAATACGCGCTGATGGTTGGTCAAGAATCCATGAAGCTGCGTGGACCATTTGCGGTCCCTGGTAATTGGAGCAGATCGCGGTAGCGTATTGCCATGGCCAGCTATTATCATTATCAGCATCGGTGATTAAATATAATTAAAATCTGGGCAATAATCGTGGCCGTGGCGTAATTAGTTCGCGCCCCTTGAACGGCCTCTCTTCCTGGTGCCGAAGATGTGGCGAAGCCGAGCCTGCGGGGCTCTAGAGTGTTCCTTTTGAAGGCTGGATAAATATCACCGCAGCAATCATTCGTTGATGCAACTCGTCTTCCTGGTCGCGACACCGGGTCGCGAGTGAAAGTGAACTCTCATATTATCGCGCTATAATCTCGGCAGAGAACGATGGGAATCGAATTCGAGGAACGGCGATGTCTCGATTAATCATGTTCGTCTGCAGAGTGTTTCAGCTGAATTAATTAATAGAATTCAGAGGGTCTGCCGAGACACGATTCCCCAAAAGTACTCGTTTCTCGAGATCGTGGTATTAATTAATGACCTCGTAATGAATACTGAATAGTAAGATTTGTGACGTAGGAATTATATTTATTTGTTTAATTATTGTACGGGACGGAGGAATGGTTGTTAGTTTTAATAGAGAGGATTATTTCAAAGTAGTCAAGAGAATGTCATTGCTTAGGATACCAGCGAGACGAAGGAAGTCCAGCAGAGTCTCGCCGAGCAAACATCTGCGAAGAAAGAGCCTGAGCCAGACACCAAGGACATCAAGCTTCAGAAGGAAGATGAAAACAATTCGAAGCCTGACAACGAGAGTGGCGACCATGACGACGACGACGATGATTACGATGACGATGAATTCCCCCCTGTGCACATTAAACTGCCCCTTCAGTTCGACTTTGACGAAATTGCGGGTGTAAGTATACTTGTGCTGGCGTTGCCCGTAAAATGAACTGTACAGGCAGTTAGAATAGTTGGAGATGCTTAATAATATAGACCAGCGTGACCGGTAATTGTACGGTAGTATGAAAGATTATGCGCCGCCTTTTTCAGACCCTGATCCAAGAGGCACGCAGCAGAGTTTCCTGCGTAGTAGAAAGACGAAGGGCCGACCAAGTGATGGACGGCGCCAACAACAATAACCTGGAAAATAATACCGATTCGCGCTACCAAAGGCTGAGCGGAGAACGCGTTGCTATCCTATGCGAATCCGGCAATCCTCATCAGGAGTAAGTATAATTCTGCACGACGCGCAAAAGAATATGAAGCTACATAATTCAAGGGGGAAAGTCCTTTATAAAATACTATAGAAGATGATCGAAATATTAGGTCATAGTATGCAATTACAGAAAATTAATTCTTTTCCCATATTTACTTTCTCTCCCCCCTTGTCTTCCATTGTATGTCAAAGAGTTACTGTTAATTTTATGACGTTGCTCGGCATTCAGGCAACAGGAACAAGAGATGCTCACCCCGATCATCATTCCCCTGGGAACCGTCCAAGTACCCCTCCGGTCTCAGGAGCCAAACCCAGGCTACCACCAGTACCAAGTCCACACTCAGTATCAAGTACCTGATATGCAGCAATTACCTCTCAGCGATCCACGCGGACTGAATCACATCCCTCCTGGTATGCTTCCCCCCGAACTGCGAAATATTCCTCAAGTAAACATCGAGATGAGGCCACCGCGAATGGGACCGCAGACGCCCATGATGGGACCACAGAACCCCGCCATGGGACCACAAGTGAGTGTTGCGTCGATGACAATTAAAAAGACTTAAATGACTTTATCGCTGAGTTAAGTATGCAA
Source organism: Andrena hattorfiana (assembly GCA_944738655.2). Lineage (NCBI taxonomy): Eukaryota > Metazoa > Arthropoda > Insecta > Hymenoptera > Andrenidae > Andrena > Andrena hattorfiana. The sequence goes on along the minus strand of OX122891.2, from coordinate 64,748,105 downwards.
TGTATGCAATATCGATAACTGTTCTATCAGCTCAGCAGCGACAATTATCATTTCATAGCGTACACATTATTTTACTCCGAAAGAAATACACCCAGAAATTCAACAATAACAGTGACTTTTATTGTATACACTTAAAATCTGTTTAGATCGAAGTGCGTCGAATTCCCATCGAGCTGCGTCACTTGCCGATGAACCCAGTGAGAGGTATGCGACCACCGATGCCCCAGGAGCAGCAGCAAGTACCCCTGATGTACCAACACGCTGAGCAAGCGCCTGGCATGTACGGCCAAGAGCAGGGCCCAGCTATGATGCCTCCCCCAGCGCCACAACCAGAGGCTCAAGTTCACGAGCAAAGGGTCATCCCGCACGTGTTGATCCCGCAAACCGAGCAGGGACCGCCCCAAGTGCAACCTCAGATGCAGCCTCACATGCAACCTCACATGCAACCACAGATGCCACCTCAAATGCAACCTCAGATGCCACCTCAGCCCCAAGCCCAGCCTCAACCGCAGCCCCAAGTTCCTGAGAGACCACGCTCTCCGTTCCAAGGAATTCCGTTTGAGATTCGAAGGATCATCCAGCAAGTGCCTTTGGAGATCAAGAATATCATTCAGCACATCACTGGCGAGGGAAGACCAGTGCCTGTGCAAGTACCAGAGGGTGCCCGTCGCGAGGTACTTATATTTTCTAACTTCGACCACTATGAACTCGGGAGTTTATGTACTGTAGAATATTGAAGAATTTAAGTAGTCCTCTAATTCCATTAATGAAAGCTCAGATTATCTCAGAAGGCAGAATTGAATTAACAGTAAAAGTAGACCTGGACAGTAGAATTAACAGAATTGAATTAACATGCTATTACATTGTTGCTGATTGCGAGGTTTTTGTGTGCTTTCAGAACGTTCAGGAGTTTAAACCGTTCCCGGAGGGAGCGCAACCCATTCCTCTGGGTCTTCCACTTCCGGTAGAGGTGCGAAATCTACTGGAGCATGGAAATATCGAGGGTCGCCAACGACCAGACGGTTCTAACGAACAGCAGGAAGCTAAACCTTTCCCCGGGCCGGAAGACGACAGCGAGGAGGAAAGGAACTTCCCTGTACCAGCGGAAATTCGTAACATTATTCATCAGGTAAAAATATATTAAATAACTTTTTAGTAATTATATTTGTCAATGATTCATTTCGGTAAACTCTGTTTCTAAATAACGAGATATTGCTTTAGATAGAAGTTACATTCTCCTCCTCAGTAGCATTTCTGGTTGGCTCACAGTGTCCCCAAGTTGGGAGTTGGTTGGCCATCAAAATGCCAACAATAAATGCTGCTAGGGTCATTCTTTCTTATACCATTCAGATTCCCTTTTAAGAATCGCGGCAAATGTACGCCTTTCATATGCCTAACAAGTAGATTTGTGAATATGCATCAATAAAATCTCCAGCACACTATTTTTATATCTATGATAAAAGATATTAAACAAGTCAAAATGAGAACCGCTGCATGTGCAATTTTTCACTGGACAATCAAGAGGTAGCGTGGCCGAGCGGTCTAAGGCGCTGGTTTAAGGCACCAGTCTCTTCGGAGGCGTGGGTTCGAATCCCACCGCTGCCAATTTTTTTTTATTCCTTATTTCCACTTTTTTATTTTTTTAATTTTATTCTTTTTGTGTAATATACTCTATCTTATTATATGCATAATTTTTGTTAGCGGTAAAACATAATTTATATACTTTAATACAATCATTAACCCTTTCGGTACGGCGTACATTTCCGCGAAAGTGCTTTTAACTAAATTTTTTTGTTTAAACTATCGGAGATGCCGACTAAAGTCAGTGCTAGAAACGACGGCCCGTTCCGTGCCGCCGGATATATCCGGCACTCGGCCACACAGATCATCAGATGGCTGCCGGATATATCCGGCCCTCGTACCAAAAGGGTTAATAATTCTTCTATTCATTATAATTCTGTTTCAAATTATACCAACATTTTATTAATTCAACTAATGATGCTGAATATCCATCGATATTTGTTTTGTTTTTCCAGGTCGTGGAAGGCAATGCTTTCCCAGTGCCAACATTCGCTCTACCGTTGAGACCTGTGGAATCATTGGACATCCCTGTAGAAGCTCGTGCTGAAGTTACTGATGGACAGACCTCCGAGCAAGAATCAGAGCAGCGACAACAAGAACAACAACAAACTCATATGCAGATGATGCAGCAACAACACCAGCAGCAATTGCAACAGCAGCAGCAGCAGCAACAACAGGAGCAGGAAGAAGAGAGCCGCCCACACTGTGAGTAGTATTACATTACATCACATCTTATATTGCATAAAAGCTTTCCTTTAGTTCTAATTAATTTGTAACTTAGTACAAGACAATGAAGAATACATTTTACCAATTTCTCTCGGTTTAGTTGATACTTTGCAATATATCCTACAATCCACTTTTAAAAGATTAAACTGTAGCTACCCCAACTCTATCTCTCACTTGTCTTCCAAACAAAGATGCAAATTATCATAAAATTGAAAAATGCCAATATTCTATCGCATGAGTTAAATGTAGAATATTTTCTACAATCGAGAAAGTGTTCATCGGGGGCCACTTGATTTTATATCGACCATAGCGGGCATAACCCAATCTTTGACCCCAAAATGCTGATTGCAGTTTATTTATTCAGCTCGCGTCGAATATCACCGTTGCCACGCAAAGAATGGAAATAAAGTTTGTCCACTCAGAAAGCAGATTTCTCCGTCGCCGATAAAAATGTTGTAAAACTGCCTTTTTATTGTTCGCAGATGTGCAACCACGCTCGGTGCGCTCCATCCCGGACGCGTTCACCCATCGCCGCGAGAAGCGCGTACGCCGCTGCGCCTGTGATTGCAACTGCTAATTCCACTTTCAGCTCATCAAATCGAACGTCCCGTCGTACCCGGTCGACGAGGACACCCCTAAAAAGAAAACGGGCCGCCTCGAAACACGTTCGACGAGTTGACTTAAAAGAATATTTTTCCAGGAAACCTCGGCGCACGAATTCCTCCCTATATCTTCCCATTTCCATAATCCTTGATCCGCAAACTTACGACCAGGTACTAACAGAGAGTGACTCGGAAAATAACCGGCCAGGCGTCGCAGAGATTACAAGAGTTTCGTTATGCTCGTAGTATTATCGTGCTCGTAAAGCAGCAAAGCCTGCAGACATGTTTCATTTAGGCTACCCACGACACGCTGGTGAAAAATAAAACAATAAAAGCAAACTGCGTGTCTTGGATGAAAAATGGAAAATTTCTATGGAAAGAATTAAGCATTTAAATAGTGGGAAGAGGACCCATTGGTACCAGTGATATTCTTTTAACTAAGTAGTAGGCCTTCGATAGAGAGGGTTCATGAATTTCTGTTATTATAGCGATAACAGCTGGATACAGGGGGAAAAAAGAAGAGGTAGAAATGAATCTGTGATTGTTTCTTTTCGCTGGTGATTGATAAATCAGATAAAAGAGAATTAGCTTCTGATCGGGGAAGGCTCGCCTAAATGTGGCCCAAGAGAAGCTTCTTCTTAACCGCGATTAACATTGATATTTTTGTTCGGCTACGTTCGATCGGTTGGTTTATGAGAGGAGGGACAATAAAGTTCGACGACCCCCCTGCGAAATCCAAATCCAACGTGTATTTTGTACTTAACATTAGCTTCGATCTGTACTTGCAGACTTGTTTCTGACCAACAACTTTGCATCTACCCTAAATTGTTAAAGGTATGGACATTTTATTATTCTGTATACCTGTATTACATACATACATAAGTACGTATATATTTCTTTCATGACAATTAATAAAGCGACAAGACTATTGGTTAGATTCAGTAATTTGTGAACGTGTTCGTTTTGTTCTTCAATTAGCCTTTTTTTAGCTATCGGCGGGTGTACGTTTTAAGGTATCTTTAAGAGGACACATATAGGAAAAAATATATATTTGATATCGGAACGTTTCGACACGACGCTTTCGATATGATTCAGTAGAATGTACCATTTTTATTGTAGTAGTACGCTTCGGTCGAGAATATTAATAGATAATTCAATATCGATATTTTTATATTATAAGTAATTAGGAGTAACTCATGTTCGAGGTGAACACGGTTGATATTTTCTATGAAGGTTTTTGTGTAGCATTTTATCGAAAAGTCTTTATGTAATATAGATGTACTGTGCTCCGATGAAAAGAAGTCAGTTGAGGAACTGTAAGGTCCGAATCAGGGTCCGAATAGTATATCCCTATTGGCTGGCGCGACAACGTCGACGAATACAAAGTAAGCAAACGGGACACGAGCGGCGGGAGCCAATGGGAGCGAAGAACTCCCCTTGCCCCTGTGACATTTCAACCGACTTCTTTTTATCGGGGCACAGTAATAAGACAGAAATTTCGAAGCTTAAGAGAAAATAGTTTCGAATGAAGTAAAAAGCTCAAAAATATATCAATTTGCATATATCTCTATAATAATCGCTATCACTAGGTAACAATATTATTAACTTTTATCGAGTAACGTTTAATCTAATCATCGAGTACAAAGTACAACTTTGTATTGAAGTTTGTTCAATAAATTATAGTTCGGCGAAATAATAATAGTTACGAATTCTAACAATGCGACGAAACAGGCAAACTTTTATTCCAAGAACAATGTACTCGATAATATTGTTACCCAACAAATCATTCAAACAATATCCCAAGTTTCAAATAGACTAAGGATCTCAGGCTAAAATATGTATATTATCCATTAAAAATTTGAATAAAATACTACTTTAATTCCATCCAATTTTCAAGATAGCCTTCGAAATTAGTATCTTATTTGCTTCTTACTAAATACGGAAGTACAATTTTTATAGAAGCCCTATATTAATAAGTAAATAAGAGTTTGTTTCTTAAGTATTTAAATTATTACATTAGAGTAACATGCAAAGTGCAAATGTCACGAGTAACAAAGTTTCATTCACAAATTTGAATAACACGATGAACTCAAACAGGCATTTGAATAATGCACACATTTGATTCGAGCCGTAAGTCTGCGCGGAGCATGCGCACGATCAGTCCCGTTTGTAGCGTTCGAGCGGCTGTTCGGCGCGTGATGTCGTTTTACCTTAGTGTTAACATTAATTCTGTTACGATTCTTGTTTCCGATGGTGTCGGCAGCATTTAGATAAACTTTGCGTTGTCCCACGTCACACGAACAACGGCCACGATATTTCCGTCAAAGGTGAGCTATCCGTTCTTGGAGTACGTCGCGCTGGCGATCGTGACGTAGCACATTTTTTAGATTTCACAATTCAATTAAAAAAACACAATGTTGATAGATCGATCAGTGTTTTAACAATAACAGAGCAAAGGACGAAGAATTCCGTTATCGTCAATCTATATCGGAGTTATCTGCTCGAGATGATGAATTTCGAAGGAGAAAGAGGATCCCCGAGATCCTCGCCATCACGAAATATTCGTTGCTGTCTCGCAACAGCTAGATATAACAGTCCAAAGTAAATCTTCCCTAACTCGTGTTTAAACGATCCTACTACATTATCATGTTTTCTCACTCATCATTCAATTACAAAACCAGCGAACCTTGCGTACACGCTTTAACGGGGCCAATGTTCTTTTTAGCGTACACAGACACTTCGTACACCATCCGGTGTGAGCGCACTGTCGGCCAAAGCGGACAGGAGATATGGATGAATTACAAAATCGGAATGCTCACGAACTGATCCGTTGTAGATATGATAATAGTAACAACAACGACAGACTAACGGAGTATCTCAAATTGAATAATCATATGGACGATCCGCTTAGTAAGCACTGACAAAAAGGAATAAGGTAAATGGCCCAGTGGTGGAACGGTTAAGGAAGCAGTTGAGACAATTGCAATTTCTTTTATATTTAAATAGTATAAAATTCTAACTAAATATAATTATTCGAAAGCGTAAAATTTCTAGTTTCAGATAACGTAACAAGAATCTACATTAGTTAAAGGGAAAGTTTTAAATTAATTAAAACATGAAACTGTTCATATGGCCCAGTAATTAAATGAAATTCATAGCGAGTCTCAGTCATTAATTATCAGTGTCCCAATTATTGAATGTATATTTAATTTAGCTATTTCTATCAGTTAATGAAAAGAAATTAATACGGTAATATTTTGGGGTAATAAAAACATTTTATTTATAATACATTTGTGTTAAATCTTCGGCGTGACTTTATGTCTGAAAATGATTAAAAGTATATTATAAAATTTTAGGTTATGCTAATATTATGATGAGTTTAAGATTAATTATCCTAATAATTCTTAAACAGTATTATATTTTTGTCTAGTTATTATTAACGTAAATATATAGGATATAAAACTATACTTCACTGAATAACGACGCCTGTACCAGTGTTTATATAACCATTAAACACGTGTTTAATAACTGGTCCCTGACATGTTATCGTGTACTATTGGATAAACGCAACAATTTCAATATTAAAAACAAAAAATTATTAGGAGATCCAATTAATTTTCAATTCTTCAATATATTATAAATGCACAACTGTACTATTTCAAAAATGATAAAATAATTAATTACAACCTTAACAAAAATATTCTCTCGCTTGCTCGAGCCCATTAGGTGAGAAGCGAGATTGAAACTGCTGAAGCTTTACTGTACGATAATATTTTTGCATGATATAACTATTCAGTTATGTAAGCTTATAACTGTATCTATATAAAGCTAATACATTTTGCAATTATATTTCGAATAGTTTAAACGTTGCAAATTAGTAAAACTGTTATTATTAATCAAATTTCTTCTCGACTTTTAATTATTGGGCCATGTTTAAGTACTGGGACATTTACCTTACGAGCCGAATGTTTATAATAAGTTATGCTTACTTCTGTGAACTTATAGGAGAGCCTGAAGTAACTATGAATTTAAGCGAAGGCTCTGCGCCGTTACCGGTTCATCCGTTGGAGGAACCGGAGGAGGATATGTTCGAATACGAAACAGATACGTCGTTGCAGGATACGAATACAGAATCTGAGGTAAATTGACCGATGCAAGAGGAGTCAATTTTTCCAGCCCGATGAAATACCTTCCGTTATTTTCATCGATGCTTATGTAACATAGAGTGGGGCGTCAGTATGCGAACTAACTGGGACCGAGGTGGTTCGGAAAATCGAATTGCTCGGATAATCGAACACTTCGGAGAACGAAGCATACGTGCACTGTGCTCCGACGAGAAGAAGTTGGCGAGAAACTGTAGGGTCCGAATAGTATATCCCTAATGGCTGACGTGACAACGTTGACGAATACAAAGTAAGCAAAAAGGACGAGGGTGGTGGAAGCTAATGCGAGCGAAGTAGCCCTTTGCACCTTGTAGCTTTCAATCAACTTCTTTTCTTTGGAGCACAATTCATCAAACCTGCCCTTTACGGTGCAATTACCTCTTCAAGTTTTGGGACCTGGGCAACAGCCGAGGGCTGAACTGTTACCTCGCTGACCATTGCGTGGGTTTTGGGAGAACTGCAAGAGTGTGCACTAGGGCTGTTCGAGTACTCGAATGGGGCTGTCTTTAAATTACGTAAGAGTAATTTTGGCGAATTCTTACCTCCTCCCTCTCTTAGTATAAGAATTTGTAAGATTTGATATTCCAACCCCCTCCTTACGTAATATTTTTTAAATTTACTTTTTTCAGTTATTAAAATTCTTTCAAAGGTTTATATAATTCATTTAACTCGGTTTCGGGAAATATAAACAAAAATTACTTTTCTGGAACATTAATGATAGAATTTGTATTTATTGAAAATTAGGTTAAAAAATATTACGTAAGAAAATCTGGCCCGTGTAAGAAAACGTAAGAAATTCGCGACCCCCTCCCCCCAGAAAGCCTTACGTAATTTAAGGACGACCCTAATATTCGAGTAGCTTGAAATTCGGACCGAGCCAAGACTCGGTTTCCGAGCCGAGCCGAGTACCCAAAGAGGAAACAAAATCAACTAGTTGGTTCTCTTCGAGCCACTTGAAAAAATTCGAGTACTCGATTCTTTGGAGCCGCTCGGTTTTTATGAGTACTCGGTTCTTCGAGCCGAGTCTGGCTCGGCTCGCTTTTTTCCGGTACTCAAACAGCTCTAGTGTGCACCCCTACGCGTGAGGCCCAACTAGAGTAAAGGCACCAGTAGTTGACCATGTATCAGTAGTTGACATCTTTTCACAAAAACATTAAAAAATAAGGTTTTTAGAAGTGACGATCTTTTGAACAAAATGCAGTTAGAGAACTGTACTTTGTTCAACAGATCGTTACTTCTAAAAACCTTATTTTCCATGTTTTTCTGAAAAGATGTCAACTATTGATACATGGTCAACTACTTGTGCCTTTACCCTATATAGACTCGTGGTACGAGCCAGTATGGACGCTCGATCGCCACAGCAGAATAGCAATGCATTCCATTCAGCTACAGGGTTCGAATGAGACAGATCTTCATATGTCGGCAAGCTTAAAAAATCCTGGGCTGCCGTTTGGGGCACATTGAAGGAGTCCCCATTCCCTTCCAAATGGCCAAGCGGCATCAGAGGCACTGTGAGCAAAAAAAAGTTATGCAGAAGTAAGTGTTGCAATGGGGGCTTCTTCAAGGAACCCAAACGCCAGCCCAGGATTTTTGAACCTTGCTGAGATATGAAGATATTGGTCACTCGAACCCAGCCATTGCCATTCCACCAGCCTGCAGCCCATGCTGTGGCTAGCGACGTAACAGTTCAGCCCTTGGCTGTTGCCTGGGTCCCAGAACTCGAGGTATTTGCACCCTAAAGGGCTGGCCTGACCTACGCAGTTTATACCTATAGAAATTATACTCAAAATTATTTATTAAATACTAGAGTACTATTGCTTTAATTCGAAATGTAATGGATATTACGTAAAATGTATGTGTATAATACATAGTAATTATGTGCAGTTAATGTTGATGAAGTTTATTTTTCTAATAAGGGAAAACCGCGAACCCGGACTCACCGATTGGAACGCAACTTTGTGGGTTTTTAAAGTGACTCAAAACAAGAACAACGGTGTGTTTCATTTGGGCCCTATCGCTCTGTAAGGGGGTGGAAACTAACCTCAAAATCAAATTGGCACTTCCACTGTTTCGCGTATGCTTCTCAAAGTAGAACAGACAGAAAAAAATGTTTCAAACAAAAGTTTGACGGTGCAATAAGCGCTACAAACTTGCGTTAAAAAATTTTTGAAAATAATTTTAAAAAAAGAACCTGTCGAAAAAAAGTATATTTTTAAAATTTTGTTAACGCAAGTTTGTAGCGCTTATTGCACCATTAAACTTTTGTTTGTAACATTTTTTTCTGTCTCTCGTACTTTAAGAGTTATATGCGAAAAAGTGGAAGTGCCAATTTGACTTTGAGGTTAGTTTTCACCACCTTGAAGGGCAATAGGGCCCAAATAAAACACACCGTTGTTCTTGTTTTGAGTCACTCTAAAAACCCACAAAGTTGCGTTCCAATCGGTGAGTCCGGGTTCGCGGTGTTCCCTTGTAAGTAATCTTCGATTTTTTTTTTGGTTCGGTGAATCTACGGTTCGAATAATTGACGCTCTACTGTTTTTATATTATATCGAGTTGACTATGTGCGTTCAATTTTAGGAACAAGTGGTACCATCCAGTCAGTTAAGTAATAGCTATAAGTATCCCGAGGACCTCACCATTTCCGAGGACGAGGTAGACGAGGGCATATTTGAAGATGAACCAGTATCTAGTATAGTGTTACCGGATGATAATAACACATACGATCCTCAACCACCGTGAATACATATTTTAACGTAGCTGACGTGTTTCTTAGAGCAGCGCTACGTGCTGATTCGCCAGCGATGTTTAATGTTATACAATTTGTCCATCAGCCGCAGGGTCACTGAACATATTTCGAAAAGTGTTGTGGTAGTGAAGCTAGAGCATTCATTAATGTTTCGTACAAGCAGCATTCCAAACGGCTTCTTAATCCACAGCCATTGTAATGTTTCTGTTTAACATAAAACGAGCGACGGTGTTCATAATTTCTTTAACGCCGACATAAATTTTATTTAATATTCTACGGTGGAACTTACACATGACGAAAAGAAAGATACGATGCGTGATACTTCTTCCGCTGCGTGCTTTGTATAGCGTGATTATTTTGCGGGCAACTATACGTTTGTCTTTTAAGATTATTGTTAAAGTTATGTGAAAGTAAGGAGACAAAGGTGGAATGATTTTAGAACAACTTTAACAACAAACTCAGCTTTGTTAAAATAATGCAATGTCGATTTAATACTCAGTGACAAATGATTTTGATGAATCAGCAGGAACAAAGTTTTGTTATTAAATTATAATTTAGAATAATATATGTTAGGAGCCATTTCTATTGATTTGAATTTATATTATATTTTTAAAGCGTTCACTTTTGAAACGAACGTACTGGAAATTATATTTTGAATATGATATTTAAGCGTGCGTCGTAATTATGAATCCAATTACCATTGTATGTATGCTTAGACGACATGCTCCAAATAATTGCATATGTAATGAAAGAATGAGCGTACAAATAAAGCTAAATGCGAGGAACCGTTACTCGCAAGTCGGTCAGCAGAATCCGTCCTCTCGTTCGTATCATGTAGTCTATCATTGCGTCAGTGTACAGTACAGACAGTTACTTAGATCAGTGGTCCATAGACTTACGTTTAACATTATCTCCGATAAAACAGGTTCCTTAACCATTATGTAAATACGTTTCGTTGACCAGCGTTTCCGAAACAGATAGAATATTATATTACGTGAAATGGTAATAAGGTAAATGTCCCCATTACCGTCCACGTCCCCATTAGTGACCAATTATTCATTTATTATTGTTTATTGCAACGCAGAAAGCGAAATATCAACCAGAAAGTTCAGAAATTATAATTAGATTTCATTTATTGTTTCATACGTTACTTATGTAGCCGTACATTCATCTTTAAGTAAATTCACATGTAAATTAGGAGTTAGTCATTGACATGAAAGTTGGCAGATTTTAATAACGTGTGGTTATACTACAGATATCATTAAACTCGCAAATTTTACAATAAAAATACATGGATCCATGCAGTAACTTACTCAAATTAACTAGACATATATATACAGAATTATAAAATGAAAAGAAAATATTCATTTTCTTTCATTATTGTAACAGAAAATCGAGGTCGGAAATAGGTACCGTCAAAGACCGGTCTGTATCAGTTTCGGACATTTTACAAGTGGTGTTGTTAGACCTAACTAAAGTACTCGAGTAATTTTTTAATTATTACATTTTGAATACATTTGATTTGTACTCACGGCGAACGTTTTATAAGCTGAAAAAAGAGAAGAAAAGGGAGAAAGAAGCTGCAGTTGAAGAACGAAAAAGAAAAAGGGCAGAGATTTCTTTACAGAAACAAAACGAGAAAGAGGAGAAAAAGAGAATAAGAGTTTTAGCTGCAAAAGAGCGAAAGAAAATGATGGAAGAAGAAAAGAAACGGAAATTATTAAGAAATAATAGAAGACACAAAAGATTATCTTAAACAGATTATAAATTGTTTAATTTTCATAAAATGTTAATAAAAACAGTTTGTTATACTCATGAACACAAATTTAATCAACAAAGTGATGCATTTACAATGGGGGAAACTGCTGGTCAATAATGGGGACGTGAGACGGTCGATAGATGGTACAAGTTGGTCAATATAGGGGACATCAGGTCCAATATAATTTTCACCATAATTTTTGTGTAAATAGTCAAATATCACTCTAAAACTAATTTGATTAAGAAACTAGAGACTTCAAAAAATACAATGATCCATACTTTACTCAAATATTGTCGTATATTAGTAAAAAATTACTATTTCGAACCAGTCACACTTTTAAACGGTCGCTAATGGGGATATTTACCTTACAGTTTTCGTCGAAATTTACGCCAAAAGGTGCCATGCGAGGAACTAGGTATTTTAACTTTTTACTAATGTGCTGTATATTTGTAAGACATCCTTTGATATTTGTGATGATTTTACAGTGATTTATAGTAATCATTTTACAATTAATTATCGTGAAATACTTCGTAAAGGATGCCTGAAAAAAATAGAAACATGACGCCTAGTTGTTCATCACGGTTTGGTTCTTCTAGGAGGAATCATTTTTATTCTGTTCTCGTGAAGGTTCAACGACATTAAAACTAGGAATTCAGTTATATTGAGTAGGTTAATTCAATTCAGTATTCTTGTCATTCAGGGCATAAAGTCATCGTGATATTTATTCTTTACTAGTAACATGTACAATATTAACGATTTACAGTTTCTGTTATCCTATAAAAATGTCTAAACATTGTTTCTCATTTTCCAAGCGCTTTTGAGACATTTAATTAGAACGTGAAAGTTCATTTGATCAGAATCAGGCAGAATTTAAAATTTTAATTTTTAAAATCATTATATGTCATTTATGGTTTCGATTTATATATTTAATATTCGTTATGAGTTATTGATATTCTTCCAAATAATTAGCGAAAGAAGTTGACCTATTATATTTTTGTTTGCGAATTTTACAAAATTTTAATTGTAAATAATATTTGAAATATAGAAGCATTGTATTACAAAAGTATTCTATATTTTATTATTTTAGAAGCATCAAAACGATAAATATGAAAAGGAAAACACTGATTTTCCTTCGCTTGTAAAAGCAGAGGACAATTTGGTTTGACTCGCGATTCCGCCGTAATTCGTACCGATGGCAGTGATTTCTAGAATTGCAGTATAATCATTCAGAAAACCGGGCACGCGATGTAGCATAAAGAGTTCGTCAAAAGCGAATGGCGAAGGATAATGGCACGCCTTTTGGTTTCAAGGTTGGGCTCGCTATTGGCGATCACTGCCCTCAATTAAGTTGGGTGAATTATTCATCGATAGCGTACTCGGGTGTTGCGTTTCTCCAAGAATCGATATGAAAGCAATTTTTCTTGTCACCCAACACGAGAACGAGCCTGCACAATGTTGCATGCTAGGATTACTTTCGTACTCATGTTCGAAAGTGAAATTGAACCGTGCCGAATCGTGTTTCAAACGATTCCCTGGGATCGTACTTGACGACCATGACGAAAGCATTTGTCGTTCCCAGTACATATTAATTTGCACACACCACGAAAATCTATCGCGACGATCATCACTTTCAAATCGATCGGTACAGAATATACCGAATAGCGAGGATCGCAGTGAAACCGCTAGAAGAATTATAACCTTCAAATTGTGGACAGAAGATGGAAATGAAGAAAAATTGAAAGAGCATCTTATAAAATCGTGTTACGTCAAATAAATTAGATGTGTATATTTTATTCAGTCAAGGCTATTCAATTAATAATTCATTTGCATTGTATAATAAAAATTCAAACGAGAAGAACGAAATACAGAATAGTTAATGTCAACTGGTTTATTAAAATCTATTGCTCTGATAATTCAATGGTACTTTAGATGTTTCGAAGACGTATCAGTCGTGAAATTTATTTTTCTATTAGTGGACAATTGTAAGAGACAAGAGATGAGAAGAAATTCATTTGTAATTCCACTAAAAGATACGCACCGTGACTTCAGTATGTAAAATACGAACGTGCGTGGAATATTCACGCGTTCTTGTTAGTTCTTACGTTTTACGGTAACACAATTACGCTTGGCGTGTGATTGATCGCGTCTGTGTCCTCATTGTCCTCGATTAATTACAGTAAAAATTCGCACTTCTTGTTTCGCGTAATCCGACACTGGTACACGATCGGAGAATGCGGAAGTGGTTGTGAAATTTCATGTCAATGCCATGCTGAAACAAGGAAAGCTGTCTTCGCGTTTCTCGCACCCGAGTGTCACACATTTTTCGCCAATTATTCGCGACAATCGCGACTTGGTTTTAGGTAGCGATTACGATAACAATTGTGTGGGAAACTTCACTAACACTCAGCACTTCGCCAAATAGATTATAGAATAGATTTACATTTAAGAACGTCTTGAAAATTACGTGGCAGGATATTGATTCGATCGACGTAGGGAAAGTTATTTTTGAACACCTCGGTGGGCCCATAAAATATTGAATATTCAATAACTCGAAACGAGTGAATCCTACCTGAATGTGAGATGAAAAAAATTGCTGATTAAAATTCAGCCAGGTTATTATGTATGGCCTTTTCAGAATTATCCTCTTTCGCGGTTAATAATTTTGTATTATAAATAGAAAACGTTTATATTACATTTCTCGAAAGAAAGTCGTAACAGAAAAGACGTAGTAATTATAGAATTAATTTTTAAGATTTACGCCGACATTAGTGATTCAAAATGCGACTTCTTAACTTGTACAGGATCGTTTTTTATAAGGAATTTAGAATACGACAAATTAAGTCCTCAAATTGTTAAACCAATAATGATTAAATCTTCAAACTTTTAAAATACTTATTTTCTCCAGAAAATTCGTCGAATTCTTCGAAATCGGAACAGAACTTATTCCAGGATCTGGAAGCAAACAGTGCCACAATAGATTACGATCTTCGATAGCCGCGATACGCTGGCGAGTAACTAGAAACTTAAACTTAAAAAGCCGCGAAGGCTTTCGTAAATGAGACGCATATGAGATTTCGTAATGGTGTCGATTGGAATAAATCTAGGAAGTGTGCATTTCATCGGCATGGTGTTCATCGTGCATCACGATCTCGGAAATCGTACAACACGATGTCTGGTGTAATTCAAGCTAGAGTCCAGTTTTGCTGGTACAGAAATACCGGGCGACAGTTTTGCAAGCAGTTTCACGTTTCACGTAAAAGGACGACCACTTTTCGTTCTCGACGATGGTCGAGGAACCGCGGGGCACCCCCTTCTATGTATATTCTGCATTATAATTCCGTTGTGGTTATTATACCCTGCTCGAAATAATTAGAGGAACAGCTGAAGTAAAGTAATATTTTATAAGTCGTTAATTCTATTGACATTAAGGGGACCTTCCGGTCTAAAAGTCGATTTTTTTTATTTCATTTTTCGAATGTTCAACCTTTTAGGAATTCGTGTTTAAAAGGATTTGTTGAAATTCGTAAAATTCCTGAAGTTCGGCACCTACGTAAAACTTCAAACGCGTTTTTCTCGAAACAGTGTTCTCAAAACGGTGGGACCTGTATCTCCAAAAGTTATTATCCGATTCGACTGAAACTTTTTTTATTTTGAAGAATATACTTCTGGCTAGGGAGGATACCAGAAAAAAATACAAAAAATTGAAAATTTATAATTTTCAAAGGCGTTGAAAGGATGAAAAATATAGGGAAAAAATGATTTCAAAATTCAAGTGTCTTTATTTTCTAAAAAAAATGTCATTTTGTAATATTTTCTGGTTTCCCCCCTAGCCAGAAGTATATTCTTTAAAATAAGAAAAGTTTCAGTCGAATCGGATAATAACTTTTGGAGATACAGGTCCCACCGATTTGGATCATTCTTTTGACGCCTTGAATTTAACGACTCCCCAGTGTCGTCTGCAATGATTAATTATAAAACAGAAAATATATTTCTATAATTTAAGACATCCTTAATACAATGCAAAAAGTCACATTACATTATATATAGTAGTTTTCCTTGAATTAATTCCTAAAGATCACCTATTTTTTTGGGCTCTAGACCGGAAGGTCCCCTTAAACATTGAATCGAAACCCCTTCATTGCATATAGGCTTCATTCTTCAGACACGCGATCCTTTAAATATGCCGAGCAGAATGGTGGAACTCAAGTAGCGAAAAATTGGCTGGTTAATTAAAGCAGATCCGTCTGTTATGTTGATTTTAATGCGAAGTACAATTAGTATACTTTTAGTCTGTAGCTTTTTTAATAGCCTTTTGCGTTCTGATTTAAGTAGTTGCAGGTATATTCTCGTTAGGTGTAATTGTCATATCTTTATCACTTCAGATTTAATGGGGTGATGTAATTAATACATTGTGGCGAGGAACTAGTTTAGCATGTGGTATTATTACAAGAGTTATTATACTTAGAATTCTATTTTGTTTACGGAGCGTTACACCTCGATTCCATTGCGCCTGAGTTGCGAAACCTACACGCGTTATCGTTAAGGAGTTATATGTGAAAAAGATGCTGCAGTTTAGTCCTCGCAACTGATTATTCGTGATTGTGAAATTATTACTATGGTGATGTCTCAGTCACGTGTAACTTAAGGGCACCCTCTTGTCAAATTGCGCGAAAATATAGGTGACTTTTATGATTTTTTCTAGTAAAAAGTATACAATGTATGGATCTAAAACTTTTTGCACTTTATTCTGCTACAAATGTAGAGTATAAAACAATTTTTTTATTTCATTTTTGCCCACCCCTGCTTCTGATATGCATTGCGTGCTGCATCGTTGTAAAGAAAACTGGCCTGCACTATCGCCGCGATAACTTTAGACAGGATCATCCAAAATAAAAAAACCAAAAATATTCCTTAATTACACATGTGTCATTATCGCGCTACTCTCAGCCAGTGTTAAGAAACAACTAGGCGATGATTGGCAAATGTTTAAACGACAAGGTCCCCGAAACATGTTTTTCTTCGCACAAAAATGTTTTGTAAAAAAAATTGAGTGTATGAAAATTCGCAATAGGGGTAGCGCGGATGCCAGTGTAATCACGAGAAGAATCCCGTTTGAATTTTTAGATTCGGTCAAGAATTGCAGTTTTTATCGTGGCGATAGTGCGTGAAAAATTGTTTCGAGAAAAACGTACTTAAAGTTTGACGCTGAGCGTGTTCGTCTAGTGACGGGAACTGGCCCTATTTTCAATGCGTTTATTCGATTAAAGTAAAATTCGATTCTTTTTTTTAGATCAATAAGTGTATTATTAATTACAAGAAGAATCACATTTCTATCTATTATACCTACGTCACAATCCATCTTCAAAAAACACCTATTTTTAAGGCCGTCACACTGTTAATCCCGCTGAACTGCCTGTAAAATCTGTACCGTTAGGAATTTCGTTCTAAAATTTTACTTGGTCATTCTTGAGATATTGTGGGATGAAAGTATGCAAAACTTTTTCTTCGATTTTTTGACCGGGTAGTGCACTTAATAATCATCTTCGTTAATAAGGCGACATAGCATATCGAGCTTGATAAATAATCAAATGAAGCCTTATTGTGATCAGTCGATTTATCAAGAGATATTATCTTGAAACGTTGGTTTCTGTTGAACGAACAGTGTGTTACGTTCGATCTTCAGGGCTGACGTTATAACATGCCATCAGGAAATGAAATCTCCGATGTGAAATTACGCTGGAAGCGGAGTAATTGCTAATGTACCAAATGTAACGCACTAATAATGATTTCAACGAACTACAAAGAAGAAATTTGCATAGAAGCTAATTGTAAGAGCAATCGAGTTATATTAGAATGGAAGTAGCATACGCGATCTCTGTGATACTTAAGAATAGAATGAATACAGAGCAACTCTTCATCAAAGATTAATTAATTTCGTCATTAACCCCGATTATCTAAGAGCTACTGTGTATCGTGTGAAAATCAGAAACCTCGATCAGAAATTGCATTTCTTAGGAAATAAAACACTTTTAACTTTTAGGATCTAAAAGTTATTAGAGCTAATAGAAAACGAAAAAGCTCGTATCGTTGCTATTTCGGCTCGCTGCAATTAGCCTCGAGGCGTAAGTCTTCTCCAAGCGCTTCTTGCTATGCATTCGACTTGCTTTAACGGCGTGTCGCTCATACGTAATCGCATTTTCGATCTTGTTCGCGTATGCAAATTTCACATTGTGCTATTCCGCGGCAATAGAGAACGTTTTCCGTTCGCAAATCAACGGAAGAACTTTTACCTCGCCCACGCAACTCAGTGAAAGGAATGAAATTACGTGCTGCCTTGCTTGCTCGAGCAACGCTTATTTGTACGCGCACACGGGCACTTCGTGTATAAATGGCCAGAAATTCCATTGTGCAAGATTAATGTAGGCAATCGACTGTTTTGGAAAGTTGAACCCGCTGGGTTTTTTTAAACCGGTTTTCGGGCGACCCCGATATTTAATGAAACGATCTTCCACGATCGAAGAGGCGGCGAACTGCTCACAGAATGCAGTAGACAGAATATTTTATTTTTATTGAATCGTCCATCATAATTTTTTACTTCAGACAGTGTATATTACTGTGTTAATGTATATGTTAATAACAATCTTATTGAAAAAAATTCCAGAAATTTCATTCGACGGCTCGCCCATTTCTGCTCTTATCTTCCTCTTATCCTCATAATTAATGTTCCACTTTCCACTTTATTGTTCATAGATTGATGTATTAGTTTAATAAAATCTCATCCGTCATGAGATTTTCACAGAACACAGTATACACACGTAAATAAATGTAATATTAAGGTGCAAATCATCAGATAATTACTTTATTATTTTTTAATTATTTTGTCATTAAGGGGGGGGGGGGGGTTCTCGCGTAACAGCCTCCGAAATTGATGATTTTTTGAGAAAAAACTGCTGTGCATTAAACTCTTTTGGGATATAAGGAGGCAGCTTTAAACTTGTAGAATTTTTTTTATGTCGATCCTTTTTATGATTTATTAATTATTGTGAAATCGTGTTAACCTTTTCGACGATGTTGGCGTCAGGTGTAGCACCTGTCATATTCATCTGATTACAAGAAGCAGAAATTTTTCTTAACTCTCGGTTGTCACGCTGGGTCAAATTGACACTGCGTTTTTTTAAGCAAAAAACTTTTTTGTCGAGACTCTTATTGCTTCAAACTTTTTTTTAAGCATGATGACACTTTAAATGTCAACTTTCAACGATGGGCATATATTCTGCAATGTTCAAACATTATCTCAGAATTTCTTAGAGTTAATTTAACGAATAGTTTTTAAATAACAACTGATTGAAAATTGACAGGGTCAAATTGACCCATTGTGACAATGACGTTCGATAACGTAGGTGTGACAACCGAGGGTTATAGTTAAATAATTTACGCTGGTTCTGGACCTAAAATTTTGATTTTAGTTTTTATTTGTAATACTTTTTTTGTCGGTATAAAGAATAATATGAAAAATTTTCCTAAGGAGAAAACTTACTTTTTCTTTCAAACGTTATAACTCTTCCAATTTTTCATTTTTTTTCCTTTAATGTGGACCAATCTCAGCGTAAACTATCTAACTTTAAGAAACTTCTATTTTTTTTACAATCAGATGATAAACAGGAGTTACATCGTTGAAGAGGTGGCCAAGATTCCACAATAATTAATAAATAATAAGCAGGATCGACAAAAAAATTTCTGCAATTTGAAAGATGCCTCATTATATCCCAAAAGAGTTTAATCCAATATGACCAACAGTTTTTTAAAAAAAATTCTTAAATATCAGTTACTCTTGGGGCTGAGAATCCCCCCTGAAGGGGGGAGACCACTGTAATGGTCCGAAAAGTAAGGGTGTTTTCGAGAATTTATTTTAACCAAACAACGCAAGTAAATCAATGTATTGCTTAGTATAGTTAATATGTACATATCAAAGGGTAAGAAATTTTTTTTTTCAATCAAATTCATAAATCCGTTTCCTGTATATTCTTCGTCAAAATTTGCGCTGCGGCAAAATCGTGCTTGTCGCGTTGACAGTGCCCAGGCCATATGGTTCATCCGAATTAAAAAAAAAAAAAAAAAAATATTTAGAAACTAGAAGCCTACCTCCATTACGTGACGATAAAAAAAAGTCAAAATCGCAAAAAATTACAGAATGGCGGACCACTGAAAAAAGACTCATGTTTTCGGGGTACAAAATTGGGGAAATGTTGATAAAAAAATAGAAGCAGGTTGTTAATTGAAAAAAACGTAATAGCGACGGGTTTTCCTTACAATAAATGACCTTGTTCATGTTAATTGGACGTATAGTTTTCTCTGTAGACTGTCAACGCGGTTGAAAAATGTAATTCTGAGGAAAATGCGTTCAATGTTCCGCGCGGCTCAGTCGCGCGCTTGACACCGCGTCACGGAAAATACTATATCTCCGTCAATTTTGCAAATTTCTTCATAAAATGTAGAGAGAGCATTCTTAAAACGTACCTCTTTCAGAAACTGTGAAAAATCGATTTTTCCGATTTTTTACAGTGGCCCCCTTAATGTGTGAATCCACGATGAAATTTTGGATGAGACAAAAATCTAACCATCAACAAAATCTATGTAATGGAAATAGTCGCGAGAGATGAGATTTTTGAAAATATATCATGAAGCTTGTCTCATGAGATTCTAGTTTTTTGAAACTAAAGGTGCAAATCCACGTTGTGACAAAAATATCGTGTTTCCCATGAGACTTTAATCTTATGAGACAATTATTTTATTATTTTTTAATTATTTTGTCATTGTTTACATAAAATTGGACTCTCATAACACATGTTTCATGATATATTTTAAAAGATCTCATGTCTCGCGACTATTTACATTATTTACATTCAGTTGTTGCTGAGATTTTTGTCTCACGATTAGGGAATACAATCCCGGCCATTATTTACTATCCCGGGATTGCGGGATTTTTTAAAGTCTATCTCGGGATTCCGGGACTAATCCCGGGATTGCGTAATAGAAAATTTCAGTAATTAAAGTGATTTATTATGTGCTAAAATTCTAAATCTTTATTTAATGTAAACAAACTCACTTTCTATCAGTAGTCTGAAACATAGACTAAAATCATTTTTCACAATAAAAACAGTAATGAAGGATAATAACATTAATAACGTCTCAGTAAGTACGAACGAAGAAAAAACAAAGCACTTAAAGTACGTGCACATCTAAGTACAATGTTTCGACTTTACGTGTTCGGACAAGTTGCGATCTGCAACTCGCGCGATTTTGAAGTAGCGGAAAGTGAGAATAGCATTGTAAAAATAAATATGGTTCAGTTAGTTATATACGACTTAATATTATTATTTAAATCAATTATTATTATTATGAAATGACTATGTTTATTTATTCTGTTTATTTTTATATTGTTCGTTTGTTCCTAAAATAATTCACATTTTTAAATAATCCGGAAATTCTCGGGATTAGTTATAATTTATATCAAATCCCGGGATTTTTGGAATCCAAAAAAACAGCCGGGATCGCGGGATCCCGGGATTGAATTCCCTACTCACGATAGAAAAGTCTTATGTAAAATCTCATAATGGATTCGCACCTTTACCAAATTCTGTATTAGACAACACGGAGAAAATTGATCTCCCATTTGTGGTCAAATGTATCCTTGAAGAATAGAAATACCTATTCTTTCCAACTCAATTATTATTACTATTAATGGTCTTTATAATTCAAAAAGAAGAAACCTGAGAAATCTGAATTTGCAACTAGCATATTCAATAAGAGTAAAGGCGAGGCTGCAGGCCTCTGTTGGGAAGCCTAACCGTGAAACTAAAAAAGAGGCAACATAACAAACCTTAAAAATAAACTAAAGTAAAAGTAATCTTAAGACTCAAATCTCAGTCTGCAATTCTTTTCTAAATTTTACTGTCGCACGGTTGCTAGCATATCTAAATATTCGCCAGTGCTTCACTGCCTCCTAGCGTTGCCCATATCTCGTCCAAGTTCGACGAGTGAAAACTGTGCTGTAGCGAGGACGTTGCTCGCCCAAAGCACCGTTCGAAATGCGTCAAAACATAGAGCAGCGCGTCTGAGGCGCCGGTTTTCTCGTCACGTTGGAGCACTGGTCAATAAAGTTCAAAGTACCAGCGGTGAAGCGTTCCTTGGCCCGGAACCAGAACCCATTCTTAACATTCCTGCCTTTTGTCGTCCCGTGATACTTTCGTCGTCTGCTTCATCCGCGATACGGTCGGGTCTAGAGCTACGTATACTTACCACGAAGAGGAACATTTGTGAGACATGTTGCCTTCCGATCGCCACGCACGTACCGGCATGCAGGTCCGCGAAGAGCAAGGCCAGTGAACTCCACCTTTTGGAGCTTTCTCCTGGGAAGCTATCTTTTCTCCGGTTAACGTCCGCTGGAGATCCGATGGCACCCCTTTCTTTGCTCTTATTGCCGAGGCGAGTGGCACACATTTTACACTATAATTCACTTCCGACAAATTTCTCGCATTTCAGCCTGCACACGTGGTTGGCAAGATGCACACGTGTTCATTAGCTTGCAGCATGCAATCTCGAGTTATCATCCGCTGCAGTGTCGATTTCTGCAGAGGTGTCTCTACCTCAGCGTCACGATAGCTTTCTTCTTCTTCTTCAAAGGTCCTTAAACCGGAAATTCTAAAATTATGAAACTTTGGGGATATGTAGAGGATGTATAGGTAGGGGAGACCGGGGCTAGTTGATACGTTATTTTGTTTTCAATTTTTTTCATTTTTTATTTGAATAGTAAGAAATATGATAAAATGTAGGTACTTTCTCTGGTCCTTCCTCTTTAATATATAGTAAGTGAAAACTTGAGAAAATACATAGAAAAGGAATGAAAAAATGCTATTTGGACGAAGGCAGAATGTATCACTTTACCCCACTGCGGGGCTAGTTGTTACGTTATTTTGTTTTCAATTTTTTTCATTCCTTATTTGAATTAATTACATAGTAAAAAATATGACAAAATATACTTTGGTCCTTCCTCTTTAATATATAGTAAGGGAAAACTTGAAAAAATACATAGAAAATGAATGAAAAAATGTTGTTTGGACGAAGGCAAAATGTACCAATTTACCCTACTGCGGGGCTAGTTGATACGTTATTCTGTTTTCAATCTTTTTCATTTCTTATTTGAATTAATTATTTAGTAATAAATATGCCAAAATATACTTTGGTCTTTCCTCTTTAATATGTAGTAAGTGAAAACTTGAAAAAATACATAGAAAATGAATGAAAAAATGTTGTTTGGACGAAGGCAAATTGTACCAATTTACCCCACTGCGGGGCTAGTTGATACGTTATTTTATTTTCAATTTTTTTCATTTTTTTATTTCAATTATTTACAAAATAACAGATATGCCAAAATATACTTTGGTCCTTCCTCTTTAATATATAGTAAGCGAAAACTTGAGAAAATACATACAAAATGAATGAAAAAATGTTATTTGGTCGATCAATTTGGATGTATCAGAACTATTTACTTTTCTCTATGTAAACGAAAACAGTTAAAAACGATTGTTAACGTCAAGGTACACAGAAATACAAGGAAATGAATTGAAGCTGAGGCTTGTTCTTGACACAAGGTTTATTAACGTCATAAGCTTTAAAAAAATATGTTTCTTTGGTCAAAAATATACATTATTATAGATACAGATGGGTCATTAAAGAGACTTTTTAAAAAACTTCTGTTTTACAGCGATTCTAACGAAACGAAACGACATTCAGCGACCTGCTTGTAAATTTGACTTCAGAATACGCCTGGTTTTACACTGAACTTATAAAAGTAGCAAAATTATGAAAGTCGCAACTACGAAATAGCGATTTTAAAAAAAAGTGCATTTTTGTTAGACAAACACGAGGTTTTAGTTTCTTTTCATAAAGAATAAAAACTATTATTAACTTCAATTTAGGTTCAGACCAAAATTACACATTTTGTGAACATGCTCGAATTTGATTTGAATCGATTGGAACCTCCGTGTTCGAGTTATCACTGCAAAACAAAAGAAACCTTTTTAAAAAGCCTCTTTAAAGATCCATCTGTAGCGTCATATATAATACAAATTTCTGACTAAACAAACATGTTCCTTTAAAGCTTATGAAGTCAACAAACGTTGTGTCAAAGAGCAGGCCTCAGCTTCAACGTATTTCTTTATAATTAATTAAAAAAGAAATGCTTCATCTTCGACAAAAACAACTGCCTAGTACCTATCCTTAAATTCCCGTTAAGTTACAATTAGTTACACAGCCTTCACATTCCGAATCAGTGGCGCGTAATCAGCTATTTAGCTTTCGGTAAAGACCCGCGGGAAGTGTAAACAGACACTAAGACAACAGGAAGTCTTGCCCAAACCGCGATCGATTAGCAGCGCGCAAAGTTTCGGAGGGTGCTCCGTGCCGCGCGCAAAGCCCGGCTCTTAACGCGTCAATAGTCCGCCGATTACATAAGTCACATCGGGATCGTTTGTCCAGCGAATCTGTAGTCAATACTGAGCGGCAGTGTGTGTGCTTGCAGATAGACGTCAGCCGGTAGTCCCTCGCAGCAGACGTTCGATAACCCGCGAAGGTACCGTTGCTAAACCGGAAGTGGAGAACACGGGTGTACAGTGTCAGTGCCACGAAATTGCTCGGGACCTTCGCCATGGAACGAGAAGCGGCCGGCATGTGAGAATGCGCCTCCTCTTTGTCGGCGCTCCAACCGGCTAGCAATGGGAATGACGCCCACGCAAACGAGGCGACAGGTAGCCCCTTTTTGCGCGAGTACTTACGGGGGTGATGAATGACGTGACGTGGAAATTAAATACCCGCTGTCTTTCAGATCACTCTGTTACCTTGGGCGTATGATCTTTCGTGGGAATTGGGGGTCGCAAACCGATTTACCGGTTTACCGATAAATCGCGAGAAATACCCTCAAATTTTTACCGGTAATTCGCCAAATATTTACCGGTAATTCGACAAATTATGTATAGCAATGTAGCGCATATATGCATTCATTAATTCTGTCGATATCTACTCTGGTATCAGTGAGAAAAAACCTCAATTAATAATAGAGTCGAAAACCGAAGTATGTATCTCAGGAAGAACCAACTTTAAACCAAAAGAAAACTAAAAATCTGAAGCCACCAAAGAATAGAGGTATTTTCAAGTAGAAAAAGTAAAAAGAAAATATCTACAAATGACATATGATTTCTTAATGACTACCCGAAGAACAAGTGTAGAATCTAAGAGCGCTTTATCAGGAGACCAAAGTTTGGACAAATTACGTTTTTTGCGTGCTTATTTATTAAAAAGAATTGTTAAGTAAAAAATATTTAATTATGTATATATGTTAAGATTCTTTTCATTGTTTTCGCGGTGAAGATCCATATTAATAAGTAATGTTAATAGTTATACAAATATATCTATTTTGTGTTATATAATTTTATATTTTACGTTTAGAACAGTTTCATTTGCATATATTTTTTATAATGCTCGATTAGAGATCAAAAATTTTTTTTTGTTATGTTTACTTTTATATTTTCAATACCTTAAAAAATTACCGGTAAATTACCGATAAACCGGTTTTGAATGAAAATTTTACCGAATTACCGGTAATTGAAAAAGTCGATAAATTTGCAATCCCTAGTGGGAATGCGATGGTCGTAATGGAATATATTTGTACGATATTTGTGATTTAGAAGGGTTGTAGATCGGGGAAGGGAGTTAGAATATAAATATGGATTGATAAGTGAAGCTTGAATTTTAAAATTTAAAGAGCTTTGTGGTAGGAGTTAGAGTGGCTGGGTGTTGCACGGTAGAATCTTGATGAAGTAAGGAGACTTTATGCGGATTGAGGAGAGTGGTCAAAAGAAGATTATACTTTTCCTCGTCAAAAGCATTTTTGCTTCTAAAGCACAGGGAATTATTAAACGCTTCATTTCCACTTAAAATCTACCCACTTGATTATTCAAGAATCTTACCTCTAAGCAGCTACGATCCACTAGTTCAAATAAAAAATAAAAATTCTGGTTAAGGGAGGACACCACTGTAATGGCTCGGTAAGTAAAGGTATCTTTGGGAATTTATTAAAAGCGAACTGCGTGATAAATTTTTTTTAAACTTTCAGGACGTTTTTTTTTTTCAGGAATCTTTTTTTAAATGTATTTAAAGCTGATTTATAAACTGTACAGGACCAGTAACTTATGGCTGCAAAAAAATTCTGCTGACATGGTGGAGAGTTTTTCGAAGAAACGGTTCTTCGAAAATCAAAAAAGCAAAAAGGTTTAGAAACTATATGCGCATGACTATGGCACGAGGAGTTCGATTTTTAAAATTTTGAAATTGACAAAATGCCGAACCTCTGAAAGAAATTGTGAAATTTGGTTTTAGTAAATTAACCACTTTCGTTAAAAAAAAAAAAATAGAAGGAAACGACCAATCAAAAAAATCCCCCGGCGTGTCATAGCCATCCGCATGTAGTTTCAAAAACATTTATGTTTGTTGATTTTGGAAGCACCGTTTCGTCAGAAAACTGTCAATCAGCTATTGTGCAGCGCAAAGTTACTGGTCCTGTACAGCATATAAATCTGCTTTTAATAAATTTAAAAAAAAGATATCCATATAATTTAAATATCCATTAAATGTCCTAAAAGTTCAAAATAGATTTATTATGTAGTTTGCTTTTAATAAATTTACAAAGATACCTTTACTTTTCGGACTCATTACCATTTTTCTGAAAATCGATTACTTTTTTTCCATCTAAATAATATTCAGTAAAAGTTAGAAGACGAAATTCGTAACGGTATAGATTCTTCAACGATAGAAACGAACGGTAGACAGTACAACAAAAGAAATTATGAACCGATTTAAAAAATCTTGGTGGCATTTTCTTTGTAATTGAATTCACTATCGTATCAGCCTTCGATCAGAAATTTTAGAGGTTACAGTTTTTCGTTATTAACCTTTTTCAGTCGTAAAATTTCCCTTTTTTGCATGTTTGTGTTCAAACGTGCATAAACATCGTCATTTTGCTCATAGCGATTGATAAACATGGTATAAGAATATCTTTTTATTTCGAGATTTTTTTATTTCGGACAATTCTACGTCGAGTTCTACTGTCTACTGTTTACGCCTTTTTTGTTGCAGCACTGACTGAGCGCCAGGAAAAATTCGAAGCATTACAGGAAAATTAAAAAAAAAATGTTTTCATATCATTGAAGAACGATTAAATGTAGACCGTAATTTTTTTTACTGCAAGTTGTATACCTACTTTGTTAAAAAAAATCCTAAAAATCACCTATTTTTTAAGCGATTTGAGGGAATATCATGTTCCATTCTGAGTGACCATTTGCTATGTAACCGGTATCGGCAATCTAGAATGACTTCGAAAATGGGGGAAGCTAACGATGTTGAAGTGTGTCGATCTCCTTAGAAGCTGGTCGGACTTCAGGGTCCCAAGGTTCGCGTGAAAGTCAAGGCCAGCCTGTCGCAAACCGCAAGCATCACTCTATCCACCACACGTTCCACATGTGCACAATTTCATACACGATGTAGTCACGTTCGAGAGAAAGCGAACGGGGTAACCAGTTTATGAAAATTGCCGCGACGCCTTTCTCGAGGTCCGAACACCGTTCGAACGCGAGCACCTTCATTGTCATTGGACGAACAGGGTGGGATAATGAAACGGAGCGTCCGCTTCCTTTTAAAAACGCCTCTTACACGCAATTAGGCTGGAATTTACGATGATCCCGCGTAATGGTTTCGGTCATTTGCTTTCGAACCTGCCACCATTGTTTTTAAATTAAACGCGATCGGGGCACCGTAATTGTTACCGTTTGAAAGTGGAGCTTTCGCTCTGGCCACGCCAACATCACCGCCTTATCTCTAAAATATTCTTCCCAACAATTTTTCTTACCATGGGTCTAATTCACTTTCTACTCGGCATCAAAATCTTCTTTCCATACCTACACACTCGACATCTAAATTTGAATCCTCCTTCGCCTATGTTTCTGCTCGCTATTATAATTCCCTTCTTCCTGACATTCGAGAGCTAAATTCTTTTCCCGATTTTAAATGTATGTAAAGCTCGACGATATATATTTCTACACTATTCCTAACTCACCTCTATATTCTTTCTTTTCCTTGCCTCGTTCATGTCTGTCTATTCATGTTTACGTTTATGCTTCCATACCTTAATGTGCTAAAACAAATTCTCTTTTCTTTTTTCTTTTCTTTTCTTTTCTAGTTTTAGTTTCAGCTTTAGTTATTTAGTTACGGATTAGGCTTCTAACAGTATTTTACTGCAGCCTCTCCTTTTACTTTGTTATTAGTATATTTACCAAGTAATAAAGACGAATAATAATAATAATAATAACATCCGAGTTCGTTTTGTCGATTCGTTAAACTTGCTAGTCCAGTGTTTTGGTTTTGCCATATACCTGTGCCTTTGTCAGGATAATTGAGGAGGGAACCTGGTGTAATCGGCCGAAATCGAGGTTCTTCTTGGAATTTTTTTCAAGGAAACTATATATGCAACCTTTTTAAAACTTTCAGACTATATAATTATTTATTTCAGGAAGTGAATCAAAATTTTTTGATACAAAAATGACGCGGGAATTCTTCAGAAGCTACGAAACACTTGGGCTACTTGGAATTACCGCGTTATTTTTATACGAAAAATATCTGTTCACTTCTTGAAATATATAATACTAATATAGTCTGAAAGTTTTAGAAAGATTGGATATATAGTTTCCTTAAAAAAAATTCTCAGAAAGAACCTTGATTTCTGCTGATGACACCAGGTTCCCCCATTAATTAGGGTAATAATTAAATATTACTATCTGGGTGATAATAACATAAATCATATTTCCCTTTTTAAACCGAGTTTCCATTTTTGTCGCTGTGTTGAGTGTTGAAACTTAATGAAAATATTCTTAAAATCATCCTAGGAAAGCAATCTTTTTAGGCGAATAATATTATAATAATGTGTAAGGATCCAAAGAAGTGAAGGTGTTTAAAGGACAACACAGTCTTCATAAGTGCTTATTTAATTCCATCCGAGACAGCTGCTGTACCATAGTGACGAAGGGTGTTTTTTATAACTGATAAGATACAAAGTGTATATATGCTCGCGTACGCGAGAGTAATACGGAAATTGATGAATGTAGCACAGGTGATTAACACTGGATAATGATAATTTGTTCATCTTTCTCTTATTAGTAGCATTGATAGTGCATCTGTTAAGTATGGCGTCATCGCAAGTGATACATACACTCCCGTCCATAAGTATAGGGCATGTATTAAGACACCTGCTCCGTCTGTACGAAACGTGATATTTGACCCAGATTACATACTTTTCTCCACCGTTATTGCCTCACTCTGGTCTGAATATATAAATGCATACTCACTTTATTTATAAAAAATGTGTACCAAATGCTCTCTAACTCCAATTCTCTGAATGCACTGACAAGGAAAGATCGGTTACCGGAACGTTCCGAATTTTTTAAAACTATAAGTATCAGGAAATTTTTCGTTTGTGCTCATTTTCGATTCTTAACGGTGAAAACACTCCTTATGGGGAGGTTTCGGTCTAAAAATTGATTTTTTTCATTTCATTTTTTGAATGTTCAACATTTTAGGAATACGTGTTCAAAAGGATTTTTTGAAATTCGTAAAATTCCCGAAGTTATAGGCATTTGAGTAGCGGAAAATGCATGGGTAACATCCGGGCACTCGGCACTCGTTTAAAACTTTAAACGCGTTTTTCTCGAAACAGTGTTCTCAAAACGGTGAGACCTGTATTTCCAAAAGTTATTATCCGATTTGACTGACATTTTTTTATTTTGAAGAATATACTGGGCGGGGGGGGGTACCAGAAAAAATTACAAAAAATTGAAAATTTATAATTATCAAAGGCGTTCAAAGGATGAAAAATATAGGGGAAAAAATCATTTTTTGTCATGTTTTCAGGTAAGCCCGCGAGTGAGTTTCACGCCTTTCAATAATCTGGCACTGTTTTTTATTTCAGACCAATGGTTTAGGTGCTACAGGTTCCACCGATTAGAATGAATTTTTTGACGCCTAGACTTTAACGACTCCCCAGTGCCATCTGCAATGTTTAATTATAAAACAAAAAAATTATTTCTATAGTGTAAGACGTCCTTAATTCTATGCGAAAAATCCTATTAAATTATATGTAGTAGTTTTCCTTTAATTAATTCCTAAAGATCACCTGTTTTTATGGGCTTTAGACCGGAACAGCGCCTAATTACACAGTTTTATAGGGCATAAAAAGCCGTTGAGTTTTCATTGTAATAATTCTTTTATATTTTCCATAGTTTTCAAGATATTCAAGAATGTAGGAAATCACACACTAATATTTAAGGGATGTTTTCACCCCGAAGGACGGAAAATGGTCGCAAACGAAAAATAGCACGATATTTCTATTGAGGTCCTCTACAACCCTGCACAGTTTCAAAAAATTCGGAATGTCCGGGTAACAGAATTTCCTTTGTAAGACGAGAACATTTACAACACGAATAAAGTAAATTACCAACAAAAACCACAAGAAAACTAATAGAACGAATAGAACTACTTTCATCGCGACGCGCGACGGCTGCATCAATGAAAAGAAAGTTTGATTTCGTTCCATATATATGGTAATATATTTATTAGGGTGGTCCTTATATGTATGGTAAAAAATGAAAGTTTTTAAAATTTTCTTCTGACCCTCTTAGAAGCTTCCAAATAGTTTAAAAGAATTTCGTCTAAAATTTTGTTAAAATATATTATGAATTAAAGGTCGCTCAATGACATTGAAATATTACTATTTTGGTATAAATTGATAGAAATTTTTGCAATAAGGACAAAATAATTTCTTTAACTTTTAAGTGAGAGTATAACATTAAAATTCGGGGCACACGTCGCATAGACGAAACGGGTTTATAACGAGTGTGTAGTTTATGTTTTGTAGCATCAGGCTTTATATGCACATTTAAATTTCTCTCATCAGCAGCTCTTGAACCAGATGCAGACGCAAACTTTGACGTACATTCTATTCAGGTTGTTAAACGCATAGATAAAAGCATGGTTTCGGATTCTGATATATAAATATGGGCCTCGTTTCATTAAAATTGACAAGCGACAATTATGGAAAGTCGCAGTTGCCATACTTGTGGAACATACGAAATATAAAGTCCTCGAGCGACCTTTATATATATCAAAATATACAAATAAAAAACACGAAGATATTTTTTTTGTCGAATAGAAGATTTTAACAGGGTCAGACAATTCAAATTTTAAAGTTGAAAAATAAGGACCACCCTAATATCTATTCCATATCGTGTATGATATCACGTTGGATAATATTCATTAACACCATTCAGTCATTTTGCAATGATCCATCGGGTTTACTTCATATCCCACAAGTGTCCCGATGCTTACGAACGCGAGCGTGTGTATTTGACATCAAGCCTATCATAGAAACTAAGCATGCGATGATGAATCGTCGAACACTCCACCCTGGAGTTCTCTGAGCTGATTGTTGTAGATGTACAGGAAATTGCCTCTGGCGGAGCTGAGGCCGTAAAGTGCGCCATTCTCCAATCTCTGGAACGGATTATTCGAGATGTCCAGAATGCTCAAGCTATCCAGGTGCTTGCAGGAGCCTTTGGGTATCCCTCCGATCTGATTATTAGCCAGCCAGAGCCGCTTCAGTTGCGGTAATCCTTCGAAGCTGTCGCCGTCGATGGTCGTCAAGGTATTGTTGTTCAAGTGAAGGTCCCGAAGAGTGGGCAGATCGAACGTGCCTCGCGGTACGCTGGAAATCTTGTTCCCGGTCAGGGACAGAGCGAATCGAGGAGCACCGACGAAGCTATCCTCCTCGAGGGTGTCTATCTCGTTGAAGTCTAGGTGCAGGAAGTCGAGCGTCCGCGGAATACAGGCGGGCAAGTCGCTGCTGATCTTCTGGAACTTGTTCCACGCCAAGTTCAGATCCTTCAGGCTGATCAGCTCAGAGAAAACGCCTCTCTGCAGCTGGGCCAGAGAGTTCCGATAAAGATAGAGCGTGGTCAGCTGCTTCATGTCACTGAACGCTTGGCGACCGATCTCCGTTAAGCTGTTCCCCGTCACGACGAGCGTCTGAAGGGACCCCAAACCCCTGAACACGTTGTCCTGAAGCATCTGGATCTTATTGTTGGCCAGGTTCAAGTACAGCAGACTCGATAGACCAGAAAAAGCTCCATCGGCGATGGAAGTGATATGATTGTTGGATAACACGAGCTCTGTCAGGGTTCTAGGCAGGCTAGAGACGAAGTCCAGGGACTCCAGTTGGTTGCCATTCAGGAACAGACCGGTCAGGTTCGTGTTCTGCAGAGCACCATCCTCTATGTTCCTGATGAGATTGTTCTTCAGATTCAATAACCTCAAGTGCCTGTTTTCGATCACGTGGCTCCAGATCCCACTGATCCGGTTCTCCATGAGGTTCACGTACACCAGATCCTCGGGCAGTTCGTTGAGCACCTCCTTGCTGATCTCAGCCAACTCGTTGTGCGACAGATCCAGGGAAGCAATCGGCAGGAACTGCAGTTGGTACCAGCCTTCCACGAAGCTTGCAATGCCCAGATTATGGAGGCTTACTTTCTTTCCCTTTTCCAGTAGCGGCCATTCCTTGCACGAGCTTCCTTCCGCGACCTGGGTGCCTTCTTCCAGGGGCTCTATCGAAAGTAGAGTCCCACCAGGTGTACACAGCTTCAGTGTCAGGTTCTTAATCGGTACTTTGTTAGACTGTACATGCTCGAGCTTCAAGGTTGGGTCTTCTTTGGACCCGTCCATTGTCTTCTCCATCTCCTGGTACTTTTCCTCGAGCTCCGCCTCAGCCTTCATCTTCTCCAGCTGCTTCAGTTCATCCTCCTTTAGAAACGAGTTCGTAAATGTCCCTGTGCTTATGCTCCAGAAAACGTTCCCTCCTGTCAAGATCGTGGTCGACTTCGTCAAGCCAAACAAATGGCCCCTGCGAAGGTGCATCACGGGGTTGTTGGAAATGTTCAGGAGTCGGAGATTCTCTAGTCGGACGAAGAGGTTTTTCAGATTGCTCAGCTTGTTCTCGGCTAGGTTCAAGTATTCCAGATTCGTCAGGTTTGAGAACATGAACTCTGGAAGAGATTCTAGGGAGTTGTTGGCTAGGTTCAAGGATCTCAGGCTCTGCACGTTGTCTAGAGCGTCCTTTTCGATGCTGCGAATACTCATACTCGATAGATCGAGATCGGTGACTGCGGAGGATTTGAATTGAACGACCTTCAGGGTTCCATTCTCGATATCTAGGGTGTAGTCTTGTAGAGACGACCGCAATGGCACGGCCGCTACCAAGGGCAGAAGAAGAATGGGGAACAACATCTTGGGAAACCTGGAAAAGGATTTAATTTAATATAGTTTAGTGCTTTCTAGTCGATATAATTGTTGGGAATGTGCTGCCGCTGCAGGTAATAAAAAATCTTTCAAAAATCCAGGGGAAATTATTTCGTTACTCAACATTTTAATTTCACTTCTTGTATGCAGAATTAGGATTAACGGTGTATTTTATGTATATTTAATTAACCGAAAAAGTTTGAAGAAATGTACAATCACGTAATGAATGTCTTCGAAAATTGTTAATTTTGTATGGTGCTTTTTCTATTCATTTTTTACGGTTTTATTCGATAGATCAGGATTAGCAAAAGTATCAGGACTCGTGGTTTACATCTCAAAGGAAACTTGCATCTCGTATCGGTAACCGGTTTAGCCACTTCTTGAAGTCAAAGTCGTAAAAGCTGAGTTTTTTCTATTCGAGCATTTCTTTGCAATTTCGATGCCCTTATGTTATGTAATCGAGTTTCTTAGATAGGGTAAATCCGGGGGACGCGGTCGACCTAATATAAAATGGCTATTAAAACTAATACGGATATTACTTATTTTATCAGAACAAACCTAATATGTTCAAAATTTTATGCTGATTCACAAACACTGGTCGATATTTGCTTTAAGACAATATTTACTGTAAATCGGGTTGAAAACTGAAGTCATGACATCTGACCACCTCCCCCGAGGTGCCGGGAGAAATGGTTTTCGTCGTTGGCAGAGACCACTCACATAATTATTCATGGAAAAATAACAAAAAAGAAAGCAAAATAATTTATGAGTAAATACAACTACAGATTCATTGATATTTAATTTATTTACGACAAACAAGTAAAGAACACATCAAAGATACAGCGAACTACCTAGCGGCGATTAGCAAGGCGAATGAATACAAAAGTGAATAAATTAAATAAATAAACAATAATAATAATAATAAAATAATGATAAAAAATAAAAATATAAGTAAAAATAATTAAAAATCATAACACGACCATCTCTCCTTTCTGCAGCGAGAGATGGTCTTCTCGTTAGTTTTGAGAGGAAGAGTTAATATGGCTAAATACTTTGGCTGCATTGTCCCCGAATATCTCTACTATCTTATTATCCCAAACATTAAACGAAAATAAACTTAGAAGTATTTTTTAAATACGTTTCTGTACACCGTTGTTTGACAAAAGAGGTTAAATGTAAATCTAGAAACCTATAAATCTAGAAAAACACAGAAGGAAGCGAAGTGCTGCTATTCATTCAACTGTTTGGCTTCTAGAGAAGTAATTGGTCTGCACATTAACGCGTTTTTATGTATAGGGTCTGAAATATAGCGACTCGACCAACTCTCCGGCCCGACTGCGTCTCCCGGATTTACCCTATATATTTTTACTTTGTATTGAAGAGTTCCAAGTTAACACTTGGAGGTTTATTATTAACAGGTGGTAAAAGCATTTACCAGAAATATTCAATTTGTGTATCTTATTTGCTGTGTGGGAGTCTTTGAAAAGCACACCATTAAACATTTTTAATAAGAATAGGTGGTTTGGCATGTGCAAGCTAATATTTTTTATCGAAACAACTTTGCGAGATAATGCATTGTTTGAAAGTTGTGATTGATAAACATGCTACTGATAATAAAAAAAATGTGTTAGTTTTGCCATGAAATAGAGGCGAACTGTTTGTTGATATTAAGGAGTCATATCGTAAGGCCATATCATTAGGTCATGCTTATCACCGGGCTAGTACGTGTTGCTGCATCAGATGTTCAAAGTGATTTCTATTCTCGTGTACCAATGGAACCTTATACTGCAGCCAAATTTTTCTCTTCGCCAATAGAAATATAATAAATGACTATTCACCACCACACTCTTCTACAACTAATATTTTTAACCTATTCTTCCCTCACTTACGCCATAAAAAAAGTACATCTACTTTCTTCTGCAATCAGCACCCCAGTTCACCTAAACATTCTAAACTAAACTTTTCAAACTTCCATGGAATTAGTGTAAAATTAAAATATCTTCGACCGAACTCTAACTAAATCACATAAGAGTTTAATATTAGATTCAGGACGTGAAGACAAATTAAATAACCAAGTATCACTGACCACAGCAACGTCCCTGGCCCTGGTGGCCATGTTATCACAAACTCTGAGCATTGAAATAGACACTGCAACCATGAATTTCTCGAACAGATTTCTCACAATAGCAGCATAGAACACTAGCTCGAGCAGCGTTTCCCAGAAGAATGGTATTCAAAGCCCCTTACCTTTCGCAGGTGAACGATCCAAGTCCGGAAAATCCTGACGAACTCGCCGGAGGACTGTCCTAGCGCCTCTATTCCCGGCGAGCAACTCCCGACAGAATTCCTCAGGGCGCTGGCAATCACGAAAACAGGTCTTGCAGGCCTTTATATGCTGTGGATTTCAAGTGTGTTCGAGGATCCTACGGATTCGTATAGGCGTGTTACGCGAGCGTGTTGCGTCGATTTAGCGGCTCGAGTGGGAGACAAGCCTCTGAAAAAAGAGATAACAAGAGGAGCATGGTAAGCCAATGGCACTTTGTTAAATTCCCTCGCGGTGCCATTAGTGGCAGAATCTCGTCACGTATCGACTGCCAGCCAGCAGGAAGAGGAGTAGTGAAGTTCGGCTTAGCGAACTTCCACGAATCCAGCCCCGAGTTTAATTATTAATTCTCTCTATTCGAGGAATCACCGTTCACGGTCTTCACGGTTCTCTCTTACAAGCCGTGCTCCTTCTTAGCATTGCATCGTGGCGACGTTTCTTATTCGAATGGGCTATCGTCGAAGTATTTTCGACGAGTTGAATGACGAGGGACATTGGTTCCACTGAAATTCACTTGTTCGAGCTTCGTAGCTAGGGAATACAATCCCGGGATCCCGGGATCCCAGTTGGTTTTGGATTCCAAAAATCCTTGAATTTGATACAAATAATCCTGAGAATTTCGGGATTTCTTAAAAATGTGAATTACTTTATGAACACCTGAAAAATTAAAAAATAAACAGAATAAAGAAACATAGTCATTTCATAATAATAAGGACAATAATAATAATAATGATTTATTTAAATAATAATATTAAGTCGCATATAACTAACCAAACTATATTTATTTTTACAATGATATTACTCACTTTCGGCTATTTCAAAATCGCGCGAGTTGCAAATCGCAACTTGTCTGAACACGTAAAGTCGAAACATTGTAGATAGTACTTTAGGTGCTTTGCTGTTTCTTCGTTCACATTTCCAAAAATCTTGATAATGGTTTACTGATATTATTCTACATATTAGGACTTTATTATCTTTCATGGTTCTACTGTTTTTATTATTAAAAATGAGTTTAGCTTATGTTTCGGACTAATGATAGAAAGTAAGTTTGTTTAATTTAAATAAAAATTTAGAATTTTAACACATAATACATCATTTTAATTACTGAAATTTTCTATTTCCCAATCCCGCGATTAGTCCCGGAATAGTAAATAATGACCGGGATTGTATTCTCTATTCGTAGCTGAAGAACTGTCACACGTTGCTTGTAATATTGAATGAAGATTTCGTGGATGCTGCTACGACGATGTAATTGTAGAGATAATAGTAGCAAGTAGTAGAGACAATTATTATTTTTAATGTCATTATTTATAATTAAATCTATCGAATTTGATGGTATATATATATTAGGGTGGTCCTTATATGTATGGTGAAAAATGAAAGTTTTTAAAATTTTCTTCTGACCATCTAAGAAGCTTCCAAATAGTTTAAAAGAATTTCTTCTAAAATTTTGTTAAAATATATTAAGAATTAAAGGTCGCTCAATGACATTGAAATATTACTATTTTGGTATAAATTGATAGAAATTTTTGCAATAAGGACAAAATAATTTCTTTAACTTTTAAGTGAGAGTATAACATTAAAATTCGGGCACACGTCGCATAGACGAAACGGGTTTATAACGAGTGTGTAGTTTATGTTTTGTAGCATCAGGCTTTATATGCACATTTAAATTTCTCTCATCAGCAGCTCTTGAATCAGATGCAGACGCAAACTTTGACATACATTCTATTCAGGTTGTTAAATGCATAGATAAAAGCATGGTTTCGGATTCTGATATATAAA
The DNA here is from genome assembly GCA_944738655.2 of Andrena hattorfiana. NCBI lineage: Eukaryota > Metazoa > Arthropoda > Insecta > Hymenoptera > Andrenidae > Andrena > Andrena hattorfiana. The sequence continues at coordinate 64,710,973 of OX122891.2, read as the reverse complement.
TATGGGCCCCGTTTCATTAAAATTGACAAGTGACAATTATGGGAAGTCGCAATTGCTATACTTGTGGTACATGCGAAATAGCCTTGAGCGACCTTTATATATCAAAATATACAAATAAAAAATACGAAGATATTTTTTTTGTCGAATAGAAGATTTTAACAGGGTCAGACAATACAAATTTTAAAGTTGAAAAATAAGGACCACCCTAATATATATATATATATTTTATGGGTTCATCGAATTATTAATTAATTTAGTTCAATAGATACTATAAGTTTATCAAGAATTATTTAAATAAAATCAATATACATGTATATATAATGTTTGTAACCATAGCACGTGTTAATGTTTCAATTCAAAATAGGGATCTCCTTTACAAGGTCTTACATTGAACCTTAATTTTGGTAGGAGACTCTTCTTCGACTGGTTTTTTCGTTCTTTCAAACCAAACATTTCATAAACGTTTCCTACACCGAGTAGCTCTAAAGATGGTAAATGTTTAAGACATTTGGGAACAATTTGGAATACAGACGCGTTTGAAGTCCGCCAAGAATTACGTGCAAAGGGGTACCTACGCGTAACGAGCTCCTTCAGCTTGTTCGTCGACGTTTGTTTGCGTGCAGTACGTGGCGTGGTTCGATAAACGTGCCGTCGTTGTCTAAAATTGTTTGCCGTGAATACGTGATTCCCTGTCGTGCCACGGTGCTGGTAAACGAGACACGGTGCTCCTAAATTCTATCACTGACAACAACACACTTGTTTGAAAGCTAACAAAGCACAGCTCATAAATAGCACCAAACAACAAAAGCGATTGACACGTCAGCAAAACTCACAGTCAGTTAGTCAACCTAGGCAAAAAAAGATTCACGATTCGGGACACCTGTAATTTTATTTCAAATTTTGCCTCGAGCTAGCAAATTTTGCAAGGTTGACGCAATGCAGGGGTTCCCTGCTAAAAGAAGCACGGGATTAGCTCGCGGTTCGCATAGATTTGCCTCGCCTTTATGCCACCGCGAACACTCGTCATCGGTCCAGAGGCTGAAGGACTTCTTTGATTTTTTTAATGTGATTGTATACTCCTTCCACGCTCATCGGTGATTCGACCTTGCCGCTAGCGCGTGATTTACTACGAAAAGGTGGGTTTAATTCCACGCATGATGGATTAAACAGCGCGCTGGGTGAATCGCGGCAGTGAAGGGAGCCGTAAATTGCCGGACCGGCGTGCTCGTAATTAGCTGGAAATAACTGTACGCAGATGGCTTTTTTCAATTTTGTGCAACGGCTTTCTAAACTGGTTGGCCGCCAATAACGAGGAGGATTGCTACTAAGAAGCTTGATTTAATCTGTAAATAGAGGCGCATAAAGTAATCGCGAAAGTTAGTTGAATTAATTGACTTGAAAAAATTGAACATGGGTTAGATAAAGGGAGATCTAGAGAATTAGTGGAACTCTTCAGGGGAAAGTAATTTCGATGGACGCGCGTTTCGGAGCAAACTAACACTGCCGATCATTTCAAAATTTATATTATATAATAAATAGAATATATAATATATCGATGGCTTAGTGCACAAATATATTTAAAACATACAATTGTACATAAGATTCAGGGACATGTAATGAACAAAAGTACTATTTCTGACAAATTTATGAAGTACATAGATATAAAAGTGATTTCTATACAGTATAAAAAAAAGTCAAGAACTATTTGTTGCATATAAAAACTCCACAAAATGTGGACATACAATATTTGTGCACTAAGCCATCGATATATTAATATTCGTTAGTTTATGTAATAGTTTTATATTTTTATCGACGATAAATATGAAATAAAGTTGAAGTGTGAAATCACAGGTAGGGTGACTGCACCGAATATCGCCAGGCAAAAATTAAATCGCTGTCAATTGAATAATAATTTATATTTTTGCACGCAGTTCATTTCAAAGCAAAGAGAAATTATTTATCTTTCATTTAGCATTAGTTAGAATCGTTGAAACCTACCAATTTTATTAAAAATTGGTAGGTTTCAACGATTCTAACTATTAATTTTATTAAAAATTGGTAGGTTTCAACGATTCTAACTAATGCTCTAATAGGACTCAAAAAACGTAAGACATGCAAAAAACGGGTCCTGAATAAAGTGTACCTAATATCGCCAACTCAAGAAATATTGATTAATTCATGTATATATATGAGTTTTTAAAGTCATTTTCACATGTGCTTTTATTATTTCTTGCACTAAAAATGTATTTTTATCTATCTTTGATTTTATTTTTATTAGAAAAATATAGAGATTTAAAAATATAGATTTTTCAAATATTTTATTTTTTACGTTCCGATGTACATATTGGACAAATAAAGTTTATTTCGGTTGCTCGGCACATTTCGTAACCCCACCTGTAACAAACATTGCATCGAAACCATTGTTCTCCGATAGGCGGTTTTAACAACACACATTCTACTAAAAGAAAAACACTATTTTCATCACGGAAAATACTTGAATCGATTTCATTCCTTAAGTACATCATTAATTAGGTATTTCTAGTAGATATTCTTGCATTCATGGAATTTTTAGACTTGCCTTCTCCGAATGGGATGTAAAATTGTGGCAGTCCAATAAATTTTTACACTATTAGGATTCTCTAAAATCCTTCCTTTTCTGTAATTGTTGATCACATGACGCTGCAATTACAGTATGTCTTCCAACATATGTTAGGTACTAATTGAGTGCATAACCGATAAATTTTAGTGCCTACTTTGCGAGATATAGCGGGTGGCGATATTAGGAACAGTGGCGATATTAGGTACAGTCACCCTATACGTGACAGTGGTCGTTAAAATGGTAACATAGAGGTGTTACTGTGACATTCACAGTTCTTCTAATTCTTTATTTACGTTTGCGATAATAGTGATCACCATCTATATTTATTTTCTAATGATTGAAAACCTTTGAGTCTGTGCACATCTGAGGATTTAGGACATTATAATCGAAGAATTGTACCGTTCCATGACAAAACGGTAATCGATACTCCTGCCCTGGTTGTAAAAAAATATGGGTTCCCCATTCAGCAACAACGCAACTCGTACACTTGTCCCTGACCACGAGTAACGTCGTCGTTCCAGCGTCATTCATCCTCATTACTGTTATCACTCTTCCGCCTGGCGACTTTTATTAGCCACGCTGTTAATCGTCGTTGAACTCGTTAACGGTTCATCTTCGACCCTCGCCTTTTTTTCCGCGCGTGATCGTCAATTACCACTCGCCGCGCGCCAGCTACCAGTCTTCTTCTTTTCCGCGATTCAAGCAAATACCCCGATGTTCCCGCGCGATTACAAAGCGACCGGTTATCAGATCGGAGGAATCGTTACAAAATGATTCGTCACTTAGCCTAAGGGTGCGTGAAACGGGTGTCTAAGAAGAATTTCAGATTTCAATGTGAAGATCTTTCCTTCAACCTCGCCATTCTTTCTACAAACGTGCTTTTGCGCCAACTGGTATCGGCTGTTAAAGTCGTCAGCCAAGGTCATCCTCCTATTCATGGTATACCTAGTGTTTTCTTAAAGGATTACATACCCTTGACAGGTCGGAAAATGGGGTCACTTTTATAAATTTTTTTTTCATATAAAGAAGCGTCATATTTTAAAATCAATATATAGGGGAGAGTTGCCTATATTGGACCGGCTCCTAGATTGGACCATTTGTATATCTCGATAAACAAATATATTTGCAGCGGTGTTTTTGGCTACTTTGATTTAGGAAGTGGATATGGAACTTGCGAGAAAAGCGATACGGTTATTCATTAGTTTGTCGTTCACCATCGTCGAAATATAGAAACACGTGGTGCGCGATCATTATTTTTCGTGCAATTTCAAGTGAATTTCTTTCTACAACTTGTAAGTACTATAATTATAAATGATACTAGTGTAAAGTGTGCTGTCTTAGCTACAACTTCATGTCCTTATTTTCTCATATTCGTATAAGTATAACAATGAAAACATATCTTTTTGATATGTTGTAACCAACAAGTTGCCTAATATTGGACCATCACTAGTTGCTTGAATTGGACCGGGCCATTTTAGGATACAATCTATGTTATGGTAGCGAATAGTTAAAATCATGCTAAAAAAAATTAAAAAACAATTAAAACCGACTTCAAAAAAATAAAATTGCACTAAAAAGTAAAAAATAATTTTTTCCTTATTTAATCTACGACTCTCATATTTTTTAAGCCGGCGCCAGATTTACACAGTGTAAATGATGAGGCACCGACTTAAAAAATAAGAGAGTACCGTAGGTTAAATAAGGGAAAAAGTTATTTTTTACTTTTTAGTGCAATTTTATTTTTTGAAGTCGGTTTTAATTTTTTTATTTTTAACTTTTTAGTTTTATATATATTGACACAACATGCTGAGGAGATATGTGCGTACGTACATAAAATAATAATAATTAGGTGACAATAATCTTTATTATTAACCAAAACTGGCACATCGCCCTCTTTCGAATAAAAAAAGGATCATCAAAATCGGCCCATATTCTGGGGAGTTATGCGGGGACAAATATAAAAAAACCATCAAAACAACGTACTATTGCACTACGTGCACCGTAAGATGCTTGTTGCTTCCTGTTTTTATTTTTTTTCAATGCCCTGATCAGTGTTTTTTAGATTGTATATTTAAATTCATTGATTTTTAGGAGCGGTCCAAAGTAGGAAACCGGTGGTCCAAATTACGAAACCGGTTGCCTGGAATGGACCGAAGTCATTAGTTTAATTTTCTTGAGATATTATTTTAATCACATATTTTATCAACACATTAAATACATGACAAAATCTACATAAAATGTAGATCTTTTTCCCGTTTCTGTTTGCTTTCTTCAATGTGTTATGGCCGTGTAGGAGTGAAAAATAAAAAAGTGGTCCAACATAGGCAACCTTCCCCTACGCCTTGTTGGGTATAAATAAAGCTGTATTCTCTTCAAAAAGAAATTTGACGTCTCAGGAAGTGACCAAAACCTCTTTATAGTTACAGCATTTACGGCAGAGATGGGGAATAAATTATTTTAAATAAAAATTTGTGTACGAAATTTTTATTTAAAATAATTTTTCCCCCATCTCTGATTTACGGCACTAAAAATATCTCAGAGATAACTTTGCCGATTTGAATAAAATTTTGCCCCGGATATTCTTAAGACTATAATCCACTACTTGTCGACGCCGATTTTGAATAAATTTATTTTTCGAAAAATCGCAGCTACTCAAAGTCAAGCATTTGATATTCAACCTAAGTTTTAATCTTCTCTTGTTAATGAAAAACAAAACAAGGCACTGATCGAAAAATCGTTTGGAGGAGTACTAGAGTATAGTTTTAAGAATATTCATGCAAAATTTTATTCGAATCGCTCCACTACTAATGCCTAATTTATTGCATAATTTCATTCACATGCCACTAACTCCATTGTCAAGGAAACGTTTATGTCCAGTCGTTTATGACTCCAACGCTTTAAATAAGAGTTGTACTTTCCAATACAGGCAATTAATTCACTCTCGCGATGGTTGGGAATGAGCGAGACGACTTGTTAACGATCCGTTTCATCAAACGGTCGCTTCCGGCGCGCGGTACTCGCGATCCGCAGCAGAGATCTCGCGTTGCTATTCAATCAAGGAGCAGCCATCGACGATCGGCCACTAAATCAACGGCCAATTTCAAGAACTCGTTGCCCCGTGGATCGCCGGGACGTTGTCGAAGCATTTCCTGATGCAACGAGGCCTGGATGATACGCTCCTACTCCGTGGCTGTCGCGGGATCGATTATACGTTCGGTTAAGCATGACCGATCGATCGAGCACAGGCGGCCGATGGACGGCGCGGATCGCCGGGCGCTGCTCGATCAGCTCGATCGCGTTAAACGCGAGCCAACAGGCCGACATCCACCGTTTCTTTCCAGGAACAGAACTGTTCTTATATCGGTCCCTCTTCTTTGGCGGCGCAACCTCACCGATGCTTTTTACACAAGCGCCAGGGGAAACCGAGGAAATTACGCGTCAGCTGTTAATTGACGCCTCTCGCCTTCCCCATCCAACTTTTTACATTTACTTCTGATGAATATCGTAATTACACCTCGAGCGCTCTCGAAGTTTTAATTTCACGGCTGGAAATTCAGTGTGATACAATGCTGCAGCAATCGCCTGTCGGGTTGTCGACGATTTCAATTATTCGGGGTTGATAAAGTCGGATCTGGGGGGAGGAGGCAAGCAGGTCCATTGCCCACAGCGGTATATTTAAAGGCGACAGAGTTGGGTAGAAAGAGAAAATTAAGATCAATAAAAAAGTAAAACTTTTAGAAAAAGTGGTAAAAAAGTAGGTAATACAGGTTTGAATTTGGGTTAAAAAATAACAGGTTTGAAAAAAGTTTCTTTTCAATTTTTTTTTTGTATAATATAAGAGTAGCTTAATAAATACCAAAAAGATTTATTTCATTATATGTTGTATTCACTGAGAAAAAATTCTTTAAATATAGCACAATTTTTTGACCGATCAAAGTAGAATGACCCCGTAATGATTTTTACAAAAGACTTTTGTTATTGAACGAATCCCACAAAAAATGTCACTCACTGTCAAAAATTGTATTTTAAGGGGTCTTCTTACTTTGATGAGCTGAAAAGGAGCGCGATATTTGGGATTTTTTTTAAGAGAAACCCACAAATTATTTTAATTGAAAACTTTGTGTCTATCTTCGTACACATTTAGGCAACATTTAAAAAAAAATTTTATTAAAAAATAACAGTACCTATAACTTTAAATGCGTCTTTCTCAAAACGATGATTTTCGAATTGATTAGCATGATATCTCAAAAACCAGTCATCCAATTTACTTCAAACTTGGTATATATCTTCAGTAGATGTTCCGTTCTCGTTGTTACTAAAACTAACTCGGTTCTTGCAAAATTAGACTTTTGCGGCATAAAAAACCAGCGAATTTTTTGCAAGAAATCGATGTCTGTTTTAAACACTGCCATTTTTCTTTTACTTTTCAGTATTTCTCATTTAATCTAGTTCAGACGATAGCCACGCCCATACATATTACAAAAAATTTTAAATTTTCTATTTCAGACAACTATAACGGCTGATTTTATGCTAACCATGCGCATATGGTTTTTGTAAGGCGCTCTATTTGAAGCACTATAACTCCAGATATAACCACTATTTTTGCATACAATTTTTTGTTCATACTCTCTAAATATTGACAAATAAAGTCACAAAGCTGGAAGTAAATATATTGAATGGTTTTGTTTTAAAAAATTCCCAAATTTCGCATCATTTTTCACTCGTCGAGGTAGGGAGACTCCTTAAAATAATTATTTATATGTAAACATAAAGGGCTGCTAAAATTATTTTTTAATCTGGACCCTGATCGTACACAATTTTTTTTACAAAATCTCCCCTTTTTGGGGGAGAAAGAACTTTATAAATCTATCCAATCGATTTCGAAAATCTAGCAGATCTTGGTACAGAGATTCTTACTGTAGGAATTATTGAAATTGATCCTTGATCAAAAATCTAAATGACTACTTAGAAATGAAATGTTTCCTCAGTCGTTGGCAAGGTGTTAACGCCATTACACGAGGCTCGCCTGCTTCTCTAGACGGGCGATTCGACTTCGTTCGACAGTCCGCCTTCCCGAGGTTCCTTGGCACGTTTGAAATAAATTCTTCGGCCGCGGGCGGTTTTTCTGTGGCCAATTTGAAGCGTTCGTGACCGGACGGGGGCTAGACCCATCCCCCCGGGGTCGTTGTACTTTCGAAAACGTAGATGCTCTCCGGCAGGGTGAGAACCGCTGAATCCCCTGCTGGATCGCGGTTATTACATGGTACAAGAAGCAAGGTTCAGCACTCGTAGGTCTCTCACGGTGCTATCTAGAGAAAAAAGCCGATAGTACCTTCAGACGCGTGGAGTTAATTAAGTTTGCGCGTATGGAGGCGCGCTAGGGCCGCGCTCGAGATCAGACGCTCGCTTAGAACGCTGCCCGAGGACTCGCAGCGCCGAAAGAATCCGCGAATTATCTTCTGCGAGCGATCGTTGGTCGTTTTTCATCCGCGGGAGCCGCGATAGTCGCTTTAATTGCGGGAAAAGGAATAGCCAATTTCCAGTCGTCCCGGAAATAGACGCGAATATGGTAATTAATCACACGCCATCGGTGTTTAGCGAGTCATCGAGGTGCTCCTTGCGCAGCTTCGGTCACTGCAAAAGGGAATTTTAATCCTGCTTGGTCCTTCGTGCAACAGAGTTTTTAAATTTCTCCAGGAGAAATATAACTTCGTCATTCCAAAGATTCTAATAAGGTTACAGTGTTTCAAACAGTCGCGAATTTAACGAGCGGCCGATGAGCAGTTGTCCCATCTTAATAAAAAAAAGAAGAAATATGATTTTACCCAAACACTAGGGGAAAGGTGGGATAGTTGATCACAGTTTTCCTTTTTTATTAAAGTAATAATAATGGTTTGCTTTGTTTGTATTTAATTACTTAAGTTGTGATTCTCAGAGTATTCTCAATATACTTGTACAAATTTGAGAATTGAAAACTAATTTTAATGACTGAATTTAAACATTTTCCGGCAGTGACGTTATGCACCAGTATCCCCCACTAAAGGGAAGACTTGGTCAAAAGGTTAGGGAGACTTGATCAGTGAACTTTAAGAGTAAATAACACATTAATTTTCAAAAAAATATTTATTATCTTAGTCAATAACATGAAATAAAGGGAATATCATAAATGGAAACTAAACTATAACTAACTTGAAAGAATTATTGAAAAAATAAAACCGGAGAATTAAACTCTATGACATAAAACAACATAAATGCATTCTTAAAAGACATTTCACTTAGATATCATCTGTTTCAGATGATGATGAAGAAACGATTTTCCTTCTCACTTTCATTGCCGAATTTTTCTGTTTCATTAGCCGGTCTATGTTTCTTTTTCTGGGGCTTTTTCACCTGTTCAAGTATCCCACCTCACAGACTGATCAAGTATCCCTCAATGCACTCGATTTGAAAAAGGTGAAAAACTGAACTTACCTTAAATATTTAGACCAATCAATAAATAGCATTAATGGCCCAGAAATTGCTGTTTTTACTTAACATATTTTAAATGGTTGAAAATGTAACATTCAGTCGAAAAGGAGGAAGAACAAGGTGTCCGAAATATTTACTTTTTGGCTGCAAATAAGATCGAAGCTTCTAACTATATTATTCTATGCTCCCGAAAGAAAACTGTAACATGCAATGTTGCGATAATGCAAACATTACCACGATAACGTGACAACAGACACAAATTGCCAATATATTAATTAAAAAACTGATGTGATCATGTATCCCCGATGATCAACTATCCCACCTTTCCTCTATATCTTTTTTCTGCACTACTACACTTAGCCCATTTTTAGTAAACTACCTCTTTATTTTCCTCAGAACGTTTGCCACCTGGGCGATTTTTCTTAAATCCGCTACTGGCTTCAAACGACAGAGCGGCAGAATAAACTTTTTGTTACAGCATAGAAAATACTTGCAATTCCTTCCGCACGAACTCTCTCTTTAATATGATCCCATAAGTGGGAATCAAGGACTGTAGCGTCTGAAAATGTTGGAGGCCTCGTGTGTACTGCCGCGCAAGTAGAATCAGCGAGCAGTAGACAGACATGTCAGCCAAGCCTTACTCGACTGCACGCGAACGTATTTGGTCTTGATAATCGATTTCCTTGAGAACGAGACCTCTTAAGAAAAAGTTTCACTGCACATTTTTTATTCATTCTTATTCGGAGAATCAGCTGACTTTTGATTGTATCAGAAATCCCACCTTCACTCTGTTTGTAACTTTAGTGATACTTTACTTATCGCTTTGAGGAATCCCTTCACTCAGTAAGAAATAAATATGAATACAGTTCCTTTTACGGAATTCCGATTATCTCCAAGCTTTCCCCAACATTCGCCGTATAAATCGTCCACGAAGAAAACAGTTATTTAATCCACGCTGCTGCTCAGCCACGTCTGCATCATCGTACATTGAATAATTTCATAGGCCGCTAGCTGGTTACTTTTTAATCAAATCTGATCAATAATCGTGACTGAGAGGAACGGGCATGGTTAATGAGGCAACGACACTCGCGTGTATCGAGGAGATTTTAATTATCCATGACGAAAAACTCGCTGGCTTCGTCTGTGAAAAGGCACGGCGAACGAAACGTTTGCTTCCCAGCCAGGCGGGCGTATCATTAAAGGCCCAAGCGTGCCGCGCTGGTGTCGGTGGGGATATTAATTTTAATTACTCGGTCAGCGCGGACGAATCTATATTATTATTTGTCGCTGGCGCATCCCGTGCCCGCTCGTTGTACAGGCTTCGCGCGAATAGCAACTACAGACGAGTCGTGAATATTTAAAAAGCAGAAAGGAGAAGATGGTTCGCTAATCAGGGATACGTCTGCATGATCCATCAGCCTTTCTCTGGTAGACAAGCGACACGAGACTTTCGCGCCGCCCCGGGAATTTCTTTTCACCGAATTTGCATCCGCGCGGCTTGCCGCGCTGAATGTGGGCATTAAATGGTTTTGCATAATGGCCCTGGGAATAATTATTCGGATAGAGAGGGTGTCTGAATTATCTGGTGTAATGTGTCGCCCTTTAAACTGTTATAGTACCTACATTTCAGTTGCAACGCGTTTAAACTTGGAAAATTGAAGCGTAATTCGTTTTGGGGGATAGCCGACTCCTTTCTTTTGGAATTGGTTTTTTATTACGATCGAGCAAGAAATGGAAGTGTGAATTAGTTTCTTTGAAACTTCGGTAATGCGAAAGTTCCGATTCTTTTGAAACTTTGCAGGCTTGCAAGGAACCTTACGGGGGTTGGGACTTGTTGGCAAGAAAAATAGGTCATTTTTTGTGAATTTTTGCCCAAGAACGATTCCGCAAATTAACTCGAAGTTTGGCAAGCTGTTTTGTTGTGTTTTGAGCTATAGTTTTGAATTTTTCTGTGACAGTGACAAGAAAAACATTGCGGATACAGAGAAAGCGTTGACGAAATGTACTGTAAGGGTTATTTGAAATACAAAAAGGAAAAGAAATTCTTAAACTATATGAATGTGGCTATCTGTGGTAGTAGATGCTTTAAGAAAAATAAAAAATATTAAAATAGCAGCCTTTTGAAGAAGATGAAGCGCCCTTATTTGAGTCTGAAAAAGGTTTCGCCCTAAAATCGGGGAAACTTCTTTAAATAAAAAGGGAACGGTAACAGATACGGCAATAAATCTACTACCACAGGTAGCCACATTCATATAGATCTAGAATCTCTATTCATTTCTGTGTTTCAAAAAATCCTTACAGTACAGTAGATTTTTGTTCAACACTCTCAGTCAGCACTCTGTATCTGCACTCTATATTTTTTCCACTGCTACACAAAAATTCAGAACAGTAGTTCAAGATACAATAAAACAGCCTGCTAAACCTCAAATTAATTTGTCGCACCGTTTTTGTACAAGAAATTTACAAAAAATTACCTATTTTTGGCTCAACAAGGCGCAATCCTCCCGTAAAGGGTCTTCCTAGTGCGATGGCTGAAAAACTCAATTTTTCGCGAATTAAAAAAAGAAACAAATATTGCACGTATCATTTTGCACGTTCGCAGCTGTATTCTATCACCTTTTAAGACTAGAAAAAAAAATTGCAAGGAAAAATATCCATTTATAGCGGAATAGGAGCATCGTGAAAGAGAACAATACCCTTCCGGATGCCAGACCTGACGTTAGCAATTGTAGTTATCTCAATCACAAAATTCCAAGAGATTGCTAATCTGTAGACGCGTGGTAATCGTCTGAACCAGCAAAATAAAAAAATTGAGGAACCAAGAAATGGCAACGTCTTACAAAAATTTTATCAATTTTAGCAAAAAAATTATGTTTCTGTTGGCCATAGTAATATAATTTTGCAAATATCTGCAAAATTCTAGTTCGAATGATAAAGAAACGTCTACTGAGTATGTCTGATATATTTGAAGTGGGTCTTTTGGTTTGGTTGTTTGGCAATCAGGTCTGGAATCTGGAAGGATAATGTTCCTCTTCACGATGCTCCTACTCCTATTCCCTATAAATGGATATTTTTGCTTACAATTTTTATATAGTATTAAAAAGTGATAGAATAAAGCTACAAACGTGTAAAATAATACATGCAATACTTGTTTCTGTTTTTAATTCCCGAAAAATTGAGATTTTTCCAGCCGTCACACTAGGAAGACGCTCTAAGGGTACCCTCCGGTCAAAATTCTTGAAGAGTACATAATTTTCATGAATTAAAAAAAAAGAAACTGAACAACATACAGTAAAAAACCTTTTTAGACATTATTACTACATATTTGAAGAACAAACAAAAAAATATTGTTTGAATTTTATCAATTTTTGCATTAGATATACAGCATTCATTGTACCACTGTAGAAATTAGAGCTCATGACGAGCGCCATCAGAACTCGTGACAGGATCGTCTGAAATAAAAAAAAATAAAAATATTCATAAACTACGTGTGAATGGTTATCGCCTTATCCGTCTTCATTGCAGAAAAACAATCCGGCGATTTTTAGCACATGTTTAAACACAATGTTGCAAAAAAGTAGCTTTTCTACGCATAAATCTGTCCATAAAAAAGAAATTGGTGATCAAAAATTACTCTCTGTGGATAAGGCGATAGTGAATCTAATTACGAATAGAATGCCGTAAGAATGTTTGAAATCGGTGTATAATTAAGCTTTTTACAATGGCACCCGTCAAGAGCCTTAATTTCTACAGTGGTACAATAAATGCTGCACATCTAATGCAAAAATTGCTACAATTCAAGCAATAATTTTTTTGTTTATCCTTCAATAATATAGTAATAAAGTCCAAAAAGCTTTTTTACTAAATGCCGTTCAGTTTCTTTTTTTTAATTCATGAAAATCACGTGTTTTTTAAGCGTTTTGACCGAAGGGCACTCTTAATAGAAGCCTCCATCAATTTATTTTCTAAGAACCCAGCGTAAAAATTGTTTCGAACCAATGTTTCATGAAACCAAATGTACACCAGAAACTCTCCACACACATAATTTCCAGGATTTCCATGAACCAAAAATCAACCGAACCAAGTTCACCTAAAAAATTCCCTCTTCCCTTATTCCTCCTTTGAACCCCCAGAACCAACATTGAAAGCACGCCCCCGTTTACAGCCACGCCGCAATTGCAACCTCTCTATTTTTCCTGGCGTCGCCAATGCACGTGGTGGCTGGAGCCCAAGTTCGGGGTCGAGCACCTTTTTGCACCCGCGTTCGTTTCCAGGAAAGTGGCGCCTTTCTCGCCGGCGAAGGAGGTCGGTGGAGGGAGGACGGTCGCCGCGAATGTGGAGTAGAATCGCATTACGGGACGGGCTGAGTAACGGAGCGGGCGCGGAGTAGAGCGTATCGCGTGTCGTCCCTCGGCGTTCTCGCGCTGCCTAACAGTGGCTCGCTCGGCAGTCGCGTGCTGACCAGCCGACCGTGTGTACCAGTTGCCCGCCGTTGCTCGCCACGATCACCTGCCGCGAGCTTCTGTCCCGAATCGATGACAGAGAAGCCACGCGGATCGTCCCCGAAAACGGCCCGACGTCATCCCCGTCGCTCGTCCTCGCGACACCCGCGGAGGGTCCCCGCGGTGAACCATAATCAATCCCACAGTTCGCGATTCCCTCGGCGAAGCGATTTCCCGTGCGTGACGTTTATCCGGACACTCGATCCGCGGACGCTTGATCTATGGACGCTTGATGAGAGTGAACGTTCCCCTCGGCAACGCGTCAGTGAACGATCGATCGAATTCGAGGCTTGGCGCGGGGAGGTCTGCTGTTGGAAGTTTCAGTGATCGATTGGAGCGATAACTTGCAAGGGTACACGGTTTGGCGCGCTTGCAAGGGAGAAGGCGCGTGCGAGGATCCACGCTTAATCGGACGCCGTCTCTGCTTGATGAGTCGCGTCCGGCCGGCTCGGATCTGAGGATCCGATCGAAGTCGAAGGGGTGAGCTTTGTTCGGTGGAGACAGTCAGGAGTGAATCCGCAGGATGCTGAACGACAACGTGTGGAAACACAGGCGGCTGCCTGTCCCTAAAAGGTGAGCTCGATTACTCTGCTTTTATTTGATTATTTATTTAACGGGCGGGAACACGATTTCTGCAAAAATCTAACGCAGGTTCTATGGAACAATCTTTGTAACTGTATTTTCCGGATTCTAATAGGTACTAAATTAGGTGGAAGTATATATATGGTGGAATATTCGTCAGATATTCGAGTGGTGGAATGAATGTTTCCAGGACTGTACGCGGGAAGTGACAGAGGAAAGTGCGTAAAGAAATGTCAAAGAAATTTACGGGATCGCTGTTGTGATTAGTTAGAGAACATATCGATGGCTTACGAGGGAACTCACCGATTGCAACGCAATTTTGTGGGTTTTTAGAGTGACTCAAAACAAGAACAACGGTGTGCTTCATTTGGGCCCTATTGCCCTTTAAGGGGGTGAAAACTAATCTCAAAGTCAAATTGGCACTTCCACTTTTTCGCGTATAACTGTCAAAGTACGAGAGATAGAAAAAAATGTTTCAAACAAAACTTGAATGGTGCAATAAACGCTGCAATCTTGCGTTAAAAAAATTTTAAAAATATAGTTTTTTCGACAGGTTCTTTTTTATAAACTATTTTCAAAAATTTTTTCAAATTTTTTTTATCGTTAGCGTTAATTACCCAAGTCTAGGACATTTAAATTTGAATCGGTGTTAAGAAACGTTGCCTGGACTGGTCAGCTGTTACATGGTTTATGTTTGTCTTTCGTCTATGGAGCGTCTGATAATCGTTAGATGATGTCGTTTATTTTGTGGTGTTAATTTCGTACGTTTTAAATTTAATCAACATTGAAAAGCTTCGCTTCATTAATTTGGGTACTCGAGATTTAATCAGTATAATTGCCAGTGGAGTGGCTGTAGCATTTTAGCGAAGTCTTTTCATTTATTAGTACATTTGTAGATCAATTTGATACCTCCCGTTTTTTGACACTTGGTTCGTTTATCCTGCTGTTCATTAGAAGGGATTTTGATTAATTTCTTTGCTACTAAAAATTGATCTTAGTCTCTTAATCTTCTCCAACAAAGTTTCGATTTCTGAACACAGCATGTAAAATCGTTAAGTGAAGTCCACGCGATAACAGCTTGCGTTTATTTTCTAATTTTAATTGTTTCTAAGTGTCTAGCACGTTTAAATCTCCCGATAGCAAAAGGAACTGTAATCACTTATCGCACATCAGCTGAGTGATTACAGCTGTCTAATAAGCCTTTGCTAAAATGAACTGTTTTGATTATTGAATCCGCCATTAAGTAGCTTTGTTCCAATGCTTTCCTACTTCAGAGAAGCTCGCTTATCATTAGCCGTTCATTGTTCATCCGCGGAGCGGCTATGCTCGCGCAACGAAATCGTCTCATGCGATAATAGCCTTTACTCGTTTATCCTTAAAACAATCTAGCGCATTACCAAGCATAAGTCCGAACTTGTCTTCGTTCCTGTATCTTAGAATACAATAACGGAAGCAGCTGGAATTATCATTTAACTGTATCTGTCTGCAAGTCGTCGTCAATTATTTGCACGAAGAGCAATGCTTTCATCGCAGTTCGGCATTACTGAATTGTTCAGTCACCCCGTTTATCCACTTCGAGTGCTAACACTGAGAACATAAATTCAGGAGCATCTAAATAGACATTTAGGTTCCTCTTTGCTCCACATGGAATAATTTGTTTCTGGTTCGAACAGATGCAAGGCTTCTGAAGTAATCTGAGACTTTAAGGAGTCATTTAGTAATTAATGATTATGAGAAGTAGCTCGCAGTATTTATTAGTAGGTAAGTTGATAATCGATTCTGTGAAAAAATCCAAAACATGAAGGAGTAATTTAAAGCTCCATGACCGATGGTATACGTGTCTCGTTGCTCCTCGCTGTAACAGGAAGCCCGATTGTCCTGATTTTAATGGAAGTGACATTGTTTGACATTGCACGTTCGCCAACACGGCTACAATAGTTGTCTGGCGAAATCTTTCCACGCGATAAGAAGTTCGTTCACTGTTGGAGCAAGCAAGTGTCTCTCATTCTTGGTTAGCAAAGCGACATTAGCATACCGCGCGTACATATTCCATATACATGTATACAATTCTATGTATTGGATAAAGTTTCAATATTACTTGCGAGAAGTTCAGTGATTACTAAGTCTGAAGTAATTATAAGTACATAGGGTAAATCTGGGAGACGCAGTCGGGCCGGAGAGAGTTAGTCGAGTCGCTATATTTCAGACTATTGAAATCTCGAAAAATCGATTTTTTTCATTATTATTAATTCTGAAAGTGCCATGCTTCGTGAACATTTACAACAATATATCGTGAGGAAATTCGAATAATTACGGAAACTATAGCGCTAAACGTAATTGAATGCACCGTCGAATAACGGCCTCGCAGAGCGGTATTGGCGTATGGGACTTAACTTTGAAGCCGTTTATCTCGAAACTACATTTTTAAACACGGTGTACATCATAACTCTTGAACGAATGAACATTTTCACCTAAAATTTTAACTGGAGCTGTAGAATTCCTTTCTCTATCGTGTAGCATTTCGGCATCAACATTGGATGTTTGTAAAACATTTTATAACTGATTATAGACGATTTTTTTCCATAAAAATGTGGGAAAAAATTGATTCGTGTGTAACTTTTACAATTTTTGTTTAAATTCGCCCAGCAAAATTTCACACGATAACTATTAGTGTAGAAATTATTCACCCCAAAGCATTTTGCTTTTAGATGATTGGTTCACCTGGGAGTATGTACACCATTTACAGCTGCGCGCTACGCGAGACCATTCTTAGCGTTAAATAACTTGAATAATTTTCAACATTCTGACAATTTTTTTATTTTACATTACTTGTAAAAGGGTACATAAAAAACTTTGAAAAGTGCCGGTATGGTGATTATTTGGAACCTGAGCAATCCAACCGACAAGAAACCGTCGATTTTAGTCGTATAATAGTGCTATAACCTCTTAAAGTGCAGACCAATTACTTCTCTAGAAGCTAAACAGTTAAATGAATAGCGTCATTTCGCTTCCTTCTGTGTTTTTCTGGATTTATAGGCTTTAAAAGGAGAATTGTGATTACATATAACCTCTTTTGTCAAACATAGGTGTACAGAATCGTATTTAAAATATACTTCTATGTTTATTTTTATTTAATGTTTGGGATAATAAGATAGTTGAGATATTGAGGGACAATGCAGCCAAAGTATTTGGCCATATTAATTCTTCCTCTCAAAGCTAACGAGAAGACCATCTCTCGCTGCAGAAAGGAGAGATGGTCGAGTTATGATTTTTTTTACTATTTTTGTTTATTATTTTATTTTTTATTATTATTTTGTTATTATTTTTGTTTATTCGTTTGCCTTGCTAATCGCCAGTAGGTAGTTCACTTTTTCTTGGATGTGTTCTTTATTTATTTAGCGTAAACAAATTAAATATCAATGAATCTGTAGTTTTATTCACTCATAAATAATTTTGCTTTATCCTTTGTTAATTTTCCATGAATAATTATGTGAGTGGTCTCTGCCAAGGACGAAAATCATTTCTCCCGGCACCTCGGGAGAGGTGGTCAGATGTCGTGACTTCAGTTTTCAACCCGATTTACAGTAAATATTGTCTTAAAGCAAATATCGACCAGTTTTTCTGAATCAGCATAAAATTCTGAACATTTAGGTTTGTTCTGATAAAATAAGTAATTTCTATATTAGTTTTAATAGCCATTTTATATTAGGTCGACCGCGTCTCCCGGATTTACCCTATACCTTCGAACTTCGTGTGTACCTACTCGTAGATGATTTCGAATTCTGCTGCGTGGGAATGAAGAATATTTTATGAATGAAGTAGTACGTGAAGAAAATGAAACGAAGAGTTTGTTCCTATAAATATTCTCCATCCTAATGAAACGAATCTGAGACGCTTGATTGATTAATTATTCAAGAGTAAATATTGGACTTGGTCCAGCTGTTATTACACAATGTGTTTCAGAAATAGGTGACTAAATCTTAGCAGCGTACTTTGTTCACTATAAACATGAGAAAGGCTTAAGAAATACTTGCTTTGGGAATATGGGAATATGTGCTACTTGTTCGCGACAGAGTGTTGTTGAAATGATTTGCCGAAGAAATTTCTAGAAACAATCTGAGGCGTTCTGATAAATAAAAATCGAAGAAGAACATAGAACATACTGAATTGATCCTTCTGCACTCGTCCACCAATTAGTGTAATCATTATTAAAAAAAAAGTCTAAAGTATTTCTATCACCAAAACAAATCGTTTTTGGATCTCAATTTATAAATGAATAAAGTAGTCCATTAAAACTTGATCACGCACATCCGAAACACTATGCTAAAAAATGCAATAAAATTAAGGGGTGATTTCACCCCTTCAGACTGAATTTCCACAGAAAAGAAAATTCCTCCTTGCACGCTCAAATATGCTCTGCATTCATGCGAAGTTTAATTAAAATCAGAATTTTCGGGTTGGCAACGTTTCCTTGAAAGTAATAACCTAATCTATCGAGTATCGCCGTCGCTGACGTTCCAATGCGTCTTGCATATGCTTCACGGTTCAGCACCGCCGCGGCGAGAGTGTCAAACGGGGAAATTGGTGGATGAAAATCGTTGTTCGTGCGGATACAAAGCGTGAGAGCTAGGGGCCTCGTGTCTCAAATCGATTTATCAGGCGGCGTTCGACGCGTTAAAATTCTTAACCCTGGAATACCGGCGGGTTCACCGTACGAATGCGTTCTCCAGCTAACAGATAAGTGTCTCCTCTGGTATTACCGTGCTGGGACACGTTGGATTTATAGACACGCAGGCGAGCTTTTCTGCCTCCGATAGCGTGTGAATTATTAACAACTTGAACGATCGTCCAGTGTGATTCACTTCGAAGGGGTTGAAAGTTGATGGCGGAAGGTAGGACGGGGTCGAGTTAATGGGAGAAAAATCGAGACAGTATGTGGCCATTATCCAGTCAACTGAGTGAACTCCATTTGCCTCCACAATTGTTGCTATTAAAAGGTGGAGCTTTCCAGGGTTATTGATTTTGCAATTTTCTTACAATTAGTGTCGCCGATGTGAGGGGATGCAACGCTGTTTGATTGTCAGGGTGGAAGTTGATCGATATTGGTTTTGTTTCGTGCTAGAAATGCAGGTTTACATTCAGTGGATTCAAGTTAATGTATTATTCCTAGCGTTCCTGAATCATTTATAGATCAATATTCTGTTCTGTAAATAGAATCCCGAGTTTGATTTCTTAAGGGCTGCTTTGTGTATTAATTTATGGATCACCGAGAAGCTCAATTTTCGCAACAGCTTCGCAATTCACAGAAAACTCTTTCTATAAAAACGGAATTTGATAGTCAATTGGTAGTGCAAAATAAAGGAAACTTTTTAAAAAAAAAACCTTCTATAATGATCCATCTGTAGCATTATATATAATGTATATTTTTGGCTAAACAAAAACGTTTCTTTAAAGCTTATGATGTTAAGAAACCTTGGGTCCAAGGACAGGTCTCAGCTTCAATTTATTCCTTCGTAATTAAATGAAAAAGGAATGCTTTATTTTCGACAAAAACTACTGCCTACCCTTAAGTGATGTATCGTGCTAATTGTTAGCAGATTTTCTTCACCGTTCCACGATGCTTCGTTGTATCCTTCGCGGATTAATGGATGCGCCTATCGATTCGTAATTATTCGAGCCGTATTTGAACACTTCATTTAACGAGGAAGACGGATCGAGGCATTCCTAAATGACGTTCGGATGTATCTCCTCGGCGAGCACGACCGATGTAATGGATTAAAGGTCATTCAGCAAGGTCTGCGACGTAACGACGGACAAATCGATCCATCACGTTGATTGGACGGCGGAATAATGTGAATTCTGCAAGAGTCGTGAACGACCGATTCGTTCGTATCCCCGTGTGTCCCCGTGCAAAGCCAAGATCGCTTCTTCCGCAATGGTATCGCGACCTAGGCGCGATAATTGCTTCGCGGGGCACGGGGACTTCCAATACCCGTTTTGGAGGAGTTTAATAACGCTTAACCAAATGGGTATTTAAAAAATGTGTATACCGTATCGAGGGAACGGAAAGTTTCTTCACAGACATATTGGTGAAACCTAATTTTAGATTAATCTTAAGTAGAAAATGGTTGCTGAGCCTCGATCAGTGAATCATTAGTGAATAATAATTGACTAATTATCAATCCACAAAAGTTAATAAACTTCTATTGGGAAAACTGATTTAAGGGGCATTTGTGGGTGTGACGCTCAAACATGATACAATTTTTAGGATTTTTTTTCTAAATAACTGTACAAAATATCTTGATGAAACTTTTTACATTTTATTAATCTATGTTTTCAATATAATTTTCTATTTTTATGTTACCATAAAAAAATTTGGTTTTTATAGAGGGCGGAAGAGTAATCGACGACGTGCATTGTGGCACCTCGTTCAATGGTGTAGGCCTAAAACTAGTGGACCCTCTTAAAAATATTAAAAAGATATGGATAAATCTAAACTGGCGCGCGTTTGAATATAAAGTTACGATGTTCGCCTAATTTTAACACCTATTCTCTTGAATTAAAAATAAAAAGGTCGATTACTTTGAAGATTGAAGTCATACAAAGGTAACAGAACAAAATTTTACACAAAATTACGCCTAGTTTTCTTTTAATCGTGCATATCAGTTTGAGAAACGGTGTTTCGAGAGAAACGTTTAAAGTATTGTATTCCCCCCAAATACCGAGCATAGAACTTCGAAGATATTTCAATTTTTTTTATGAAACTTTAAATGAACATTCTTAAGACTACTACTATACTATATATAAAAAAAGATTTTTTAAACCTCCAACTCGCAAGCACCCCTTAATAACATTTGTCAGAAATTCTAATTATTCAGTAAAGCAGGAAAGCTGCCAAAGAGATCCGTGAAATTTTCGCTCAAATTTTGCTACAGTCCACAAAACTTATCATTGCTGAAATTATTTACGAATTCTTGCTGAAAAGGAATAAAATTATGAGAATTTTCTGAGACGTTTGAAATAACTTCTGTTGCAATAAGACTTCGTAATGGGAATTTGCTTTTACGCGATAAGCCAGGCATTTCACTCAGAGTCGTCGGACTTGTTTCAAGTCTGACGAAGGTTCATCGCGCCCGTGAATTTCTTATAAGAAGTACCGTACCTTTAATTGCTTTTTAATTGTCCGGCTCTGGCTGCATTCAGTTAAATAGGTTTGCCATAATCACTGCTAAATAGGTGTCATTCGGTCCCAATCAACGCTGCGATTCGTCGCGCCAAATGTCTCGA
This sequence comes from Andrena hattorfiana, assembly GCA_944738655.2. Taxonomy (NCBI): domain Eukaryota; kingdom Metazoa; phylum Arthropoda; class Insecta; order Hymenoptera; family Andrenidae; genus Andrena; species Andrena hattorfiana. The sequence goes on along the minus strand of OX122891.2, from coordinate 64,689,535 downwards.
GGATTCTTTGTTTCCTCTTGCAAACGCTGGGCATTTCCCGGCGACTCGAAAGCAAGTGGGGCAAAATGGAACAAAACGGTGATGCTTCAACCGGTTGTTGGAACAGTGACTACATTCTCCCGGTAAATTCGGTTAATTGCAAACTGTTGTGACGTAAAGACTGGTCGCTCGGTACGCTAGAGTACTTCTTTCAAAGAGTCGAAGCATTTATGGGTGCTTGTAGTGCTCTTAGAAAGACGTATTCTGGCGTCACAAGCTGCCGCATTCGAAACAAAAGAGCTCCATGTTCCATCGAGATGCAATAATACTCAGTTTAACACAAATTAAAAATTCAAGAGAATGTACTGCCCGAAGTAAATGGAGAATCCTCGACTGTTTACTTTGGAAAGAAGCCAAGCACGGAGTTCGCTTCGTACGAAAGCGACGGAAAGGCCTGACCGATTTAAAGCGACATTTTTCAAAACCTTGTGCCACTTAGAAGTACTAAGTAAGACTAATGAGGTAAAATAATGGTGTAGTTGAGTCACAATTACTATACAAATGTGAAGACGAGTTAAATACTGTTATAATCTCACACCTGCATCTCTCCTCTAGGTTTTTAGATATTTTACAAATTCGCACAGATTCAGGATTAGGGTGGTCCTTATATGTATGGTAAAAAATGAAAGTTTTTAAAATTTTCTTCTGACCCTCTCAGAAGCTTCCAAATAGTTTAAAAGAATTTCGTCTAAAATTTTGTTAAAATATATTAAGGATTAAAGGTCGCTCAATGACATTGAAATATTACTATTTTGGTATAAATTGATAGAAATTTTTGCAATAAGGACAAAATAATTTCTTTAACTTTTAAGTGAGAGTATAACACTAAAATTCGGGCACACGTCGCATAAACGAAACGGGTTTATAACGAGTGTGTAGTTTATGTTTTGTAGCATCAGGCTTTATATGCACATTTAAATTTCTCTCATCAGCAGCTCTTGAATCAGATGCAGACGCAAACTTTGAGGTACATTCTATTCAGGTTGTTAAACGCATAGATAAACGCATGGTTTCGGATTCTGATATATAAATATGGGCCTCGTTTCATTAAAATTGACAAGCGACAATTATGGAAAGTCGCAGTTGCCATACTTGTGGTACATGCGAAATATAAAATCCTTAAGCGACCTTTATATATCAAAATATACAAATAAAAAACACGAAGATATTTTTTTTTGTCGAATAGAAGATTTTAACAGGGTCAGACAATACAAATTTTAAAGTTGAAAAATAAGGACCACCCTATTCAGGATGTTATAATAATTATCGTCCAGTTCTGATGTGTCAAATAGTATAGGATAACACGAAGCTAAGTCTTATCTTACCTTATCTCGTATCTGGAAAAGCCGTGGAAAAGTATTCTTTCCACTCTGAACAGTAGACACTCTTTCGGAGGAATCGAGGCCCTCTGTGTTCTCCCTACGATTTGTGCTTTGGAACTGAAGGCTACTAGCGCTGAGCCTCGAGCTATGATGAAGTATCGATCTCTTTTTAACAGATAAGCGTAATACGTTAATATGCTGAAAATTATTGCGCTCTTACGATCGATTCATAACGCCACTTGCATGAGTGGCTTGAATATTCTATTAGAGTAAAGTGGCAATGCTTGATCCCGTTCTCTATTCCATTTTACTTCATACGACTTCGTTTCCTAGTTCTTTTTTCATCCTAGTATTTACACTATATATGACAGTCAATTTTATTCATTAACTCTGAAACAGGAGAATAAGGTAAATTGAAGGTTAAGGAGAAGAAAATATACAAAAACATTTAGGTTAAATGATTTTATTTTAAAAATGTACTAAAAACCAAAAAATAATTATTTTATTGTACTAGAATTTTGATGGTGATATATGACTTTAAGTAAAATCGTGGGGCAGGATATTTCAAAGCAGGATATGAATAAATTTAATACATCATCAAGCGTCGAAATGAATTTGTTGTGAGATATCACCATCGAAATTGCAGTACAAGAAAAGAATTATTCTTAGTTTGTAGTGCAATTTTAAAATAAAATCATTTAACATACATTGTTTCATATTTTTTGTATTATTTACTTTTTAGTACTTATCTAAGTCGTTTTGATTTGTGGTTTTGGATTATATTTATTGATGACCGGGTAATTTTTTAAACCCCTCGGGTTTTTTCATAATTTTGTATTGTCATCCAAACTACGTACGCCTGCAAAGTTTCAAGTCTATTGGATAGTTAGAAGTGGGTTAAAATTCAGTTTCTAGATTTGAACCAAAGATACAAGAAACAGAGGATCGAAGCTGAAGAAAATCATTTAATAACTGAATAAAATCATTTAATAACTGAATAAAATCGTTTAAAAATGGCAACGCGTGGTCCCGTTATCTACTCCAGTTTATTTCCTACGACTTCGTTTCCCAGTTCTTTTTTTCATCCTAGTATTTACACTATATATGGCAGTCAATTTTATTTATTAACTCTGAAACAGGAGAATAAGATCAATTAAAGGGTAAGGGGAAAACAGGGAATGTCTATTTTCAGTGAATCTGCGGTGTGTAACTTGTTGATGGCAAGTATACTTTGTTGGTGGCAACTGGGACGGCAGAACTGTAAAATCACAAAGGGTATTAAAGTAGAAATGTTCGCATAAGATAACGTTAAAAATTTGGTGTACTGGTTAAAAACAGGAAATGCCCACCCTCCACTGGAACAAATCAAGGAATGTCCTCAGTCTTCCTACTTGCACTATGGAATTCTGATTAGTGTAAGCTTGCACTACGTTTTGATAATATTAATAGAAGTGGAGACTTATCTTGTTACAGTATTCTGCACTTGAAAGTTATTAAAACAATATAAAACAATTATCTTTTTGCTGAGATTTTTTCTGGTGCCTAATTACAGTATAAATTGTTCATGTCATGAACAGTACCGTTGAGTTCATTGAACCGTGTTTCTTTACTAATGAACTAAAATATTAAAACTTGATTTTCTCAATAAAGCAGTTTTGTGACATTCCTTGTTATTCCACCCTTACCCTTCAATTGTGACTTGGCAAATTTGTTCCCAAACGATATTGATGTTCCTTGTAAACCCTTTTCTGTGTTCAAGTGTATAGTCTACACAGTATCACCAAAAACTATTTAAATAAAATTCTTAGTCTACGGAAATTTCTATCCTGCTGTCTTTTTTGTCTCAGACAAACGTACTTTGGGTTTTTCTTTTTGCTCGCTTTGTACCCTAATAATAATAATAATTGTGCTCTTCGAAGTACACCCTAGTTTTAAGTCTGTGAAGTTTGCACTTCCAAGTGCGAATTTTTATAAAATAAAAACAACCTTCCTTTGCCCCAATTTCTCCACGTTTGTGCAGCCAAAATTTTCGTGGAGAATCACATCCCACTTAAAAATCAATGAAAAATGTTCATGGGGGTGCTTATGACAAATTTGTTAATTTTGTCATAACACTTTTCCGAAGGGTGGACAATCGAAAATTTTGGTTGGACAAACGCGGACAAATCGTGGACAAGCGAAGCCTGTTTCTATTTTATAAAAGCTTCCACTTGGAGATGCCAACTTCACAGACCTCCAAGTTCTCTATCACCTGTCAATTTCGAGAATGAAATCTCTGTTATACAACGTGCTGGTAATGTCTTAGACAGTTAGATTCCCCAATTACTCAGAAGAGCTTATTAAGAGAATGATCGAAAAGTAACAGTACTTCTCTACGAGGTTACGTATTCTAGTTACATGATCGTAGCCTGTTCGATCCTCCAGGTCGACGACCCAGGCCCGAAGAAGGCAGCGTTTCTTATTAACTCCGTCAATCCACGGGAGTCGAAAGTCGTGCCCCGTATCAATGTCATTACGAGCGGAGGTGGTATAGTTTCTAAACACAGTCGTGTTACGAGACTGTCATTACAGTGAACTCTCACTGACTCGCGTCTCTACACTTTCGATCGGAACCATTCGCCTCGCCAATATTGGACACTCACGGGTACACCGTCAGCTGCTATTTCCCAAAGCGATAAGAAACGGACTAAGTGCTTTCGCGATAGAACGCGAATGATGTGAGATGTTCCTCGTCCTGGTGTTTGCTTAAAAGGGTACAGAGGAAGGCGCTGTCTCCTGAGAATTGATTAAACGAACCGCGCGAAGATGGTTTAAGGTGTTCCGTGTGCTGGGCGCCAGCACGCGGCGCGTGTATGTCGAATGGCTTTTACTCTGTGATTAGAAAGGTTAAATGGAAGTCTAAGAAAGTAACGAATTGAAAGGCTGCGGAGTCTGGACTCGATTTCAGGCAATGATGCACACTGTTCTAGATGGAGCACTGTAAATGGAAGTGGGATTCCAGAAAGTCTGAAGATCGATCAGATGGTGAATGTAGAGTAGTGGTGTAAAGAAAGTTTGACACTCATATTTGTCCATGACCGCATAACAAAGTTGATACTAGGCTTGAACAGGGATGGATTCGTATGTAGACTAAGCAGGCTGCAGCCTAGGGCGGCGGGTTTTGGTTGAAAGAAATTGGAAAAGGTTTAACCCTCGTCAGGCGGTACAATTGTAACTTTTGCGTTTTTGAATTACGATAACTTTTTTTCGAGAAGCCGTGGAGGGCTGATGTTTCGTGATATCTGTGAATATTTGGTGTAGACTATATAGACCAAATTTCAGAGTAATATCTCTACCCCCTTCCGAGATACGGGGTCGAGTCGAGGGTTGCATCCGTAACAGTGGCATAGGCACAATTGCGCCCTCATATATATTTTGTATGAAGATAATGCAAGAAAAAAGGAATACGATTATTTTTTAACGATAATGCTACTTTATTATAAAAAAGTACAAAATAGATCATTTACAATGTAAATAAACACAATAACATGTAAATTAAACATTACATGTAAATTTTACATTATAAAAGAAAATTTAGGAAATTTTTTTATTGGTTTTCATTGAGACTAAATGTTATTCATTTGTCGTACAAATTGCACCGAAAGTGAGAATAGTCATATTAAATATGTGAGGGTGCAATTGTACCTCTGCCGCCTGTTAATCGTTGTAAATTAGTGCCGCCTGGCGAGGGTTAGATACATTCAGAGAGTGGCTGAATTATTATACTCAAATCATTTTCGTCAATTTTTGGGATCATTTTAAAATGGATTTAATACGATTAAAAAGAAATCTTAAATTGGCTACTAAAGGTTCCGAAAGGAAACTTTCTTAGCTTTCCAAAACATTCATGAAAATTTGTCTACGATCGTGAGTTCGCAAGTTATAGGTGTTCAAAGTGAAAAGTACCTTTTTTGCTTTGATCGCGAATAACTCGGTCAATAAAAATCATACAACGAAACCAAAAAGAAAATTAAATTAAAGAGAAATGTATGCTCTATAAGAGATCTTCGTTGGATTTACCGCAAAAAAATTTTTTTGGCCTGTGCATACGTTCAAACTAGGCAACAATTTTTGAAACTTTGTTTCCTATACTTCATCTTGATAAAACAGTATTATAATGAATAAGAAAAGATTGAGTCCTTGATTCAAAAACTAGAAACTTCAAGCGTTAAAATGCGTTTTTTAAATACTTTTTGCGACCATTTTTCGCAGAGATACAGTCATTCCATCGTTTAAACTTACAAAATCTCAAACTTTTTTGTTTGAGTATAATAATTTGGCCGCCCACTGTACAGAGGCTTCATTTTTCTTTCATGTAGCAAATTAGCATTATCTCATATTGAATTAATTTTAAAATTCCCTCGACTCTTTTAAATTAAAATATTTCATGATATTTCGCGGATAGACGCTTGTTAGCCTAGGGTCGCCGAATCTCAAAAACCGCCACTGGGCTTCAAGTATTAAATTGGCCTCACTGGTTCATTTTATAATTTCCCACCAGAGATGAGAATTTTTTTTATTAAAATAAAAATTTCGAATGACGAATAGAAGTTGAAAAAATTATTCCTCATGCGTTGAATAAAGTTAACTCGAATTTTCGAACCTCGAATAACGAAGAAAGTTAAAGTAACTTTTATTCGATCCATTATGTAAATAATTGTTTATTTAGTTACTGCCCCACTCTGCCCCCCTAATCTATAGGATATAAATTCTAAAATACAATTTTTTTTAGTGGAACTCTCTTCCTTCCATTACCATTCAGAGTTTAAACTTTTGACTTTTAAACGGTACCACGAAAAATCAGATACTCGTTCAGGGATTACGACACATTTACATAACAGTCTGCAGGATGATAGCTGGGTCGTCGAAAAACCAGTTGATGCCCCGAAGTGGAAAGCTGAAAATGACGTCTTGCCACGGAGGTTAATAAGAGCGTGTACCGAGATTCGCAGCTTGGAATCCCAGGGAACGGTGTTTGGTAGCGGAATCGTTGAGCGGAGGGTTTTACAAGCGCGTAATTGCTATTACTACTTTTTACGATGCGTGTTCAAGTTACATACGTATCGTGCTCGCGTTGCAGTTGGTTTGCGTGCTGGAACCACCTCTTGCACTTTCGCGGCGGCCGAAGTGATGATACTATTGAAAACACGCGACGCGAGGCTTCCCCTTACTGAAAATCTCCGCCCCGCCTTCGCGGTCTTTGCACTCGAGGTGGACGCGGTTCCTGCGATTTTCCACGCGTGGAAAATTTCTCTCGGCTGGCTTGATGGCTTTCTTGTGCCCGCCCCGATGGACATTGAAAGATGGAGGACGGAAGTTAGGGCTATTCTGCTGGTCTTGTGGATTGTGATTATATCCTGTAATTACTATTACATTCTACACTTTATTTCTATACTTTATTTATTATTATAGATTTTATTATTACACATTTCCATAGGCACATATTAACCCTAACTCCTATTTCATAGGTACCTCTCCTCGCCCTTGAGGGGTCTTCCTAATGTGACGGCTAAAAAAAAGTTAATTGTTCGAGAAGTAAAAAAAGAAATTGCACGTATCATTTTGCACGTTTGCTACTTTATTCTATCACCTTTTAAGACTATAAAAATAAGAGCATCGTGAAGAGAACAATATCCTTACGGATGCCAGACTTGATTGCCAATAAAAAGATTAAAAAGAAATTAAAAGCGACTTCAAAAAAATAAAAATTCACTAAAAAGTAAAAAAATAATTTTGTCTCAGACACAAGCATATTTTAGTAGGTAACAGTTTACACTAAAACATGAGTTCATATTTTCTGAAGAAAAATACTAAATGGAATAAAGATTTATAAGTTGGTACCAGCTTTTAAAAGATTTTTGTGCGGATATTATTTATTTATTTTTTTTTCATTCGGTAAGGTATGCAATCTATTTTATTGTGTTATACTTTTGTAAATCCATAAATATTAAGGAAACTGAAAATTTTTAAAATAAGTACAAATATTTATTTACTATTATAATTATATATTTTTCTGAAAATTCGAAAATCGATTTTTGGGGAATAATAGAATTTGAAAACCGTTTTTTACAAAAGCCGATTTTTGTATATATTTTTACAAAAGTCGGTTTTTGTATAAACTCTATTACCAATCTCTTCGAATTTTGTGTTTGAGATAACTACTTTCTCTTTCATTTCGATTCTTATCTACTCTTCCTATCCTCCTTTTTACCCCAACTTCCAAATCCCTACACATTCCTTTTTACCTCATTTCCCCTAAACCTTCCACCATTTCTCACCTATTCCCCCAATCACCAAAAATTTCTTTTAACATTTCTCCTATTGCCCTTCCATTGCCTACCCCACTACTAAATTCATGCCACAACCATCTCCAGTACCACTTTCCGCTTTCCCCGCGACCAGCCGCCACAGTTGATCCCACTATCGACTCTCGAATTCATCCAACTTAACAAAAGTTCCACTTTACACGACATTTACAAAGAAAAGTCAGGCAGGTCGCGTTAATCGCAGCCAGGATCCGTTGCAGCCTTCGAGTATCAGACGATCTGACCCTCTGACCTGTTTAGCGCGGTAACACGCGCGCGTGCGCACGCTCCGCGGCGCCGGGGCTGTATCCGACGCTCGTGAAATTCAAATGGGATAAGAATAATGCGGGGCCCACTATACAGAGCAATCGGGTTTCCAGATATCCGGTCCTCATTATGCACGACGATATACATCCTCTCTCTAGCGCGCCGCGTTCCACGATCCGCGCGCTAACACATTCCACGGGCCTTACAGTTCCCCCGTGCCCGTTTGTCGTTGACGCTGCCTCGTCGTCTCGCGACCGATACCGTTCGTTTCTCGTTTTCTTTTATCTGGACACGCGCTCGTTTCTCCCTGGCCACGATTGTCAGTGGACGTCGAAGCGGTTTCACTGGGGAACAGAATAGGTTTCTCCGTTGGAGAACACGTACGCGTGCGTTAATCGGCGGCACGTTGCGTGTTTCTGTCAGGGTGTTTCTGTCTGGAGTAGACCGATTTTTTAATTGTTTCGTTCTCACATCGAAATGCTTGCTCCAGCTCCGCTTCATGCTCGGAGCTTCACAGCTTTTAGGCAACGCCACACAGTGGGACAAACGGCACTTTTCGTGTTAAAATCGTAGAATTTTTGATAGAAATAAGGTAGCGGGATGGATGTTTCTCGAGGTTAAAGCTAAGTTGCAAAATAAGAGAGAAATATTGAAATACTGATACTACCGTCCTTAGTTAAACTGTCCTATCTAGCACTTTTTCGTTTTTTAGATATGTTGAAATATTTTAAGTTCCACACGTCTTTTACCTTTTAAGTAAAGTTAGAAAACTCTACGTGCTTCCTAAAGATTTATAAATAGTCTAATGTATTTAACCTAACTTCTTTCAAAATGATTAAAATCTCTTATCGAAAACAGTTAATTACTTGGTACGTTAATAATACATTCCCTACTGGTACATCTATTACAAAAAGTTATATTAGGCTATTACAAAATAATGACAACATTTTTTCATTTGAATGAAGGAAAATAAGGATGGTACAAAGTAAATGATAAAACTTCAGTTTTCTCGGTTGTTTCAAAATGCTAGATAGGACATCTTAACTAAAGAGGGCAGGATAAACAAGTTTTGACTTTGAAAATCTGTCAAAAGAATCCTGAAGGGCAAGACAAATTCTGCGAGCAGATTTCAATTCGGAGCACCAAAATCTGTGGGAATGTATAATATGTCAAGGAAGAACTTCAACCGCACATTATAACGGATAAACAGTAATTTTCTTCTAAAATGTCAACTTCCACATAGATTTTCAAGGTGAAAAATGGTTTTTCATAGTGCTTCACTATTTTTCCCTTATTCTACAACATCTTAGCTTCAACCTCGAAAAAGATTCATCCTTCTATCTTTTTTCTACCAAAAGTTCTACGATTTTGGCGCAAACAAGTGTAGTTTATCCCACTTTGCGCCGGTACGGTAATGATTGGCCACTTAAGTAAGAGTGTCACATAAATAATGAATTATAAATGTGAATTTAGTAAATTTGAAATGGAAATCAATATAAATAAGTACGAAAAATCCCTAATAATCTAAAAATAAATAGAGTTTATAAAAAAAAATCAAGAATATATAAAAATATACAAAAAATGTGTTTTCTACGAAGAAATATAGTTATTGGCATGGTCAAGACAGTAATTGTCCAATCGGTTCGACAGTGATTGGCCGGTATTTGATACATAATATAACCTAAGAGAAAATGTTACCTGATTTGGTGATAGAAATAAGATTAAAATTATTCAATAAAACTGAAAATATTTTATTATGTATGTATTTGCTGTGTTTGTTTCTGTTTTTAACACGGGGATAATTACTGTTTCACCATTAACATGGTTAAAAAAACAGTCACTGGCCGCCTGGCCATTTACTATATTTCAACATTATTCATATGACAGTTGTTGGCCCCCTGTATTTTTCATAATATATGTATAATTTTAACAAATAAATAATTCTTTTATAAAGTTTCACCTTTTATTTATCGATATATACCGAATATGAGAGATATACATATCATAAATACATTAAACTATTCGCAAACTGTTAACTGTACTGTTATGGTTTTTGGATTAAATCGCTGTAATTTCCAAGTTTCAAAGCGGAGTCATCCTATTTGCTTTTATATATAATCACAGTATATAATGAGTAGAGAAATATTAATTACATCCGAAGCAAGAAAGTACAAAAAATATGAATATGTTCATTAAAAAATGGCATAACATTGGTATTTCTTTATATTCATTTATTTCTCCAAATAAGGCCAATCACTGTCAGGTGGCCAACCACTGTACTCTTTACTCCTATATGTTTGCCTTCTTGCCGCCCACGCTCGTGTTGGCCCCGGGCTTCGCGCCACTACAATTTAATATTTTTTCAATGATGAAAAATTGAGAATTGGTATTTAAAAGAATTCCATTCATCTGCTTTTATAAAAAGAATTCAAACAAAAAAATCTGGGACAGTGGAACAGTAAACATTTTCCGTGCTGCGGGCAAAAACCTCACTGCTCCGCGCTCCAGCTCCGAGCTCCGCTCCAACGCTCTGCTTTCTGTAGAGTTTTGAAGAGAGTATTTTGACTCGCCGGGCGTAGCACGCTTGGAGCTATCGACTTGTTCCAGTGCTATGGCCTTTCCACGGGGGACACTCCTGTGATGCATGACTGATATCTTGGGTATATTCAGCTGGTAGCGATAGAGGTAGTTTGCAAAAGATTGGAGATAGGAAGTACAGTAGTGGTCAAAAGAAAGCGTGAACTGTGGAGAGTAACAGAAACATGATAGTTCCATTAGAAAGATTTGTATCTTGAAATTTATGTCCCACAGATGAGGGAATTGCCCAGAATAGATTGGTGATATCAATATATTTTTTTTTGTTTTAAGGTCGCATCCACTCCGTGGTTATTAGCGACCATAGTCAGTGGTTATTTTATATTTCGAAATATAGATTTAGTCTATGGATAAGGTCGAGTGCTTTCTTGAGGTTTTTGCTGCTTTTAATTTTTTTTTTTTCATATTATTGGGTAGTTGGAGCTGCTTTCTGGTGTCTTCTGTGTTCCTGCAGTCTAATAGGATGTATTTGATGGTTAAATTTTGCTGGCAAGTTTCACAGCATGGTCGTATTTATTTCCTGAATATCTATTCGTGTGTAATTTTAGTGTGGCGAATCATTAGTCTGTTTAGTACTACTTGGTCTTTTTTGTGAATTTGGTTGTCGCATGGTTTGTACAGAAGTCATCCGTAATACCACAGATTTTGGATGGTATGTCTTTATTCCATTTTTCCTGCCATTTCTGCTTGATACGATTATTTGGATGACATCAATATATTGTTATACGTAAAGCGTGGTATTAATTTTGTTATGCAGACATGTAAAACATGAGTTTTAAAATATCTTTTGACCGCCACTGTGAACTAAAATTTTTCACAGGTAAAATTTTTTTCAAGGTTTTTTCGGGGCACCCTCCAGAATAGTTCCAAATAATTAAAAAAAAATCGTGTAAAGTTTGAGCTCGATCGGATAACGGGAAAGGGTGCCCCTGGGCCCTTAAACATTTAAATCATTATTTAACAGCTCGCGAAGTCGATTTTATATAATATCCTCCAAGTTATTGATTAAATAAAAAAATATGTCAAACAAAAGTTGTAGATCAGGGCAAGGAGCATCTTTTATGTTGTATTACTTTTTCTTGTGCGACGAACGGTTTTCGAAAAAAGTCCGAAGAACTAAAAAAAAACTTTTTTCCCTAAAATTTTGAAAGTTTAAATGCTTCTAGAACACTTCTTATTTATGAAGGGGAACAAAAAAGGGCATTTTTATTTTCGAGGACTATTTTTTAAACATTTAAGGAGGAAGTATATACCGAAATATGCGAAAAAGATAAAATTTTTTTTTACTTATTTTCAGTGTTTGATATGTGATGAATGTTTCCTGAAAATTTGGGACCGAAATTCGCAAAAATATCAAAGATATAGACTCAAATTTGGGACCGAAATTTTCAGGAAACATTCATGACATATCAAACATTGAAAACAAGTAAAAAAAATTGTTTATCTTTTTCGCATATTTCGGTATATGCTCCCCCCTTAAATGTTTAAAAAATAGTCCTCGAAAATAAAAATGCCATTTTTTTGTTCGCCTTCATAAATAAAAAGTGTTATAGAAGCATTTAAACTTTCAAAATTTGAGGAAACAGAAGTTTTTTTTAGTTCTCCGGACTTTTTTTCGAAAACCGTTTGTCGCACAAGAAAAAGTAATACAACCTAAAAGATGCTCCTCGTCCGGATCTACAACTTTTGTTTGACATATTTTTTTATTTAATCAATAACTTGGAGGATATTATATAAAATCGACTTCGCTTGCTGTTAAATAATGATTTAAATGTTTAAGGGCCCAGGGGCACCTTTTCGCGTTATCCGATCGAGCTCAAACTTTACACAGATTTTTTTTTAATTATTTGGAACTATTCTGGAGGGTTCCCCGGAAAAAACCTTGAAAAAAATTTTTACCAAGTGTAAATAAGAGCCACCCCAATGTGAACGTGTCCGAAAATACATAGGTACTATGTTGTGTGCCATAAATGAGTTTAGTGGCACAAGTGTTTAAGTGAGACATTGTAGGAGGAGGATGAAAGGTACTGTATACTGGGTGAACCAATAAGAGTTACCATTTTTAGATGCCCTAAGCACTTGAAAGACTTTGAGACTTTTCCCTTATACAGGGTGGTCACTTCAACGCGATGTACGATTTCTTAGGCATTTCTGATAATTCGTCTAAAAAGTGTTTTTAAAATTCAGAAAATTTCTACGATGCCCCCCTAAGTACGTGGATATTTTGGTTATTAGTTAACCCAGCGCTGCCACCTTAAATACCTTCAAAATCATGGAAATAAGTGAGGAATCGCTCGTACGCGACTTCACCTGCAAAAAAATGTTATTGCCCCTTTTATACCACACAATTTTTATTCGAAATATTTTTCCCTTACTTCCATGGTTCCGGAAGTATTCAAATGGCAATTCTAATTGGTCCACCCTGTATATTGCGAGAAGATTAATTCTATATTCTCACGGGTTAAATTTCGGTGTGGCACGACGTTGAATAGAACAGTAATGGCCGTTTCTGCGTCGCGCGGAAATTATTGCAACAGAAAGCTCATCCTGGCGCGTTCGCGTGTAATTAGCTCGAATTTCATTGTACAACGGTGTTTTAATGATGCTCAGAGCCTTCAGAAACAGCTGTAATTGTCAACGACGGGCACGACTGGGCGAGGAATATAATCGATTTTAAAAACCATCGTGTGCTCGGATAGAAACGTTTCCCTTAATGAAATAGGGGCTTGCAATATCAGGGTATTAAAAATTCTCCATCTTCGTATAAATTAATTTCGCCATCCTGTGATTGACTTCTCGCAGATTAGTTTCTCGTTGGTCGGTATGATTTGTTGCACCAGTAGGTCGTGGAGAAGAAATTCACGGCTTCAGTTGCGAACTCTCAAGTTCTCCTTTAATGAGACAAAAATTATAAAAGTGAAACGCACAGGTGTACGTGAATTCAAGTTTAGATTTGCATTGGCGTTGAATTATTCATTATTTTATTTACATCCTGCTTCCAGTCCACCTTTTACCCCGTTAGTATTGTTAGTCGAATTAGCCGACTTTTCCAACAACCCAGTGCAGCACTTTCGACACGGAAGCATCCGACGATAGTTAAAAGCTCCAACAAATCGGAAAATAATGGCGACACACGAAAAACTCCAGTTACGTCAACTCTAAACCTGAATAACGTAATCGTCACACAGATCCTGCTCTGTTTCTTTCAAACAAAAAGAACGTTGTCCTCGGGACCCGGTTCTACTGCATCCGGGACGTGGTAGAAGAATTAGTTTACTGGAATTTCCGGTTTCAGCGCCGACAATTTTGCAGGATAATCGTCCTACGCTCTTATTGGTCTCCGATCACACTGTAATACGTGTCTAAATACGAGAAAAAGACAACTAACTGCACTTTTAGAGGCTGCAAAGAAACAGGGAAGATTCTGTGGGGATAGAAATATAGCGTGTTTACACATTTCTGTCACAAAGTTGCATACTTTGAAATGCGTTTTCTCAATAAATATTAACTGTATTCACAAGTCTGTTGCATCACTGTTCATCTTGGCAAAGGGGACGGTTTTACAGTTTTTTTTTTTTTTTAAATAATATATATATTAAATTCTAATACCACTGCCGTGGTGCACGCAGAGGAGGCCCGGAGACCCTGACCTCCCCCCCCCCCCCCCCTGCAAAGAGAGAAACAAAGTATCAACGAGCCGCGCGTCGTCTGTCTCGGCCCCCCTCCCTCAAAAATAAAATTCTGAGTGCGCCACTGTACCACTGACTCACTGACTCACTCATCACGATTTCTTTGGAGTCACTAATCCATGAAAAGTAGGTAGATTCCTAGCCTCTAGGTGGTCGATAAGAAATCTTTTTACAAACTCCTTCCCCTTCACCGAAAAAATATATATAACCCTGGCAACGCCGAGAACTTTAAGCTACTTAGTATTTTATATAATACAAGATCTAAAATAATATAAGAAGAAATGTTTCTACTATAAACTCAGTGAGCCCACTGAAGTGGTTACTTTGAAACTTTCTTGACACCTTTTCTCAGGTCACCAGCTGTTAAATAATATATTCATATAGCGATTCTACTTTACATTAGGGGAGAGTTGCCAATATCGTACTGGTCACCTAAATCGTACCTCATCAATTTCTCAGTAATTAATGAATGTAAATGACATCTGATAAAAAAATATCAAGTAAATGCGAAATAAGAAATAGAAGCAAAACCTTTTGAGCTTACACCCTATTTTGTGCGTGCTATAAACATTTAAAAAGTCAGGTATGATTGATGTAATTTTTTACCAGTTTATTTTAGCTGATAATAATCAAACAATGCAATTTTTGTACTGTATTATTGTATTTTTCTAAAAACGAGTTTAATGTAGAATATTTTACATACATTTTAAGTATATATTACATTGATTATAAAGTTTAAATTGATATTTATAAATAAATTCATCATGTTTTCTAAAGTGTACCACTACAATCGTACCAGTAGGATTTGATAACTCGTATGTTAGGGTAAATCCGGGAGACGCGGTCGACCTAATATAAAATGGCTATTAAACCTGATACAGATATTACTTATTTTATCAGAACAAACCTAATATGTTCAGAATTTTATGCTGATTCAGAAAAACTGGTCGATATTTGCTTTAAGGCAATATTTACTGTAAATCGGGTTGAAAACTGAAGTCATGACATCTGACCACCTCTCCCGAGGTGCCGGGAGAAATGGTTTTCGTCGTTGGCAGAGACCACTCACATAATTATTCATGGAAAAATAACAAAGAAAGCAAAATTATTTATGAGTGAATAAAACTACAGATTCATTGATATTTAATTTGTTTACGCTAAACAAGTAAAGAACACGTCAAAGATAAAGCGAACTACCTACCGGCGATTAGCAAGGCAAATGAATACAAAAGTGAATAAATAAAATAAATAAACAATAATAATAATAAAATAAAGATAAAAAATAAAAATATAAAGAAAAATAATAAAAAAAATCATAACTCGACCATCTCTCCTTTCTGCAACGAGCGATGGTCTCCTCGTTAGTTTTGAAAGGAAGAGTTAATATGGCTAAATACTTTGGCTGTATTGTCTCTCAATATCTCTACTATCTTATTATTCCCAAACATTAAACGAAAATAAACTTAGAAGTATATTTTAGATACGATTCTGTACAACGTTGTTTAACAAAAGAGGTTAAATGTAACCTCAATTTACCTTTTACAGCCTGTAAATCTAGAAAAACACAGAAGGAACCGAAGTGACGCTATTCATTCA
Source organism: Andrena hattorfiana (assembly GCA_944738655.2). Classification (NCBI taxonomy): domain Eukaryota; kingdom Metazoa; phylum Arthropoda; class Insecta; order Hymenoptera; family Andrenidae; genus Andrena; species Andrena hattorfiana. Next base: position 64,673,683 of record OX122891.2, on the reverse strand, counting down.
ATTGTTTTGCTTCTAGAGAAGTAATTGGTCTGCATTTTAACCCGTTTTTACGTATAGAGTCTGAAATATAGCTACTCGACCAACTCTCCGGCCCATATATCACATACATAGGTTATTGCGGTCTGGTGCGATCCATATACATAATAATCATTACTTTATGTTGAATATTTTATTCTTTATTTGTTATTGATACTATTTTTCGTGCAGGTACGATTTTGGAAACCGAGGGGTACGATTTAGGAGACCGGTTGTTTAAATCGTACCTTTTACAGTATGTGACAAAAAGATTAGTAACAAATTAATTTGTTCCGAACAAAAGGCTAAGCACATAATAGTAGGTGTCTAAAAGATCAAGCTACAATATCCAATAGTCATTTGCGTTCAAGTTAGTACCAAATATGAAATATAACGTAAAATGTCTTAAGTAGTACGATGTAGGCAACCCTCCCCTAAATTAATTCCAATCCCATCTATTCTCTCGATTCCTATGCCCATTTCACCAATTTCTATTTCAATTTCTTTTACTTTCCCCAATTTCCTCATTCATTTCTCTCATTTGCAAAGGCATCAGAGATTCTATCATCTCTGTTCTTATTACCATCGCAATTAATCGACGGAGGTTCTTCTTCACGAGGACGTCCGTGATTTTCACGCGCGTGCGAGTCAGCGACAGGGGCCTTCCACTTTTTCCTTTTCCTCGTAGTGCACGAAGCAAGGCGTGTATACATTGCGGTCTTAATTACTCGTTCCATAAGGCCGCAAGCCGCGCGGCGCGCGCCGAGAAACGCGAGTGCCTGTGCTCTGCCAGCGAGCGCATCCTTTGAGAGAAGTCTCGCGTCCTCTGGACGACGGTCGTTCTGTCACGGCCGACGTGAGATCGCTTCCTCGCGGCGAAACCAGGTCGCACGTGAAGCATCTCCGTGAACAAGGATGATCAATTGCGAGACAGATGACTCTGCCATGCCCTGGTTCCCCTGGCGCTGACAACCCACATGACAGACGACTCGTGACACCTCGGCTCGAGGAAAGGTCTCTGACTATCATCCATTCCACTCATTTCGTAAAGTCTGCTGAGTGAGATTGTTGTATCTATGTGGAAAATATAAATCAAGAAATATCGATTTCGTGACAAAGCGTGTATAAATATTCCTGAACAGAGTACTGCGCTGGTTTCGATTACGTTTGCAGATAGATAGAGTAGGTGTCCCTATTACGGTGCTTTGACGCCGAGTTGATCACGAATGAATTAATTACTGACTTCTTTTACTCTCATTTTGCCGGATGAAAATTTATATTATTTTGTTTTTAACTTTTTTATTTATTAAGGCATTTTCTCGGGTTAAAAATCTTAATTTTTTCATGTTTTTTAATTTAAAGGAAAATACAGGTTTTGTCCCAATTACGGTGCCCTGAAAAGTGCATTGTTCGTATTACGGTGCGCTTTGTTAATAACGATTGTGCGGTTAGGTTATGTTTTTGAACTTCGAACTGTTCCATACATTTTCTTCTGTACGAGAGATATTTTTATGTAATTTCAATACGATCTTTGCATTACAAAAGCAAATTATGCGAATATAAATTTCTGTTCACACGTTCTGAGAAACGAAAATAAGGTTAGGTTTAGCAGTTACAGAGGGAGTGAGTGGGCACTGGGGGGCACATTCATTGGCACCACGGACAAGCAATAAAATCCAGTCCCTGTTAGTGGCTTCACTTTAAAAAATACGAAAACGTTTCAAAAGTGCTCGTTTTGCTAGTTGTTCATAAAATTAGAAGCTTTTATGATATAATTACCACTTTGCATAAGTACAAGTCATCCTAATTATCAATTTATTGGCCCCTGTAAAGTAGGCGTTCCTTACTTTTTACAATTAAAATCCATTAAATCTTTATGTGCATTTTTAAAAAAATTTTTACTATGCTTCAATTGTTTAAAAATTCAACTTTCTCGTTTGTAAAACATGCATTAATAGTTTAACTTAATTAAAAAAAATCTTTAAATATAAATGGTGTTCGTCAGCAGATAATGAAAAATGAAATAGTTGATTCTACGTGATAAAATAAGACAAAAATCACGAATAACGAAATTGGAAAGAAGCTTTGTTTTCGGTTATTAGTGTTGCAAAATTCGGGTCAGGAGCGCCTGAGGCATGGCAATTCGGCGATCAGCGCTGCGCGTTGCATCAACGAATGGGAAATGGTCGATTAACACCACCGATTGCATTTCTTCGGGACGTATGTTTCATTCTGATTTTCTTTTCCAGGACTATCGAGTTGATCGCTCTGATAGCGATTTCCAGCACCCTCTTCCTCTTCCTGCACACGAGAGAGCTGCACTCGCGTCTGCGAAAAATGGAGGTCCGCCTTCAGCCCGGGGAAGATGAGATGCTGTCGGCGAATCAGCTCTCGTTCGGTGAGTTTTCACGTTTACCCCAACTCTGCGAACTTTCTAGATGGATACCGCGTTTTCTGTGCAATTTACAGGCCGAAACGCGATACTCTCTTCAGCCCTATTACCGTTAAATACTCTAGCTCAACGCATCCGCTGCACAGCTTCGCGTTAAGCGATGAATACAGGGTGTTTCAATAATTCAATTGCAGTGAGCCTTTTTAATTCAAATTTCTCTTTATCCCGGGAAGAAAATTTTGTAGCTCTTTCTGACGGTGTACACGGCGGAGTCACTCGAGGCTTTTAAATATGATTATCTTTAGGAATCTCTTGCTAATAAAATTAATTTTTGCACGAGACAGTTGTCCAAATAATAGTCAGACACCACTTCAATCCAATATCACTGCAGCTATATTCCTCTGTAACTTTTGATTCCTGCATTATTCTAAAAATTGTTTCTAGCAAAAGTTATAGAAATTAATGTGGACTTTAAAAGAGTATAAATTTCGCATGTTGTTTTTTTGATGCAATAGAAACAGCTGTTTTCATACCATGAAAATTACTAAAAAAAATCACGTTGGTGTTCTCAAGATATTCTAAATTAATTCTTTGTAAGAGAATAACCGAGACAACCTGTACACCGCGCAGGTGTAGATATTTTATCGAGGACGCCCCGAAGCACCTGAAATCGGTTGGAAAGTTGCTGCAACAAATTCCCCGCCGCAAAAAGTGGTCGCATCGTAATTATTTCAGCTACGGGGCAAACGCTGCAGCTATAAGAGGAATTTCAATGCTCCACGCGAGGCAGAAATTACTCGAGGAGCATCGGCTATCGCATAGCGGAAGCTAATATCTTTACTCGATCGTGACAAATCGCGTGATCCATCGGAACCGCTCGAAATCGTGCGGATTTATCGCTGAGTCGGCTCTCGTGCGAGGTAAAACAGGTCGCAGGATGATTATGAACCGTTACCCCCGTTCCAAACTGGGTTTAATCCTGCATCATCGATATCCATTATCTCGAAACTCGCCCCCTCCAAAAATACTTCTATTCCCTTGTAACGGTAACGATCTCAAACCGTGACCATCGTTAATTCTACTTTAATTTAAGTGCCCCCATTGTCCTGCAATATACTTCTTGGATTCTTCAAAAAACACTCTTGCTCCTCGTGCTCAATTAAAACTTCCTGCAGTCACCCATTAACGAGGAGCATTTCAACGAACTGCGAGGCGGTTTCGATGTAATTAAATGGAGAAGAAAAATTTTAGCGAACCGTGCGGAAGGAAATTCCTTAAATTGGCTCGGGGAATGGAAGCACAATGAACTGGCGCATATACCGTCTACCACACACACACACACACTGGTGCACTTATTCTCTAAGGGGTATCCAACTTCCCGGTTGAAGAAGGTCAAGGTGTGAGAGTGAACGCAGCAAGCACTCGTTCACGACGCCGTCTGAGGCGGATTTCGCGTCTGTGCCACGCGTATATATGTGTATCATTAGATTATTATCATTCCAGCGGGTAGTATTTCGCGTTGGCGAGATACGTAACGGTATCAGGGCCCCCCTCGTTTGTCCGCAACACGCTAATTAGCTTATCCTTCGCGTATCGTTCCGCTCCCCCCTGACGCGACCAAGATTTCCAATTTGTTGTGGCGTATTTCGCAATTAAACTCGCCGATAGAATTTGCCCCGCAATTGGGTACACAGTTATTTAATATCGTAGATAGCTGAGACAAGTTGCGAGCCTCCTCGGCGAATATGGAGGGAGGACTGTTGAATAGGAAGGTTCTGGTGCGAAAAGGAATTCTTTCTTTAATGACGAGGATGCTTGAGTCTGATGCTGATGATATTGTTTAATGTAAATTAAATTTAATGCGAGGCGAGATGTAGCGTAAGAATAATATTCATTAATGTTTTGAGCAAGCAGTCACTTGACTAGGGACGCTATTCAACTGATGATGGGATCACACAGATTTTTTGTATGGATCGAAAGTATACCTATGTCATGAAGGTCTCAAAAGTGTAAATTAAAGATGTTACCAGAAGCTGGTGTGACCTTGCGAGATCAATAAAGGCGGAAGAGAGGAAAGAAGAAAAGTTAGGGAAAGAGAATAACTTATCCGTCTGTTCAAAATTAATTTTACGTATAGAGTCTGAAACATAGCGACTCGACCAACTCTCCGGCTCGACCGCGTCTCCCGGATTTACCCTATCTATATTATATAAAATGATAGATAATAATTAGAAAAAATTAATGATAATAAATTATAATACTAATGAAATCATCGCAGTGGGTAATTAACCATTACATTTATGCTAATTTTGTCGATAAGGGGGTTTAAAAAAGTGATTGAAGCAATAATAATTTTCACAATGACTGCAACGAGTCTAATCGGGCCGCTGCGAAGACTGATCGATGCTGTCTCGATGGTCGAGGTATGAATGAAACAGTGTTCGCTCGTTGCAGTCATTGTGAAAATTATTACTGCTTCAATTAATTTTTTAAACCTCCTTATCGACAAAATTAGCATAAATGTAATGGTTATTTACCCACTGCGATGATTTCATTAGCATCATCATTATTTTTTTCTAATTATTATCTATCATCCATTTATTATAATATATTTTTATATAATAAAGATAATTCATTTTAAACAGATGATTTTGTCAGTCTCTTTCCTCCACTTTTCTGCTTTTCTGCACTCAAGGTCAGACCTGTTGGTACCATCTTTAATTTATATTTTTGTGACATTTGTGACATATACTTTCGATCTATATAAAAAATCTGTAATTCTCTACGATTCCATCATGAGTTGAATAGTGTTCCTTGTGAGTAAGGAGTAAATATTTTTCACCCACACACTTTCTGGTTCTCGAAAGTGTATGTAGAATTGTAAATTGTTAGCTGCTTGGTATTTGTTACATAATGGTGTACACTTCTGTCATAATTAATACTGATGAAGTCAGTATTTACTTGGGTGAACTACGATAGGTAGCTTCTAGATGGATGATGTACTGATTGGTGAAAGCGTTTGACTTCTTCCTTTGAGTAATCTATCCGATAGGTCCTTTGTTCGATAATAGGTGAATCAGTAAAAATGTTTGAATTGAACTGCATTTATTCGAACGTGCCAATGAACAAGATAAATAATTTGGATAATTGACACGTTCGAATATTAGACGCCACTGTCTCCTCTTTCCCGTTTCAAGTAGCAGGAGCTAAAAAAATCAGTTTTTGCAAAATGTCCAATAGTGAATATTGTCCTTCACGCTGTATAGACATTCACCTATGCTTCTCCGTTCGGTTTAAACTGATATAAAATGAAGATAAACGTAATTTAAGATATAATGAGGGTTGCAATAAAGATGTTAAAAGGGATAGAATGGAGATCACGAAATAGCTTGGGGTCATAAATATTAATAATTGTATAAGCGTTGTGTGCAGTGCACTGAAATGCTCCCGACGATCCTCCATCGCGATAACAGCTACTGCGCAATTTATATAATTAGAAATATTCCAAGTACGTGTAAGAAAGTGCGTGATTCCCGGGAATATTGAAAATCGAAAGTGTAAGGCAGGGAGACGTTGATGAATTAGTATTCTTATTTCCATTAAAGGGAGTGCTGTGCATCTACTACGATGCGCATAATTCCCTGGGGCCTACACATACGTATATACCTCCTACATAAATAACGAGCCTTTGAACCCGTCGTGAAAAGAATTACGACTTTAGGTGCTCGAAATCTAGGGCGCCATATTTCAAAAAATGACATCTTATAGCATAACCCGGAATTTCAAAAAATTCTGAAACTTTGTGAATATGTAGGGAATTTCCTCCTGACTACAACGCAATTTTTGTTTGCTGCCCAAATTCACTCTAAGGGAGTGGAATTGACCCCTGAAAATCCGGTTATTTTCCGAATTTGTTTTATAACTCGTGAACTGTAAAATAATTTTTCTCAAATGATAGTTCTAACTAAAAGAAGTAACTTTTGTCTTGAAACTTTTTTTTCTATCCCTTACAGTTAACGAGTTATAACAGAAAATCGTAAAATAGCTGAATTTTCAGGGGTTAATTTCACCCCCTTCGAATGAATTTAGGCAGCACACAAAATTGCGTTGCGATCAGGAGGAAATCCCCTACATATTTACAAAGTTTAAGAATTTGGTGAATTTCCGAGTTCTGGATCTTCCGTTGTTAGTTAGTTTCACTTCTTGGCTGGTCCTCCAATCTTCATTCAAGCCACAGAACTTTAAGAAATCTTGCTAGGTAAGGAGAAGGCTGAATTGTGTTATTAAAGAGGAAAAGATCAATTATACACCATCTAATTAGAAGTTTCAAGGGAATTACATAGAATGAAAGAAATTTCTATAATTATTTAAAAAAAATTATTCACTCCGCGGGAGAATTACATTTATTCAGAACTGTAATGATTCGTTTGCCTCTTACAATCAAAGTAAAAGATTATAAAATGAAAATGACAGAACGATTTCACTCGTAACAGAAATCTCTTTTCGTTACTCGCGGTAGGATGGCGCCTTTCTCGACCCAATTGCGTCCGCCTCGCGACGGACCTTAACTACTGAAATTAATCGTCCACTTTACAACTGTCGCCTCCTCAGCTCTGACTTCTCGTTTCGCGACACTCCCACCGAAGCAGCCAGCCCGACCTTCGAATCTTCTTAAAATGCAATTATTCAAGCGTGTTCCCACCGGGAGAAACTTCGCTATAAATTCCGTTTATCCGTCACTCATTGCAGCTTCTCTTTTAATTACATCGTAAATCATCGCACTGCAGACGGCAGAGATTCGAGATACTCGCAGGAAGGATTTTCGAAATTGAAAGTGAAGGCCTTTTCGATTGACTTTTATGGATCGTTCTCCGCGAATGGGATTCCCAACGCATTCTTACCTCGCGCTGGTTACGTGTAGCGTTCGCACAACCTCGTTAATCGTTTTTCGTGGTAAAATATACGTTTCTTGCGCTCGTAAATAAGTGGGACATGAAAACATACTCTCACTACCGGGCATTACGAGAGAATTTGCGATGATCGGTTGAGGGAGAGTTATTGTGTTAAGAGATATTCTCCTGTGACATGAGATTTTTTAACGTTTTCCAGAAATTCTTTTGTGGAATTTTATTACGGATCAGGCGTGGCAGATTAGGTGTAAGTAGAATTATCTTCACTAGAACTATTTGCAAAACTTTAAACGCGGTTTTCTCGGAACTGTGTTTTAGAAAAGGGTTGCTACGATATTTCAAATTCTACTTGACCGATTGGGCCCATCTTGCGCACACATCTTCGGCAGATGTGTCGCTATCATCCTTAACAGAACTAGGCCAAAATATTTTTCTTGTCTAATTGTTTTTCATTTTATAACCCGAAAAGGACGACGAAAAATCGCAAAAGTCGACATTTAATGTTCAAATTGCAGCCATTTTAACAATTTTGGAAACTTCAATCCAAATCTGCTACCAATGACAGTCATGCCCGTATAATTTAAGAATCTTTTTGGTTTTTTTTTTATTTTGGATGAACAGAATGACCAGAATCGTGGCAACAAATCGACCAATTTTTTTCAAGGTACTCGGTTTTCATGAGCTATGGTGGCATCTTCGTTTCATATTTTCAAACAAAAAAAATTGTATTCATAGTTTAAAATATAATAAATATACAGTAAAAAGTTCAGCATAAAAATCTTTCGTTAAGTCCATAAAAAAATTCCTGAATAAAGTTGCAAAAAATCCCATTGTCGCAGTAGAATACTTTCTTGATTCCTTCACAGAGAAATTAGGTTTATAACGACGGTACAAATTGTTATCCATTATTTCAATATCAATATTCTTCATTGCTTCGTTTTTTGAAATAATTATTTTTATTCAATAACATTCGTTGCTGATTCTTCAAGCGTATTAAAATCTCATGCTATTAGAGAAATTTTATAACAAAATTGAGGGGATATAATTAATAGTACAAAAATTATGTTTGTCTATACGAATGAAATTGAAACGACAGATTTTATAGAAGTAAACACTGTTCAATCTTCGATGCGACTCTCGTGTGATTCTGCTCGATGTCTTTTTATCACATATTATGCTTCGCTCCGGCGGAACGGATGTGTCGCCTCGCTCAGGGAGTTCATATCTCTTGACCCCGTTTCTGCCTTTCCACTTATTGTCAATGAAGGAAGAATCCCTCTTTACTGCGAGTCGAATGCACGGCACTCTCATTAAGGACAATTTGAAAAATGAAATGACGTCGATCGAATCGCGTATGCACCGTTAAGAATAAGTGGTTTCTGAAGTCAAGGAGTAGAAGTGTGGGTTATTTCCACAATTTGTGATCACAAGGGGTGTATCGCACTCCAGGCAATATTTTTCTCCCTCGCCAATATTTTCGTAAATTTTTGGCCTCTAATATTAAAATTTAAAATTTGGTTGATTTTAACAAAAAAAAAATGACTCTTTCCCACAACTATTTTTTCAACCACAATTTTCATCATATCAAAATTTACATTTCCAGAAAAAGACTATTATGGTATTACGAATTTACACTTATCACTCGAAAGTTAAAAGATTCAAAAATACGAAAATGGGAATTGAAGAATGACTCTGGGGTGCAGTGAACCACGACCACGAAGGGTTAATAATTATAATTGCAAGGCTTCTTACAAAGCCAATGCCATTTCATCACAAATAATACAAAACCAAGGCATTTGAAAATCTTTCTAAAAATTCCAATAAAAGTAGTTATTAGAAATGTCCACTATCAAAACACAGGCAAAGCTATAACAAGCATTTCCTTGAAATCTTTCAAAACCAGGAACATCTCATGACCTGCGCCACAGCTTGCATGCAATATCAACCACGAAAGAAAAGTTCGCCAAAACAGAATCCCTCGGGAAAGCTTTGTTTGCTATGTTGATCCAATTTCTGCGCCGTCGGGGCCATCTTGGACCCCGCATGGTTCATTTGCACGCGAGACGTTCCACCTGAGGTGTTTCCACCCGCCAATTAGCGCGACGCACTGTTAGCTTCGCTTTCGTTTCCAGCTGAAACAATTGGCTCCACTGAAAGGCGCCAAGAACAAACGCAGCGCGTAAGGAAAATGTTTCGAGGCAGCACAATGGCGTCTTTTCTCTTCAATTATAATCCGCGCCGTTGCGACTGTCGATCACAGAGCCGTTCGCCCCGTCAACGCAACGTAACCACGGCGGAAAGAGCTCGAGCAAGAAATTTCCGTTGGCATATAAGTTTCACGGCGGAGTCGAAAGTGCTGCTGGTATCCACGGAGCGGCCATCCAATATCGCGGACGCTTCGAGCCGCTTCCCATGGATGCGAATTCGCGTGCCGCGTAACGCGATTTCCACTTCCTCCGCGTCCGAGATGAATACCAATGCCGTCGAACCAGTTTGGAAAGCGTTTCCTTCGCCGTGGGAACCGACCTCCGTCGGTTGCATAACTTTACATTAAATTTCAGCCGGTCCAGTCGATCGTAATCGGGCGCACGGGAAACGGAATAGATGGGCTATCGTTGCCTCCGCGGAGATGAGGATCGACTGGGTCCCGGCAAAATACAGAGCAGCGAGGGGGAACGAATGATCGGGGATCGGGAGATGCCGGGATCGATACTTGGATCGTGAACTTTACTGCTGGATAATTCTGCTCCATGGTGCTTGCGGGTTTTTTGCAGGTTGAGATCGTAGTATGATATCGAACTCGTTTGTGCGAGGGGATGAAAATACTGGGTGACTCGTCTGTAACACTGCGGTTGGTCGGGTAGTAGCTTTCCGGTGGAATAATTAACGTGGCCCGTTCCATCTTTTTCTTTGTCCCTCCTCCACCTGGCTCACTGGTGACCGGTGATATTTATAAGGAAGGCCACTTTTATGCACCAAAAAAGGTATTTTTTAATTCGAGGGTGAAATGAAAGTAGGGGAAAAGGAAGCTGAAATTACTTAGGTAGTGTAATAGTCTAATTTGCTTATCACTCTTCATGGTTCCACCAAAATAATAATAATAATTATTATTATTTATTGTACAGTACACATTACAAAGAAAACATATAAGAAAACGAGGAAGGGAAAGATGAATAAGGAAAAGAATAGTTAGAACTTATATAGCATATGTAACAGTAGAGGAGTGCAAAAGGCGAGGTACAGTAATTGTCAGATGTTGTTAACCTTACCACTTAAAGCTACTTAAAACTAACACTAACAGTGTGTACGGAAAATAAATGTAGATAGCCAGATAACGTAATCAAGAGTAAGAAATAACGTCATATGTGTGAAGTTGAAAAATAACAAGAGTAAATGTTAAGAATTAATTGCTATTGCTGATTATTAAAAAATAATGTCACTGCATGCTTTAAGGTTGAGAGGGCGCACAGTGGGACAAACTGCTCCTTTTTGTGCAAAATCGTAGAACTTTTGATAGGAATAACACAGAGGGATGAATCTTTTTCGAGGTTAAAGCTAAGATGTTGCAGAATAAGGGGAAAATGTTGAAAATGTATGACAAACAAGTTTTGATCTCGAAAATCTAGTTCAAATTTGACATTTTTTAAGAAAATTTTGGATTTTCCGTTATAACGTGTGGTTGAAATTCTTCCTTGACTTGTTATACATCATTTCCTATAGATTTTGACGCGCTGAATTCAAATCTGTACGCATAATTTGTCTCTCCCTTCAGAATTCGAAGAAAAATGCGATTTAAGGGGTTACACTCACAAGGGAGGTTCGGCAAGCTGGGAATTCAGAAAATTATGAAACTCGGTGTGCAAGTAGAATAGTTCATCCGTAACTCAAGCCTGTTTTTTGTTGGTGCCATAATGCAATTTTTGGGAGTGAAGTCACCCCTTGAAAAAATGCGGAATTTTCTTTTCCGTGGAATATCTCGAGAACGGGGAGAGATATCGAAAAGAAGTTTAAACAGAAGATACACCGTTTTCTTATATCTACAAAATCGCGTAAAAATAATTTTCGAAAAATTCAAGTTTTTTAAGTTGCTCCCACCACCAACCATTAAAAATAAGTTTTTGTATTTTTTAAGTATGTGCTGAAATATCTCTGGATAATCTCTTTTCATACATATAAATAGTTTATGTGTTATATTTTTTTGCAAACAAATAAAACCTCTATTACCGAATTTGAAGTTTATTTTAGCAGTTTCCATTAATAAAATTGTTTCTTAAAGCCATATCTAAATTATTATTTATATAAAGTTTAGATAACTTTCATAACTCAAAAAATAGCGTAACTAAAAAAAATGTCAATTTAAATACATTATATGATCAGTATTCAACTATTCGTCAAATGCAAATTTCAAACTGCTCTTCCTGAAAAATTTACATGTGTTGGGTTATGCCAATTCCAATGCCACGCGTTGGACTAATAGTCGAATACAAATTGCATAATTTGTTTACATTGAGGTTTTTCGAGTTATGAAACTACCAATGCCAAGAAGCGATATTTTAAGAGACGAAGCTCTTCGTGATCTTATAAAAAACAGGATTAAAAGACGTATTCAGGTTAATAACATTTCCGTATAGGGTAAAGGCAGGTAATATGGAACATCTGATGTCAAAAGCTTCTCAATAGTAGGGGAATTTGTTTTTTTGTAATAAAATTGGCATGAGGGGACGAAGGAACTAATGCATAATCATATTTACATAGTCAAATGTAAAAAATCTAATTATTGTGCAATTGTAGTAAAAAAACTGAAAAGAGTGAAAATCGGCCGTTCGAAAAAATGGATCCTAATATAGAATACCTAGGATATTTGTAAAGAAAACTCAAAAATCTTTACTTTTTTTTTACTAAAAATGAAGATTTATTAAGGAGAAGATACAAATAAATAAATATAATTAGAAGGCTCCACGAGGATCCACCATTCATTTGTCACTCTCCTACAAAAACCAGGCATCCAATAAAACATTCAGTCGCCTCCCAGACTTGGCCATTAACTAAATAGAAAATTATTTAAATAGCGGAATAAAAAAAGGTTACTTTCACTTTAAATTATTTAACGAATATATTTCATTTTTTTATTCGACGAGCGTTTCAACTTCAGCATCGAATAAGTATTCCAACTTCAACTTCAACTTCAACTTTATTCGACGTGAAATAATTTTCTGGCGCGTTCGAGCCGCCGCGTTAAGTTAAAGTTGAAGAATTTATTCGACGCTGAAGTTGAAACGTTCGACCAACAAAAAAATTAACCTTATTCGTCGAATAAATTTTTTAACTTTCATTCGTTATCCGACATCTTATTTAAATAAAAATTTTGTCCATCTGTGCCTCTTCCTTTTTTTTTAAACGCATCCCGAACAACGAACCCGCCTTCGATTAAACATAAAGATATAAAGAAACCCACGCTGGAACCCGTCCGGCGTCGTTCTCATTGTCTCTTACCCAGAAAGCGAGCCATCACCGTCGCGGGAACACGAAGAAGGGGAGAAAAGACAACTTTCGTACTCAGCACGTGAAATCGGCCGGACAGCAGGCGATGCGAGCAATCGCCAACGAGAAAAAGGAAATCACGGACGGTCTCCGGTTAAGAAAATAGAGAGGGACCTACGGAATTAACCTGTCGTGCCGGTAACCGTCGAGCAGAAGTGAAAGGAAACGCCTCCCGGTGGAAGGATGATGCTGAGGAAAATGAACGGGATGAAATGCTTCGCGGTGAAGGAGAAATGGATTAATCGTTCACCGCGAATAAACGGCCGGCTTCCATGGAAATGAAAGTTCGATCGCGTCGGTCCCCGATCGTTTCTCACGTGATCGGCCAGAGGAGGTATCCAAGGCGCGACAGTGGAATCGAGGGTGAAAGGATGCCGCGGGAAGGAGAATGAATCAGTCATTTTTTTTTTCTCTCCATGGGAGATGTTGTTATTCCGATGAAAATTAACGATTGCGTGCGTATTAACTTTTCTGCCGTAATGACGGTTGTTTTCGTTTCAATCGCCTCTGGTGACTTTCTTTTTTATTCACCAATGAGTTTCTTGTATTTAGTTTTGAGGCTGAAGGGGATTTTCAGGGATGTTTCGTCTGTTGCTGTTGAATCTATGTATTTGAATATTGAATATGTTTTGCAATCGGTTGAATGATTTTATGAAGATGATGAACGGTTGTGGTTTAAAGGGTGGTTTTATAATAATAATTTCTTTATTACTTATTCTTTATTCTTTATTTTTTATTCTTGAATGATGTATGATTCTGAGGGAGTGTTGATATTCTTCTTGAGAAAGAATCAGCTTTTCATTTGAACTTGTAATAATATTGTTTACTAGGGTTAGGGGTGGGAATGCTTCAGAGGTCTAGTTTGATGTAATGTTGGAGTAAAGTGGGGTTTTAATTAATCCAGAGTGGTTCGTTGGAATCCATGTAGATAAAAATGAAATTGTTCGCAGCGCTGTATACTAATTAATATTAGAATCATTTCCCGGGGCACGCCGCTCGAAGTTTAGAGAAACAACGCGAATCTCTGCCAACATTAATTATGATCCCAAGCGGAAGACGGAACAGATGTTGCCTCGGATTGCACATAATCGTGGTGATTAAATTTCAATGATAATTGAACTGGGTCTACTATTAATTGAACTATTTTAAGACCAACCAAAGTTACGCAATTAAAGTTACATAATGCAATGAGCAATTAATAATATTATGCTTTGAGTCTGAGGCAACCACCTGAATAAATTTTCTTACGATTTCCTTTGCCTGAGTGAGTCTGCAAATTAATTATGCACATTAGATAATGGAATGGTTGCCCCTATTGAATTTCAAAATTTAAGTAGTGAATATTGATAAGTCTATAGCATCTTATTAAGCAATGAAATCATGGGAATTTTTCTCGATTGATTAGAAGGTGCGTAAGATTTTTAAATCAACGTCATATGTGATGACATTAATAAAAATGGAGAAATATCATTTCTCTTCTTAAATTTTACAAACTTATATAGAATATTATATTCATATTTCTATGAAAGCACTTTGCTCTTTCATCACAGAAGAATCATTGATATTCAAAATTTTGTAAGGTGATGGATAACGATGATCTCTTAAGTCAAAGAAGTATCCGTTAATGATATCGACTTTCTTCTCACGAAGACAGAGGAAACTTTCAGTCAAAACTGTTACTAATTCGAAGGGAATCGAAATTAAAAAAAGGGACATGACTAGTATGTACTCGTGAAAGCTACGTTACAGGCGTAAATCATTACCCAAGGTATCTATTCAACTCTGCATATTTTCGTACTTTCTATCTTCAATCGAAATCGAAGAGATCGTGGTAACTTTCGAGGAGGATTCATGAACATGTCCGCGCGCCACATCAATCCACTTGCTTGGTAGTAATGATAGATCTGTGCTGAAAGTTGCAAATTCTTTAAAAACACAGATGCAGGAGCAAATAGAAAGTAGTCGTAGGTCGTAGCAACAAAAGTTATTATAGATACTTTGTTGTCCATTCAGAGTTTCAAGATCAAACCTCATTCATTCCTCTTCGCATCACTTGATGAATATTATATTAAGGATTTAATATAATAGATATAATACAATATTATATTAAAGATTTAATATAATAGATTTAATATAATATTAAAGCCTTAATTAAATTGAATCTACGCGCAATGGAGCGTCAAAAAAACTATTTCCAGTCCATAGATAATCGTCCAATATTCTTAAAAATTCTCAAATTCAAAAATTTTACTGGAACCACGAAATTTCTGTCTCATTTTCTACTCAAAGAAACGAACCATTTACCTCAGAATCCCTGGAATAAAATAAAATATAATATCATGTCATTTCAAAAGTCTTTGTGTATTTTGTAGCACGCAGTTGTAATATTCTATGCGTTTGCTTTCTGCTTAAGCCATTTCAACGTTTGTCTTCTTTCTCGAGCATCAAGTAGTTCAGGATTCATTTTAGTCCAAATCATGTATGTTTTATGGATTCATCAAATCCGAAAATGCTACACAGGCTACTAAGAGAATATCAATAAACTATTTATTTATTTCATTTGTCACATGAAAATATTAATACAGAAGTAATAGAAACTGCAGTCAGTAAATTTTTTAATTCAAAACCTATTGAATTTTTTTCACGAGGCACCAACTAATTAGTAAAACTATTATGAAAAGTAATTGAAAAAGAGGGAATTCACATTAATGACTAAGCTTATTCCGTTGTATGTTTTTCTTGGTGTTAAAAGCAGAGACCATAACTGTTATAACCTAAATTTTAAAAGTTATGGCATTAGAATTAATATCTTTTTTTAAATAATTTTGGTTATGAATAACCATTATTGTCGACGGAAATATTTTTTAGTCACTAATAACCGTTATTGTCGACGGAAATATTTTTTGATCACTAATAACTGTTATTGACAGGAATTTTTTTTCGGTTAAGAATTACAATTATCAATGACCAGAATTTATTTTGCTTGCGGTATAACCAATATCTATTGCGGGACTTTTTTTGGTTACGGTGTAACCTATATATCTTGCGGGAATTTATTTTTGGTTACGGTATGACCAATATATTTTGCAGGAATTTTTTTTTGGTTGCGGTATACCAATATACCTTCTGGGAATTTTTTTTGGTTACGGTGTAACCAATATGAATTACGGGAATTTTTTTCGGTTACTATTGAACTATAGAATATCTGGAATGCGAACACGGGACGGAAAAACCCGGATTGGCCAGGCCGAGAGAGATAGTGGCATTAAATGGGTGTCTACCCTGTATTATACACCATCCTGTAGTAAATGTACTTCTATCCTGCAGTAAATTTGAGTATAGACAGGTATAGACTTGTGTGTAAGAGTGAAACAGCATCCCACATAGCGCAACTATCTCTTTTCAACAGCGCGCCGCGGCTCCTAATGTTCACAATAGTCCAGATATTCCATAGTTCAATAGTTATACCGTCACCGAAAAAAATTCCCATAATTCAGATTGGTTATACCGTAACCAAAAAAAAAATCGCGCAAGATATATTGGTTATACCGTAACCAAAAAAAAAATCGCGCAAGATATATTGGTTATACCGTAACCAAAAAAAAAATTCCTGCAAAATATATTGGTCATACCGTAATCAAAAATAAATTCCCACAAGTTATATTGGTTACACCGAAACCAAAAAAAAAATTCCCCCGAGATAGATATTGGTTATACCGTAACCAAAAAAATTCTGGTCATCGATAATGGTTACTCGTAACCGAAAACAATTTCCGTCGTCAATAACAGTTATTAGTGACCAAAAACAATTTCCGTCGTCAATAACAGTTATTAGTGACCAAAAAATATTTCTGTCGACAATAACGGTTATTAGGGAGCAAAAAATATTTCCGTCGACAATAATAGTTATCAGTAACCAAAACAGATAAGTCTTAATATTTTTTAATCACTTCATATTTCGGAAAATTTATGCAGTATATTTAATGAAGACCGACTTCCATTTGGATAAAAATGAACTTTTTCTCAATGATTTTTTTCGAAAAAATTTAAAAAATAACTGTTATTTCTGGCCTCTGGTTAAAATTCAACGAAAAATACGCAAAGACTTTTGAAGTAACCTGATACCTACATTCAAAAATAATGGTTAATGTTTCGTGTACATTAGAATGGTACAGTTGTACGTCTCCGTAATGGGTGATTAGAGGCGGCGAAAGTGAAGGGTGAGGGAAGGAAGAAGGTACACACGTAGGAAACCGCTGGAAATTGAGGTCTCGCGTGAGATTGGTCGAAAAAGATTAAACGAGATGCTTTCCGCTTCTTCGGTGAAGTCGTGTTCGCACCTCTCGTACCCGGAGATGGCATCGCGAGGCCACAACTCGTAATACGTCTGCACGGAATGCGCACCGTGGCCTCTTCATGGCCGGATCGAGATCGAGGATGAGCTATGGTGTTCCGTTCGCGATCGCGAATACCATTCAACGCGGAAACCGTATCGCGTTTACAGTAACAATTGCTTGGCCCCCACTTTTCTTCACCCCCACTATTCACAAACATTATTTTCGCTGTTCGAATCTCTCGAACACTGAGAAAACCATGCGATGCTTTCATTGTATTATAATCTTCCCTGAACTCTTAGCTAAACGACTGGGGGATTTTAAATCTCTGCTATTCTACATTGCATTTTACAGTGGCGATGAAAAAGAAAGTTTGCACTGCGAATGATAACAAAAATAAGATAATTCCATTGCAAAGAATCATATCTGATTTATATCCCACAAATGGGGGGATAGCGTAAAATAAGTTAGTGGTAGCAATATATTATTTAAAGCCCAAGTAGTATTAACTTAGTTATGCAGGTACATAAAAATATGAGTTTTAACCTTTCCTGTGGCGTTTATTTTTATGCTAGGTTCATTTGTTTTTGAAAGGTGAAGATAGTGATTAATTATTATTATTAGTGTTTATTATTGCATGAGTGTATTACCTTTTAGTTTACAATAATCAGAAATAAAGAAAACAGAAATAAAGGATTACAAATAAATTAAAATCTTAGTGATTTTAATGTCTATTAAGTTTTTGCTATTGTTTAGGGATCGTGATAAATAATTTACTGTTCTGGAATTAAAAGAACTTTCGATTGTTATCGTTTCTGTTGTCTATTATTTGTAAGCTAACATAATTCTTCACGTGTCTACACGGAATGCACGACGTGACTTCCTCGTAGTCAAGTTCAAGATCGAAGATACATTATGGTGCCCTTGCATGGGGGAAGGGCGATCGTAAATACTTCAGGCAGGGAAAGTTCCGTGACATTGATAATTATCGTGGTAGTGCATTCTAAGTCGCGTCTTCGATATCTCATTATTATTTGCATACAGCAGTCAGTACAGCTTCTAATTGAAGCTGAACTTTCTATCTTTGTAATTGGAGTCTTGTGGTTCATCAGTATAAAAAAAAAAATACAAAAGCTATTCGCCCCTTTAATTGCACCAAAATGATTTAATATTCAATTTTACAGAAATTCAAATTGACTTATTTCTTTGGAATAATGGGGAAAGTTCATGGTGGCCACTAATATTAATATTGTAAGCTCAAGATTTCATTAATCTCTGTTAATGACTTTATGGTTTCACTTTCCATTTAATTAACAAACTTCAGTGTACAATTTTCTCAATTGAATTATTCATGGCCAAGGACAAAGCAAAGATTTCTATTGGTAATGAAATTCACCTTGAGCCGTAGCATAGCTTTCTGTCCATGATTTAAACATTTAAACCGAATATGGC
This sequence comes from Andrena hattorfiana, assembly GCA_944738655.2. Lineage (NCBI taxonomy): Eukaryota > Metazoa > Arthropoda > Insecta > Hymenoptera > Andrenidae > Andrena > Andrena hattorfiana. Next base: position 64,655,039 of record OX122891.2, on the reverse strand, counting down.
GAATTTTACTTCTATTCCAAGGCAAACTAATTGCAAGTATCTACGCGAGAGATATAAAAATTCTTTCTTCGTTTCAAAGGTTGTTAGAGGACAACCAGAGTAATTATACCGGTTTCTACTTTCCATTTCCTCGACTGAAGCTTATTGCTTCACAATACTCTATTATGTTCAGAATGTTCAACAATAATTAGTCACAACCACGAAGAGACTATTTCATTTTCTAGTGGTAATGATAGATTATTTTCAAGGGAAACACAACTCGATACACGCTCTAGCAATTACTAATCCACTAGGAAAAAAATTTAAGGCCATTCAATCTATTAACTTATTAGCTGGTCCTATTGTTAATTTCTTCATATTTCAAAACACTGTTAACATACATTTACATAGATTTTCCCTGCGTAAGTTCATGTGCATACACACTGCGCACTCAGCTCTCATTTAATTTCATTTAATATCAATTTTTAATCCTCAGTATCTCAAGAACCAAGCATCAGATTCCAAAACAGTCAAAGACTTTTCGTTTCTTTCTACCACAAGGATATTCCATATCTCCATTCCATAATTTTCAAACAACCTACAGTAGAGGAAATAGTTATTGCATCACTCGGATATTAAACACGTTACCACTAACGCCTCTATTAATTATTACCAGTACTAGGAAAATATTTATTGCAAAAATGTAGCTCGCTATCTCGTAAAAATAAGTTGGATACGAATCATTTTATCCATCATATTACGATGAAGTGATGCAATAAATATTCCAAGTAGCTACTGTATATTACAAGCCGTCGTTTCTTAAGTCCACCATTTTACGAGTTCAAACTTCTTGCGCATAAGAAAGATTACTCGTATGAAATTTTAAACAGTTTCACACTAAAGCTACCTATACTCCATTCCCAATCTTATAATCCCCGATAATTACACCGAAACACGACGTAACCCTACGCGACCGATTTCGTGAAACGCCCAATGTATGCTTTAAAAAGGGAATAAAATAAAATAAACGAAATGACAATAGTTGTTGAACAGTGGAGAAGTCCGGCATGGAAACAGGAACACGAGGGGCCTGGTGGGTCGCTGAGAATCGCATTGTTCCGTTCTCATAGAGCGATCACGAATACCGAGCTCGCGGAAACGGACAATCGCGACTTTGCAATTCGAAAAGTCCCTCCGCGGCGGGCTTCCCTCCGACGAATCAAGATCACGGTTGACGGTGTCCGCGTTCCTGGACCACCATCTGACAAACGACGCACGCTCGCGGAAATGGTCCCGCGGCGATTGCTTTGCAATTCCAAGCACTTTCTATTCTGCGTTATCGTTGCAACGGCCAGGCGAAGTTCGCAACACCGCTGCTCGGAACGTAGCGGGAACTTTTCACGGTCAAGATCGTGATCGTGCGCGATCTATGGCGTGGCTCTTTGATCATGGAACGAGAGGCAGCCCTTTGCTGCCTGCGCTTCGTGTCTCGAAGCGTTAATAGTACTGGCGAGGTCGTTGAGAATTTCTGTTGTAAACGAGGATACATAAATGAAGGGTAAGGGGAATAACTGGGAATGTACATTTTTTGTGATTTTGCGGTTTGTAACATATTTTGTTGGTGGCAACTGGGACTACAGAACTCTCGAGTCACAAAGGGTTATAAAGTTCAAATACCTTCGTAAGATAACGTTAAGGGGAGACCACTGTAAAAATTTGAAAAATCGATTTTTTCTTTTTTACATTTTCTGAAAGACTTAAGAGGAGAGACCACTGTAACGGTCCGAGATGTAAGGGTGTTTTCGGGAATTTATTTCAACCAAACAACGCAAGTAAATCAATGTATTGCTTAGCACAGTTAATAGTGTACATATTGAAGGGTAAGAAAAAAATTTTTTCAATCAAATTCATAAATCCGTTTCCTGTATACTCTCCGTCAAAATTTGCGCTGCGGCAAAATCGTGCTTGTCGCGTTGACAGTGCCCAGGCCATATGGTTAATCCGAATTAAAAAAGATAATAATATTTAGAAACTAGAAGCCTACCTCCATTACGTGACGATAAAAAAAGTCAAAATCGCAAAAAATTACAGAATGGCGGACCACTGAAAAAAAGATTCATGTTTTCGGGGTACAAAATTGGGGAAATGTAGATAAAGAAATATAAGGAGGTCGTTAATTAAAAAAAACTGGTCGTCAGGTAATAGAGACGGGTTTTCCATACAATAAATGCCCTTGCTCGTGTCAATTGGACGTATAGTTTTCTCTGTAAACTGTCAACGCGGTTGAAAAATGTCATTCTGAGGAAAACGCGTTCAATGTTCCGCGCGGCTCAGTCGCGCGTTTGACACCGCTTCACGGAAAACACCATATTTCCGTCAATTTTGCGAATTTCTTCATAAAATTTGCAGACAGCATTCTTGAAACATGCGTCTTTCAGAAAATGTAAAAAAGAAAAAATCGATTTTTCAAATTTTTTACAGTGGGTTCCCCCTTAAGGGGATGTTCCGGTATAGAGCCCATAAAAAGAGGCGATCTTTTGGAATTAATTAAAGGAAAACTACCACATATAATTTAATGGAACTTTTTGCATTGTATTAAGGATGTCTTAAGCTGTAGAAGTATATTTTTCTTTTTATAATTGATCATTGTAGACGGCACTGGGGAGTCGTTAAAGTCGATGTGTAAAAAAATTGATCCAAGACGGTGGAACCTGTAGCACCCAAACCATTGGTCTGAAATAAAATACAATGTCAGATTATTCAAGGACATGAAACTCGCTAGTGGACTAACCAGAAAAAATTACAAAAATGACATTTTTTAGAAAATAACGACACTTGAAATTTGAAATCACTTTTTCCCTATACTTTTCGTCCCTTCAAAGCCTTGAAAAATTACAAACTTTCAAAAATTCCAAAATGTTAATGGTTCCTCCACTGCACAGAAGTATATTCGTCAAAATAAAAAAAGTTTCAGTCGAATCGGATAATAACTTTTTGAGATATTGGATCCACCGATTTTAAGAGCACTGTTTCGAGAAAGACGCGTTTAAAGTTTTACGTGAGCGCCGAGTGGCTAGATGTTATGTATACCACTGTTATTTATGCATTTGCCGCTACTCAAATGCCTATAACTTCGGGAATTTTACAAATTTAAAAAATTCCTTTTAAACACGTATTCTTAAAAGGTTGAACATTCGAAAAATGAAATAAAAAAAAGATTGTTAGACCGGAACCTCCCCTTAAAGATTTGGTAAACCTACTGGTTAAAATGAAGAAATGTCTACTCTGCACTGGAACCAAATTACGGAATGTCCCCACTCTTTGTCTAAGCATAAGCTTCAGCCTTTAAGATAAAACAAGAAATTATTTAAGAAGAAAATTATATAAGAAAATTAAATTAATAGAACCTTGTTTCCTTAGTGACGAACTAAACTATTAAAATTTCATTTTCTCTACTGCGCTATTTTGTGACATTCCCTGCTTTTTCCTATACCCTTGAAATATAATATACCTAATATACGTTACACCTGTTTTTAAATTTATTAGATGGGGTCATTTTAAGCAGCTTTAGTTTATTTTGCATATCGTGTATTTGTAACTATAACAACCCACAGAGATCATATTTATAGCTCTCAGAATTCTCTCACCCTCTATTTCAAATTTCGAGGAAGCATCTATTAACGAACGGTTGACAACTGAAATTGACCCACTTGTGGCGTCGAGCCTGACTCATCGCGGCCATCAGAATCGCAGCTCGAGCGAAGATACGCGTCGAGTTTCTATCGGCTTAATTTGATTCGTCTCGTCGGGCGAACCGACGGATTCTTTGCATAACGATTTTAATTATACGCGGTGGTAAATGGCGACCGATTGTTTAAATTATAAGGGACCGCGTCGTGCTCATTATACAGGATAGTATTAATTACACGTCCGCGCCGTTGAATATCAAGTTCGTGATTATCATCGATGTAACAACGTGTAGGCGCACAAGCTTCCACGACGGAGGCTTGCCAGAAAGCCGCGTTCCTCGGATCAATTATTGCTAAGTGACGCTTTTATCGGGCCAATCAGTTGGTAAGCTTCCGCTCGAATTCCTTCGTTTTCTGCCTGTTTCTTGATCGTTTGTCCATGACGAACGAGAAGAAAGCGCGAATCAACGCGAGCACCGCGAGACGCGTTCAAAGCGTTCGTTAGATAATTAACCCGTTGCTACTTGCATCTGCACGGTCATAAAGGCGGCCACGTTTCGATTCTGACGAAATTATCATCGACGGAAATTAATGAAATCGTGAGTGTTCCATTTTAATTAGCGCACGAAGAAGCTATTAACTAAACAGCAATGGACGATCGAGGTGCATGCTAACAAGAGTGAACCGCGTGCCTCGCAACCTCTGGTATTAACGCGTACGATTACGTTAATACTAACAGCTGCATTATAGAGAGTGCGCCATAGAGAGTTCAGCGTACCTGATAAAACGAGGAATTTCGGGTTTTGATAATTGTTAGCAAAAGTTAGTTTGATTGATTGTATTGGAATAGCTTGCAATCACTTTTCTAGTTCTGTAACCTGAGTACTTAGATTTATTGTACTTTATAACCCTCTTAACACTTCGTGGTCACAACTTCTTATAATCACAAATTGGTCACATGTGGTTCACCTGCACCTCAGCGTTATTTTTCAGGTACCATTTTTGTATTTTCGAATCTTTTAACTTTTCAGTGATAATTTAGGTATTTGATGACTTAAATCGTTTAAATTGACTCAGGTACATGTTATATATATATATATATATAATATATCAAGGAATACTTGTAGCTAGATGCTGTTTTATTATGTAGCGTGATCGACACGCAGCTACATAGTCGAGCAATAAGTACTTTTGTTTCATAGAGGATTTTGTGTAAGCGAGGAAATATAGAAAGTGAGGGGGAGTATCGAATCCGCAAGGAAAGAAGCTAATTTAGGAAAGAAAAAATTGATTTGTAAAACACCTTGCTGAAAAAAATCGAAGAAACTAATGTTTACTTAAAATATTACATTTTTTATTTATTTTTGTGCTTCATTTTGTATTTTTTACTTAAGCAATGTATAAAAAATGTGTAATGAAGTAGGTAAACAAAATTATATTTAAATAAGTAAACAAAGAAGCAATTTTGTTACGAATTTACCACATTTACGGAAAAGGGGCACATCAACCACTTGCTTGAAATTGATAAATAAACACATACATCATTTTCGAATCATCACTTCTGTTTTCAGAAGTAATGCAATTAAATTGGATTTAATTGCATTACTTTTTATTAAGTTATAGTTATACTTTAATGAAAACTGTGAAATCGATTTTCTTGAAATGGCATTTTGGCATATGTGTCCTTTCCCATCGAATACCTCAATAGTAGATTCATAATACTCATCGAATCATGTTTTAATAGCCCTTTTCTAGAAATGTAAATTTTGATATGATGAAAATTGTAGTTGAAAACATCGTTGTGGAAAACAGTGATTTTTTTACATTTTTAAATTTTAATATTAAGGTCGAAAAATGTACAGAAATATTGGCAAAGAAAAAATATTGTCTGAAAAAATATGCGATAAAAATATCGCGTGACGACAAAGGGTTAAAATAGCTATAAACTACATTATCATCTATTATTTATTGCTAATGCATTAAAACTGCGTGGCTATACATATAATTCACAACTTGATGGGTCTAATAAATGAATACTAATCAATTTTAACAGCACAGTGTGTATACATATATCCATCGGAGCCAGAAGTGGTTCTTCCCTTCTTGAGGAGCTTGGAGATATCTTCCCCAAGTATGTATAATAGTTTATCATTGCTGACACGATACTTTCTAGCCAAACGCACATTTACGAGAATTTCCATCAGGCTTACTCTTTAATCATTTCACTACACTCAGTGTAGCGACGGCCCCAAGTCTCTCACGAGCTGTGCTCAATTATCAGCGAATTATTTGCCGTCTGTTGTTACTTGTTTTACGAGGCCCCGAGAGTTCACGGGCGAGCGTCGATGCCACGTTATAGTTCGCTCTTGTCGTTAGGCGAAACCGTCTGGACGCGAAGTCCGGCGATTAATTAGAAGGACGGGGCGATTTTCCTCGGGGCCGAAGAAACTAGGAAGCATCTCCGAAGGACTGCGCTGCGATCTAGGAAGAGACTGCGCGCAGGCAATCTGATCGGAACCTAATAATTCCACCAGCAAGCTGGAAATGGAGCTTCGCTGGGCGTCCATCGGCTGTAAACTGGACACAAGATCTCCATGGCACTTTACGCTCCGTCGTTCCATCAGTTTTTACAACCCTTTCGGCTATGAAAATGTCGTTAGCGGTGGTCAGCGATTATAGGACGCTTGCACACATTTTATATACAGGTTTTTTTTTAAAATTAGTTGTTCTTCGTTTATCTTTGAAATTCTGCAACCATGAAGATACATTTTGCGCGCATTAGGGATGCATTAGGTAATTCTGCTATTTGTTTGATGGTCTTGTCATTGGTGATTATTTAAAAGTAGAAGAAGTTGTTGTTGCGTTAGACGTGCGTAGGCGCAAGCACACCCGCGGTGTTAGGAAATTGTATGTGGGTAGTATTTTAAGTTATAGGCATCGGTAACGATGAAGATTAAATGAAGAGCACCCGGCAAAGATTAAGCGTGGAGTAACAGTTTTCTGTAGAGTGCAAATTATTCCATCCAATTACTGCGCGCAATGAAACGTAACAAACCATTAAAACATTCTTTCAGTCGTTCTTATTACGAGGTCGATCAACCGTGCCTCTCAGAGGCGAAATAGTACTGTCTATTAGATGAAACGATGCTTGACAAACTATTCATTAAAATTAATGCACGCGCGCGAGGCGTTAAATAAATAATCTACCTGCCAAGCAGTCGATAGAGTATCAAAAGGCTTCTTGAAGTCTATATTCTGCGTCTATCCTTCGCAAGAATCCTTCGTCAGTTTAAATTTATTTAAATTGCCTTTCTTTTATTTACTGATTGGGAACAATTCAGGAAGCCACTGCACCAATAATAACGATGCTAAATAACTCAGAGGATTTTATGAATATATCAAACTTCTTCGGAGATATAAACAAGATCCATCTTATATATTTGAAAGCTGAAATCGAACAAAGATATTTAATATTCCTTTTTCCGTCTGCAAGTTTTCAACCACCTCCTTATAAGCAGCACAAATATCTGCAGAAGTGCGTACGTTTCTTTGTAGAAAATAATCAGCGCGGTAGAAAATGGAACGAAGAGGATGAAAAGCTCACATTTATCTCCCGAAAGTTCGCTATTGTTCGCAGCAGTTCTTGTCCCAAAGAAAACGTTTCGTTTCCAAGCATCTGCCTTCGAGGCATTTTCTTTTCTGCGAAACGCACGCAGTCTTTACCAAGAAGTATAATAAACTTGTCATTTAATCAAAGAAGGAATCGTAATTGTAAATCAAGAACAGATATTATCAACCGGTGGAAGTTAATAGTACAAAGTTGCACAGACAGGCAGCAGCTGTTATTATGGAAATGAGTTCGATTCTTGATCAAGGAAGCAGCATAGTTATGGGGCAGCTTTGAATAATTAAAAAACTCTCTGATGGCGAATATCGAGCGGAAAGAGGATAGTTAATAAAACATTTACATCTCAATTACGAGGTTTATTACAAGAAGTTGGTTGAATAACGATTTCAAGGCAGAAGTTGTTTCATTGTGCCTCATGAACTCATTTTACTCATTTACCCATCTACAGTGGGTTGCCAAATTATTATACTCAAACAAAAAGGTTTGAGATTTTGTAAGTTTAAGCGATGAAATGGCTGCATCTCTGCGAAAAAAAGGGCGAAACAAATATTTAAAAAACGAATTTTAACGCTTGAAGTTTCTAGTTTTTGAATCAAAGCCTGAAATTTCCCCAACGCGGTATCCCCAAGTTGGAAATTAGTTGGCCATCAAAATGCCAACAGTAAATGCTACCAGGGATGATACTGTTTCATCAAGATGAAGCGTAGGAAACGAAGTTTCAGAATTTTTGGCCTAGTTTGAACGTATGCACAGTCCAAAAAAATTTTTTCCCTGTAAATCTAACGAAGAGCTCTTATAGAGCAAACATTTCTCTTTAATTTCGTTTTTATTTGTTTTGTTGTATAATTTTTATTGATCGAGTTATTCGCAATCAGAGCAAAAAAGGTATTTTTCACTTTGAACACCTATAACTTGCGAACTCATGATCGTCGACAAATTTTCATGAGAGTTTTGGGAAGCTAAGAAAGTTTCCTTTCAGAACCTTTAGTTGCCAATTTAAGATTCTTTTTTAAATCGCATTAAATGCGTTTTAAAATGATCCCAAAAATTCACGAAAATGTTTTGAGTATAATAATTCAACCACTCTCTGTGTATACTCTTCAATTTATTAAACGGACCTATTACACCAACTAGTCAACTCCCAAACAGATCTACAACAGTCTACAATTTCACCAAAACTCTACTTCAATATTATACTCCAATTACTCTTAAGAATGGAATATCAAGCCACTAGCAAAGACACTGTAATCTGCAAGCTTCGACAACCCTAACTACCCTTTAGAGCCTTGACTCCTCAGTTATTTAATAGGGTAAATCCGGGAGACGCGGTCGACCTAATATAAAATGGCTATTAAAACAAATACAGATATTACTTATTTTATCGGAACAAACCTTATATGTTCAGAATTTTATGCTGATTCAGAAAACCTGGTCGATATTTGCTTTAAGACAATATTTACTGTAAATCGGGTTGAAAACTGAAGTCATGACATCTGACCACCCCTCCCGAGGTGCCGGGAGAAATGGTTTTCGTCGCTGGCAGAGATCACTCATATAATTATTCATGGAAAAATAACAAAGTAGAAAGCAAAATTATTTATGAGTGAATACAACTACAGATTCATTGATATTCAAATATTCAAATGAATACAAAAGTGAATAAATAAAATAAATAAACAATAATAATAATAAAGTAATGATAAAAAATAAAAATATAAATAAAAATAATAAAAAAATCATAACTCGACTATCTCTCCTTTCTGCAGCGAGAGATGGTTTTCTCGTTAGTTTTGAGAGGAAGAGTTAATATGGCTAAATACTTTGTCTGCATTGTCCCTCAATATCTCTACTATCTTATTATTCCCAAACATTAAACGAAAATAAACTTAGAACTTAAACTTGTTTGACAAAAGAGGTTAAATGTAACCTCAGTTTACATTTTATAGCCTGTAAATCTAGAAAAACAGAGAAGGAACCGAAGTGACGTTATTCATTCAATTGTTTGGCTTCTAGAAAAGTAATTGGTCTGCACTTTAACGAGTTTTTATGTATAGACTCTGAAATACAGCGACTCGACCAACTCTCCGGCTCGACCGCGTCTCCCGGATTTACCCTAACTCAAGACATCCCTCAACTCCACCAATCTGATCAAAATCTGAAAACACCAGTGTCGTTCCATGTATCACGAACCTCCCAGTCGAGTAGTCGCAGCAGCTCCCATTCGAAAGTCTCTCGGCAGGTGTGAGCCCTGCAACCCCTGCTCGGAGTCGAAGCCGCGCGCACACGGGCAATTGGAATCAGATCGCCGCGAGCCTAGAACCGCCAGAGCCATTAAGGTAAACACGACTGGCGCGGTACGTGGCAACGACAGAGGGCTGAAAAACGCGGTTCGTGATGCCCTGGGAGGCAGATCGTGGCTGGAAAGAGGCTAGGAAGATCCGCCGCCGCGCATCCACGGCACGAAGCGACTTGTCCCGAAGTGGTAAACGAGCGTACCGAGCCCCAGCGGTCGGACCCGTTCAGGATTCTTTTCCGCGGCGTGCCGTCTGCGCGTGCATACCCTGAAACGAGGCCGATCGACCATTAATTCCCGATACTCCTTCCTCTCCGGCCGGGGGACTTGTAACCGCCTCGCAGCCGCCTATCGTTTTCATCTTCGCGCTTCCGTCGACGAGGAACGCGCTGCTCCGAGGGATCTCCCTCGATTTATGGTGTCCTCCTCGCCACGTAGCTGACCCCCAGCGCAGGGTGCCACGGCGAAGAGGAAACGGCGAGGTAACGCGAGCAATGCTGCAAACTCGGCTACCTCGGCTGGTTATCGTCATGGTAATTTAGAGCGAACTGGGGGATAATGGTAAAATTTCTTGGCACGTGGAGGAATTGAAGGGGTGGCGCGCAAGTTGGGAGTTGGTACTCGGGGAATGGAATCTGATGGGGAAGTAGGAGAAGATTGAGGTGGATCGTCTGTTTAAGGGGGTATTCTCGTCCCGAAGACCAATTTTTTGCATTTATTCAGGGACGACGCTCAAAAAAATTACACAGTGTTTACCGACGAGCATTATCCGCGTGTAGTATTTATTAACATTTCAGTAAGTTGTGCAAAAAATTATTAGCTATTTTTGAGAAACTATCTGTTCAATTAAGTTGCAAAATTTCTGAGATAATGTTTGAACATTGTAGAATATCATCGTTGAAAATTAACATTTAACAGGTCATTCTACTTTGATCGGCCGAAAAATGAACCTGTTTTTAAAGATTTTTTTCTCAATGAATACAACATATAATTAAATAAATATTTTTGGAATTTATTAAGCTATTCTGATATTATACAAAAAATTTAAAAAGATTTTTTGTAATTTTCTTTTTCTAGCGTCAATGTGACACCTATAAAAAAGAGGTATGTTCGTGGCGTAGGTGATTTTCCGGCTTAGGCTTATTTGAAAGAAAAAAGATTGAGAAGATTCTTAATCTGTATGAGTGTCGCTATCGCTCGTAGCTCAATTAAGAATTTTTGTCGAAAAATAACCGAGATTTTTCTCTGGGAACTTTCGAGGAACTTTTTGGGGAACTTTTTTTCAAACCTGCGCTATTTTGTTATTTCTCAACAAAAATTGTTAATTGAGCTACGGGCGATAGCCACACTCATACAGATTAACAATCTTTTCGATTTTTTATTTCAGATAGGTCTGAGACGGGAAATCAACTGCGCCACGAAACCCCCCCTTTTTTGTAGTTGTCACATTGACGCTAAAAAAAAACACTTGAAACAAATTAAAAACTCTTTTTAATTTTGTTTCGTATAATATAATAGTAGCTTAATAAATTCCAAAAATAATTATTTAATTATATGTTGCATTTATTGACAAAAAATCTTTAAAAATAGCTTCATTTTTCAGCCGATCAAAGTAGAACGACGCCCTCAACGTGTCATCAGATTTAAATAGTTGTACCATTTTCAATGATACCTTAAAGGTGTCTTACCTCAAAGTCAAATTGTGGGTCATTTTTACTCAGTGTGACAATCGAAGGTTAAAATAAATTTACATAAGAAATTGACCGGAAACTGGTGCAGGTTATTTTAAAAATACATTGCATGATCGAATCAGTTCAACTTGGAACACGCCATTACATCCTCATTAACCATCCTTTCACCACCATCACGACATTCCTCGGAGTAGATTCCATCCTCCTTCGTGCATGCGCGTTTCACGCGCATCAACCTTGCCCATTCACCTAAATCCATCGTGCATGAAATATACGTAACCATTCTCTGCTCCGAACGACGCCCATCAACCTTGGACATCGTTACACGGATGTTACGCTCCCGCGGACCACTCAATTCGCCCGGCGTCTCCGCAACATCGATCACACTGGAATTAAACGCAAGTGCACGGCCACCTTGGCCGACGGGCCTGGGAGCATTTCGCGCGCCGGACGACCCGTGTCCAGGCCCAATCGCGTAATCGGAGTGGAACATCGACGCAAACGAACCGACGAACCCGTTCGAACATTTGTTTTCGAAACTCTTATTCGCGAAACAAGGTTGAGGGTAATTACGAGTCCGAGAAGAACTCGAGGAGGAACTCTGTCAGCCGGAACCGTTCTGGAGCGGACGATCCAAACGCTTGGATCGACCTACTCTGACCAACCTTATATTCATGTCTTTCTAAGAAAAGATAGTGGGAACTGTACTGTTGTTGCTGCGTCGTTATTTATTATATGAGAGTCGATACGGTGGATAACCGATTCTTCGTTTTGCATCTTGTTATACATGCGGGCATGTTCTTTTGAGGAATGAGGGTGTAGGTACGTGGAGCGGAAGTGAGGACTCCAATGCGCATGCTTAAGGGGTTGTACCTTGTCAGGAGGCCGAAAAGAGGCGAATGTTTGTGAATTTTTTTGAAAAAGCGGAAGCATATATTTTTACAGAACTTTTTGCATTTAAAGGAGCAAGATTTAAAGAACATTTAGGAATTTTTTTTGTAGAAAAATATTTACGTTTATAATAAAATTACAACCGACATCCAAGAAGCCTTTTTAAATGTTGTTTTGACGTGAGCAGTGCCGTTCAGAACTCGAAACCAGATTATCTAAAATCAAAAAACAAGAAAGGTTTCGTTAGTATATTAATGTATCCTCTGGTTCACGGTGTGAATTTCCGAAATAGGTATTAACACAAAATGGCGGCTATTTAAAGTTGAAGTCTTGATTTCTTCGCGTGATTTTTACTAAAGGCTTCTTGGATGTCGGTTTTAATTTTATTATAAACGTAAATATTTTTCTACAAAAATATTACCAAATGTTCTTTAAATGTTGCTCTTTTAACTGCAAAAAGTTGTGTAAAAAATATATACTTCCGCTTTTTCAAAAAAAATTCACCAACATTCACCTCCTTTCTGCCTCCTGACTAGGTGTAACTCCTGAAACAGACTTTGGTGATGTTGGTAGGAATTCGATGAAAGGAATTTACCTCAATCCATACATTCTCAAGTCAAATTCTCGGCAAGAGTTTATTCTAAGATACGTATTTCATAATCAGAATTAGAAGATTGACCAGAGTGCTGCCCGACAGAGTTTCGGTGTGATACCACGTTGAGGTTTTACTGAGTTGCTTGGGGTTGATTGCAAGATTGGGGACCCGGAAGAGGGGGAGCTAAAGGGGTAGTTGAAAGAACGCGGAGTTGCTTCCCCCTGGCTTGTAAGAACAAATTGGTTATTTTTAAAAACAGATCTTTATTAAGTTCACACTAAAAAAGTGAATATTTTTAAATTTTGGTATTAAGTTTTTAATTAAATTGAGACTACAAAGTGGGTTAAAAAACGCAAGAGGGGTACTTCACTCGCATCGCTTGTTTCATGGTTCAATTCGTCGATGCCATCGTCAGAGTTGTTTTTCATTACTATATTTTTCTTAATTGCAAGGGTTTTTATATTAAAACTAATAGTATGATTGGTGGGGGACGAATGAAGGGAGTCATGTAGACCTACAAGTATTGGAATCTATGACCCTTTTAGGTGATCAGATGACGTCGGATATCATAAATTTAGTTTTAGTTTTTAGATTCATATGGTTAGGTTTATAAACAGTGGTTTTCACTGCAGCCTCGTCTTTAGTTTTGGTTTTCTATTTCTCACTGGTCTCACATGTATCATTCTGGAGTGACTAATAAAGACGTAGTAATAATAATAATAATAATACTGTCCTGGAGTTTTGGGTTGCAAGGTATCGATGGCTTAGTGCAAAAAACAGGTTTAAACCATTAACCATGCAATGGTACATAAGATCCATGGACATAAAATGAAGAATAATCTTACGAGCACCCTATGGATTCCTATCTACGGCCCGCTGGTGCTCGCGAGCGAAACAAGAGGACAGCGGGAAGAAGGCGATCGGATCGATCGCCTGTCAACCTGTCATTGGAGAGTCAGACGCCTTTGCGAATAGACGCACCGATACTTTGATTGCTGTATACTAGAGATTATATCACGTTCTTATTGTTCTCGTTCATGTTCCGTTCTTTCCGTGTCACATTAAAGTTTCGTTATGCCAAACACAAAAAACATAACAATAATATTATTTTTGACAATGTAGAAGGGGGTAATTGAATTTTATGAGAATGTATTTAGGATAAATTGAGTTTTATGAATTCGTTTGATGATTTTATTAAAAATGTTTTAGTTAATTTAATTATATTGAAGGGTAATTGAATTTTATGAGAATGTATTTATAGTACAAATTGAATTTTATTAATTTTGTTCATAGATAGCCTTGATGATTTTATTTGACAAAATAGATATAAATGTTATTTTTATACAGCATAAAGAAGCAGTCAAGAACTATTTGTTGCATATAAAAACTCGAATTACACGAAAAGGGGACATAGAATATTTGTGCCTTAAGCCATCGATATGTAGTTATTCTTCTGTTTTTAACTTCGACTTAGTATTGCTTAGTATTCGTTCTTTGGTGCACGGCTTATGTCAGTGGCTCGAGGATCTTCTTTCCTGTCGACGTCGTAGTTGATGTGCTTAGTGATGATATACCTGATCGTCAACCTATGGTTTCCAGTTACACAATCAGATGAATCGTTCGTTTTCATTACGTATGGATGTGTAGTGTCTATTGAGTGCGAGCAATTCTTGCTTTTATTCGTACGAAAGAATTATCATAGGAAGCTCACGTCAGAAATTTATGAACATTATCTTAAGTTTAGCAAGATACAGTACTAATTACTTCAACGTGTTCTTAACATTCGTCGATTTTCTAAATGCCCTTCGTATCTTTGCTCTTTAGGGCATAAGCATCGATTTAAAGGGAACACATTTAAAACAAACTTCGGCTCTAAACACCCAATTAATAAAACAAAAATTCGTTTCACACTTTATAGTATAAGTTACTGTACTCCCACCAATACCACTTCAAACCAGAGATGGGCAAAAAATTATTTGAAATAAAAATTTGTGTGCGAAATTTTTATTTAAAATAATTTTTTGCCCATCTCTGCTTCAAACTACCATATTATTAGATCAGTGCAAAAATTCGTTCGCTACCCCTACTTGTACTTTTACCAGAAAAGTGGCAAAAGTTCATAGATAGCATTAAAATACTTATATTAAAAGAACGTGTATTTTTTTTTTTTGCTTTCAATAAAATGATCGATCTTTTGCACCAACCTAATATTTAATTACAGTTACAACTTTTACTACCTACATACGTGGGAACGAAAATTATATTAAAAAATAGTTCTGATTTTTCAGTCGAGACTAAAGCGTCGATGGGTTTGTAATGGTTTCCAAGGTACCACACGAACTGTTCCACGAAACTGACGGAGTCAGTCGGTTTTCAGAATCGCTGGTGCTCGTAAAAGATGCTTTACAGTTTTTCCCAGGACTTTAGGCGAGCGATCCCTTCGCGTACCTTTTACGGTTACACTATTATCCTGGAATCTTGTAAATGTTGGAACAAACCGCTGAGGAAGCTCCCGGCTTGTCACGACGAGACGCCTCGTTACACGCTGGACACTTCAGGAACAAGTTTCGAAGACTGGATAATTCACGCTGCGAGTAGAAAGAAACGCCTGTTGCCGGTGGTTCGCCCGCGGGAAATCGATCTGCTGGTTCGTTGCACTCCATTAATCTTTTTAATGAAGTGCAACGCCACGGTTCGACGTGTTCCGCCGCGATTAATTCGCCAATTAATGAATTTTTATAGCAAACCAATTACGCAAAGGGTATCTTACCGTCGATCTCCTTAATAAAAAGAACATTAGCTATGAAATTTGTGATAGAAACAGGAATGTGCGTGAACTAATCAGCCGAGTCGTACAATTTTAACATACACTAAGTAAGGTATCCAATTCTTTACCAAGTTTTAGCTCATACTACGACTTTAAAGGCTGACTATGAGTGAAGGTATTACTGCATTTGTCCCCTACATCATTTAAAATCGTCACTCACTAATTTTTAATTTGTTTCCTATATTTATTGGAATATAGGAATGACAAAACAATTCCATAATGAATATCACTAAATAGACTGACAAATGCAAGTCTTTAAGAAGACCCACAATTAAAACCGACTTCAAAAAAAATAAAATTTCACTAAAACGTAAAAAATAATTTTTTCCCTTATTTAATCTACGGTACTCTCATATTTTTTAAGTCGGTGCCTCATCATTTGCACTGTGTAAATCTGGCGCCGACATAAAAAATATGAGAGTCGTAGATTAAATAAGGAAAAAATTATTTTTTACTTTTTAATGCAAATTTATTTTTTTGAAGTCGGTTTTAATTGCTTTTAAAATTTTTTTAGTATGTTTTTAACTATTCGCTACCATAACATAAATTGTATCCTACAATGGACCGGTCCAATTCAAGCAACTAGTGATTGTTCAATATTAGGCAACTTATAGGTTACATCAAAAAGATATGTTTTCATTGTTATTCTTATACGAATATGGGAAAGTAAGAACATGAAGTTGTAGCTAAGACAGCACACTTTACACTAGTATCATTTAAAATTATAGTACTTACAAGTTGTAGAAAGAAATTCACTTGAAATAGCACGAAAAATAATGATCGCGCACCACGTGTTTCTATATTTCGACGACGGTGAACGACAAACTAATGAATAACCGTATCGCTGTTCTCGCAAGTTCCATCTCCACTTCCTAAATCAATGTAGCCAAAAAAAACCGCTGCAAATATATTTGTTTATCGAGATATACAAATGGTCCACTCTAGGATCCGGTCCAATATAGGCAACTCTCCCCTATCTCTACTAACTCGACTCGTCGAACAAACCATCAACCATACTCCTAAAATTAATCCACACCATTTGAGCCGCCAATCTCCACGCGAATCGAAGATTACTATAGCGTCTCCCTCAAAAGTTGCGCGCAGACGGCGCAGCTGTAGGCGCGCTTAAGCGGGGCACCCTGCTCCAGTTTCGCGGCGATCGACGTAGCAGCGCGCTTTCCCACACCTCTTCCTCCCCGTCCGGAAATTCCACGGTGGAAGTAAGGTTAGCCGCGATATATCGGGTCTCCGTCGAGTTCAGACAATGGGGTTCGATACAATTAGCGGGCGAGCCGCTAACGAGCCGCATCGTACATTGTCCGACCTGTGTATAGAACGCGAACACGGAAACGAAGGCCCCCAGCCAGACCTATTACACGTACCTGTGGCCCGCGTCCGATGTAAATTACAGTCATTAAAGTTGCCGCGGTTAACGAGCCACCGTCGGAGGAAGATTCGCGGCGGCCCGCCTAATATCGCGCGGGTTTCGCAGCTTGTACGTCGTCCCTTTCCAGCAGGCGACGTCGTCCTCTTACGTGGAATCGTGTGTCAAGGATCGAATCGTAAATTCTGCTAATTGCACCGTTTAATGTCTGGACTTTAAAGGCGTCTTCTTTCTATTTTTTCTTTCTGCTGCGTCGCGTTTAGGGTGACCGATAGCAGTTGGAGGGGGTAACGTTGGACGCAGTTTCGTTGAGATCCTTGTTTGGCAATAATTAAGGGACAACGTACACCTGGAACTTGAAAAGTCGCGGTGAACTTTGACAATTTTTTTCATTGAAAATATTTTTTAATTTAAAAATCTTTAGATGCATTTTAAATGACGTACCTTAAGCAACTACTGTGTAAATTTAATTGGAGAGCTAAGGGGATTCAATATGTAATAGCAATTTAGGCAGATTTTCCAGAACAGCTTCTGCGGTAAACAAAATATCTCCGATGGTTTTTATCCGAAATAAAAAAATATATCTCTTAAAATGAACTGTGACGATTATGTGACGTAAAACTAGATAATTATATCAAAAATCTCTGTTCTAAATTTCAACTGAATCGGTCCACTACTTATTGTTAGTTCTCGAGAAATATTGGTTACCATTTTTGAAATACCATTTTGAGAAATACGTAATTCTACAATATTTAATCTTCTTTGTTTTCGAATTAAATATACACGATAATTACATTAAAGTATATATTTTAAGACGTGTATAGATTTTTAAATTAAAAAAATATTTTTAACGGAAAAAATGGTCAAAACTCGCCCTGATTTTTCTAGTCCTAGGTGTATGTTTTCCCTTAAAATAAAAGTCTTATATATGGCAATTGGAATCCCCGACAATGATATTAGAGTTTGATGGATTTTAAAATTTGATGGATGTTGGAATCTTTATGACTCTTATTGTTTCTTTAATTAGGATTAAATAGGGAGTATAATTGGGATTTCAAGAGTGTGTGTGTTGTGCTGAGGAACTTTTTTATTGAGAGCTTCTCAACGAATGATAGGGATGTAGTAATTTCTGCTTTCGATTTGATTAATTGTAGTGTCTGAATTGAGAGTAAACCATGTTGGTTAATGGATGCTCCTCGAGAAGAGGGGAAGTGTGTTCAGTCGATTGCTCGTTCGATAGAAAAGTGCAAGCGCAATTCGAGAAACAATATTTACCATCAGGTAATTGTTATCTGAATTTAGAATATAAAAATACATTAAAGATACACTATTTGCATATCTTAAACAATACAATCAGCGCTGCTGCAGGGATCGTCAAAGAAACTGTCGACACTCGACTAGAATCGTGATAAAACGAACGGTACAAAGTTGTTCACACGAGCAAACAGTCTGTATGCCTGTAAAAACATTATAGGACTGGATGTCTTTGGTTTGCCGGATTAATCTTCTGCGGTTCTGCATCGAGGCCGACGGGACATCTTGATCCGTGACGCTCGTTTTTCTTTCGGCCTATTACGGCCACAAAACGGTAGTAGTCAATAAACGCTTCCCATCCGTTAAACTGTTGCGAATTATCGTACATTTGTAAGCGTCACAAAACCAGTCAAACGCCACGATGTATCTTCAGAATCAATAATTTATTAGGATAAATCGCCCGTCCAAGTGTCAACTAACTGTGAATACACAAATAATACAATTTCATAAAATATGTATCCTTTAACAAAGTAACAAGGCCGTAAATGCAGAGCAAATGATATTTATTATTTCGAATGAACCGACGTGTTTTTTCATTACGCGCCATTGGCGCATGAAACTGTAAATACCAGTTTACCCATAAAACCACCAGAAACGACGAGCGACCGAAGGAGAAAATTTCTTACGTAATACAAAGTCGAAATGCAAACAGGAAATTACTGACGAGCAGTTGCCACTGCTCCTGCAGGTGGTACTCAAGGAAATAACGCAATTTCCATAATGGGAAGAGTATTATCATTACACCGAAGTGGGCAGGGTTCTCTTAATAGTGATATAACGAATCGACTGGTAGGTAGTGCTACACATATGTCCACTCAAATTTGTCATAATTCTTTCATGAAATATTTTTTGCATAAATTGAAATGCAGTGAAGAAGTGGAACGTGTACGTTCTTCTTTCTTGCAGGGAAGAAGTTGGCTGTAAGGTTGATCACCGTGCACAAGTACACGGCACTTATACGAAGTAATGATTTTATTGAACTATGACTGAACAATTAAGGGGGTTTGTGCCTTGTTGGGTGGAAAAGTAGCTAATTATTTGTGAATTTTTTGTACAGAAACGGCACGACATATTAATTTGAGATTTGGCAGGCTGTTTTATTGTATCTTGAACTATTGTTCTAAATTTTTGTGTGACAGTGAAGTAAAAAAGATGGCAGATACATTCCGTTCTGGCGTTGATGGAAAATATTGTAAGGATGCCTGAAACACAAAAAGGAAAAGAGATTCTTAATCTATATGAATGTGGCTATATATGGTAGTAGATGCATTAAGAAAAGTAAAAAAATATTAAAATGACAGTCTTTTGGAGAAAATGAAGCGCCCTGATTTCAGTCTGAAAAAGGTTTTGCCCCAAAATCGGGAAAACTTCTTTAAATAATAAAGGAACGGTTGCAGATAAATAAATCTACAAAAAATTATTTTTCATTTTAATTTATTCATAGATACAGGGTGTCCAATTTATATCGACCCATTCGAGTATCTTGGAGATTATTCATGATATCGGAAAGTGTTTCACATAAAACTTGGATATCCTCAGGGGGAGTATAGCCTGAAATTTATTTACTATGAGAAAGAAGTAGAATATTAATGCTGAAAGGTATTACTTAGGATATCCTTTAAATTTAAAATTTCTTATATTCGTGTATTTAGAAATAAATGAAAATCATTCAAAATTAAATACACAGGAAAAGAACAAGAGGTTTAAAAAAATAGTTTATTTTAATTAAAACTATCAGGACCTGCGTTATATGTAATTAGACGGTAATTGCACAGTTGAGATTGTCGATAGCTTAAAACATAATTGAAGAGCCCTTGTAAAAAACATTATAAATGAGAAAATTAAAAAAGAAATTTATCGGAAAATATTCTACGTGCCAATGATAACATTATAGTGTAGAATTTGATTTTTAGCACATACAGTGTTATCTACAAGGACTCTTCAGTGGCGCGCAGAACGTAAGTACAGTAGTTCCATCATTCCTGCTGGCCATTCGGATCGTTTTTCTAAATTTCATGCTGTCAGCTACTTCAAAGAACGTACAATAAATTATCTCTAATAGAGTGAAACATAATGGTTGAAGTTTGGCGTGGCGAAGTTTTGCCACGGAGCAGCGCGAATCCTTCCCACATTGCTGACACAGATTGCCAGGAATCGATCGCGTGCCTCGAAGCGCACCTGGATGCGTTCACGTCTCAAGAGGATCTCTCGATGCCTCTCGATCACGACCTACATATTCCATGTTTATAACGTGTACCCCGCGAAAGTTGTTCAACAGCTCTTTCGAATTTCTTTTTCCGCTGGAAGTTCCTCTCATCTGTAGTGCGATCGGTTCTTACCCACGGATCGCCGTGCATAAATCAAGCAGTTTCTCGCTGCAACGCGGAAGCCTTCGTCGAAATATGCGCCCATTGGTTTGCTGAAAGATGAGAAGAAAAACTCTCGTGTAACTCTCGTGTAACTCTCGTAATACGTAACAAATGAACCTTGGAATCATGGCGAAATTTCGGTACGTCATGATTCTGTTACGGATGCCGCATGTCGTGGGCGAAAGAGTCATCGCGGATGATAATACTATAATCCACTCCTCTTGCCGAGATCTTTCTTAATGGTGTACAGAAATCGGTGCACGCTCGTATACAGGTCAGTAATTGCCTTACAAATTTAAGGGGGGATTATACTTTACTCAACGCTAAAACAGGCCGACATTTGGGAGTTTTTTTATGGTGAAATTATGTAGCAAATTATTTTGAACCTTTTTATGGCTTCATATTTAACATTTGAAGATACGAAAATAATCCAAAAATATTCTTATTATTTATGAACCTCCAGAACCAAAAAAGGTAGAGAATTGGCAAAATTGTAGAGCTTAGAAGAAAAGTACGATTTTTAAAAAACATTTTGATATATTTATGCAACATTGAATTACTAAAATTATTTTTTTTTTAATTCTAGAGGTTTATCGAGAATAGCTTGGAATGATTTAGTTATATGTACAAGGGCAAGTCAATTGGTTAAATAGTTTTCTATAAAACACCCCCCACAAGTTTGAAGAAAGTACCCGCTTTCGAGAAAAGCACATTTAAAATTTTATGTACCTAAAGAAAGATTATATTTTTTGGAAACTTCATTGTCTGTCGCTAATCTGCTTTTCCAGGTGCATAGAGTTGATCCTCAACTTCTTCGAAGAACTCGTTTTGCTCCGTTAATAAAGTATAACCCGCCCTTAACATTGTCCTTTCTCCAAAGCAGGATGCACGTGCCCCATAATCCAACAGGGCAGTGCCTAATTTCTCTCGAATAGAGTGACCAAGTATTCCCAAGACATATCGCGTAAGGGAGTGTGGGGTAAACACGAACGCGGGGTAATCGCGAATGCGATGTTACGGCGTTTTAATAAATAAAAACAATGTTCCCGCTCCACTAGCTAATAGTTTAGGTCGTATCCAACGCCGTGCAGAAAGTAATAAATACAGAACGCTTATGCAATTCCAGATAAACACAATTTATTATTTTCATCATGTTTCAAGTAATATTTTGTCCATTTCAATTGCATGTAATTACTGTTGAATTAATGATACAATTGATTTTTTGTTTAAGTTGAAATAAAGCACTTTTTTACCAACATTTTGTGACCAAGGCGTTGCTTGAATTATGATTCTAACCTCCGAAATAAATTCTTTTTTATTTTTTGATGTCGTGGGGCAATGACGAACAACTCGGATGGGGTAATCTCGAAACCTTCGAGATTAGCAACGATATCCGATTTTGATGAAATTTTCAGCATGTATAAAACTTACTTAAATCTACAAAACGGATTTTTGAATTTTCATTAAAGGCTCAGACAAAAAATGTTTAAAGAACGACCTTTACTATTTTTTTTCGATATTCCGACCAATTGCAATTTTTTTCTAACGCATAAGAAGAGGAATTTGAAAAATACATTAGATATAGGTTGTAGCAACATTTTTTATGAGTTGACCATTGCAGCCGCGCTTTCTGTGCGACTTCTGCGATATTTAGCACTCTGTTCGCGATTACCCCACGGCAGTCGAGTAATCACGAACACCAAGGGTTTTGCCTTTTCACTGTAAAGTTGATTTTTATTATAATTTTTCAAAAAATCGTCACGGTACTTTATAGATGAATAGTTTAAGTATGTTTGTAAATGATAAACAAATTCATTTCTCACATAGTTTTCGTTTTGATTGCTTTTTTGCTTAGGTGTTCGTAATTACCCCACTCTCCCTTATATCCATATTGCCATCTGGAACCCAACTTGATTTTCAGAAAACACGTGATAAAACGGATCATAAGTCAAAGGTAACGTGACGCCGATCGACCTGCACTTCCGGTTACTGTTACTTTCCATCTGGCAATCGGCATCGCCCCGATCCCGTCAACGATTTCGCGTGCTCCCTGGATCGTTCTGCGCAGACGGGAAAGCCGGAAATCGTGGCGGTCCGCTGGCACCCTGACCGCCACGGGGGCCTCCCCCTCCGGCGGAGATGAAAGTTGCTGCGAGTCCTGCGAGGCGTCACGAGCAATTAGAGCGCAAGATGGTCCCGAGAGAGGAGCGCGGCCGTGCGCGAGCGAGTGCGCGTTACAGCAACCGCGTTCCCTCCACCGAGCGGCTCGCTTTCCCAAGTTCTGGGTCACCGGGTCCCTTCTTCGCTGACTGGAGCCGAAACAGGAGTAAGAGGTCGCCAGTCCGGTCTTATAAGTTCGAGACGGTGTCCGCGACCTGCACCGAAACCGTCCCAGACATCTTTTTGCCTCCCCTGTTTACCTTTTGACCGATTGACATGCTTCCAGCAGGCGTTAACAGCACCGTCTGAGGTTGTTGAGGTGATTGGAAGATGGAGAGTCACGGGTATGATCGTAGTAATTAGGAATGGAGAGGATGGGTGTGATACTGTGGAGATCGTTGAGAGTTTGAGGGCCATGAACGGGGTTGGGGAAATTAATCATAAGGGAGGACATTTTTAGATTGTGGAGGGTTATTTAAAGATCGAGGGTTATTTGGAGTTGGGAGCATTAATAATAAAAAAGATTAGTTCTTAAACTGCGGATAATCGGAGGTCCAAGAAACACGAATAGAACCGAAGGAATTAGTGATAAAGAAGGAGCTTTTGAGATTGTGGAGATGATCGAAAGATCGAGGGTTATTTTAAGGTTTGGACTATTAATAATAAAGATTATTTCTTAAACTGCGGATAATCGGAGGTCCAAGAAACACGAATAGAACCGAAGAAATTAGTGATAAAGAAGGAGCTTTTGAGATTGTGGAGAATGATCGAAAGATCGAGGGTTATTTTAAGGTTTGGACTATTAATAATAAAGATTATTTCTTAAACTGCGGATAATCGGAGGTCCAAGAAACACGAATAGAACCGAAGGAATTAGTGATAAAGAAGGAGCTTTTGAGATTGTGGAGATGATCGAAAGATCGAGGGTTATTTTAAGGTTTGGACTATTAATAATAAAGATTATTTCTTAAACTGCGGATAATCGGAGGTCCAAGAAACACGAATAGAACCGAAGGAATTAGTGATAAAGAAGGAGCTTTTGAGATTGTAGAGATGATCGAAAGATGGAGAGTTATTTTAAGGTTTGGACTATTAATAATAAAGATTATTTCTTAAACTGCGAATAATCGGAGGTCCAAGAAACACGAATAGAACCGAAGGAATTAGTGATAAAGAAGGAGCTTTTGAGATTGTGGAGATGATCGAAAGATCGAGGGTTATTTTAAGGTTTGGACTATTAATAATAAAGATTATTTCTTAAACTGCGGATAATCGGAGGTCCAAGAAACACGAATAGAACCGAAGGAATTAGTGATAAAGAAGGAGCTTTTGAGATTGTAGAGATGATCGAAAGATGGAGAGTTATTTTAAGGTTTGGACTATTAATAATAAAGATTATTTCTTAAACTGCGAATAATCGGAGGTCCAAGAAACACGAATAGAACCGAAGGAATTAGTGATAAAGAAGGAGCTTTTGAGATTGTGGAGATGATCGAAAGATCGAGGGTTATTTTAAGGTTGGGACTATTAATAATAAAGAAAATTATTTCTTAAATGGTGGATAATCGGAGGCTCAAGAAACGCGAATAGAATCGAAGGAATTAGTGATAAAGAAGGAGCTTTTGAGATTGTGAAGGTGATCGAAAGGTCGAGAGCCATAAATGGGAGTGGAGCAGTTAAGGGGAGGTTCTGGTCTAAATGTCGATTTTTTTTTTATTTCATTTTTCGAATGTTCAACCTTGTAGGAAAACGTGTTTAAAAGGATTTGTTGAAATTCGTAAAATTCCCGAAGTTATAGGCATTTGAGTAGCGGCAAATGCATGGGTCACAACCGGCCACTCGGCGCTCACGTAAAACTTTAAACGCGTTTTTCCCGAAACAGTGTTCTCAAAATCGGTAGGACCTGTATCTCCAAAAGTTATTATCCGATTCGACTGAAACTTTTTTTATTTTGAAGAATATACTTCTGGCTAGGGGGGGGGGGGACTAGAAAAAGTTACAAAAAATTGACAAATTAATAATTTTTAAAGGCGTTGAAAGGACGAAAAATACATGGAAAAGTGATTTCAAGCTTGAAGTGTTGTTATTCTCTCAAAAATGTAATCTTTGTAATTTTTTAGCCCCCCCCTAGCCAAAAGAATAATCTTTAAAATAAAAAAGGTTTCAGTCGAATCGGATAATAACTTTTGGAGATACAGGTCCCACCGATTTGGATAAATTTTTTGACGCCTTGACTTTAACGACTCCCCAGGGCTGTCTGCAATGATTAATTATAAAACAAAAAATATATTTCTATAATCTAAGACATCCTTAATACAATGCAAAAAGTCCCATTAAATTATATATAGTAGTTTTCCTTTAATTAATTCCTAAATATCACCTATTTTTTTGGGCTCTAGACCAGATCCTCCCCTTAATAATACATAAGCATATGTCCCAAACTGTGAAAATGATCGGAAGTTTAATAATATTATAACGGGGCGTTCCCCCGTTGGATATTATAACGGATTTAACAAGAAAAAGGGAAAGGGAATTAGACACGCAACACAAAACACTGGGAACTATATTGAATACAAGGAACAATAAAATCGAGATAGGTTATTATGGTCTTGACCCTTTTGCTCGCAATGACGTCTGGTTGTAAAATGACAGTTTGGCAGTTGATAAATAAGATGAACGTCTTCTTGTCGCTGTCGCGAGCACCAGCGGGCCATGGATTCCTGTTCATAGGGTGCTCGCAACAATAACTGAGAATGTCGCTGGAGCAATTAATAATGAGGAAGCCCATTCTGAGACCGTGGAGATTATCGAAATCTAGAAATGTATGAATGGGACACCTAATAATAGAAAAAGCACTTCTTAGAGTTTCCTCGTTCGTGAGGATTTTTCATAGTTTAATAATATAGTTATTATTTTCCACTATTCTTAGCGAAATGTTACAATGATTCGTTATAAGCCATAGATGGATTTGAAATGTAGTATCCGGGTGGGGTTTAGTTATTGAGTTATATCACTGAAACGGTTTGGGGTAGGGAAAATGCGTAAAATCGTTATTTCAATTAATTCTACCATCAGTATTTCTTGTTAAATTGTAAGGTCCCAAAGAATAAAATTGAGAACCTTGCAGCAAGAAGGGTGCAGCTCCACATTTACCAACTCCGGGTAACTTAGAAAAAATTGTTTATAAAATTACTGCTTTGACTTAACATTAAAAAGAGAACACTAATTGAAAAATATATTTTTTCACACAATAAGTAGTAGTTATTGAATTGATACGTTTTTATTTCTATTTTGGCGAATTTTTCAAATCTAAAGCTACCCCTGACTTGCAGCAGGGTAGTGGGTGCAGGTTCAAAATTTGCAATAAATCGCTCATTTGTTATTTCCATCAAACGTACACCAAACAATGTAGAATTTTTGTACGCATATTACACGTCATAATTCAAAAACTCTAAAAAATGGAGCTGCAATTTGCGAGTGTTATTGAGTTTTGGAAAGTAAAAATGTCGGAACAAATTGAATGTAAAAGTACGCGGTGAAGTAAATCCACGAACAAACGTGCTACTGTAAAGCTCGCAACTTTCTTGTTGAAAGCAAGTCCAACATTATCTGTGCGCACTTGCTCTTTTTTTCAATCACTTTAGGTAACTGTGCTACTTTCTATCGCGACGGCGACAAGTTGACTCGTTTCTTATTTGACGTTTGCCTAGAATAAACGACGTTACCTTGCAGCGTATGGATCTCTCAAAATGTAACTTTCTTTTTACTGTCTAACGTACAAGGGATATCGCTTAAGTGCACGCGTCGACTTTTGAGAAACTTATGTAAGAAGCCGTTCCTTCAAGGAAATTCCAAAATACAATTAGGCGAGACTTCTCTGTCACTTCTATCACGTTCAATCTAAAGTTTTCCACAATTACAAAAATGTGATATTTCCGTCAAACAGCAATTTCGTTAATGACTCTAAATCAGTGAGCAATTAAAATAATTATTATTGCATTCTGTCAATTCTCAGTCAAGTGTACCCGCGCTTAACAAATATCCACAGCCATTTTCCAATAGGTACAGCCCCCAAAAAATAAAATTTCGTAGTCTCCTTACGATAGTGGGGTACCAGTTTATTCCTTCGTGGTCACACCTTATAATCATAAAGAGTGACCCAAAAATGAGGCCTTTTTTAGCTTCTTTTTGGTTCCACGATTTTGCAACTGAATTTTGTGCCAAATGATACTTTATGATGAGATATAAATCACAACAAATTTTTCAAGTTGAGGTGACAATTAGTTTCTGAGATATGGGAGGTGAAAGAAGTGAAAATTCGTTAACGCGTCAGCCCATACGCTTCGATGTACGGACTTTTATGTCAATCCGATAATTTAGACGATTATTTCCAGGGGTTTTGCTGACTGCTAACGACGAATTTGCACTTAGATTTTCAAAATTCACAAAAAAATCAAAATCAAAACATATAAATGTTCATGTAGTGGGTGCCTTTTTTAAATATATCGTCCATCATGTTGAATCGGCCATTGTGAATTTTGAAGATCTAAGTTCAAATTCGTTGTTAGCAGTCAGCAAAGCTCATAATGGCCGATTCAATGTGCTGGACTATTTAAAAAAACATCCACTACACAGTCATTTATATTTTTTGATTTTAATTTTTTCTCGTGAATTTTGAACATCTATGTTCAAATTCGCTGCTGGCAGGCAGCAAAACCCCTGGAAAAAATTGTTTAAATTATCGCACTGACATAAAAGTCCGTACATCGAAGCGTATGGGCTGACGCGTAAACGAGTTTTCACTTCTTTGACCTCCCATATCTCAGAAACTAATTGTCACCTCAAGTTGAAAATTTTGTATGATTGATGTTTCATCATAAGGTATCGTTTCGCATAAAATTCAGTTCCAAAATCGTGGGACCAAAAAGAGGCTATTTCTTGGGTCACTCTTTTAGAGTTACCATTTTCATATTTTTAAATCTGTTAACTTTTGAGTGCTAATTGTACATTCGTAATACTCATACAATCTTTCTCTAATAATCTTTTTCTAGAAATGGAAATTTTGATATGATGGTAGTTGAAAAAATAGTTGTTGAAAGCGCTTTTCGTTAAAATTCACCAATTCCCCAAGTTTGTATATTTTACTATTAAGGTCTAAAAATTTGCAGAAATATTTGCAAAGAAAAAAGAATTACCTGGGCTGCGATACACCTCGTGTGACAACAAAAGGCTAAAAAATATAAATGCTGATACTACTTTAAATTTCATTGACTGTACATTCGATTTTCCGTTCTTCTCATTTCCTATAAAAATACACATATACGTGACCCCTTGAAGTTCACATTTGTACACAGTACCTGAGGGGTGTCCTGAAACAGGGATGGGTTTACATAAAAGAAAATACCTAACCCTATACAGGAGAAGGCGAGCTACGCCGAGAATTCGGCGCGTGTCCTTTTTCCCACGGGATAAGTACCGTCTGGCCCATTGCTCGTCACCGAAGAAGAGGAAACGCATCGTAAAACGTGATTACCGGCTACGTTGACCGCGTATTGTTAACGCCCTGGCGATTTTCTCTTCGTTGCTCGCTCCAACGATCACTGTTCCTCCTTTCTACCCCGACCGGAACAATGAGCGTTTCCTCTTTTTCAATTTCTGCCGCTTTGAATTCGCGACCGCGTAAAGGGACTTCCCGTCGGCGTTATGGAAATCCGTGGCGCTCGCTTTGCATCCACGTCCAGGTAGCCACACCTGATTAGCATTGAACAGGGATAACACGGAAGCTGATAGAGGGTGGGGCACATCGTTGTTTCGTTGTTTGCGATTCGTTTCAATTGACGAGCGACCCCCCGCTGAAAATTGTTTAATTCCTCTTGTTGCTATCGCGTGAAGCGTTCTGGATGGCTATGGGTGGATGACTAGGCGTAGGAACTGTCCAGGTACACGATAATGGGAGCCTCGCGCTGTACCATGTGCCCTGAGACGGTAGATGGATCCTGGGAACAGAGGATGGATAGATTATCCGTAGCAAGGTGTTTTAATTAAATGATAAGTATAGGCGAGATGAATATTAATGATGGTACTGTTCTCCAAGCGCTCAGTAATCGAGTGAGAAGTTTAACTGACCGGGGATTAAAATCTCGCAGACATGGAGGACGTGGCTCGTGAGAAATTTGTATGATTGTTGGTTAAAAGAAAGTTTAAAGCTGATTATTTAACGCGTTTAAATAGCATAGCTCATAGCAGGTTTTGTGGATTATGTTGGTATCACTGGTCTACTCGGAGTTGGAAAAAAGATAGCACTAACGAGAGAATGATAAAGGTACATACATAATACATAATACGCGTCTTAGGAATCTTTCATCTCAACAGCTCAGCTCAGGTCACTTCGAAACAGTTATCTACGCGTATAATTATCTGCATAAGGAAGCCAGAGTCTACACAACGTAGGGGAAGGTTACCTATGTTGGACCATTTTTTTATTTTTCTCTCCTACACGGACATAACGCATTGAAGAAAGCAAACATAAACGGGAAAAAGATCTACATTTTATGTAGATTTTATCATGTATTTAGTGTGTTGATAAAATATGTGATTAAAATAATATCTCAAAAAAACTAAAGTAATGACTTCGGTCCATTCCAGGCAACCGGTTTCGTAATTTGGACCACCGGTTTCCTACTTTAGACCGCTCCTAAAAATCAATGAATTTAAATATACAATCTAAAAAACACAGATCAGGGCATTGAAAAAAAAATAGAAACAGGAAGCAACAAGCATCTTACGGTGCACGTAGTGCAATAGTACGTTGTTTTGATTTTTTTTTTATATTTGTCCCTGCATAACTCCCCAGAATATGGGCCGATTTTGATGATCCTTTTTTTATTCGAAAGAGGGCGATGTGCCAGTTTTGGTTAATAATAAAGATTATTGTCACCTAATTATTATTATTTTATGTACGTACGCACATATCTCCTCACCATGTTGTGTCAATATATATAAAACTAAAAAGTTAAAAATAAAAAAATCAAAACCGACTTCAAAAAAATAAAATTGCACTAAAAAGTAAAAAATAATTTTTTCCCTTATTTAATCTACGGTACTCTCATATTTTTTAAGTCGGTGCCTCATCATTTACACTGCGTAAATCTGGCGCCGGCTTAAAAAATATGAGAGTCGTAGATTAAATAAGGAAAAAATTATTTCTTACTTTTTAATGCAATTATATTTTTTTGAAGTCGGTTTTAATTGTTTTTTAAATTTTTTTAGCATGATTTTAACTATTCGCTACCATAACATAGATTGTATCCTAAAATGGACCGGTCCAATTCAAGCAACTAGTGACGGTCCAATATTAGGCAACTTGTAGGTTACATCAAAAACATATGTTTTCATTGTTATACTTATACGAATATGAGAAAGTAAGGACATGAAGTTGTAGCTAAGACAGCACACTTTACACTAGTATCATTTAAAATTATAGTACTTACAAGTTGTAGAAAGAAATTCACTTGAAATAGCACGAAAAATAATAATCATGCACCACGTGTTTCTATATTTCGACGACGGTGAACGACAAACTAATGAATAACCGTATCGCTGTTCTCGCAAGTTCCATCTCCACTTCCTAAATCAATGTAGCCAAAAAAACCGCTGCAAATATATTTGTTTATCGAGATATACAAATGGTCCAATCTAGGAGCCGGTCCAATATAGGCAACTCTCCCCTACAGAGATCGTCACCGGAGGGTCAATTCTCGATTAACCTTTAATCCAACAGTCGCATTGTGATCTTAACGCGATTACTCGCTACGTATGGCATCATATTATCCAATGGACTTATCGAGATACTCGAGCGAGGGGTTAAGCCCAGATTCCTGTCCGAAAAATGCGAACTTTTTCATCCTTGTGGAATCCAAACAATCTTCCACGATCATCCCATAGAAGTCGCTTCCCGTCGCGATTAATACTTTTCCAAGCAACTTCTCAAGAGCCGCATGCAACCTTCTCTTCGCACATCCTCTACCCGCCTCCCGATCTTCCGTTAAAGACGACCCAGGGAACGGCTAGGTATACAACGGATTACCGGGACGTTATTCCGATCGTGATGATGAATAATCTGCTATCATGCTAGCGCAAGAGCATGTTAGCAGAATTTTTCCAGCAGTGGGAGCTGTCCCAGGTCATGATGTAGGAAAGCACTCTTGTTTTAATTAACAAGGGCTGTTCGGTAACTGGAAAATTAAAAAAAAACAATTGAAACTTGCTGAAATGTAGTTCAGGTGATGCTTATAATAATAAAACGGTCCACTAACTAAATGTAAGGTAAGTTCAACTCAAATACTCTATCGCACTAGCAAAAGAGAAATAAAGTTATATTAAAGAAAAACAGAAAATGTGGTAAATTTAAGGGTTGATTTCGCCCCTTCAGGGTGAATTTCCGCAGAGAAAGAAATTCCTCCTTGCTACTCCAATATACTCTGCACGAATAAAGTTTAGTTTTTTATTCGTCGAACGTTTCAATTTCAGAGTCGAATTAATTTTTCAACTTTAACTTTAACTTTAACTTTATTCGGCGTCGAATAACTTTCTGGTGCGCGTTCGAGCCAAAGTTAAAGTTGAAAAATTAATTCAACGCCGAAGTTGAAACGCTCGGCGAATAAAAAAATTAACTTTATTCATTAAATAATCAAAACTTAAAGTAACTGTTATTTGATCCGTTATTTAAACAACTTTTTATTTACTTAATGCCCAACTGTGACTCTACATTCACAAAAAGTTTCATCAGAATGAGAATATTCTGATTGGCAAAGCTTCCTTGTTAGTCAAAGCGGAAACAGCTGTGGGTTTTCAAGCCTTTTTGAGGTAACGCCACTGAAGACGATACATCCTTGTAGACACAAGTGGAGATCCTGTCCATAGGTAGTGACAGGCTTCCTAACAACGCCCACGCCGCGCGCTGCTCCGAGCGGAGCACGCTGCGGCTAAGTATCTCGTGGCTGAATCCGTATCTGTATCGGTCACGAAACTTCCTGTCACGATTAAGGTCGAACCGAGACCGCCGATCGAAGCCAGAGGTCGGCCACCGTGCAGACGTGCAACGAACTTTAATCAGATATAAAGCAACGCGATAGGCTATGTTTACCTCGCGCGGTTCTTTCGCGAAATTTATTTAGTTTATTGATTCTGTTTCGGCCACAGCCTCGTGTTAGCGTTCCATTTTTGGAACAGGTGACGAGAATTGGTTCTGAACATGTACTGTGATTGGAGAACACGTAGACGTGGAAGGTTGAGAGAGATCTTCTTAAATGTCTCTGTTGTGATCTTGAGATCAAAAGTTTGAATGGCGTCGAGATGGATCTGGGTGAAGTTAGCCCCTCATTTTGTGAAAAATTGAAAGATGATTGTTGTACTAGATTTAACCCCGTTGTGCCGCTAAGAGTTTTCTAAAATTCAAAACCATTTTCGAGAAAAATTGAAAATACCAATTTTAAAGATAGCCCCACTTTTTAAAAAGAAAAAATATTTTTCTTGGTTGTACTGCACTGTACTAGTTGCACCGAGCATTATACTGTTCGATTTTTTTTTAATTATATTGGTTTCCAAGAAATAATCGGAAAATTAAGTGTCCTTTGAAAACAAATAAAGAAGTTCGCTTTCTACGCTTTTTACAAAACATTTCGGCGTCCCCTGAATTTCGGGGAAGTTTCTGTTGAGGGTCTTGAATATTTGAATATGTCTTTTGGAATGGAACGTGAGATTAGAGAGTTTTTTTTTTTAATTCTCCCAGATTTGTATTTTGGGTAAGAAAAGTTTGCATTATGGAATTTTTTATTCTTGAATGTGTTTTTCTTTCTAATATTGATAGTCATTTTAAAACAAAAATTGTTTAGTTCGTTTCTGTCTAAGTACAAATGCCAGTGAACGCGGTTCATCTACGTTACTGGCGACCAGAGCTTGCCTACAAAATGCGTAATGGCTGAAAATAACTGTGGGCGGTGCTCGTCGCGTTTAACGCGATTCCCTGAAGAGATAGAAGGCCGTGAAATTTCATAGAACAGCTTTCACACATAACGCAGCCCGCGACGAATCAGATCGAGCGATTTCCAAGGATCTATAGTTAATCGATCTGTTCTATTTAATCTCAGCGCGTTGCGTCACGAGGAGACTTGGAGCATCTCGCGGGCGTGCATCCTAGTCTGGTCACGAACTGGTTCAATCTACTGGAATCGCTGAACGTGCCCTGATCTTGAGTCCTGTCTGCATACATAGTTGAAACAGCCGTTATACAGTCAAGTAAAAGATAATACTATAACAGAAGATAGCATCTTCTACGTACAGTTAAGCATTCTTTGCTAATAAAATCCTGTAATCATTTCCTACATCTAAAAGCCTACATCTTATGCAAATGCACTGCTCGAAACAATTAGATACTGTAAAAAAGATTGAGTTTGAGACACTCATTAAACAAGAATATGTAGTAGCAGGGAATGGATATAAAAATCAAGAATAAAAAAAATAAATCAGGAAGATTCTAATTTTAAAAATTTTTCCCTCAACGACAGCAGTCAACTGTTTGGCGTCACACAACCAGCTTTTGTTTACAAAATCATGTGTTTCCAGCACCAAACTTTGGTTCTACAAAAATATTTCCAGGAAGGACGGCAATATGTGATCCTGTAATTGTTCTGAGAAGTCTGACACGAGTCAAAATGAAGTTTAAAGCATTCTGCACGCGAACTAACGCATTGCACTTAATTGCAGTGTTCATTTGACGAAAAGAATATTAATGGTCGAATCGAAGTGGTTGATTCAGTGATTGAGCATTGGTCAAGATTTCATTGAAATCACGATTGGCATCTGATAAAAGTATTTTCCATAATCATTTATCGTTAACGATCCTTGATCATATCGATTCCATCCGATTCCACTATCCCTGTCAGCTGTCTTATCCGCGGACTTTCGCCACGGGCATTTTCTCGCCGCCTTCGTTCGTTGGTTAATTCAATTCCGTTAATTATGGGTACGATGGCCACCTAACGTGGCCCCAGGGGTTGCTCGTACCTGATTATAAGCTTCCAGATTGTCGATCTCGCCGACGACTTATCAGATCCAGTGGGTTTCGCTCCGAGCCCTTAACGGACCCTCGATCTTCGACAAACTGTAATTAGCTGGGATTCGTTACTCGAAACGCGGAATTTCGTCGAGGGACGTCGGTCGTTAAGAGGAAAGACATGGGCGATCGTATGATATAATTGAAGGCAGAGCGAGATTTTCGTGCACGCGGTCACGAGGGGAATCCATTCGATCTGCTTTCTCCTTCGTTAGGTCTCTGTTGAGCGTTGGCTGGAAATTACTTTCACCTGGTTCAATGCGCCTCGAAATCGGCAATTTCACGCGTCCTCTGCGACCTTCCATTGTTGCATTATTTTCTCACTTTTCTTTTGAATTTTCTTATTTATTTTGCTTCGACAGAGCGTAGTCGGGGAACTTTATAATTTTATTTAATTTAAGTTTGTGCCTGGCACTGAGAAGACTGTGCGAGCTATTAAGAAAAATCTTTATGAATAAAATTTAATATTACTTTGATTTCTAAGGTGTTAGATTTGTACAGAACAGCTTTCTTCTGAATTCTGAATTGTATTGTTTATAATAAGTAAATCTTGCGACTGTTGTGTCTAATTGAATTCTGAAACTAACTTCTGAATCTTTTCAATCATCCCCTTAATTCTTCCTACGTATCGATAAAAAAAGTCTTGCTCCCACATCTATGCACAAAAAAGTGAATATCAATTGAATCAACCGAAAGTGTTCGAGCTATGGCAAAGAAGAAAAGAATCAAAGGGTGCCCAGAGGATTGTCAACATTTAAATGAACTACACTAGAATATCAAATAATGATCAAATCCCTTCGCTTTTAAATCAATTAATGGGGAAACTTTTAACAAAACTTTAATTCAACAAAAATTCTGGAACTATTTAAAATCTGGAATTCCCAAAATTCACGTTCACATTTCATGAAAATGAGAGTCTAAATATTTAAATACAAACCTCGCAGTATAAAAGAATGTCATGCGAAGATCAAAAGAAGTGTTTCAAAACGACCTTTTTTTTTGCATAAATCAATTTCGTGTTGGGCTGCGCTCCCGTTAATGAGACGCCGAAGCTCGATCGCGGTGATTAAGAGGTTGGCGAGGATCTCGGCCAAGATCAACGATCTTCAGACCGGAGTCGAGTGCCCTGGAGGCGGCCATCGAACATCTAGAAAGTTGCCGCTCCCATCATCGTAAAAGGAAAGGAAACCGATAGAAGAATCGCGACTTGGATACAAGTCTCCTCAACGTCTCTGCAAACGCTGATCCAACCTGTTAATTCTAATCTCGCGAGATCATCCGGGCCGATCCTTAATAAGCTCTACGATTCATTTACTTTATGGCACGATCCCTGGTTGATCCCCCATTTTTCTGGCGTTTCTGTTTGTAGTCTGATTCCCGCGGATTACATTGGATTAAATGAGGAATTAGTTAACGAGCAATCTAGTTACGCAACGTCGGCGATCACGCCCTGATAGAGACATTACGTAACGCGTGGCTGTGTCGTCGCAGTCACTGACTCCTCGAAGGTATCTGCAACAGGACAATGGCGGTTGAGTGTAACAGTTGTTAGACTTACTGAGAAATTTGTTCACGAAAGGGCGTCACGTTTCTTCGAACACGTCATGTCTGTAGTCTTATTTCTTGCAACAAGATTATGGGTCAAGTATATTGGTTATTACAATCTAGAATCGATGAGTAAGAAAAAGACTATTAACATAGACATCAAGAAGTAAAAGCAAGGTAATGGTTTTCATAATTGAGGATCTTGCAGCAAGAGGAGTGCAGCTCCATTTTTTAACAATTTTGGAGTTATGACATGTGATATATATGTAAAAAAATTCTACATCGTTTTGTGCACGTTTGGTGCAAAATTCGGTAACAAATGAGTGCTTCATTGCAAATAAATAAATTAATATTAGGGTAAATCCGGGAGACGCGGTCGTGCTGGAGAGTTGGTCGAGTCGCTATATTTCAGACTCTTTATGTAAAAATGCGTTAAAGTGCAGACCAATTTCTTCTCTAGAAGCCAAACAGTTGAATCAATAGTGTCATTTCGCTTCCTTTTGTGTTTTTCTGGATTTATAGGCTTTAAAATGTAAATTGAAGTTACATTTAATCTCTTTTGTCAAACAGCGGTGTATAGAATCGTATTTAAAATATACTTCTAAGTTTATTTTCGTTTAATGTTTGGGATAATAAGATAGTAGAGATATTGAGGGACAATGCAGCCAAAGTATTTGGCCATATTAACTCTTCATTTCAAAGCTGCCGAGAAGATCATCTCACGCTGCAGAAAGGAGAGATGGTCGAGTTATGATTTTTTTATTATTTTTGTTTATTTTTTATTTTTTATTATTATTTTCTTATTATTTTTGTTTATTTAGTTTATTTATTCACTTTTGTATTTATTTGCTTTGCTAATCGCGAGTAGGTAGTTCACTTTTTCTTTGATGTGCTCTTTACTTGTTTAGCGTAAACAAATTAAATATCAATGAATCTGTAGTTGTATTCACTCATAAATAATTTTGCTTTATCCTTTGTTAATTTTCCATGAATAATTATGTGAGTGGTCTCTGCCAACAACGAAAACCATTTCTCTCGGCACCTCGGGAGAGGTGGTCAGATGTCATGACTTCAGTTTTCAACCCGATTTACAGTAAATATTGTCTTAAAGTAATTATCGACCAGTGTTTCTGAATCAGCATAAAATTCTGAACATGTTTGTTGTGATAAAATGAGTAATTTCTGTATTAGTTTTAATAGCCATTTTATATTAGGTCCACCGCGTCTCCCGGATTTACCCTAATATTTATGTTTTTTCGCAAGAATAAAAACGTATCAATTCAATAACTACTACTTATTCTGTGAGAATATATATTTCTCAATTAGTGTTCTCTGTTTAATGTTAAGTCAAAGTAATAATTTAATAAACAGTTTTTTCTATGTTACTCCAAGTTCGTAAAGATGGAGCTGAACCACTCTTGCTACAAGTTTCTCAATTGAAGATTTAAAATGGTAAATGATTCAAGTGCCAGAAGTGAAAATTTTCAGTATCTTCTTGAGTCACAGAGTCATTGGTACTTTTGACCTCAGCTTTATCTTGCGACAACCCTAGAAATTTAAATAAATTATTCTAGCACTGACAGCGTTTACCACCGTTTTCAGTATGGACTGTACACCATTTTCCACTAAAAGAATAATTTTTTATTTCTTTGGCACTTAGATCGTTTACTAACTCAACTCCTCGATTAGAGTGAATGTCCAAACTGTTACGTTTCAGGCCGAAGAAGTTGATGAACAGGAAGTTGCGATGAATGTGAATGATTTGATAACGGCTTTCCGAGCACGTTCTCCATGTGTTCGAGCATAAATTGGGGTTAAAGGATTTTTTCCAGCTGCATAGAGTCCCGTGGAACGTGCCATCACCAAGAGATGTAAGGTTGCGTTAATGGGAGAAAGGCATCGGTTTAAATGCCGAGATAAATCGAATTCTTCCTGGTGAACGTCGATTAATTTGGAGCTTCCCTGCAACTCGTTTTGATTCTGAGCACTTTCTACCTTGGCTCTCGATAGCTTCGCGATTTCGCTGGGTGAACGGGCGAAATGAGAACGAGTTTAATCGTTCGGGATTTCCGGGAATCCTTTTCACGCTGGTAATAAATTAAATTGCCCATCCCGATCCAGCAGAATATGACCCCTTTCATCGTTCCTTTAAATGCAAATGTTATATAAGCATAAAATCCTTCTATTTTTATCCTTTATCTTCCTGTTAAAGAGCGAGGTATTTCGAAAGATGTAATGTTTCAGGAATGAAAATATAAGAAGAGTTACTTCGGTCTAAAAATTTTTACAGTTGTTGATTGTTCGTGTAATCTTCACATTAGTGAATGATACTACACAAAGTCACATTCCTATTATTGTATCTGCTAATATTTAGAAGATTAGCACAGCTGCGAATCTGAATATTTAATAATATTAATATCTAATCGAATAATTAAATATTTTAGTATTCAATCATTATTCTATTTGGTTTATAATTAGGTATTTCAATATTCAATAGCATTTAGCATTTCAAGTACCATTATATGATATTAATGATATTACAGTGATGTTATAATAATGCTAATTTAATTAAGCTAGATGCTTACTTTTATGAAAAACACATTACGATATTTCGCTACATGTGTCACTGAAGCTTTTGGAAATTAAAAGCCGATATTGCGCGTTTCCATTTATTCTAGCTCCTTTCACAGTGTTTGAAGATTTCTCTTTGCAATATGTTTATCCTACTTACCATATTCCCCTACTAAATGCGGATATCGATATTAGCTCTAATTTTATTTTTGCCTCGATATTTACAACCAACATTATTTGCTACAATATTATTACGATACAACAATGTATATTGCAATAAGAATTTACTAAATATCGTAAGTAAAAATAACGTCACTTCGTTGACTCCAATAACAATCTGGGTTTAACTTTCTGTTTCAGAAGGAGTCCAAGCAGATTCTAGTCCAAGTGGAATCGTCCATTATCCAAACGGACATCGCATCTTCGCAGTAAAGGTAGACATTTCAGAAATACGAAACTGTCTATAAAATTAAACAATATAGATTCTACAGAAGCATGCTTCCTCTTCTAAAAATCATTCGAAAATTCTGAGCAAATATTTTTACAAGCCTAATCTTCTCCGAGGTTTAAGTTTACTATGGACGCACCTTCTGCAGAATTTATAGTGCTTTTCGACACGTGATAGCCCTAGAAAGCAGTTTTCAATCCCCCAGTAATATAATACCATTGTATCACACTTGAAACGATGTATCATTGCAGTGTTCATCCTCATTATCCCTTTGCAAACAATATTAATCACCGTGAAACGCGAAACGACACACGCACGCGCATACACGCATTGTGTAATAGCCATCCATCAATCGGACACGAGAAACCTGCGTGGCTGCGTTTAATCGAAAGCGCAGATTTGACTTTACAATGAGTGATACAGCAATTTGTATTTATCAGTGCATCTAATTTGCGCCGATGCCTTCTCACTTCCGTTGCTGCGTTTCTCTGTTGGAACAATAATATTCTATTCAAAGCCAGTTTCTATAAGGAAGCCTGCGGTTTCAATCAGATTCCCATGGGAAATTCTTTCGCGGCGATGTTTCCTTGGCACCTTAGCGATAGGATCGACGCTAGAATCTTCAGCTGATTATTCTATAACTTCTGATCATAGCGTCCAAATAATTGATCCTCGTGTAACCTTTTCCTTCGTTCTGTCTGATTGTAAGTTTAATAATGCACTACTTGCTACTCCTTGTTTTGATATACGTAGTGAGTAACTTAGGACCCAGTTGAAGGGCTTCTAGAACGATATTTTTAAGGATTCAAACCACTAAATGTGTTTATCTGTTTATTGTTTACAGGGATACAGTTATGTACTTAGGAGGGATATTCAAAAACTTTGTAACTTTGCAGAAACGTACTAATTAGAAGAGATGATATCGACGCACTGGTTCGGTCTATTAAATGATTAAATTAAAGTTATTTTGCAATTTTGAAAATTTTTATCAAATTACAACGTTAGAGTTGTTGATAAAGAAGCCAATTTAAATCAGAGAATTCTTCTAGAAACACTATACATGATTAAACAACCGAGCGTAAATCTTAGGTATGAAACACCTAAAATACATAACTATTACGCAACTTTACTGCAGAAGTAATGCCTGATGATGTAGTCGCTCTATTGAATTCTTGTTTCTATTTGTCTATGATCTGACTATTGTTACATATCATTTTCAACATTATGCAATTGTGTTAACACTTTAATAAAACACAGTGTCTAACACTTATGAGTGATTAATATATAATTGTTTTACCACACAAGCAATAGTGTTAGTATCGGGGCAGTATTGTTATGAGTTTTTGGATTTTCGTCCTTTCAGTTATAGGGGTGGAAGCACCCTTAGAGGAAGTGTGAGTTTTCATATTATGCATCGTGAATATCTGCGGGACCGTAAAAGATATTGAAAGAAAGTTTAAGTCACAGTTTTATGGCATTTGATATCATACAATATCGCGATAAAGGAATTTCGAAAAATTGTAGTAGGGTTAAATTTCGAGGAAATTTTTTTTTTCGAAAATTTTTGTTTGTGGGCAACACAGTTAAGGATTAAATATCGATTATGGCTGAATGCAATATTACAGCCCTAATATCCAAATGGTGTATATGTAGAAACGTCCCTGGGATCTTGACTTTTATGTGCGATAGTTAAGGGTTAGACCTGGTTTAAGTCTCACAAGGAGAGGTTTGTAGGTGTCCACCTCCAATTGCTTTCGTTTTTGGATCTGTCTAGAGAACCGGAAAATCAGAAATAGGCATCTTTTTATTTTAGCCCATTTGCATGTTTAGGGGGTTAAATCACCCCTGAAAGTTCATAAAAAGGGGTACAAAAGTTTCTATTGTGAGTTTACAGAATATTATAACATTGTGTTGAATAAAACTTTATATAAATTTCATTTTCGTCATAACTTGCTCTGTGGATGACGTTCTTGTCGTCACTCACTTTTGTACCTCTTCTTATAAACTTTGAGGGGTGGCTTAACATGCGAGCGGGCCAAAATAAAAAGGTACGTATTTCTTAATTCTCGGTCCCCTAAAACATATCCAATAACCAAAGCAATCGGGACGGGTACCTAAAAACCTCTCTTTGTCAGTTACAGCATTAGAGTACCTACTACTGTCTAACAACTGCGTCGAGTACTCCCTTGAGCTCTGGACTTATTGACAAGACACTACTGACTTTACCCCCTACTGTTTTTATCCACTATACAAGGTGGGCCACTAAGAGTGGCCACTTACCACTTTCAATATTTCCAGAACCATGGAAGTAAGAGAAAAAATGTTCCAATAAAAATTGTTTGGCTTGAAAGGAGCACTCGTATAGTCGCAACGACTTATTTTGCAGATGGAGTGCACTTACAAGCGATTCTTCTCTTACTCTCATAATTTCTGAGATATTCAAGGTGGTACAGAAAAATTCTCGCTGTAAGCTCGCCAAA
This sequence comes from Andrena hattorfiana, assembly GCA_944738655.2. Classification (NCBI taxonomy): domain Eukaryota; kingdom Metazoa; phylum Arthropoda; class Insecta; order Hymenoptera; family Andrenidae; genus Andrena; species Andrena hattorfiana. The sequence continues at coordinate 64,614,062 of OX122891.2, read as the reverse complement.
GTTCATTCGTTCTACGATCATCTCTATCCTTCCTAACTGGAGAGATCCCCCTGGGAACGAGGCAAGCGTAAAATACGACGTTCATTCGTTCTCGTTCGTTCTCACCTCTTTCTCACTCGTCGCCCTTTTCTTCGACTGTCGCTATCGACAAAACATACTAAACACACCAGCTCGACCCGAAATGTGCTGCTAATTGCTTGCGCTGCTTACGTTGTAAAGCCGGGAATCCACCCGGAAGCTAAACCGTGCCATGTCTGGCTGTGCAGTAAAACATAAAACAATATAGCACAGCTTAGCTTAGCTTTTGGTGGAAACGGTTCCATAAAGGTCGTCGCCCACTAGGCCGAAGCGCGGCGAAGCGAAGCGCGGCGACCACGCATCGCTCATATGACAGAACAGCAGCGACCACGCATCGCCTGTATGACAGAACAGCGCCGACGAACATCCTGCTTTGGTCGCCGCGCTTCGCTTCGGCGAAATGGGCGACAACCTTAAAGATGAATTAAAGCTAATTTTTTAAAAGTAGCATAGCTTAGCTTAGCTTCGTTTTCAAGTGAATTCCCGGCTTAAAAAGGGACACCACTGTAATGGCCCGAAAAGTAAAGGTGTCTTTGGAAATTTATTAAAAGCAAACTACGCGATGAATCTATGTATCTTAATGAATCTATACATCTTATCTAAATATCTTTTTTTAAATTTATTTAAAGCAGATTTATAAGCTGTACAATACCAGTAACTTAGGGCTGCAAACAATTTTTGCTGACATGGTTGACAGTTTTCCGACGAAACGGTTCTTCGGAAATAAAAAAACCAAACAGTTTTAGAAACTATATGCTCGTGACTGTGGCACGACGGGTTCGATTTTGAAAAATTTGAAAAATGAAAAATTGCCGAACTTCTGAAAAAAATGGTAAAATTTGGTTCTAGAAAATTAACCTTTTTCGTTGAAAAAGAAATAAAAGGAAACAACGAATCAAAAAAATCTCCCGGCGTGCCATAGCCATCCGCATATAGTTTCTAAAACATTTTGGTTCGTTGATTTTAGAAGCACCGTTTCGTCAGAAAACTGTCCACCAGATTTTTTGCAGCACAAAGTTACTGGTCCTGTACACCTTGTAGATCTTCTTTAAATAAACTTGAAAAAAGATATTCGTATAACTTAAATATCCAATAAAAAGTCCTGAAAGTTTAAAAAACATTCATTACGTAGTTTGCTTTTAATAAATTTCCAAAGATTTCGGGCCATTACAGTGGTGACCTTACAACGAGAATTTATTGTAATTCTTATTGGTCCAACCTGCATATCTATGAAGCACGAAATCCGAAGCTAATGAACAGTGATGCCGAAACGTTGCACGATACGACTTCTAAGATCGCGATACTCAAGACACTCCACGAAGCATCCGAGGAGGCGCGTCAGATCGGAGCGATCATGTTACCGTTGAGATCCCGCGGAACTGCTCGAAAACCGTATTACCGTCGAAGCGTGTAGACGGCGGGGCAACGGCGGTAAGAAGCGAGCTAAATGTCTCACGTGTTCGTCGCTCGTCGCTATAAAGCTGTCATTAACCCGTTTTACGAAACGTAATGGTCGGTAGCTGTCTCGTTACGCGCATAAATCCTTCCGACTGCGCACGCTCCGTCGACGGTGCAAAAAATCGCTGCCAATATAAAGAGCTGCCGCGAAGGAGACCCATTTCGGAAGAAGGAGGAAGCTCGGAAAAGGTAGCGAAAGAATCTTGGCGTTGAGGCGTGTTTAATTAACGAGCGGTATTATAACGAGGCGAGCAACACTGAAACTGGGACAGTGTTCCAAGGAGGCATACTAATTGCGGTTTAATGCGTTACGTTAATGCTTCTTTTCATTGACGATTATGCTCCTAATTACTTGCTCGAAAAGAGACTTGCTAGACTTACTTGTCTACGTCCAGAGCAATTCAGTTTATTTATTTCTTTCAGCTGTAAATTGTGCAGACGAGGAGAGGCTCATAGTGATTAACAAGGTGACCTCTTACGGATTCCTAGGATGTTTCCTGTTCGGTGGTAGTCATTTAGGTCAGCAAAGTTGATATCACAAATCGTTAAAAAAAACTTGATGATCTATTCTGCCATCCTTAGTTAATATGTCCTATCTAGCATTTTTTCATTTTTCGAGGTACGTTGGAATATTTGAAGTTCCACGCGTCTTTTACCTTTTAAGTAAAGTTAGAAAATCCTACGAGCTTAATAGAGATGTAGAAACAATCTCATGTATTTAACTAATTGCTTTTTAGATGGTTAAAATATCCTATCTGAAATATTTAATTAATTGCTTTGTTAATAATACATATATTATCTACCGGCGCACCTATTACAATAAATTATATTAGGTTGTTACGAAATAATGACAACATTTTTTTTAATCGAATGAAGAAAAGCAAGGCAGCACCAAGAAAATGATAAAACTTCAGATTTCTTAGTTGCTTCGAAATGCTAGATAGGACATTTTAAATAACAAGGGATGTTCGGCTACCCAAACACTCCGATTTTTTTTTTAAACTGTGTTGTGCCCATTTTCGGTTCATAATACAGTGTGAAAGCACTCCCTAAAGCATAGTGGATATAAAAAAATTGTTCTAAAAAAATTTAATGCTTTTTTTATGCTGCATAAAACTATGAAGTCCAATAATTTAAAACTTGTGGTGGGGAACATTTTACTGTTTAAATTACAAATTTTAAACAACTTGATTACACAATTTTATAGAGCATAAAAATCCGTTAAATTTTCATTGGAATAATTATTTTACATCTACTACAGTTTTCAAGATATCCGGGAAAGTAGCAAATCACACATTAACCTTTAAGGGGTGTTTTCATCCTAAAGAACCGAAAACGGGCACAAACGAAAAAGTGCTTGATAATTCTATTAAGCTCCTCTACAAATCTGCAACGTTTTTGGTAAATTGGAATGTTCGGGTAACCTCGGGGAACTTCCCTTGTAAGGAGGGCAGTATTAGTAGGTTTTTGGCAAATGTGGAACATTTGGTTAAATATCGATTATTTACCTACATCAAAATAATGTAAAAAGTTTGCGTAGGACTTATGTGCCCTATAATGCTCAATTGTTTATTCATACGCTATTTTATACTCCTTCCACCGTGGGCTCCATACGCCTGCAGAAGGGCAACCATCTTACTGCCGTGCGCGCCAGGTGGTGTAGTATCCTCATACAGGGTGCATCAGTTAAATGGAAACGTCTCAGTATCTCTGTTATTTTTCAAGATCGTGAAAACTTTATGAGGAAGAACTTTCATATTTCTAAGTGTCAAATATAATACTATATATAAATATCCTTTAAGTATTTTTCAATACTGAGTTCTCAATACTTCTCAGTATTTATTTAATTTTTACTTTTGTGTTAAAATTATATTTACAATTGACTGCTTAATAAGTTAATAGAAAATATTATTTCTATTGTATATTTTGAAGATATATTATGCCTTATCAGAATCAATAACTAATTTTTATAAATTAAATTATCTCAATAATTATTTAGATTTGGAATAATTAAGAAGTATGAAAAATTAAAAATGATAAAAATTTACCTTAATTCTTTATAAGGACATTCAATATGTTTTCCTCCTCATCGAGTTAGTAAAATAAATAGTGAGTCTCGACACAAACCAGTATTTAATTATAAAAACTACTGCGTTGCTTATATCTTCTGATTTGCGTCACTTTCAGTTTTCATATTCAAATACCATTCCATTTCTCCAGTACAACCGCTCATTTAATTGTGGCCGCGTGCCTTTGACCATTAGTCGACTTCACATAATTACCTTATTTCTTCGCGACAGTTTCTACACTATTTCATGAACGTGGTTCGGGACACTTGCCACGCCATAGGCTCCTTTCCAAACCACGTTCGCGAAATATTGTAAAAGAGTTCCCCAAACGAACGCCAAATATATGAAGTGGGTCAATTGCCACCCTGCATATGGGTTGGAGCAGTCAGAATCGAATGCACTCCGTGAACCAACATAAAGAATAACACCATTAAGGGGGTACATGGGTATTAGACAGCTAAAATCAACGATTGCTTCTGGGCTAGACTGTGGAGCCCGTAATAACTTACACCAATTGCTATTTTAACAATTCTTTCTTAGAGATGTAAGACGTATTTTTAAATAAGAATGTTTACAAAATATTAAAAATTAATTAATACACAAGACGTCAAAGTGAGTGCTTGCGTAATGCGCGCCTCCATGTGGTGAACACGATTCCAATTGACTGACTCATCTAAAAGCAAAATCGCTGTATATGAGTATCGTTTAACTCAAAATCTACAATGTGGAACTCGGTCGAAAAATTTTAATAAAATTTGTCGGAGTTATAGAACAAATATCTACTTTGAAGGATTTTACTGAAGTAATTTTGTGGTAAATGTTGTCTTAAATGTTGTTAAAGTTATGCGATCTTAGCGAGCGAGTTCCACATTGTGGAGAAAAGTGTTTTGTAGGTTCAGTTCAAATTTCAACAAAAAATATCGATCTGTTCTCGAGTTACGATGTTCACCGTCTTGAGAAACGCAGTTTTGAGAAAAACTGCTAAAGCCTGCCGCGGCGCGTTTACCTGCATTGGCCCGCCCGTTACTTTTTACGTTGTAACTCTCTCAATTTCTCGAATTTTTCAATGAAATCTGTTTTAAAATATTTGTAAGACTTGTGGCTATCATAAACAATCGAAGAAAAAATCGATTCTTTTTACCTCGAAATACCCATGTACCCCTTTAAATAAAATATGAATACACAAATCGAACAATAGGGGAGAGTGGGGTAAAACGGAACGCTTAACTTTGGAGGGTGATAATATAAAATCGGAAAGAGAAAAAGACACGGGACTTCAACTGGAGTCTTCGGTGGACCTTAGACTATAAGAAAATCGAAGCCGCTGTTAGGAAAAATCTTTAGGAACGAAAGAAAATGAGATTTACCGGAAGTATTGAAATCTTCGCCTCGCTCATGTGGTGGGGTAAAACGGAACACCTACTTGAAGACCATGTAAACGTAAAAAATCTTTATTTTTATGATTTAAAATGTATTCATTTATGTTAAAAACTATTAATACATGTTTTAGGTATAACTATTACGAATAAAATATAACAAAAATATATATTATACACATAAGAAAAAATATTTTACCAGATAATATAAAAATTACTGAAAATAACCAAATACACATGGATTTTTACATAAATAATAAATATCAACACGTGTATGGAGAATTTTTCAGTTTTAGTGCATTTTAAATAAAACTGATTAACTTAAAAAAATTTTTTGCATATCTTTTTTATTACTTACTTTTTAGTGTCTAAGTTTTGGTTATATGCTGATTGCATATCGATTGAATTGATTTGATTTGTGGTTACAGACTGATTTCAAGTCGTTTGGATTTGTGGTTATGGGTTATATTTATTGATGACTGGGTAATATTTTCACCCCTCCCGTTTTTTTTTTTCATAATTTTGTATTGTCATCATAACTACGCACGCCTGCAAAGTTTCAAGACAATTGGATTGGTGGAATTGGGTTAAATAGGTGTTCCGTTTTACCCCACGAAAAGTGTTCTGTTTTGCCCCACATGCAGTCATTTAGTAAACATTTAATATTCACACTTCAGCGTGAGGTAAAGAACTTTTTAATATGTCAAAATGTAGCGTAAGGATTATAGAATCCAACGATGTATTTACCGTTATTAATTTTCGAAATCCAAGAACCGTAAAGTGGTCGAAAGTACAACACAATATTGAAACGTCGATACCGGAAATTTTTCCAACACTCTTAACGGAAAAATAACGTGTGCACGGGTCTATGGTCTATCACAAAATGCTGCGAGGACCCTTTGGTCCCATGGTACGCGATACCAACGCGATACCATTCGCAGCTCTTATCTAAGAGAAACATTGCTGTTCCGTTTTACCCACCCGTTCCGTTTTACCCCACTCTCCCCTACTTCACGAACAAACCTGTCAGTCACTGTATCAAGTCAGCGGAGGCTAACTATCCTATAGAAAGTGACACTCTTCAAAGTCCCTTATCTACCCTAGCGATCATTTAAACAAGCATCATCCCTTCAGGGCTACTTTCCAATCTTTGTGATTTAATCACGCAACATGGACACAATCCGCGCAGAAAATCTCGTTGTACCAAAGCATCGGGGGCTAATCTCCGGAGCATCTATCCCATAACGTTTCCCCGTTCGATTAACACGCCGCGAATGAGGAACACGCGATGCCTAGAAACGCTATTCAGAGCGCGCAGGGTTAAGCGATTCCGTGAAACCGGGGGGAAAGACAAGGATCCTGCGTTCAGATAAGATCCTATCTCGGCGTGTAGGTTCGCGTCTGTCGCGAATAAGTAGCGAGGATTGTCGAAGAGTACGTTGACCGATCAGTCAAGCAGACAGATGGCTGAGGCACTCTTCAGGAAGTTTGTTCTCAGCTGGCTACGGTTCAGGTTACCTCCGGGAATGGCCTGGATTTTCTTGGGAACCAGACTTCTCGAGGACTACGCTTTATATCAGGATCTACAGCTTCAAAGCAGTACTGTTTGTAATTGGCGGGTTCAAATGGCGAATTACGTAAATGCTGGGAGTAAAATTTTTCAAAGAAAATCGGTATTCGAAAGCGTTAAACATAGGTACTGAAAAGGGGCGAATAAATCCTTGTGTATAAATTAGTCGAAATTATAGAATAACTTTCTTCAAATGGGTTTTGATTTTTAAAAAATCGATTTGTAGGTGGAACCGATTTTTAGATCTTCAAACTTGATTTTGTTTAAACAAAGCTTTATTGGAAAGAAACTATTCTATAATTATGACTTATTTCTGGTTAAATATTCAGTTCATCAGCAGGTGGGTCCTACTGTTGCATTTTACCAATTCTTCATGAAAATTCTTTACTAAAAATTTCAAAATTCGATCTAAGACCACTGCAAGTCCTCCGTCAGGATTAAACAGTGTTCCCTAATTATCCTTCCTGTTCTTCACTTCTTTATCGTGTGCGAACTAAATGCCAGCCATCTGTGTTAATTATATGCGCAGCAACCGGAGGCCTCGCGTCGAGAATTCGTGTTAACGACTGCCACGGAAAATCTGTAATTGGATTACCGTGAAACGATTGCGTGGGAATTCGAGCCACCTGTCGTGCACCTCTGAACGAGTGGAATACGGAAATGGAGTCGAATCACGGTTGTATTAGGTTCTTCCATAAGTCGTCGCGTTTCCCGTTTGAAAACAAATTAAATAAAGTGTACAGAAGAGTAAAGTTCATCCACAATACACTTCCCTTCCTACTTTATAACTAGCTTCTAGCCAGGGCCGGCGCGAGCATGGTTGGCGCCCTTATGCAAGACAATTTTTGGCGCTCCCAAATTTTTGCACCTGTTTTCTATTTAATATGTTTTGCCTTTACGAGGTAGAATAGATAAAAAAAATTAAAACCGACTTCAAAAAAATAAAATTGCACTAAAAAGTAAAAAATAATTTTATTTAATCTACGACACCCATATTTTTAAGTCGGGGCCATATTTACACAGTGCAAATGATGAGGCACCGACTTAAAAAATATGAGAGTCGTAGATTAAATAAGGGAAAAAAGTTTTTTTACTTTTTAGTGCAATTTTATTTTTTAAAGTCGGTTTTAATGTTTTTTAAATTTTTTTATTTTTAACTTTTTAGTTTTATATGATATTGACGTAACATGCCGAGGAGATATGCGCGTACGTACATAAAATAATAATAATTAGGTGACTATAGTCTTTATTATTAACCAGAACTAGCAAAATATTGGGCCAATGTTGGTGCAGTGTAGGATAGGACCACCGTCCTCTTTCGAATAAAAAAAATGTTATGACGGGACAAACATAAAAAAAGCATACATACGGGTCGAATCTATAATCTCCTCCTTTGTGAAGTCGGTTAAAAAAAGAATTACATTTACATTCTGTTTATATTGGAGTTGGATTCCTTTATTATTAAGTCTGCGATATAATTTTTAGCGCCTCCTTCGGCTGGCGCCCTTATGCGGCGCATTACTTGCATAATGGGTTCCGTCGGCCCTGCTTCTAGCTTCCATCTTATTCCTTGAATCTGCCCGGTTACTCGCCCTAAATATTTGCAAAATAATCGACAAGCAGGTAAAAATATGGATGTAGTTCAATCTGTTGATGGCTCGTTAAGAATAATAAACAATTTAGTGGATAGAAAGTCGATAGTGCAAAATAGATTTTATAGAACAATCGTGATATGTTGCTATTGATGGCGGTGACAAAGCAGGGAAGTAAGTGGAGCGAATAACTCCGATCAAGCGAGAAATATTGATACTTACAGTAATGATCTCGCTGGATCTATTAGATCGATGGAGGGTCGATATTGGGACAGTGGACGTCTTTCCTGGTTTTATGCTTCGATTACGCTTTACTCCTTGGAACAGCTTCTTCTTTTTTAGAAGCGGTTTACCTTTTGCATTCGACGTTGAGCAACGAGTGTACGTGAGAAACCATTCCAGTTTCTTAATGCAATCGACTTGGCAAGATTCAGAACGTAACTGATCATCTTGATCACTGGAACGTAACTATCTCTGAGAGTCATGCAGATGGATACGTTACTTGGGCTGAAATATCGGCGTTGATTACTTGAGAAAGGTTTTCGTTAGTTTGGAGGAGGCGATGACCATTGGGTCTGCTCGAAGAAAAGATCTGGGTCACTTGGAACTAGTGACTGTTCTGTTTTACTAGATAACTGCCAAGTGTAATACTAATCCCTCAGAAGACTCGCGGAGGAACTCCACGTGCTTCTTGGAGGTACATAGAGTTGCGCATGATTAGAGTAAATTTTTCGAATAAAAATTTCGAATAAAATGAAGTTATTCGGGAATAACGATTAATTTTTTATCCAAACAATTTTGAATAAGTTTTGCGAATAAAACGAAGTTATTTGAGAATAACGAATAATTTTTTATTAGAATAAATCATTATTCCTAATAAATTTGTATTCCTAATAAATCATTATTCCTAATAAATTTGTATTCCTAATAAATCGTTATTCCTAATAAATTTTTACTCGAATAAAAAATTCATCGTTATTCTCGAATAACTTCGTTTTATTCGCAAATATTATTAGAAATTGTTAAGATAAAAAATTCATCGTTATTCCTGAATTTTTATTAGGAATAAAGATTTATTCGAAGCAGCGAATAAGGGTTTCAATTAGCACGCACCAGCGCAGCGGCGTATACGGGCATGTAAAGAGTAGGTACTCTCCAAAGTCACAAAGCACATAAACGTAAACGATATCAAATATGTTGGAAACAGAAAAATTTGTGTGTTTCTTAACTCTTTCGCTGCGGTGTTCGACTATAGTCCACGCATTACAAAAATGCATTCTCTTAAAAAAAACTTTCTTTTGTAATCTAAAAAAGTTGAAAATTAAAAACTTTTTATTGATGTAAAATTGACACTTTTCAAGAATCCTGCGAAAATTTAAATACGCAGCGAAAGGGTTAAACTGTCTCTTAAGCATGGAAAAAACACTTCTCCTTTGACTAGACATGTCACTCCATATCGGAACAGTCACATAAATCTAAGAATGTCAAAACTATAAGAATTACTAATAAAAAAAAATTTGGACACTCATCGAAACGTGTTATTACTACATTGCAACGGACACCAGATGTAAAGGATTATCACATCGTCGTCCTAGACACCTCGTGACTAGTATAATCACCACATCGTTATCAACCCATGACGATAAAGATCGCCTACAAATACACTAAATTACTGTCACATTGATCACACCTCGTGACAGAGAAAATAAAGTATATCCTTCTCAACGACATGCCCACGGAGACCCTGAACAGGCAATATATGTACACCGACCCCTCGGGGCAAGTATCAGAACGACCATCAACGTCAGAGAAACGAAACCGAGCAGAAAAGAAAGGGTCGAACGGGAACCGGACGAGATGCAGACGCGACAGGAATGGGAACACCAAGAGGCGCGCGGAGAAATCACGTCCGAGCGATCGAGGAAGAACCGAACCGGCCGTGGCCAGTCGCTGAGCAATCGAAGTACATAAAACGTTATGACACGGCGCGATGCGGCTGATAAAACCCGGGTAGCTGTGTAAAAAGAGAAAATCGGGGACGATCGGCGATCGCCGGCCATCGGCTGGAAAAAGAGTGAAAACCGAAAGGCCAGTTGCCCGAGTCATCGTCCGTTATGAGGCCGACCTTCTTCAGATGCACCCGTTACATATGTAACGTGCACACCTGGGAAACGGTAAAACGGCGTGCATCTCAGCCACTATTGTGCAACGAGAAAGAAAGCAACGGGAACAATCGCGAGACGACCAGACGGTGATACATGGAATATCAATGTCGATCGAACTCGGTAATGAATTCTAGCTCGCCAAACAGATCTCGGCCAATTACGGGACGTTCGGTTGCCTGAATTAATTGGGAGAACGGTGGATGTGGGGGATGAATGGCGCGCGATATTTGGTTTCGGGGTGGCCTATGTCAATGGGATATGGAGGTGGGTCCCAAGGGGAAATAGAGAATAGGTAAAATAATAATAATCGATATTTAATAAATTTTCAACTTATGGTACGTTAGTGTACAGTTCATTCAGTTATAGGCAGAGCAGCTTTCCTTTTGTGGTGCAGTGGGCGAGATTCAGCAAAATGCTGTTTTAAAATCTAACCTTGAAATAGATTCATTTATTATATAATTTATCTGTATGATTTTTTGAAATTTATTGGCGCGAAGTAACATGAGGCTGAAATATAAGTTGAAGGTTGGTAGATTGTATAGTTGTAGCATAGATTTCTAATATTATATATTAAAATATTATCTAATCTATATATTAAAATATGTATTAAGATATATATCATAATATATATATCATAATACATCATATATCATAATACATATTTTTATAAAATGTATAGCACATTGCTGAAAATTTCGCGATGATCGAGTTCAAATATCTACCTTTTCCAAAACACAGTGGTGGTCAAAAGGTGCTCACATTTTGAGTTAGTTTAATACGTATATGTATATTTTAATATATATATATTAAAAAATATATATTTAATATATATATTAAAAATATAATATATATAAAAAATATATATTAAAATATACATATACGTATTAAACTAACTCAAAGTGTGAATTTTAAACTTTCTTTTGACTACCACTGTGTTTTGGAAAAGGTCGATATTTGCACTCGATTATCGCGAAATTTTCAGCACTGTGCTATATGCGTTTAATATATCGTTATGCACAGTGTACAGTGTACACTAATTGTATGCAAAATTTTGGGCAATTCAGTGACCCACATTTGTAGTCCTTTTTAGAGGTGATACTATTTCAAGCTTTGAAGTGCTAGGTGTGTCCATTCGGAATAACAGTCACTTGGGAATTTATTTATAGAGAAGTTTATCTCAAAATAGGTGAAAAAATGGACATTTCAGGCAAATAAGAAGTGCAAGATAAAGATGAAAGATCGCGGCGGCCGCGATGCGTGAAAACACGGAATAGGATGCTGGCTTTCGGTCTGACCATTAATCGCTTAAGTACCTGGACTGTGAACGTTAGTCTGAATTTATGACATAATTGACTAATATCGATGGCAATGACACTATCCGGTTCGTCTAGAATGTCAAGAGCAACGCAAATTCAAAGCTGCACGTTTAAATTTGAAAGCCTACAGAGACATACTATGCCACGGAGGTACAGTAGCTCACATCAGTATTTGTACACTCTTTAAAATCGCATAACATTTTTAAAAACTTACCTTGAAATAGATTCATTTATTATATAATTTATTTGTATGATTTTTTGAAATTTATTAGCGCGAACATGAGGCTGAAAGATAAGTTGAAGGTTGGTAGATTGTATAGTTGTAGCATAGATTTCTAATATTATATATTAAAATATGTATTAAGATATATATATGTAAACGACGTAGTACGTCGTTTTGAAAAAATTGTAATTGCACGGAATAACGAAGAAAATAGTGAAGGTCGTTTTTTCAACTTTTTATCTTAATACCTGTGATGAAAATTTTGAAAAACCCGTTTGTAGATTTCGGTAAGTGCTGAACTTACCTGCTGAAAATTTCATCCAAATCAGTCAACGTTGCTCTGAGCTACAAACGAAAATCGCTGATTTCGGGAACTTCTGCGATTTTCGACTTTATTCTGCTATGTCATTTAAAAATGTTATGCGATTTTAAACAGTGTATGAGAACTGGTATGAGCCACTGTATAGGATACTACATCTAATATCTGATGGGAGGTTGTCACAAGAACTGGAATATCGACTTCGCGAGAATTCAATGATTTTGTCTCGTACTCTATGTTAAGGGGGTAAATTTAAGGCCTAAAGGGATGGGTAAATTTAAAATTGCTTTTCTCCGATAATTTTTCAGTGAAATATCGGGATCTTTTTAGATGTTATGCAACATTTTAACTTTACTTTCGTACATTATTTATTACTTAAAGTTTTAAAAAGGCGGAGTTATAAAATATTTTCTGCTGTCATGTAAAATGGCCGAACACAAAAAATAATAAAATCTCATTTGAAGTTTAAGAAAAATAGATTTTCATTAATGTAGCGTAACAGCGACTCTAGGAGTTATATTCAACTCGGCTACAGAAGCCGGTCAAGCCAGGAAAAGTGCTTTTCTCATTGTACACAATGCATCAATAAATCGTTCCAAGCAATCGTTCCAAGGGTCTAAAAATATTGGTTTCCAGGATATAAAGGGGGCCCACCTAAAAGTAGAAGGCTTTCATTTAATTTTTATAAGAAATAAATAAGAATTTTAAAAAAACATAAGTGGCAAAAAAGTACGTTTTTAGTAAATTTTTGTGAAATAAATGTATATTTTTTAGTAATATTTAGTAATATTGTTTGATGTTTAAAGGGGCCCACTTCGTCAGGGGCCCACGAGACTCACTTGCCACAGGGCAAGCTGATACACTGACCAGACCGCTACTGGTTCCAGGTAATCATATTTACACTGTGGAAACGGTGGCTCCTATCTAGGGGCTCTCCAACCACATGTTACAAGTGATTGGCCCTGTCCATTAGAGTGCAAAGACATATCTGTAGGGGCAGAAATTTGTTATAATTCACGACTTCTATTAGTTGGCAAAAGTTGCCTTTTATAATGGTATTTAAGCTGTGAAAATCTGACCATGATCAACAAATTTTTTGAGGCGTCGCATGTCGCTTAAAAATTATTTTCTGAATTTCATTTTATCAGATGTATAAGACTATTTAGGCATAAAAGAATAAAATACGAAAGTATCGTTTGAAACGTTGTATTTCAACGAGAAACTAACTGTGCGTTATCGTCGACGATACTTCCACGAATACCTCTCTGGCAGAAAGTTTTTTCTTAAAAAAAATTTCCCGGCGGGAAAAAACTTTTTTCAAAATTTTGTTAACGCAAGTTTGTAGCGTTTGTTGCGCCATTAATCTTTTGTTTGAAACATTTTTTTCTGTCTCTTGTATTTATAGAGGAGACTCTGAGGCGTAGCGCGTCTGTTGGACCTTATAAAAGCTAACACTATCTGCCTCTTGTATTTTAAGAGGTATACAGGAAAAGGAGGAAGGGCCTATTTGACTTTGAAGTTAGTTTTCACACCCTTAAAGGGCAATCGGACACGAATGAAATACACCGTTGTTCTCGTCTTGAGTCACTCTATAAACTCACAAAGTTGCGTTCTAATCGGTACGTGAGGGTTGCCGCTGTTCCCTTTAAGAGGCCGTCCATAAATTACGTAAGGGTAATTATGGTAATTTTTTACCCTATCCCTCAGTATAAGAAATCGTAAGATTTTATATTCCAACCCCCTCCCCCTTCCTTCCTCACGTGAAATTTGTTCACAATTTGAAACAAAATTATTTAACGCGTGTGCGATGAAACGTCATTTTTTAGGCTACCAATATTGAAAATTAGGTTAAACAAATATTACGTAAGACGCTAGCTGACTCCCCTCTCCCCTTTTAAGAAAATGTAAGAATTTCCCGAGACCCTCCCCCCCCCCAAAAAAAACCTTCTTAATTTAAGGACGACCCCTAAGTATCTACCAACAAGTGAATGTTGTTGCAATCAAACTCTTCCACGGTGCGTTTACAAAAATGGCCGTACCCATCGCAGCATCCCCTATCAGGAAGCGAATTCCCGTGGGGTTTGCCCATGGTTATTGGGAAACGATGAGGGTCAGACCCTGGAAGATTTTCATCGTAATGTTCGGTATTACACGGATAACCGCGGAACAAATTACGTCGCGATCCTTTAATACCGTGGGGCAGTAAGCAGAAGGATGGTCCATAACTTGGCAAAGAATTCCAAGGAAGAAAGACGGTAGGAAGAGGGAGGGGGCGAAAGTGGAGAATCCGTAATCGAGGAGGAAGCGTGCAAACGCGTGTAGTAATAATGCAATAATGTAACGTAGTTGCGGCGTAATGCCAGTGCCTCGGGACATGGACAGGAAACGAAGAGGAGCGTCTCGATTTTGTACAACCACCCCTCTACACGGTGTAACAAAATTTTCCGGATCGACGAGCAACTAGGTGGAGTAACACATGTGTTTAAAGGGAGAAGACCATATAAATCGAACGAAAAATAGAAACAAAAAACTTTTCTATAAGTCGATTCTAAAACATTTCAAAAATATATTCTGAAAGTTATAGGTCGAAATTCCACGCCGTATCGATACTATAGTCTGGTGAGTCAGCGCGCCTCCGGGAGCCGAACTTACGCACCTACCTAAAACGCATTTTAAACGCGTTTTTCTTGAAACAACGTTTTCAAAATTGGCACCGGTGATAACTCAAAAACTATTTGAGCAATCAGCTACAAATTTTGCACACTCTTAGTTTATAATACTCCTCAGAACATGAGCCTAAATATTTAAACAAATTATTAATTTTAATCACTTTTTTAAACCAATAAAGCGCGGATTTTTTGCGAAAATCACACTTAATTGTTTGAAGTCATTTTTAAAGTATGCAATTCTTTTACACCATATTAAGTTCATATTCTTACAATTGTCAAATAAATTGAAAAAAATTGTATTGGTCTCTTTCACATAACTAGCAGAGACGCTGCAACCGGCGCTGTTTTGCACCTCGATAAAAAAAACTATTTAAGATGGTGGTCTATTTCTTTTGTATTTATCATAATTTTACTGTCATAAAAAATTTCTTGTTATAATGTTAAATAAAGTAACTTTGAAGTTTCAAAGGGATTACCGCATGGGTATCTTTGCAAAAAAGTTTTAAAAATTAAAAAGTAAGCCGTTTATACGGACTTCTCCCCTTAACGTTTGTGGTGCATAATGTGGAAAATTGGAAATATTGAAAGGCTTATTGTTATAATTTATTGGTGGGTGCAACGCGAGATTTAAAAAAGACATGCTGAATATAAAGAATGCGAATATAGGTAGATGTTTAAATACGTCATTAAATATGTGTACACGCACTGTAAATTGTAAGTACTTCTCTGTAAATGTAATTGTGGAATAAAGTAATAAAGGATATTAAGCGAATTTTATATTCTTCCTGAAAAGGTAAATGCAGGAGTAACGTGAACATTTTTAATACAATCATTAGTAATTACATATTTTAAAGTATTTGTTAATCTGAGGAACTCTTGGTCGGAACAATTTTTCAAATAGCACGTGCAAAATATTATGCAGGGATATAATCAGGGCCGGATTAAGGTCCTTAGAGTCTCTAAGCACTTACAAGATTTTGAAACCCCCTTATACAAGATGATCACTTCAACGCAATGTACGATTTCTGAAGTATTTCCGATAATTTGACTAAAAAGTGTTTCTAACAAAAGTTGGATTTTAAAATTCAAAAAATTTCTATGGCGCCTCTCTTTCTCCTGATGCCTTGGAGCACGTACTTACTTTGTTTACTGATTAATCCAGCACTGGATATAATTTCGTGTTATATTATATCTGTTACTAAAGGCGTCTGACCATAGACGATCTCTTTTCCCTTGCCCTCCGGCATTTCGTTCCTCTGCTGCACTTTACTCCTACGATTTAGTCATAGTACTAATAATTTCCATTATTTTGACCAGTGTACTGATTAAATATTATTGAGACTCGTTAAATTTCCATTTAAGCCTCTCTAGAATCTACACCTACTACCACTCATTACGCTGTTAAGGGGAGGTTCTGGTCTAGAGCCCAAAAAAATAGGTGATATTTAGGAATTAATTAAAGGAAAACTACTATATATAATTTAATGGGACTTTTTGCATTGTATTAAGGATGTCTTAAATTATAGGAATATATTTTTTGTTTTATAATTAATCATTGCAGACAGCCCTGGGGAGTCGTTAAAGTCAAGGCGTCAAAAAATTGGTCCAAATCGGTGGGACCTGTATCTCCAAAAGTTATTATCCAATTCGACTGAAACCTTTTTTATTTTGAAGATTATTCTTTTGGCTAGGGGGGGGGGCTAAAAATTACAAAAATGACATTTTTTTTAGAAAATAACGACACGTCCAGTTTGAAATCACTTCCCTGTATTTTTCGTCCTTTCATCGCCTTTGAAAATTATAAATTTTCAACTTTTTGTAATTTTTTTAGCCCCCCCCCTAGCCAGAAGTATATTCTTCAAAATAAAAAAAGTTTCAGTCGAATGGGATAATAACTTTTGAAGATACAGGTCCCACCGATTTTGAGAACACTGTTTCGAGAAAAACGCGTTTAAAGTTTTACGTGAGCGCCGAGTGACCGGTTGTGACCCATGCATTTGGCTACTCAAATGCCTATAACTTCGGGAATTTTACGAATTTCAACAAATCCTTTTAAACACGTTTTCCTAAAAGGTTGAACATTCGAAAAATGAAATAAAAAAGAATCGACATTTAGACCAGAACCTCCCCTTAAGAACGCATTAAAATATTTCTTCCATTCGAAACGATAGAAATTCTTTGAAAAAATACAATCACATTTAAAGAGAATAAGTTACTCTATTGTTTTTCTTCTTTCACCATAAGAATTCTATACTAAATGTAAATTTTCAGGAAGCAAGAAACTAAAGAAACACCCAAACACTTTACAATTTATATTTCATATTTGCAACCTTCTTTTTGCTACTTTCTTTTCCACATCCCCCGACAGATGAATCTCTCAAATATAGCAGAACAATTAGGCGATCAAAATCTGATTACCATCGTAATATAACGACCCCGCGAAAGGTTCACGACCTCGAAGCAGCAAGAAATCGGATGTTAATAGAATATTTCTTGCAAAGCCTAAGCTCCTATCTGCAGCATCTTCGCGGAAGCGTTGCTCGAGTTTTTCTTCGATATCGAATGGCCTCTAAGGAAGGGGAAGACGTTTATACCATACGCAAAACGAAATAGAATAATCGAACGGAACATAAGGAATTAAAATTACAGTAATAACCACCAGAATAAAACTAAATCGTTCGATAAAGAAGCATAAGAACACACGGACGAGAATAGCATCTTTTATGGAATATTATGTTCAACGATGCAAGCAAATGACAAGCAGCGATGTGTGTGCATACAGAATCAGAAATTATCCAAATTTCACCAAGCTCGTTACTTTCTCCGTTTCATTCAAGAAGTGTTTATTGCCACGCTTCAATCGTTTGCACCACGGTAGATTGTAGATGCAGCACAAAAACCATACGGAAGCTGAGGAGGAACGAGGCATTTGTTACTTATGCCTCCATTTACGACTTCGCGCTCGTTATATGCTCAGGAATAACTCGCTGATATTGTTAATAGTTACTCAAACTGGGGGAATGGAATGAGAATGATTTTGCTCGATAGAAAATGAACAAACGGGGAGCTCGAGGAAAGAAAATAAACGATTGGAGTCGTAACAGAAGAATCTTTTCTTTACTCTTCACTTACGATGCAATTATGCAAATTAGCTCTGCCACTCAACATTAGAACCCAATGAAATTTGAATATTTGAATAATTTTAATTAAATAGAGGGCTATGAAATGTAATTACCAGGGTTGAATTTAATCAAATTAACTTGAAACTTCTTCCTTGTAATTTGTATGATTTAACGCGAAGGTACTTTATTAAGTGTCTTACTTGGTTTCAGTACAAAGAACCGGAAGTGCTGGACATCGACGCGCTGAATAACACGAAAAGAGCAGGCAAGAAGGTTCTGTTCTTCAATCGCGTGCCAAAAGTGGGTTCCCAGACGTTTATGGAATTGTTAAGGAGGCTGTCGATGAGGAATGATTTCTCGTTCAACAGGGATCGCGTGCAGAGAGTCGAGACGATACGTCTCGCTCCCATCGAACAGGTACTAAACGTTGAGAGGAAAGCCTATTACCATCAAATCTTGAAATCTATTAATAGTTAATAAGCAATCGATTTCCTCTTCACTGGCCCATTTTCGGGACGCTTCTACGTTTCCTACGGTAAAAGAATACAAGTTCTTTAAAGCTTCGTGTCAAGTTGGATAAAAATGAATAAAATACAGGCTACACCTGATTGGAAATATTGAGAAATTGAGGATAACAAATGTTCATCCTAAATATTCTACTGCTACGTTAAAAATAAATAAGCATCTAGTACTGCATTGTTACTCAATTGTTTTTCTTTTCAGCTGCAACTTGCCAGAATGGTCAGTAGCTACTCAGAACCATCGGTGTACATAAAGCACGTGTGCTTCACCAATTTCACGGAGTAAGTAGGCTAAAGTTGAGTTGAATTAGATCAGAGCTTCATCCCTAATTTCCGTATAGAATCCCCAGATTTTAAGGAACAAAGTGTGCTGTTATTTTACTGCGTGATAAAGTATTTATAGCACAACAGAATGTATACAATACATCAAATAACTAGCCTGCGGATGTTTATGCAAATGCATACATTGATATGCAAAAATCATTTTGCATATTGCATATGCTTTGTTAAAAGGCATATGCACATATGTTCCATATTTCTTTTATATCCATCTCACTGTATTTGGTTGAGATCATAGATGAATTATCGAGGCGTTACGTAACATTAGTGATAAGTAATATCGATATCAATGTTGATATCGTGCGATAGAATAAGTGATTAGTAGAGACTAATTATTCATTCATTACAATCACCCGATACACACAAACAATTTCGATAAAATTCAAGATAATCGGCTATTTTCACCCGACTGCGGCATGCAAAGGAGGGTATTGTGTTTATCAGGCTATGTTTGTATGTTCATGTTACGCTCTAGAGCCTGTACGGATACACCGATTTGGACAAATGAGGTGTCTTTAGAATTATCTTGACGTTCCGAATGTTATAGGGCATATAATTTTCAAAAAAATAAAAAATAAAAAAATTTAAAAATTTAAAAAACCCGACTGCTTAACAAGCGAACTAAAATGATAAAAATAATAATAAGATGACAATTTAAATTAACTCAATTGCCTGCAGTCGGAGGCCTTAAATCTTTTGATGCTCTTCTATCCCAAGCATGTACCGAAATGACTAAAGAAAGTGCTTCAAGCTGGTAACAAAAAGAGGTGGACAACATCGATGCAAATTCAAGCTTATATAGTGACAATTCAACTTCAGCGTATTTTGTAACTTATATGTTTCTCTCTTTGTCCGTGTGGGAAATACAGTTAGTATTGTTAATAGCCCATCAAATCTAATTAGAGCTAACAGCGATACACAATATTTATTAAGACAATATGTAATTTTCTATTTCGAAATAAATGTTCGAATGTAATTACATCAAATCATTTGCATCAAAAGATTTAAGGCCTCCGACTGCAGGCAATTGAGTTAATTTAAATTGTCATCTTATTATTATTTTTTATCATTTTAGTTCGCTTGTTAAGCAGTCGGGTTTTTTAAATTTTTTAAATTTTTTGTTCTCTGTACACCCGAAAGTAGAAAAATTATTAATTGTCACTCTTCATTTTATTTCTGCAAATAGGCAGTTGAAACTTTTAATGGAAATAATATCGTTGTAATTGGAACTGCTCAAAATGTTTTCCAACAGACACAAGTTGCTAAAAATTTAACATTTATTAATGTACATTTACAAACTCTTCCAGCCACACTAAAGAAATTGGGAACTGTCGGTCTACCCTTAACGAATTCGATAAAAATAGACGGAGCATATTTTACGTGCATATTTGCATATGCTTTTTGCATATATTACATGCATAAACATCCGCAGTCTACAAATACCTTACTAATTGTCAATTGATCGTTCGATCATTTTTTTCAAATTTTAGAAAACGAACAAGGGGTGATGTAGTAATAGGATTTTAATAACACATAATATTGATAATTGTATTAACTATTTTAAGTAAATATAGTCCAGTTTCAGCAAACTGACAATTTTCCATAAATAATAATGTAAACAAAAGCGTTCTATGGAAAGTGGATACAAGGTGTGGTACATAATCGTGTAGATCACTGTAAAAAATGCTGCTTTTCCTAAGAAAAATGAAACCTGCCACTTTTCGTAACGCACGTCGATATATCATCTGCATATTTCGAAAGTTATACAATTTTTTTAATTTCCTGGTTGTGGAACATCTCTTATAAGTAATAAGTAAAATATCTTGCGACACGTGTTTCGCTCTACATTCGTCCAAACACTGATTCCCCTAAAACAAAAGAGAATTGAATAAATAAAGTGGATTACCCGGAACTACTTCATCCTGAATCCCGCAAAGCATCTGATACTTGTTGTTTTTACCTTCAGATTCAACCTGCCGCAGCCAATTTACATCAATATAGTCAGGGATCCTGTTGAAAGAGTGATATCATGGTACTATTACGTGCGAGCGCCCTGGTATTATGTGGAGAGAAAGCAAATATTTCCAGACCTGCCTCTGCCCGATCCCAATTGGCTGAAGAAGGATTTCGAGTCCTGTGTACTTAAGGCGGACCGTGAATGCAGATACCTGGAGGGCGAGATCCACGAGGGGATCGGCGATCATCGCAGACAGACGCTCTTCTTCTGCGGGCACAGCGAGAAATGCACGTAGGTTCCCTTTAAACCTACACTTCCACATGCTAACACGATAACCTTCGCAAGTTATCGCTATACAGGGTGTATTAAAAAGAATACACAAGAACTTTGCTTCTAGTTTTGATCCATTAAAATGGCACGCAAAATTTTCATCGAATTATATAGTTTAGTCTGTAACAAGATAGCGCTAGGAATGTAAATGTTTCTGTGGCTGGAAATAATATCTTTGAAGATAAAAATACTTGAAGGGTCCTTGTACCAAAAACTATAGTATTACCATTGGCACGTAGGACATTTTCCGATAAAAATTGTTTTGTTTAATTTAGGAACTTACAGTGTTTTCTACAAGGACTCTTCAATTGTGCACACTGATTTCATTGGCGTCGTTGAAACCATTTAGGAATTTGTGGGCATCTTTAGTTTATCTATTCTGTGTAGGGTTTGTCGGTTTTCAAAAACCGGGTTTAAAACCGGCTTTATTTATAAATTTGTAAAATTCGCAAACCGGTTTTTAAATTTAAAAAATCCGGTTCTATATACTAGAATTAATATCCAGAAATGAATTAATTATTTAATTAGAAACGTTAACATTTTGGCTTGAAATCGCCGCGGACACAAGCACATTGTAGAAGGCAACAGTTTACTGTGAAACAGATTAGTTTCCAATGAGTTTCATGAGTTCATATTTTCTGAAAAAAATACTTCATGGGATTAAGATTTATAATTTGGTACCACCTTTTAAAAGATTTTTGTGCGGATGTTAGGTATTTTAGTTTTTTTTTTTTAGTATTTTAGTCTATTTTATTGTGTTATATTTTTTTAGATCCATAAATATGAGATAAGCTCAAAAATTTTACGGACTTGTACGGATTTTATTTATTTTAATTTATTTTTAATTATTTGGTTTTGTATAGGTAGAGTATATTTTATTTTGTTGTATTTTTATAATTCCACAAATATTAAGGAAACTGAAAATTTTTAAAATAAGCACAAATATTCATTTACTATTTTAATATATATTTTTGTGAAAAATTGAAACCCGGTTTAACCGGTTTTTGGGTAATAGTGGAATTCGAAAACCGTTTTTTTTTTTCAAAAGTCGGTTTTTGTATAAACCCTAATTCTGTGGATGGGAATTTAAAATTCTATTTAAGAGTTAAATGAGTCCGTGGTCCTCTTTTTGCAACGTAAGTTGATGCCAGACTCATTAACAACTTCTTCTTTTTCCACTAAGACCGTTCAACACTATGGGTGCCCTGGAACGAGCGAAATTGGCAGTGGAGAAGCACTACGCTGTGGTCGGCGTACTAGAGGACGTGAATACCACTCTCACGGTGTTGGAAAATTATATACCCCGATTTTTCCGAGGCGCCACCGACGTCTACTACGGTAATTCTTTTGTTCCTCTGTTTACACGTAACTGTACACGTCACGAACCTATAATCACGATAAGAAAGCACTTTGCATACAAAACACCTTGCGCCGAGAGAAAGAGTCGCAGGAGGCACGTTACGATTCATTCCTAATTAACCAATTACACAAACTCACGACACCGGCACGTTCATTTCAGACGAAGTGAACTCGTTCACCAGGATCAACCGAAACTTCTTCAAGCCGCCAGTCAGCGAGGAAGTGAAGGACATGGTGCGCAGTAACTTCACGCGGGAGATCGAGTTCTATCAATTCTGCAAGCAACGCTTGTACAAACAGCTGAGGGCCTTGAAATTGACGAAGAGCGTGCCATCATTCGGGAGCAACAGCTTGTAAGCTCTTCGCCGAAGATTTAAGAAAAGCGCACGGGGTTTACAAAGTTAGCTTCCAGGAAGTGAAATGAAAATCTTGAGGACGTTCGCTGACGTCTGAAAATGAAGAAGACTATAAAGAGAAGGGAACAGTATTCTGCCGAGAGGATTGTTCGAAAAGAGAACCCATCAGGTACTGTGAATGCTCGCGAGCATCAAGTACCGTGCGGCGGACGCCTCAGAGGCGTCGGACGGATAGGGATGACACATGTAATTACAAGATTCCCGCACAAGGTGGAAGCGTTCAAATTTTAGTATCGAAAGGCGTTCGAATGGAGCCAGGAGAGTGTGAAATTGATTTTTAGGATCAGAGGGTCTGAGCAGAGGAGTCGGGGCCACTATTCAGGCATTGTCAATGAGGAAGAAGAATCCTTTATTCCAGGAGGATCGAGTAATGCGAAGATCAACATTCATTTTAAATAAGCTATGTTCGTTGTGACTTGCGGACGTGTGTGTACTGAACGGGACACTTGCAACGAGTGCCGTCTTTATTTTGTGATCGCTAATCCTATATCATTGTCGTGTAATTTAAGAAGACAGCGATGTAATCGGTAGATAATCGTTAGACCTGTGAATATTCACGATACGAGGCATTAGTTGTATTTATTTATACAAATGTAAAGCCACCATTCCTTGCGTGAAACGCGCCGAGTGCCTCCGAGGCACGTAAGCTTTTCGATTAATCTCTTTCGTGTTTTCGATAATTCGGTGACCAAAAAAAAAAAAAAACAATGAAACGCTATAAAGACTGACCTGAGAGACGAACACTGCTTTTATTCGAGGGTACTTACAACTGCAACGAGAAAAAGACACAGGGTAACCATAGGGTACTGCTTTCCAGGCAACTTAGCCGTTTTCTAACGTCGACTTAAGCCGTTTGTTTAATGTCCATTTGTTCCCATTTTTTTCTTTCGTAATAAAAAGTTGCCATTTTGAACTACACGAGTTTCTTTTCTTTTCACTCCACCCGACCGACACCATCGACCAGCATTGAAACGTTTGATCAGAAAGAAGACGCTTTAAGAGGGGAATCCTATTCTTCGAGATAAACACATAGCAAAATTTGGGATTTTTTTTTAAGAAACCAGTGATTCGATTCATCTGAAATTTGCACCATGTTTTGATACATCTTCGAGGAAGCTGCAGTTCTTTTTTTATTTATTTTTAACCATAAATATAGTAGTTATGGATGATCAACCATCACGCCGCGCAAAATTCGTCGTCCGTTGGTACGTATGATATTTATCGAACAGTTAATCTGAACCAGAAAAATAAAACGGCATTTTATTTTATACATATGTAGTTTGAAATTGATGAACCAGCAAAAAATAAAAGAATTTGTTAAGCAGTGTGGAGAGTTTTCAAACTGAAAGGTTTAAACATTTATTTTTGCTATCCAATTTTGCATCAATTTTCTTATGTAACAAAAGAAATATAGAACGTAGCGGTATTCTGGTTCATCAAATTGAAGCTACATATGTACAAAATAAAACGCCGTTTTATTTTTCTGTTTCAAATTACCATAACTCCTATAATTATTATTAAAAATGAATAGAAAAAACTGCAACTTCTTCAAGGATAAATAAAAACATAGTCCAAATTCCAGATGAATTTAAATGCTAGTTTCTTAAAAAGAAATCCTAAATTTTGCTATGTTTTTAGCACATAAAATAGGATTCCCCCTTAACAGGGAAAATGTCTACTTTTGTAATAGAAATTTCTACCTATACTTACAAAATCGTTGTGTCACTGATTCATCACCGTCCAGCTAAAACCGCTGACCCTAGAAACATGAAATTCGGAGGGTATGTTCCGTTTGCGACGTAGGTGCGCGATAAGAAGGGGTTTTTTAAAATTCCAACCAGAAGGGAGTAAAAAGGGGTGAAATATGTTTTCTTGGACTCCTTATTATTTCTTAGGCCTGATTAGATATCAACTTGGTTTTTACTTACAAAGGTTACCCACACAAATGCCTAAAAACCAGATTCAGCATTTTGCCATAATCAACTCCTAAGGGAGTGAAAAGGGGTGAAATGTATTTCCACGGATTTCTTAAAATCTCTTCGGCCCGATTAGATAAGAACTTGGTTTTTTCTTCAAAAGGTTACCCACGTAAATTCCTAAAAACCAAATTCAGGATTTTGCCCTAATCAACCCTTAGGGGGTGGTGAAAAGGAGTGAAATGTGTTTCCATGGAGTCGTTAATATCTCTTGGGCTCGAAGCGAAGCCGGAGGGTAGTTTGCTAATATAATATATTCGTAATCTGTAACAGAAGATTCGAGTGAAAACATATAGATTATGCTTTATCGAAATCCGGTGCATCGATATGCGCAAGTGTTCGTGCAACCGAATATAATTATATTGCCCAGTAAACAACGCGCAGATAAACGGAGATCTGCTGCGCTTGCACTAGGACAAAAAGTAAAATACGAGCCGCGATATTTGAGCGAGCGTAATTGCCGGAGCTGCGATTGTAGATAGTTAAGAATAAAATGTAATCGAGCACGGTAAATACAGCGATCGAGTTCGTATCGGCGCGTCATAAATATAGATGCAAGTTTTGAAAAATCGTCAGGCTTGTGCAATGCAAAACAATGGCAAACGTGATATACCAGTTGTTTCTCTTTTGGCGCAGCTTAGAGCCCTCTAAAAATACACGAGGAATTTTGGCCTACCAGAAGGCACGGTTCAATTATTTTAAGCTGTTCGCTGCACCGCCTTTCGATGGAAATTAATTAATTAAAACCTTCCTGCCTTTACTCTATTCTCATATAAAAAAGAAGACATACATACACAGTGAATCTTACGAGCAAGCAGAAAGATACTTTCACTTTTTTACACGATCCTTAAACGGGCAATTTCAAGAGATGAGTAAAAAGAAATTCTATCAGGAACAAAACATTATTGATACCGTGCGATTTATGGCATCGCGAGGTATACTTTGTTATGTCAACACAGGTGATAAACCGAAGGTTTCAACTGACCTCAGATTACTATGTCGCAGTTGCCGATAATAGTCATCGGATTATTTAATAAAATCGTGAAATTATTGTACTCCTGTGACGGATTTGTATCACGTAACAGTGACTTTATACTATTATCTTAAACCACCGGTTATAATTACTCACGCTATGTCCTAATTAGAAGTCGCACAGCGACAAAATCGTTGTCGTCCAACCGACTGATTTCAGTTGGTCGTACGACAATGCAACAGCGTCCATATACGGCCGGCTGTAGAGTACTATTTGCAACCAACTTTTGCGGTTAGTTTACAAGATGTCTTTGTCGAAGTTGGAGTTGCTTTTCCTTAGTGAAAATAGTTATGTGAAACATATATTACAGCGAACAAATACACGGAAGAGAAATCGTCATTGTATAGACCAGATATATAAATACAGGATAAATTTCGGAGAATTTCACCACCTTTACTGTCAGCTACGAGAAAACAATTTATTTTATCAGTATACTCGAATGACACAAAATACTTTTAATTATATTCTTAAAGCTACTGCCACTTTCTCCCATTCCTTGTCCGCTAATATACGGTTTTTATAGTTTTTGGCCCATTTGTTCAATAAAATAGGCCTTTTTTGGACTTCAGAAGTCAGTAATTCCACGAAATCCATTGCTTTTTTGGGACGTCGTGCGTGCGATACGACAAAAAAAACAAACTGGTTTGAGATTCAAATAAAACGACCGACATATACGAAGTTGCCGCATCGCATGCATTGCCAATTTGGACAAGCCCATAGAAAATCCTTTGTTTGTTTATACTCGTGTTGGTCGGTCGGTTGGACGACAACGATTTTGTCGCTGTGCGACATCTAATTAGGACATAGCGTCAGACGACGAACAATTCGTGCTGTCTGTGCACAGCCACATTTTTATACATTTCACTTACACTACTAGAAGAAGAAATTACACTTCATTTGCCAGTTATAATACTCTACTATGCTGCCCTCCTTAGTTAAACTGTCCTACCTAGCATTTTTTCATTTTTTGAGATATGCTGAAATATTTGAAGTTCCACACGTCTTTTACCTTTTAAGTAAAGTCAGAAAACTCTACGTGCTTCGTAAAGATTTATAAACAGTCTAATGTATTTAACCTAACTTCTTTCCAGATGGTTAAAATATCCAATCTAAAACAATTAATTAATTGGTACGTTAATAATACATTACCTATTACAAAAAAAAATATATTAGCCTGTTACAAAATAATAACATGTTTTAGTTTGAATGAAGTGAAATAAGGACGGTACAAAGTAAATGATAAAACTTCAGTTTCCTCGGTTGTTTCAAAATGCTAGATAGGACATTTTAACTAAAGAGGACAGTATGTTCCCCGGAATCTTTAACACATTTTCTTCCTAAATCACCACCTTGCTATCCACCAAAATTAATTCGTGACAGAGGCCAACAGGAAACGTCCCCACAGGAATAGAAGAGTAAGCTATCGATCGGTCTTCCATTTATTGTCTTAATAACATATAGAACATGAGTTACAGATATATTATATACGTCTATGTATACGTATTTAGATACTTCATTCCTCCATTATCCATTCGCTCCTCGCTAGCTCAACCATGTCTCCCGAATATCTTAACGCTACCACCCACGCCGTATTCTCGTTCGGTATAACAATAAACGCGAAACCTTACCCTAGCTACAGAAACATCCAAACGAATATAGTGTCACCAACGATCGACACTTAACGAGAGGGACAAAAGAAGAAATAGGAGAAAGGTGAATACGTAAATAATAAATCGGACGCTACGCTGCGAGATTACCATTAAACAGCTACAACCTGGTCGCTGCTTCTTTTTAATAAAATTACATAAACGTCTCATCGCCGTATCAGTCTGAAGTAACGTTTCTGCTCTTCGCGAAGATTATGCCTGCTCAGAAGCCAACTCGACCGACCCCACACCGAATACTTTAAGCTGGGTAACAAACGATGGGGTGGCTAATATCCTTGGCGAACGGAAAAGTGACTTCCATTTTTAATACGATATATATTTCGATCCGATGATAATGAAATTGAAGCGAAATCGCCGAGGCACGTTAGTGGAGCCTGGGGTTGGCTACTGAAAGACTCGATTGGTACACGTTACTTCTTTATTTAGTGGACATTAATTTCGAGCAGCTTCGCGATGTGTAATTTATTGGTAAACAACGATGCTCGCTAACATGTTGTTCGTTGCGTGGCAACTTGTATAAAAAGAAGCATTTTGTACGCAGTTTCGTGAAGTATCGTAAAATATTTAGGGAATAATGTAGAACGTAACGTTGCTGTGCTTTATTAAACGTTGAACTCCACGGCGCGTGAAATTCAATAAGCCTACGCTTTGTACGAGAAGGATAAATAAGTATACGCGTAACGGACAGTGATGATTCTCGATTAAAACGATGCATTTCGTGCGCAGCTTTAACGACACTCCATAAATTTTCAAAATGTCGCGCGCATGTGGAAAATCTGGTAGATAACGTAGAATATTGAAAAACGCATCTCTCACATTCGCGCGGGCATCCCATACGAGCGTAGAAAAACGTATTTTTAATGCGCGTAATTATCGTGCCGTGGCCTTCGACCGATCACAAAAGGAAAAAATCGTGTCCAATGATTATTTTATATCAATAACACTCTTGGTGTGACATTCACTTTTTTCCCTTCATTCCTGACACTCGCAGTTACAGTTTCGTTAATTAAATCATCGAAGTATAAAATATCAGACACTGTAAAACAGAACGCACAGAATATTTAGAATATGCTGAAACTTTATCGCTGGCATTCGACGCGTTCGCGATGAGTATTATCATTTCGTATTAGGAAACAGCGTGCAGCGTGATTCGTAGTATAATAAAGCAACGCAGAAAATGATTCCCCGTTGCGAAATTAGTGGGAAGCACGGAGCGTATGGAAAGATCCCCTGGGATATTATCACAAATAGTAGATGCTCTTAACGATCTTCAAAAAATATTTGTTTCCTCGAAAGTTATAGCATCAACGATATAATTTTATTTATTTATTTATCTCGTACTTTCGATGTGTTTTGCAGTGAAGGATTAGGTTACAAAAAAACACTAATTGTATGGCCCCTTCACAAACGGTTGGTGCTCCCAACGATCCCTAAGGAAGTTTCTCTAACAGGCTATGGCTTAAAATCTCCATTCCACGGTTTCGACTTAATTTCTAACGAGAAATCAATCTGCATCAGGCTGCACTCTGCATAGTAATCTGTCAATTGTATAAAAGTGACGCTTGAAGAACCGATAATGGCAATCTGCCACGACATTGCTGTTTGCGATTTTTCCACGCCGACGCACGGCTTTCTTCTCACAAACTCTCGACAAACTAGTAACATTCATAAAACTATGGATTTCGTCGGTTCCACAACGTCGTAACCGTTAACAGTGATTTCCAAGCTGGTTCCTTTCAGTCGGTTTGTACATAGAAAACAGAAGGCCAACTTCGCGGTAGGACTGTCCTGTTCAGTCTGATCTTTGATCTCTAGTACGTATCAGGCCCAGAAACCATAGACCCGTGCTTTCGAGCTCCCTCAACGAATAATAAGAAAACGATCGTCCCTGCTAACAGCGTGATGAAAGCGTTACCACTTTAACAAATTCGCTGTCAATTTCATGAAAATGCTGCTCGCCTGTTTACGATTGGATTCCGTACGAAGCAAAGAACGATAATTAACAGCCGATATGAATAAAATCGAAACGACCTCAGAATTTAAAAAAAAAAAGAGAGAATACGTAAACAGACGACAGCACATAAACTACTCGCAAAAGAATTTTTATTTCGAAGCCTGTCTGCTGTTAATCGTTCTCCGTTTGTTTCACAGCCGAAATTAAACGAAACGAAAAATTTCTTCCTTCTCTATCTCTCTCTCTATATATATGTCTGTATATGTATATCGAAAAAAAAAACATAAAAGTAAAGGAACGGATTAAAAGTTACAGTTACAAAATAAAAATAAACCGTTACAAATGGACGCAGACATTTATCGACATTTTCAGGGCCTCTTACTCGTGCACCGCAGTTACACACGCACGCACACTGCACAGGCATACACACAGCAGACACAGGTACTCCAGCTTCCTCACATTAATTCTGTTTAATGTCGGTTTCGCTTCGTTATCCATTTTCATTTTTCGTTGAAAACTTGAAAAGGCTCGGTAATTGGACGAAAGCTCACGGCTCTACGGACTAGAGGTGCGACGTATGGTTACGTTACATATAAAAATATACTACCATTACAAGGCTATGGTTTTCATTGATTCCCCGTCTCGAACGTAGAAACGTATTCCCTCGAATGAAAATAATCCGAGCCCCATCCCTTTCGCCCCGTTTCGACGCGCGGCTCTCCCTTTCCCGCGTAAATATAAATATCCGCTAATTCGAAAGACTAGAACGCTCAACATGTTCGACTCGGCGAGTTAAAAAATGACTACAAAAATATAAATCTCAATATTACAACGAACAACAGATTGTAAACTCACGAGAAAGATTCCAGCGATTCGCGTTCAACTTTTCGACCTGAATCAACAAGATTAAAATAAAATGGGAAACGGAGGATCGCGGATCGATCTTCCTGTTCTCCTTCGGTCCATCTGGCCTGAAATAATTTCCATTCAATCACACCGTTATATTACAATATACGCTTACGAAGAAGCTGCTCTTAATATGATTCCATCCTCTCCTTCGATCTTCCTTTCCATCTCCAGTAATTAATTTAAATTACCAATCAGTTTCGCAAGTTCCTGGTTACTTAAAGCCACAAAATATATGAGTATCTTTATGCTGACTTTTTCATAAATTCGTGCTTTAAGCAGCTCTCTAGTTTCACCAAAAGATTCTCCGAGCAGCTTTCAAGCGCTTAAAGATCATTTTAGGTCAAACAGGCCCAAACAGAACGTCAGGGTTAAACGTTTGAAAACAATTTTATTCTCCACTCGTACCGAGAATCCTAAAAACACCAGGCGATAGATCACTCCGACGACTCGATCAAGCTAAGAAAAAAAAAAAAAAAACAGATAAAATGGCACGGTGTAAAAATATTTCTACGTCCGAGACCAATGTTTCAGTGGTTTTCACGCGCGTGTTCGAGGCTCCTCGACGCGGGCGAGGTTCTCGCGGGGGTGGCTGCCGCGGAGAATCCTCCAAGCGCAGGTTCGGCGAGCTTTCGCGTGACATTCTGCTCCGCCACCTCTGTAAGAACCTGGAGCGCTAATCGACGATAGTAAGTTACAAAACACGGATGGAGTTTAATAAAAATAATTCGTCCTCGGTTATAGCTATCGATGGGAGGGTGCCACGCGATCATGTTTCGAGGCCCAGTGACATTGGCCCGAGTAACGAGTGACTCCATTGCTTCGCAATTTCACCAAAGACGGCGTTGCTCCCGCCAGCTTTTGCACCAACGATTCAACGACAATAGAATTTGCAATCTTCTCTCCCTTCGCGGCACCTTGCGACGCGTGTCGCGCGGGCGATTAACAATCGTTGTTAATATAAATCGATCTTGTCCCAAAAGTCTTTTTCAGAAGCTGGGTGTACAGGGTGTTTCACTGACCCTGTTACGAAGAGTTTTTTTTAGGAATCTTGATAACGCATGGTCCTTTGAGAAGAGTGACTTGAGAATCTTGAATGAAATTGATGATGTGATGATATTGAAAGTCGTATTGATATAAATAGTATTGGTGTGAAAGAACTTTCAAAATAGTACGTGTGTGGGGAATAATATTCCTTTCGATTTATTTTCCTATGCATTTGCAATTTCCCCTTTTCTTCTTTCCTTTCCTTCTCCCTGCTCCTTTTGTGATTCTATTTTCACACATGCACTATTTCGAAAATTATTTCCATCACTGAAAGCTGCAGGAAATATAGAAATTGACCATCAATTCCATTGAAGATTTTCAAGCTGTATCATCATCTACTCCACTCAAATTAAACCTATTTCTTTAGTAAAGGCCTCTTCGTACGCTGAATGTCGAAAATATATGACTCTGATAATATCTCTGACACCTCGTAAACGAAGTTCGTGAAACACACTATCCACATCTAACATTAGGCTCGAGCTTCCGTAACATAATTAAAATATCTCGATCCCTGACGACGGCGATACAACTGCCTCCATAAAATTCAATAACTCCATCGCTCTCAACAGGTGGAAGAATATCGTTTTTCTATTGTTAATCAGAATAGAAGTCCGCTCTCTTTCCTATGTAATATGTACAGATAGAATAACCAGAAGTCTTCCATTGCGTTTGAATAATATACGTTCGGGTAATATATAAATATCGTGGGCCTCAATAATGGTGGTTGCGATGCGCCTATAATATTACGATTAAAATTCAAACGATTGAAAAGTGACTTTCAGTCGAAGTATAAAAAAACATTTCGATGGTAAAGGAACGCCTCAAGGATCTTCATCTTATTGCAACGAGTGTTCTCTAACTCTAAAACATTAAATATTTCCTCTCCCCCTCCAACAGTGACAATTAAAAAAAAAAAACAACAAATCGTTACAAAATGAATTGATCGTTAAGTATACTGTCCCCAAGTTTCGGAGTAATTTCGTAATATGTACACAGTAAAATAATACGGAGAGTCGAAACACAACGATGCTCGCAGTATAAAATTAAAAAGGACACTCGAAAAGTGACTGTATAAAAAGAATATCGAAGACTTTAGGCTGAGCATATGTATCCTTCAAAGTGAAACGGTTGCATGAATCACGCAGAAAAAAGGGAGCAACCAGCAATATTTACAATAAAAAGTCGTGCATGCAGAATGATCTGAAAACGGTTCGAAACGAGCCTTGAATATATCAGACACTTTTGTTCGAGACACACTTTCCCACCAATACTGACGCCGCCTATGTACATCTCTCTGTAATATGCACTTCGTTCGTTGTAGAAAGCACTTCTCGGGATGAACACTATTACAAAATAGTCGGGTATCGTTCTCGATATAGGCCACCCTAGTGATTATTCTATCATCGTTCGTCTCCGCGTTCACGACCGCTGTTGCGCGAAGCTACTGACAAGGAGAGTATTTTAGGTGTCCGCCTCCGATCATTTTGATTTTTGGATATGTTATAGAGGACCGAAAAATAAGAAATACGGGTTTTTTTATTTTTCCCCGTTTTCATATTTGGGGGGTGAAAACTGCGTTCAAAGTTAGGGTTGAAAAATCATTTTTGTGGTATATCTCGAGAACTATTAGAGATAGGGGAAAATCTGGTGTGTCAGTCATATTTCGCATTCAAAAACACAAAATTCGTCCATTGACACTATTCCTCTATCTCTAATAGTTCTCGAGATATTCCACAAAAATGATTTTTCAACCCTAACTTTGAACGCAGTTTTCACCCCCCAAATATGAAAACGGGGAAAAATAAAAAAACATGTATTTCTTATTTTTCGGTCCTCTATAACATATCCAAAAATCAAAATGATCGGAGGCGGACACCTAAAATACTCTCCTTGTGAGACTTGAAACGTTTCGGGGCCTAGCAGCAGCAACCATCGTTACAAAAAATAAACGCCCGATTTTACCAAAATAACAGTGTCGTGAAATACTACCGTGTTATTTCGATCATTGCACATTGTCACTATCGAGGCTTGATCGTTTGTGTGTAAACGTTAATTAATTACAGTTGGTTCATTGTTAGTGGTCTGCCGCTCGTACAAGGCATCGTAGTAAGATCAGCGGCTATAGATCGTTGGCAAATGTCGCTCGTTGCCCGCGAGCCGATAATGGCTCGCCGATTGCGTTCATTCGTCTCTTTTGCATCGATCGATTCAGAGCAAAGTTGCTCCGCCGGAATTGTATTTACAAACCTGACTTTTGTTCTAAGGGTCGCTGACGAACAGCGTAAACGACTCGTTCTAAACTCCACCCGCCTACGCCTCGATTAACTTCTGGTAATATAATTATCTCCTGTACAAAGATGGGCAAAAAATTATTTGAAATAAAAATTTGTGTACGAATTTTTATTTCAAATAATTTTTTCTTCATTTCTGCTCCTGTACAATCTCTCGGGAGCAATTCGTTCATCGTTCACTCTTTACGCGGGGACTACACAGAGATGCGCAGAATAGTTTTTAAATAGAACGAAAGCAACTTCTCTTAATCCTCCGAGGATGTGAGTGATTATTTCTGACAAATAGTTTGTGTAATTCTAATGTTAACACGGTTTTAAATTTCCACATATGATATAGAAAAATAAATATGTGAGATATCCTTGCATTCTTCATTAATTAGTGTAGTAATTTTAAAAAACATTTAGCTCCAGAACCATTGCATCTCCAAAGAGTTAAGCTTCGCCACTGATTCATAAAATATTGAAAATTCATCCCGCATTCGTGATACACGCATATTTGTGCCGCTGCAATAAATAATGAAAATCTCTGAATCGCAAATAAGATCATTTCCCTTAGGGCAATCAGTCAACGTTAAAATAAGAAATAAATTTTCTAACAAATCGTATGTACAACTTTACAGAGAACCGAATGTAAAATACTCTATCACAGTGATATGAATATTGTTTTACTTTCGTAGGGAAATTCCGCTACATTTCTGGTAGCCCTGCATCGGTAAAATATACAGGCGAGTGGAACTGCGGACGACCTATAACTATCGCTACTTTAGGGGTCGGTACAGTAACAACATTTGCGATTAGTCGATCAGGTCGATTTCTCTGGTTCGCAGTGAGTTTCGAGTATATCTTAAAACAAAGAAAATAAAATATCCCCAGTCAGCAACGTGACATTCCTCGATGACGAACTCAACGAACGTACGTGCGATGCACCACTCCCAAGTGTATTCACGAGTGTCCATGAGAGCTGGTAATTCATGCAATAGCACTGGATCAAAATTGGCACAGGTCAGCAGTTCAGTTCGAACCGAGAGAAACCTCCGGAAGGAAGTCTCAGAGCGCTGCTTCACGTCGCCATTCTTCTGTGTCCTTCTATTCGAGTAAAAATGTAGACACCAGCGACGAACCAATCAAACTTTCACACGCAACGCCGAATCGGATGACACGCCCAATTCGCGTTGCAGATATGTTTCCACCGAATAAAAATAATATGCTCCACTCAGAGGCGTTAACAGTTCGCTCAGACGTCGCTCATTTCTTTACATATCGTTAATATTTAAAAAAAGAAGAAGAAAATAAAAAGAGAGAAAAGAAGCCTGTAAGTTTACCCCTCCGAAACCTATCACCCAGAACAGTTCATCTCTTCGCGGTTCTAACACTGCCAGGCTAGCTCCTCAACTTTGATCTCTACCTCGAGATCCCGCCCATCGACGTCGAGTCATTCGAAACTTCATTAGGCTTAACTGCGGCGCAAAGTCTGTAAAATTAGGTACTTTCTAGGAACGTGTAAATAATCTCCATGCTCTCCTAGACGTTTCGGGATCTACCGCGCTCAATTCCCTTTCTCGGACTCTCCTCAGAGCCACCATCTTAGGCTCCGCTCCAGTCAACGTCATCGCTTAGACCAGCCGTTCGAAGATCGAACCCCATTCGCCCTTCGAAGGGTTGTGTCTGTCCTGAATATACTTGTGCAAATAAGGAACAACGGACGTGTAAAAAATGTCAGTCTAACAGGCGCGTCAAGTTCCATCCAGTCCGCCAGCAGGCGCGTCGGGAAATGGCAGGAAAGAATAATTGACGCCAGTGTGTGATCCCTGCTCTTCGTAATCCAGCTCGTTCTCCCATCGTCTCGCAGGACATTTATGTACACGCGGGTACACTTTAGGAACGATCACATAAACGTAGGCTCCTCATACATCTCTCTGTTGGTCGTCCGTCAGCCTTGATCGGGTCCTCCCCCAGGCTCCTCGCGCAACATCCTTAGCTCCAAGCAGCAGCCCGTGCGAGCACCGACGATCAGAGAGTCCATCAGTAGAACATCGGCGACCATTCGTGGTGCTGGCTCTCGGAGGACGTGATCGGTATGTAGCCGACTGCCGAGGACGCCGGCAAACACTGGAAGCAATAATTGGCCCCGGCGTTGTTGTCCCAGTACTGCTCGCCCTTGCACTGGAACCTGACGGCGAACTCCAACCTCTGGCCCACCGACAGCGTGTGACAGTAGAGGACGAACGTGAATTTGTCGCTGAAGCCGTCGCAGGAGTTTGGCACGTACGTTGCCTGCAGGTCGCTGAAGTTCCGCCACGAGTTCAGGGTGTATCTGATGTGCACCGACTTGTGGAAGTCGAGGTTGATCACGCGGACCGACCCCTGTATGCACAAGGAGATGGGGTCCTGGACGAGCACGTTCTCCAGGCACACGCGACGCTCACGGACCAAGTCGAGGAAATTAGCCAGACCGCCGGGCTGTTGGAACAAAGGGACCAGGGTCCTGTCTAGCTTGCGAGGCGGCATCGCGAAGCCAGAGCAGCGTCGTCTGCTATCAGTGTACCTAGAGTCCCAAGAATTGTTCGGTGCGTTGTTCACTGGGCTGGTGTCCTTCTGGAAGATGTCGTCGTAGATCAGGTCGCTGTAGGCCGAGTTGGGTACCTTGGGGATCTCGTCTAAGAAGGTTCGCACGTCGGCCAGGTCCAGGCCCAGTACGTCCGCGAATCTGACGATCTTCTTCCTCCCGGGCGTGCCTGGCGGGGTTTTGCCAGTTTTCAATGACGAGCATCGCCTGATCTTCTGCGGTCTCTCTTCCTCCTCTTCCTCCTCCACCTCCTCCTCCTCGACGCCGTCCTCCTGAGGCTTCTCGCTAGGCATGGGAATGTCGTCCTTCACGGTCGGGCTGGTGGCGAGTTTCTGCAACAGCAGACACATCTTGTCCTCCTCGGTGGTGCTCAGCACGGTACCGTTTTCCACTTGCAGCTGCACTTCGTTCTTCAACGACAACTCCACTACTCTTTCGCCGGTGGGGCATTCTAAAGTGAGGCCGCCTGGTATGTTGATCATACTGCTGTACGTCGAGTGATCCTCGGGCTCGTTGCTAATCGCGTCTTCCGCGTTCAAGCTGCCGGCGCTGTTCGATTGCTGCAGAATCGGATCGCTGGGTGCCTCCTCGTCGAATGGGAGCTCCTCTTCGTTGGTGTTCTCCGAGGAGTCAGAAGAGTCCTCTTTCGCGAGGTTCCTCGCGTTCTTAATGTCTTCGAGCTTCCCGTTCTCCGTGATCCCGTTCACGAAGTCCACTTCGTCCACGCCGTCTTCTATTTTATCGTTCCTCCAGGGCACGTCGCAGGTGATCAGTATTCTAGGCCCGTGGGCGGGGATCTCGGAGTCCGAGTGCGACTTGGGAAGTCGATTCTGAAGGGTGGTTAAATTAGGGCTGATCCTTGTGGGGCTTTCATCCTGCAGGGACATGGTGCTCTCGTCGAAGGTGCTCCAGAGGGACTCGTGGCTGAGCGAAGTGGTCTCCAAGGAGCTTCTCTCGTTCGAGTCCTCAGAGTTGCAGACGACCTCGTCTTTCCTCAGCTCTTTGTCGCCTACGTTGTTCCGTCTCATCGAGGAGCTCGACTCGGACGTGTCCTCGGAATGCTCCACGGTGGACGTCTCTGGCCTCCTACGATAAACCAGCCCCTTGCCCTTCGCTGCGTCGCAGCCATTCGAGAGATTCGAGATGGTCAACTCGCTGTCCGACGTGGTCACGGGGTCGAAGTAGACTTCGTTCTTCGTCTTCTCCACGTCTGAGGAGTCTGGGTCGAAATAGATGTCCGAGGAATCGCTGTCTGGGGACGTTCCAGTGATAGGCGAGGCAAACACGCAGCCGGACTCTGAATCGAAGCTGGTGAGCATCGCTTTCGATCCATTCGGTGGACAATTGCAAGCGTCGCGGTGGTTCTTCAGTACGTGAGGATTCACCAGAAGGTCCGCCACCTCTGCCGGCGTGGCCGCCTCCGCGGGTGAGCTGAGACCATCCTCTATCTCCAGATCGAAATCGTAGCACAGATCCGTCTCCGGGCTGTGACGCGGCTGGTGTTGCAACACGCGGTTAGAGGTGGTGTTGTTCGTCACTGGCTTCGCGGCGGAGGTCGAGCGCAGCCAGGACGTCTCTCTAGGCTTGGACGCGTCCAGGGTACGGGATGTGTCCTCGCCGCCGAGGGACGTCAGCCGTCGGTGAAGACGTTTCGCGAATGCCTCCGCTCGTCCACGGCAGTTGCTCGAGAAAAGGGAACTGACCAGGCCACAGGAAGGGCCGCCGCCGTGGGCGCTGCCGGCCGAGTCTGTGCTGCCCATCTCGAGGACGGACGAGCCGGATGTACCGTCGGCGTGCCTGCCCTCCGAGGGCGAGGTCGTGCTGCTACCCTGCTCTTCCGGCTCTCGGCTTTCGGTACTTGCCTGCAAAACAAGGCAACATTACATTTTACACAGATAGAATTCGAGTTTGAAGCTTTCGCGCTGTCAGAGGTCTTAGCATTCTACGAACTTACAACTCAATTTTCAAGGTTTCACACTGACAGCGGTCTTTGTATTCTATATGTACAGAATTGAATTAGGAAGGTTCCATATTGTCAGATTTTAAAATTTTCACGTTCTCAGTGGTATTATTAGTGGCCGAGGAGCTAGCATCCTAGTTTTGGCGCCTTTTTGCGTCAGCACGGTCTGAAAACTCTGAAAAGCTTCGAAAGTATTGTCTCAAAACTTTCTCAGCAGTAGACACCGCTCGGAAAGGTTTGGCCGATTTAAATGGGTATTTTTTAAAATCTTGCGCCACTGGAAGTGTTAGTACATTTCATTATACGAAATTACAATTGAAAGGGGGGACATACACCTAGAGAGACCTAAAAGTATTAACATTATTGCACCCATAGTTTTTTATTAATTACGTCACATCTTTGGCTATACAACTTAATTTTTATATGCAAAAATATTAGTTATAGCGGTTATCATGCAGTGGTTTGCGGTACCAACTTCCAATTAAACAGATTTAGCTGAGAGCAAAAAGCAAATTAGTTTCCTGAAATATATTAACAAATGCTGCTTTTTACAGGGCCCATTTAAAAAAAAACTAATTTTTAAAGAAATGGCAGCACTCTAAATGAAACATTCAATTTTTTGGACGTGATTTTGCCTTTTTATGCAATAGAAAAGAAACTACGAATCAAATAAAATATCCGCCCTATCAAAAGCAGCATTTGTTAATATATTTCTACAAACTAATTTGCTCTTTGATTTCAGATAAATCAGTTTAATTGGGAATGGGTACCGCAATCCACTGCATGATAACTGCTATAACTAATATTTTTGCATAAAAAAATTAAGTTGTATAGCCAAAGATATAGCATAATTATTAAAAAAAATTACAGGTGCAATAATGTTAATACTTGCCTGAACAAAAATTCTAAAAGAACGTCAGTTTTGTAGCAGAGTTGGGCATTAACTAAATAGCAAATTATATAAATAACGCACCGAATAAAAGTTACTTTAACTTTAGATTATTCAACGAATAAAGTTAATTTTTTTATTCAACGAACGTTATTTAACCGGAGTTATCTTTACTCGACACATGACGAGTAATTTTTTTAACGTTCATTCGTTATTCGAAATTTTATTTAAATAAATTTTGCTCATCTCTGGTTTTCGGGTCCCTCTATGTGTATGCCCCCATCTCCCTTAATGGACGAAGCTCCGGAAAATGAAAGAAGTTCGCTACTATTACATCTAACCATGATTAAAAACTGTCCACTAAATGCCACCACAGCAGATTTATATATTTCGTAAGGGCATTAAGAACGTTTCCCCGTGGGTAGTAAATTATAATAAAATGTCGCTGCGTAGGAGAATTCGCTATGAAATTTTGTTGCGCGATGACTAGGATTACGTATAGGTATGTAGAGCGTTAATAGTGCAGGTTCCCTGATATAAATTGTACCCCTGAGGAGCTTGTTTGACGTTGCAGTTGAAAGTTATTTCGCGTTAGGTCGTTATTGCAACAGTATCTCTTATATTCAAGTCTGATTACATACTTCGTTGTTGCCCGTCTAGTAATATTTACCCAAGCGGTATTTACCCAGGTGTTATTCACATTTTATTCATGTTCCTGACCTAGTTAGTGGTCAACGAAATGTCTGCTCTGAAGATGTCTATCAAAGCGGCTGATCCAGCCGCCATCTGTCAGAACGTTTGATCTAGTAATGCTTACAATGTGCGTAATTTACTGGCGGCCATTTAATGTTTGGCACCAAGCCCATCCAAGTATCTAATACAGTATCAGCTATTTAAGTATTCGATCTCTGTGCTGAAATCCTTGAACCAATATCATATTCGAGCACCCTCAAATTCCTCGCGAAGCTACTTTAACTGAGCCCAACAGATCCTCACTATTAAGAAGATAATACCTCATCGCAATTAAAATCGTCAACATCCACACATTTGCCTCGCAGCCATCGTCACAAATCACATACATACACATACATACTGGTGGTTAGAAGAAAACTTCAAACTCATTCCATCGTGTCTGCATAACAAAGATAATCCCAGGTTTTACGTGTTATTAAAAGTCGACAATCACTGGTCCATTTTACATCCCACCAGTCTATTATAAAATATTATTCTTCCCAACGAAACTATCTTATATCTCTTACCGTTTACAATTTACGCTCTCCTCTGATCGCTACTCCGAAACAATGAAAGTTAATTACGCCCACGAGAAGAAGTATCCTTACAACAGTTGAATTTAAAGTCCGTTTCGTAACGCGAGGGGTCGCCGGGGTTCACGATGTGGCCATTTGAATACAATTCGCCCTCGCCGTTCGGGGCATCGAATCCTAGGCGTCCGCGTGCACAAGTTTTTATCATCTCCGTATCTGGTATCGGCTCGTAAATCTTGTTTTCCGCTTAATGCAACGGGGAACGGTTGCTTTCGCACCGCGGAATAGAATTACCGTGGCTGTTAACGCGCCCGATCCGCTCGCCCGTGGGGAGAAACGGGAGGAAGAAAAGTCCCGATCGAACTTAATTTAATCCGCCTGCGAAACTAGCCGGGGAAAACAGCTGCGGTGCGCGGAGTGTCGCGGGCGAATCGAGACAAATCGACGACGTTGTACAACACGTGAACGCCGATGACGAGGCCGGCAACGACAGAAAGATGGTCGGGTGGGCTTCATTTATCATCAGATTAGCAGCCTGCACGGGGGAGGTACGGGCAACTGGTAACGCTATCGGATATCGCAGCAGCTCCTTCGCTGGCGCGAACAGAGTTATTCGTGCTGCGTATATTAGGTAGACAATCATATTATTACCCCCACCCCGCCGCGCCGTTAGAGTTACCACTGCCATTACAATGTTGTTATTATAATAGCTTCGAATTACGTTCGGCGAGCGTCGTACACTGTGTAATACTACGCTTGCAGCATCCCCGCGTGAAAATAACGCGCGTCCATCTATTTATAGGCTCTTAAATTCTATAAGAAGATATATGAATTCATCCTCTCGGCTCGATCGTTCGATTGCTCCGATGTGAAAATTGCTCGATCGTGGGTAGTCGTTCGGATGCATCGAAAGGTTACTTATGGTCCACTGGGAGTAATGATTATCGGCAGATGCGGGAATACGGTGACTCACAAATTCGTTCCGGGAAGCGCTATTATATTCGTGCATCCAGATTGTATCGATTTTATTCTTTATGTTGGAATTCGAGAGTTTAGGCGACAGTTGGATGTAGAAACTTAACCCGCCGTGGGCACACTGAACCGTTTATGTTCGGATAAATTACCTCTTTTCTTAAACTTCCTTCCGAATTTTTATTTTTCCTAATTAATCCTTTAAACATTGGACTCAAAGGGCGATTTTATATTAAAGTAGAGACTTGAATAAGTATTCCTTAATTTTTTCAGATTTTTTGAAAGTCAAAAACAGTAAGGAAACTGCCATGGACATAAAGGACTAAGTGTGCTCACGGCGGGTTATGGGTACCCTCCGATCAGAACGCTTGAAAAATACGAGATTTTCATTAATAAGAAAAAAGAAATCGAATAACATACAGTAAAAAAGCTTTTCGGACTTTATTACTACATATTTGAAGAACAAACAAAAAAATGATTGTTTGAATTTTATTAACTTTTGCATTAGATATTCTGTATTCATTGTACCACTGTAGAAATTAGAGCTCCTGGCGGGCGTCATCAGAACTCGTGACAGGATCGTCTGAAATAAAAAAACTAAAAATATTCTTAAAATATATGTGAATGGTTATCGCCTTGTGCACAAAGAGTAATTTTGGAGCACCCATTTTTTTATGGACAGATGTATGCGTAGAAGAATATGTTTCCTTGCATTGTGTTTAAACATGTGATAAAGATCGCCGGATTGATTGTTTGCAATGAAGACGGATAAGGCGATAACCGTTCACATATATTTTAAGAATATTTTTAGTTTTTTATTTCAGACGATACTGTCACGAGTTCTGATGGCGCCCATCAAGAGCTCTAGTGGTACAATGAATGCTGTCTATCTAATACAAAAATTTATATAATTCAAACAATAATTTTTTTATTTGATCTCCAAATATATAGTAACAAAGCCCAAAAAGCTTTTTTACTGTATGTTGTTCAGTTTTTTTTTTTAATTGCTGAAAATCATGTATTTTTCAAGCGTTTCGACCGGAGGGTACCATTAAGGTGGAGTACAGTAGTTGTCAGGACCGGCATGAGTTGTATGGAATGTGTGGGCCATTCCACACATTCGGGAATTTGGAAGGCATTTTACCATTTTTATTTTTTTTTCATTGCGCTTTACTTTTTTTAGGCTACTGAATTTTGATCTTTTAATTTGTACTTCCGCCCACCCCCAAGGACACACTCGGGAAAAATTTGCTCTTCCAATCCTGACAATGGTCGAAAGAAAGTTTGAACTGTAAGTGGTAACGAAAATAAGATATTTCCATTGGAACAAAATTATATCTTAAAATTTGTGTTTGATA
This sequence comes from Andrena hattorfiana, assembly GCA_944738655.2. Lineage (NCBI taxonomy): Eukaryota > Metazoa > Arthropoda > Insecta > Hymenoptera > Andrenidae > Andrena > Andrena hattorfiana. The sequence goes on along the minus strand of OX122891.2, from coordinate 64,571,299 downwards.
GATCAGGGGGTCTCCAGAATACACCAGTCATTCCAACATAATTCTTAAAATCTAGTTTAAATATGTGGTTTTCGTAATTTATTTTTTAACAGAAAGACACACTGTGCCACTTGAATCTTTGTATAATGTTTTTATTAGTTTTTAAATATAATATATACCAAATTTGGTTTTAAAAAATCAACACATTTGAAGTAACAGTGACAGCAAGCAAGATGTCGTCTTTCATGTCCATCCGAAATGAAAAACAAAGTTATTTTTATGTTCAAAATGGTTTCTATTTTCGCCCCACTAGAATCTGATAACACAAAGAAATATGACAACGCGATAAACAATGCAGTTCATTTTTGTACGAATTTTTTAAGCTTTCATCTAAAAAAAATTACATGTTCTTGTTCTTTACGTTATCAGATATGAATGATTCTAGTAGAGGCGAAAATAGAAACCATTTTGCACATGAAAATAACTTGTTTTTCATTTCAGACAGGAAAGACGAAATCGTGGTCACCGTCACTAAATGTACAGTTCAGATCAAGCCGCTGTTACTTCAAATGTATCGATTTTTTTAAACGAAATTTTTTATATATTATATTTAAAAACTAATAAAAACATTGTACAAAGATTCAAGTTATACAGTGTTTCCTTCCTTTAAGAAATAAATCACGGAAATCACCTATTTCTGCGACCTGGAAAGGCGAATGCCCCTTAAGGGGAGGTTCCAGTCTAAAAATCGATTTTTTTATTTCTTTTTTGAAATGTTCACCCTTTTAGGAATACGTAAAATTTCCGAAATTATAGGCATCTGAATAGCGGCAAATGCATGGGTAACACCTGTCCACTCGAGACTCACGTCAAACTTTAAACGCGTTTTTCTCGAAACAGTGTTCTCAAAATAGGTGGAACCTGTATCTCCAAAAGTTATTATCCGATTCGACTGAAACTTTTTTATTTTGAAGAATATACTTCTGGCTCGGGAACAGACCAGTAAAATTTGAAAAAAAGAAATGAAAATTTATCATTTTTAAAGGCGTTGAAAGGACGAAAAATATAGGGACAAAGTGACTTCAAATTTTAAGTGTCATTATTTTCTCAAAAAATGTCATTCTTGTAATTTTTTGTGGTCTAGTCCACGAGCGACTTTCATGCCCTTTAATAATCTGGCATTGTATTTTTATTTCAGACCAATGGTTTAGGTGCTACAGGTTCCACCAATTTGGATGAATTTTTTGACGCCTTTAACGACTCCCCAGTGCCGTCTGCAATAATTAATTATAAAACAAAAAATATATTTCTATAGTTTAAGACATCCTTAATACAATGCAAAAAGTCCCATTAAATTATATGTAGTAATTTTCCTTTAATTAATTCCTAAAAATCACCTATTTTTATGGGCTCTAGACCAGAACCAGCCCCTTAAACTCTCTTTTGGCCGCCACTGTATATAGAAACAAAAGCAATGCACCAGTTGTAATTCCTTATCCTATTGTATTTTTACGAACGAAATCTATTGGATCTTTCTTTCGCCGTCTTGTCTAGGAATTTTTCTTACAATTAGTGACATAAAGTTATATAAAATTCTTTAAAAGATTCAGGAATGAACGCTTCTGTTTTTTAAGCCGGGAATCCACCGGGAAGCTGAGCTATGCTATGCGATGCTATGCTATGTCATGTTACGTTTTAAAAAAATTAGCTTCGATACATTCTTATGGAACCGTTTCCACCAAAAGCTAAGTTAAAACATAGCATCGTATAGCATAGCTTAGCTTAGCTCCCCGATAGATTCCCGGCTTTAGTCACTGATTAATCGACAGAATGCAGACGCGTTAATTACCTACAGCGTGTAACAGCGGCCTGTTTGTAAACAAGATGGCGAAAACGAACTCACGTTAATGACATCGCGGTGAAATTTGAGCACGGATCACAAGGTTGGCTCGCGGCCACAATGTTAATAGAAAGAGTGAGCGCAGGAAATGCAGATGATCGGTCGCCGCGACCTACGTGTCGAAATTTTCACGCGCAGTACCTAACGCTAGCCAGCACAGCGAGCAGCTCCGTTGCTACGACTCGAAGCTGAAGGCAGCACGATAACTCAATGGGGTGATAAATATCTTGGTGCGCGAGCAAACGAACTCGTTCACTTCTTGAAAAACCTTCGACCTCGTTTAAATTTAACTTGTCCAATACACAAGGTCACTTTATAGGTCATACTAGCAGCGAGATTATCACTAAAAAATTAAAAGAAAACGGTAACGCGAAGTTCAAAAATATATTATTACCCCAAGAAAACCAGAATTACCAGAGCCGAATTTATAAACGTTTTATACGCCACCTACGACGTTCGATATAGCTTTGTTTAAAAATGGTCCTCGAACCGGAGTCCATGATTATGCTTCTGCACTCTCACCTCACGCCCAGCGTTACCGCTCCGACACTCCATGTGCACTCGAAACGCGCACCAGACAATAAAAACAGAAGGAACTTAGGCCGGCAAGGCAACGGCAACGCAGTCGCGAAACGTACACACGAAGACGAAGAGAGGAAGAAGAACGCCCTCGTTTCGCCTTCTGCCTTGCAATCGCAGTGGTCTGGCAATTATTTTTGGCGCCGAGCTCGCCATAGTCGATCATCGAAGGCAATTGGTCAAGAAATGGAGCGTGATGACCGCCACGCACGGGTCCGTTTCCAGCGATCGCGAGCAACGATTTTTCGATCGGCATGCAAATCGAATTACGAGCCGACCATCCGTTCGTCGCGAGTCCCCACACGCAGCTTCGATCAGAAATACGATCCGTCGATCGTGAAAATATTTTTGCAGGCAATAGATGAATGGTAAAACCGTAATTACCGTACGAGCACAATAGGCTCTCTCTTTCTCACCTCGTCGAGGAAATATTTTCGAATTATTACTCAGGGCTGCGCGAAAATTAGAACGATATAAATACCGCTGGCAAAGAATCAGTTCTACCTCTACCTACTCGCTGGTGGACCGGCATTCTAGCGGCGCGAAAATTCCTAGGATCCTTTCAGACTTTTACACGGTCGAAGAAACGTCTTTCAGCGCCCGGACGTTTATTAATGTTTGTTACGACGTTTTGGAGACACGAGGAGTTACTTAACGCTGTTATGCGTTGAGATCAAATGGTTCTTCTTGTATTAAATTCGCAGGTCCGTGCGGTAGGATCGTTCCAAGCTGTAGCGGGTCTTGGACAGGATGACAAGAGTCGGAAGACACGGTCGTCACGGACAATTGACCTCTGACGTTCCGGCGCCCATTGTCGAAGAAAACAGTTTAATCGCGCGAATGGCTGTATGTGAAGGCCAGCTCTGTTCAGCGAAAACGAAGCGTGATGCATAGTGTGCATAGTGGAAAAAGAGGGGCAATTGCAACGATGAACGGCCTGGATAGCGCAATTCCAGGCATTGCGTCGGGTTACGCCCATTTTTGGCGCGGTTCAAGGTCCATGTTAAAAGTTAATGAAATAAATTAAGGCGTTCCAGCACGATTTAATAGCTGACGGAGAACGTGTGTATTAGAGAACCTTGACACCGACAGCTTTTTACGTACAAAGTAGTGTACGTTAAGAGTTTAAGAGCATTTTTGTTTTATAAATACTGTTTGATTGAAACGGTGGAACAGTTTAAACTTCCTGGCGAACGCGGCTTGTTGTTGTACGTTTTGGCATAGGGTGCCCGCGAAATGCTTTAGTAAATGGTGATGAAGCTAGGGAAAGATTGCGAAGGTGAGTAGCTGAGAGTAATCTCGAAATAGAGATTACTTATAAATGCCATCATGGACGTTTATAAATTTGTAGGATATTGTTTAGGATAGTTACAAATCTCTAGAATATTTGGAAATCTCTAGAAAACATTTAGAAATCTCCAGAATATGCTCTAGAACATTTATAAATTTATTGGGTATTGTTTAGGATAGTTAGAGATCTCTAGAATATTCTCCACAACGTTTATAAATTTGTAGGATATTGTTTAGGATAGTTATAAATCTCTAGAATATTTCGAAATCTCTAGAAGACATTTATAAATCTTCAGAATATGCTCTAGAACATTTATGAATTTACTGGATATTGTTTAGGATAGTTAGAGATCTCTAGAATATTCTCCACGACGTTTAAAAATTTGTAGGATATTGTTTAGGATAGTTAGAAATCTCTAGAATATTGGAAAATCTCTGAAAGACATTTAGAAATCTCCAAAATATGCTCTAGAACATTTATAATGTTGTAGGATATTGTCTAGGATACTTAGACATCTTTTTAGAAATCTCTAGGATACTAAGAAATCTGTAAGGTAAATAGAAATCTCCAGAATATTCTCTAGAACATTTATAGTGTTGTAGGATATTGTCTAGGATACTTAGACATCTCTTTAGAAATCTCTAGGATACTTAGAAATCTGTAAGGTAAATAGAAATCTCCAGAATATTCTCTAGAACATTTAGAAATCTCTACGGCATTCTCTAGAATACTTAAAAATCTCTAGAATATTTAAAAATCTCTGAGATATTTAGAAATCTCTAGAATCTAAAATATTAAATAATCTCTAATTGTAAGATATTCAGAAATCTCTAGAATACTTAGGAATCTCTAAGATATTCAGAAATCTCCACAATATTCTCTAGGACATTTAGAAATCTCTACGACATTCTCTAGGATACTCAGAAATCTCTAGAATATTGAAAAATCTCCAGAATATTCTCTGAGACATTTAGAAATCTCTAGGATATTCTCTATGGTACTTAGAAATCTCTAGAATATTTAAAAATGTCTAAAATATTCAAAAATCTCTAATTGTAAAATATTTAGAAGTCTCTAGGATACTTAGAAATCTCTAAGATATTCAGAAATCTCCACAATATTCTCTGAGACATTTAGAAACCTCTAGGATATTCTCTAGGGTACTCAGAAATCTCTGTTTAGGTTTAGAGATTCCGCTGAAAATGCAAGAAGAAACCATCTCGCTTCCAGCGTGTTCCCTCGCGAACGTAGCATCCCCCTGGCTCGAGTTTCTCCTCGCCTCGGCTGACGCCGTCGATGCTATCTGAATCGTAAAGTTTCTTTATCTGAATCATAAATACCGAAAGAAGTTCGCGGATGGCCGAAGTGGCCCGCGGGTTAAACGCGTCGAAGCCAGGGCGTATCCGTGGCTGGAGCAACGTTGGAGTCCGCAGGCCAACAGCCTCGAAGCCTCCTCTTACGTAACGATTATCTATCACGCACGCCTAGACTTCCGATAGACGGGTGGCCGTGTATGCGGCGCAATACACGGAAACCGCGTATACGACTCTGTACACACGAGAAACAGATGTTTCTGATACTCAATTCGGTATCGTATCACAAACTCTTTTCTTAGACTCCACATTGCCCTACAGCAACAAGGACTAGAGATTCTGTTCCTTGAAGAGAGCTTTGGTAATATGACAGGATTGATGAAGAAATGTTAGGTGAAATATTAAGCACGTGCCTATCGACTTTTCAGGAATTAGATTCGTAGTGAATGAACAGGGAATTAAAAAGTGTTTGAGCTACCCTCAGCAGTTGAGCATGTATACTTAAATCTGGGCTGTATGTTTATAAAGATGTAGTTTATAGCCAGTGAACTATCGCTTTGCTTCGAATCTCAGATCGACTCTTAATCTTAGGATTCAGTTTATGAGGAACGAGTTGATCGTGGTAAGAGTAAATGATAATGCAGCTGGAAGAAGGCACGAAAGCAAATATGAAAATGAAGAAACTTTCATCGCAGCTCGATTATCCGAGTGCCAATTTTTTCAGCACTCTTGTTACCATAATATCCCGTAACGGTAGAATCGATTATCCGCAATACCTTCCCGACAGGCACCACCAAGAATCACCTCTTTCCAAACTAATACTTCCTGGTTTACCTTGATAGAGCTACCAAATATAGCCACTAATAATTTTACATCCATACACGCGTACGCTAACGCCAATTTGATAGAAGAAGCCAATAACGACGGCAACATTATTAGCTTGTTCGCGTCTAATGAAATGTTCCGATGTGTCCAATAGAGCTACGGGAACGTGTCATTAAGTTACACTCATCAGTGAATACGATTGATTGGAGCCCCGACCAAGATTCCGACGGGGTCCATTTCGACCCATAACACAATTCCGCTCGCACGTATCTCGGAACGAGTTTTTGCATCAGATCTCAATACCGTCCAACATTCTTACTTTCTTAAAGAAACACACTCGAGCGGGTCAATATTGACCCGGTGTCCGCCAAGCGGGAGGTGAATGAACAGTCGATGGTCAACAGGGCGGTGGCCCTGGCGATCGGTTCGGAAGCGATTTTCAGTGATCCGTTGCCGGTACACGCGCCCATAATCGGCGGCTTCCTGTGAACAGGCCAGGCCACTCGTTCGAACATGCGTAGGACTCGACGTACGCGTGTATACGTGCCCACGCGATCGGAGAACGTTGCACCTGGATGAAACGGAACGAGGCACAGGCCGACTGCATCCCCGACGCTGCACGTTCTCCAGGGCAGGCCTCATCGACAGCCAACCGACGTGATTAGCGGATAATTAAGCCGGTGGGCCGAGTAAAGACGAACAGACTGGGAATTCGATATCTCCCCTGGACCCGGGGTTCTTTATTGCCAGGCGACTTCCAATGGAGTAATGAAAATGTAGCTGAGCGGATTAATATAAAATTTCTAGGATCTAGTGACGGTGAGCAAAGGTTCTTATCGTTTGGCATGGGAGAACGGTTGCTTCGATGGTGTTTGGTATATTGGGAACGCTTCAAGGCGGATTCACACGTATCAGTTTCGTGGTGGTTTTTTAGCGCCAGTAAGTGGCACGGACATGTGTGAACTGCTCCATTGATAAACAGGGAAATGAGATTTTTAACCGACTTCAAAAAGGAGGAGATTATAGATTCGACTCGTATGTATTTTTTTTTTATGTTTGTCCTCGCGTAACCCCTCAGCATATGGACCGATTTTGATAATATTTTTTTGTATTCGGAAGAGAGTAATGCTCCGGTGGTTCCATCCTACACGGCATCAATATTAGCGCAATATTTTGCCAGTTCTGGTTAATAAAAATTCTGGTCCTAAACATGTTGTGTCAATATATAGGTATAAAACTAAAAAGTCAAGAATAAAAAAATTTAAAAAAAAAATTAAAACCGACTTCAAAAAAGGAGGAGGTTACTGAATTCGATCGGTATATTTATTTTATGTATGTTCAGCCATAACTTCCGCATAGGTGCACAGATTTCGATGATACTTTTTTATTTGAAAGACTATGAAGCGCCGGTGGTACCATGTTATTTTTTTTTATTATTATCTAGATACACTTGAATTATCTAGAATTACAATTTGAAAGTATGTTCGCGCATAAATCGCGGACCGATTTGGATGATTTTTTCGTTGTTATATAGAAGACTATGTTCGCCAATTGGTACCATGGTGAATGGTTTTTTAACCGACTTCAAAAAAAGAGGAGGTTATAGATTCAAACCGTATGTATATTTTTATGTTTGTCCGCGCATAATTCTTCAGCAATTGGACCGATCTTGATAATCATTATTTATTCAAAAGAGGGCGATGCCGCGGTGGTCGAATCCTACACTGCGCCAATATTAGCCCAATAGTTTGCCAGTAATGGTTAATAATAACGAATTTGAGACATCCTTATTCTCATTTTTTCAAGTCGCTTATTTTGGCAATCTTCCATTTCTACCAGATGGTTCCTTTTTTACGAGCAGCTCCTTCTGTAGGCCTGTCCATTTTTAAAAATAAACGTAGTTATATAACTTAAATAACAAAAAACGTAAAAAAAATAAAACAAAATTAAAAAAAATTAAATCCGACTTCACAAAAAATAAAAATGCTCTAAAAAGTAAAAAAAAATTTTTTTCTTTATTTAATTTACGGCTCTCAACTTTTTAAAGTCGGCGCCAGATTTACGCAGTGCAAATGATGAGGCGACGAAATATAAAAATAGAGAGTCGTAGATTAAATAAGGAAAAAATATTTTTTACTTTTTAGAGCATTTGCATTATTTTTAAGTCGGTTTTAATTTTTTAATTTTTTTTTCATTACAATCGCAATCAGTTTTCCTTCATTAGAGACGAATAGGCTATTTACTGATAGCAACGCGCAATCGTTCGTTAATTAATAGTGTCAATTTCCATCGGGAGCACCGGTCAAGGTCGCATCAACCGATCATCGTAATCAGCAAACCGGTGCCATTTGACACTAATCGAAATCGCTGTGTCATCGTATCAAACAACCTCAATTCTTGTCACATTTATTCTATTTTTGGCTTATCATGTCCACACGAGCTGTAAAAAATATACAAACAGCGGAATTTCCAAACCAGTCAATTATCACTGCACCATTAAAATATTCAATTACACCGATCATAGGAAAACTAAATCCTGCACATCTACATTGAAATCCTCTAATTTGTAATAATTCCACACCAATAATTTCGACGTTATTTCTCGAAGATCAATAAAAATGAAACTCCCTCTAAATTTTCAAACTCTCGACTCTCGCCGACCATGGGCGTCAAAATAGAATTTTATCGAACTAGTAGGTATCGTAAATCAGCTTCGACGCAAGGCCCAGTTCTACAAAGTTCCCGGCGCGGTGATTCACGGATCACGGCGATTAAATTTGTCGATATTCAAAAGGTACACGTGCCAGAGCGTCGAGTACGCCTGTTCGTCTCCAGAGTATCTATTCTCGCCCTATTGTAAAACCGCCGTTTTATTTTCGTCCGATCATTCACCGGCACAGTTTAAATCGTGACTACTTGACCCACGGGCTAGGGCCAAGCGTCGCAATTTATCGTGACAGATTTATCGTCTTTGCTCCAACAAGGAGACCGGCCAATCAGCGCCGCGAGATCCTGCTCTAATTGATTAGCAACAAATTACGTGGGACGGCGACGTGTACGTGTATACATGTACCCAAGGCGTGGGCCGCGACGCGAGAAAATATTCGCCCTTCACTTCTAACACTTCGTTAGAAACAACTCGCGGACCAATTATCGGGCGTTCCCGTTGCCATTTTCGTCGTTACTTCTTTAAACAGGAAATACACTGCTTATTGAAAAAACGAATAGAATTCCAGCGCAGAGGAAAAATATATTGGGATTCAAAAGGGCAAGAACTATGTAGTCACATGAAGACTTATAGGAGGTTTAGGTTGGTCGACCTTTCTTTTAGTACCATTTCGGAAGTACCTAATTGTAATTTTTTTTAATCAAGATCGCACACTTTCCTCAAGTGTCTTTCCTATTTCTTATTGTAACCCACAAAGTGTTAATGCTTATCAGATTGTCACCACAATTATTATCGCAATTTATCCCAAGCTTCAGATACGATCAATACCGAAACATTTTTATATCCAACAGATAACATTAATAATTCAGTATAATACTTCATCGCGCCAACGTTTGTATAATACTTGTCCAAATAATCCTTCCAAGTGAAATCGATATCGTTCTTAGTAATCTCTCCGGGTATAACGAACTGGTAAGTCGAAAATTTGAAGGATAATGCGGAACAAACACATGTTACATATTGATTAAGCATTAAGTAAGACGTAAATAATATTTTCTGCTCCAAATACACAGTCCTCTGTGATTTACAAATACACGCGAGTTATATAATCGGTGAATTGCTTTAGAAAACAACGCGACTGGAAAGTGTCCGCGAAATATTGCCACAAACAATAACAAATTTCGCCATCTTGGTCCGTGATCCGCTATTTAAACGTCGTCGTCGCCTATCTCGTGTCAAAGTATCAGCTTCCTGTTCCTTATTAAGCGTGCAAAAATCCCGCCTCTGACAATATTTACATTGTCCCGCGGTTGCGAGTCGTCCATGAGGTTACTTAATCGCTTGTTGATCGAGAGCTAATTACAGAGCGCGTCGATAAGTTGCAACTTGGGTTATCGGTCCCGCCGTTCTTTCCACCCCGGGAAACGTTCCATCGGCGATGCTTCACCGAGTCATTAACCTTTCCTTTTATCTATTAGCGTCCTGATCATTCAGCACTCGCGATTGTCAATTATCTGACTAAAACGCGAGGAATTAACAGTCCGATCGGACGTAACTTTTACTAAACCCCTCTCGTTTATCAGACGATTGCCCAGATAAGAGATCTGAACCCGAATCGTTAATTCCCAATTGACACCTGTTGCTGGCGATCTCGCGGTAATTGCTGGACAAAAATGCAGATCGACCGAGGGATTTTCGGCAACCTTTTGCCGCTCTTAAACTGAGAGGAGGATGAAAACGTACACGCGCAGAAGAATCGATGCGTAGCCATTTACTCTTTTCGCAGAGATATGATAATTCCTTCTTACTACTTATCAGAGCGGGCACGATAAGGGTTATCGCGGCTTAAAATCGTGCCCCGTTATCGCGTTAACTGTCTGCCGCTTTGAAAAACGACATTGTATATCTGCCGGATTATTAGATAATTTAGGGTACAGCGAATTTTCGCGAAGCTTCCACGCTGGCTGGATGGTATTCAGGTGACTGCGAATGAGAAGCGGCGATGTTTTATTACAGCCGCTTTAGGAGTTCTGTATCGGTTTAAGGCTGGCATATGACTGAGATTATATGCCACAAATGTACATTTTTCAGAAAATGGCTACTTAAGGGTGTTAGAATGTGTTAGGTCTATATTTTATGCAGTTAAGGGGATTAAGTATAAAATACTAGATTGAATTTTTTTTATGCAATACACTGTACTGTTTCGCTCTCTTATGTTCAAACATTGTGAGTAGTTTATAGCGCAATGAATTACGTCGAATGAGGTTATCAGCGCAATAGTGGCGTAAACCCAAAACTTTCGTTTTGAGATTATGGCTAATGAAATTATTGACGTTCTAAAGCCGTTGCTTTAATTTCTATTTTTAAGTATATAGATGTGATTTTTTAAAAAATATACAGTGGCGGACGAAAGAAAGTATGCATCCTTTAAAATCGCATAACTTTTTTAAATTTGAAACGAGTTGAGTTTTTTTTTTTTTGAGAAGCTAGTAGTATTAGTTTGCTAAGTGACGTGTTTCATCGTTTTGAAAAAAAGATGCAATTGGTCGGAATAGCGAAAAAAATAGTAGAGTTCGTTTTTCAACTTTTTTCCGAGCTTGTAATGAATATTCAAAAATCCCGTTTGTAGATTTAAGTCAGTTGTATAAGTGTCGGAAAATTCATCAAAATCGGTTGACGTTGCTCTGAGCTACAAACTCTTAAAGATCGCAGAATAAGGTCGAAAATCGCTGATTTCGGGAATTTCGCGATTTTCGACCTTATTCTGTGATCTTTAAGAGTTTGTAGCACAAAATAACGTCAACCGATTTTGATGAATTTTTCAGATTGAACTTACTTAAATCTACAAACGGGATTTTTGAATTTTCATTACAGGCTCGGAAAAAAGTTTAAAAAACAACCTCTACTATTTTTTTCGTTATTCCGAGTAATTGCAATTTTTTTTCAAAACGACGAAACACGTCACTTATCACGCTAATCCTTCTAACTTCTCAAAAAAAGAAAACTCAAGTAGTTCGGACCAATTGTATAAAAATTATGCGATTTTTAAACGGTGTAAACTTTCTTTCGTCCGCCACTGTAATTGCTAAGATGTTTATTATTAGTAGATAAAATAATGGTCAATGCGCACAGGCCAGTATTGCGCGATGTAAATCAACAAAATCCTCACTTCAAAAACACGTTTTTGTGCTGCCATTCTGTAAGCGTTTTTGGAAGGTTGCTCAGGCTACTAGTATAGAACTAAGATTTTGCTGTATAAGAGGTGGTTTAAGCTGAAATGCCAATGCCCAAAAAATTGTGGGTCAGGCCACTATTGCGTCAATAGTCCCAAATAACATCACACATACAAGAGGAATCAGTTTCACAATGCACCTATTCTTTAGAGTTGCACTTTTCAAATTGAAATGTATTTTCAACATTTAATTCGACGTGGAACATTAACCCTACACTGCGCAATTTTTTTTTGTGTACAGAAAAATAGTTTCTAACGTAGATTTTGCCTGTGAATCCGGGAAAAATAATGAAACAATTCTGCATTACGTGTGTATGTTTTTAATGAAATTAATGTACATGCATCACATCTGCTACATCGTGCAGTAGGAGTACATTTAATATAAGTGCTTTATTGATTATGAAATTTTACAAAACAATTATTATTTTTGTTCAGACAAAAGTGCAAGCAACATTCTTAACATTTTATAAATGAAAATAATTTGCATCTTTACCTAGTTTAGTCACATTGCTTTTACAACTAACCACAAAACCAGTTGAATGCCAAAATTGACGAAATAACGATACCTATAGAGAGTACATATTAGTAATATGTTACAAAAAGTCAATGCAGAAGAAATGCCTCTGGTTCTCTTTTATCTTGAATTTAAAGGTGGCGTATCAGATCGTCTACAATGCGCAGTGCAAGGTTAAGTTTAAGTGTCTTTTATATTCGTTGGATTTAAAACGGTTCGGAAGCACGCTCGCCGATTCGCATCGGGCACACTATAAAATCGTCGTTACACGGTGTAATTCGTGTCACCCATCACTTTGTATTCTTCAATCGTGTTCCTTTGCGACGACGGAAGAAAACTGATGACAGTTAATCGATACAGTTGAATATTCATCGACGTGCCTTGCAAATATTGTAACGCGAGGCCTCGGTGGCAGCGAGGCCCGACACGTTGCCAAGAATAAATAAAGTCGCGGTTTATATTTAGCCAAGATGGAAATCGTGACGCTGTCTGCGCGTTTCGAGACATCGTTTTATGTTCGGGATTGGGTGGGGATCGTAGAAATCAATTAAAGCGCGCTGAAACGTCAATAACAGTCCGCTCTGCCGAAAGCATCGAATTGCCTTCAATCTTTTCTCTTGCGAAGAATCATTTGCTTTTTGGGTGCAAGTGATATAACACGACGAATGGTTGAATATATCAGATTCGTTCTCAGTGAAGGCTGCGTGGACTAAACAATCGAGTGAGTAGTTTCAAGAAACATGAATTCAGTTGTTCTGTATTAGAAGTTCGAAGTAAAGCAGGAGATACACTTGGAAGCTAAGCGAAGCTATGTTATACTATGATATGTCTCACTGTGCTATAAAACATAAGAAAGATAGTACAGCTTAGTTTAGCTTACCATTAGCTTTCAGGTGGATTCCCGGCTTAAGCTTTAATTTTATTACCTACAATCTTTTCAGTTCTTATAATAGTCCAACTAAATTTTACTTATTATTAGTTTTAAAATTCTGGATTCAATTGTTTTCTTTTTCACAGGTCAAGGTTTGCTAATATTGCTTATCACGCGTATCAAGATGAGCTTAATTTAATCTCCACCGATTAGTGGCAATGTTCGCAACGCGGTCTGAACCATGGCTGACTGAATCCACTGTACGAAAAGTCGATTTCGATCGAGCAGTCGGGATGCTTGCCAAATCACGGAATATTTTTATTGACAGGATAAAAACAGGATGACATTTCACTTGTCGCGATATACACACACCCCCGAATCTCCTTTGGCAGTCACTGCGATACAAACGCAAATATATACACGCGCACGTGCACTCTGAAATGCACCTCTTGCACACTGCATCGACGCCGCTGCTGCGGAGTTGAACGTGCAAAATATTCGCATATACCTAACCATTGAGAAATCCGATGTTTATTTATGTATCTATAGCGAGAGCAATATTTTTGTTAAGAAAACAGTGAGTGGAAAGAATTTTATCTGACTCCCGAAGAAACTGAAATAAGAGATAAATAACTTTTCTTTTCAATGGTATTTCAAAGTTCTTAACTCTCGAAAATAAATAGTTCACTATCCTATTCCGCAAATTCAATCATTACTATCAAAGAAATGTTAAGCAGCTGCAACAGATAAAAACACAAGTCCCATCGACATTGCATACTCCATCACTGGGTACTACAAATACCAGTGTCTCCAACCATTTTTGAGTCACGACCCCCTTTGATAATATTCAAATAACCTGCCCCCTCTCCCCTTATATAAGATAAGATAAATTTAATAAGGTGAAAATAAACAAATATAAAATAGGTGTTTCAGAATATAATTCTAATTTAATATTATCTAATTATCTTAATACTTATATTAAATACTAGCTTTACTGCTTGGCTTTGCCCGAAATTTAGATTCTAATTGTATAAAAAAAGTCATTTAATTTTACTTTTTTATTTTTTTTATTTTTTACCATTTTATTTTTTTATTTTTTTAAATAGTCACATTCATGTGGATTAACTAGGCACAACGACCTGGGACACATTTCGTGACCCCAGAGTTTACCATTCGAATGTTTTTAGGCAACAGACAAACGCACAAACACTTTCTGATTTATATATTAAAATACTTAAAGATATTTAATATATTTAATTAACATATTTAGTGTGATGATGGCGCTTGCATCTGAAAAATCTATGAAAATTTAAGAAAAAACAGTGTTAAGTACATCGTTAATGGAATATGGCAATTTAACTAAGTAAATAAATAAGTGCTAAGAATCGCCAACTAAAAATAACCTCGACGACCACCCCGAAAACACTTTGCGCCCCACAGGTTGGCAATCACAAAAATACGCCATTTCAGATCGAACGTAAAAAGCCAACTAATTTTCAGTTGCACACTCTTGCAAACACGAAGCTGGCCACCTCGTTACGCTTTCTTCCTTGCCTGGAAAATTTGAATACCACAAGTCGATGAATTCCAAGCAGGCAGGGCAGGCGCAAGTGTAACGTGTCGCCTGCCACGCAGTCGCGCGCTAAACGCGCCGTTTCGCAAGCAATAAAAATGTAAACTAAATTCGCAATTATTCCTGCGATCATGATAATGACCAACCGCAACCACTTTTTGCTCTCTGTTTAGGTAAATTCGAGTGCCGCGAGTCGATGAACTTTAGAGCTGGGGGAAGGGGGCCAGACGGAAGTGCATACAACGTGTTCCATCAATGTTGCATGCCGCGCCAGTGAATGCCAAGCGTGCCGTTTCTAAGACGGCAGAGAAAGTCGGTGACAAGTTCTACCACTGTCTATTTTTAAAAGCCGCGCGGGATAAGAGCGTTGCAACACGGCCACGGGAACAAGAAGCACGGGCGACCGACGAATTAATCAGACGGGCATCGGGGCTCGCCTGCGCCCCGATGTTTAGACGAGAGGCCCCCGTTACCTTTCAGTAATATCGAACGTTCCAACGCTAATCCCTCTATTGTCTGACTGGCGTTCGATGCGCAATCTATCTTATCTGCGGCTTGCTCGATGTAACAGTCCGCCAATATCAAAGTTCGCTTCGGGAACGCCGAGGGTGGCGAGTCAAGGTACGACTCGAACCTTAGAATTTGCTAACCCGTCTCGTTCGTACAATTTACGATGCTGACACGTCTATCCGCTCGAATCTGATCGACAGGTGTGAGTCGTAAAAAGCTGGAGAGAGCCAGTTCCGTGTACGAATAAATATCGCGAAGCAACAATGGACATGGTAGATAAGGAACATAGTTCGAATACCGAGGTATGTTCCTCGCAGAGATTCTTGTACGTGAGAACGTACAATAATTCTATCAAAAAGATGCTGAGGATTGCTGGGCCGAAAATATAATTTAGATCCTTTCCTCATCATAGGGTAAATCCGCGAGACGCGGTCGACCTAATATAAAATGGCTATTAAAACTAATACATATATTACTTATTTTATCAGAACAAACCTAATATGTCTAGAATTTTATGCTGATTCAGAAAAAACTGGTCGATATTTGCTTTAAGACAATATTTACTGTAAATCGGGTTGAAAAGTGAAGTCATGACATCTGACCACCTCTCCCGAGGTGCCGGGAGAAATGGTTTTCGTCGTTGGCAGAGACCACTCACATAATTATTCATAGAAAAATAACAAAGATGAAAGCAAAATTATTTTTGAGTGAATACAACTACAGATTCATTGATATTTAATTTGTTTACGCTAAACAAGTAAAGAACACATGAAAGATAAAGCGAACTACCTACCGGCGATTAGCAAGGCAAATGAATACAAAAATAAATAAATAAAATAAATAAACAATAATAATAATAAAATAATGATAAAAAATATAAATATAAATAAAAATAATAAAAAAATCATAACTCGACCATCTCTCCTTTCTGCAGCGAGAGATGGTTTTTTCGTTAGTTTTGAGAGGAAGAGTTAATATGGCTAAATATTTTGGCTGCATTGTCTCTCAATATCTCTACCATCTTATTATTCCCAAACATTAAATAAAAATAAACTTAGAAGTATATTTTAAATACGATTCTGTACACCGTTGTTTGGCAAAAGATGTTAAATGTAACCTCAGTTTACATTTTATAGCCCGTAAATCTAGAAAAACACAGAAAGAACCGAAGTGACGCTATTCATTCAATTGTTTGGCTTCTAGAGAAGTAATTGGTCTGCACTTTAACGCGTTTTTACGTATAGAGTCCGAAATATAGCGACTCGACCAACATTCCGGCCCGACCGCGTCTCCCGGATTTATCCTAGTAAAAAATAGTTGTAACTCTGCACAAAAAGTAACTAGATTTTTTTTTCATTAAGAAAATCACAGGATTAGCCGCGCCCCTTTGACCCTAATGGGTAGCCTGGGTCGAGAACGTGTAAAAATAATGTATTTTTTAAATCTGCTTTGGCATAGTAAAAAAGGTGTGTCAAAAAGCTCGCTGATTTTTTTATAATTGTAAAACTATATTTAACAGCGCCCCAAATTAATAGTTTTTGTAGATCATAGGGCGCAGTCGATTTCTAGCAAGCTAGGAAGTAACCAAAAGTTTCTTTTGTTGAATTATCTCAATGTTTCATTGCGCCACGCTATCAAAAAGGAATGTGTATTATATCTTAATACCTATGTACAGCAGAAAGTGTTTGTGTGTTTGCCTGGCGCCTAAAAACTTTCGAACGGTAAACTCTGTGATCACGAAATATGTGCCAGCTTATTATGCCTAACTAATCCAGATGAATGTAGTTTCACTAGTTTCACCAAAAAAGAATAAATAAAATTTTTTTATAAAATCAGAATCTAAATTTTGGGCGAAGCCGAGTAGTAAAGCTAGTAGCCGATAGTGCTGATACCTGAACCCTTACAAGGCACACGTTTGACCCCCTGGGGCGCGGCTAGATATAGTTTTAAAATTATAAAAAAATTAGCGTGCTTTTTGACACACCTCACACCTTTTTTCATGTCAAGCCAGATTTAAAAAAATAAATATTTTTGCCTGTTTTCGGTCCAACCTACTGAGTAATCACATTTCGCAAAAACGGACTAACCCATATTTTTTACGAAATTGAGTTAATAGCATATAATGTATTCCAATAGGCTGTACGAATCATATAAAATTAATTTTTTACTTTCTGACGAACACTGGTTATTAGGGTGGTATTTATTTGACCACAAAAAGTATCTTCTATATTTTTCACGGGAAATCATATCAATGTGTTCCACCCTTATGAGTAAGCAATATGATATTTACATGACTTTCTTCAGTTACTTATTGGGGGTTGCTACTAGGCATTGAATTCTGTGTTTTTATGAGAAAAGTTGAATTTTCTTTTCGACGTAGTATATTTTTTAAACACATTTTCTTAACACTGGAATATTATTACAAAGTAAATTTGTGAACCAGCAACTTTTGAAAACAGAAAATTCATATTCATATGAGTCTAATAGTTGTGCTTACTAGCCAGAGCTGGTAAGGTGGATTGCTATTTACTATTCTCGAGAGGGAATTCTAGATATAATGACACCAGTCAATCCGACTCAGGTATACAGAAGACCTGGGTGGACGAATTCGTCTTAACTAAAAATACAATATTATTTCAAAATATTAATAAGCGGGTAGCAGCCTCCAAAACAGTATGAAATCTAATCAAATTGTTACCAGGCCCAATTTCCAATATAGAGAACAAAATTTTAGAATGCCACTGCAATATTTCAGAAGTTGGATTTTAAGCACCACCCTACTGGTTATGGAATTAATACTTGTTACTATCCACCTCCAGCCATGCCGCAATTTTCACTCCATACGGCGTCTGTTTAAGAAACGACGGGGAAATCTCATGCAAAGGAGCTTCCCTCAATTTGCATCTCATTCAGTCCAACCATCCACGCGACGCAGTGCATGGCGCAAAAAAGAATACGTTCAGAAGATTACTTCGGAATTTCAGGTGGTGGATTTCATCGTGCACGGACATCTTACGCCCGCGAAAAATACATTCCTGTGGCTATTATCGTTTCGATAATAAACGGGTATTGACCTGCAGGCATTCACCAAAGACGATTACGCGACTCGCGAATCGTCTCACGCGAGACTTTATAACAAGGATTAATTTCCACCTCCAGCTTGCGCGGGGAGTTGGGGCACCCTAGATCAGGGATGGCGAACACGTCGCACGCGTGCCTAACTTGCTAGGCGAGAGATTTTCACCTGCACGCCGAAAATATTCAGAAACCTATAAAGAAGTCTTTCTAAGTCTTCTTCGAAGAGTAGAAATAGGTTGGCAGAGGAAAATAATACGAATCAAAATTTTAATAAAAACTAATATTACTAATTTTGATTCAGTTTGGATACATTTTGGGGGGTTTATTTATATATGTAATATATGTACCCATTTATAATACTATTTATTGCAGCATTAATATTCAGTAGATGTTACTCGTGGAGGTATTGACACGTGAAAAACAGATAACAACTTTCGTTTTATCTTCGTACGTTGGTGAAATACCATTTGCCATCCCTGACCTACATGCAACCGTCCTAACGCGAGGAAGAACGACGATAGGGAAAACGCAATGCAACCGATTGAATAAATTTCCCTACGTCCGACGAATCTTAACGGAGCAATCGCGGTGGATATCATTAGCGGTAATGGCAAAGGAAGTGCAAATGAACTGCAAATGAACTGCTAGAAATCCGGAAACAGGAAATGATTAAAGGGGAGATTAGGGTACTCCTGGATACTGTGTTTACAGGTTTCCTGGGTACTCCTTATTTGTCGCAACTCTAAATGGGATTTCTAGTGCTGTCTAATTTGAAGGAGAAAAGAATTTTATTATTGAAAAAATTGTAAATATTTCGCGGAGGATTTCGAGGACTCCTCGGGGCATGCAAGCTTGTTAAATCTTGAATTCTTTTTTATTGAAACTGATTGATAGGAAGATTGCGAGGAGTATTTGATACACGTAATCTTCCTTTCAATCAATTTCAATAAAAAAGAATTCAAGGATCAATAAACTTGCACTCCCCCGAAGAATTCTCTAGATCCCCCATGAAAAACATTTATATACAACTTCTATAATATTTATTTTCCTCGGGAGTATTTAGTAGGCTGCGATCTTTTCTTACTATATCTACGAAAACGCCTATTTGCGAATTTAAGGAGAAACAAGGATATTATGAAAAGAAACTAGGATTTCTCGATTATATCTCCGAATGGTATTACATGAGAAGAATTAATTTCGAACTGTTTTAGTAGGTAATAGCAGGGGGTAGGAATTGAATAAACATCTAATCGGGTGAAGTTAAATCTTGGAGGAGGGAGCTAGGCACCCCACTGGGGTCGTAAGTAAATCGATAATCTCGGGAAACCCCTCGAGTCCACTTTCTTAGCAAATTGACTTACCGGGGGTTCTTGTCCTAAAAATGGTACATCTACCGAAATATATAGATGTAAAGCGTGCACAAATTCCCATGGAGTTTTAAACAAAGTATCACTTCGAGCTCAATTTCTTTGCTAACCCCCAAAACTTAGAAGAAAAAATGTGATATCTTTAAGGGGTAACGCCACGATGATTGATAAAAAATGGTAGAATAACTTTGTAGGTGATTTTAAAGACATTTATGAACTTTATTAAAAATGTAATCCCTTCAAAAATCAACTACTTCTATAGTATTTATTGTGTAGATTACAAAAATTTTGTCCCAGATCCAACAGTATGCACGTGAAAAATTCCACAACAGACTGACTGAAATGGAAAATACGTATCAGTTGTGCGGCTATTGTGCCGCTATTTTTTATTAAAAAAATCTACAAAACTGTTTTCTTTGTTCTTATTTATGAATATCATAAGAGCCTTACGTTACACTTTTAATAAAGTTCATAAATTTATTTAAAATCACCTCCAAAGTTATCCTACCATTTTTAGCCTATTCCTTTGGTTACCCTTTAAGGGCTGATTTCACCCCTTCAGAGTGAATTTCCCCAGAAGAAGAAACTCCACCTTGCCTAATCCAATATGCTCTGGCATTCACGCGACGTTTCATTAAAATCAGAATTTTCAGATTGAGAATGGTCCCTCGTTAGCTAAAACACTCGTGCTTTCCTACATCGTAACGCCGTTCGTTCCTCTGGAATTTTGTCAATTCTCATTACGACTGGCGACCCGCGGTGGTGCTTAAGGTCGATACGCAGGCGAGTAATTGCGAGTCAGGTGAGGTGAAACGATGCTGGAGGTGAGCAACCGGTCGCGGAAGGGGTTAATAATAAGAGCCAACCGGTATACGGCGGCTTATTACCAACGGGGAAGATTAGACGAACGACGGCGGCATGTCAAATATAGTTGTGCCGGGGTTGCGACGAGTCATTAATGCCCGCGAACAAAAACATCGCCGTGCCGCTGTAATTACTTATACGCAATTTATTATGTTTAAGTATACGCTGCATGACGAGGCGTGCATAACGCACCGGCCGCGTGCGCGCAGGCTGTGCAAAGAAAATTCACCGATAATCCGTGACACGACTTGCAGTTCCTGTCGTCTAAATTTAGGTACAGGTACCTCAGGCAGCTTAATGAATTATGACAGTAATTCGAAGGGACTCTATCGCTACATGCTCGCGCAGGAATGACAATTTTGCATCTCTACCTCAATCACATGGTAGATAAGTACCTTCCATGATTCCCTATTCGTAGACTTTTATCCGAAGTGGCGACCGTACGTGTGCAACGGGAAGCGCAAAGTGTAGTTGAAGTTGTTAAAGAAACTTGCTTTTCAAAGGGAACGTGTAGGTACTGAGGGAATATGTAAAATATGATCGATGTTGCGTGTGGTTTTACAATATCCCAAGCTTCTTCCTGTGTTTCGCGTGTATGAGTACATACTTCAGTGTTTATCAGTGTTTATACTTTTGGACGATGCAAGAGTGCATTGCGCCGGGCTCTTGACACGTGGGCAATGACAAGTGGATATTAAAATACGAATGTGCAAGAAAATAAACGCCCTTGGTTGTCTGCTTAAATCAAAAAAGAAACTCGCCAACGCAGATATTACTTAAGGGGAGGTTTCTGTCAAAAATCGATTTTTTTTTATATCATTCTTCGAATGGTCAAGCTTTTAAGAATACCTACGTGTTTAAAAGGAATTTTTTAAATTCGTAGAATTCCCGAAATTATAGGCATTTGAGTAGCGGCAAATGCATGGTAACACTCGGCCATTCGGCGCTCACGTAAAACTTTAAACGCGTTTTTCCCGAAAAGTTATTCTCGAAAAGTTATTTTTATTTATATCTCGAAAAGTTATTATCCGATTCGACTGAAACTTTTTTTATTTTGAAGAATATACTTCTGGTTCGTGGAGAAATCAGTAAAATTTAAAAAAAATGAAAATTTGTAATTTTTAAAGGCGTTGAAAAGACGAAAAATATACGGAAAAAGTGATTTCAAACTTCAAGTGTCATTATTTTCTAAAAAAATGTCATTTTTGTCATTTTTTCTGGTCAGTCGACGAGCAAGTTTCAGTCCCTTTAATAATCTGTCATTGTTTTTATTTTAGGCCATTGGTGGCCTTAACGACTCCCCATTGTCGTCTGCAATGATTAATTATAAAACAAAAAAATTATTTCTATAGTCTAAGACACCCTTAATAACATGCAAAAGGTCCCATTAAATTATATGTAGTAGTTTTCCTTTAATTAATTCCTAAAGATCACATATTTTATGGGCTCTAGACCGGAACAGCCCCTTAAAGGTACCTACTAAGTAGGCAGTCGTTTTTCTAGAAAATAAAGCATTTCTTTTTTAATTAATTACAAAGAAATAAATTGAACCTGAGGCTTGTTCTGTGACACAAGATTTAGGCACATCGTAAGCTATAAAAAAACATATTTGATTCGCCAAAAAATATGCATTATAGATGATGCTACAGATGGATCATTAAAGAAGCATTTTATAAAAGTGTCTTTGGTTTTGCAGCGATTTTAACGAAACGAAAGGAAATTCAGCGACCTCCTTGTAAATTTTACTTCAGAATACCTCTGGTTCTGTACTGAACCTATAAAAGTAGCAAAATTATGAAAATTACAGCTATAAAAAGGCGATTTTTCAAAAAAGTGCGTTTTTCGTTAGACAAACGTGAGGTTTTAGTTTCTTTTCATAAAGGATAAAAAAAAGTTTTAATAACTTCAATTTCCCAATCGATTGGGACCTCCGTTTTTCAGTTATCACTGCAAAAGAAAAGAAACATTTTTAAAAAACCTCTTTAAAGATCCATTGTAGCGTCATATATAGTGCACATTTTTGACTAAACAAACATGTTCTTTTAAACTTTACCACTTTGTGTTAAATCACAAGTTTCAGCTTCAATTTATTCCTTTTCGACAAAAACGATTGCCTAATACCCTTAAACCCTCACCTGGCGGATACAGTGTCCACTTGAATCCACCTTAAATATCGAACTACACGTGTTATGTGTTATTTTAGATGACAACAAAATGAGAACCTAATTTAAAAGCTTAGGGGAGACCGGGGCTAGATGTTACAGGGGCAGGTTGTTACAAAGCAATTTTAATCTTTTTCGCTTGGACTATCACTTCAACGATGAAGTGGCTGATGTGTTTCAACCATACACAGTCGTGTATGTTGTTTGTTTCTAGTCGGTTCACGCGTTGTCACTTTATTACAGTTTTTTGTGTTTTCGCTACTAATAGTAAGTTTTCTCTTTCTACTTCAATCTTTTCTACCGAACAGACAGATAAATGTATGTAAATTAATATTACCACGTTTGAATCAGTGTCCTTTTAGCTACAGATTCGTACCAAGAACATAAGAATACACCAAACTGGTATGAACTTATAGTTTTTTTATACACAATGGTGTCAACCGGGGCAAGTTGTTACACAAAACAAGGGGCATGTTGTTACATACGAAAAGAGGCATGTTGTTACTCTCTCCTTTTTCGAATTCAAAGAAAGGCTCCACAAAGTGGATTCAGTGCACAGAGTGCAAAAAGTGGGCACATGTGAAGCGTGTAAAACCTAAAAATCACTTTTATGTGTGCATTAATTGCGAGTCCCCGTATGAAACGGACGACGATAATTAGTGTAACTGATTTCAGTAGTTTTTTATTATTTTTAAAACAGATTTTTTGTCGTATATTTATTGTAATAGATTCTTACCATTAATAAATTTACTTTTGTCCAAGAAAATATAATTATATTACTCATAATAAGCCTCTTTTCGTAAAATTTAATCCTGTAACAACTTGCCCCGTATTGTGTAACAACTAGCCCCTACTCGGGGCACGTTGATACAACATGTCTCGACCTTCAAAATGACTTGTTTCAAAGTCATGGTTTTCGTTTAATTACATGCGATAGCGGTCATCGGTAGAGGAAAGAACGTACTTTAAGTGAGAGTCATTGATAGTATTGAATATGGAATGCAAAACAAATACAAAATAAAAAACTGCAAAATGTAACAACTAGCCCCGGTCTGCCCTACCCCGAGCTGTAGGTACCTAACTGAAATTCCGGAGAAAAATGTACCTGAAATCCAACGAGCGGTTGAACTATCCACCAGTCAAGGGTTGATAGAATTCTGCTAAAATTTGAAGATCAGCCGAGTTTCGAGAAATTCATGAGATCAGGACGCATCCGCGGAGTAGCCTCAGGTGTGAAATAAATGTCTGCCGTTAAAACGCAGGGTATCACGCAATAACTCATAGTCGCGGCTAAGATCGCCGAGATTGTGTTGCGTTTGCCAAGCCGCAGCCGATTTTTGCAAGGATATAGGTTAGATAATCGATGCGCTGTCGTATCGACGTAACTATTAAAATATCGAATGGCACAGGAATCCGATCGCCTATAAGCGGGAATCTGAAATAGAATTCGTCTCGTTCCACCGGTTCGAAAGCTCGGTCCAGTCGCCGCGGGAAGCAACCGAAGCGTACGTCTCGGCAGAAAAGCCCGTCGGGAAGCCCCGTTTCCCTAGATGGTTCAACGTACGAGGGGTCCACCAGAATTCTACTTGGCCACAATCGTGTATTAGACAGACACCGCGCACCTTGACCCACTTCGTTCAATTTAAAAATAGCGCGAGGCTGAGGACTCGAGGAGAGCCAGCCTATGTATGTACTCGCAATTCGCGACGCCCCGGCTCTTACGCAAGGAATAAAAATTGGCTCGCATCTGCGGGTGAAATAACGAAACAGAACGCGGAGTTCCTGTTGGCGCGACGTCTATCTCGCTGATTCGTTTTCTCGAACAGTGGCATTTTCTTTTGTCAGTTGCTTGTGCAATCAGCTCGGGGCTAAAAGATTCTTTCAAAAGGCTCGTCTAAGAAATGGATAAGGTTTGCGAGAAATAGGATAGCTGGGGATATTTTGGAGAAGGTGCGGTGAATTTTGAATTACGAAAGTATGCCGAATTGAAGTTGAGTTACGAAGGGTGGGCATTTAATTGGACTAATGGTACGTTTCGTTTCGATCGACCGATGAAAATAAACCCAGATGTCTTTTAATACTTTCCCGCTGTAGCAGAATGAATTCCCCAGGGCCACTCGTGATTGCAGTCAACCTTGTCGTTCGATTATATCACAGCAATCATGGTCATTTCCGCGGTGCGAATTGAATCAGGTTGTTCACTCAATTGTTTGCAAGTGAAAGCTAAGTAAGAACGTTTTAGCTTCCTGTCTTCGGTTAATTTATATATTGTATTTGTGTATCACTTTAGAATTAAGTTTCTTCGTGGCGCTTTCGTGTTTATACTGTTTGTTGAAAGTGGCGCTATTTGCAGGGGCGAGTTTGCAGGGGCCCTTCTGTTCTGGCTGACACGCGAGAAAGTTTGTGTATTATTTTTTCTTTGCATTATATAGTATTAAATAAAATCATAACATAATACTAAATAATATATTTTCCTTGTATTATATAGTATTAAATAAAAACCTAGCATTGTCCTACTAATATAATAAATGCGAAGAAAGTTTGTTTGGGTGACTGAATGTTTGTTACTCAATAACCGCGCAATTACGCAACGGATCTTTCTGAAATTTTGTATACAAGTAGTCTAGGATCAGGGATAACACGTAGAATACATTTTATCCCGATTTTTTAACCGATCTGAACCAAACTTTGCATAATAATTAATTTTGTAGAATTCTGCGGAAAATATAGGCTATGTACCATAAAATCTGGACGTCCCACACCTTCCCCCCTTATTTCACTCCCTTGACACGCCGTGACAATCAAAGTTGTACCCGGGCAACGTCGGGTACTTTAAGTTAGTAACAAATAATTTCAAAATTGTTCGTTCGATCGTATAAGTAGACCAGCCATTTAACCACTCAGCTCGATTAATCCTTGCAATCCTAAAAGTAGAGACGCCCATTTTACATAACGCAAATGGAAAAAGAATTGAACGACCAAATATGCAGGTTTAAAAGAGATGCCGTATGTACTACGGTCTAAAATATCGCGTAACAAATATCTAGAGTGTTCTCGGACAAGTGTTTCAAGTGCCCCCTAAGAAATTGAAAATTCGGCACCACTCCAGTACGTCGCGTCGCGCAGCTATCGCATTCCAAATATCGACCTTCTCGATACTGAACCAACGAAACGTAATTAACGCGTTAATTACTAGAAAACAGATATCATCTGTCGGACGTAACCGAGCGGGCGGTCGGTTATTGTGAATCGCGTCGCGATAACCTCGCGAATGCCTATCTCTTTAATAAATTCGATCGTCTCGAGAACAAAAGCAATCGCAATGCCTGGCACAATGACTCCCGCGGCTACGTTTCGCGCGAAAGTGTATGAAATCCGCTGGTAGGAGGAAAAAACGCGTTTGCGTATCGCGGCGTTATAATTAGCAGATGTGGAAGACCCGTTCTGCAAGTTCGATTACATTCCCATCGGCTTTCGCGTTATCGCGCCGGCGTGTGTGCCGAGCCGAACGTTTGAACACTATATTCCCGAGGCCCTGAGGAAGCCAGAATTTTTCAAGTCAGACGATCCCAGTGAACGCGGGAACAAGATACAATCATAAACTTAGAAGATGTAATTCAAGAGTTGGGCTGGTTTTCGAGCAATATTCTTGTTAGCGCCTTCTGTCTATGAAACACCATTTTCAGTGTCGCAATAAAAATTGAAGACCTTGCGGCAAGAGGGGTGCAGCTTTATCTTTACCAACTTCTAGTAAATTAGAAAAAACTGTTTACAGAATTATTGCTTTGACAGAGAACACTAATTGAGAAATATATATTTTCAGGCAATAAGTTCTAGTTATTGAGTTCATGAGTTTTTATTTCTATTTTTGGCGAAAAAATATTGTGTAATAAAAATATTAATATCAATAATATTATATATTAATATAATACTTTATATATGTATAATATAATGTATATAATAATATAATATATTAATAGTAATATTAATATTTATATTTGTATTTATTTGCAATAAATTGCTTATTTATTTTATCAAGTTTACATCAAACTATGTCGAATTTTGTTTACGTATATTACACGCCATAACTAAAAAATTGTCAAAAATGGGGCTGCACCCCACTGCAAGGTCCTCAATTATCGTCACATGCCACTGTGAAATGCGAATCTTAGCAAACAACCCTTTAATATTATTCGAAATTTATATAACAGTAATTCATAAATTGGAGCTGTCTGAATATTTGAGGAAAGCCAAATGAGCTGTACCCAGTTAGAATATGCGAGCTCAATTTGGTACCCTAAAAGTTCAAATAATTAAAATGTTCCAAACAGTTCGTGCATTAGAACATTTAAAAAAAAAAAATTGGAGTGAAAATGTGAAAATTCGAGTTGCTTAAAGTTCTTCTAGCTATCCGAATTATTACTCTAATGAACGCCTCCTGGCTCTGTGTTCCGAGCTATTCCCCGCGGAGCATTACCAGCAGCTCAGCGACGAACAAACTATAACGCGATTCACGTGTGCAAAATAATCGGCGGCTGCAAACTAGCTACTTGTCAATTGTCTTTATCTATTCTCTTGTTAGCCGTACAGTTCAATCTATGCCAAGGCTGCAGGACTGATAATAGCGATCAACGTTTATGTGTCGAAACACACGCAACGATAGCATGTAAAATAATACACTGGCAGATATTTGTCCAGCAGAAGCGTCAATCTGATAGACCGTATCTCGTTCGGATCTCGGTGCCCTCTCGATAGCCATCGGGAAGTCCAGGGCGAAGCACCCCGTTGAATAAGCAAGAATCTCGGGGTCGCGAAACGCCAACACTTCGGTAAAAAAAAAATGAGAATAGATAGGCAGATAAAGCGAGGAGTATTTTTCACTTGGCCGTATGCAGATATAAAGACAAGACTACATAGCGATCCCTCAGAATTAAGTTATTACTTCAACTTCGAATGAAACTCGTTGCGACACACCTACTGTACATACCATGATGATCAAATGGAAGATTAACATATGCACATAAATAACTGCCAACAACCTGATCACACACGTATGTACCACTAACGTACTCTGCGGAAATATGTTTTTTGTTTGATTAATATTAATCCGATTGTAGTATAAACCGACTTGAATTTCGCCCTCTTAACACAGAGCTGACAATACTAGGGGCACGTCGCAATAATTGCAGTTGTGGAAACAATATCATGGCATGCGAGAACTGTCAGAAAAGAAATTAGAATATAATTTCTATAATACAAAAGTCATATATTTAAACATGTCAATGTTTACTTGTTTATTTCTTTCAATTTATTTTATTTGATTTATTACTGCCATTATTATATTCTTTCCTGAGAAGATGTTACGCTATTTTACCATTGAGAGGTTGTTTGTGGTTCCAAAATATTTCTCACATCCGGGGATCTTTATAAAGAAGGCCGGCCCTGAGTTCAACTGTAAATCCCAGAAATCATACAAAAATTACAGAAACTTCAAGAAACAGAGCAACCCGATAACTCCATCCTCCGAACAATCAGCACCCTCCTCGAGAAGAAGTCCCTACAGAGGAGCCCAGACGCAGAAGTGATCGTAGAACGTGCCCGAAAAAAATGGATTTCAATTACTCAGGATGGAGCACAATGGTAGGCCAAGTATGAGGAAGAGAGGAGGACGAAAGTGGATCAAACAGGAGGGAAAGAGGTAGAAGGGGTGGCGCAGCAACAGGTATGCAAGGAGCGGTGAGTGGCGAGGCTGAGGCGGCCAGGAGAAGAGGAACGTTCAGGCCAGCCAAGCCTTTCGAGGGTAATTTATTTAAACGACGGCCTATCTGCACGTCTATCGGGTTGCTAGTCTCTCGCGGTGGTAAGCTGATAAATCTCTCTTTCTCTCCGGCTCGCGGTGTGTCGGTACTCCTCTTCTTCATTTCTTTTCCCCCGTGGCCTGGACGAGGAAGAGGAGAAGGCGGTGGCGGTGGGCAGAGGCTAGGAAGGCTTGTTAGTAACTTCAGCAAAGTGGCGGGGCGCAACGGCCGTTTTGTTTCCACCGTTTCGTAGCCTGGACCGGCGATAAGAAGTTTCGCGCAACGACCCGGACTGCAAAGGACCTTAACGTGCACGGTCTCGCGGTGGATCGCTGAGCCACGAAGAAATCCGGGTGCCATACGTCTTCGCGGAGATTAGATCGCCATATCCGCCGTGACTCGATGCTACAACGCCGGATTTTCGATAATAAAACGACAGGATTGCGATCGTTAATCTCGAAAAGGAACCGGTTACCGTTACCCCGGCGCGTTCTAAGGTTTTCCCTTGTCGCTATTGCCTCTTATAATCGGATCCTTCCTCACGACCGGGGACACCGAGCGAAGCCTCACCGCAATGTTAGGAACGCGATTACCGGCGAGCTTTTAACGGCGGTTCCGTATCCATTTTCAATTCCGCTCCAATTTCGTCTGCGTTTTTATCGCGACGGGTGGACCGGGTGAATTCAATCGAGCAGGGCATAAAGAAATGTTCAAAGTTTTCGGTGAAACTTCTGTTACCTAATTGCTAGATTTATTGTTAGGGGCAATCAATGATTGGGGTGCAAGGTTGGCTCGAAGGCTGATACTTTCTTCCAATATGGCAAAAGGTAGCCAACTAGAGAAATTTTAGAGACTCTAACATATCAAAAGTTCTAGTTTTATATATCGAAATTGTTTCTGAATTTCTTTAAAAATTTCAGAAATTTTCTTGGTCAATACAAGCTGTTATTTATTTTAAACTATTGGGAATGATGATGAAATTTGAAAATTATACAGTGTACAGTGATAGAGGAGAGTTGCCAATATCGTACTGATCACCTAAATCGTACCTCATCAATTTCTCTCGGTAATTAATGAATATAAACGACATCTGATGATAAAAATATCAAGTAAATGCGAAATAAGAAATAGAAACAAAACCTTTTGAGCTTACACCCTATGTTGTGCGTGCTATAAAGATTTTAAAAAATCAAGTGTGATTGATGTAACTTTTTACCAGTTTATTTTAGCTGATAATAATCAATCAATGCAATTTTGTCCTGTGTTTCTGTATTTTTCTAAAAGCGGGTTTAATGTAGAATATTTTACATTCATTTTAAGCATATATTACATTGATTATAAAGTTTAAATTGATATTTATAAATAAATTGATCATGTTTCCTAAATCGTACCACTGCAATCGTACCAGTAGGATTTGACGACTCGTATATTAATATAGGTTATATATATATATATATATATATATATATATATATATATATATTTGTATATGTAACTATATAATAATCATTACTTTATGTTAAATATTTTCTTCTTTATTTGTTATTGATACTATTTTTTCGTAGAGGTACGATTTTGGAAACAGAGGGGGACGATTTAGGAGACCGGTTGCCTAAATCGTACCTTTTACAGTATGTGACAAGAAGATTAATAACAAATTAATTTGTTCCGAAAAAAAGGCTAAGCATATAATAGTAGGTGCCTAAAAGATCAAGCTACACTATCCAATAGTCATTTTTGCGTTCAAATTAGTACCAAATATGAAATATAACGTAAAATGTCTTAAGTCATACGATATAGGCAACCTTCCCCTATGATTTGATCCTTTTTGCAGGCCTTTATAAAATATAGAATTTTTCCTAACATAAAATTTGGAATGGCTGTGTACTTGGCTCCCTTATTCTAGAATTCATCCCCACACTTCAAATTCAAATATATCGTTGTTATTCGCAGTCAGCAGGGTTGAAAATTACGATTTTTTTATTTCGTAATTTTTTAGGCAGCCGAGGCAGCGGAAGGTCTACTCAATAGATGATGCTGTGTAAGTTAAGAAACAAATATCTTATTTTCATGTACATTGCACTTGAAACTTTAAACACATCTTTCTGCAACTTTCCAGGCTTTTTCTAGGCATGCAATTCTAGTGCTTAATCGAAAGATTTGTTTTTCCAATACGCAGTTTTAATTTTATGGACGACAAATTAGGGTTTCTTTGTACGAAAATCTATCATTTCACTTATACATCCGCTATTTTGTCCCAGATTAATATTTCATAAAAAGAAACGATCAACCACTGGATAAACAAATATACTAAGTAAATCTTTTAGGTTTTTCGATATTAGATAACCCAGTTCCGAGCAGCAATGGTCACCGCAAACACACATTTTCAAAAACTAGTTAAAATCTTCTTTACCTAAATATAAAAATCTTTGTACAAAAATATGCACATAATTCTTCAAATACGTTCCCAAAAAATCGTTCTTCTTTTACCTCGTGAATGCGAATAACCCCTTAAGAAAACACCCTGTACTATGTATTAACAAAATGGAATTACTCGTGGCAAATTTAGCTGTTCAAATCGCGCATGTGGGAACGTTAATGCTTATTGTGATAAGTTAAACTTTTCCAATGGGTCATTATTCTCCTTCAACGCTATCTGCATAACGCGATGCGTATTTATTAATTGCTGTTTCGTAGCTAGCCGCTGCACATGAATACGCTGTATATTTATAAATTTGCACAATCAATTACACGATCCCTTTCTCTTCCACTGAAATTATCGTTTCGCGCAGACGAGGGCTCACACACTAGTAACAAATGCATAAACATCACAACATTTTACGTGAATCACCTTGTAGATCCATCCTACACCAGTTTTTATTTAAGAGTTTCTTTTAAAAATACGCCCTTCAGAGTTTCCAATACAATCCAGCTTCCCGCAATTCTTCATCTCGCTAGCCATACCTTCTACAACCAGAAACATTCTGTTTATATTTCTGGCACGTTCTTGAGGGGGCTGCGCAAAGTTCAGAATGCTTTCCGTGTAATATGCAATCCGTTTTGCTGCGAATTAGAGCCGCCATTCCGTCGACTCTACCATGTTCGAACGAAAGTGCTTGGCGCCGTTACCCGCGCCATTTAAATAGCAACGCGGCATCAGTAAAGCTGGAAATTTAGAGGCTTGCACACACAACTTGTACGTAATGAGCGCGTAACTTTAAGTTTGCTGCAATAGTGCCTAGAGCCTTCACCGATAAACTTCACGTAGCGTGGCCTGAAACTGTGAGAAAGCCTCGCAAAGCCAGGTGTTTAATTCCCTCTAATAAACCATAAATTATCATTTTTCAATCTGAACGTCGCTTTATATAAATCTAATCTTTTACTATTCATTTCACACTTTCTATCGACAACTCTTAACTCTTAAATCCAAATATACTTCTATGCGATGTAGTCAAACAAGAATTCCAAACACCAATACCTACAGAATAATTTAAAACAGTTAAGCCGATAATGAACAGTTAGCTAACAGTTCTTCCTCCACCGCTACCGTGAGTACTTACGTAAAACACGATGATAAGGTTGTTTCGAGCGGCTCGACAAGCGCCAGACAACCAGCTCAAAACGTGAATAACCGATGATTAAGGAATACCATTTTATGCAACGAATGTGACGAGCGCGTCGCAAATACCTGCACTGACCTTCCGCATCGTATCGTACACGTTTTATCGTGCACGATTAAAAGCTAAAAGTGCACTCGCTGCTAAAAGGCATCGGCTAAATTCCCAGCACCGCCGACTATCAAGCTCGCGGTATTATACGCAGATTCGTGCGATCGCCGTTTGCCGAAGGCCAGCAACACGCGCGTTTCTAATCTGTTTTGTCGCGGAACACCCGAGACATATTTAGGTACTTACTCTCGCATTCGTTCACGAAGCAGTGCCACGTTTGCCCGGCCACATTATGCTTGTAATCATATTTGTGGTATTAAAGTAGATTATACTTCACGCGGCGCAAAAGCAGGCTGATTTCGGGGATTTTTTTCTGGAGAAATTATCAAGAAAATCGTTTTGAACGTTTTTGTAGCTTTATATTTAACATTTCGAGATACGAAAAAGAAATTTTCATGTTAACCCGCTGTGGGCACACTTATTTTCCCACCTTCCGTGAGCACGCTGGGTCGTTTTATGTCCATGGCTGTGTTTTTTACTGTTTTTGAGTTTCAAAAAATCTGAAGAAATTATGGGATACTTATTCAAGCCTCTACTTTAATGTACAATCGTTCTTTGAGTCAAATGTTTAAAGGATTAATTAGGGAAAATAAAAATTCGAAAGGAAGTTTAAGAAAAATGGCAATTTGTCCGGACAAAAACGACCCAGTGTGCCCACGGTGGGTTAGGAATTTCTTACTGCAGCGGCGGTTATAAACGGCGGGGGTTCTAGCGCCTTCAATTCTAGTCTTAGAACAAAAAAAACAAAAATATTCTTATTATTTATGAAATTATATCATAGATTGTCCTTAAACACAATAAAAAAGTCGAAAATTTACAAAATTGTAGAGTTTAGGAGAAAAAGTACAACTTTTTAGGAAATTTTTTCATTGTACTTTTTCACCTAAGCTCTATAATTTTGCCAATTTTCGACTTTTTATTGTTTTTGAGGTTCGTCGCTGATAGAATTTTATAAATAAGAGGAATATTTTTTTTTATTCTAGACAAGAATTGAAAGCGCTAGAACCCCCACCCACAGTTTAGGACCGCCACTGTAGTACGACATTCTTAAAATAATTTTTTTTTTCGCATCTTCAAATGTTAAATATAAAACTACAAAAAGGTTCAAAATGATTTCCTTCATAATTTCTCTCGAAAAAATTCCCCAAAACCGGCATGTTTTAGCGTTGCGTAAAGTAAAATACAATCTCCCTTAACGGAGGTTTCTACTTCGCGGGCCCGAAAACATATTTTCAGAAATTTATAGAGAATAGATTACTGGGTGGATTGTTCTTTATTGTTTTGTCCAAATGCCACTAAACGTATGCAGTACTGGAAATATTTACTGCATCACTCGAGTAAACACGTTATCACTTATACCTCTTATTATTAGTACTAGAACAGTGTTTCCCAACCTTCTTTTAATCGCGACCCTTTTTTATAAGGTACGGTAAATTTAATAAGGTAAAGAAAACACATTAAAAATATGTATCTCAAAATATAATTCTAACTGAATAATATTAAAAAAAAAACCCAAGAACCGTGGCGAGCCTCAAGAAAACACTTCGCGACCCACCAAAAATATGTAACTCGCTATCTTGGCCAAAATAAGTTGGATACGAATCATTTTATCCGTCATATTGCTATGAAAATTGTGTGTGCTACGTTTTTAGAATGATGCAATAAATATTTCCAGTACTGTATGTGAAATTTGAGAACAATCCATTTAGTACCCTATTCTCTATAAATTCCTCCGAAAGGGGAAGCCTCCTTACAATTATGAATCAAATGGTGACGACCTAGGCATCAAGAAGCAAAAGTCAAGATAGTGAAGTCCACAAATAGTTATTCTCGTAAATTGATATGAACCTGCGAGTCACTTTACAGGTGCGTTCACTTGGGAATGCTCATACTCATAACGAAATGCGTTTACAGGAGATGCAAAATTTCATAACAGCCCGATGCTTCATGCCTAGCGCCATTCGATCCTTGAACTCCTCGATCTGTGATCGAAACGCGGAATTCTTATCAAGGCAAAAACAGATGATAATGAGAAATCGATCTGATAAATCAAATGTGTGAACCACGGCGTTGTGACGTTTGTACATTGCATCAATTGCAAGCTTATGTGCAAATAAGATTCATGAACGGTGATTTCAATGCCTCAATAGACGTATTGACTTTGTGTTAGTCCTCTCCTATATGAACCTGATATGAAAGATCTGAAATATATCTATAATTTTCTTAAGAAATGTTGTGGTATAACAATTTAACTACTGCCAAGTACGATATAAATAGTAAGGGGTGCAATTGGGCACTTTGGAGCCGAAAAAAACAACTATATTTGTAAGCAAAAAATTTTTTTTCATGTACTTCAATATTTGTACAATAATTGCTTTGTTATAGATTTTCCATTTTCTTTATCATTTTTCCTAAAAAAAATCTTAAAGATAACTGCTTTCTTTAGGCTCCAATGTGGTGCAACCGCTTAAATATGGAAAATGTTATTATGTTAACTGATAGATTGTAATTTGTTAATTGTATGCTATATAAATTGTATGCATACTGCATTTGCTATATAATCCACATCTGGTTTTTAAGCAATAAATAATAAATGAATAAATGTCGAGTTGTTGGGAGGAAATGTGAAGAAATTCTGTTATACCTACTTGAACTTTGTCGAGGTTTGATTCTGTGGAGACTGAACGGTCTAGAAACTTCGTTCAATTGGAAATTAATATCGAAATAAAACGGACGCTGGCTGTATTACATTTATATGAAAATCAAATTTAAGTCTACTACGCTCCTGGACTCTTTTCCCCAACCTCGTTTTCATTGCATACTTCGAAAGCTCTTCTAACTTTGGAAAAATATAAAAAATTGTTATTAATATGTATGTTTGTTATTTCTTGACATTGTGTTAAATATATATCTGACCTGCAGGCCAAAAAAAGCTAAGAAGAACTAAACGACAAATTCTTAAGTTACAGAGTGCTACTGATAAAATTTAGGCTTGAAAATTCGTGAATATGAAATAAAAGTAACAAAATTGACATTTAATCAAGAGTCTACAGAATTTCATACCAATCGAGAACAAAGTTTACATTCCACCTTCAGCTTTGCTCACTTGTAACGTACAAGGAGCGAGTTGCTTCGCCTGTCAGCAAGAAGGAATGGAAAAGAAGACGAGCGACGCATAAAAAGTAAAAAGGTAGGGATGCTCAGGAGATTTGTATTCGCGAGAATGCAAGGACAACATAACAATGAAGTTCGCCGATGTTTCGGGAGGAACCATGAAGAGTGAAACGCTGGAATGAGCATTTCACCGCTGTTCCCCTATTTTTACATGGATCACGTGAAATTATTAATACCCAATCGAGCGAGCCGGTAATAAACAAGCTTATCGTCTCGACTTTCCATATTTAACTACTCGACATGAATGAAGTCGTGTGTATAATTCGTTAACAGCTAATTATCTATGGCTGCAGAATCGCAATACTCCCCTCGAAAACATTCAACTCTGTGTTTATTCGTTTATATTCCTCGTAATTGAAAGATTTATTCTTCCTCCTGATTAACAAATAAACTACAATCTCTGTTTAAAAAATTTACCAGGAATATTACTACTAATTGAAGGGCTCTGTTTTGGGAAATAAATTAACGTTGAAATTGTACTACACAATAAGACTTTCGATAGATGAAAGTATTAAGTATTATTAACAATGGACCCCACACGCCGCGTCGCCCGCGAGGTCTTAATAATGTTCCAATGGGATAAAAGGAAACAATCGGAGTTATCGGCATTTCTCGCATCCGCTCGGCAATAAATTCACGATCTATCGCGAACACAGTGCTGTACTTGAAGGAAAGAAGAATTCGTTCATTCATTGTCAGCTGATGAGGAATACGGATGACTAACTTCTGTATGGAAAATTCTATGAATGCGTAATCGCGTCGCTTCACAAGGAATCTCGGGGGCTTACGGAACGAAACCAGTTTCCATCAGGTTCGCTCGCGACGCTGACTTTATATTAGTTACCTGATAGGAAATGAGGCGACGAAATTTATGTTACGCGAGTTCGTCTTGATCGAAAACCTTCATTACAGGAACGATTAAATACTCTTTCAGCTACCGAACCACGCGTGCCATTTAACGGCCCCTAATTTTTTCTGAACTGATTGTATTATTCGTGTGGTTTTGAAGAGCGTGGTGTGTTTCTTAACCTGACAATTTTCAAAGTTAATCCTTAGTATCATAGTGTAACACCCGCGTTACACGAGTTGAAAAAATCGTGCTCGCCATTTGGGGGCTTTTTCATGAACTTTAAAGCTTAAAACTTTACTATTTACATAAGTAACAGGTGTTCTTATGGCAGAAACACATCCGTAGAAATTCTACTGTGATCACGGTCTCGTATTGTTGATTACAAAAACTATAAATCTACCGAAAGTACCATGTAAATACTATTTTTTTCTCTCAGTTATTTCGGTTTACCTTTTTGCATAAAACTGATGTCGAACATAATAATGTATATAACACTAGTGTAACATTCTGCAAAGCCAAGCACTGGCTTAACAAAAATGCATAGAATCCTTTATGCACGATGTAACACTGGTCTTACATCCACAGTTTTTCATTTATATAAGAAATTGTTACACTAGGAATGTTTTGCTTATTTTTACGGCAAAGTGTGAACAAAAATGCAAAGATAAGAATTTTTCTGGGTGAAATAAAAAAATCACGATGCGAAGGTTAACGTTTGGATCTGATACCAACGCAGATAATTAAAAACAATAAAATATAACTCTGCAGTTTATTGATAAACCCATATCTCGTCTAAAAATTTCCCTTCACCCTAATGTTGTGAAATTTTAATTTGGAAAATGGAAAATTGTGTCCCCGAGATGAAGAATCCTTGCCCAATTCCTTGCCCCCAATTTTTCTCCGTCAACAGAAATAATGGACACAGGTAGTCGCGGTAAATGGGACACACCTCGAACGTGAATACGTTATTGCACCGTCAAAATATACTCGTCGCTCGCGATGCGTTGCAGCGCGATCGGCTGCAACCGAACGCAGCCCACCGGTTCACGATATTTTCGGTGTCAAGGTGTTCCAGAAGGCTCACACTACCGTCGTGGCCTTCGTTTTGCGGCGAAACGTTAATTCATTCATGGCACGCACCGTGGGGGGAATAACCTGGCCAGCCACACGATTACCGTCGAAAAATCCTCGTAGATCAATTACGCCGGCGAGCGTGCCCTCGTGCAGGCAGATGCACGTGGTAAAGGATCAATGAAACAATAAAAACAGTTGTAGACGAAAAAATGAGTGCTTCCTGAATATTAGTAGACGACTAGATTTAGCGTCTTAACCCCTCTGTTCTGGTCACCTCCGCTTAATTCGAGGTAACGACGGTTTATTTACACGAGGCCCTAGAATTAATACGTAGCTTGGCGTGTTTCCACGCCGATATTTTCTGCAGAGCTCCCAGATGAAAGTATTGTGCTTCTAAAGATACGAAAATGTACCCAGGCAAAGTTTTAGCAGAATAATTTTATGGAGGGCAATTTTTTAAAAAATGGACATTGTCTTTGGAGTACATATACTGATTTAAAATAAATAGATCACGATTTTCACTTAGATTGGAAGAAATGCGAGTATGTTAGAGTGCAAAGGGAGCAAGTAGAAGTATGCATAAGACGTTAAGCGTATCGATGCGACGCCGCGCAGAGAAAACGCTGAAAGTCATACGCGATACCGATACGGAGCACACTAAATATAAATGTGGTTTTTTATTAGATATGTGGTTTTATTTCAGAACAAATAAACTTTTATCTACGGGTTTTTCGATATACCGCGATAAGCTAAAGCGATGAGCCAAAGTAATTCTGGTTCTGTATGATAACACTCATCGACTTGTAACAAATTAATAGGCTAACGAGGCGCTGCAATATAAAAATTCATTTTATATTTAACGCGCAGCCTGTCGACGATTAAAATCCACCAAGCCCCTGTATTTCTATTTTCCTAAAATCAAAGCAATAAGCATCGTTCTATAATAAAAAATATCACCATGGTCCTCGAACCTTACTCCACAAAGAAGAACAGAAATAAATATTGCACTTAAATATAAAATGAATTCATATGGCCTCCACGTGTTAAATTTTTATTTCCTTCGTTTATATACTGTTCCTAACACCGTGGCATGTTTAAAGAAATATACTATTTTTAGAAGGAGGTTCCAGAAGTAGAGCAACATTCGTTATCATCAGGTGGTGTTTCACTATCACTTAATATTTGCATGAGCCACACAATGTGCGTTTACAACGTTGCACGTTTAAATAAACCACGGGCCTCCGTGTTTTATATTCATAATACAATTAACAATAATTATTCTTTATTTACCCTCGAATGTCCATTCATCTGTTCCGTCGGCGTTTTCGACTCGTAAGTCGTCGAGGCTTCTTCCGTATGCGTCATGATCATCCTTCCTTCTTGTATCAAACCCAGCTAGAGAAGAACGAAACTACCCTCGATCAGAATTCCCTCGTACACTCTCCAATATACTTCACGCATCTTCAGTATCACATTTTCGAAAAGCAGAAACTGGCCCTCCAAATATATTTAATTCGTCGAGCGGGCTCTTTATTTGAGAATTCTTCTCGCCTCAAAGTAGATGGATTTTGGAAGCTACTCCAGAAACTAGGTACACTCAGCTCGTGGGAAACAATGTCACTTTTACATCCTTATAAAAAAAAAAAAACCCCTCTTCTCCAAGAGTGTAAATACCACTTTACTTTCAAAAACGTGCTAAAATCATCACCCCCTCCTCTCACGAAGAGTTCGTCGAAACAAACGTCCGCATAGTTTATGCTCCAGCACACTAACTCTCCTTCCGTTGATCTCCAAACGGTGTGAACTCGATTCGCTCTCAGAATCTCTAGCTCCTTCAAATATTATGATTCCTCAAACGAAGCACCCCCTCCAGAGAGGGGTCGCGCATGTAAATCTGCTGATCCGCTGGAAATGTCACGACTCGAAACATCTGCTGTCTTCTTTCTTCTTCTCCAAACTTATTCCCAAATGCTCCTAGCTCCCCGGAATATTCCAGTCGCCTGAATGAAGCTCGCGTTCACAACAACCACGCACAGTAACAGCTTCACTCGCAATGTCAGGTCCACCTATCTGCTGCTTTCTTCGGTCAACAGAAACAGCGCAGTTTCCTCCGCTGCGGTTCAGAAATTCTGTGCCCCTCTCCCGTTCAGAGCCATCGTCTGTCCAAAGTGCTCGTCCCTTTAGCTCCTCGCGAATGTCACGCGTTGAGAGCTGAGACGCCAGGAGAGTCCCCGGTCAATTCTCATGCAACTGTTCGCCGTGCGAAACAATCCAACGTCACTGGGAACGAAGCTTCTTCGATGGACTTTCTTAACGGGGCCACAGCGTCGGAGGTTCCAGTCGAGGCGAATTTCAAACGATTCTGAAGTTTAAACCCGAAATGGCAATTTTTAGCGAATTCCGCCTCTTCGCGCGACTTGTTGCGTGGCTGGCGAGGCCTTTGAGACTGATAGAAGCCGAGGATGGTACGCGCGAGGGAAGGTGGGAGGATTTTTCGGAAAACCAAGGCGCTGCAGCGGAGCAAAGACGGAAAAGGAGCCGGCGCGACCGGCCGGCTTACACACACTGACTTCTGACTGGTCGAGCTAGTAGGTGACTCCGGGGACCCCTTCCATAACGCATAGCAACTGCTCGTAAGGCGGACTGATAAGTTCTTGCATTCTGTTAGGATCGACAGATCGTCCTGACGACTGGCGCGATCCACCGCCAACTGAGCAGTCGATATGCCCGTTAACAGCCATTTCTGGGGAATAGAATAATCGCGAGATGGAAAACGCTGGAGCTTTCCGGGGAACGGTGTTGACTTTGCGCAGGAAATTTAACAAAAAGGGGAAATGGTTAATTATAATGTGATGGTAATGATAATGATTTTTCTATTGAAGTTAGTTGGGAGGGAAAGATAGTTTTCGATTTGGAATTAAAATATTTATATTGATACACTGGCGCCAGTGTATTAATTATTATGACATTAGGGTGACTGTACCTAATATCGCCAGGCAAAAGTTAAATCGCTGTCAATTGAATAATAATTGATATTTTTGCGTGCAGTTCGTTTCAAAGTAAAGAGAAATTATTCATCTTTCACGTGACATAAGTTAGAATCGTTGAAACCTACAAATTTTTAATTAGGGCTCAAAAAACTTAAGTCATGCAAAAATTGGGTCCTGAAAAAAGTGTAACTAATATAGCCAACTCAAGAAACATTGATTAATTCATGTATATATATATGAGTTTTTAAAGTCATTTTCACCTGTGCTTTTATTATTTCTTGCACTATAAATGTATTTTTATCCATCTTTGACTTTATGTTTATTAGAAAAATACAGATTTTTTAAAATATTTTATTTTTTACGTTCCGATGTACATATTGGACAAATAAAGTTTATTTCGGTTGCTCGGCACATTTCGTAACCCCACCTGTAACAAACATTGCATCGAAACCATTGTTCTCCGATAGGCGGTATTAAGAACACCCATTATGCTAAAAGAAAAACTCTATTTTAATCTTGGAAAATATTTGAATCGATTTCATTCCTTAAGTACATCATTAATTAATTATTCCTAGTAGATATTCTTGCATTCACGGAATTATTAGACTTGCCTTCTCCGAATGGGATGTAAAATTGTGGCAGTCCAATAAATTTTTACACTATTAAGATTCTCTACAATCTTTCGCTTTATGTAATGTTGATCACATGACGCTGCAATTACAGTATGTCTTTCTACATATATTTAGGTAATAATTGAGTACATAACCGATAAATTTTAGTGCTTACTTTGCGAGATATTGCGGGTGGCGATATTAGGAACAGTGGCAATATTAGGTGCAGTCACCCTACTGTTTGAGTGTTTTTTTTTTATCATTGAACAAGTAGTGACTGATAATATTGAAATGAATTTAATCGGAAGAGAAAGATATACAAGATGTAAATTTCGTTGGGAAAATTTTCATCTCTGATCGTAATTATTAAACATGAACTGTAATGAGAATTCAGTAATGGATGAAGCAGGCTAAAGAAATCGAAGAGGCGCATTAATTTCACGGAGAGGTGGATTCATTACACTTTCATGTGGCTACAACTTGTTTGATAAGCTGATCTCGATATTGTATAGTTCTTTCTTTCTGTTCCTCGCAACTTTAACCACATATTACCATATTACTCCTACTTTAACCTGAAATGTAACAACACGCGCTATACTGAAAAGTAATTTCAGTACTATTTCACATATAATCATTCCTTTCTGAAATTATTTAATAATATGACTACAACTTGTCTGATAAGCTGATCTCGATATTGTAGTAGTTCTTTCTTTCTGTCCCTAACAACTTTATCCACGCATTAGGGTAAAGAGTACAATGATTGGTCACTTAAGTAAGAGTGTCACATAAATTATGAATTATAAATGTGAATTTAGTAAATTTGAAATGGAAATCAATATAAATAAGTACGAAAAACCCCTAATAATCTAAAAATAAATAGAGTTTATAAAAAAAATCAAGAATGTATAAAAATATACAAAAAATATGTTTCCTACGAAGAAATATAGTTATTGGCATGGTCATGACAGTAATTGTCCATTCGGTTCGACAGTGATTGGCCGCTATTTGATACATAATATAACCTGAAAGAAAATGTTACTGATTTGGCGATAGAAATAAGATTAAAATTATTCAATAAAAATGGATATATTTTATTTAGTATGTATTTGTCGTGTTTGTTTCTGTTTTGAACAGGGGGCTAATTACTGTTTCACCATTAACATGGTTAAAAAACAGTCACTGGCCGTCCGGCCAATTACTATCATTCAACATTATTCATATGACAGTTGTTGGCCCCCCTGTTTTTTCATAATATATGTATAATTTTAACAAATAAATAATCCTTTTATAAAGTTTCAACTTTTATTTATCGATATATACCGAATATGAGAGATATACATATCATAAATACATTAAACTAATCGCAAACTTTCATCTGTACTCTTATGGTTTTTTGATTAAATGGCTGTAATTTCCAAGCTTTAAAGCCGAGTCATCCTATTTGCTTTTATATATAATCACAGTATATAATGAGTGGAGAAATATTGATTACATCCGAAGCAAGAAAATACAAGGAATATGAATATGTTCATTAAAAAAAGACATGACATTGGTATATCTTTATATTCATTTATTTCTCAAAATAAGGTCAATCACTGTCAGGTGGCCAACCACTGTACTTTTTAGCCCTACCATATTACTCCTACTTAAGTCTTAAATGTAGCAACACGAGCTATATTGGAAAGTAATTTCAATACTATTTCATATGCACGCATTCATTTCTAATAGTATTCAATAAACCAGTTACAATATCTTAAATACCTCCGTCTTAACCCTTAACCGGTGACGTCCCACTTTGCGACATAAACAAGTGACGTGAATCTCACAGACTCATCTTTAAAAATTTGACATTGTCAAGTCTAAATTTATTTTTAACATATACACTCACTCACTCACTCACTCATTGCTGCCCTCATTAGTTAGAATGTCCTATCTAGCATTTTGAAACAACCGAGAAAACTGAACCATTTCCTTTGTGCTGTCCTTATTTTCCTTCATTCAAATTAAAACATGTTGTCATTATTTCGTAACAGCCTAATATAAGTTTTTGTAACATGTTGTACCAGTAGGTAATGTATCATTAAGGTACCAATTAACTAATTGTTTTAGATAGGATATTTTAACCATCTGGAAGGTAGTTAGATCTTTCTAGACTGTTTCTAGATCTCTACAGAGCACGTAGAGTTTTCTAACTTTACTTAAAAGGTAAAAGACATGCGAAACTTCAAATATTTCAACGTATCTTGAAAAATGAAAAAATGCTAGACAGGATATTTTAACTAAGGAGGGCATAATTGGAGTTGTTAGTGACTTTATTACATATTTGAAAAGATACTTTTGCACGTTTTCTTCCGAGCCACTGAAAGTTGTCTTAATGCCATGACATACTGAAAAACAAGATCGAATGAAAAGAAGGAAAATATAGGAAAAATAATTCTGCAGTGGTCTTCCAGACTCCACGCCACCGGTTAAGGGTGAAAACTCTGTGTAGCGCTAGGTTCTGAGAAATCCTTCAAACTTCATTTTTTTTCAAAGTGAACATTCGAGGTAAGTACCTACTCTGACACTATTTTCGATGCTTCTTAAAACATATAACCGAAGTATCAAACAAAGATACTGACAACTACTTAGTGTCTCTTCTGGAGAATTTGTTTTCGAGAGTTACTCGAGAAAAAGTTAAGATTTTTGGTT
The DNA here is from genome assembly GCA_944738655.2 of Andrena hattorfiana. Taxonomy (NCBI): domain Eukaryota; kingdom Metazoa; phylum Arthropoda; class Insecta; order Hymenoptera; family Andrenidae; genus Andrena; species Andrena hattorfiana. The sequence goes on along the minus strand of OX122891.2, from coordinate 64,527,657 downwards.
TCTCATTTCTCGACGAATTTCTTGAGAAATATCCTATAAAATTTGTAAAGTAAAAAAATTAAGATTAGAGGAAACTTCGATTATAGACATTGACAGTGGATGGTACAAGAGTGAGAAAGAGAGCGATTGAGTGCATGGTTTTGGTGTTAGCAATTTCGCCGCGATTTTTCCAGTGAAATACGGAAATTTAATACAAGAGAAAAATCGTCTCTTCAAGATCAATAAAATTATCCATAACAGAAAGCTTAAGGGAATTGAAATCTAATGCTAATGATAAATATCGGAGTCTCACTCACGAATTTACCGTTTTAAAAAATCATTTTATAAAAAAAAACTAAAAATTTAAAGTCAAATAAATGTACGTCTGAATCTTTTTTAATTATCAATTTTCATTTCTTTGATGTATACATAATATTAAACTAACCAAACATCTAGTTCTTTCTACTTGTACGTCTATTCTGCCCTCCTTAGTCAAACTGTCCTATCTAGCATTTTTTCATTTTTTGAGATATGCAGAAATATTCGAAGTTCCACACGTCTTTTACCTTTTAAGTAAAGTTAGAAAACTCTATGTGCTTCCTAAAGATTTATAAACAGTCCAATGTATTTAACCAAATTTTTTTCCAAATGGTTAAAATATCCTATCTAAAACAATTAATTAATTGGTACGTTAATAATGCATTACCTTCCGGTATACCTATTACAAAAAATTATATTAAGCTGTTACGAAATAATGACATTCTAATTTGAATGAAGAGAAATAAGGACGGTACAAAGTAAATGATAAAACTTCAGTTTTCTCGGTTGTTTCAAAATGCTAGATAGGAAATTTTAACTAAAGAGAGCAGTATTGTCCTTCTTCATTTATTTAAACAAAATATTATTATTGCACAGGATGTGTTTATCTAAGAAATTGATATTTGATTATATAAATATCCATTTGCAACAAAATCGAATTGAACTGAAGGATACATACTATTATCAATAAAATGACCAGAATCACTACAGCCAACTAAACGAAAAGTACTTTCCAAAAATGCCGCGAAAGCTATCCAACACGTTCATCTTTCAAAGCAACACACTCATCTCAATTATTGCTCCATGTCTTTAACAACCCTCGGTTGTCACACTGGGTCAAATTGACCCTCCGTTTTTTTAAGCAAAAAACCTTTTTGTCGAAACTCTTATTGCTTCAAACTTTTTTTTAAGCAGATGACACTTTAAATGTCAACTTTCAACGATGGGCATATATTCTACAATGTTCAAACATTATCTCAGAATTTTTGAGACTTAATTTAACAAATAGTTTTTAAATAACAACTGATTGAAAATTGACAGGGTCAAATTGACCCAGTGTGACAACGACGTTCGAAAAAGTAGGTGTGACAACCGATGGTTAAATCGAAGAATCCAAACTGCACATGTACATGCTCCATTTTGCGCGTTCCCAATTGCGTAACGAAACAGGGAGTCCGGTTTTCCGATAAACTGATCGTAAAGATTATTTTCGATGAATCAGGATGATGCACGGAAAATTGGCTGGACCCGAAGCCGTTCGTAAAAAGAAACGAACGGTGCCGTTTGATGCGTCGCCTGTCGCTCGTAAATCAACGGTAGACGCGATATTAAATTATGCGCTCGCGCACTCGATTCCTGCTATTAAGGTGTGGATCTTCCGTCGATCTTATCGCGCCGTTTCATCGATCTTATCGCGACAGCACGAAACGCCTACGCGTTCATAATCACGGCTTAACTGTACGCGACCTACGCCAACACGTAGCGAAGGCCTAGGCAACCTCGTTTTTCAGGGGAGATAAAGAGAGAAAGCCAGGCCGCGGCTGCGTTGAAAATAATGAAATGAGGCGTAAATGCAGCCCGCGAAACGCTTGCCCCCTGGCCGTCCAACGAGACCCGTAAAACGATTCCTTGGAAGATGTATCGGTATCTCGATAGGTCCCTGAAACGGATGCGTTACGAACGTGGGCGGTTAGACGCTCGAATTTTCTGGCCGAATGAGATGTCAACTTGCAGAGGTAGTGGGTTATATTAAAAACTGTTTTGCCACCTCGACGGCGAACAGCTTGGCTGCATATTGGATTCGGTGTGCATTTTATTACAAGCTTTTATCTAGCTAATTTATTTGTAAGCTAATTTTGATCCGCTTCCATATATTCGATCGCCTTGGAACTTTGCACACGAACGTAAATTTTTTATTACTATAAACGCGAATAAAATAGAAACGAATAAAATAGTTCCATAGCAAGAAGTATATTTTTATTTTCTTTAATTTTGAAAAATATGGGTTTTAGAATTTCTTTTCACCACCACTGTAAGTTTAGTACTTAGGGTGGGTCAAGATAGACCCAGCGTCCTCTTAAGGGGGTTAAAATTGAGGAATAAGAGATGGGAGAGCGGAGTATCCAAGTTACGAGTGAAATTGAAATTTTGTATGTAGTGGAAGGTTCTGGAATATTTATCGAACCAAAGTGGTTAATTGGATGAATACCAGAGCTTTTATCTTCATCGACTTATTTATGTTCGCGGTTATATAAGTGGAGGAGAAACGAAATTTTTTGATAATAAAATCGTGTTAATTAAGACTATGTTCGGATGAAAACATCTTTCGCGGTGAAACTTTGCTAAACGGTAATTGTGCGGAGTGGGATACGTAATTGGAGCTACTTTGGTAATTTGGGAATTGAATAGTTTGAAGATGGCAGAGAAGGTTATCTATTTCTTTTCCGTTTTAAACGAATCGGTCATGGATCACACGACTTTAACTGTGCGACATTCGTCCGGGTCAGTTTGCTTTTGATCAATATTTAAGGGATTCCCGAAATATCTCCAGCTAGATAAGTATCCGTACATGAACGAAAATAGTGAAAGCGTGTAAACACTGAAACTGTTATAGATAATGACAGAGTTGACAATTTCGCTAAAAGACCCTTTCATGGACATCTGAATCTTATCGAAACAGGGGAACGATAAGAGCCAACTTCAACGAAACTGACCGTAACGGTGCCACTAAAAGCTGCCAGAAGATACGCGCAATTTTAGGCCGATTTGCGATTTACTTGTTACAGTCAGATCTCCTAAAAAATCAAATATTTCTTGCGAATTAATTGCAAGGAGATGAAAGCAAGCGTAGACTTCTGTTTTTATATAATGTTTATTACTATCACGTAGAGTAAACAAAATTTTTTTTCATATATATTTATTTTGCAAATAACGTCACACGAGGTTGATTATACAGTGTTTTAGAAAAAGTGTCTTTGGTTTTGCACTGATATCGAGCTTAAAAATAAAGATACAAGGATGTTCTTGGAATATTTTTCTCCTAGAACCTGTAATTTCAGTCTGAACCTTGGAAAAAATAATTGAACCAAAATTATTAAAATAGCGTCTAGGAGAAGGGGATTTTTGCGATAAATGTCGATTTTCGGGGTGCACAGATACCTGTTTTCTTTTTTATCTCGGAAACTAGAGCTTTTACATTTTAATCTGAAGGTTCAGTGCAGGAAGGAATATATTTTGAACATGCTGTAAAAATTTCAAGTCGATCCGAGTCACCGTTTTTTTGCAATCACTGCAAATCCACAGAAGAAACGTCTACACATCAGACGACTCTAGCGTCGTGTAATTTTTTTTTACAATTTATAGTATTAATAAACACTACCCAAAAGTACTAGTTACAATTTTTATTCAACTCATTGTATTTAATTCGCAAAAAAATACTTGATTTTCAAAAGATCTGACTTCCTAGGTAATCTCCTTAAAACAATTTATCAATTTCCTTGCTGCCAGAAAATAGGAGCTGCAGACCGTAGGCGGTGAACGAAATTTTGTATTTTCATGAACAAGAATGCCCAGCCCGTGCATCCAATAGTAAGTGCCAGTTACAAGGCTTTCCTTCGTCAGCAGTTAGATCGCTGAACGGTGTAGAGTCATTAATTTTGATTAAGCTTGATTTTCTAGTCCGTTCCCCTCGCTGTGCTTTGATTGAATCTATTCACCACGTTGACCGACCTAATGAGAAGTTCATAATGATCGGGAAAGGGAAACAAAGGTACCAAAGTGCTCGGTAATTAACGACCTCAGAGTGGTTGACTGAAATGTTTTCAATGCCAATTGAAAACACGCCCCCTTTCTACGATAAAATAGAAGATTCATCGTGCATGGTACAATGTAAAAGGAGGTGCTTTACAGCGGCGAAGAAATCTTAAGAAATAAATAAACACATTGACCTACATAAGCCTCCAAGAAGTGGCGGTATTTTTAGGCTCGCGCGCGGCTGCCAAATGTCTTTAAAATTGGCAAACAGTGAAATCTGGATGTATTAAAATATTCCACCCTGTATTGTATAGCTAACGCCTTCTATGCCTTCGATGGAACAAAAATGAGAATGATAATACGGTTCGAATTTGGGACACCGTGGCAAAGAAGATAAAGAGTAGGAGTTATGCAGAGTAGGAGAAGGTTAACGTTGAAATTGAATCGTCTATCTTATACCTATTCAAATTTAAGGGGTCTCCCTACCTTGACGGACGAAAAATGATGCGAACGTTGGGAATTTTTTAAAACAAAACCATTACATATATTTACTTCCAGCTTTGTGGCTTTATTTGTCAATCTTTAGAGAGTATGAAAAAAAAATTGCATGCCAAAATAGTGGTTATATCCGGAGTTATAGTGCTTCAAATAGAGTGCCTTACAAAAATCATATCCGCACGGTTAGCGTAAAATCAGACGTTGTAGTTGTCTGAAATAGAAAATTTAAAAATTTGTGTAATCTGTATGAGTGTGGCAATTGTCTGTACTAGATTAAATGAGAAATGGTGAAAAGTAATAAAAATGGCAGCGTCTATCTAAAACAGAGATAAATTTCTGCAAAAATGTCGCTAGTTTTTTAAGTCGCAACAGTTTAATTTTGCAAAAACCGACTTAGTTTTCGTACTATCGAGAATAGGACATCTACTGAAGTATGTATACTAAGTTTGAAGAAAATCAGCTGATTGGTTTTTGAGATATCATGTCGAAAAACATCGTTTTAAGGTTTTTGCCCATTTCTGGTTGTAGATAGTATTTTTTAATTCAATTTTTTTTTTAAATGTTGTCTAAATACGTGCAGATATAAGCATAAAGTTTTTAATTAATATAATTTGAGGGTTCCTCTTAAAAAAAAATCCCAAGTATCGCATTCTTTTCGGGCCGTCAAAGTAGGGAGACCCCTTAAGGCATAAATCACACATTACGCTGAATATGGAATTTTTCAAATCGCAACTCGCCCACAATAACGACAAATCAGTAACCCTCAAATTAATTCCAATCCCCGAGGTTCTAGGCAACTAGAACCCACCACGTCCCTCCAATACCTCCACCAACTTCTCCATATCCCATTACTCCAATCGACCAAACTATGAACTCCCCTTAACGAACCCAACTTTCAACCAAAACGAAAATCCCATGGGGCCAAAATATCGTGCCCAGTCGCCGAGCTCCGAGACAGGAGCTTACCCCGAGCCGCAAGAAACGGTATCACTTGTCGTAAGACTCGGAGACATCGCTGCGCGTTGTTCGTCACATGAGCGGCGCGTGTGGTGGGTGCCCGGCGAGCTAGAAGGAGAACGAGAGAGGAGCAATAAAGATAATTCGTGCCGGCGGAACTCGGAGACGGTGTACGCGCAAATATCGAGCTCCCGACTGGTCGAAAGGACAACGAAGCAAACCGTCCGCGCATCGTTCACCCACGGGACCGTCCGACCATTTATTTCCACGCTTATAACGCGTGTCGTCGATGGCATGGCCATTTACAGCCGCCGACATTCGAAGGTCAGGAACGCGGGACTTGTTTGTCAAGGTTTGGCACAGTAACACGACCGATGACGAACGACGCGGTCGCATCTATACCAAGCAGTAGCGAGGCCTCCACTGCGCATGCGCAGAGGATAGACTAGTCGGGGGAGGGGGGGGGGGGAGAGTCCTTAGTCCACGCTGCTCAGATTTCTAAGAGGACAAGGATGCTTGCATTCGTTTTTGAGCAAGTAACACAGGCTCAGCTATTTAAACTTTAGAGTCTCTATGCTCCTGGGTTCTAAGCGATCGATGTGTCGCCAGGAGCAGCGGCGCGCCGTCGAAAAGAATCCTACACCGGCTGCAACGAGGAAGCCCGCGCATCGTAGATACCGAGAACCAGATATATCTGAATTTCATGCATAAACTGCATGAACAGTCACAATTCATCGCGAACGGACAGGCGGCTCGCAACCCCGAGACAAAGGCCCGTTGTCGATAGCCATATAAATTATTGCCACGTTCTACGAGCTATAAATATTAGTGGCATGCTACAAGTGTTCCCGCAATATGTCTCGGCTTCCGTAACAGGGAGGGGGGGGGGGGGGGAGTGATTCGCGGTATTTCTGGAGGGCCGTGGAATCCTGGGAGGAAGGTATACGTACCCCGCTGCCTCCGGAGCGGCGCGTATTTTTCAATAGAGTAATCGAAATGTCAATGGCCTTCTAGGTACTGATAACCTGCTTTATCGAGGCGAGATAACGTGCGGCGATAATCGTGCTCGCCAGCAAATGCTACACGCGACGCGCGAATTATCTAATTTTTAATGGTCCACACACGAGAAAGTGCATTACACAGCAGATACTTTGCGAATAACGAATTATGTCAGATACGATGGAAATAAATCATTGCCGATACGTCCCTCCTTCGGCGCGGATTCGGTGCGTCATTCCCTTGTTTAACCCTTAAGCGGCGTGGTGGAGCAGAGTTACGTAAACGGCACTGTGGACCTACCCGAATGTCGAAAATATAAGTTATACTTGCGGGCAAGAGATTTCGTCACCGAATCGGAGGAAGATGTTGAAGTAGAATGGGCGCTGGAGCATTTGTAGCGGTTTTAATCGTGGTTTAAAAACGGTGGCCGAGTCCAATGGACTCGTGACACTACTTAAGGGAGTATTCGCTAGAAAAATCGATTTTTTTTTTATATTTTCTATTGGTATGAAGGTTCTTGAGTATTCTGTTGGAAAAAATATTTTTGAGATATCAAAGAAGGTTGGAAGTTAAACGTGCAGGTAGAGGATTGACTTGACGATTAACTTTAAACGCGTTTTTCTCGAAACTACATTTTTCAAACTGGTCAGCATGATTTCTCAGAAACTAACCCGAGCCGATTAACTTCCAATTGTACGTACATCTTTTATATACCGCGCTGTATCGTCCCTATCACAATTATAAAACTATCAGCAATATTTCCATGTTTTGTGACAGATTATAACGGATCAAAGTACAAACATTTGGTTACATAAATGAAATTTTCTCCTTCAATGGGTTGCTATTTTTTTCTCTTCGATATTAATGAATGACTGAGATAGGGGTGATAAAGGCAAGTTTATTGATTAGATTAAAAATAGTTTTTTTTTATTTCGAATGAATACAACCGACGCAATCATGCTAACCACCGCGAAGGAGGACATTTTTGAAAGTGATCGTACATAAACACTTCCAACGCAATAAATATTTGTCAATTTTTAATGTACCGGCGTGAAAGTGTTAGCAAAATGTTAGTAAACAAATGTACAAGACCAAAAGTGTATAGAACATTTATTTTAAAAGGAAAAATTGCCCATTTTCACACACTTTCGAGCGAATAGATACCCCCTTAACTGTTAAACACTGTTGAATTCATATGCTGCTTGGCACTCGCCATTAACCGGTTAACTGGCAATGTATCATACATAATAAAAAAAATCTGGCCAATTCTGTTTATGTATCATATATGATCAAATGGAATAACTATTTTGATTTTCAAACGATTTGAATGAAACTTGGTATGTAATGGTTTTTGGGGTCGCTGAATCTGAATTTGGCATTGGAATTGTAAAATTTAATATGGCAGACTCAAAATGGCCGATCCAAAATGGCTGCCAAATATTAAAATATTATTGGGATTTAGAAAAATTGTATATAGGGATTTTTGGGGTCGCCCAAACCCCTGTATACCAAATTTTGTGTGATTCACTTAATTTTTCGATGTTGCCAGTTTGGGCACGAATAGTAAAAAAAAGCCGTGCCAGTTAACCGGTTAATACCTACCAAATACACATAGAAACGACCTACAGACTTTAGTCATTAATACTTTGAATGATGACGTTTTGGAAAATACCTCTTTAAGTCGATCAAGCCTTGTCGAGAAAATTTAACTCAACCGCAAATTCAAAAAATTATGAAACTTTGGGGATATGTATAGGATATATAGATATGTTTTACTCATTTTTTTTTGCTGTTAAGGGGGTGAAATTCACCCCCGAAAATCCGGTTATTTTCCTTAATTGCCAAATGATAACCCTAATGTCCCTAATTAAAAGAAGTATCTTTTGTCCGAAAACTTTTTGTTTATCTCTTACAGTTCACAAGTTATAACATAAATTCCCCCTTAGAATGAATTTGGGCAGCAAAAAAAAATTGCGTGATACATACCTACATACCTATCCTCTACATATCGCTTTAGTTTCATAATTTTGGGAATTTCCAAGTTGTGATCATTTTGCCCGATTTCTTCACCTCCGAATAAAGTCCCGGTCAGTGATCGACCAATTAGATGCTATCATGTGGCACTCGTCGACCAATTGGATGCTATCATTTGGCAGTTATTGTGGAACATAACTCTAACTGGAAGATTATTGAAGGTGAAGAAATCGAGCGTTTGTCAGACAATACTTTCGACGCTTCCCAGAATACCTCGCCATAGAAACACGCCAAGCCCGCGAGCAAGCCACAAATCCCTCGGCGTATTTCCACGCCAACGCCGCTCAAAGTGTCAATGAACAGCCGCACGGAACGTCTGATAGTCTTCGATAGAAAGTGTAATTGAATCGTAACCGAAACTCCTGACTACATTCGTCCGTTCCTCCGTTAAAATCTTTCGCATTTTCGACTGGAAAAATATAGGTACCTATACCCACCTCGTCCCAGTTTCATGGCTCACCCTGTAAGTACGTGCGCAGAAATACGCGCGTACGTACCTACCATCGTGCGCGCTGCGAGATGTTTTATTTTCGCGAGAGATACAGGGCCCCCTCGAACTCGGTGCGGCTGAAATACGATGCGTTACGCACGATAATGCGTCTTAAGAGAGCGACGAGATTTTTCTCCCTTTTCGCCGCGGGACCACACCCTCCGCTGACCGGAGTATACCGGGTGTGTCCCCGTGAGCGCATGGAAATAATTGCAACGCGGTGGACGATTACAGGCGCGCGTGGCATTAATAACGAGCAGACTAGAAGAGAGGGCCATTATTCGCCGCGCAGGCTCGATTGTGACCTGCGGGGGAAAGAATACCATTGACCATTGCTCTCGATAATACGTTTTCAGACAGGATCGGCCTTTGCTTTATTTCCCCTCGATTTTTTCCCCCGTTTTCATCAGCCGGCAACCGCTCCCTGGCTCGGCAGCGCGGTGTTGCCCGTACGAGTTCTGGGGACGTACGCAGCGTCCTACCTATCTGGCGAGGCAACGTCACGCACGATCGTATGACGCGCGGTAACTCGTCCATTTTTCCAGTGGAAATTATTTCAGCCCGATCGTTCGTGTCCACTGTTCGGGGAGCCCTTCCTGTTCCGACCGCTGAACGATACGGGCGAGACGGGTCGTGCTGACGTCGCGTGCGTCTCACCCCGAGGAATGCCCCTTTTTTTCGCGGGTAATCCGAAGGAAACGATTTAGCGCTGATTGTCTGCTAATGGCAGCCGCCGCGGAGCAAACGCTGGGTAGAAGTCAACGGGTGGCTCGCGGAGGACTGGATTCTAACGCTTGCACAAGTAGGTAAGTTCTGAAGATCCACGGAAGAAAGCAGGACCGTCACTTAAACTTTTACTTAATCGAACATACGATAACGATGTGACAAGTGTGTAGACTCGTACAGATATTGTTCGTGGGGAAATTTTAGCTTCCTGGTAAGGAACTCTTTTGGGTTTCCCAATGACGATGCGCGAGAAGAATATAGGAGGATGTCAAGATCGTGATCACGAGATCTACACCAGAAATTTTCGATTGGCGATAAGAGTAGAATAAAAAGCTTTGTGTATACTGTTCACCTCAGTCACGTTCCAACCGACTCGCACGGTGCACGTTCTTAGCTATCGTGCTAAATTTATAAAAGTAAACGCAGTATTTTCCCTTTTAACTTTCCTTGAAAATGGTCGCAACCAATGACCGAAACGTTGGATTTGAGAATGATTAAAACTGCACAACAGCTTTTATTTATATGTTTAATTGACCGAACTGATGCGCTGATATCACTTTGGTTTTTCGGATTCTCTATAAATACGGTCGAAAAATTTTAATTTCATTATGTAGAATAGAAAGAATGGAAAAGAAGAATTATTTAATTGTAGGTTATATCTACACTGCAGTTCGCATGAACATATTAGAATTATTCGGTGCCGATTGAATACTTTTCGCTGCTTCTATTTTCTGGTTTTCACCCTTCGTGGTCACACGGGGTGTATCGCGCCTTAGGCCTTTTTTTCCTTTGCCAATATTTCTGTAAATTTTAAGACTTTAATATTACAATTTAAAAATTTGGTGAATTTTAGGCTTAGGGCATACGAGCGTTTATTTCGACATCCGTCGCGATGTATTGTGACGTCGTAAAAAAACGCTCATGTGAACCAGCCTTAACCAGAAAAATCGCTTTGTTCCACAACTATTTTTTAACTACAAATTTCATCATATCAAAATTTAAATCTCTAGAATTACGAACATAAACAATTATCACTCAAAAGTTAAGAAATTCAGAAATACGAAAATGGTAGTTTAAAAATAACGCTGGGGGGTAGTGAACCCCATGCGACCAATTTGTGATTATAGTAATGCCTCGTTATAGTCCCGTTTTTAGCATGCGTAGTACGCCCGGTGACTATCCCCCACCATTTCTTGGAATCCTTCGGTCGTAGAGTGAGAGAACGAAAGAGTCGACGGCACCTTCGCGTCAACTGTTTCGTTCCCTCTCGCTCCGCTCTTGGGTTTTCTCACTCGCGGCATCGGCTGCACGGAATAGTCGTTCGCCCGCCGCCAGCCCCGTTCGTCGGGTTTATTACGAGGAATTACTGTACAGTAATTGCTAAATGCTAAAAACGGGACTATAACGAGGTATTACTGTATAAATAGGTGTGATCGCGAAGGGTTAATTTAAAATACCAAATGAAGTGAATTTGTCAGTTCTCCAAAAAATTTGCAACGATTCTCACAATAATTATTCCACGCGGGGTAGGTGCCCCAACACTTATAAACGTGTACGCGCGAGATATTCGGCAAGGGCCAAAAGTTCGACGTACCGAATGAGGGCCCCGGTTAAATTCGCACGGCAGCGTCCAAGGAGCGACCGTAACCAGAAGTCATTGGCCGTTGCAGCCTCCGTCGTGCCTGTACGCACGTGACCGCGCGCTAGTGCGTGCGCACGGCGCTGTCGAAACGCAATCACGGCGGCGCACACGCGAGCGCTCAACCCTCGGTATCTCGCGGACGTCACGGCGAACATACCGCGCCCTTGTAATTGGTATTACTTACGAGGATTACACGGCCGCCATAAATAACGAAAAATTAACTCGTTGGCGATCCGCCCGCGAGGAAAACCTAAGTGAAACACACGGTGCGTTTCGCTTAATTGGCGCAACTGGACGGTGCGCGATTAATTACGAATCCCGGCGTGGCCCGACCGACCGGTGATAATTGAGAACGGGGGTGAGGATTCATGGCGCGGGCCATAAATAAAATATCTGGAGCCGGTACGTCCTGCTCGTGTGTGGTGAGCTTTCGTATACACAGGGTGTTTCGGGAGGAAATAACTGTAGCAAGCGAGCGGATTGTGCGGGTGATTATTTTCAGCTGGGAATATCACTTTGACATATGTTCGATTTTTATTAGCCACAGATATGCGTAGCAGGGTGGTGTTTAACATTCAACTTTTGAAATATTACTGGGACACCATTTTGTTCCCTATGTTGAAAAATGGGTCTTGTTAAAATTCTACTACATTTCATAAGGTTTTAGAGGTTGCTACTCGCTTATTAATGTTTTAAATAAAATTGTATTTTTTACTTAAGGGGAGGCCTACCTAGAACGGTCAAAACAACATGCTTATTTGGGATTTTTTGTAGAAAAACCGATCAAGTTTTATTATTAAACATTAGTCTATTGGAAAGTGTAGGATAAAGGGTCCAAATTTCATCCCCCATTTGTATTTGACCCTCTAGGGGGTGTGAAAATGTTAAAATGAGCTGACACTTGACATGAATTTTCTGTGAACGTTTCTCTGTATATCCACGAATCGCAAAATGTAATTATGTCATGTCAATACGAGATAATAAACAAATTGTGAAAACGTGCAAAATGTGAGATCTGAAAAAAAGTGTTCCTAATTTCGTCACCCAAAAAAATGTTTGTGAAACAGCAAATACAGTAATGCCTCGTTATAGTCCCGTTTGTAGCATGCGTAGTACGCCCGGTAACTATCCCTACCATTTCTTGGAATCCTTCGGTCGAGAGTGAGAGAACGAAATAGTCGACGGCAACTTCGCGTCAACTGTTTCGTTCCCTCTCGCTCGGCTCTTGGGTTTTCTCACTCGCGGCATCGGCCGCACGGAATAGTCTTAGAGCATATACTACTTTAAGGGAATAGTGTTCGCATCACGTCGTTCGCCCGCCGCCAACCCCGTTCGTCGGGTTTATTACGAGGAATTACTGTAAATTGAAAAATCAATTTTTTTATTGATACAAGCGATCTTACAGTTTATGTGTGCAAGCAATCACGGCAAATAAACGTCTTCTTTTCGCATGGACTCCTTATTCCACTGTTTTTGTTTCAGCATCTATGTACAAAACATTAAACATTTCTACTAAAATTGCTTGAAAGCCGATAAAAGATAATTCACTCCTGTAACTGCTCATGTTTCAGCCCTTTTTATGTCAAATAAAAAATTTAAGAAAATCGGTCTCAATTTCCATTAGAGTTCCGGGGACGAAATTAGGACACCTCCTGGGGACGAAATTTGGAATTCGCGCAGATTCAGTATGGTGATCGCTTTAACAGACCACGCGGATGATGGCCATCAAAGTTGTTGCGTATAAGAAACTACAAGATATGCCCGAAAAAGTTCACTTCTACGAGTAACGTGCTATCATACTGAAGTCTGTAAAAACTCGCCGTGATCGAAAATCTTCTTCTCCTTTGCAAACGCACAAATACGTAACCTGTTACTTGCAAGTCTGTCAGAATACAGACGTATACTAATGCAATATTTACCACCAGATAACAGTGAAAATGCAACCATAGTAGAGACATATTATAAGTGCCTCTAAACCATAGGAATCGAGAAATACAGGGGGACGAAATTAAGCGCGGGGACGAAATTTGGGCCCCTTACCCTACATCTTACAGATATTTCAGAATTTTTTGTGGTAGAAAGTATCGAAAGGTTCGTGAGTTATAGGCGATGCCCGAAACGTCCTTTTTTAGGCGTTTTGCGGCGACAACCGTAGCTCGGTGCAGGATCATCAAAAATTGAAAATTCGAAAATTTTAAATAATATATGAAATTATCTAGACGCTATCGGGCCCGATTTTGGAAAAATTTTCTTGGAGACAAAATGGCGGCTGTGCAAAGTTGAAGCATCGATATTTGGCAAAAAATCGCTCGTTTTTCGAGTGTAAACAAATCTAGGAAAGAAAAGGAAAAGCTCCCGATAGTGCTTATATTTTTAACTGTAAAATAAGCCTGCAAAGCCTCGTATAAATCGGTTTATTAATTTTTTTTAGTTACGTGTGTCACTGACTTTGAAAACATGATTTTGAGGAAAACGCATTTAAAGCTTTGGGTTTAACCACTACACCTAGGAACACTTACCTACTTACTCACGTATAACTTTGTCAATTTTGGACGGATTATTTTGACACTTTCAGAGAATTTGTTCAAGATGTTGTGCTTCAAGAAAATATAAAAATCGATTTTTCGAAAATTTTTAGGTTGGCCTACTCCCTTAAGACGAATTGATACACAGACAATTTGTAAACATGGCAGTTTATATTATATCAAGAATTTTCCCTCCAGAATAGTATATGGCAAGCCGCCTTGTCAGCCCCCCTGCCACTCGAGCTAGTAAACATTACTACTAAAAATATAATACGTCAAAAAGAAAATAGCATTTTTATTCTTAAAAGTACCAAATTCAATGCCTGGTAGCAACTCCTAATACCTATGTAGCTGAAAAAAAAATAAAATTAATACCACATTACTTATTCAGAAAGGCGAATACGTTGACAGGGTGCCCCGTGAAAAAATACAAAAATAATTTCTTCGGGTCAAGTAAGTCATTTATTGACTACTAACTTTACCACTCGGCTTCGCCCAAAATTTAGATTCTGATTTTATAAAAAAGAAATTATTTTTTTTGTGAAAATAGTCACATTCATCTGTATTAGTTGGGCATAATAAGCTGGAACACATTTCGTGACCCCAGAGTTTACTGTTCAAAAGTTTTTAAGCGACAGACAAACACACAAACACTTTCTGCTTTATATATTAAAATGAAACGTAGAATTATTTAGTTACGCGTATTTGTTACATAGACATAAATAATTGTATCTTTTCTACTCAGATCGTGACGAAAGCTGTAAGTGAACTTCACTTACATCAGCTGTCTCAGATGTGAGGGCCTTAGTAATAATCACCCTTAGAATTCTTTATGGAATCTACTAAATAACAAAGTGTAGGTATTCAGGGCCCGATCTAGCTCTTCCGCCGCTCTGAGAAAAAGTAATTTTTGCGCCGTTTAAGGCCCCCATACACGAACGAGCCGCTCGCGAACTGCAGGCTCGGCTCGCATGCTCGCTGATGTGTGGGATCGACGAGCCTGCAGTTCGCGAGCGACTCGGCGAGCTGCTCGCTCGTGTATAGAGGCCTTTACATTTAATTCTAAATAATTATTCCTCCCAAGACACCCTGTATATAGGTACCAGTCTTTATGTTTTGTTTGGACCGAGGAAAATGAAGTGGTAGAAAACAGGAATTGCTGAGTAATTGGGTGGTCATATTTTCAGATGAGTGTACCTATAATTACTTATCCATTCTCACGTTTCCTCGTTATTCTTTCAGTTCGTATTAATATTCTCAGCTCTACGATACAAAGCATTCCACTGATTCATACAACGTAAACATCACAAATAATCATTCGCCAAAGGCCAGATATCCCGAAGTTAGCAGCCTACTGAAAAAGATATCCCCCAAAGAAAACCATCCAATTAATCCGGGGAGGATCAATTGTATCCCTCGAGAAAACAAAGGACGCATCTTGATCCCCCATTCGTAATTCTCTATTTTAATCAAGCCGATTATCTCTAGACTCCCAGACCTTCGTCGAAACGCACTCAAACTGAGCCCATTCGGAACAAAGTGTCTTCCCTCGCCTCCCCGGGTCTCTTCCTCCCGTTAACGTCTATTTCTAGAGGCACTGAAAGGTCGATCGTCAGGTTGCTGCGAGCATCGACGCGCGACGTTAGGAGAGCCCGGCGAGGATCAGACGAAAAACGAGATTCCCCCGGTTGAAACACGCGAGGACAAAAAGGCCACCGACAGACAGACCGCTATGTACACTTAAAACGAAATACGCAGTTTGCGAGTAAGATTAGCATACACGGTCGGTACATCGCCAAGAATACGTGGTTTTTCCGTCTGCTCGAACAGCGAACGGCTAATTAAGCAAGGCCTCTGAATGTGCATACCGGCAATTAAAAGTTCTCCACGTAATTACTGTTACCCTTATGGGTCGGTCGACACGCATATCAATTTGTCGGTGAGCGTTAAGGGACGACGAGGCACAAAACGATTTCTTGTGGAAAGATAGAGTTATCTCGCATAAAGAGTGGGCATTCTCGCTGAGCAAAGATTCCTGCACTTTACATGCTACGCCCTTGGCCATTTTTATGTACATTTTAATGTTTGAAGCAGGCTTCGACACACTCGAGGCATTTGAATAAGGTGGCTGTATGAAGATAACCAGCATCAAAAAGGTCCCGCGTTCTACAAAGCGGTTGATGCATTTTGTGGAAACGTCACCACCTCGACTGGCGAAGACGTATTTTCACGCCGACGGAGTCGCACCCTGTGTACGGTTTTGACTTGCTTCTCTTTCACTTTTGGCTAATTTTCTGCTTAAAAATTATGTATGTGACTGGTGGAAAGATTAGATAGATTGAGGAAATAAGTATTTACGGCAGGAAAGGCTTCGGTGAAATCGAGCCGCTTGAGCTGAACAAGCGTTGGCGTTTGTGGGGCGTTCGGGAAAATACGCCGCTGTCTTGGACGTGTTAGGATATTAAATGACAGCTCGAAATAGCCGGCAAGATAAAAGAAATCTGCGCGTCGTAAAACCTCAAGTCTCGCTCTCGCGCTTTTTCCCGGCGAAGTGATGATACTTGATATTTTTCCCGGAGAAGGAGGAGGAATGATCCCCTCGTTGATGACCTTTGTAGACCGTAGACAAGGAACCGCGTAAGAGCGCGACGCATGAAGGAGGCTCGACTCGTGGGAGGAGCTTACGCCTTGGGGCGACTTTCAGGAACTATTTAGAATTAACTCGCTTGGATCGAACGCAACCCTCTGGTTCAAGGTGACCTCCGCTGACGTAATCACCTCGAGCGGGAGAAAATGACAAACACAGGCCCTCAGGAAATTCAGCTACATGCGGCGGAGTAACGTCACCACAGTTAGATGATTTTTAGAAGACTTAAAAAATGTGTTCTTTCGGATACACACAGCGTCTCGTTGGTTTCAGTAGACCTTTGAAAGTCACAGTCGATTTTGCTAGATTACTGCGTAATCATTCCTTAATTTATTCACTGGCAGCGTGAAATACATACAGTGGCTCACAGCCATAATCGTACACTCTTTAAACATTTTTAAAAATGGTCCAAACGACTTGAGTTTTTTTGAAAAGCTAGAAGGATTAGTTTGTTAAGTGACGTGTTTCGACGTTTTTAAAAAAAATGCAATTGGTCGGAATAGTGAAGAAAATAGTAAAGGTCGTTTTTTAAATTTTTTTTTGTGAGCCTGTAATGAAAATTCAAAAAACCCGTTTGTAGATTGAAGTAAGTTATATACATGCCTCAAATTTTATCAAAATCGGTTAACGTTGCTCTGAGCTATAAACGTTTAAAGATCGCAGAATAAGGTCGAGAATCGCTGATTTCAGGAACTCTATGCGTAAAAACGCGTTAAAATGCAGCCCAATTACTTCTCTAGAAGCCAAACAATGGAATAAATAGCGTTAGTTCGGTTCCTTCGGTGTTTTTCTAGATTTACAGGCTATAAAAGGTAAACTGAGGTCACATTTAACCTCTTTTGTCAAACAACGGTGTACAGAATCGTATTTAAAATATACTTCTAAGTTTATTTTCGTTTAATGTTTGGGAATAATAACATAGTAGAGATATCAAGGGACAATGCAGCCAAAGTATTTAGCGATATTAACTCTTCCTCTCAAAACTAACGAGAAGACCATCTCTCGCTGCAGAAAGGAGAGATGGTAGAGTTATGATTTTTTTATCATTTTTATTTATATTTTTATTTTTTACCATTATTTTATTATTATTATTGTTTATTTATTTTATTTATTCACTTTTGTATTCATTTGCCTTGCTAATCGCCGGTAGGTAGTTCGCTTTATCTTTCATGTGTTCTTTACTTGTTCAGCGTAAACAAATTAAATTACAATGAATCTGTAGTTGTATTCACTCATAAATAATTTTCCTTTCTTCTTTATTATTTTTCCATGAATAATTATGTGAGTGGTCTCTGCCAACGACGAAAACCATTTCTCCCGGCACCCCGGGAGAGGTGGTCAGATGTCATGACTTCAGTTTTTAACCCGATTTACAGTAAATATTGTCTTAAAGCAAATGTCGAGCAGTTTTTCTGAATCAGCATAAAATTCTGAACATATTAGGTTTATTCTCATAAAATAAGTAATATCTGTATTAGTTTTAATAGCCATTTTATATTAGGTCGACCGCGTCTCCCGGATTTACCCTAAACCCGTTTTTTTTTTGCTTGTTTGTCCCGCATGGGCGCACAAAATATCTGATCACTTTACTTCAAACCACTAGCCAAGCAAATCTCTCTGCTTCTTCCCCAAAGACACTCCTACCACACTCTCAACCATACTTTTGCGCCTGTGCCGAACATGACGCGCGACATTCCTCGGATCTGAAAGTCATCGGATCCCATTTCGATCCCACCCATTCGTCCCGGCGAGGCTTTCAATACCCTTCGCGCAGATCCCAACACCCGAAACGTCAATTCCCGATTCCGCTGAGGTATCTGAGAGAACGTTAACACCTCCTGTAAACAGCGACGAAATCGCACCACCCCGCTAAAAGTCGGAAATGAATTCCCGCCGATCCTGCCCTCGCGACCGTAGTTCGGCGCCGATCGAGAGCTCCGCGAGGCAACCTCTTTCCTGGTTCGCGTAAAAGAATACCGGGAACGGCGGAACGGCCGGCTGGAAACCTGACAAATTGCATCCCGCTGCCCCGTGGATTTACCTGACGCGTCCACGTAACGAATCGCGATTTAAAGGTCGACGAAAGGCTGACACGATCAATCGGAACGACGTGACGCTGGGATCGAGGTCGTCGTTCGCGGCTCTCCTCCACGCTGCACCGCCGACCGCAGCGCCGAGCGTGAACTCACGCAGAAGAGGATCAGAGGTCAAAGCGGAGCCCACCGCGGCGACTCTGCCGCGCGAAGATCAAAGACCAACGCTTGCTCCTTTTTACGTGTCGACAACCTGAAGACCTGAGCTAGATGGGTCGGAGGTGTGTGGAGGAGGGGAGGACAGCACCGGAGGATCTAACGCACCTGGTCGTAGGTCGCGGCCGTAAGGCTAGATACAGGGTCAAATTTTATTCTTGATTACCGGCGTCCTACGATATCACATTACTGGCATCTTCAACTCTCGCGCACCAGACAGGGTCTGGCCGAAGAGTCGGGAGGGGAAATTGGATACGCGATAGGCTGGCTTGATGAAAATAGGCTGAGACTATGCGGATGCGAAGTCGAGGTTCTGTCATTTACGCTATTAAGTTACCAACAATGAGATGTAAAGATGCGAGGGACCGAGGCGCAGGTATTTCGAATACGATCTGGGCAACGAGACCCCTATGCGGATTTAATTGGTTACCCGAGAAGCCCTTCGTGTTTAAGAGACACTACCTCTTAGTAAGGACGTATGCTTGACCTCTCGAGGCCTGACTTACTCGCGCGTCGATTGATCAGAGAGAATTTTGGTCAGTCACTGTGGAAAGGGAATAGAGTAACAAGCTTCGAAACTGGTAACTTATTTGATCCTGCGAACTACCTTCTGGACGCACAATGACGATCGGTGAAAATGGTTGGTATCTTTTTTGTAAGTTGCAACAGCAGTTCGAGTCTGAAATTGGACTTGATTAATTGTAAGTGATTTTCTGTCGAGTTTCGACGGCGTATGCTTGTGCATTGTTCTTAGTGTATTGTACACGAAATACCTATGTGGTGTTTGAAATATATTTGACCAAAAGGGCCGATTAGAATGGACGTTTTTGTGAATTTCAGTGGGCTTTGTTAGAGGGGAGACTCGCAACTGGATTCGTTAAACGAGAATTATTACGAGGGATTGCTTAAAACTTTTCGTATATTATTCAATGTAACATACGTAAGTCTGTAATCCTTATCTACTCTGAACATGGGACAATGATGTCAGCGTAATTTTTTTAAATTAAAAGTAATCAAGCTCCCTATCGCCATTCATTTTTCAATGTGTGTATTTGTTGTTGAATGTCACGCACATATGTTTTTTCGACTTTCTGATAACTCCATCGATGAAGAACTTGAAAGTAAACACGTCTGTGTTTTGTAAATACTGTAAACGTCGCTTAATATATCGATTCAATAATAACTGAACTTTTAAATACCGGATACTTGTTTCTCTTATTGAATGCCTCTTTTATTTGTAGAATAAATCGTAAAATAATCTACCCCATCGGTTTATTCATTTTCCTTCGCAACATTTTCACGCGAATTCAGAAAATACGGCAAGCCGAACATTCCCACGAGCCATCGACGTTTGAGGAAATTCGTAACTTCGGCATCGCGACCTTTTTAATATAGGGTTCTCGTTAGAGAGTTAATGAACGGTCAGACAGCACACACCAACGTTGAAGTAAATTAGCCGCCCATTCGCGGCTGAACATCAATTACCACTTTTTCGAGTAACCTGTGAAACACGTGTGAGAGATTCTATGCGGGCCCTGACATCAAGCAAGCCTATTCTACCGCGAAGAGCTTCGTTAACCCTAAAATTATCAGGACAGGCTCGCCAAGATCGCGGCTAGATAGAACAGGGACTTTAAAGTAAACCATAAATTATTTCTGATAAAGGCAAACAAGCCTATTAAAACTCACAACGCCGCGAGCACGAATTCTCGCAAAGCTAATCTCCACGCTGCGTATTAAATGAAAAAATAAAAAAAAAAGAGGCGTGAGTGTGTCGTCAGTAGTGTAGATTCTTTATTCGAATATTTAAAAAAAATATTGTATTATCAATATTTACTTCCACAGCTCGCACTGTTGACACTTCTCGGCTGACCAGAATTAAATTAACCGTTCCGCTGATCAATCCACAGAATGCGATTAAGAGAGTACCTAATCGATTAGTATTAGTGGACGCTATCAAGCAACGTACACGATTGGCTAACAATGTGAACTTATCACGCGGTGAACACATGGCAATCATGCGCCGGCCAAGATATTTCAAAGCCGTAGAACTAAAATTTTGCTATCTGCAATTTTATACCGTACGCCGCCGACGACACGTACGCCGCCGACGACACGTACGCAAAACGGCGTCTCGAATTATCCAGTGACAATATTAAAAGGACCTGGTTTAGCGGAATTATTAGTAGTGCTTCGAGATAACACTTCGCGACTGATAGCTCGCTACTACCTACGTCTCACGTCGGCTAAAGCTAGAAACCTCTGACGTAGTGCATACTTAAGTGCCTCGTGGAAATGTGGCAGGCTGTCTAATTGAAATACATTGAGGATGCAGAACGAAATCGTGGCACGGGGTTCAGTAGTTTAGGACCTTTTTACACCAGACACTTCTGTGGCTGATATTTCGAACATAGTCACTTGTCAGAGCCACCGCTAGTTTAACCCTTCGCGGTCACGTCTTCTTGTAATTACTAATTAGTCACATTCGATATCATTTTTGTGTTACCAGTCTCGTATCTTTAAATCTTTTAACTTTTGTAGTTGAAAAAATAGTTGTGGAAAGAAGCGGTTTTTTGACGAAAAATCGCAAAATTTTTAAACTTTATTATTAAGGTCTAAAAATTTACGGAAATATTCACAAAGAAAAAAATTGCCTGGGGTGCGATACACCCCGTTGGACCATGAAGGGTTGAAGCAGGTCAGAAAAATATAGCAAACGTGTAAGTGTAATGGTGATCAAAAGAAAGTTTGAAACTTATAATTTTACAAAGGAAGCAACTCATATTTTTGCAAGCCTGCATAACTCTTGATACAAGGCTTGGAGTATTATGTTGGTATATCGTCTATTTTGGCAACTCTTCAATTTATGGGATATAAAGAAGATACATTTCTTTCTTTTGATCACTACAGCATTGGCACACAAAAATAGATTAACGTAACCACGACTGAAGTAATTCAAGAGCGTTGTAAAAAGAAAGGAAAACTGGATTTTATTCTTTAAATAAATTTTTATAATCACCTAATGAATTTTATTGAATTTGCATTAAAAATATTTTTATCCGTTCAACTCAGCTCCACAAGATTAAATCCTGAGTGCAGCAATACATTACAGTATGACTGAAATACTAATTGTACAGGGCAATTGTAATTCTGCTGTATGAAGTTCTATATTTGAAGATGCTGTTTTTCATTCTCTGAAAGAAAGTATTAAGTGTCGCAACTTTAAATTTGTATAATACAAATTACACTAGTGTACATGAACACAATTGCACATACCGAATCTACGATATATACCGCTCGACACTATTTATTGCCAGGTATATGATTATGTATACATTAATTGAAACATAGATACCCAAGAAAAGGCATATACAATTTTCTTAAAATCATGTAAGAAGTAAATAAGACAGAGAAAACAATTTGGGATAATTTATTACGACACACTTGTTTACTAATTCCTAAATTTGAAGCAATACATCATTTTCTTCTAAATAATAATTGATGATTTAAATCGATGCCATCTAGGTATGTATCACATGATACATTATTTACTTTACACGAATTTCGTTTAAGGGGTCATTCCACTGGGAAATCGTGAGAAATTGTCATTTTTTAGGATTTACTTTTTAGTAAAAAAATTCAAAGTGTGTTGTAGTCATTACAAGTGTGTTTATCATTGGGAGCAGAATTATTTTGACTGATAAAAAAATAACAAGTTGGCGAAGTTTTGAAGGTTAAGTGTCGAAATACGGCGAATTTCTTAATGCTTTTACGTTGTAAAAAGTATGAGATTGTTATTCAAAAAAGCTTTCCGAGGTCCCTGCGATACCCACTGATGTGCTGAACAACGTGTGAAAATTTTAGACTAATTGGTCAAATAGTTTTTCTGCAATCATCTGCGCCAGTTGAAAAAATGTTGTTTTGAGATAGTCGTGTTTAAAGTTTTAAAACAAATTAAAAAACTTCTTTTAAATTTTTCTTGTATAATATAAGAGTAGCTTCCTAAATACCAAAAAGATTTATTGTATTATACGTTGTATCTCCTAAGAAAATATCTTTAAAAATAGCTTAATTTCTCGGCCGACCAAAGTATAATGACCCCTAACTTCTCCCGTGATCGGCAAAAACTAATGTCCAGCAGTATATTCTCTACTTACAAATAGCATCACTTATTTCCTTCGCCGAATATAGGTACTGCAAATCAATACGTGAGACTAAGTCCACGCATCTGAAGAGACGAAAATACTATTCCATAAATTACGAAGTCTAGTGAAAGAAATATTTTGCCACGAAACCTACGCGACTCGATAAATAAGACTCGGACACTGTATGGAAAGAGTCTGCAATTTTCGTAAGAACGTTTCATCGTAAACTATCGTACAGAGTAGGGAAGATAGTATAGGTTGTTAAACACAGGAACGAGAAAAGATTACGTGTCCCTACCAATAACGCTCTCGTTCGAACATCCGCACCGGGCAGCAGCAATCTCGTGAGGAAAATCCCGATGGCTAATCGGAACGGCCGAGAATAGCGGTAACAATGCTATCTTGTGTTATTTAAACGATCGAAGTGCACATATACACGAGGAAGAGGCGACACGCGGTCGGTACATGGTACAATACCACGAAACAGCAACGAACGCACACAAATTACGAGTCGATAGAGCAATACGAGGGTGGATCCTTGGACTCTGCGAACGCATCGACTCGCTTTCCATATTTCCGTTTATATTCCAAACAAATCGATCGACTGCCGGTATGCCGTCCGCGCAATTAACTCCAATCGAAACGGATTTAACCTGTTGCACAGTTCCCCCCGATATTGCGAAAAATTACACACCCTTTTATATTTATACTCAGCCAATGAGCTTCACTTATTCTTACTATAAATTCAGCTATTCCTTTTTTAATAATATTTAGAAGGCGTAACATCGGTATTCTTGCCCATACAGCACACTTCGTGGCGGCAACGTTGCAGAATCGTTGCAGTAACCTTGCAGTGTTGCATGGTTGCAGCGCAATGTCGATATAACGTTGCTGCGACGTTGCCGTGCAACATTGCACGGGGCGGACATGGAATGATTGCTGCCTAGTTGCATCAATGTTGCGTTGCAATATTGCACGGCAACGTTCCTGCAATATTTCTACAACGTTACGACAACATTTGGCAACGTTTCCACAATGTTGATGCAACGTTGCGCCAATATTGCGGCAACGTTCCTGCAATTTTGCGGCAATTTTCCTGTAATTTTGCTGCAATGATCCTGCAATGTTGCGCAACGTTGCTTAACCTAAAATATTTTCGTTGTTTTTAATGATACGAGAAAATGTCTAAGGAAAAAAATGTTTGCTTCGGGGGGACAATTATTCTGACGGAGACGATTTTTTTCTCAAGATTATATTTATCGAAATTTCAAGATCATCAATGGTTTTTTTAATGGGAGGACGTATTTTCATTACTGTAACGCTATAGCCAATAAAAATACAAATTCAACCATATATAATATGTTGTCCTTTTTGTCTAACAATCATTTTTTTCCTGAGACACTTTCTCGTATCATTAAAAACCACGGAGATATTTTAAGCTTAAATGTTAGGTGACTCATCCTGTATATTTTAATGTGTAGAATGACACAGGGTGGAAGTTGTAGCACATACCTATAGTATTACAAAACCCTAATGGAGTTTGTCAAAGTGAGCCTTCGTTTTTGAATAATTTGTGTTTAAAGTTTTGCACGGTAGGAGTATAAGTTCGAATATGTTAGCAGTCTTATCAATCAGCGGTTGTAGCTGCGGCGGTAAAGTGTTCGCCTACGACGCTACAGGTCGCCGGTTCCAATCCCCTCTGAGGAAAAAATTTTCTGTGAAAAAAGGTAATACGGGCTTTATTATGCTTCTATGATTCTGTACACATTCAGTATCGTTCGTGTCCGCCGTACGGACGTTATTTATATTTTTGACCTCACTGCCCGAAACGTTGCAGGAGACGGACATATCAATATTGCGACAACATTGCAGTGCAACATTTCAATCTTGCACCGCAACGATCCTGCAACTTTGCAGTAACGAGAGTGTGCTGTATGGGTGATAAGTAGATTGAGAAATTATGTTCGAAGGGCACCAAAAGTGACATTCGGAGAATAAGTGATAAATAGAAATTCGTGTGTACGAATGTTGGAGGGTTAATTAAATCGAAGCTTGATTGTTTGCTAAGGAGAGAGTGAAATCGTTGAAGTTCTGGTTTAGGTGGATTTGTGCGAGCCCAGAGGTGACGTCACAACGATCAATAGGGTGATAAGGAGTACGAAGTTGGCCAGGAAGAATGCCACGTGATATATCCCGCTATCAGTTGTATTAATTTGCTCGACACTTGAGAAAGCACCTGTATCGAAACACAATACACAATAAAGGCGTTAACACTTGTAAGAGCCTGTAAGCCGATACGAATCTGGAGCAATCTATTAGCGCGGCTCTTTCGATCGCACTCAGAACTGGATCAAGTACGCATAAGTACTTTTAATTAGAGCAAATCCTAATATTTCACACCTACAATAAGTGGAGCAGCGTATCCTCTCGAGAGAATTCCTTGAAAGCCGTGTATCACTTAAGAGTGCACATTATTCTGCTGTTAATAAAATTTAGTTCTACAATCGTTAATAAATATTTTACCGATCTATCAATGGCACGTAGAAAAAGAAGAATTAACCAGTTAACAAATTAACGTTCAATTTAAAGACTAGTTTTGATTCGTTAATAAAGGAAGTCAGGAACACCTTATCAAAATTTTGTTCTGTAGTCACAAAAGATATATGTTGGAAATTTCATAGATTTGTAAAAAGAAGCTCCAATTACGAAATAAACTTTTCTGAAAGAGCTGAAGACGTTCGTTTGAAAATTCAAAGATTCATGAAACGAAGGTCTGATTAATTATGTATTTATCGAACCGTGAATTTTCACGCCTAGAAGAAAGTTTTTCTCTGAAAGGATTCAGAAGAATTTTAACAATAAAAGAACGTGGGATCTGAGCGCGAATGGTGCGAGCGATTAGACAAGCTATCGAAAGTCGCCGACAGCTCGACTGCAGATTGCATTCGTCCGCTGTTTCGCGAGTCCAGAACGTCCGACATTGTTTAATTTTACCAGAAATCGCGAATTATGAAGGACGAGAATGCAGCTGATTTACAGCGTCGCGTTGCCGAGATAGGCGAAAAGCTTACGGTAAACAAGAACGAGGCAGTGATTCCCCCTCTCTTTTCGAAAACCACTGATTCACCGATTCGCGACGGTTGCCTAGAGTTGTCCAGCGAACACTTTTCTGTTTAGCTTCCGATAATGATGAGCTTTGCTTAAAAGTCAACAATAACACAGTCACCGAAGATAATTCTTACGTAACCGTAGAATAATATGGCGCGCGCGAAAATATACACTCGATTTGTTCACGCGCAACGTTTCTTGCCCCGTTATTTATAGTCTGGCTCCTGCTACGCGACGCGCTTTCGATTCACATGCGGGACGGTATAAAGATTTAAAAGTGAGGAGAGGGAATAATTGAGAAAAAGTGGAGGATTGAATGCGACGGTTTGAAACCCTATTAGCGAGGTCGACGCGTGATCATCGTTCCAGTACAAAGGAATAAACAACGTTTAACTTCTCGAGTCGCTATGTGAAGGCTGCGTAGTAATTATGCGCAATCAGTGTCTAGTATCGTACAGTAACCCCATTATTGGTGATAAATTCTGCTCGTAGCTTCTAGCACTACGACGTCTCTCTTTTAAAATACTCGAGACATAAACTGAAGAATTTTCTGTATCGTAGTAATAATCTTCATTTCTTTGTCGAGACTGAATTGAGGATCTTGTAGCAAGAGGGACGCAGCTCCATTCTCGACAGGTTTTGAGTAATGACATGTAATATGGGTAGGAAAAAATTCTACCTCGTTTGGTGCGCGTTTGATATAAATCCGATAACAAATATTAATATTAATATTTGTATTATAGAATATTTGTTCGCTAAAAATAGAAATAAAAACTTATCAACACAATAACTACTACTTATCGTGTGAAAATATATATTTTGCAATTACTGTTATCTTTTTAAACATAAGTCAAAGCAATAATTCTATAAACATATTTTTTCTAATTTACTCGAAGTTGGTAAAATTGGAGCTGCACCTCTCTTGCTGCAAGATCCTCAATTTCGAATCTGTTATCAGCGGCAGATTGATGGTCCGTGCCCGTCTAAGTGAAATCTTAATAACTCTAATCATTCAAAAGAGAGATTTAATGTCCTCACCTAGGAAGAAAATAATTATAAAAGAAGTACGAATATTAGTAGACAAAATCACTGTCAAGGAAGCCTATATTGTATGTGTTCCAACAAGAGCGCTAAAGAAATCCATGAGCATGAAGCATACACACCAATTATTACAAAGCTTTCTACTTAAAACAATGAAAAATTAAAATCAACAACTACGAGAGTATACAAGATTTCTCAATCGAAAACGCATCGCCCACTGCTGACGCAAGAATTGCTCATACACAAACGTAATACCCCCTCCAATCACCAAAAACAGACACCTACCAACCCCACTAAGTCAAACCTCCTAACCAAACACCTATTATTATTATTATTATTATTATTATTATTATTATTATTATTTATTACGGGACAAGCCCAATTTCTAAAATAATTAATACAATAGCAGACATACAAGAAAAACAAGACGTATAACAGTAACAAATTAAACACTGCACCTTAGTTAACAATTTTACACAGATTTCTCTTGAAAGTTAGTATGAGTCCACAGAAAAAAATCAATGTGAATATAAAGCACAGCCACATAAAACACCCTCCACGAAATCACCATCCAACAAATCCACCATATCCGTTTCAAAAGCAGCAACAAAAGAACATCAACCCCAAAACAACCCCCCCCCCTCCCTACCCCACAACCCCGCGGCACTTTCACCACAAACGACCCAACCTCCTCCCACACCTAAATCCAACAAACGCAACAACGTCCCCCACAAACTCCCTCACCACCAAGTTCCAATACCGTCTGAATTCCAGCGACTCGAGCCCATGGCGATTTTTTAAACCCCCTCGAGTCCCTTTAAAGTTGGCGCGAGTGCAGGCCTCGAAGGGGGTAAAGAAACGTGCAAGTGAACGCGTGCACGTCGCGCGGCCACTCACCTACTTGCCGCCAAGCGATCCTTCCACGGTGCCTGCTCCAGAGGGCCAGGCGACGCGGGGTGCACCCTCGGCGACGCGGCGCTGGCAGCCGTGCGTCCTGCAACCGGAAGTACCTCCAGGAGGCTAGGGTCGGCGGCACACTGTTCGCGCGGGGCAGCGTGACGGAACTCGCGGTGTCCCGTCGATTGGCGCCGTTATCCGTCGATTTGCGTCGATCTGCGTCGCAACGCGAGCGAGCCGATGTGACGGGAGGCGTCCGCGTGGCCGTGCGTACGTCCGGCGTAAAAATGACGAGGACGGGCGTCGCGCTGCACGACCGCCGGCACAAGGGCGTCGAAGGTCGCAGCTGCGCGCCGAGGAGCGGCATGCAGGTGCGTCCCTCTTTCGCGATACGCGCGGCCGCGCGCGATTTGGAAACTGCCCACGAGCTCGCCGCTGTACCGCGGCCGCGTATCACGCGCCACGGTCCACCGCCGAACGAACGTGCCCCCAAAGAAGGGGAAACGGCGGAGAGAGAGGCTTGTGAACCCGGTCTAAATGCGGCTTAACCCCTTCGCCTGCGAAAGACGCGCACAGGGTGATACGAAGAGAAGCGGAGAAAATATAATACCGTGGCACGTTGGTGTTACGGTCGATTTTGCGAGGAGGGAAATGGTGCGACGATGTGGGTCTGATCGTATCTCGATGATTGTTGGAATCGGGGGAGATTAATTCGTAATTGGAGGTGTAGTGAATAACAGATTATGTGTCTTTGTTGATGTGGAAAGGGAGGTTGCGAAGATATGGCTTAAGGTAGTTCATAACCAACTATGTTAGTTAAATTAGAGTTTGGTCATAAACAATAAATACAAAGTAGTATGATACTGTATAAATAATAATAATAATTTTTAACGTCATGTATGTGTATTTTACAAAGTTCAATGTTAATATAAGTAATTGTAATACGAAAATAGAATATTAAATTGGTTAGTGGAGTGAATTGGAGCAGCAGATCTGACAACGTCGCATTCATTCGGAGCGTCTTTTGTAACCAAAATGTCAGAAAAAATGTTCATATGATTTTGAATCGTCGTTCGCTATTTAAATGTCTGAACATATCGATTGTGCGACGTTGTCACGTTGACTGCTCTACGTAGTTTCTAAAAAAATTGCATGGAAACCTATTTTTTATGGACATATACGAAGAAACCATGTGGTCAGTTTTGCAGAAATTAATAAATTCATTTCGTGACATTTCGATGTACTTTTGTGCCAATTTTGGTACACTTCTTAAATATTTTTTCTCTTTTTTCGACTCTGCCGCCATATGCCACTGGGGTTAAAATGCATCAATTTTAATTAACAATTTCTCGATAACTATGTGGTAAATTGATTTTAAACTTTGTACATGGGTTTCTTGCATTCGAAATTAGTTTTGAACGGAATTTGAAAGAATTCTTGAATTTAGTAGATTATTCAGGAATTACCTTAAGGGGTCATTCTACTTTGATCGGCCGAAAAGCGAAGCTATTTTTAAAGATTTTTTTCTCAATAAATTCAACACATAATGAAATAAATATTTTTAGAATTTTTAAGCTACTCTTATATTATACAAAACAAAATTGAAAAGATTTTTTTTAATTTGTTTCAAGTGTTTTTTTTTTATTGCGTCAATGTGACATCTCCAAAAAAGAGGGGTGTTCGTGGCGCAGGTGATTTCCCAGCTCAGGTTTATCTGAAAAGAAAAAAATTGAAAAGATTCTTAATCTGTATGAGTGTCCCTATCGCTCGCAGCTCAATCAACAATTTTTGTAGAGAAATTACAAAATGGCGGCGGGTTGAAAGAAAAAGTTCCCCAAAAGGGTGTTTTCTGGAATGTTTCCCGAGAGAATTCTCGGTTATTTTTCGACAAAAATGTTAATTGAGCTACGGGCGATAGCGACACTCATACAGAGTAAGAATCTTTTCAATTTTTTTGTTTCAGACAAGCCTGACCGGAAATCACCTGCGCCATGAACATATTTTTTTGTAGGTGTCACATTGACGCTATAAAAAAAAATTTGCAGCATATTAAAAAAAGTCTTTTTAAACTTCTTTTGTATAGTATAATAGTAGATTAATCAATTCCAAAAATATTTATTTCGTTATATATTGTATTTATTGAGAACAAAATCTTTAAAAATAGCTTCATTTTTCGGCCGATCAAAGTAGAATGACCCCTTAAATGAGAACTGACAACTACAATAGAAGAGAAACATGCCGCAACGAGGCAGAGTTGATGGCTTTCTTAAGTAATTATCCTGAATTAGATGACTCTAACTAGACCTGAATTTTCTTTTCTTTTGTCGGATCTCTTATTTATTTTTACTTTTAGTTATTAATGAAGAATTAATTATTAAAAAGTCAACAATTTATTTGTAGTTTGTAAGTGCCAATAATTAATACACGCTGTGATAATAAATGTATTGTGATATTTATGCCTATTTTTGTTTTTCATGGAATATTTTTAAAATAGAAGACTTAAGGGATTATACCTAGTCAGGCAGCCGAAAACTAGCGAACGTTTGTGATTTTTTTCTAAAAAAGCGGAAGCATATATTTTTACAAAACTTTTTGCACATAAAAGAGCAACATTTAAAGAACATTTGGAAATTTTTTCGTAGAAAAATATTTACGTTTATAATAAAATAACAACCGACATCCAAGAAGCCTTTTTAAAAATTTGGTTTTGTGATGAGCACTGCCATTCGGAACCAGATTATTTAAACTCAAAAAACCAAAAAGATTTCGTTAGTATATTAATGTATCTGTAGTATATTAATGTAACTGATTAACGGAGGGAATTTCCGAAATATTAATTTAAAAGAAATTGTTGGCTATTTAAAGTTGAAATCTTAATTTTTTCGCGTGGTTATTGCACGAAAAAATCAGAATTTCAACTAGAAATGCCCCTTCAGAATTTCACTAGTGGCCAAACCTTTAAAAATGGCAAAAAACGACATTTTTTTACAAAAAAACGACACTTGAAATTCGAAATCACTTTTTCCTTACGATTTCGCCCTTTTAACATCTTTAAAAATTACAAATTTCAATAAATTTTAAAATGTCAGAGGTTTGCCCGCAAAAAGTATCTATGTTCTTCAAAATAAAAAAGTTTCAATCGAATCGGTTAATAACTTTTCGAGATATATCTCCCACCAGTTTGAAGAACACTATTCAGAGAAAAACGCGTTTAAACCTCTACTCAAATGTCCATAATTGTCCACTACGTGAAATAAAAAAAATCGATTTTTCGACAATTCTAAACCGGAACCTCCCCTTAAGCCGAATGTTAGGACACCCATACGTCGATCACCACTGAGATTCAGATCTACACCGATGTCACATTTTGCACTTAAAGTTAATTCCAGGATGCATCGTTTCATTAAATAAAGGACGAAGCAGAAGATTATAACTTGCAGATGAAGCACACTCTTAAACTAGTTGAGTACAATTCAAAATCACTTTTCTCCAAAATCCTATTCCACATTTAAGCCCCTCAAGCATCACTTTCAAACATCCTTCTACAATGCGATAATTAGGATATACTTCCGAATGGCCCCAGTGGCCCATCGACACGAGGTTTGAGGGGAGGGGGTGTGGACCCTAAATCTAAAATTGTAGCTTCGGGTATATATTAGTTTCCGAAATATTAATAAAAAATTATTGTTAATTTTTTTCACAAACTATTTTTTTGAACTGCGTACACTTAGCCCTAACGGGGGTCCATCCTGCCCCCCCCCCCCCCCCCCCAATTTATTCTACGGACAGTTGGGCGCGTTCCCCTTACCTCCACGTGCCCCTCAGGCGCCTAAAAGGCACGCGTAGCTGAAATTCAAATCCAATTTTCTCGAAAACGAAGCGCGATATTAAAAAAATTGTATTCTATATTATCGTCTTATTTTGGCCCATAAAATCCCCCCCTCCCCCTAGAGTATTGACTATCAATAGAGTAATAGGTATCCACCCTGTATAATAGAATGGATCGCATACTGAAGTTTCTGGTTCAAATCCCAAAACTCACATCGGTTCGCTATCACGATTTACGCCCCCCTTCCGTGCTAATCTAGCCCCAACCAATACTAATATCCAGAGCAAGTTGAAAAGTGGAATGTGTTATGTCGGAATAAGTCAACAGATACTAAAAGTTTTTTATTAATATCTCGGAAACTAATAAATTCCCGAAGCAACAATTTTATATTTAGGGTCACACACTCTCCCCACCCTCCCCCTCAAACCTCATCTCGATCGTCCACTGGGGCCATTCGGAAGTATAGCCGATAATTATACAATAATTCCCTTCAAAACGATCTTTGAAATAAAATATTGCACTGAAAAAAGAATCGTGTGTGCGGCGTTAGAAACTGACAGCAAAATCACATTGTTACTTCAATAATTCGTGAATGCAATCCACGGAGCATGAAACTCAGAAATACTGAGATGGTACAACAAAGGAGGCAGCACCAGCCGGGCCACCAATTAAACGCTGGCTCGGATCGTTCAAAGCAACTCCGCACGCTCGTAAAAGCTGGAGTGTGCGTGTGCACCGCGATGATGATGATGCGGCAGCAAAAAATTCAATAAGTAGCAGGGACTAATGAAGCAGTCAGAAGCCAGACGCCGGACAAGGATATAAAACTTTCGGCGACTTATCTCTAAACGGGATTTGCAATATATCAGTGCGCAAATTTCTTCGTAGTAATTCGATGCGTTGCAGTGCGAACGTATAATTACGCAACCGTCGATCGCGGAAACACACAGAGGAGCCTCTGTTGCAGGGGAAATTTTTCTATTCTATTTAGTGGAAATATTTCTTCAAATCAGCCGTGACAACAGTTCCCGTGAAAGCTACATGTGAGGAACATACGCCACTTTGAACATCGAGTGAGAAGTGAGATAGAATATTGTGAAAAATTTAACAATCAAATTTAAAAATAAGTTATAACCTTCTCAGCCCCTCGGGGTCTATTTGATCAAACGTGACCTTTGCTCACTTGTAAATAAGAAACTAAGGATCAAGCTCTTCTATAATTCTCTACCCTCACCTCCTTCATACCCAAAACATTATCCTAAAACTACAAAGCACTGTAACACCTCGCTTCTACAAACTAAATAAAAATCATCCGATCCCAGAAGGAAGCAAAGAAAACGGAATGTTTAAAACGACGCCAGCACAAAATCACCAAACAGAACTTTTCGTCAGCTAGTAAATATCTCTCGCGTGCCAGAATTAGCACACGCGCCACCGACTAGTCATCTCTATTCTAGCCTCGTTCCAAAACACTCCGCGGGAGACAGTCCGCCAGACCATTCCCTTAAAATCTAACCTAAAACCACCTCTAAACCTTTCCTCCGTCGTCGCCGCCGTCCACTAACCCTGCACGGTAAAAAACACTACACAACACGAAACGTGGAAACGAGGAGAGGAGGCATTCAAATTCTCTCGTGGCTCGCATGTAAATGCACGCGGGCCTGCGCAAGGAGCGCGGGCAGGGAGATCCGCCGCGAGAGGCGCGGCGCGGCGTCGCGACGCTCGCATGTGCCGCAGATTATGCCGCATTGGCACAACGTTACGGCACCGGTCGGTCGGCGAGCGCGTCGCGACGAGCCTCGTGAAAACGTACGGGATGAGTCGATCGCGAGGAGGTTAACGAAAACGTGGCGACACGATGCGCCGCCGTGGACGACGACGAAGACGATCATCCACCATCGTCCCGTGAACGAGAGAAGCTTCGACTGGGGCGGGGAGGGTGGGGAGGGAGGAAGGGGGGAGAAGGTCTGCGACGCATATCGCGAGGGGATTAAAAGACGAGAGACTAACGTACGAGCGTGTGTCGGATGGACTAACCTGAAGGATCAGAAGCCCGCAGGATCATGAACGTCCGACGGCTGCCCGGTTTCATGTACCACTATAAGGTGGTCACGCTCTTCTTAGCCTCGACCGTCCTGCTCGTTGTCTACTTGCTCCTCCACTGGGGTATCATGTGCACGAACCTCGAGGCCTGGCGGCACGTATCCAACGTGGTAAGTAGTCCTTTCGGGCAGCTTAATGGCCCGCGCGCTCAGGAACGATCGAACGGTACACGCAACTGCCTCCGGACGCACGGCGATGCGTATACACGGCGCGGCAGGATCACGCGGGGATGAGAGAGCGCGCAAGGGGTGAAACTAGGGTAGAGAAAGAAGGGAACGACGGGACGCACGCGCCCTCGCGACGCGCAGGGAACCGACTGAGCCGCGGCACACACCGTGTGCCAATCTCGCGATCCCAGCTGAACGAGAGTCGGAAGGTAACTGTGCTCTGTTTACAGTGGCCGCGGTTGTTGCCGCGGCTGGGCAAGTTAAAGGACAACCGAATTTTCGCAGTTTACGGACCCCGGCGACTGGAGGGGATACTGGCCCGAGCTACGGCGATCCGATGCCGGGTTTTGTGTTTATTGTGCGAGTCGTAACGTGATCGTTGTTCAGGCGGAGACGAAAGTCTGTCGCGTGTGCCGAATTTTGCAGCTGTAAAGAACAGTCGTGGATGTTGATTATGTTAGGGGAAGTTTCTGGCGGGGGTACATAATGTGAAATTTACTTTTAGTTTCATGGGGTTACATGGAAACGTGATTGAAGTTGTGTGATTGCGAGGAAAGGAATAATTATGTTTACTTGTGTTGAATCAATATTGAATGGCTTGATTAAAAAAATGGTTTAGGTAACTTGGTGGTGACTTCGATTGGCCTTGTCTTTTGCTTTCTTTTTAAACGATTTTATTTATTCAGCTTTTATCCTCTCTTTGTTAAACGATTTTATTTGTTTGTTTGTTACACGATTTTATTCTGTATGTATGATTGCTTCTTTGGTTGGTTCAAATTTAGAAACTCAATTTTAACACATTTCCAACTATCCAATAGACTTGAAACTTTGCAGGCGTAGGTAGTTTGGATGACAATAGAAAATTACGAAAAAAAACCCGAGGGGTTTAAAAAATTACACTATCATCGATAAATATAACCCAAAACTACATTTCAAAGCGACTTGAAATCAGCCTATAACCACAAAATCAAATCAATTCAATCCACTTGAAATCAGCATATAACCACAAATCAAAGCTTAGATAAATAATAAAAAAAAATATAAAAAAATTTAAGTTAAACAATTTTATTTAAAATGCACTAAAAACAAAAAAATAATTATTTTTTTGTACTACAATTTCGATGATGTTTTTTCACTTTAAATAAAATCGTGAAGCAGGATATTTCATAACAGAATATGAATCAATTTAATACAGAATCAAGCGTCAAAATGAATTTGTTGTGAGAAATCCTACTCAAAGATTTTATTTAAAGTGAAAAAACACCATCAAACTATTAGTACAAGAAAAGAATTATTTTCTTAGTTTTTAGTGCATTTTAAATAAAATCGTTTAACTTAAATCTTTTTTATATATTATTACCATCAGCAAGAGATGACCATATTTTCAACCCCCAATTTTCTTATACCTGTTTGTATCAGAGATTTCTATTTTTAAATACAGTAGCCAAGTCCACACCCTCAGATCTTGATTAATAGGCTGCATTAGTGATCTTTCTTCTTATATCAACTCCCGCAAAATTTGCATGCAAGACAACTCAATGTAATTTTAAAGTACATCCAAGAATTCTTTCGTATATTTGTAAAATTACAATCTAAGAGTTACGCGCGGTTAATAAATTTCGTGCGTTCGTTACTTTCTCCTGAAAGTTTCATTCTCTAACGCAGCTTAAGAGATTTTCATTCTTATGCTGATTATAAGTAGATTAACTTCCCTCTCCCGCACCGTACAAAACATCCATTGGCTGTGGTTATAAATTCGATTTATCCAGAACAGCTGCGTCGAGGTACCGGGACTGCATCGACTGCCAGCTTAGTGTCACTACTCATTACATTCAAACTGCACTATCGTGCTGGAATATTAAGAACGGCACCGTTTACGTAACGCATCATCCGGCACGCACGCGAGGTCGCGAAAACAATGCTCCTGGCTACTCTTCGTACGAAATTATCGCTCGTTAATATTTCTCCGCGTTGCAACAATCGAAGGATACGAATTAAAGCGCAAGAGCTAACAAGAGCCATTGAATATTATATACAGCGTGCCCGTAACATGTGGCCACTTTACGAATGGGTTCAGCACAAAAAAGAGTACATCAACGTGTGTTCTAGTTGACCTTGTTTACGAGTTACATCGAGTTTTGCGTTCTGCCAACCTGTAATTGATTACCTTCACAACGGATGCTCAAAATGACCACGTTGTACCAATCTCAGTGCATGCCTGTAAATGTCTTGTCATCGATTTTTCCGACGCTAATTGAATTTAGTAAAACCTTGTTCAATTCTCTCCAGAAGCATTTCAACTTTGCCTATCCCTATCGACAGAATTATTCGAGCACAAAGCTTGCTGTAACTCGTTCCACGGTTATTGAAGTGTCATAATCTTGATCTTCTCCGCTATAAGTACCTAACCAAGATATAGAACACACGAGCATAAACTACACAATATTCCAATTACAAATCTTTGAAAATTAGAGGAATGAATCTTTATGCCTGTAAAATTTTAGAAAAATTGTTTCCGTACTTTTAAAATTATTTAACTTTCAATTTAACAAGTATTCTTCTGGGGAAACGCAATACTGAGAAATATAACTATAAAATTAAAAAGTGAAATGATAGGCCGAAGTTTTTAAAATCTAGTGTACAGAAAAATCAAACACTGGACAAAATTGTCACAAAAATTCCGGATAATTGATTCGATGGTTTATTTTAAATGAAAGAAAATGACACGAAAACTTGGTTTTTCATTTCTGGCAGTTGCATTTCAGGTACAGCACAACGAAGATCAGATATTCAATAAAATGACAATATAAAATAAAAAGTAAGAGCGAGTTTAACTAAATTTACGATAAAAATACACCATTGCCATTTTTGACTGACTGGTTCTCATCACAGCCTTATTAATATCTTGGAAATTGAATTCACTTTTGGCTAAGATTGTCACTGAAATTCGTCCCAAGTCAAAGGACCCCCATGGAAATCTTTCGAACTCATCCACGACTGTGTCTTTGATCTCTCTCAAGAGAAATAGGTCCATTTTTACTCATATTCTAGTTTACGTAGAATTGAAATCTCCACAAAGATATCGAATTTCGTGACATTTGATTGTCGATAATAAACGCGGACTGGGTAAGCAGATGGCTTTTGAAAAATACATTCGATAAGTTACTCGGATGTTACGGTGCATAAAGGCGCGTGACACGCATGTTACAGGGGACCGCCTCTACACGAGAAATCCTCTCATCATGGCGGTCACGTCGACTAAAAATATCGTGTGCACGAATCCAGACGTGTACGCACGCACGGCAACCATCCGCGTGTGCGAATACACGCGTGCTGTATGTAACGCAACCACCACCCACGCGACAAGAGAATAACTCACTTTTATTGCTCTCGTTCCGGCGATGCTCCAGCATCCACAGATCGAACGTAAATGTTCCACGGCGCGGCTCAACGGTCCACCCACGAAATTCCTTTTCTCCCAATTAATATATACGTCCTCTACTTTTCCTTTGTCCCACCAGCTCCTAGAAGCAGATGCAACGCGAGAATCCGAGTGGCACCTCTAAAGGGCGAACCTTAATTCCATGCGAACACTGTGGAGGGTAAATCGATACCATGAAAGAAGGAAGAGAAATGTCTGGGGTAAATCCGGGAGACGCGGTCGGGCCGGAGAGTTGGTAGAATCGCTATATTTCAGACTCTATGCGTAAAAACGCGTTAAAGTGCAGCCCAATTACTTCTCTAGAAGCCAAACAATTGAATGAATAGCGTCACTTCGGTTCCTTCTGTGTTTTCCTAGATTTACAGGCTATAAAAGGTAAACTGAGGTTACATTTAACCTCTTTTGTCAAACAACGGTGTACAGAATCGTATTTAAAATATGGTTCTAAGTTTATTTTCATCTAATGTTTGGGAATATTAACATAGTAGAGATATTGCGGGACAATGCAGCTAAAGTATTTAGCGATATTAACTCTTCCTCTCAAAACTAACGAGAAGACCATCTCTCGCTGCAGAAAGGAGAGATGGTAGAGTTATGATTTTTTTATTATTTTTATTTATATTTTTATTTTTTTCATTATTTTATTATTATTATTGTTTATTTATTTTATTCATTCACTTTTGTATTCATTTGCCTTGCTAATCGCCGGTAGGTAGTTCTCTTTATCTTTGATGCGTTCTTTACTTGTTTAGCGTAAACAAATTAAATATCAATGAATCTGTAGTTGTATTCACTCATAAATAATTTTGCTTTCTTCTTTGTTATTTTTCCATGAATAATTATGTGACTGGTCTCTGCCAACGACGAAAACCATTTCTCCCGGCACCTCGGGAGAGGTGGTCAGATGTCGTGACTTTAGTTTTCAAGCCGATTTACAGTAAATATTGTCTTAAAGCAAATATCGACCAGTTTTTCTGAATCAGCATAAAATTCTGAACACATTATGTTTGTTCTGATAAAATAAGTAATATCTGTATTAGTTTTAATAACCATTTTATATTAGGTTAACCGCGCCTCCCGGATTTACCCTATGCTTTTGAATTTGATGTTCACATCTTTCGTTTCTGCATACATGCATTAGACGCCATAAAACGGCTATATGTATAATTTATTTAGTTAATAGTAGAAGAGAAATTGTAATACTTGTGAAGATTATATTATAAATAGTGAATACTTGCTGCTTGTCGATTAATTCAGTCAAGATTCTACTTAACATTGAGAATTCTGAAGTATTTTCAATAGAATAAATAGTTTTCGCCTACATGATGTTAGAACAAATTAAAATTCGTCGCCAATGAGATAGAGTACATTGATTCGAAGAAATACTGTCTGCGATTAAACGAGGAATGCATCAATAAAATTGTGAATGGATCCCCGAGTGCACTTTACATTCTGCTTTCAAGCAAACGGGTGTAATTGAATCTTTAATGAACGCATGAAGATAACATTCACTTGTACACGTGTAATTGATCATAACACGATGGAGCACGCATTTGATGACGCTACGATCAATCATAACATTGTTCTTGAGCGAGCTCCGTGATAAATTACGGATCCCTGTAGCAAGCTTCCTTTATGCCCAGCCTGATTTCAAATGCCTTGAAAGTTCGGCCATGAATGGACAATTTATTTATTTCCACGCGCGTGTACTTGGTGTACAAATGTAGACTGACTAAAGTCTCCCGATATACCTTCATTTTCTTTATGGAGAAGCCCCCTGCACAGTATGCTGCCACAATAACCCTACTTCACTCTAGAACGGGTTCCACAACGAAATGCATAACGAGACGAGTAAAGCCACGTTCCCACGTGCGCGAGTTACACCGTGAAATACGCTTTAAATATTTGGAAAGTGGCGGGTTTGTGTATAGGCTAAGTAGACTGT
This sequence comes from Andrena hattorfiana, assembly GCA_944738655.2. Lineage (NCBI taxonomy): Eukaryota > Metazoa > Arthropoda > Insecta > Hymenoptera > Andrenidae > Andrena > Andrena hattorfiana. Next base: position 64,488,163 of record OX122891.2, on the reverse strand, counting down.
AGCTAGGGGGGCAAATTTTGAGGGGCGAAAAATTTTAGGGAGCAACAAATTTTGGGGAACGGAAAATTTTGGAGGCGACAAATTTTGGGGATCGAGAAATATTGGGATGGGGGCGGCAAATTTTGGGGAGCAACAAATTTTAGGGAACAGAAAATTTTGAAGGCGACAAATATTGGGGATCGATAAATATTGGGGGCGGCAAATTTTGGGGAGCAGCAAATTTTGGTAGTGACGAGTTTTGGGGAGCGACAAATTTTGGGGAATAGAAAATTTTGGAGGCGACAAATTTTGGGGATCGATCAATTTTGGGGAGCGACAAATTTTGGATAGCGACAAATTTTGGAGAGCGGCAAATTTGGGGGGCATCAATTTGAGGAGCGACAAATTTTGGGAAGCGGCAAATTTTAAGCGAAAGGAATTGAAAAAGGTTCAAACATATTTAGAGGCTTCACAACTTTAATATAATTCACTTTTTCATGTAGCGACTTAGCAACAACATCAAGGATGGGTCAATATGTATAAGGGTTAAAGACAGAGATGGGCAAAATTTTTATTTAAATAAAAATTTTGAATTATGCAACGTCGAATAAGGTTAAAGTTGAAGTTGAAATTTTTATTTGTCGCTGAAGTTGAAACACTCGGCGAATAAAAAAATTTTCTTAATAAAAATATTAAGTTTATTCGTCAAACAACCTAAAGTTAAAGTAACTTTGATTTGATCCGTTATTTACATTTCTTACGTTTCCTTGGGGGGGGGGGGGGGGGGGCAGGTAGCGTCTTACGTAATATTTTTTAACCTAATTTTCAATAAATTCAAATTCTATCATTAATGTTCCAGAAAAGTAGTTTTAGATTAAATTTCCCGAAACCGAGTTAAATGAATTATATAAACCTTTAAAAGAGTTTTAATAACTGAAAAAATTAAATGTAAAAAATATTACGTAAAGAGGGGGTTGCAATATCAAATCTTACGAATTCTTATACTGAGAGAGAGGGTAAGAATTCGCTAAAATTACCCTTACGTAATTTAAGGGTGGCCCCTAACGCTCTCCGAAGAAGCGTCTGAAAAGTGCGCGTCGCGCCATGCCGCTGCACACGTGGGAGCGTGGCTTAACGCGCACCGTAGGTGTCGATTATAGACGCACGGGAATCTGTTTTCTCGTGGCCGCAATGAACGTAAGGAAACAAACTTATGCGATGCTTAAAGGTAACACTGCTCGTAACACTTTTCGCGGAGAACCTATATTTAAACTGTGACTTTTATGTACGTTATCCAAACCGACATGATCGATTCGAGTACCTTTCGCGTCGAATATGCAAATATCTTGAACAAGAGTTGCCCCATTTGTGTTGACGAAGCTACGCTATATCCTCTGCAACTTCAACATTTCGTTTCGGCCAAAATCTCAAAGGCAACTGATTTTGCTTCTTTAGCAATACGTGCGTCATTGTAACCTTCCTTAAGAAAGGATACCCGCGGGATTGTAAATCAGAGGAGAGTAAAAAAATTACATGACATGTCGTGGATATAGAAAAGAATCTCGATACTGAGTGTTCAGGAATCTGGAGATGAGTAAATGAATCGTACTGCTTCGATTGGCTCCTGGCTGCATTCTCGTGATCTGATTGCTATGTATAATATGTTCCTCCAGTACCTGATCGTAATTTTCATTTCAGTGCAGCACGCACAGAAAGGGGGCTGCAATAGGAATTCTATGCGAGCCGCTATGCGCCGAAAGGGGCATTCATTCTCTCGCGTGCGAGACCCTACACGCGGGCAAAGAGGCGGTCTTCTCTGCACACTGGGAAGCGACTCGACTTGTGTTCAAGTCCTCAAGGTTCGTTTCTTTTCCAATAACACGCTCCTCAAAGTCATTAGATCACCTCTTGGGTCACTCCCAACTCTGGCGAATAAGGCTTCCTCCAGACTAAAGAGAGAGTTAGCTCGTAAAAGATCGAAAAGCAAGCAACAGAATGCGAGTATGACCTGAATACTAGTGAAAGACTAGTCCCCATAAATTTATAACTTTACACGCAATATTGGAGTAACTCGAATAGAGTTTCAAATAAATAAATCCTTAAGGGCTGAGAATCATAGTGTTGTAAGTTCAAATTTTGATAATTTGGGTTAATAACAGTTTTTAAGTCTTAAAGGCTCCATCTATTTACTTTCAAAGTGAATTAAGTTATAACTTCATTCTTGACTGAGAAATAAGAACACTTCTCTTTAGCACTTAACTAACAAAAACAGAGCGTTTCGAAACATACCCTACTGGTGTAAGTGCGATTGTTTTTGGATATGTTTTAGGGGACTGAAAAATAAGAAATAGGTGTCTTTGGGCCCGTTTGCATGTTTAGGACATAATACCACCCATCAAAACTCATAAGAAGAGGTATAAAAGTGACTGACGACAAGAACATCATCCATACAGCAAATTATGATGAAAAATTAGATTTATATAAAGTTTTATTCAACTCATCAATGTTGTAATATTCTTTAAACCAGTGATTCTCAATCTGTGGAATGCGAATTATTTTCTAGGGGGTCGCTACGGTTTTTGGGGTATTTTTTCTTTTAATATTATTAAGTTAAAATTATATTCTGAAATACCTATTTTTTAACCGACTTCAAAAAGGCGGAAGTTATAGATTCGACCCGTATGTATTTTTTTTATGTTTGTCCCCGCATAACTCCTCAGCATATGCACCGATTTTGATAATCTTTTTTTTATTCACTACACTGCATCAATATTGGCCCAATATTTTGCCAGTTCTAGTTAATAATAAAGACTATTGTCACCTCATTATTATACATGTTGTATCAATATACATAAAACTAAAAAGCCAAAAATAAAAATTTAAAAAAATTAAAACCGGCTTCAAAAAAATAAAAATGCACTAAAAAGTAAAAAATAATTTTTTCCCTTATTTAATCTACGACTCTCATATTTTTTAAGTCGGCGCCTCATCATTTGTACTGTGTAATTCTGGCGCCGACTTAAAAAAGATGCGAGTCGTAGATTAAATAAGGGAAAAAATTATTTTTTACTTTTTAGTGCATTTTTATTTTTTTTTTTATGTCGGTTTTAATTTTTTTTAAAATTTTTTTATAATTTGTTTTCCTTACCTTATTAAATTTACCTTACCTTATATGGGGTTAGTTTACACTGTTTTATACTAACAATAGGAAGTTTTGCACCTCTTCGTATGAACTTTGAGGGTTGATTTCACCGCTCAAACACGCAAACCGGCCAAAATAAAAAACCAAAGCAATCGAAGGTGGGCATCTAAAAACCTCTCCTCGTCGTCGCTCTTATCAGCACAATGCACGAACAAAATAAATTAATATAACGAACGTGGTGACGTACACCACGTCTCGGTCCTTTATATAGCACCTGCAAAATCAATTGCACCCAGTAGGTACATACGTAATTTCGTTTATGTACATCTCCGAGCAGGGGCGGCCACAGGGGGGTGGAACGGGTGCAGAAAAGGCAAAAAGGAAGAAAAGAGAAAATAAACAAATGAGAACGAATTTTTTTATTTATTTAAAATTAAGAAAAAAATTAGAACATAATTTCTAATATAATAATATAATAATCTAGTATTATTAATGACATGGCAATACAAAAAAGTCTTATATTTATATATATATTAATGTTTATTTGTTTATTTATTTTATTTTTGTATTATATTTCCTTTATTATTGTTATTATCTTTTTTCGTGATTTCTGCGAAAAGATGTTACGCTTTTTTACCGTTGAGAAATTATTTGGGCCCCAAAATATTTCTTGTACCCGAGCCCCTTTAAACAGAAGGCCGGTCCTGCTTCAGAATAAGCTTTCATATTAGAATCCGATCTCGTTATAATCTAAAATCATAGCTTTCCCAAAGAAGTAATGCTAATAGCAAGTAATACATGTAGTTCGACAGCGGGGATGTGTGAATATGGAGGCCAGCTCCGCCAGGCGGGGGTTAAACGGCAAACAGAAAGCACCCATGGTTCACCGGTTGCGATTTCAGAGCGAAGAGCCCTTCGGAGGAGTTCGAGTCGTTGTTCTGGACGGACGTGTCCGGCGCGAAGCACTACCCGTCCGAGGCAGACTTCGCCACCATGATCAGGGATCTGGTCGTTAGCAAAGTGAACGTGACGCTGTCGCAGCATCAATTAGAGAGGCTGGCGCGACTTCGTACGCATCGCGTCGAGACCGAGACGAGGAGGCGGCAGCTGGAGATGGAGAATCTGTGGCCCCTTCTGCAGGAGAACGAGTACCTGATGAGCATCCTCTACGAGGACAGGGACATTTTTCCGCAGCTGATTGGCACGTGCGGTACGTTCTACGCGGTGGAGTACGTCAGGCCGATCGAGACGCCCACCACGGTGCTGGCGTTGTCCGACTCGAAGCCGGAATGGGCGAAGCGGCTGAAGCTCGCCGTCATGATACTGGACCTGCTCGAGGAGCTGGACACGAGCTCGCACGAGCCGATCCATCTGTGCGACGTGAAGATAAACCATTTCGGTCTGCCCCTGGGCGGGCACAAGCTCAAGTTCCTCGACCTGGACGCTGTCTTCCCTAAAACGATTATCAGCCGTATCACGGCGGACAGGAAGAGCTGCGAGAAGCACGAGGACTGTGACTTCTTCGACTGCAGGTCCGTCTGCTCTAAGGACAAGCGCTGCGAGTCCCCGGTCACGAACAATAATTTGCAGGTAACTTCTGCTGGTGCGCCGAGCTGCCTCCGGGGTTAAGGGTGTATCGGACCTATCTTCAAAATGATACCAAGTCGATGAACATTTGTGAGACTGTTCTTTTTAATCTTCCTGGTGTGCTCCAAAAATTTTAAACCAATTCACTAAACGGTTGCTGGGTTATAACAATTTTAATTTTCACTACTTTTACATGTAGGGGAAATAGGGGCAAAATCGGGACGTTAAGGATAAAAGCTCATAACTTTGACATTATTAATGTAAAAAAGAAATTGAAATTAGGATTCATTAGAATAAACTCTTTATTAAATAATAGTATATATCTATCTTTTTTAATACAATAACAAATACAAAAAATATACCATTTAAAATATGGTTTGTTTTTACGGTTTTACCCAGGCCATGGGGGTACCATACTAAAAACTGGCCCTAGCACTTATAACAACGGAATTCGTCCAATTCTTCAGTCCAACCAGTGCAGCCTTCGTCAGCCCACTTACAACACTGCACCCAACCTTCATTCAATTTGGATGAACCATAGGATTCTTGGACATAAATACAAATGTCTTCACTGTTATCATCATCCTTCCGGATTTTGTTTAATTTTGTGGTTTCCTTTCTCTTTAGTTGTAGTCCTTTATTAAGATTTAGTTTAATGATGACAAGTTCCTCTTTCTCGGGTACCCGGTTTTACCCCGTACGGTTTTGCCCCAGCATACAATTTTGTAAATATTACGAATTATCAACAATACCAGGGCGAAGTACAAACAAACTGTCTTAGTTATTTATACTTTAATATGCAACAATTAACATAATTCACACAAAAAAGTACTTACTTGAACACTGTCAAAAGTGTTGAAGTTTCTTAACTATCGAAAATTAGATCAGAGCCTTCAAAAACACACAAGTCGGTATAACTTTAGTAAGCACGCTTATAACACGATCATCTTTTGTTGATGAAGTAATGCATATCCTGACAATATGTCGCTGCAACGACGCGGGAAAATTTAAGGCTGTTTTAAAAATAATAGCACGTCCCGATTTTACCCAGGTACCCGGTTTTGTCCTAATTTCCCCTACTCTTATGGAAAGGGACGATCTTGACAGATAAAAGAGCTGAATAAATGTTGAAGAAATGGTACCAATGTTTTCATTTTTTTTATACGTGTAGTATATGGATAAATGAAAATATCTGTCGAGTTTCAATTGTTTTCACTAAACCGTTTTAAAGAAATAAATTATAACTTGAGGAAGTTGTGAATTCAGGGCATTTTCACTGCCAAACGTTTAGCAAATAATGCTTGAAAAAGCATTTGTAAAGTGAAAAATACCTTTCGAGGAGTAAAAATAAGACTCCAACTGTCGTTCGAGTTCCTTACATCTAGATTTACTATCCGTAAGACGGAGATATTCAAGTATTTCAAATTTCATATACTTTTGCCTAATATTGTACGTCCGATACATCCTTAATATGATAATCGTATGGGGATTGGTCGGTCGATGGGGCCACTCAAAATGTAATTTCGTGATTAGAGATTTGACTGACAAGGGAACATCCCGAACCCGGAAGTTCAAAAAATTCTGAAATTTTATGAATGTGTAGAGGGTTTCTTCCTGATTACAACGCAATTTTTATTTGCTGCCCAAATTCACTCGGAGGGGATGAAATTAACCCTTGAAACTATTTTCCGATTTTATGTTATAACTCGCGAACTGTAAAAGGTAAGAAAAAAGTTTCAAGACAAAAGTTACTTCTTTTAATTAGATTTATCATTTGGTAAAAAAATTATTTTACAGTTCACGAGTTATAACACGAAATTGGAATATAACCGGATTTTCAGGGGTCAATTCCACCCCCTTGCAGGGAATTTGGGCACTAAACAAAAATTACGTTGTAATAACGAGGAAATCCCCTATATTCCCCATATTCACAAAGCTTCAGAATTTTTTGAATTTCCGGGTTCGGTATGTTCCCTTGTGAGCTGGATGTCGAAGAAGGGAGTCGTGCGTGATAAAGCTTGTGAAGTGATATTGAAGGACGCGAGATTGAAGAATTATAACTATTGGGGTTCCTTCTTCTATATTTTTTACTAGCTGACTCGTTACCCCCGTTTCACCCGGGAATTATTATTATTTATTATTTTAAATAGTATATTTATAAATAGCCTATAATCTAATCTAGGACGTATGTAATGTATATTCAAAATTTCATTAAAATCCGTTCAACCGTTTAGACGTGAAAGAAGAACAAACAAACAAACAACGTTTCACTTTTATATATTAGTAGGGATAGTGATGTAATTTGATGATGGGAAGTGGTTTCATGGTTGCAAATTATGGACGATCCAGGTGTACCGAAATTTTCAGTTACCAGTAATTAGGCATTGCGTAGGTACTCTTTTCATCCCGTTGTGGGTAGCATGGGGCTCGAAATATTTCTTTTCAATTTAAATAGTAAGAAACATTGAGAGCAGCAGCTTGAGAATGATTAATGGGATTTCAGATCGTATGCGAGAAGATATTCCTCGGTTGGACCCTCTCGGGGACTATCATAATTCCTGGACTGCTCATGTCCGAGCACACCACCAGTACACTGGCGGTTATGTTGCGACAATGCGCGAATCCGGACGGCGACATCCAGCATTTGCCACGTGCTGCGGTACCAGACAGTCTCAAGACACGATTGTACAATATACTACACGAAATGGAACAAGAGGTTTCTGCTTCCGTGTAGACACTTGTTTCTTTTTTTTTTTTTTTGTTGGAGTACAAAGGAGTCACGATCTGCAGAGTGTCCCATTTTCGTCCGCTCATAAATATATTGAAACAATACCATTAAACTGAAAAAGGAAGTACATGGTCATTGTAAAAGATTGAGATACTTATTAGTTCCACGATGAGAAATCCACAGATGGATGTAAGAATGTGAACTATTTTTATTCACTTACGTCTTTTCCAGGGAATTTATATTGTTATATTGTTTTGTCCTTCTGATAAATAATTTATAGTAAATTTTTTTTATAAACAAGCTTCTATTTAAATGTACCAAAAAGGAAAAAATAATTTTGATACCGGCCTAAATATAATTTAAATGCCTTAGAAGGATTCCCCCATATGATTAAAAATAAAAGCGTGGGGTGTAAATATTGAAATGTCCTTTTTATATAAATATTTATAATGCTCTACGTATTTTGATACATTGGTTTTCGCATTCGGCTAGAGCTTCCTTGTTGCACGAATTTTTTCCACTTGGTTGCGAATAGTCTAATTCTATAATTCAAATGCCGTTCAGAAATTAGTTCTTGCAAAACTTTTAATATTCAATATTTACGCCCCACGCTTTTATTTTTAGGCATATGAGGGAATTCTTCTAAGGCAGTCATTTAGCCCGATGTCAAAATTATTTTTTCCTTTTTAGTACATTTTAATAAAAGCTCGTTTAAAACAAAAATCACTGTAAATTATTTTATGCTTTTTCTCGATTTATTTTTGAAATCTCGTCGAGTAAAGTCGTCGTTCATTATGGATCGTGTGATCTTAAGCGACTGAGTATTACCGTTCGTGGAATAAAATAGGACACCCGGTGTATAAACGAATCGACCTTTCGCAGTCGAATGTTACAGCATTATTAGCATCCCAGCCTTGCGAACTCGTTCAAGTACATTTCTGGGATGATAGGGTACAGAAAGCCTTACGCATAATTTGAACGAATAAAATACAGACTTCGAATTCAATGCGATACAAATGATTGAGAAATTTCTAACTTTCTATAGATTGAAAGGAGTAAGAGAGACGAATATACTACGATTTATACCATGAAGATGTAGGGAACTAAGCGACCACTAGAGGCTAGTGATAGTGATAAGGATAGAAACGACGAAAAGAAATGTTATCAACAACGAGCACAAATACAAACTACTTTCACTTAATTGCAGCCTTCCTCACGTACTTTAAGTTCGCTCGATACGCTTACATAGAAGCCAAAAGTATGATAATTATTATTTCTAGTACTAGCGCGCGTAGTACTAAGAAATTAGATAAGTAAAATTCGGTTAACGGGTGGTTCCGGTCTAGAGCCCATAAAACTAGGTGATCTTTAGGAATTAATTACAGGAAAACTACTATAAATAATTTAATGGGACTTTTTGCATTGTATTAAGGATGTCTTAAATTATAGAAATATATTTTTTGTTTTATAATTAATCATTGCAGACGGCACTGGGGAGTCGTTAAAGTCGAGACGTCAAAAAATTCATCCAAATCGGTGGGACCTGTATCTCCAAAAGTTATTATCCGATTTGACTGAAACATTTTTACTTTTGAAGAATATATGTACTTCTGGCTAGGAGGGAACCAGAAAAAAAATACAAAAATTACATTTTTTAGAAAATAACGACACTTGAAGTTTGAAATCACTTTTTCCCTATATTTTTCGTCCTTTCAACGCTTCTAAAAATGATAAATTTTCAATTTTTTTGTAATTTTTTCTGGTTTCCCCCTAGCCAGAAGTATATTCTTCAAAAACATGTTTAAAGTTTTACGTGAGTGCCAAGTGGCCGGTTGTTACCCATGCATTTGTCGCTACTCAAATGCCTATAACTTCGGGAATTTTACGAATTTCAACAAATCCTTTTAAACACGTATTCCTAAAAGGTTGAACATTCAAAAAATGAAATAAAACAAAATCGATTTTTAGACCAGAACCTCTTCTTAATACTGTATCGTTAAAAGGGAAATGGTCATTAAATTCTCCCCTCTTCTTTCAACCGTTTAGAATTTTAAAGCTCGTCGTATAGTAAAATAGACAAAGCGCGCTATAATTTGAATGGGTAAGCAGTATGAATTTATTATTAGCATTTAAGATTTTCTAGCGATTTGAGAAATTTCGTACGTTTAGCGAGATGTTTTGAACGGCAATAAATAATTTCCATTTCTATATAGGATATTATTCGTCTGACTGTTTTAACGAATAATTAATAAAACATATTTTCGAAAATAAATGATTGTTACCTTGAGTAACATATATCTAATAAAACTAATAAAGAATATATATACATACCTACACGTATTCTGTTTCAGAAAATAAATAAATTTGTCTAAATAAAACAATTTGATTGAACCACAATTATTTATAATAAAATGAATACGAAATTTAAATTGCAATTTCAAAAGTAATATAGTTATTATTAATATTACCTCCCTTTCTTTTAAATGGTCATTCTGGTAATTACGCCGCACAATTCAATTTCTTTTTCTCAGTGAATGTAATGAATAACAATGTAAAAATTTTTTCATTTATTAGGTTACTTATAATGTATACGGAACCATTTTTTAAATACACTTTTAATTGTGTTTTTCAATGTTACCTATAGTTAAAAATCGCGCTTTTGAAAAGACGGTGGGAGTGCTTTCAACTCACAGACTCATCTGAAACAAAAAAAACAAACTGATTCTTAATCATTATGAGTACCGCTATCGCAAAATTTAGTGCCAAAATTAGCCGCGTAAGTAAAAATTTAACAAAATTGCGCGCATTTAAACTTCAAGAATCGAAATTTTCCATTTTACTTGAAGTTTAAATGCGCGCCATTTTGTTAAATTTTGACTTACGTGGCTCATTCTAGCACCTGCGAAAGCGGTACTCATAATGCATAAGAATCAGTTTGGTTTTTTTGTTTCAGATGAGTCTGTGAGTTGAAATCACTCCCGCCGTCTTTTCAAAGGCGCTATTTGTAACTCCACATAACATCCAAAAACACAATTAAAACTGTATTTAAAAAATTGTTCCGTATACATTATAACTAACCTACTAAATGAAAAAAAAAGTTTGACATTGTTATTCATTGCATTCACTGAGAAAAAAAAACTGAATTTGCGGCGTGATTACCAGAATGACCCCTTAAACAATATTTCTTCCAGATTTTACAGATTCTATAGTTACCAACCGAGTTTTCTTATCAATGCACGTTTTATTAATTCTACGAAAAACCACTGCGTTTTATGACACTGTGATCGATAGTGTTGGCTAGAACCGTGATTTGTGAATCACGAGTGATCCGATCACGTTCGTTCCCAATCACGGTGATTTTTCACAGTGATCCGTGATTTTCGTGATCGCTTCTGATTGGTGCAGGCAGAACAGTGATTCGCGATTTTTGTGATCTGATTGGTGGAAAGCATAACTGCTCTTTGCACGCGCCACATAACCCCAATTTCTAATTTCCCTCGAAACATTCTCAAGCCCTCACTGTGCTTATAGTATGTCAGTTGTATATTTTGAACCAATGTAATCGTTCTTAATCTATTTAAATTAGCGAATATTTCTTCATTTTAGTTAAAAAGTATAATATCTGAATAGTTTCGTGAAGTATTTTATAAAAAATAATTCAATCACGAGCAAGAATTACGATTACAGTATTCACAGTGAGCAAATTCACTTGAGGTGAAAAAATCACAGGCGTGATTTAACTTAAATCACGCCCGTGATCGTGATTCTGCGATCACGGTGATAAATCACTGTTAGTGATTTTGCACTCCATCCCTAGTGATCGACTCGTCTAGGGACATTTCTCTCCGCACCATTGGGTATTCTGTGTCCTTGCGCCCGAAGTAATCTACGAGTGGGGCTGCTCGTTCATTCATATACGTGCCCACCGAGATTCGATTATTTGCTAACAGTCTCATCCTTTTTCCTCTGTCGTTCTTTTATCGCGTCAAAAATGGGTTTCGGGGACTATCCGCTCGACTATGATCCAGCGAAACACGGTCCCTACGATCCCGCCCGATACTATGGAAAACGTGAGCTACGCCGTCCTGTCTTCTGACTAGACTCCTCGTCGGAAACTCATTAATTAGAAGAAATCAATTATTTACAGCTGACACGCCGTTCGGCGAGGTGAAATTGCGCGAACTGCCTGCATGGATTGGACGACGCCAGAAAGGACCCAGTGAAATTGCGGGACTGTTTTCGCGGGGTACGTATTTTCTCTAAGTGGCCATATTATGGATCCAAAATTGCATAACAACCATCCGGCCGCAAAGTCGATTTCAATTTAACGCGATTACCGAAATCAAGTATTTTTACGCGCATCGGTACGAGATGTCTGAAATTTGTAATTCCAATTTGATTCCCCGAAATTTGGCATACAAGATGAAACTAAACATTTCGAAAACGGTTAAAAACAATTATGTCGAAATTAATTTTTGAAGTTTCCGAACTGTTTCAATTTACGCGACCAAATTGCGTAGTTGTTATACGATTTGGTTAATTGCAAAACATTTCCGTTGCATTCCGAATGTTATTAGGTAATTTAATGTGAAATTATCATTGCATTACAGCTTTCTGGCGTTGGCAGCATAAATATGTACAGCCTAGAAGAGGAGGCGTAGCTCCGTTCTTCCAAGTTACTGTTGGAGCGTCAGTAATTTTCTACGCACTTAACTACTTACGTATCAGTAAGTTTATAATTTCGAAATTGAGTTTTAATTAAAATGTGATAATACGCCGGATTCTAATATTGGGTGTCTAAATTTTCTAGGAAGCCACAAGAATTATAAGTATCATTAAAGCGTCGTATCATCAATGAAGATACATTCAGTCGATGTAGAATACTGCTGCAATGTATTAGTTAATTAAAGAAACAAATCTTAAACACCTGTAAAGTTGAATAAATATCCCTGAAATTGTCACTGTTAATCTAATTGTTTAAAATGTTCTTATCAACAGTTGAAAACCTTGTTCTTTATGAATTTCTATATTACGAAATTAAATCGGAAGGAAAATTACTATATCTCGTCAAATTACGAATTGTGGTTAGCGCTATAAGCGTTTTGCCGACCGGTATAATTATGGCCGTAAGAACACAAATATTTCGAAAGGTGTAACATCCGCGAGATGCGCAATTTTCGTAAGTTTTTATATTATATATTTACTTATAAATTACGGAACAAATACATTTAAATGGCGTGATACATAATTTTACTTACTACGAGCTGATGAACTTCACAAATAATATAATTTCAACGATTAACATTATTGCGTCGCACTATAATAGGCTATTCAAACGAAATCACGAATATGCTGTAATGGCGCGAATTTCAAATGTCCATTTTACATTATTATTTGCTGCTGAAGTTTAATAACGTTCTATACTCGAATCCCGATAAAAATTCACATATTCCAAAACACTTAAAAAAAAAAAGAACCCGCGACTAATCATTATTTTTCTGTGTCGTGTCAATTTCAGATACTTTAATAATCTATAAAAATTCACATGTTCCAAAACACTTAAAAAAAGAGAACCCGCAACTAATCATTAATTTCCTGTGTCATGTTACTTTTAAATTCTTGAATAATCTACAAAAATTCACATATTCCCAAACACTTAAAAAATAAGAACCCACAACTAATCATTGCTTTCCTGTGTCCTGTCACTTTTAAATACTTGAAACCCTTTTGCAAATTAAAGAGTGCGGTACCTGAAAAATTTTGCACTGCAGATTTAAGGATCGAGTATTAAACGAATGGCAACACACTGATATGTAGTATCAGAGTTAAATGCCACATAGGTCTGTTCTAAATATAGAATTTTTTAAAATCACGCGCAAAAAATAACATCGACAGGTTCAATTGCGCAAAACATTTGAGATAAGAAGCAATCATGAAAAATAGTGGACCAGACGAATAATCAAGTGCGATACAGGGGCAATCGTTGCTTCGAAATCGTGCAGCGCGAACTAATCCGGGAACGAAACTATGCAAATGTTAAGTGTGTGTACGCGGCATAAATTCGCCCTGTGCACGAAGTGTGCGCAATTTAATGCAATCGGCGCACGAAGAGAGCGCGGATTGGTCGATCGATCGGCGAGACGCGCACAATCCGCCAATGGGGGCAAAATCGGGGGACAAAAGTCAGGTTCCCCTGCAATATGGCTGTCAGTATAAATTTGATGCTTGTAACATGCGTTCCTCTCCGAGAAATTTGACAAATAGCCCATCTATCCGTCGACTTTTTCGAAATACCCAGCGTAATGTGATTTTCGAGGAATCCGTGCAGTGGGAAACGGCTATGCGGGTCAGCTGAACCGTAGCGATTCGATACGTTGTATTTTAAAATCAGGTATGTTAGGTGCACCGCGACAGCTATTTATTTATAATGTCCATATTGCGTTTGTGCGTAACACCGCCGTGATTACCGGGCCCCGTCGACGTCTCTCAAATCGAAGCACACGATGCTGCGCCCGAATTTCCCGTTAACCGTATCCTCCAACCCCTGGACCGATCGAAAAACGCGTCCTCGCGTGATGTCACCCATCATCTCCACCTCGTCGATCTAACGGCAGCAAACTCGCGTTCTCGGGCTTGACAATTCTGTTTTGCCACCTGTATCATTCTTCCCTTTCGTCAAGTAAATAATAAATCACACGTCAATCGTCTGCCAATACCCTTTGCCACATTTTCTTTTGCACAGCTGGAGAATACAATGCACTTTTTTGCTCAGCTCCTGAATCTGATTAATTTACTAAAAATAAACTATTTAATTTAACAATTAGCGTTGTAGTACGTCCAAAGCACGCTTCTGTTGATCTATCTACAAAAGTATTCATACTATATATATATTAAAATTAATGTATCACCATTTGAATAATATTATTGATTTTGGAGTACCTATAGAAAGGTATATATATATATATATATATGTATATACACCTTTATTTTGGTTTTAGGTATTCACAGCTATTCATTTATCATCAACACGTGCAAACATGACATCAAGGTAAAACACTGAAATTTATCTAAATTTAAGCGTAATATATAAATAATATAACTGTGATACTTGCAATAGCACGAGTATTAAACATTCGTCAGAGAAACGCAGCAATATAATATTAACTTGTGATGATTTCATGAAAATGTACAATAAATATTTAGTATAGCATTTATTTATTAGTTTATAGTACACGTGTATGTAAGCATTAATTTGTTTGAAGAACGTATTGTAATAGTCGTACGTGAAACATATTGAAAATTAATTCCTTAATATTTCATCGCTATTTTATATGAAAGCAGAAAGTTCCCATTTTGTATTTAAAGGATTCAAGAAACTTGCAAATGCGAATGCTTATACAACATATAACTGTGTTTCGAACTTTACATAATAGTGAAAGGAATTTTAAAAAGTAACAGTTAATTAGAATTTCTTCGTACCTCCTTCGCTGTAAAAGATAAGTTGAAAATGTGCAGTTTGAAGAGAAATAATTAAATTCTATGTTTAATGGATATGATATTTGTATCGGGCGCTTATAGAGATCGTGTTTCAACTTACGCAATGGAACAGGCAGCGTGTTCAATAATTTTCGAAAGGTACAAATACGCGTGAATAATTTACAGTAAAGTCGATTAAAAGGGACTCGTACTAAACAGTTCTATTCTACGTTACGAAGTCATTGTTTTATGTAGAATCATGAATTCGCTAGTTGTACGATCGGTTACAAGAGACCTTGGTACAGCGCATTGCATTAAGTGGATAAAGAATTACATGCGTGCGACGTGAATCATTGGTTTCCATAGGTTGGACAGATTGTTCATATTGCTGGAGACAGGAACGAATGCAGTAACTAAAAGAGCCGCTGCGCAGCAGCTGGGAGAGGCGCAGAGGTTGCACCCTCACGATCTACATCATTTGCTAGCGAGAGTTTCTACTCTCTTAAAGTCTCCACAATGGGACACAAGGGTTTCAGCTGCACAGGCTGTGCAGGCTATACTTGCTCAGGTCCCTCCTTGGGATCCGCAGCCAATTAAAAAGGAGGCGCACGGGGGTAATCGAATGGCCGTTACATTGTTTCAGTTATATTCGAACGGTGATTTATAAATATTCCCAATTAACAGAAGACGGAGAGGCGAAGAAGCATGTATCGAATAACAGACTAAATTTGGATGACTTCGATATGGAGAAAGTGTTAGCGCGCAGTTCACACCTCACCGGATCAGAAGGCAGCGAATACGATTTGATCGCCGCTGATGGAGAGCAGATACCTAATCAAGAGGAAAAGCTTCTCGCTGTCAAGTTGGGCCTTCACCCACGACTAATGGGCGTCGATACAACAGAGCTGTTCACCGCTGAAGATCTGACGCCAGTGGTAGTACCGCCTACGTCGAATGCGCAGACCAAGGTATCTGTCGGCGAAACTCTGAAGCAACCCGGTGGACTCAGCAGACGCGAAATGAACAGAGCCAGGCGTAAGGTAACGCGTATAACTCTTTCGTCGTGGTATAAAATTGTAAAAATAAATGAATTGTGAACGCTGAATAGTCTTAATATACTAATATTTTCTATACAGGCACGGCAATCAGTCTCCAAACAACGTTCACGGGAACCAGACGATCATCGCGGCAACGAGGACTATCATAACAACTCGAATGTTCAGTCCCCAATTAGCAGCACAGGGGAATCGCTAAGTAAAAAGATAAAATTGGAAGAAGTAATCTCATCAGAGATTTCCCTGAACTGCAATGCACAGACTGAATCAACAAATGGAGTACCAGATAGTACCGGTTGTTGGCCAGATTCTATAATTGACTGGCCTCTAGAATCATTTGCCGAAAGTCTCTGCCAAGATTTGTTTAGTCAAAAGTGGGAAGTAAGGCATGGGGCTGCAACTGCTCTACGGGAGCTTGTAAAACTTCACGGGAAAGGTATGCAGAAAATATTATAAAGCTACTATCACCGACAACAGCGAAGCACAGGTTGAATTAACGTTGGGGTACAGGTGCAGGTAAATCAAGAGATCAGACCGCAGAGGAAATGCAAAGGAGCCACTATCAATGGATTATCGATGCTGCTCTCCGAATACTATGCGTCCTGGGCTTAGATCGATTCGGAGATTTTGTTTCCGATCAAGTTGTCGCGCCCGTGCGAGAAACGTGTGCCCAAGCACTAGGCTCTCTCTTGTTACTGGTGCCGGCTCAGAAGGATAATGGAAATAAAACTAACGGTATCATAGGAGTACTGTCTGTAATGCTAAAGCTTTTAGAACACGACGAATGGGAGGCAAGGCACGGTGCACTCCTTGCACTCAAGTATTTACTCGCGGTGCGGGACGATCTATTGGATGACATATTGCCTAGGGTCTTTCCAGCCACCATGAAAGGTCTCTCTGACCCCGTCGACGACGTTGGCGCCGCAGCAGCCAGCGCACTCATACCAGTGGCGTCTGCCCTGCCACGTTTATTGGAGCCATCGGAATTGGAAGTGATTGTGATTCGTCTGTGGGAACTCCTGCGCGAGCAAGACGATCTAGCAGCAGCGTGTAACAGTTTCATGGGACTGCTAGCTGCTATACTCTCGCTATCTACGGCGCGTGCTTGCCTCACACCTCAGCCATTGTCCCAGGTAACCACTCTCAGATAATCCGCTTAATCACTGTTTCGTGTTTACCATTCACACCGAATATATGAAACAACGTGCTCCTAGGTTTTACCACGACTATGGCCATTTCTCAGTCATTCTAGCTCGAGCGTACGCAAAGCCACTTTGCAGACGTTACAAACGTTGACCGGGGACGACGGTGCTAATAACGATAATAAGAAAGAGCGGTGGGGCGAGGGTGGCGGGCTCGTGTTACAGGAAGCCCTCCGTCACGTTTTCCAACGCGTGTTGATCGAGCATGTGGCCGCGATACAGGACGTAGCCGAGCGTGTTTGGGAGAATCTAGTCGTACAGAGCGATCTCGAACTGTTGCTGCACGCAGCCTGTCCTCTGGTCAGCACGTGGCTGTGCCTTGCCATGCAACCGGAGCACGTGCCGTTTAATCCGAACTTACTGATGGCAATGAGCACGGTTAATAAAGGGGCGAAGGGTAGCCAAGTGATCGGCACTTGCGACGGGCAATTGGACCCCAGCAACAACGGAGGGACCAACGCCGCGGCCGGAAACGCAAAGTCGATTTCTGAGCTGAAAGTTTATATCGGCGGTATCGAGACTGTGGCGCAGAGCATAAGGAAATCGAACGTGGTGCAAGCACGTTGCAGAGCCGCGAGAATGCTAGGATTGCTGTCCTATTACGTGGTGCAACCAGCGCCGGGCGTCACCTATACACCGGATATACCTAGTCCCGCGCTCTGTTACGCTAAAGTATTATTAGCGCATCTGAACTCGCGGTCCGCGTTGCAGCGCACCGTAGTTGGCTTGACAATGTCGCACTGGGCAACGGTGAACGACATGAAACCACCCGCGATACCGGACATCCTCAGGTACGCAATCGAATGGATCCTTCTGTCTTATACCTGAACTGCGTAATTATAATAATGATGTGTTTGCTTAAAAGGGACAAACTCTTGGGCTGTTTAAACGAATGTGTATACTACGACGAGATCGCAGCATCTTTCACTCGACTATTACACGACAGCCGCGATTACATTGCCACTCTCAAACATTACAAATTGCCTGTTCCTATCGAAATAGATGCATCGGGAGTAATGACGCTCGATCAAATCGCAAGCCTTGCTGGGAAACCTATTTCAGATCTTTGTGCCATGGGTAACGCGACTGTCGTCGGCGCGCCTGGCGGGAACGCCGGGAGTAGCCCGAGCACGATTAAACTGAAACCAAAGTTGATAGAGAGTTTAGAGGAACGGCGAAAAGCGTTGGAGGTGGGCGCTGCTGACACAGCAGCCCAGCAACTTTCGTACAACGTTATGTCGATGGCCGCACTGGGCGGTGCCGCCACGATGTTGCATTGCCTGCCTCATTCTCCGCAGCCTCTTAATCCATTGGTGAAACCATTGATGGAGGCTATTAAGCGCGAGGAGAACGAAGAGCTGCAAAAGCTAGCCGCCAAGCATTTGTCTTATCTAGTTGACCTCTGTGTAGATAGAAAACCTTCTCCCAATGCAAAGGTCTGAATAGGAAATGAAATATCCGTTATATTGCGACATCCCTTCTCAGTAATTTCATGAAAGCTTTATGCCGCAGATATCGACCAATCTATGTACATTCCTATGTTCGGACATCGAATTTACGCCGCGTATAAATGGCGACACGGACGCGGAGCTTTTCGAAGGAATCCTTACTTTAAGCAACAGACAGAAGCACGCCGAAAGAATAGCTTATAATCGGGGGGCGAATAGTGGGATTGGAGGCGGAAGAGGGCCTGGCAGGCCACCCACGACTGAAATCCCGCTGGAAGAACTACTTGCTTGCGAGGAACCTGAAGCCAAAGCTGCCAGAACTCGTCGCCGTGGAGCTACTTCGGCACTCACCGCTATAGGTTTGCACAGAGGGAGTAATCATAGTACAACGGAATTTGAAACGCGGATGTTTCACGTTATTCCTTCTTCTAGCTACTCTGTTTGGTGATCAATTACCTGCTCGTTTACCGCACCTCTGGGAATTAATATTACCAAGCATATTGCGGGAAGAGGAAAAGATCACTGCTCGCGAGAATACTCGGGATGAAGTGAATCAGTTGATCTTTGGTTTACAAGTTCTAGAAGTTATGGTGCCCAGTCTTGACAAAGCTTTACTGCCTCCTGCTCTAGAACGTCTGTCGTGTTTGTGCAAATTGTTGGCTCATCCGTACAAAGCTGTCAGACACATGGCGGCGAGATGTATCGCTGTGTTAGCAGCGTTGGATACAGAAAAGGTATTATTTCAAGTATATTCTATCGCGGTAAAGTCTGCAATCAATTTCCTTTCGTATCGATTCAGCGATTAGCAGTGGTAACAATTTTGACGATAGGGATTTGCGGCATCTAAAACCATTTGACCATTTTTCCAGGTAATTGTACACGTTACAAGTAGTGTGATACCACTTTTGGAAGCAACCGGCGGGGAGAAATTATATTCGATGATCGTGACAGCGCCGAGCGAAGTAGATGCCATAAGACAAGGCGCAGCCGAAGCATTGACGTGCCTCGTCGAGAGTTTAGGCGTCAACGTCGTCCCTTACGCTGTACTTTTCATGGTTCCTTTGCTTGGGCGTATGAGCGATCAGAATCAATCTGTGAGATTAGCCTGCAGCGCTACGTTCGCTACACTCGTGCAACTTCTACCCCTCGATCCTGGCGCGATTGCCGACCCACCGGATCTAGTGTACGTTTGAATATGTCTCTTTAGCTCGATTGTATCGAATCTCTGTGCAACGCAGCTTGTAATATTTTCAGGGAGAAGAAAGCTCAAGAGCGACGGTTCTTAGAACAGCTTCTGAATCCGCGGATTATTCCCGACACAGAGCTACCAATCCCCGTAGCCGCGGAATTGCGTTCTTATCAGCGCCAAGGCTTGAACTGGCTCAACTTCTTGAATCGTTATCGACTTCACGGTGTCCTATGCGACGACATGGGTCTCGGAAAGACGCTGCAGACTCTGTGCATACTAGCATTAGATCATCATCGCAATCCTCACGCTCCGACAAGCCTCGTGGTGTGTCCACCAACTCTAACTGGTCACTGGGTGTACGAAGCCGAGAAGTTCTTCGAGTCCAAAGACCTATCGGTGCTGCAGTACGCCGGCACACCTCCCGAGCGCGAGAAACTGCGGCCAAAGGTCACTTTCCACAGATTACTCGTCGCTAGTTACGACATAGTGCGCAAGGACATCGATTACTTTGAAACACGCCAATGGAACTACTGCGTCCTCGACGAGGGTCACGTTATAAAGAATGGAAAGACGAAGAGCGCGAAGGCGACGAAACGATTGCACGCCAATCACAGGCTCATACTGTCGGGAACGCCCGTGCAAAACGACGTGCTCGAGTTGTGGTCGTTGTTCGACTTTCTGATGCCTGGTTTCCTCGGGACTGAGAAGCAATTCGCAGCGAAGTACTCGCGTCCTATCCTAGCTTGTAGGGAGCCGAAAGCCGGGCCGAAAGAGCAAGAGGCGGGCGCTTTGGCTATGGAAGCGCTGCACAGACAGGTGACCATATCGTTCCACTTTAAACTTCGTTAACAATCGCAGGATTACTCGCAAGCTTCCATAGAGGTGATTACAAACCGTGTCTAATAGTGTGATTTCCACGAGACAGGTCCTACCGTTTCTACTGAGGCGGAACAAAGAGGACGTCCTGCAAGACTTGCCGCCTAAAATTACACAAGACTACTATTGCGATCTGTCGCCCCTACAGCGCACATTATACGAAGACTTTCGCACTCGACATTCTGCCACTCTGTTGTCCACGTCCTGTACTTCATCTTCGACCGACACACAAGGCGGCCACGTGTTCGAGGCGTTACGATATCTGCGTAACGTTTGCAATCATCCTAAATTAGTACTGAATCCGCGGCATCCATTGTATCAGACGGTTCGTAGACAAATGATATTTACGTTGAAACTATTTATTCGTGATGTAAGTTCAATAACGTCAATAGTGTTGCTTCCAGGTATGCAACACGATAAAACAGCAAAAGGGTACATTAGCCGAAATAGAGCACGGAGCTAAATTGCCTGCGCTGAAGCAGTTGCTGTTGGACTGTGGTATAGGACAACCGCAGCAGCAACAAAATCGCAATTCCGTGGCTACCGGCAACGCGCCGGATAATCAGCCGCCGCAGCAACAGCAGTTAGTGAGCCAACATCGAGCTTTAATCTTTTGTCAATTGAAAGCAATGCTGGATATAGTGGAGAAGGATCTCCTGCGCACCCATCTGCCAACGGTCACGTACCTCCGCCTGGATGGAAGTGTACCAGCGACGCAAAGGCATTCCGTGGTGGCGCGCTTCAACGCCGACCCGTCGATAGACGTCCTTTTATTAACGACCCAGGTCGGTGGCCTCGGATTGAATTTAACCGGCGCAGACACGGTTATATTCGTGGAGCACGACTGGAACCCTATGAAGGATCTCCAAGCGATGGATCGAGCACATCGCATAGGGCAGAAGAAGGTCGTGAACGTGTACAGGCTGATCACAAGGTCGACAGTGGAGGAGAAGATCATGGGACTTCAAAAATTCAAGCTTCTCACGGCGAATACTGTGATTTCAACGGAGAACGCGTCTCTGGAAACGATGGCCACCGATCAGGTAACGTCTAACTGTTTTCGTATCCGAATTAGGGTAAATCCGGGAGACGCGGTCGGGCCGGAGAGCTGGTCGAGTCGCTATATTTCAGACTCTATGCGTAAAAACGCGTTAAAGTGCGGACCAATTACTTCTCTAGAAGCCAAACAATCGAATGAATAGCGTCACTTCGTTTCCTTCTGTGTTTTTCTATATTTACAGGCTATAAATGTTAAACTGAGGTTACATTTAACCTCTTTTGACAAACAACGGTGTACAGAATCGTATTTAAAATATACTTCTAAGTCTATTTTCGTTTATGTTTGGGAATAATAAGATAGTAGAGATATCGAGGGACAATGCAGCCAAAGTATTTAGCCATATTAACTCTTCCTCTCAAAACTAACGAAAAAACCATCTCTCGCTGCAGAAAGGAGAGATGGTCGAGTTATGATTTTTTTATTATTTTCATTTATATTTTTATTTTTTATCATTATTTTATTATTATTTATGTTTATTTAATTTATTTATTCACTTTTGTATTCATTTGCCTTGCTAATCGCCGGTAGGTAGTTCGCTTTATCTTTGATATGTTCTTTACTTGTTTAGCGTAAACAAATTAAATATCAATGAATCTGTAGTTGTATTTACTCATAAATAATTTTGCTTTCTTCTCTGTTATTTTTCTATGAATGATTATGTGAGTGGTCTCTGCCAACGACGAAAACCATTTCTCCCGGCACCTCGGGAGAGGTGGTCAGATGTCATGACTTCAGTTTTCAACCCGATTTACAGTAAATATTGTCTGAAAGCAAATATCGGCCAGTTTTTCTGAATCAGCATAAAATTCTGAACATGTTAGGTTTGTTCTGATAAAATAAGTAATGTCTGTATTGGTTTTAATAGACATTTTATATTAGGTCGACCACGTCTCCCGGATTTGCCCTATGAAATGAATATACTGATTTTCGATGAAATTTTACGTGTAATCTTTTCTTTCGCAGCTGTTGGACTTGTTTTCGTTGGACACTGGAAAAGGGAGGAAGTCGGATGCGCAGGAAGATGCCATGTCGAAGATCACTGGCGTTCCAGGCGTTAACCGTTCTGTCCTGGAGATTCTTCCTGAACTGTGGGAACAACAGCAGTACGACGACGAATACGATTTCGATTCGTTTTTGTCCACTCTGAAGTCTGACAACCAGTGAGCTTATCATTTCATGCGTCGGTAGCATTCGAATTACAGGATAATCTAGCGATGTTTATGTATATTTGAAACCTGGCTGCACAGGACGAGGCACTTAAAAATATCACCTTCATATGTCTACACAAGTGTGTCTAGAAAAATTTGTCAAACGAGCGTATACTTACACTTTCCATCCGGTATGTGAAATATTGGTAATGCAAAGTATTCTGACAAAATTAAAGACCGGTGAAAGTATTTTAAGCTTTCAACATTTTGGAGATTCCGAACAACATACTGACCGAACTGATCGGAGATTTGGAAGAAGATAACAGTCATGGTAACAGTCTGTAAATGAAGGTGATAATTTCAAGTGTCTGCCCTTATACATAAATCGGATAAACATACGCGAATGAGACCAGACAGCAGAGATAACAATCCCCTTAATTTTAATGGACTGAGAACTAATGGATATTCTTTTACTAGAAAAAGAAAGGAAGAAAAAAGATATACGAACTACTTATTAAAAAAAAAAAAAAAAAAAAAAGAAAAGCTCTGATAAATAAGTTGCGGATAATATCGATTAAGTACTATAAGTAAGCGAGTCTTGTTTATTTATAATAACTTATAAAAATGTCGATACAATTACAATTCCGTATTTGTACCAAATAACACCACGGTGCATGTTTTATTTATATATATATATATATATATATTATGCTAGTCTCTCTCTTTACCACCATTTCTAAACCATCAACGACGAATCAGTAAAAACGACAATACCGATTGTCTATTCACTACCGAATTTCTCTTTAATAGGAGCCAAACCCCCCCCCCCCCCTCCCCCGAGTTAAATGTTACCCAGTGTTAACCAAGTTCCGACCTATCACAATGTTATGTTTCGTTGGCGTTCAGTGTTCACAGTTTCGACACACAGCTTGGATCCAAATTGCCGGCCGCGAATATGTTATGCGGGTCCAGGTGTGCTTTCGCCGCTCTGTACAAGGACACCCCTGCCTCCCCGACAGCGTCCGAGTAGAAGCAGGCACGCAGTTTGCCCACGCCGTGGTGGTGGGACAGAGAGCCGCCGTTGGCAAGAATTTCCTCGCGGGCCGCGTGCTCGATGGTCTCGTACGTATCGACAGGGTCCGATAGCTTGCTATAATTAAACGCCATGTAAAAGTACACGCAGCAACCTTCGTCGTACGTTTGCGTGATGCGGCAGGAGATGAAGTGCTTCTCGATCCCGTGCTTGTAGCACTCCCTTGCCACCCGCGACTTCACGTTCCTGCAAAGCGGCAGAGCGCGGTTCCAGGAGACCGACGTTTCGAACGACTCCGCTAAAATGTGGTAATCCAGACCGAGGTCTCTGATGTACGCTATGACGAACGTTAGGACGTAGCCTCGCTCGCCGTTCGTCTCTCCGGCTGGTATACCGCTGTGTTTCTTGGCAATGTTATACATCTTCTGCTCCTGCGCCGCCACATCAGCCGCCGCGTCGCCTTCGAACAAGAGCGTGACCACGCATATCTGGTCCCATTTGAAGCCTTTTATCCTCGTGATGTAGGCTTGCTTCAGCCCCTGCAAGAGCAAGCTACCCCACCCGGTTTCTGGCCGCAACACTTGACCGAACTGAAACTGCTCGTTGTCCATCAAGCGTACACTGGCTGGCTGGCATCTTTCCTTGGCTACCTGCACGTCAATATCATAAATAATTCTGTAAGATTGAACGAGAATCTTGATGGTAGTATCCCCCTTAAGGGGGGAGTCTGGTGTGGCGGGGCGAAGAAACTGATTTCTTTTTTGCATAAATCAATAGTTAAACATCATGAAAATATGCCCACAAAGCCGCAAAACGAAATTCGAAAAATTAAAACGGATATAACCGGTTTTGCTACGGAGCACCAGGTTACCAGAAAACTTCAAATGCGTTTTTTCTCGAAACGACAGTTTTACAATAAATTGACGGGCAATGTAACTCCAAAAATATTCAACCGATCGTCTTGACCTTGCGCACGAATATTTTTGAACATTTTCTTCGCAGAGCTTAGCTATTGGTATAATGATATTGTTTAAATGAATAACTTTTTTTACACATTTAAGGCAAAATTTCGTTGGAAAAAGTGAATTTTTTTCAAGAGGCCGCCATTTGTTCAATTTTGCATCTTTTAAGTTATGAATTTATACGATTTGTGCGTGCACTCATAAACTAAACAAAAATTGTTGAATTTTTGGTTTTAGATGAATACAGTAGACGCTACGTTGCCCGCCGCGGAACAATTGCGTCGCCAACGGACTGGGCATAAGCCCGTATAACTTTTTAATAAAATTTTTTTTATCTACTTTAATTTGACAATACAATATCCTGAAAGTTTCAGAAAGATCGATTAAATACTTTCTTAAAAAAAAATCCCTCGATTTTCAGCTAGTTACACCAGGCTCCCCGCTTAAGGGATTAGACCACCTTGGTCAGGTCAAGAAATATCGCATCTTTGGGAATTATTTCCAAGTGCCAAAACCACTTTTATCGATGAAAGTTTTTTCGATTGTTTGAAAAATAACAAAATAGCTACACTTTAAAGCAAAAAGCTCATTTTCGTGTGTAAGAAAATGGAATTTATCTACGCATAAGTCAAGTAAAAATTAAAATATCGAAAAAATTGACGGTCGGATAGAGAATACATTTAAGAACATCTGTGCAAAATTGTATAAAAATCTATAGAATTTCACTCAAATTACAGCGTACACCGTTTCGTAAAATGTTGTTTCGAGAAAAACGCATTTAAAGTTTTCAGAATGTTTTGATATTTGAAGAAAAAAAATTGTATATATTATTCATCGATGTCTGTATCTTCACTGAAAAAATTTTATCGATAAAAGTGTTTTTGTCAGTTAGAAATAAATTCCCAAGGATGCGATATTTCTTGACTAGGCCAAGGAGGCCTAACCCCTTAAATTGGGGGGATCTTTGCAAGTCTTTGCTTGACTCAGATGTGGTATTTGGTATTTAAAACACCATTGTGCAGGGCCGGTGGAACCCATTATGCAAGTTATGCGCCAGCCGAAGGGGGCGCTAAAAAACTAGATCGCACGCTTAATAATAAAGGAATCCAACTCGCACATAAACAAAATGTAAATCAACGCAATTCTTTCTTTTATACTCTGTAAAGGCAAAACATATTAAATAGGAAACAGGTGCAAAATTGGGGGCGCCGAGAATTCTCTTGCATAAAGGCGCCAACCAACCTCGCGCCGGCCCTGCCATTCTGTGTGCTTGAGGAGTTAATGGACCTGATAATAATAATTTACCTGACGCAGTGCCATTACACCAGCTTGGAAATTCGGGAAAACTATGCTACCGTATTTGACTACTTTTGGTATTGGCCTAATCTTCAACACTACTTCCGTGACGACGCCCAAGGTTCCTTCGCTTCCAAGGATTATGTGATCGAAGTCAGGACCACATGAAGCTCGAGGAACCAGTATACCCCTCTCCAATGTTAATTCAGGATCTTCAGTTCTACCAGTGACCATTCTCACTCGCACAACCAGGTCCTCGATGTTCCCGTACCGATTCTTCTTCATGCCACTCGCCCTCGTTGCGACCCAGCCACCTAAACTGTTCTTTCAAAAAAATACAAACGTTTACGCCAGTAATCGTCAGCTAAATCGTTGATTATAAATGCAGTCTTTTAGTGCGAAACTTTCCGAGCGACGTAAAACAAAAGTGTTTAGAGGGGTGAGTCGTAAGATAAAAATAATTGCTTTCATTTTTCATAAAATATACTACAATTTGTGATACTGATAAGGGATGATCCCCAACCCGAAAATTCAAGAAATTATTGCAATTTTGGGGATACGTAGAGGATACATAGATATGTAGTACCGTAAACTGGGGTGACTTTGTCCGCCCGGGGTGACAATGCCCACTTTTCGGAAAGACTTTATTTTATTTTATTGTGAAGTAATTAGAACATATGGTGTTTTGTAATCGGTAGCAATAATTTCTCCAAAGTCAAACGAAAAAAAATAGCGAATTCAATCATATGGTAATTTTTCAGTCAGAGTAAAAAAGTGGACAATGTCACCCCGGCGGGTAAAGTCGCCCCAGTTTACGGTACGCAATTTTTTTACTGCCCAAATTCACGTTAAGGGGGTTGAAATTGACCCCTGAAAATCCGGCCATTTTCCAACTTATTGTTATAACTCGGGAGAAAAGTTTCCAGACAAAAGTTACTTCATTTAATTAGAACTACCATTTGATAACTTACAGTTCTTAAAGATCGCGAGTTAGGGTAAGTCCGGTATAGTTCGACCACCGAGAGAGTCCGGTCAGTGTTGATATTTTAAAACTGACGCAAGATAGGGCACTGCGTGTCATTGACACAAAAGAAATGAATGCGCTTGGTTGTTGATCTTGCATTGACCATTGTCACAAATTCATATTTAAATTATAGGAACCACTTAAGACTTTACGCGAGTCTGAAAGCTTTTAGACCAAGTTACAGTGCTGGTTATATTTTAAAGACAGGTAAGTTTATTTACACTATTCCGATATCGGGGGATATAATATGCATAAAACTACAGTGTCACCCCAACAATACGTATGTATTCGTTGTTAATTTATTTTGACGAGGTGGTCGATCACTCCCTTGATTATGGGATAGTCGGACCACATGTGTTTTTCTTAGTGTAAACCCATCTTCAGATTCAGGGAGCGAAAATTCCATTCTACAAGATAGTGATATGTCGTTAAAAGACTGGGACGAAAACTATTTCGAAATCTCGAAAAGCGACGATTGGATTAAATGTGTGCACTGAAGCCGTTAGTTTCATGATACTAGATGCTCCAAGTACAAGAATGTTTGCGATTTACATGGAAAACTGAAGAGGAAATAACATATCAATTAACTTCTTCGTGAATTATACTTTTTGTAAACTACACTTTTTATTATTTTCCAAGGTCGGTCTAACTCCGACATGCGGGTGAGACCGACCAGTTGCAGTGCCAATGTTTTTGGATGAAAATGAAAATAAATATTTGAAATGATCGCACACTATAATTTATATATACCTTAAATTGCTTTGGCTTTGCTTTAATGTGCATAAAACGAAAAAAATGTGAAAAACAACGATGCTACAATTTCTTTTCTAAAAAAAGTGGTCGAACTCTCCCGGACTTACAATATAAAATAGCCGGATTTTCAGGAGTCAATTTCACCCTCTTAGAGCGAATATTGGGCACCAAAAAAATTTCCCCTACATATCCCCAAAGTTTCATAATTTTTATAATTTCCGGGCTGGGGATCTTCCCTTGTGAGCCTTCAAACAGCTTTGGTTGCTAATATTATCAAACATTCGAAATATTTAAAACAACTCTCCAATGATATTCGTATGGGCTGTTAAAACTATCGAACTGACGTAAATTAATCAGCAAGTTAGATATATTCCAAGTGGGCATAAGTACGTTCTTCGTAAAATATTGTGTACCTAGAAAACTCGTAAGAGTCTGGCTCGTGACCAGAAGTGAGACCTTGGAGGCGGAGTTGCTTTTCAAGGTCCTGACCGATGATACCAGATTCGCAGCATGCCATTAAATTCTCTCTGTCTATCCACAATATTCTATTCATCAGCGAGGTGTCCAGCAACGCTATCGTTCGCCGTTCATTTGTGGGGCAAGACGCCGCGCCACTGACACTCGTCCCACCTCCGAATGGAATACAAACGGTTCCGTATCGGGCGCATAGTTTAATTATTCTTACGACGTCCTCGTGGCATTCTATTAACGTAATACAAACATCGATAGAGAGAAAGAAGCTTATGCAGAAGTTTAAATAAATCCAGTAAATTCCTCCCAAAAGTATATCCCATTTCTTTTATTCCCCTGCGATTCCCCCAGAAGTATATCCCATTTCTTTCGTTCCCCTGCGATTCCCCCAGAAGTATATCCCATTTCTTTTATTCCCCTGCGATTCCCCTAGAAGTATACCCCATTTCTTTTATTCCCCTGCGATTCCCCTAGAAGTATACCCCATTTCTTTTATTCCCCTGCGATTCCCCCAGAAGTATATCCCATTTCTTTTATTCCCCTGCGATTCCCCTAGAAATATACCCCATTTCTTTTATTCCCCTGCGATTCCCCCAGAAGTATATCCCATTTCTTTTATTCCCCTGCGATTCCCCCAGAAGTATATCCCATTTCTTTTATTCCCCTGCGATTCCCCCAGAAGTATACCCCATTTCTTTTATTCCCCTGCGATTCCCCCAGAAGTATATCCCATTTCTTTTATTCCCCTGCAATTCCCCTATCGCGCCTCTGTGTTGTCTGCTTTAACTGTTTTATAGTTCATTCGCAGGTCGTGCTTTAACGTGGCTACACCTTACAGAAATTATAATGCGCATGTAAGTCAAGGTTCAGGGGCTCGCTCGTCCCTCACCGTTTTCCTAGTCGATAATACGGTAGAGCTGCAATTCGAATTGCACGGCACGAAGATGCGAATCACTGACCGATAAAAGACATTGGTACTAAAAATAAATATATCTGATAGATAACTAGGATCTATGTCAGAGATACCAATACTAAGTCGCGGCCCTAATCCCCCGCTCATTCCGCGTTCGTTGCCATGCACATGGGCGCTAATTCATGTTGCGTTCTGTTTGCACGTCGAGTCAAGGTACGGCACGTAGAGGGGAGAAAAAGCCGCGAAGGGGGTCCCACCCGTGGACATCGTTAATCTACGTTACAAGATATCTCGAGTCAGATGTCGCGTGAACGGTAGAAAAAAATTTCCCTCGGCTATTACATAGGAAATAAGAGAAATGCCTTCGAAGAGCTCTATGCTGTAAAGGTGCGGTAGCAATTTGTATGGAACTCACTTGGCCAGAGAACTATGTCTGGTATACGCTTTAGCATTCCATGTTTCAATGTAAAAATCTCTCGTAACGTATGTCCGTGGGCCCTAATTAGCCGATCGACACCTTTCGTTGAATATTCAATCTTTAATTCCTGGATCGCCTCTAAAAACTCCAACGATATAACTGGCTCTGGAAAATTCTTCGGTATCGACTGGGACTCGATTTTCTTTCGCAGATCTACGTCTAGTATGTCCTGCACCCATTCCGAGAAATACGGAAGTTCTTTGTTTCCGATTGGATATCTGTGAAAATAAAAACATGTAACATTAGGTATCGGATGTTTGTGCAACAGCAAAAATTGTTTTGCATATTGCTTGTGCTTTTTTAGAAGGCTTATCTATGCACATGTGTTACATATTTTTTATATATCTGCTTCGTTGCATTTTGAGATCGTAGATGAATAAATTATCGAGCCATTACGTAGTCATTAGTGATAAGTATCAATGTTGATATCATGCGATAGAATAAATAATTTTTTAATGGAAATAATGTCGTTGCAATTGCAACTGCTCCGAATTTAACATTTATTAAGGCACATTTACAACGTTTTCCAGCTACAGTAAAGAAATTGGGAACTGTCGGTCTACCCTTAACAAATTCGATAAAAATAGGGAAGTGAAGGATTTAATCTTTCCTTTTGTGTAAAATTGTATTACGTGGTTAGGGCTAATTGGGGGTGTAATATAAATCTAAAAAAAAGTAAAAATGTAGAGGCAATCATAATCGTACAGATTAGTGATACGCGTGGCCCGCATTAATGTGATTAAATTGGATATCTTATCGTCACGATTACTCTGAAATCTAATGGCGTTTTTTACTCCAAGTGGAACATCACATCTCTGTTAGTAGGTACTTAATCGCTGAAATCTCCCAAAGCGAAGTAAACGATTACAAAATTATAAATAAAATAATTAGAATTTCGACCGTAAAGAATTTTTGAAACTTAAAAGTAAATGTTGTCGGCGTACAGGTTCGGTCTATTTATGTTTCCTTGATATTCTTTAAGGTTTCTTGTCCAAATTGTCTTAATATCGACGTGTAGAAACTTTCCTTTGTTAAATGAGCAGGTGTGAGTGTTCCGCCATCCATTTTAAATAAAATAATTAGAATTTCGACCGTAAAGAAATTTAGTCTATTTAGTAAATAGACCGAACCTGTGCGCCGACAACGTTTACTTTTAAGTTTCAAAGATTACAAAATTATATAAAGATTAAATACTATATTTAAAACACCTCTGTTTTAAATACCTACTGTAATTAAGATAATTGTCATCTGACTACACAAATTTAACGACTGTTATTTCTAATAACGTTAGGCCCTGCAAACAGCAAGACAAATTCCTTCACGATGTCGCTAGAAATAAGTAATAGACGTTTGCAATTGTAAACGTAATTGAAAAACACTTAGGACGCTTCGCATTAACGGAACGTGCTGCGTGAAATACGTGGACAAAGAGACCTCTCACATCTTCATAAAAAAGGAAACAAATTTACTCGGAAAATTATGCGAGAAGGAGACCCCTGTACGATTAGCTTTAACGCTCGTTTCGAAATTAGCACTTTTGATGCGCATCTGCCATTCGTTTGCGTTCATTAGAATTCGTTAGCTGAGCAGAAAGGCAAGATACGACCGCATCGAATCTACCAAACTTACAGGGCGCACATAAAGAAGATGGAATTTCTCGCGTCTGTCTTGCGACATCTCGAAGGAAACGAGTTTTACGAGAGTGAGTGTTACGGTCCCATTTGATGCGCAGAGGGACCCATTGGCATGCTGCTCTATTGAAAGACGCGGTGAAAGTTTCGAATAAATTCGAATTTACATGTGCGGACATAAAATCAACCGGTGTCTCCGTATTTTCTTCGTCGTGTCATTAATTACAACTTAATAAGGGGAACTGTCTGTGGTGTGCCATCGCGCATTCAACACAGATTTATCTACCTGGACAGATGAAGATTTGTCAAATAAATTTGTCGTGATATCTATCTTAAACACGAACTTCAATTTTGGTCGCCTTACGAATTCATTCATTTACGTTTTATCACAAAGGATCGTTAGAGTTTCATCCAATAATTAATTACTATTCGCAAGCAGAGTTCCCCCTCCACGCAGCGGAACTGTAGTGGAAGAGAAAGTGGGGGGACTGCGGTTCAGCGCTAGAAGGAACTCGGAACTACCTAAATAATTAACCGAGACTATAAGCAAAATTTTACGAGGTGTCGTTTGCAATGCGCCGTTAATTTTAATTTTGCATCCTCTTGCCAATTGGAATGTCTGGAGTTTCGAATCAAGTTGAATTTCAAGGCAAATTAAAAGGACGGGTTAATGTGTAAATATGTTTTTTTTCTTAAATTCCCAAACGTCCGAGATATAATTTTGAAATCTTGCATTCAACGCTGGCACTATTCACGCGGATTCTTATGCGAATAAAATTTTGCCCACTGGTTTGACTAGTTGCCATCATTAATATTCGTTAAATGGAATAGGAAACGCACCGTGACGACATTTTTGAAGCTCACATATTTGCATTTATAAATCAATTCAATATACATGTGCAATCGATACGCATCTCTATTCGTAGGTATGTTTCATAATGTTTAAGTAATTTATTATACAGAGTGTGCGAGGCACTGTTTTGTAAGATGTTTTCTCGAAAAATTAGTAAAGACGAAAATCAGATTTTTGTTGGTACTTCGTAGAGTGGTGTTCACACTTCGCTGAGTGTTTCGTGTATATAGGCGTTCGGGGAAAAAATCATAACTTCTAAAGTAATATATTTCCTACCTAAGATAGGGTTTCGACTCTACCCTAATACTTTTTTAAAAAGAACACAAGGCTGCATTGATTGGTGTATAAGAAAATATACATTTTCATTCCAAGGAGTGTGATAATCTTGATTTTTCATCGAAGAAAAAGTCTTTTATTAATATTTACTTTTGCAATTTGTTGTCAACCGAATACTGACTAATTTTAGTTCGAAATATTTTTTTATTAAATTATTTTTATCACGTATAACACGGTTGACTGATTTTCAGGAACTGAAGACAACATTTGGGATCGAAAAGTCATGGTAGATATCGTATAAACACTTCGAAAATCTACTACGCTAAAGGCCTAGGCTGAACTCGTTAATAACAATTTCAACTATTTTTTCAATTTGTGCACCTTAAATGCGACGTTACTATAAAGTTTAATGTGTCTTAAATTAATATACACAAGATCTCGGCGCTACCTTTTGGTACTTTTTTTTAAAACCGCATTCAAAGTTGATAAACATTTAAGATAAAAAAGTTGAGACCAATTGTTAATATTACAAAAAAACTGTGCATCAGTTTGAAGGATATTATAATACTAAATGTAACTTATAAAAATCAAATTATTCACACAAATATTCATCAAATGGTACGTGTTTAACTGTGAAAAACATCCCATTATCTTTTTATTGTTAAAAGTGGCCTAAATTTATATATTTTTATACAAAAAATTTTTTTTATTTTTTTTTTTGAGTGGTTAAAATGCATAAACAAATTACTACAGGGTTCAGGTAAGTCCAGCTTTCATCAGTGAATAAAACTACGCTAAACATGTACTACTTAAACTGTTGCAAACAGTGAATTGCAAATGCAAACGGCAAAATGCCAAAAAAATCGGAATGTGTCATATATAATACGTTTGGCGCTAAAGGGTTAATGAAATGCACCCAAAATTTCAATAAATTTCTAGATCACTTTTTATAACAAACCGGCAAATTCAGTAAAAATTATGGATACTATTAAAACCCACGTTCTTCAAATAATATTTTAAGATATCAAAATTTTTGGATCATAGAGTTCAGTTTTTTTTAATTTTTCCATTGCTCGAAACACTGTGTTTCGGTTTGTTTTCGGTTCAATTTCTACCTAAAGCATAAAAAAAAAGAAAAATTGCTTGCAATTCCCAGTAGACTAAAAAAAAGCAGTGCAGAAGAATTTTTATTCCATTAAAAGTCTAAAGCATATGTATTTGTGGATACATATAATCGAATCGAGCTAGCACACTCTGTCGTATTGATCATTGAAAATTAATGTGACGACCACGAACAACACGTGGTAGCAATTGAACAATTCTTTGCCATTGGCGTAACTAGTTCGGGGGCCGGCTGGGCCTGGACCCCCCAAAATGCGGATTGACCCCCCCCCCCCCAAAAAAAACGCGGAATGGCCCCTCCCTAGAAACTATCGAAATAAAAAAAATATTCGTCTGTTAAATAATCAATAATTTTTTATTCAGTTTACTCTTTGTTTTAGTGTTAAATAAATGTGTAGGTAAATGATTGTTATAAAATGTGTATATATATAAATATTTCTTGTACCTATAAAAAAAGAGAGAGCGAGAGAGAGGGGGGAAGATGGGACCTGCCCTCCCCCCCAGACAAAAATCCTAGTTACGCCAATGTTCTTTGCAGGTTCCAAATATCATCGATAAAGTAAATTAGTAAATTATATTCTCTGGCCAATCGAAATTAACTGAAGATGTTAAAGCCAAGTGAAACGAATACAAAGAAACGACGCTGCACGTCGGGAATACTAATTTCAATTTATTATGTATCTGTTGCAGTGTAAATGTCAATTAATACCAATTAAATCCTTTCTTAATCAACATAATTCATCATAATGCATTTCCTGGGAAAAATGCTTCAATTTTCACGGAACGAATTGCGAAGACTTCATTAACTTCTTTTATGACTTTTTCAGCCGCGTTTTTATGACCCGAACAATAGTGCGACAATTGTACGAATTCTTCACTTTTACACACAATAAGAAATAAAAGTGAAAAATTATCGGATGACCTCGAGGTGCGCTGAGAACTTATTTATTATGCATTCTTATGTACTCGTGCATACTATAGATGATGATTTCGCTTCCAGAATAATATTTGCAGTAGAAATACCTCAAATAACTGGCCGACGCGAAAATTCTCGAGGAAATCTAACATTTTCCAAGTGCTCGTCATATAGACACTTAACAATTGTACCATTCGTTTGCTTTACCACTTTTCTGACGCAAGACAGGTATACATGGGAACCTTGGAGAACCGTACGGAAAAATTTCTGGAGAAATGTGTAAAGCAGTTGAGCTTAAAATTTTGCAGTGCATTAACGACCATTAAAATCTGCACACTGTTTAATTAAAAAATAAAACCTACTTAGACACAATAAATTCTGCTATTAGAGAATATTTATATACACTTTCATGTACTAAAATAAATAATCGAAGTCAATATGAAATATTATTTAACGTTTCACTAAATCCAAATGAGAATTGAACGACAGGAATGTAAATAACATTTACGGTGTATTTAACATATCGAAGCTGAAGTTAAAATATGCAGCATCTGATATAATCATAATAGACTTAGTATATCTATATGTATGTACCTATTATATAGATAAACCTGTTACGAATTGGGAATAAATTTATTTTACATATTTTCGAACACAAATGCGTCGACTATACTTAAAAAAAAAAAGCAAATAATGACACACAAGCAGCGATATAATTAAATATTCGTCACAGACGACTTACCTAGTGCCGGTGAATTCCAGGATAGTATTTTCGTTGACGCGAAATTCCGAATCCTTGTATCCCCAGCCATTCCACTTCAACAATTCTTGCCTTTAAGCATTCGAACGAGCATACGATTAATTACCGCATTATCACGGCACAGAGAGCTACAGGAAACTACGGGAAACTAAGTAGTTGAGCGCGAGGGGAAAAATAAAATGATTCAAATCGAAATTCGCGACACAAACGGCGCGCGTTTCTCACGCCACGTGACTGATCGGAGCAGCCAATCGGTAGGAAGAGTATCAGCTCCTCGCATAGTAGTCGCATGTACCTAGTAAACGGAATCGATTTTATGGGAAAAATACGAATCGACTGAAAGTAGTGATAAAAAACGGCGAGGGTTGCTGCGTTCGCGGTGCTCGTCGCGCGAGCCGGCCGTAACGTCTCGCACAGAAAGTCGGACAACAGTTATCAGCGAACGTGGAGGGAAGAAACGTGACTATCGATTGATCTCTTTTTCTCTTTCACGCTCGAATAACGCAAGGGGTGGCTGCTGCAGTCTCGTAACATCTGCCGATGAGTCAGCTGGTGTTCGCCTCGAGGCGTGGCTGCAAATGTAATCAAACGCGCGACAACGTGCTTCGCGGCCCCGACGGGCGTTTTTCGCGGATATGTGTCACCCTTGCCACGAATTCCGTGCGAACTGACGCAAACCAGAAATCGCCTGCACGAGGCACTGACCTTTCTTTCGGCACGACACTCTGGAAACTGATGGGCCCGTTTAAATGCTCCGCATCGTCGGCCGTCCCGTTTCTCGTGTTAGCCGACATATCCTAATTGACTGCGCCGCGAAGGGCCTAACCTTTCGATTCCTGCACGACACACGGTCCAACGTAAGCGTAGGTGCTCTCGAGCGCGCGCTCTTCGCGGCACTGTGTTGACTATTGACACGCGCACCGGCAAACCAAATTTAAATCAATAGAGCCCCCGCCCTACAGCCAAGACCGCCTCTACCGACCGATCTTCTCCTCGCGATGAGGACCAATCACTTATACCCGGCACAACATTCTCCCGTCGTAAATGACGAAAGCTTTCCCACCTACTAAGCGGCAGAGAAGCCGACTCACCAGTCACCACGCTCAGGCTTCCTCGCTCACATGTCCCCTGATATATACACTATATTACGTCTCGCCGGATTGAGGGATTCTTTTCATGAAAGGGATTTCCCGGGCGCATGCGCGGCCAGAGGCTCCATATGAAGGACTCGTAAAATCCGTACTACGATTATTCCGGGTATTTTTGTATCTAATTACGACCACCGTGGGTCATTTGAAACCGAGCATCAAATAAGATGACGGCGTTTCAAATATCCAGGGAAGCTGGATGCCGCGGTAGCGTTCGATGTTAAAATTGGATTAATATCGTTGGCTGCGGTAAAATTACTTGGCTATGTTGTGTAACGTGAAGGCGAACGAATATTTGTGTCAAGTAAATAGCATGGTGGGGAACGATAGTTAGCAATGTCGGTAATTAGTCAATCTTAAGACAGCAGAAGCGTTGAATTGAATTGCAGATAGAAGCGTTTGACTGTCAAGCGATTTGGCTGCCAGTAGCAAATAAATGAAATAAAAATTCTATTCGTGCGTTTCATTTCTTACGTCCAATTTGAAAGTATCAATAATCCTTTATTCATGTAACTATTTAGAATAATTAAGTAAAACTTGCGAGACTCTACAGAACCACCTGATAAACATTTTATTCGGCTAATAGATTCTCCCTCTTACAATCTTCGACCGATTTACACACCAATTATGCTATTTTATATGTTAATCGAACGCTGGTGAATGCAGCATCGTATACAAACATAACCTATACGTACTTCGGACTCACGTGGGCGAGGCGTTGCGAGTAAAAATGCAGCGGAAATTGCTGAATGTAAATAGAATACCCGGCCAGCCGAAGAAACGCAGGAAGATTACGCTTGTGTTCGATGAGCAGAAAAGACGGTAAATTATATTACGATCAATTGTGCAAATTTAAGGTTAGGAACGCTCAACTTTCTATGCTTTTAAATGTAGAGACTTTCTGAAAGGATTCCACAAAAGAAAGCTACAACGGCAAAAGAAAGCTCAAGAGGATTTGAAGCAACAGTTAAAAGAGGACCGGAAACGAATTAAACACGAGGTAAGTACAAACATCAAAGTCACCGTTACTGTAACAACGAAATACGTTATTTCCATAGGCGCGGGAGCGTTACAAAAAGCTGTTGTCGAGTCGAGACGTTCCTGAGATCCAGGAACTATTGTCTCAGCAGGAATATGAAACAGAGGGTCACACTGTCAGTATATTGGAGTTAAACGTCGCCGACTTTGCAGAACAGAATGCATTAATTGGCGAGAATAAAGCCATCGACGAGGAAGAGAGCAAAGACGAAGAAGAAAGCGAGAAGAATTCCGAAGACGACGAAGAGATCGTAGGAATGCTGTTGAAGGAAAAGAAGAGTATTAAAAGCTCGAAGCGAACCACGGAAGATACAAAGATCGACAATAAGAAGGATTTAAAACGAGCGGTGAAACAGGCCGCGTTGAAACAAGTGAAGAAAA
Organism: Andrena hattorfiana; assembly: GCA_944738655.2. Taxonomy (NCBI): domain Eukaryota; kingdom Metazoa; phylum Arthropoda; class Insecta; order Hymenoptera; family Andrenidae; genus Andrena; species Andrena hattorfiana. The sequence goes on along the minus strand of OX122891.2, from coordinate 64,450,218 downwards.
GCAAAGCGTTCCAACAGAAGCAGAGATTAGAACGGCAAAAGAACAAAAAGGAAAGCACGAGGAAGCTTAAGAGGCTACAGAAAGCTCAGAAGCACAGCGGGAAGTTTAAGAAAAGGAGTCACTGAATCTTTTCAAATTCCGTTTTTTAAGTATTGTAAATAAATACAGTTTGTAATAAACATTTTCAGAAAATTATGCCTTCTTTTTCGTCCCACTTTTCCCAGCAAACGGACATATATCTTTATTCAGGCATTGGCTACATTTAGGAAACCTCGGCAGGCAAACTTCTTGCCCGAATCCAACGAGCAGGTGGTTCACCTCGCTCCAAAGATCCTTCGGAAGCCATTTCTCCAACGCGACTCTTGTCTCTTCCGGTGTTTTCGTCGGCTTCTCTACCCATCCTATTCTATTAGAAATGCGATGCACGTGCGTATCTACGCCAATGCCAGAAACTTCACCCCAAGCTATTTGCATGCAAATATGGGCCATTTTCGGTCCCACTCCTGGTAGCTCGCACAGTCCCTTCAATGTTCGTGGAATATCGCTATCGTACTTATTTATCAAAATCGCCGATGTCTTCTTAATGTACTCGACCTTCCTCTGAAACGTATCAATAATTTAGAAGCGAACGCTTTGATGGAATTACAAAAACGGCACATTGGATTATCGTAGAAACTACACCTTCCAGAACCCAGCTGGATATATGAGCTTTCCGAGAACAACGTCGGGTGTACCCGCTATAGTTTCCGGAGTACAGCCGTAAGTATTCAATCTTTGCATAGCTGCGTGAGTGACTTGATCTTTAGTCTGACTGCTGAGCATCAACGCGACTAACGATTGAAACCTAGAGACTTTCCCCGAGGCTTTGGGATCGGCACACTTGTGGCAACCCATTTCATCGACGGGCGCTGTTTTGTGCTTTCGCATTTCTTTTAGATTTTCCAAAGTAGTTTGCCAATTCAGCGGCATCCAATCGTTTCCTTCTGCTTTCACCTCCTGCTTTAAGTTTCTCTCGTTCGAATCTTCATTTTTAACTTCGCAGCTCTCCGCATTGCCCGCGGTCTCTGCCTTTTCGTATTCTATTTTTATCGGTGTACGTTTCCTCTTCTTCGCCTTCTTTGGCGAAGTATTTTTATCGTTAAAATACTTGGACGCTGTGGACGATGAATCTGTGCCGACGGCCTTGTTCGCAGATCGCAGGGATCTCGGTGATGAGAGCGTGCCGAGCTTCAATCTTTTATTCATTTTGAGCAAATTATGAGATGCAAGTTTAAGCGTCTTTGAAGTAGCAATGGGTAATGGACACTATTTATAATTCTACACGACAGTTGACACGGTTCAAAGTCAACATAACCTTTCCCGCGTTCTGAGCAGTCAGAATTTAAATTTTGGGACCATGCGAAATCTGCGTATGTGCGTCGTAGAAAACTACGAATTCATGCATTTTTTTTAAATCACTGGCTTACTTTGTTTGAATTTTAAACGAAAATGAACGAAGTAACTTTAGAAAAATACTTGTCGCCATTAAGGGGGTATTCTGGTCTGACGGGTAAAAAATTTGTTTTTTCTTTGCATTCTCTACTGGTACATTATATGGGTAATACGCGTGCAAAAGGGTTTTTTTTTTCGAATTCGTAATATTTGCGGAGCTACAGGGTGCAGAATAGGTAGGTATCTATACGGCGCGCTCACTGAGCGGGACGGATGACGCATAACATTTTTGTTCCTGCAAGTGTATTTCGGCAAAGTTTCGGCGCACTGTTCTTTCTGGGGCGAAGGGGAGGGGTTGTGCATTTTTGTGCCTTTTAGAACACAAAATCGACCATTTGGTTACAAAGAGACCATTATTCTTCTAGGTCAGAACTTAGTTTGGCTTCGAACGTTGAGTAAACTTTAAGCGCGATTTTCTCGAAACCATGGATTTTCTCGAAAACATGCATGTTTTTCAAATCGGTGACCCTGATATTTCAAGATCGGCTGGACCAACTCAGTCCAAGTTTTGCATATATTATCAGCATACGTGTGGCCATCGTCCCTACCAGAATTATGATAAAATATTTTGTTTTTAAATTTTCCCGCACCTTTAAAGTTGAAAAAATTTGCGAAAATCGAAATTTAATTTTCAAACCGCCACCATTTGCTTAATTTTCAATATTTTTTTATCATTCTGGTAAGGACGATAGCCAAAGGCATACAAATAATGAATCTCGTTACATTTTTTGTTTCTGATCACTAGAACGAGCCCAATCATGGTCACCGTGACCCCATGTTTTTTTTCACCATTACTTTAAAGCAGTCAACTGCGTTTGATTTTAATATTTTTCTATTGACGAAATTTGTAAAGATAGTTCAAATATCAATAAGCATGTAGCAATAAACTAAATAATAATGAAACTTATGGGTTCTTTGTAAAAAATTCCGAAATAACGCGACAAAAACGCCTCGTCAGACCAGAGTACCCCCTTAATAAAATTCTTTGTTAAATACATTGCTAAAATCCGTGCGATGAGAAAAATGCGTTGTTTTGAAATTATTTATTTTTCTCATATAATGGGAATACTTACACAAACGAATGCATAAATCATTAATTAACATATAGTACGGATTTCGCATAAATGATTAAAAAACTAATAACGTCACGTATCGCGTTATTTTACGACAGCATTGAATCCAGAGAACTTTTTCTTAAAAGTATGTTCGCTTATAAATCCTTATTAACAAATAAAATAATCTCGTGCTTTTACAAAAGTTATATTTCATTCGTTATAACTAACATATAAAACATTAGAACTAAATGATATCGTTACGTGTAAATAATTATACTTTCATGTATGATAAAAATTGGTCTTTTATCGTAAATGCAATTTTGATGTTAAATAAAATTATACACATACATTTGTATATATAATATATATATATATAAATAAAAAAATTTCACTTAAGAATATTTCAACCATTTGTTTTCGATTTGTAGCTGATAATCAGAACACCTTAACCGCGGATTACCTTATATATACACAATAATTACCCAGTCTCAATAGATATACGAAAAATCGGTAAAACAGAGTCGAAAATTCCATCGAAGAGATAAAATATTTGCATTGTAAAAAATGTACCTGTATTATAATGGGCGTATATGTTAATCAAGTTTTATGCAATTTGGTGTACTAACTATAAATAACGCAACTGTAAAATGGGACACAAAGTGATGTAACGAAAATTGTGCAGTGCATTCCTTTCACTGCTCCACATCGCACCCGTTCCGATTGAATTTGAAAAGATAAGATTACATACCTTGTATTGTAATTTATCTATGTTACTCTAATATATACATATCCGTTTACTTTGCTAGTACCACCCCTGTGTTAGAGCTCATTTTCGTTCATATACATACAGATGAGCAAATGGTTTGTTACAAATATTGTCAGTCACACTTAATGCTGCTGTTATACTCGATTCGGACAGAACAATATAAAATATCACTTGTTTATACATGCACTTGTAATTGGTCTTCCGTTAAGGCCAACACTATATTAATATAACTTACTACCGCACCAACAACACTGGCACCGGTACTACTAATGAACATGCTATGCATTTAAATGATAATGAAAATAACTTTTTGAAAAATAGCTCGTATCGTATTCTAACCCGTGTCCCTTTATCCTTTCTAACATCTGGATCCAATGCTTATCTAACATATCACCAATGATAATGGACGGAGTGGAGGAGGAATGCATAAATAAAAGCGAAGGGGTAAGATTTAAGGCCGAAAGAAATATGTTAATCGAAACCTTACGCTAGTAGTTGTGCTCGTGTCCTATAGAAATAAACTTTCACATTTCAGAACCGTTCGGGCGGAGGGAGGAACGAATTTAAACGAATCTACAAAATCGATGTCAATTACGGTTACTACCGGAGAGAATTAAAGAAAACGAATGTTTCGCTCGTGGGTAAATCAAAGCGGCGGAAACTGCAATTCAGGTATGCTTCGCAAGAAAATTAAAACAATGTCCCGCGTCGTGTGCTCTTACTACACATCGACGCAGTCAACTTCTGTACTCAACCTGGGATCTGATTAGCAATGGTACTAGGGCCAATGGAGACGGTTGGAGGGATCGTAGAATCCTGCATCAGCGTGCGCGTTTCCTCTTCTTGATCGGAAAGCGGTATTGCCGGAGTGTCGTGGGAACTCGACGGCTTCAGCTTCAGGTGGCTCGGCAGCTCCGTAAGTACTGGCCCGTACTGCGAAGTGGAACCCACCAGCAAGTCAGTCGATGGATTCAAACCGCCCAACATCTTTCCTCGTAGCAACGCGCATATAAGATAAAGAAACGAACGTACGGACCAGAGCTTGGATGGCGTCCGGCAAATAAAACCAAACTCAAAATATACTGGTATCAAAGATATCTTGCCTACCTGACCACTGCTCCCGACCATTCCGCCTCTCGGCGATTTTCCGCGATGGAAGAAGCGAAGCCATGCCCAGACGAAGCCCAGCAACAGCCCCACCAGCATCATACCGGCGCCCAGCGCTATACAACTTTTCGTCTCGTCCTCGACGTGTTCCTCTACGTTCGTCGCGGACGTTGTTGGATGATCGTTCGCCTTTACCTACGGTAATTAGATTCGTACACTACGTAATACAAATAAACGATAAGAAATCGCAACTAAACCAAACGTAACGCCGAAACTAAATTAATCATAAAAAAACAAATAGAAAACTGTACGCTGTATGTACGATTGTAAAAAAGATTTCAAAACAGTGCGTGTACCATGTCGTAGGTACCAATTCCGCCCCAAGAGTCGAGGGGCATGAGCGAAGAGTCGCCCAGGCCCACATATGGGTCGGGGGATTGCGAACGTATCGAGTATGCAACACGATATCGTCATTGTTGTAAATTTTAAATCCATATTGATGCGGTAGGAGTGCGTAGTTGTGTTAAAAGGTTATCAAGCGGCTCTTAAGTTACCTCTATTTTGTTTTCCTGTGGTATGTCATCCGATACTAAACTGACCAGCATCGTCGTCAGGCCAGCGATGAAAAACGACAGCGCGACCGAGAATAATACCCATTCGAACCATTTTCTAGAGCTGAGTTTGTGTCTGGCTATAATCCTCCAGAAGCCACTTCTTAAACTGCCGCCGCCTTCAGCACCGTCGCCTCCGCTGTCGTACGTGTAACCCACTGTCGTGGGTTGATAAACAGCCCCGCTGTCTGGCATATCCTCTCGCGATATATACGCAATCTTCGCTAATCCCCGTGCCCGACTAAGGGCACTGTGCTTGCTCGCGGGGCTGTTGCTTAAGTATCGGTTATCAGGGACGGGCAGAGAAATGGTATTGCCCAACAGGCACGAAGTGGTTTAACGCTTTGTCAGCGCGTCGGCTCCGGTGAACGTTCGTGATTATTTCCGAGTTATCGTTTTGTACACTGAAGTTAATTTTTCACGGGCTCGACGCTATATGCATATATTCGCAATGCAGATACAACGTGCACGTATGACGTACAGTGGCACAGATACTACGATAAGACGTCGCGTATCACACGCACCAGAGCACCGCGCACACCATGAAATTCGAGTGCCATAGATGCCGTGGATTAAAGTTATACGAGTGATATCAACAGATACGAATGCATCTCGCCTTTACTGGATTTTACTTTTGTTATAGCCGCATAGTGGCGCCGCACTCGAACTTGATCTCGACTAGGGCTGGGGGACTATTCGAGTAATTTAATATTCGAATATTTTACGCGTATCCGAATGCTACGAATAAACTAGGAATATTTGAGTATTCGAATGTTATTATTCGAATACTGTTCGAATACTGATGTATGGTGTGAAGTGGGTGAAAATTAGCTTACAAGATTTCACCCTGACAAATGAACCTAAAGAACTTGATTTATAATTCACACCATACTATATTATACACCAGTATTCGAATACTATTCGAATATTTAAGTATTTGAATACACCAGTATTACTTAAATATTCGAATAGTATTCGAATACTTAAATATTCGAATAGTATTCGAATACTTGAATATTCGAATTATATTCGCTGTTGCGTGGCAGTCTGGGAAATATAGTCTTTTCTTGGGGAATTGAGGCGCGGGACGATGCCCGTGGAACGCTAAGGCGTTCTGCTTACTGGACGCGGATTTTTAGTGACAGATATAATAATAAGAATAGATTTAATTAACTCAATAACGGAATGATACAAATAAGGAATTCACAAGAGTTTTAATTGCACGTCCGTTCGCTTTTGCTCTCGGGGCTCCAGTGTTCTTTCAAACGCAAACGCTTTTACATCTTTTGTTACTTAAAAAATGTCCTTAAAATCTAAAATCCAATCAAATATTTATTAGCTAAATTCCTATTGGCCAATCTATTTCTTTTCAGCTATTGATTTTTAGAAACAAGCGTTTAACAACATTGCGCTGATTTTATACACTTAGGAGAAGGGATCAAAGTAGAGTTAATTTATTCAAACATCCGATTCCGAGTGGGTATTGATTAATTTGTAATCCAGAAGTTTATTTATTAAAAGAATCTCTAATTATTTTCAAACCCCTTGGGCTTGTGCGAACTTCGCTTTGTTTCCTTTTCTTATTACATTCGTGTGATCCGTTTCGAACTTGGCGCTTCTAAAGTTTACACTACGCGCCGCTAGATGGAAGTCGCAACATCGCCAAATAATTGAGCAACTGAAGTATTCGAATATTCGAATACCGAAAAATTCGACAAATAGTCCCAATCACGTACATCCCCAGATAGCACACGTCGTCTATAAGTCGTCTTTAAGACGTCTTGAAAGTCTGAAAGACGTCTTAAAGACGGCTTATAGACGACGTGTGCTATCTGGGTCGTGGTCCCAATCCTAATCTGGACGCACTGATTGCATATGTTGCGTGACCACGTGAACGTAGCCACGGAAATGTATTGTTACGCTATTGCTTGAACGTAGCTGTGGAATTGTATATAATCGATAGGTAAATCAGGAGCGAAATTTAAAAGCAGATGTTTGCGTGTGATTGAGGAAGTATTGTTTAGTATGCGCGATGCGGGTGCCATACGTGGGAAAGATCTTGAGAGAGCTCGAAATCAGGAAGAGGACACCAATTAACAGACCTTAATCTTTTGAGAAGGCCTTGTCCTTTGTTAGTCTTTAGGAGTGTCGATTGACTCCAGAAGTGTTGGCGACGCTAAGGAAGTCATAAATTTCCTTCAAGGGTTGTTTTCTCGATCCTCGAAATAGAGCCTACTTTCTCTTCCCACGTGGGCACTCCGCTGTGTAACGGAAAAGCGCGCTTCCACCGAGTTTCCACCACCACCCGAAGATGGAGGGAAAGATGGACGCCGATTCGCGGGGGCGAACGGACATCCGAAGAACGGCCTACCGTTTGGATCTGATGCATCCTCCATCCTGATTGGACTACGAGGATCTATGGGAGGACTGGGAGGATTCGGCCAACGACTTCAGCGAGGACCTCGGAGGATACTTTGAAACTCTACATGCATTCTGTCGCTAACCAGCTTTCCGAAAAGTCGAATAAACTCCAAAGTTTAACTTATAAATAGTTTCTTGTATTTTGTTTTATTTGAAACTCCCACACTCTGACGAGCAGAGCGATTCAGCGCTCCAGGCACCAACCCGCGTTCTCATATCAAAATCACCGCTAAAATACGCAACACATATAAAGGTGCGATTTCATGTTGAAGCTCAACGTTCGTTTTAAGCGTCAAAACCAGTCATGTGATCGGTCCATGGGACTTTCAGCGTCGACGCTCGTTTTGAGCGTCAGAACCAATCACGTGACCGATGCTCAGCTAACGAACCGTGAACGAGCGTCAAGCGGAAAAGCACGAAAAAGCTAGACGGGGTTTAGCTTTTCCGCTTGACGCTGAAAGTCACGTGAACGCGTGAACCGATCACGTGACTGGTTTTGACGCTCAAAGCGAGCATTCGAGCTTCAGCATGAAACCGCACCTTAAGGGAATAAAAGATACTTAATTATGGTTCATTGAAATGATCAGATGTAATTTTAAATAAATCACGGCCTTGCGGAGAATTTCACGCGTTCGCTGTAGAGTTTATAACAAGCTAGTGCATAGTTAAGTAATGAATCGAATCTTCTATGATAGCGGCTATATGCATACGTGACAAATCTACTATAGTTCAATGAGAAGCCGCTATATTTACGCATATCAGCTGTGGAATGACAGGTGGGATAAAAAATGGCCGAGAATGGGTTGGAGTCGGATGCTGGCTCTCAAGAATATCTGGCAACCGAGGTTATTAACTTAGATATCGAAGAGGTAATTAGATATCTCTATTAAATGATTACTTTACCCCGCGAACTTTACGAAGCATTCAATTTTCAGGTTATGTTCTTATAATCGACTTAAGTTAGTTACCCTTATCTCACGTTTGTTGTAATGTACTATTGAAATAATGCGATTATTGTGTCGAATTCCGTACCGTTCCGGCTGAAATTTCTTGTTAGGCCTCTTATACCGCTCCTAACCGTTTATACTTACCACCAGGATCATGGGTGTTGATGTGAAATTTCCGTATTTCAGTTGGACAACACAGAATATGCTATACCTGCTGTGGAGGAATTACCCTCCTTAGAAAGTATATTGACAGAACCAGACTGTGCGTCGTTGTCTGGAACAGAGGACGATTTCGGCTTGACGCCAGCCGAGAAACTAGGTAGCAGTGAAACGACGAGTGTCGGGAGTCATTTATCATTAAACTCATTAAATAAATCGAATAAAGCTTCGCAACCAACATCTTCCGGTGCTATTTTGAGGCATGTCATATTGAAAGGAATATCCGCACAAATTATGTCAGCTAGTGTAAGAGAAAATACATTTTTAGAAGCTATAATTAAAAATCATTGAATATTACGCTAGGTCTAATGCAATGCTGTCAGTATGTATAAGTCACGACGCGGAACACGATTGGAACGCTTCCGAGGCCGTCGTTTTCGAAGGGACGTTTCGATGGTGTTCTCTGCGTCGTGCGATGCATGCCGAGACGTATCCTAATGGACGCATATTTGTATAGGAAAAGGTTAACGCCGGGTTAGCGAGTGCGGTAGCTGCTGGAGGGAATATGTTAGTAGTCGGTACTAGTCACGGTCTGGTACTAGGTTTCGACTCTTCGCAGACACTGCGGTGGTGCGACCAGGAAGCGAGGCACCAAGGATCCGTGTCTGCGCTGTGTTTCAATCACGACGGGAGCAGAATACTAGCTGGTTTCGCTAGAGGGCATATATTAATGATAGATAGTTCCAATGGAAAAATACTCAGGATGCTTACCGACGTTCACCCTCTCGACACAGCTGTGTTACACGTCAAAGTGAGATTCTTTTACGCACATTCTCGTCTTAACTGTTTACAATATACGTAACTTTCTTTCTTGCAGTTTACCGATTCACCAAAGGTAGCGCTGTGCAGCGACAGTGGCGGGTCTGTTTTCGAGTTGAACTTCACAAGAGTTATGGGGGTACGAGGTTGTGATAGCAGGTGTTTATTCAGCGGGTCTAGAGGCGAAGTATGTACGTTGGAACCTTTGTTGTTGAATCATTTACCATCGCATCCGCTGAAAAGTTACACGTTAGTAGCAATGGCGACGTTATCAAAGGTCTGTTTATATATTTGTTAAAGGGAATCGCTAAAGAAATTTCTGTGTTCATATTGTACGTTACTTAAATGTTTTAGGTAATAGTAGTTTGCATAAGGCCACGAATGCGCGTTGTATTATCTCACCCTTTGTCTGGTGCTCCCATAGCACCGCCGCAACTGTCTTGGCAGCTTGTGGTTATACAAGCAGCAGATGCTTCTCGCGTAATTGATCCAGTTCTGGCTCTTGGGAGAGACGATGTGGTTTACTTCTATCAGGTATAAAATCTGCAAGATTCCATTTCTTAAATAATCGAGCTACTGAAACGTGCGTATCAGTCGAATCTGTTCGCCAGGTATGCACCGAAGCTGGGTCGAGAGTGAAATTATCTCCTCTCAGAAGGATGACCCTTCCGTATACGATAAATAACTTACGATGGTTAAATCCCAGATCATTAGCCGTGTTGGATACGCAGGAAAGGTTGCATTTAATAGACGTAAGGGCACAGGATAATTTGGAAACTTTGGATATGAGTCGCGTTGGAATTTCGTATGCATCCAGTCATTTTAAAGGCTTATCCACAGGTGGAAATGTTTCGAAGGTACGTATCAGTCGGACAATTAAAAGCATATAGCCATTTGATTAGAATAGTTATTATAATTCTGTGTATTTTCGAAACTAGGCCATGGCATTGACTGGCGAACGAGCATGCTACAATACTGTGGTAACGTTTGGCACTCAACTGTTGCTCTTGGGTACGAAAAGTCTGCACGTAGTTTGCATACGAACGTGGACGGAAAGATTGAGACACTTGACAATGCAGGTTTGTATATTGAAATACTTTGTTCTCGACTCATTATTTTGTATAAAGTAATATTTGTCTTTACGTTCTCAGAAAAGATTCCCAGAAGCTTTAGCGTTAGGACTCTCGTTTTACCAAGATAAAGGGAAGGCGGTCGTTGGTCTTCGTGGCTCGAAGCAACGTCGTAAACAGATAGCTCGTGATAAAGTCTGCCAAGTCCTGATTCAATATATGGAGGAATTGAATCGGTCCCCCGCCGATGAAAGTACAGACTTTGAAATAGTCACGACTTGTGTAGATTATTGTATACAGTTAGAAAATACGGAATTGTTATTTGGAAAATTATGGGACCTGGTATCGGAGGTTGAGGGGCTGAAAGCAAGCTACTTGCACGCCCTCGAAAGCCCTTTGTTAGATGGGAGCCTGAGACCTCGATTACCACCATTAATTGCGCAGCAATTAGTCGCGCTTTATGATCAAGAAGAAAAAGTGGACTCCCTTCAAGCGATTATAGTGCTACTAGATGTCGATTGCTTGGATATTCACCAAGTAAGTGAATCGGTTTCTCTTCTATCAAATAACAAGAGCATAATTCCAAATATTTCTCAGGTAACAACAATTTGTCGCCAACGTGGTCTCTGGGAGGCTTTGATACATCTTCAAACGACCGCGCTAGGCGACTACACGGCGCCAATTCATCAACTAGTACCGACCCTGCAAAGTTTATTAAAAGCCGCGAAAGGATCGCCAACCCGCGATAGTATACAACTTGGCAACGCGATTTTGGTCTATACCAGCTGCTGCCTTGCCGGCCGCGGTTTTCCTAGGGACGAACTTCCCGAAGGCAAATCCCAGCGAGCGAAAACGGATGTGTTGAGAGCTTTGCTTTCGCAGCATTCCAGTTTGGCGAATGATGCGGAACGGCAGTATCCGTATCTAAGGACTTTGCTCCAGTTCGACGCGAAAGGGTTTCTCGACGTGATAGCGATTGCTTTCCAAGAACCGGAATTCACATCGGAAATGGGCCTCAGGCAACGGCAGAGACTTATAGATATACTATTGAGCATCGTCATGCCCAGGACACCGCTTAGTCCAAGGAATAATGATTACATCACTGACGAACAAAGAAATCTAGTTCTAATATTTATAGCTAACGAAGTCGCGGAGAATACTGTTAATTTGGAACCTAGTATGTTAAATAATATGATAGAAATACTGTGCACCGACTCCGGCGCGGGATCATCGAAAGAGCTTAAGACTGACAAAGAAAATGCACTACTGGAATTGTTACGCTCGAAGAAGCTGCGTAATATTTCAGATAACACTTTACTTAACTTGGCAGAGAGAGCTAACTTGTAAGTATATACACGGAAATATACTCGCAAGGAAAGATCCCGAACCCGGAAATTCAAAAAATCCTAAGACTTTGTGAATATGTAGGGGATTTCCTTCTGACTACATCGCGATTTCTGTTTGCTGCTCAAATTCATTCTAAGGGGTTGAAATTGACCCCTTAAGTTCCGGCTATTTCCTGATTTTCTGTTATAACTCGCGAACTGTAAGAATTGTAAGTTACCAAATGATAATCCTAATTGAAAGAAATAACTTCTGTCTTGAAACTTTTTTTCTATCTCTTACAGTTCGCGAGTTATAACACAAAATCAGAAAATAGCCGAATTCTCAGGGGTTAATTTCACCCCCTTAGAGTGAATTTGGGCAGCAAACAAAAATTGCGATGTAATCGGGAGGAAATCCCCTACATATTCACAAAGCTTCAGATTTTTTGCATTTCCGGGTTCGGGATCTTCCCTTGTCAGATTATAAAATGTTACAAATCTATTTCACTTAGTTCCCTCTGTATCTTCGTAAAGAAAGCATTGCAATGTAAATCTTTCGATGTCATGTACAGCATCGTACATAGTAACTCGTATTGCAGTATATAATGTTACAGTATGCGAGTTGCGGAGCTGCTGTACAGCGCCAGGGAGGATTGGATCGCAGTTTGCAGATGCATGATACTGCATCCGTCTAGACACCACGACATTTGGCCCTGGTTAAAGCACCTTTCTTCGAGCTCGCTGCAAGCAGTTGTAATGGCTAACGCTGAAGCTCTAGTGGGAATCGGTGCGAGCCAATTTGCTCTGCTCATAGCGACGCATATGCAAAGTAAAGTTGATGAAATATTGCAAAAGCTAGAGAGCACTCCAAATCTGCAGTACAGTCTGCTGGAAACTCTGTATCAAATAGTTCAATATAAAGAAGAGGATATCTCATTAGAGCTTACAACTGAATTGTTAGAAAAATATTTGGAATTAATGTGCGAATTGCAACCGGAACGTGTAAGTAAAAGCTTGGATTATATTGAAATGGTAAAGTGTATTACTTTCAATTTTCCTTCTTTTTTAATCTAGGTAGTTGATCATATTCAAGGGGCTCATGGTTGTAGATTGGATGAAGCGTTGAAAATAGTTCAAGCAACACAACATAAAGATGCTGAAGCAGTTATGTTAGAGAAGCTGGGCAACTATCAGGATGCGTTTGATATTCTTCTGAAAGAATTTCAGAATAATCTGAAACTGGTAAATACGTTGTGTGAGAATAATACACAGTCGGGGAGAAAAGTATTGGGGCACTGTTTAAAACAGAATAACTTCTTTAAAACTGGGCCAAACGACTTCATTTTTTTTATTTTTTTTTTTTTAGCTAGAAGGATTAGTTTACTAGGTGAAGTGTTTCGTCAACTTTTTTATCTGAGCCTGTAATGGAAATTTAAAAAATGCATTTTGTAGATTTAAGTAAGTTGTATACACCCCGAAAATTTCATCGAAATCCGTTGCTGCGGAAACAAGCGACAGACATTGAAATATGTAAGAATTTTTAGGTTTATTACAGTTAAGCCGGGAATCCACCGAGAAGCTAAGCTAAGCTGTGCTATGCGATGCGATGCTACGTTTTAGCTTAGCTTTTGTTGGAAACGGTTCCATAAGAATGTATTGAAACTAATTTTTTTAAAACGTTAGAATGGCATAGCATAGCATCGCATAGAATAGCTTAGCTTCCCGGTGGATTCCCGGCTTTATAGGCCGAAAACTGTGATTCCCGCCAATTTTAATTGTTGAAACAACGGCCTTCACTATTTTCTTCGTTTTTCCGACCAAATGCAATTTCTTTCAAAACGCCGAAACACGTGAACTAGTAAACTAGTCCACCTACCTTCTCAAAAAAAAAAAATATCAAGCCGTTTGGACCAATTTTAAAAAAGTTATTCTCTTTTAAAGGGTGTCCCAATATTTTAATCCCCGACTGTATATATCGGCGGTTAATTTTTACGAGTCTAATGAAATGTTTCTCCAGTATTGCCAGGGCACGGTTTCAGAAAGTGAACCAATTCATTCAGCTGTACAACTCGCAGGCATGTGCAGGCGATCCGCTGGTAATTTAGATTGGATGCCGCTTGTGGAAACAATACTTCGTACGCATTCCAATAATGATGACGAGAAGAGTATGTATGCTTTCATCAATATTGGGAGACATACAGTCAGAAGAGAGTGTATTTAAGGGGTCATTCTGGTTAGAGGGTTTGAAAAAATTGATTTGTTTTTAAATATTTTTCGAAAGTACATATCCCCAAGAATGTACTATAAAATTTTCATTGAAAAATTCCGATTATTTTAACTTCTACAGAGGCATTTTGTAGGGAGCGCAGAGGCTCGGCCTCTATAGACGAAAACTTTGAATGCATTTTTCTCGAAACGTCATTTTTTCACATGGTGCAGGTAAAATCTGAAAATCTATCGAACCGATTGCTTTATAAATTGAACTGTTTATTCTGCACACCTATGCCTCTGGCCGGTACTACAACCAAGTATTTCTGTTGAGTCTAACCTACTTTTAAAATCGAAAATAGCACCGAAAACACCCGAAATACATTGATTCTTGTATTTTGCCCGCCATTTTGTTAATTTTAAGGATAAATCATTTATTCTAGTTCGGGCCATAGCGACAGTCATACTAATCAAGAATCTGTTTGTATTTTTGGTTTCAAATAAGTCCGACTGCTGAAATCACCTGCACGAGCGAGGCATGAATTTTTAAACATGTCATCAAAATCGCCTTCAAAACCATTTTAAAAGCAATAATTTTATTACTTTTATATTTTTTATTTACTATAGAAATGTAGTTTAATGAATAGAAAAAAGTTTTATTCCATTACTATAATTCCTGTCTTCGCAATAAATTCTTGAAAATCGCTGAATTTATCGGCGCGCTAACCAGAATGACCACTTAACTTTCATTGGTAAAATACAATATTAATTGCCTTGAATAAATTGCAGTTGAAAAATTAAGTGGGAAGTTATTGAGGGTCGTATTAGAATTTCTTAGTGGTACAACAGCATTGTCGACCGTATTAGAGCAGATATTAAAACATCCATTGGCGACAAGTGGGACGATAGGTGATATAAGACAATTACTGTCTGGAGTACTTACGCATTCTCGATACGAGCAAACTTTAGTGGAGACTACTGCGCGTTTGGTCAGCTTGGAGCTTCACAAAGCACTGAAAAAATCGTTGAGGTATTAATTCTGACGACCAGTTTCAATAATCAAATTGATCGGGTGATGATAATTAATTTCTTAAACCTTAACGCTTCTTTATTTCAGGGAGGCGGGAAAAGCCAGTGCCAGTATGTCAATCATTTGTTCTATATGTAGACACGTGTTATCCCAATGCGCAGACTACATAGTACTTTTCAGTTGTGGACATGGCTTTCATTCCGAATGCCTAGGAGAACCTAGGTCTTGTTATAAATGTTTAAACACAAAGGGATGGGCGCCTCTGGTTACCAACATCACGCATTCTACTAGACCATTCCATGTAAGCAATATTATTTTATTTCCCAGCAAGAAATTCATACGAATGTAGGGACATTCCATGGGAACTCGGACAGATTTCGGAGTAAGTTTTCGTAGATTGCTGAAATTTTAATATGTTGTAGTCTTTAGTGATATTTAAAGGTACCTCAAAGGATTTTTCAAAATTTTGAAAAATCTCGATTTTACAGCTGTTTGAAGTTAAGTGCTAACTTTTTTTCAATACATTATAGCTACGGAAGTAGTAAACGGATGGAGGTGAGCTTTACGGTGCTTATAGAGAAGACATCTAAGTTTTAAGAAAAAATTATTTCAGTTTAAAAAAAATTTAAATGAAATAAATATATCGAAATATCTATCTAGTAGATCGAATTTCATCTTTCATTCCTAATCATGTGTAGCCTTGAAGGTCATAGTATACCATATGGTTGAATTTGTCTTGACAGTCGCTTTCATATTGGATAATCAAATATATAGCATTCCATTTAAAAAACTGAGGGTCACCTTCGTTTCAAGGAAAATATTGCGAACACCAAAAATTGAGTTACCGTATTATGTTGTGTATAAAAAACAGTAAAAGTTTTCCTTCTTCAGTTTTTTTACAAATACTTACCATATTCGAGAACACTGTATAAGAACAGCAGATATAGCCGCTTGGCCACTGCGAGTACCGCGCGGCTCAGCCAGTCGAGCCGGTGTGATTTGACGCAGCGTCAACTTTCGGCAATTTTTACAGGGCCAATTTTAAAATGTCCATATTTTTGAAAATTTGTCCATCAAGGCGAAGGATAGAACTATATTCTCCCTTTTTTCAGATTTTTAAAATTGCGCCCGATGTTAAAAACCTGCATTTGTTTAAAATAATTGCACAGAAATGGTTCAAATTTTTTTCTTTTAAACTGAAATAATTTTTTCTTAAAACTTATAAGCACCGTAAAGCTCATCTCCATCCGTTTATTACTTCCATAGCTATAATGTATTGAAAAAAAGTTAGCACTTAACTTCAAACAGCTGTAAAATCGACATTTTTCAAAATTTTGAAAAATCCTTTGAGGTACCTTTAAATATCACTAAAAACTACACATATTCAAATTTCAGCAATCTACGAAAACTTACTCCGAAATCTGTCCGAGTTCCCATGGAATGTCCCTATAGTGACAGTCAAAGAAAAGATTAAAAGACGAGTTGCCAGAGTATCCCAAATTAACGAGAATGATTACTTATAATTGTATAAAGTCAGACGATTCTCCAAACTAAACCAGTGACATCAACGTAATAAGTTTGAAATAATTATACAAAACTTTCTTTTGACTGCCACGATTTAATGTTGAAATGTTTCGCTGGTCGACGCTTCTCTATTATATCGAAATTATTTCGCAGGAACATAAACCGATTCTACCACCAGAATTTATGCGCAACAGAGACCTTTCTCTAAGACTCGCACCGCCCACTTTACCAGATCTTGAGGGTATTTTTTAATCTAGTCTTTAAATATTAAAATTCGATATCACAGCTATCAGTGGTACGTAGCGATGCATTAGTGGAAATAACCGTGGAGTCTTCTACATCACACTCGATCTCTTACTTTCATTCCATGAACACTACATTGTTCTCTTATACTCCGCATAGAAAATTAGACTATCATTTTTTAACGAGGCTCCCTTTTATACCACCGCAAGAGCTTTACCATTTTATTATATTTTCCCACTTTATCGAACCCCTGATATTTAAGTCATTCTTCTCCTTAGCAGGATTCAACTATTGTATGTTTGTATATTGTAAAGTAATATACTTATACTGTGTATAGTATCGATAAGAACTTGTACACTTTTATTGCTGTAAATTCTATTCGCCCAATTTGCAGCGTGCTGCCAAAAATCAGTCATTAAGTAAATAAAGATATTAATTAAATAAGTTGTTAATAATTTACGCAGATTACCCCAGCGATTTATTTTGAAGACATGCGAATTATAAACAACTCGTTGAAATTAACAAGATGAACATACAAACGAATATATTCGAAACGTTACGTCGGATAATAGGGGCAGATTGTTTTTCGCTTGACGTTTTTGATAATGAAAACTGGTTTCTTGGGCACGTTCTCCATCAGAATATGATTGGGATCGATGAATTCGTTGCCCAGTAATTCGCCTGTTAAAAGTTTCGCGACGAACGTGAAGATACTTAAATCAGAGAAGAGCGATCTCTTCGAGGGTAGTAGCTCAACGTTGGAGGCATACTTATCCACCGCAGATTCTAACTTTAGAAGGTGCGGAGTGATATTTGATATCGACAAATATTGCTGCAACTGCAATTCGAGAAGAAAATATCGAACTATTATTTCGCTGGCTGTAATTAGTATATTTTATTAGTTATCTTTGTATAAAATTAATCAATCTTTTTACCTTGTTATCGCACTTCTCTAAGCTGCTTATAAGTCCTTCGATCTCGTTAATCAATTTGTATCCCTTTAATGTACAGTCTCTATTGTAAGTAGACTCGTGAACTTGCAAAGATACTTTCAATAAAATCACTTCCTTCTTTATTTTATCCAGCAATAATGATAATGGTACTCCATGCAACGTTCTACTGGCCATTCGAATCTTAGAATACTTTTCGCATACCTATGTTAACATATAATTCAATAACTTCTTTAAATACTACAATACATTTCTCTAATATTTCGAATAAAATGAAGAGCGCTACGCCCGCTAAGGGAAAGAAGATAAAATGTTTTCGAAATAAAAGGTAAATAAAACTTTACCTGTCGACTTATGGACGTCCATAAACTGAGAATTTGATCGGCAAACTGTTTTATTTCATTTCCTTCCGTTTGATGAGCTTCTGCTAAGCTCCACAAAGAATCAAGCTTATCCGTCAGACGGCGCGAAACATTATTGAACCACATGAGCTTAGTTTCCCACTCATAAACGATTCTTAAATTATAATGATTTTCTATTTTTAAGATCGCTACCTAAATAAATGCCGACAGTCCTCTGTTGTGTTGCTTCTCTTTATTTACATTGAATTTTTTTTCTTATTTTGTTTTTTAAGTAAACGTTAATGCACTTTTTTTTTATCCACGAATCATGGTTGTCAAATTTTTTTTGTACAGTTCGTTTTAACACCTTCACGCTGAGTACAATTGAAATATGGATCTTCGAAATTAGCATGGAATAGATGTTTATTATCAAACGTTCTTACGAGGATGATGCAGTTTCGTTTGAATAATAAAATAAATTAATTGAAACTGAACAGTATATTCGTATAAACATATCCCGAGCATGAAAGTGTTAAATCATTTGAATACTCACATTTCTCTCGAGAGTCTGTACAAGCTCAATTTGAGAAGGTTCTTCCTTTTCGATCAGAAGCGCCATCGAGGACGACGTAATTCATAAATGTACAGTATTACTTTTACAAATTATAAACATATACAGAGAATATAACATTAATGAAATGCTAAAATTGATTACGTGCATCTACAAACGTTACATTTTATTACCGCTGGAAAAAACGCGATAGTCTTATTTTCCTCCGCGGTGTAAATGAGACCGGTTTCTATGGATTATTTATCGTCATTTTTATGCCTCTATCCACGCTCGTATTTCGAATATCCTACGAACGATATTTCTCTCCTCATTTATTTAAGATACTCGATACCTACATAAATTAAATCTGGCGTTTCGCCGCTTCTCGGAAAGGCTGTGGCAGTTGATGTTACGCACGCCCACGCCATCGAACATTACCGATTTTATGAGACTCTGAATTTCGTTTCTTTGAATGGTACAGAAATTTGCATGCGCAAAGACCACGTTATCCTACCTCAGCGGATGCTGTAACATCGTGCTTACTATAAGGTTATACCATGGTAATTATATTATGTTTACCGCAATATTAAGCTAGTATGATTATTCAATCGCGACTAACAGTTAATATATAGGTCCAGCGTGCGCCAAACACAGATCTATGTACCTATCGAAACGACGAAATTGGGAATCATAAAATCTGTAATTACCCGCCGGATCTTACAGCTCGCGTTTGTCTCTTCCCATCTTTTTGGCTAGTATTTAATTTGTATAGAATGATATAACGAGGTATTATATGTAACGGAGCGGGCAAAACAGCTGGCTTCCTTACAGTTGGCTTAACAAATTATCTATGGCTTTTGCAATTTTTTTTAATGCTCTATGAAAAGTCCATAATATTAAAATTCTACACTTATCTATGTAATTTACAATTTCCTTTTAACTAGTATCGCAATAACACGGTATTCGTTATTATTTATCATTATCGTTAAACACTCTTCATTCGATTATGCACAACGTCCACAATCGCTCTGGAATTATTTTTATATGTGTACATATAATATATATATATATAAAAAAAATTTAATTCGCGTGTATTCACAAGGTATGCACATTCGCCATGTTTCTTAGGAGAAATTGTTCGTTTACCGCTCGATTATTTCAATTACCGTGAACTTGTTTTTCTCCGCTAAGCGATAACGCAAAGCATCTTCCTCGATGCTCAGCCAAGATATTCTTGTTCAATTAAACCTGTGTCGTTGCAACTTGACGAGGGAGCAGTATCTTTGTGAATCGAAACAAAGGACGGATTATTACGCTAATAAGAACGAAAGATGTTCTCTGGTGTAAAATTTTTGAAGACACCCTTCTCCTTTATTCCATTTGAATAACTTAAAATTTCCATCGCTTCTTAATAAACACATGCATTTCTCCTTTCTTCCTTTTTATTTGAAAATGTATGGATACTTTCCAATAGATAATTTATATAAATAATTAAAGGTATACCAAGTGAAAGGCGACATATGTCTTGTTCGCAAGTTTCCAATGAACAGTAGAGTCGATACTTATGCAAAGTAAATAACGTAAGATTAATATAAAAATGCTCGCGAAAGGTTTCCGTGTTACCGTGTAACACGAACATGTTCAATTACTTCGCAGATAATATACTCCATTGTTTAATTCGAATGAGATAACAAGAACATAATTTTACGTCCGTAACTAAAGGGTAAAAAAAATTTATCTAAAAAGTCGTTAAACTCTTAGTAATATACTGTTTAAAGGTTATTCATGTAACTTTTACACATCGCGCGTTCATACTTATATCTCCTCGCTGCTGCGCGTACACGTCTAAATCAATCACGCGACATACAGCGCGATCTCATAACAAACTTTTACCACGTTCATTCTGAACACAAGGTAGGCAGAGTCGCTGATACTCAATCCCCCCCATTTACCGTGCAGCGCAATGCCCGCGGACATATTCCCAGCTACACGAGGGCGGTAGAGTATATCACGACTCTGTCAGGAACATGCGAGGCTGTTACGATGCAGTTTTGTAGCGATTCATTGCAACGAATGTCGAACGATTATTTTCAACATGAATTATCTAAATCAACACGGTCGCTTCTGTATTTCAATTTCAACGTATCGAGAAATGATTAAATTGCATCAGCGATTAAAAACTAATAAAGTCTTCCGACGTCAGATTGCTTTCGAAACATTTTCCCCAAATAATTCCTCGCTTTCTGTATCTTATCCCCGTTGCCAATGTGCTCGCGAATGGTTATGATATCTGTAATGCGGAGGCCTGTAATTTCTGCCATGCCGCGGCCGGGCATGGCTGGAAGTGTTGTAGTAATGTCTCCGGTAATAACCACCAAGGGATCGGTTCCACGTTTTCCCATTCTGATACTCTTGGAAAGGATTATACCCACTGTTACTTCTTTCTTCGTAGCCTCGATGATCCTTTACTTTCTTTACCCGTCCTCGGTCTATATCTTCGTCGTCCTGGTTAAAGTGACGCTTACGCTCTTCCCGTCTGTCGTTGTCGACTTCTCTGTCTAAATGCGTTCTATTGCCGTTCCAATTTGAGACTGTGAACACACAAGTGTACATTTTACAATAAATCTCGCTTCACTAGAGGCTAATTATATGATAGTAATAACTCTGTGAAAGAAGAATTTCTACGTACAGTTTTCATTAACATGTAACCATTTAATAGTGGAAAAATCTAATACTTGACACAATTTTTAAATGGATTGTACAATAATACCGACTCGATAGGAGTATAATATAAAAGTGTGTACTTTCATTAGAGATTTGGACGTGATTTCAGACATCTTTCAATCACATTTATATTAAATCGTTATCGAATGCACGAGTTCTTTGTTAAGGTATTAGATAGTACTTTAGGTTTTCGAATGTTCGAGTCAATACGAGCTTTCGTTTCCTGTACGTTTGCCTTATTGTTCTGTGTGGTATTGTTTGCTTTAGAACGCATGGGCACATGGTGAGTTGATGAGGATTTTGAGGGTAGAGATGCTGGGTTCAATGGGTTCTTCGAAAAGATTCGTTTGCTGTACTGACCCGAAGAGCTGCCGTAGCCACGATGAGACATCTTTAATAAATGTGAAAGTGTATCGGAACGATTCGTTCCATTGAAGTCTCTTACGGCTGCGGCACTGGGTGTCGTCGTGTTGTTTTGATTACTCTTGTTAACATCTTCCCTGTGAAAGCAACGCGAGTTACATTTCGTTGTTATAAAAACGAAGCGGACGCTGCAGTTATTCGATCATTTCGACAAGACTTACTTATCTGTAACGGACCACCCATTAGGCGCTGCAGTCGACGCCGGGGAAAACGTGTCTTTCGAGACCTCCCAGCCTTTCATACTGCTGCTTGCAGCTTTCGTAACTACTTTCTCGTCCTGTCCTGCTTTCACCTTCACAGTCTGATGCCACTTACTTTTACTATTGCTATTCTCTGTCCTACCATTCGCTTCCGACTTGCCATTTTGATATTTCGTTGGACTCGTAATGGTACTGGAACTGGAACCATTTTGTGTCTTTGTACATTGTGTTACGTTATTAGTTTGATTCTGCGACGTGCTGCTGTCACTCGTTTTCGAGGCAGGCTTCTGCGCGTCTTTAACGCCAAGGATTGCTTTAGGCGAACTATTCTTCACCAACGAAGCTTTCTGTGCGCCATTAGTGGCGCCAGGTGGGATAACTGCTTTCTGTGTGGCGTTCGAATTTGTGTTATTTTTCAACGTTCCGATGGAGCTGGTATCTTCCTCTTCGCTGGATCCATCATACGGAACCAAACTGTTCCCATTTAAAATCTTGCCATTTTTAATATGCATGATTAATCTCGGCTGAGACTTATCCTGTAATTTCTGTGGCAGTTGCGGTCCGATAAAATTCGTGCTCTTCAGCACGGGGAACTGAAGTTCCGTACTTTTGCTCGCGGGTACTTGCGAATTTGTCTCTGCGGCTTCGGTATCTTTACTAGCCGAAGTGCCATTGACCAATCCATTTAATGCGAGTAATCCAGAGGTCGATGCTTTAGGACTTACAGCTTTATTCATAGGACTTCCTGGCGAAGGTAACGCGTTGTTTACAGTCAACGTACCATTTACTTTAACAGCCTGCGGAGTTTGAACGTGCGATTGCGTCTGCTGTTCCATCTCAAAGATCATTATATATGCATTTGTACTCAATACGTTGCTCAAGCTAATTGGGCGAACCTGTGCGAAGACAAGAAGAGATATTAGCAATACCCGAGCATCGAGTATTTTAATCAGTTCAGTCTTGCGAGTACGTACACTAATAGGAGAGAAATATTAATACTCACACAAGAATCATCGAAGGAATAATATTGGCCTGTGGAAACCTTGGCGACAGCTGTGTAATGCCCGCAGTTTACAGATGGACCCATGTGTGTAACTATCGACATGAGTTTATACGTAAGTGGCTGGGCAGGCTCGTCTGGCTCTTTCCAGAGATAAGGACCCATGTCTATAGTTTGTTTAAAACCTATGTGTTTAGATATCTTCCCTCCCAGAACGCTGAACCTCTTCAACTGTACGCAGAGCACTTTAGGGGGCCGTTCTAGGCTGAACTGTTTCGTAGCAGGAACTCTTCTCTTACAAGCTTCGCATTTGTAATCATTGTTATCTAGTTGCTCGCGACTAAAGTAACTAGTTAGCGCTTCGTCCAGGGTACTCGCTTTACGTATATCCACCAGTAAGTCCTACGCAGATTTAAAAGATACCTTCAATTTCTAGCGACTGGTTAACGGAGCTGCGTAAACAGAACTATCTCGTTTATACCTGAAAATGTTGAAACGTAGTAGAGACATGTCTACACTGTAGACACTTTACTTCGGTACGAATGTAACCACCAAAAATTTGATTAATGGGAGTCGTTTCTTTAGAATAACTATCTAATTTGCCAGCTTTGTGTCTCGTTAAATAAGCTTTCTCCATGCCCTCGAGTAAATAACGCAGAAACTCATGAGCATCTTCTTGCTGCCCTGGCACCATGGTTCGGCAGATGACTGAGGAAGAAATTACAAAGTTTACGAACAGGAAATACAGAGATCGGTATAAGATTTTTAATATTTCATAGTACTCGATACTCACGCTTTAATTTATTATATATGTAGAATGGCTTAATAGCGCACCCTGATTTCTGATGACTGAACTGCAAAGTCTTTGCCACTGCGCATGTAAGGCACTCTCCACCTCCATCTAAAATTAACCTATTATCAAAATACGATACAAAACTTTGCAATTACAATTTGAATCTCATCCTTATTACTTAGAAAACGTACGGTAAGAGCGGTCGAGCGAATACGAACTTCGAAAGCTTACCGTTCTGTTCACATTTCGACGTGTGATGCGTATCTGATAACAGCCAATTAACAAGCGCCGGTACGTGGAACAGCGCTTGAAGCGTGCTATTTAAGTAACACGTGTTCCCGACGTTGTACATGCCAGCCCCGACTGGGAACGTGTTCTTCCATCCCAGACAGATCTTTTTAGGGGAATACAAGGTGACCGTCGGCTCCGGTAAACTAGGTCCTTTGGTTCCGCCGTCTTTCGCTTTGTCCTCCGTATTCTCCGAGCTTGGCAAGCTTAACACGATATATTTGGCTTTAAGTTGATCCAAAATCGTTGTCTGATAATCGTCCACTTCCTTGTATTGAATTTCCGACTGCAGGATCCTAGTCGCGCTGCTGACTAAGCTCGTCGACAAATCATCCGACGTTTTCTGCTGATTCGTCTCTAAAGTGCGACGGAGCGTAGCCGCGACAGGGTCGCAAATGCTCACGGCAGGCATTGTAACTATATATATCTGGTATCAAAGCTTTCTTATCCGTTAGCCCTGTTGAGACACAGAAAAATGGGTTAAATGTGTCGAGTAATAATTCGGATAGAATAATCGGCTTTAACGTAAATAATATCTAGGAATATCAAATGTATCAGAAAGTATCGGAGAGTCCAGAATTTTAAATGGAATACAAGCGAATGCAGATTTCGATTGTAATTTCAAAATCAACAAGATGGATCAGAATTTCGATTTTCTGTTCATTGCAGTTTAATTTGGAATTTTTTAATTCTACAGAAAAAGTAACGAAATATGTGATACTGGAAATATACTATTTTTTTCTATCTAAAGTATGTTAAATAACAAACTGCCGAAAATAAATAAATAATTTACGGAATTTTGGGATTAAATGTATTTAGAAAGAACCACGTCGCCTCGATTTAATGCACGATAAAGTAATCTGTTTAATATAGATTACGGAGCTGCTGCATTAAGATAAACAAGACTTTTAACTGCAGAATAATCGTACGTTTCCCGTGCCCGCATTAGAAGTTACGTGCACGACGTTGAGGTGCACGTATGTTCGCGGATGCAGCGGCGAAAGGGTTAATTTCGCTGTTAATTCATTTATAGAGGCACTATTAATCACGAAACAGGGTGCCGGCGCGCGAATTATGCCGCGGGGTGACGAGGGGCTGGAACTATTGGGAATCTTCTCTGTACTAACACCGACATCACAGTAAACTCGTAACGGAGTACACCAGAAGCACGCGGCGTGCAATAGATACCGCGCGAACATGCTCATTGTTTACCTTCTCCTCGTGATTACGTACCTTACAGCGTGCACAAATGACTTTTACCGGCGTTATCAAGAGTCATTTCACGGTGCGAACGATATTTTCCGATCGCGGACGGGTAGAATCACAATGCTATCGATTTATTCGAAATTCCACGCGCTCGCGGTGCCTCGAAACGGTTACCGGATGAGTTTAACTGAGGGCGCGTGTCTCTCCGGCCACGAGTCATTTTTTCCCGCGTACTTTTTGTCACACTTACCCAACGTCCCGGTCGGCCACATGAAATGCTCACGTTAATTTCATTAAAAAACCCCGTTAAAAATACCACTCGCCGATACTGCACGGCATTTTTCGAACAGTCAATTTCGGGCATGCGAAATCAGGGCCCGTCTTCCACCGTGATGTCAGCCATTTGCAATTACGACGGTGGCCATTAAACTTTTTCCGTTGGGTTCCATGATCCTATCGGGGGCGCCGGTAACATAAAATCCCATTTCCATGGTCGGCGAGCGTGCCGCGCAGCGACCGCGGCGACACGCCTCGCTACCGGCGTCGGCCGATAAGAATCGTGTCGCTTTAAGGCATGTTCCAAATAATCAACGAGTTGGCAACATTTATGTGGGACGCAGCAATTTGAATCTAGTGTACCGGTACTTATGAATTTATAATTTTCCACACAATTTATCATTTTTACGAATTCCATTTACATGAAATAAAGAAACTTTGGTTGATATGGAAATAAAAAAAAATATTGGTTTCTCATTTGTTAGATATAGAATCATGGGGGTGGAAAAAAGTTTTCTATTATCCGATGGCTTTTGGCATTTGCCATGTTCATGGCAAATCGTTCTGAAATTTTATTTTTTTTGAAATATTCATTGGACATTCTTCGCTGCTAACAAATAGAACCATAATTTCTGTCGTAATAGTGTCTTTATTAATCGCTATCGGTAATCTTTGCTTACAAAATATACAGATTAACACAACTTTCAAGCGACAAGGTAATAATATTCCCGATAAAATATCTTTAATGTATAATAGCCATTAGTAGCAGCTTTAACACGTTTACGATGGCGAAAGGGAACATCGGTATTTGAGAATTTTCACT
Source organism: Andrena hattorfiana (assembly GCA_944738655.2). Classification (NCBI taxonomy): domain Eukaryota; kingdom Metazoa; phylum Arthropoda; class Insecta; order Hymenoptera; family Andrenidae; genus Andrena; species Andrena hattorfiana. The sequence goes on along the minus strand of OX122891.2, from coordinate 64,423,868 downwards.
TTCATCTATTCCTTCTTAATTATTGTGTCTCGCGACAATTTTGCTCCCTTCGTTTGTGTGCCGGAAAGAGATCGGAATTTTGCCTCCAACACTCATTTAGTATAAAAGTAATCGTTAAATCGATCAGGATCCGTTTACATGAAAGTGATGGAACTGATGGGCGAATGTTTGCATTCAAACATCTACACTTGGATACTCTCTGGCAGTGATAAAACAGACTAAAACCTCTCATGCGAGAAGTTTGCTTTATCCCAGTTGGTTCTTGAGAGCCGCCTTTGCTAACAGATCATAAGTACCCAGCTAATATACTATCGTATAGAGGAGAAACTCACTGTCCAGAAAAACGAACTACTATAGTAAATTAACCTTGACAGTGCATCGTTAAGTATACCATTCCGATTTATTGTGTCGATCGGTGCTGCTTTCGAGGGGCTAGAAATCCCATTGGGATCCATCTGTGATCGATGATGCTGAACATCTTCGCGGCGGTGAGTCGAGAAATTTCTGATCGTAGAACGATGTGTCGCTGAAACGTCTCGTTACGAAAACAACGCCGGGATGAATTTCGTTTTCTAACTTTATACAACGATGAAGGATTACGCCATCGTGAACGTTTTACCATTATTCCGTAGACATTATCGTGATATCTTCTAGGTTTAAGCTTATCGATAGAACTTTCTCGATTACGTGTACTAACCGGCGATACGATAGTGTATTCGTGCCGTTACAAAATTTCTTCTTGCATTAAGCCGTTTATTCTTCTTGTTTAGTAAATTCTCGCGACGTATAGCGCCTCGTCAATTCGTATCTGATAAACGTGGGATTCACGCCCAAATTAGGACATGGACAATGCGCATACGTAGTAGAACTACCTTCCCCCCCGAAAGAAATGTACGCGTCGATCTTAATACAATTTCGGTAAATGGGTAGTTACTATATGGGGCGATAATAGCGATCGCTACAACTGAAATTGGTATCTTCCTTATCAGACACGAATTAAAAACCGTCCACCAGTAACTCTAATCGAAATTCGTTTCAACGATTTCATCGTGATGCCCCGATTGGTCATTAAATGGCTACCTATGTAATAACGCTAATAATAATAGTAACGGTAATAATAAGAATGATAACCAATCATCTTTACGGCCATCGAGGTCGCCCCGATGACCAACGGAAAGTCACCACTTGCGCGTCCCTATGAACTTAACCTGTCCCCCTGTTTCACTTGTCACTTCGCCCCTCCAATATGAACTCTAATATTATTTACAAGTACTCAGCGTATACCATGGTGTTCTATGGAGTTAGCCGGAGATGCACGCGCAACATGTCCCTCAATTCCTTCCTGCTAGCGTTGATAAGCGACGGAAAAGAAGAGTTCGCGGTATTAACATTCGAGACGAAGTCGTGTGATGAATAATTTATCGGCATTCGACGGCAGAGACGATCTCATAGAGCACCATTATAAAAACCCTTATGTCTAAGTGTGTGCGTTGAATGACTTAACATTAAGCTGGATACGTAACGTGCAACAGGGGATCTAGCTGAACCTTCTCCCTGATCATTATCGTAAATGGTAATTCCAGCATCACGTAACGGAAATAAACTCGATAAAATGGCACGATCGGATGAGCTTCAGATAAACAAGATTTATCGTTGAAAGTATGGAACTGAAGTCTGTCAAAAATTTACCCTACGCTTTTGGACGTCTCGCGAGAAATTACAAGATTTAAATTACAATTACGAGATTTTGATTTGCACGCTGCACGCCACACCTTCCCCTGTTGCACGTTATCCAGATCTCCATATTAAATACTACCTGTGGGAGCAATATCTTGGGGAGAAATACACTATCTTAAAAATATCGAAATGTCAATTGCAACGATAAAACGATGGAAATGATAGTTCGGCTAATCGCGGCACCAACCTTTGTTCCGTGGCGAAACGGACTCGCGAAAACCAAGAGAATAATGCGAATCTCATGTAACGATTTCCCCCAAAAATATTTCCGTCGCAGTCCCTTATCTATTGCGAGTCGCACCGCGTTCGAAAATAATTGTTCGCTCGCCTACAAACGTGTCCGTACGCTATGTCCCGTCGGAGCTACGCTCGCCTTCGCTAAGTCCCCCTAAAATGTAAAGGAAGCGGACATTTTACAAATTAAGGCAAACGTCTCTTCACTGTATGAAGGGAATCTCAGCGAGCTCGGGACGCCGTCCGGCGATAAACGAACGCCCGGTAACTGCGTTTAGTTCAGCGCCATCTCGCGAACGTCCCTTCCCGTCTTCTTCGGCTGTATACACTAATGGCAATGAAAAAATAGTTGTCTACGTATCGCTCGCTCGTTAGATATGTTTCCATCGAGATTCTTTGCTCGAGAAGGAGAAACTAATGTCTCGTTTAACCCTCAACTATTTAGTACAGCGCAAACATTTCTTTAAGTTACTCTTAGAATACGGTACATTTCATTCAAATGAAGAAGAACCAGGGAAACGCACACGCTAGCAAACTAGACGGCTGACTGTACTCAAAGTTAACGTTAGATCAACTTATTACTGTAGGCGGTAGCCACGACGCGCGAGATTGCACAGTGCGCACTCGTTATAAGCTCCACGAACGGGGCTGGCGGCGGGCGTACAGCGCGTTGTGCAGACTATTCCGCGCGGCCAATGGCGCGAGCGACGAAACGTTTCCCTCACTCTCGTCCGAAGGATTCCAAGAAATGGTAGAGATATTCTCCGGGCGTACAACGCATGGTAGAAACGAGCTTATAACGAGTGCCTCCCGGAATTGGTTATAAGACTTTGTCGATGGCTTGGATAGTTTGATTCGAAGCAGCTGTTCGACGACCTGGTCGATCTACTCTTTTTCTTCTACGTTACAAAACTATAAGCTGCAAATCCAACTCTTTAGAAAATAGTAAATTTAATAGTAAATCCAGCAGTTGTGGCTGCAAGCTGGAAGAAATGAATTGGCTGCTTCCTGCTATGTTAGCTCTATGCTCGTTCTACATTACGTCTGACACGGAGCCGCATATTCCTGCAAGTTTCGCATAAATAATACGGCTGAGCCTTTATCAGTGGCTTTTTAAATGCTCTGCAAGAGCGGCAAGGGTCACACCGATCTCACTTCGTCAGTTGAGGATTAAGAAGAGCTTGGTTTCGGTACTAGATCCTCTATCCGTGAACAAAACTGAGAAATCAGCAAGCACTCACTCCTGAATAAACTCGAAACGAAGTTAAGCTACGTCGTAAGCGCGCACCTATCCGCGCTCTATGGTTCCTTATTTAAGTTACAAGTAGCGTTATTTTAGTTTATGATGTATCGTAGGTACTACAGTTATCGTTACTAGGGATCATTCGGAACGGAAATCGATAGCGTCGTCGCGAGGTTCTTGCACGGAAACGGAAGTGAATTTAAGCTGCGTCTTCGGGGTCGACTGACTTGGCTAAAAGAGGAGAGAAAGGCTACTCGGGTGTTTAAACCGTAAGCATGTACTCGTGCTTCTTGCTTTACGAGAAAACGCTATGCGTATTGTTATTGATAGCCATCGATGAGGAAGGTGGTAAAAATTTTCGAACGAGAGATCCTTACGATGATCGCGCAGTTGGGTTTACTCTTTACGCCCAGTCGATAGTAATTGGTTATCAATGTTGGATTGGTGAAGTGGCGAACAACGTCTGATAATGGAGGAGATCGAGTATCACGCATAATCACGAAAATTCTTATTCACAAGTGCACATTGAATTACGAATAATATTGGTAATAATAAATATCGCACAACATGACTGCTGCTATGAAATCCAAAGCTTAAAGGGTCTCCCTACTTTGACGACCTGAAAAGGAGCGCGATATTTGGGATTTTTTTTTAAGAGAAACCCTCAAATTATTTTAATTGAAAACTTTATGCCTATATTTGTACATATTTAGGCAACATTTAAAAAAATATTTAATTAAAAAAAGCGGTACTTAAAGCTGTAATCGCGTTTTTCTCAAAATGATATTTTTCAAATTGGTTATCACTCGATTTACTTAAAACTTGGTATATATCTTCAGTAGATGTCCCATTCTCGTTGTTACTAAAACTAAGTCCGTTTTTGCAAAATTAAGCTTTTGCGATTTAAAAAACCAGCGATTTTTTTGCAGAAATCGATGTCAGTTTTAGACGCTGCCATTTTTTTTTTACTTTTCAGTATTTCTCATTTAATCTAGTCCAGATGATAGCCACACTCATACAGATTACACAAATTTTAAATTTTCTATTTCAGACAACTACAACGGCTGATTTTATGCTAACCATGTGCATATGATTTTTGTAAGGCGCTCTATTTGAAGCACTATAACTCCGGATACAACCACTATTTTTGTATACAATTTTTTTTTCATATTCTCTAAAGATTGACAAATAAAGCTACAAAGCTGGAAATAAATATATATAATGGTTTTGTTTTAAAAAATTCCCAAAGTTCGCATCATTTTTCGTCCGTCAAGGTAGGGAGACCCCTTAATCGTTATATCTACGAAAATTTGTGAATGTGAATGCGCATTTCCAAATAAAGAAAAATTGTTATGCAGGTCTTGATTGAAATTACCGTAGTGTCCCCTTTCTAAGCGTTCGTTGTGCAAGAGCCATCGCACTAGTTAAAACGAATCGACGATAAATATTCATTATAATAGAAGATTAAAAACATTACAACCACCGGACATTCAAATTTTAATATCTTTCTTATTGGCTAGCTGTGGTCAAATTCCGTTTGTTTTAAAAAATCTATCCCCAGTGACTTGTATACAGAAAATGATGCACCAACCATTACAAGTGCTTTATCTAATATCGTTCCAACTTCTTGACAACAATTTAGTGTCGACTGGGCGCGTAGCGCGAACCCGATGAATCTTACACGAGCTATGCCCTATTACCCATGAAATCGGAAATGCAATATGATTCTAACAGCCTTTCAGGGATCGGTACGGTGATCTTCATCGAGCAATCATTCTCAGATTCAACAATCTTTAATCCCCTCGTCTAGAGCCTCGTCCCGTGCCCTCTTCGCCCTTGACACACGAGCGGGCAGCCTTAACGTCTACGGAGCTAAGCCTAAACATCGATTTATGTTTCGTAATATGAAGCACATTATTATAATATTCATCTCTCCTGGTATATGTTTCAGCGTCCGTGGCCTGGCCGATCTACCGCGGCGCGTTCGAATCCCCGAGTTCCACCCTCGAGCTCCCGAACGCCACGCCGTCGGCATCGCGCGATCAATAACAGCCACGAAATGTTCCTTTAACCGTAGATGGAGCAGAAAGGAACACCGTCGTGCCGCACGGTGTTCCGTTCCCTCCTCAAAATCACGACGATTTAATCACATTTACACTCGCACCTATGATAACCTCCCTTATGATAACGGTGTATCGTTGCGCGACGAAAAATCTTTGCTACACGATGAGCCACGAAAAGAATCTTCCGCTCGAAAGGTGCCCGAAAACATGCGCACTCGGTGCGGAGAAAAATAAACGAGTCAGTATCCCGACGAAGCAACGTAAATCATCAGCCTAAACACAGTTACAGCGCTCTATACCTGTACTTAGACGCTCGTTAAACCGCCGACAGATCAAAAAGATGCGCGCACACATGCGCGTCGCAAACCTTCCAGCTCGGCTGTGCTCCTTAATTAATTTCGCTCGGATCATAAAAATATTTCATTAAACATCTCGCCGCTCGTCAGACTCGCTATCTTCGAACGTTCACGAACGTTTCGACGCTCGGCGTTCCGTCTTAATCTACCCAAACGCACTCCCATTAAATACACTTCTCTGCTCTCCCCCCCCCCCCCCCCCATTTCAAGCGTACCCCATCGAACACAGACAGTATTGACAAAACGTTCTCCGTGTGAATTTTGCAGGAACTCGTTTGACGACATCGAAGGGCTGGGGGATGGGAAAAGGTTAAGTGCTCTAAGTAGTCAGTCGTCTCGTGTGCCTTTCCGTAGGGGTTCAGGCGGTGGGGTGGGCAAAGGAACCGTGCTGGGTTGGTGGTCGCGAGCGGGGACACGAAACATATTCGGGATTACCAATAATCGATGAGTTTGTCGCCGCTGTTGATGACGGCTGAATGAAAGAGCCTCCCGTACTGAATCTTTCCACTGTGTAAAACGACACTCCACTCCCATCCCCCTTTGAAACCGTCGGCTCTCGAGCCGAGCACGAGCGCGTCCCCGTTAGAAGTCCTTTCTTTTCTCGTCTTCGTTCTATCTTTGGTACAGCTACTATTTAACACTCGGAGATATGTGTGCGAGTACGTCATGCGGTGATAGATACCTAGTGTGAGAGTGTTTGCTTAAATGTATTTATCAGCAAGTGACCGAGGCCGAAGGCCCGACTAAAAATATCCTGCGAGCATCCATAGGGTGTCTTTTGACTGTGACAAGGCCGCTCCAAGCTACACGGGGCTCGCTTGATCGTTTTCGAGCGCGTTTATCAAGCACCACGAGTATATCTCCCTTCGGGTGACTACGACGACGTAATCGGTGTACCGTAATAATCTAGATTCCATACAAAAAACTTTACACGATACGATCTTCGTTTTCATATATTTCTTTTTTTCTCCCTCGCTTTTTTTTGTCTTCTCCTCGGTCGCCCGTATTTTACGTTAAAGGGTAAAACGTGCGTCAGACTTGTATCTTGGCGATTTGAACACAATGAAGTCTCGAACGAAATTGCTTTTTGGTCTCTCGTGATAAACGGGCGCATTCGAACAATCGAAAGGCCTCGGTGATCGTTAGCCGTGAAGCAGCCTTCGGGGCGTCCCTGACAATCGATTCGTCGTTGATGCCCTCCCTTTGATCCCCCGACGCGACGAGATCCGCGCGAGGAGCGGGCAATGTGGACGCTTCGACGTTAAACATTTCCGTTCGCCCCGCGTCGTTTTTAAATCCCCCGCGCCGCGAACGGAAAGGGTGGGGGCGCGCCCCCTTCCCGCGCGCGAGGGTCGCTTTCTCGATCTGGAAGTGATGCTGCATCCCTATTTTAAGTAGCGCAAATCAGTATTTGGGTGTAAGAGCAGAACGTAATTCGCGTGCACGGCCCGCTCTCGCGACGGGATTAATTCGCCTAATTCGTCTGTACTTAAGGTCGCGCGTTCCGCGCTGCAAGTTCGCGCGAGATATCGTTCGTTGCAGCGTGGATGCGTTTGCTCCGGAACGAAAAGAAAACCGGCGCGTGTGCGTGCGCAACGAAAGATCCTGAAGTGAATCGAGAGTTGAATGATTTAAAGGAAGGCAGCCGATTAATCGGTAATTAGGTCCCTTTTTCTTCACTTTAAGCGACTTAAACGTCGCACCCCGCTCGCCCTTCATTCTTCCTTCCCGCCAACTCTGGGCCCAAGTCGTTCGGGGTCGTAAGCACTCCGATCGGTTCGACCGATTCACGAGGGATAGATTATTCCACCAGCCTCGAGTACGGTCCGTTCGCGCTGGACAAATCCCTCCATCGATTTCGTTGGGTCTCCTCCGATTTACGTAGCACAGTTCTCTTCCTCCCTGGGACGATCCAAGAATCCGATGCCACGCTTTCACTCCCTCGGTAATTGGACAGGAGCTGACGAAGCAACGGCCAATCAATCGAAAGAACTCCGTGTATTGTTTGCAGGCAATTCGATTGCCCGAGTGCTTAGCAACTGAAAGAGCAACGTCGTCCTTCCCTAACCCGTGACATTTCCACTCGATCGCCTTGAGGATACCGGCTTGCGCCAAGCTAACAGGCAGGCGTGCAATCTTCGAGCAAAGAAATCTGCTGCTGCCGCGTGCGCCAATAGTCGAGACTCATAGTCTCTCGTCTCTCTTTTCTTCTCCTTCGTGTTTCTCTAAAAAACGAGGCTGACGGTGCGCCGGCGTTTAAACCAGACTGTGTTCACGAGAGTCGTAACGATGCGTGTAGAGAATGGATGAGCTAGTTCCTGGCGACGTCGATGATGATGGCGTGTTCGAGCACGGTGGGGACGATGATTGGGCCTTCTTCGAGGCCGACAATACCTAGGTGTTGTGGCCCTGTTTCCGGATTTTACTCTCCAAGGCGGAGGTCGATCGGCCGACCAGGTCTTCCAGTTCGTCGGGCGTCAGCACCGTGAAGTCTCTGCTCGCGAAACGGGAATTTATATAGCGTACGTGTAGTTTCTCAAAACACATGCTTCGAATATATCAAGCGATAGCGGTTAATAGCGAGGTATGGAATGATAAAATAAAATATTGCGTTCATTATATGTACAGTGTTATTTCTGAAAAGTAATGCTTCAAGTGATAAGCGGTAGAAGTTAATATCGAAATATGAAATGATAAATATTCTTTATATAATAATAATTAAGGACCTTGCAGCAAGAGTAAATTAGAAAACAACTGTTTAAAATTATTGCCTTGATTTAACATTAAAAAGAGAACACTAATTGAAAAATATATATTTTCACACAATAAATAATTAGTAGTTATTGTGTTGATAAGTTTTTATTTGGTGAAAAAATATTCTATAATTAAAATATTAATATTAATAAATTCCATCAAAGGTGCACCAAAGGACGTAGAATTTTTTTTACGTATATTACACGTCGTAACTGAAAAACTGTCAAAAATGGAGCGCGCAGCTCTCTGGCTACAAAGACCTCAATTCTTTATTGCACCAGTAGACGTCAAGAATAATAACAAGGAGATAGAAAAATATAACATAGCGTTCATGCACTTTTCAAGTAATAATGCTTCAAATATCAAGTGATAGAAGATGATAATGGAACGTGAGATGGTAGAATATTGTGCTCTGCCTCACCTGTGTTGGGCTAGCAGCATGTCTATGCTGGTTACGCTTCTCTGATGGGTTCCATCCTGCTGGGAAGCCTTCTGTTTCTTGATGCACAAACCTCTGAGCATCGCGAGGAATACGCCGACTACTAGCAAACTGGTACCAACGACGATGAGGGAGGTCGAGTTCTGCGCAGCTTCTGCTCCTGGTGCAAGCTGTACCAAGCCTACTACCAATACCACGGCACCAAGTAGCAACGATCCAACTACCACGTGTAGGGTGTTCACCTTTTAAACAGATTTAAGGTTTATTTAGTGATAGTCTTCGTCGGACACTGTCCATACTGCTGATCAGAAAAGGGTCTAGCCGAATAAGCATACGGAAAACGGCCCCAGCACCAATTTTAGTATTTATGTGCACCAAATAATGCTCTTTGGCTAAACAAACACTGAGAGAAATTTCAGATCTCTACCCCATCTCGTTAGGATGGTATGGAGATAACAAATCTAAACTTTACTATTTTTTTTCTCAACAACTAATTAAGATAGTTGAATGCTTCAAAATGTACGTCGTAGGTACTTTTTAGCTCTACTACATATATTTTTTTCAAAATTGCAAATCAATCATTAAGAGTGGAAATAAGGGAATTCATTTTTTGGGTAACACCTACGAAAAATCAGGAGTACAGCTCTCGATTAGTACGTTAGCATTTAATTGTAAATATGTACATACTTGTGCTTTCATAATATGTTATTGCAAAGGGATGCATAGGAATAGGAAACAATTCTTCTTTTCAGAATTTCATTTGATTTTCACTTTGAGTATTCTATCATTTTTATCCTCATATTTGAATATTTATACAAATAAAAAGAACGTGTGTAAAATACTCTACATTTTAATGAGTCCATAAATTGTTTAACGATTTTCAAAGCATGCGTCAGCGTATATAGAGAACAATTATTTGATTCTCGAGGAAACGAAAACTGCTGTACACGGAAGCATCGATCTTCAAGGTTCGGTACAGCAGATTTTAATTAAAATATAGAGTTCCTTGAATTACAGCGATTTCAGTTGGAAAGCGAATGTAAATTTAGATTGCTCCCACGCGATCCTTTCCACGGGAGCACCAAAACTCTACCGGTCACCTTACTTTATAGAATCATGTAATTCTCGTTATTTTGTGTAATTTCATAGCGTTTTGATTAAAGCTTGAAGTATTTTTCAAAAACGTTTTCCCAAAACGAAACGAGCATATTATTAATTTATGTGCACTCTATGTTTATATTGAAATCAGTGCAGTTATTTTCGTAGCATTTTGAAGAAATGCCAATTTCCCTTGCCTCGTAGTGCCTGCATTTCTTTCATCTCCCACACATTCTTTCAGTTAAGTTCACGTATTGTAAGAACGAACTAAAATTACATAATTGATACTGTTATTGTGCTTTTTGAAGTTACACTGCCACGTAAACGAAGTGTAAATTGTATTAAAACATAATGACAGAAAATGTCGACTGTTATTTCAATTTCTGTTTAGATCGAAGGTATAAAAACGTTGAATAAAATTATTACTAAATTTCTATATAATTATAAAGCTTTCAAAAATCTAATCGATCTTCATTAAAATAATTTTTCCATACATCGCACGTGGAATAAATTACAGAGAGATGTAACCACGTATTTCGTGTCTGACCACACGCGGTCCTATTTCCCTTGCCGTTGCATTTCCTATCTCTTCCATGCTTCACTCGTACAGATCAATTCTGCTATAAGAAAGCTTACTTTTACAGGCTGCATTAGCACTTTGATAGCCGCACGTACGCGTGACTTCACGATTTCGATGTACATACGACTTTCCTCGAGGCTAAAAATTCAATTTTATTTCGCATTTGTCGCCAAAGAAAATACCATTCAAAGACTTGTATTTCAATTGCCAAATACACTAAGAAACGCGTCATCGATATTATTTAAAACTCTGGAGTTAAAGAGGGTTTCAAAGCTTCCTTTTCATACGAATAAAGGAAGGGGAATCTTTTCAATATCGCGACTGCTGTAAGGTGTAAACTCCTCTTGACGTAACAGCCACGGAACCTCCCGTTATTATCATGTTTCAAACGCCTACGATAGTCTTGTAAACAGATTGTTCCTTGGGTATAAAAAGATGGTTACTAAATATAGTCGGCAGCGGGGGAAGAGATGTCCATAAAATTTCACGAGGAAACGAGCAGGAAGTTGCGACGAGAGAAAATAAATTCCAAACACGAGTGCGTGCTTTATCGCGTAGCAGCAGACTTCTTCGACTAAACGCCCACGAGTTTTGAATGACGTCACGATGCGCCGGTCGCATCGGAGAAATCCCATTTCCACCCTGGCAATCTGCGAAGGCAACCGGTGTGGAAACACTCTGTGACGAGTCCCTAAATGAATAATTATGCGACGAAAGATCCGCGGTTAATTCGCGTGCTCCAACTGCGCATACAGGCGCGCCAAATTGTATGTAAATTCCATCGGTTGATTAACTACGCTACGTTTCGGTTGAAAGACCAACCCACGTGAACTCCGTACGTGTACTCCATAATTTTCGTGGATCCATATCATGATCGAGCGACAAATTTCATGAATGAATGAAGACAAAAGTTTTAGTTGCTTCTTCATTGAATCGCGAACAGCTCCTTGGTTTTTTTCAGGAGATTTTTAATCGATCATTTGACAGTGCTGGTATAATGTTTAATGAAACTCAAGCGAGAAATTAAGGACGATAGTATTTTAAGGTTGAAACCTGAATTTTTGTCCCTCGGTACGTGACCACTTGGTGAGCCATGCTTCTTTCAACGCATTGTTTCAACCTTCACCTTTCTGAGTCTGGTAGAAAATAACGGACCTTGTGAGTGCTCTATACAATGCACCGTTAGATTCTTCTTACTTTCGTCGCGGAAGTGATATCGATCGCTTCTTATCACTAAGATGCAGTCGGTGTCGAATGTTACAGATTTAGCACGGAAAAGAAATATTTTTCACTTAATCCCTGTCCGTACTCACTTTCTACTGTTCAACTTCCATTTCTCCACTCGATTAATAAATTTATAATGCAATTCGTAGCGTTCCTTAAGGAGAGGTTCCGGTTTAAAAATCTATTTTTTTTATTTCATTTCTTGAATGTTCAACCTTTTAAGAATGCGTGTTTAAAAGGATTCTGTGAAATTCGAAAAATTCCTGAGGTTATAGGCATTTTAGTAGCGGCGAATGTAAAATTTTAAACGCGTTTTTCTCGAAACAGTATTCTTAAAATTGGTGGAACCAATATCTCGAAAAGTTATTATCCGATTCGACTGAAACTTTTTTGTTTTGAAGAATGTACTTCTGTGTAGTGGAGAAACCATTAACATTTTGGATTTGTTGAAAGTTTGTAATTTTTAAACACGTTGAAAGGACGAAAAATATAGGGAAAAAGTGATTTCAAACTTCAAGTGCCGTTATTTTCTCAAAAATGTAATTTTTTGTCATTTTTAATGGAATGCTCACTAGGGAGTTTCATGCTCTTTAATAATCTGGCATTGTTTTTTATTTCAGATCAATGGTTTATCTGCGTTATGACGCCTCGACTTGATATATTTCTATAATATAAGACATACTTAATACAATGCAAAAAGTCCCATTAAATTGTATGTAGTAGTTTTCCTTTAATTAATTCCTAAAGATCACCTAATTTTAGAGGCTCAACCGGAACAGTCCCTTAATTTGCATCGTTTTTCAATGTAATCGTATTTAAAAAGAATTTTAAAGCATAATAAGTACTACAAATTTATTTGCGATTGTCAAATGGGTAGCATTAAAGTTTAAATATTAAATTCCAATGAAATTTAAATTCTTATTCGTCAGCATTGATCACCTTTCTCAACCCAATTTCTGAGGTAGTACAATAGGAGATGCTAATTCCCCTGCTTCCATTGAACCGAAGCACCCTTTTCGAATATCGCTAAATATTGCGCCACCGAGTGATTTGCCTTTGAGGTCTGGAGTAGGGATTGCTTGAGATTCATAAGCGCTGCCCACGGACTTGTTCGTTCTGTAAGTTTCCTCCCTCGCGATGGAGGATTTTCTTTTTTTTATGATCTTTTTTTTTATCATTGGGGCGAGCTTAAAGCTCTCGCATTCATAGACAGATCACGTTCGCATGCCGTCATTGAATACCGAAAATTCTATCTCTGGAAACTAGCGGAGACTAATTAAAAGTAGAATAAGATATTTTCTTTATTAAAATCTGAGTCCTCCAGCCAATAGCTCACTTATTTGCATCCCTCTAATTAGTTCCATGACTAAAGCTCAGGATAATCCCATTAGAAAGAACTGTAAATCAAAATGAGTTGCCCAGAATAGACCAGTGATACAAAAATAATCAATTTTCTTTCGACCACCACTATGTTACTCGTGAAACGCGTAACATTAAATACTGTTTAACCAGAAAAAAGCGCGAAACCTTTGAATGTCGTAACGAAACGTTCCGTCAAATGTAGGAAGATTATTAACGTTGGGTTATTTGAGCACCGGTCAGCTTTGGAAGTGTACTCGGTTACATTGCACTCCTCGTGGGCGTGATTTCTACAAAAAGTAACGTGCAGGTAAACTCAGCGAAAAATCGAATGAAGCTAATCACGAGGAACTTTACAGCCATTAATCATCGTAATTACACTCTAACTTTTGCACGTAGGTACTCTCCGCGTATGCGTTTTTTAACCAAAATCTGCATTCTTGCTTGAAACTACGCGGGGGCGTAGGAGTGTTTCCATCTACATTAACGAACAGAAAAGTTACCACTTTTTCGATTTGTTCTATTTTTGTTATTTTTTAGCATACATTTGGGACTGGTATGTTTAATATGCATATTCTGATGGAGAATATAAAGATGTATAAAACCTAGTTAAAATTGAATTTACTTAACTGACAAATAAAAGTGTTACATGGCATTGAACGGGGTAACACATTTTTGGGGCCGGCAAAGAAGTTACCACGTTTAGTAACTTTTTAGGTTGTCCTAAAAGCGAAAGGTTCCCCCACAAAATATTAGATTTTTTTTACTAATGTTCGAAAGTGGTAACTTTTTGTTGGCTTTAAAAATCTTGTTTAATGTTATGTAGAGTTTTTATTTGATAGTTAAATAAATTCAATTGTAACTGGGTTTTATACAGCTTTTAATTCTCTTTCAGGATATGTATTATAGGCATATACTACAGTTTTAAGTTCATATTAAAAAGTAATAGAGGTAGGGTGGTTCGGAAAAGTGATATCTTTTTGTCCGCTACTGTGAAATTATTTTGTTAGAACGACCACTACCCCTATCGTCTATGAGACTCATGCCACCACCTCTAAATAGCCAGTTTTCCTATTTCAACCAGTTGTCCTGACGCCTCGGCATTTTTTATCGATGGAATGGAAAAAATGGTCACTAATGTTGACCACAGCCTCTGTATTACAAAATGATAGAAAATCAAGTGAAGGAATACTATATTATAAGTGAAGACAAATGTTTTAAGATTTGCTACGTCTATCAGACTGAATCGAATGCGATTGTGCGCCTTGGGCATCAAATTCATCGATTCCATTTTCTATCATATCAAATTACTTTCATTCCTTGAATTATTTATATCTGTTCAGAAAATAGAGATATTCTAATAATAAATTAGCTTTGTGTAGATTGAGCAGGGAATCTAAGCACAGGAAATTTATTTTATTCCACTTGGAGAAGTAGTTATGTAAATTATCTCTAGAATGGACATACACGTGCAACCCTTTCTCGGCGATTTATATAAAAATAACAAATCGATTAAGAATTCTTCTATCTTTCACTATATCCATTCTAAGTCTTGTCAGTGAGGATTATCATTTTTAATTGCTTGATTGGATTTGCATACGATGCAGCTGATCGAAATAGATCGGCGCGTTCAAAGTGAACGAGGTTACAGGATTGTCCCTGAAACAGTTCTTACTTTACCTCTGCCAAAACGCAGGCCTCGCCTTTTTGCGCCTGGAAAGTTTATAAAATCGATTTACTTCGTCTCACCTTGCCGCAGAAGTAGTATTCTGGTGGTTCCTTGTCAACTAACGCCAGCACTGCTTCGCTTTCGGCTAATGGACTGCCAGGCTGACTATTCGCAATCCTGGAGCCTTTCTCTTGGTAATAAGTTTTGTGGAAGACCTTCACCGAGGGCACCGGTAACGCCGTAATCATCCTGAAATAGAAAATGGAAAGCCGTTATATGAAAATTCAAGAAACGAGACCAAGTATCCTAGCCACAGGTTCCATGTCTGTAAGAGTTACAGTGGTGGCCAAAAGAAAGTTTCAAATTCATATTGTTACGTGCCCATCTTGGAAACGCTGGTTTATTTTAGGGAACCACTCAATCTAGGGGATATCAATTTTAATGTATAATTCTTTCCAATGAAGCTATCTTATTTCTGTCACCACTCACAGTTTAAACTTTCTTTTATGGATATTTAAACGATACCAGGCTAAAAATGTGTGGGACGATGTTTATAAACGAATCATAGAATATTAGCCGCTAACGTTCAGCGACTTTTCTAAAAGAAGACTTTAAACGGTAGACAATACTTTGAAGTAGTCCGATCGACTTCGTTCTTCTATTAGATTGACAGATCTTAATAAAAGCCATATGAAAGTCTTATGCCTCGTTGCTATGGGATCAATAATTTAAATAGAAAATACAGCTTTTATCGTAGTATGACTTCTTAACTTTATTTTACATGATAGTAGAGCCGTAGGTCTTAACGGTTGCAGTCGTTCAGTTGCAAGTATCCTGGATAACGAACAGAGGGCTCGTTAATACTAGGGAACTTAATTTTTGGTAAAAAAAATAATTAAAGACCAACCAACTCGCCTTACCCAGTAAATATTATGTTTAACGTAATTCTCTTTTTACAGCCTTAGTACGAGTGTGATTGTTAAACTTTCGTGGCAAATGAATTTGCCCTGTTTAATGTGAAAGCACTTTCGACCAACGAGCTACACATCTCGCCTCCCCTAGCTAAGTGGTTAAAAATAACATTCCTTCGCAGCCGTGGAAGTACGAGTCTGAAGCAAATTGAATCATCGAATCAATAACGAAGAGTTTCGCGCAGGAAGAATACACCATCGATTGCAGAGCCCAACTTTCGTAATTTCAACGTCCCCTCCTGCGAGAAACGTAGGCGTCGCCATGAACTGCGCGTCATGTGCCCGGCAACTTCAACGCCAGCAACGGTCGATTCGAATTAAATGTTGTTCCACTTGGAAATTTCCTTCTCACGGTGCAACAAAAGCTGCACACATATCGGTTTCCTATATCAACCTCTTGTTTCTCAAACTCGCGATTACTTTTGTCAAATTTAATTCCTGGATCCACTGGAGACCCTCCTAAACTGAACCTCCATCAAGCTTGAATTTCGCGAATTCACATTATTCACATAAATGAAAAATACTTTCCGCTTCCGACGATCAAATATGTGCGGAACGAAGACTTGAAAAAAAAAATTCTTGCCGAGGACGAAGGGTTGCATATCTGCAACTGGTTGATTCAGAGCAGAGATTTATTTGCATCTGTACCCAATCTGCACTTTTCCAATGACTAGCGCTACATCACGACCCGTACACTCGCGAAATAATTGACACTTAAGAAAAAGGAACAAAAGAGCTTGGAATTAATGTAGAAATCAGACGCGAGGTCAGCCGAAACTCCGCCAGCCCTCCTGGGGTTTGCGAGTCTCATCTAGCGAAACTTTCGCCGTCCTTGCTCGAAGTTGCTCGCGCAACATCCAGCAACTGTCAGCCGTTGGGGGAAACAAGGGGAGCCCGTGTGTCGCCGCGGTAAAACAGCAATAAACGCGACGCCACCCCCTGTCCACTCAATCTCAAAGATAGGTTGGGGAGGGGGCTGTCCTTGGCTTTAATTTCCCGATCGCGGTGGGCATCCCTTTTTCCAGCGTGCCCGCGACGACAAAGAAGCCGGCCGCGCCGCGTCTCCAGGACAACAACTGAGCCGCTGTTCGCTCAACATGTGGCTCTATTGTCCTTTTGACGCTTTCATCCTTCCGAAATCGGAGATCACCCCGGATTTCACCCCTCGTCTTGTGCTCTCGATCGATGGCGAGGCGGGCTGCTGCATCCGCGGCTGATGCTAATGGGAACGTATGTCTTCGCTGTATCGACTAATGATCCTGTCCTTGGCACAGCTTTCGACGCCTTCTGCAACACCTTCGACGTGCTTTCCTTTTATCCACGACGTACTTCGCGCGATTCAGACAGCAGAATTTGATTTATCGTCGCTCCCGATGGCTTTACGTAACCTTCCTTCGCATTTCTCCTTCTTAATCAGATATTATTCTTAGATCGCGTAGGGCTGTATGGCGCGAGTGGAAGAACTGAAAGTAGTGGATTAGTAATTGAGGACCTTGCAGCAAGACGGGCGCAGCTCCATCTTTACCAACTTCGAGTAAATTAGAAAAAAATTGTTTATAAAGTTATTGCTTTGGCTTAACACTGAGAAGAGATCACTAATTGAGAAATATATATTTTTGCATAATAAGTAGTAGTTATTGAGTTGGTAAGTTTTTATTTATATCTTTGGCGAAGTTTTCAAATCTGGAGCGGATTCAAGATTGATAAAAAAACATTTATAGAGCAAGAATTAATACAAGCACATGTGAAAATGACTTTAAAAACTCATATATACATGAATTAAACAATATTTCTTGAGTAGGCGATATTAGGTACACTTTTTTCAGGACCGGATTTTTGCATGTCTTACGTTTTTTAATTCTTAATTACAAATCTTTAGGTCTGAACGATTCTAATTTACGCTACATGAAAGATGAATAATTTCTCTTTACTTTGAAACGAATTGCATGCTAAAATATAAATTATTATTCAATTGACAGCGATTTAACTAAAACAGTAATGGGTGCAGGTTCCAAATTTGCCATAAATCGCTCATTTGTTACCGGATTTGCATCAAACGTGCACCAAGGGATGTAGAATTTTCTTTTTACATAACTCAAAAACTGTAAAAAATGGAGCTGCACCCCTCTTGCTGCAAGGTCCTCAATTGAAAATGGGAGAAATTATTGTCCAAACGCTAAGAAAGATTGGAAAATTAAATGTTATTAAACTGAATTTTAAAAAAATATAGTCTCGTAAAGCTTGTCGTGTAGAAGATATGACGATATATATAAATCTCGCGCTCCACCAACAGTCAGCAGCCGCGTATAATGCGCAACTTAGCAGTTTTAGCACCCACGTTGACTGTTGGTGCCGCGCGGAATTGATATATATCGTCATATCTTCTACAATTATTTATTAATCAGTGTCAAAATTTGTGAAAATCTTCCTTGAATATTAAGGAAAAACTTTGTCGCTGTAAATTATATGTACTTCAAAATTGCCTCGATACTTTTTAACGGCGGTCGTTGAAAAACATGGGCTATGTCCTGTATTATTTTTAATTAAATATTATTACATTTTTTAACATATGGGTTTTGCACATACATTTTACGGCTTCGCTAGAGTTTTCTGAAGTTATGTTTTAAGTCTCATAACGATCCGTTAATATTTACTCAAGTTATCGCAATTTTCCTATGTTTAAAAAGATAATGATTTTGAACGATGAAAAAATTTTTATTTATAATTTTTAGCTGGAATAGTAATGATTGGATAAAGAAACTGTAAATAGAACAAATATGTGTCGTGACGAGCTTTACAAGACTATATTTTTTCAAATTCAGCTTAATAACATTTAATTTTCCAATCTTTCTTAGCGTTTGGACAATTTTTCCCATTTTCGAGCGCTAGTCCCCTTATTACATCTGACCCTTAAATTATTATTTAAAATCAAAGGAAAGGCAAGTGTAAGTGGTAACCGACTTTGTTGGAGATCTTGTATCTAATTATGTTCCAATCCTGTGCCTTTTGGGATTCTAATGGTGCATTGTTCCTATAACGTTTGTCAACGTTGAGTTTCTCATAAATCTCCAAGGCCTCAGTAAAATTTCTTCTATCATCCACACCAAAAATATTTCCAGTTACTCCTGAAACATTCCCTACATCAACTAGCAACTAAAATTCAAATTGAAACAACACATAAGTACACTGAAACACCATGCGTCTCTTAATTCATCTCTGAAACCCACTATTACCCAAAAAATTCACATTTCCTCGTCGATTACTGCATACAAACAGTAGCAACAACAACTCAGAATTATACTGGTACAATCATATTAAAATTGTCTGCAAAATTTACTCATGAAACACTCACAGTAGTGGTCGAAAGAAAATTTAAACTGTAAACGATGACAAAAATAATAGTTCCATTAGAAACACTTACACTTACTCGCAAAAGCATCCGTCCACATATCCCACCAACAATATTTATTTAAATAAACCGTATATACTTTCTCAATCAAGTTTGTTCTAATTTAAAGTATATTAATCAGAGTTCAAGGTAATATAAATTATAATTGGTAACTTCGACTTCAACATTAATTAAACATGTAAAATACGTATGGGCTGGGCGGATAATTTTGCGAGGAACTGTATATCTTAAATTTATATTCCACAGATTTAGGGGTCGCTAGAAAAGGTCACTATATAGTACCATCATAATACTTAAAGCCTAGTACCTGATAAGTTAGTGACGCAGACATAAAATTATAAGTTTCATATTTTCTTTCGACCACCACAGCACAGTCACTTTCCAGATTCGTCTGTAGGACAACTAGCAACAAGGACCTACCCGTGCCTCGATACATTTTTCATTTCAAGCTAGCCTTAAAATCCATTCACACAGCATTTCTACGTCCTCCCGAATCGACTCGATCTCTATAGCAAGTAGCAACGACAACAATGTTGTAGTATTAATGTATGACGGTTTGCGATGGTTGTATAGCGGATAGCAATGATATTGATGGTGGTGCTGGCGGCGGCGGTGGTGGTGGAAATGCTGGTGCTGGTGGCCTAGATACGCTCGTGGGGCCGACGGCCGTTGCACCTCGGTTATCGAACAGCAGAGCTTGCACGGGGTGCAGCTGCACCGCTAGAAAACTATCGCAGACCCGTTTTTGGCGTCCTATTTGATTCCCTTTCGGAATCGAGCGGCCAGGCCGACAATAAATCACGATAAATTCCAGGCTTTGATCGCAAACAAAACCATCCCCTAACTCGTCTATTCTTGCACCAAAATCGATATTAAAAACGAAGGATGCTTAAAGCCTTCGAAGCTAACACTTCCACATGGTGTCCGATCGCTTCGTGAAATTATAATCTAGAAATACGTCGAGTCCCTCTAAGCAACAATTCCCACAAACGCCACTTTAGTGACCCAAGAAGAATGTAGAATTAAAACTTTCGACAGAGACTAACACTCTTCCCTCCACGACGCTTTGTAGTAATTCACGAGCATAGTAATTTCGTCCATCTCGCGCGAGCGAAGTGTGATAAACTTTTATAGCCCGAGCGTAAAGTAATAGGGGAACTCGATTTAGAAAGCTTGCCTAGATCCCGCGTCGTTTCGAACCGTTGCCAACGAATTTTCGTTGAGCTGGCCCAGTGGGAGGAGGGGAAACGGGGAACGGAGCGGACCGCCGTATTTCATCGTTAATCTTATGAAAAGAATAATTCCGCACGTGTTAATGATAAACACGATCTCGCGTGCTCACGGTTACGTTCGCGAAGGACGAGAGATGAACGACACGCGATCCGACGTGCGCGTATCCGCCGTTTGTATTACCATGCGTTATACAAGCAGGGTATTCAACCGCCGCACGAATTCCCGGGCGCGATTTGTAGCTTGGGGCAGACAGAAAGGAACCGCGGGACCGGGTATCCAACAATTCACCCTCTCCACCCGCCGTCACCATTAAACACGAATCCAACGGAACAACCATCCTCCACTCATCAACGAGCCAGTCCAACCTACCGCGTACTTCTGTCAGCAGAATTACTCTCATTACCGGTATCGATCTCCCTTACCCTTCTACGTGATTAAGCAATCTACAAATGAGAAATCCAGCGACGCGGAGATCCCGTCGCGGGAACTCCGGCGCGGCTCGCAGGTACGCGGCACGATAGGCCCCGAGTAACAATTATCTCGCCTCTCAGCGCTCCCCGACAATCGAAACGGGGACACGGAAGAAATCACAGAGACACAGGGCTCCGAGACCTAGATTCGGCTCAACGTTTCGCCAGACGCGAGGCCTGCGACGCGCTGGAGTTCTGTCGCCTCTCGTGAGAGGACCTGGGATGGCCACGGGTTCACCCTCGCGCGGTCGAGACGAAAATCCTCAAGGCCGCTAATTGTCAGCGGGGAGGGGGGGGGGGGGAGGGGTTAGTCTTGGGTGGTTCGTTGGAGGGAGCAGTAGGGCCACCGTTCGATTTCGTTTCTCGCGGTCTCGGGGCCGGAATCGTACGAGTTTTGCAACGGGTCGGTTACGTGCACGGCGAAGGGGTAACCTTTATTGCTCGGAAAGGCGTAAAGTGGGACAGTGGCCTGATTCCTGGTGTCATGGCTGCAGCTGCATGTGCACCGAGGAGAGTGGAACGGCTATAGGCACACGAATGTGCAACCAGTAACCGTTCCCCTTCGCCTTGGGCCGGTGCCAAGAAGCTCGCGGGGGGTGCATTCTCGCGTTGGCGAGTAGAAGGAACAGGGAGGAAGCATCGAATTAATATTTGCGCGTAACGCCGATGGAAGACAGTGGACTCGTCTGTTCTCCGCGACCCCCCCCCCCCCCCGCTACACCCTCTAACCCCCTCCCCGCACCCACCTTCCTGCCGTGATTCGACCCAGTTTCCGCTTCGTTTGATGAAAGCGAACGTTTCAGTAGGGGATTATTTTCTTTCGGTCTGAATCGAGACTAAACGATAGTCCGTGCTCGATGGAAGGCCGTGAAACGAGCCAGCGAAGACAAGACGCCAGGGGTGGAGGTGGCGGCTTAGGCGGACACTGGTTGTCAGTCGGCGGGGCGTCCCGTTTCATTGGGAAGGGTCTACATACTTGGAAAGCTTTGCCGCAGACCTCAGCCCGTGGCCCCCTCCGGGACGTAAATAATTAGAGGACAAATCGATGATCGATCTCGCGCATGAAAGAATTATCGATTCGCGGGAATTGGATTAACGGGACGCCGAGCAATAGTGCCCCGAGGAGGAATTAGTAAACAGATCGCCCCGCGGCGATAAACAGCCCCTTACGTGTCCAACGATACGGCGCGATTTTTGCCGGGCCGAGTTTCGCGCCGTCTCGCGAATAGCTTATTTCTGGCGCGGAATAATTAGAACGGAGGGGGCGCGACGCTGCACGTCCGATACCGTTCGCGGGCGGATCCATCGAGATCGCCAGCGTCCGGCCACCAGCGTTGGGCCGACGACCCCCGGTGGCTTTCTTCTTTCGCCAGAATCTTTGCCCGCTGTCTAATCGAGGTAACCATGGCAGTAGCCTGGGCGATAAAAGAAAATAGCTTGGCGAGTATTTATGCAAATGCGCGGGCCTCGCATGGTGCATGCAAGTCGGCTTTATCGAAGGTGGCACGGCACCAAGGTGGTTCACCCTTTCGCGGAAGGTACCAATGTGCGAGGGGTGTTCCGTGCGCACAGTGAAAATAAGCGGTCCTGCAACTACCCCCCCGTCAACACCCCCCGCTGTATATCAACACCGAAAAGAGCGTGCTCCTTATATAGAGACCGCTGCTTCCATGCTAGCTGATCGCTTGGGTAGTTCCAAGTTTACAGTTTACTATGTGTAGGATCCCTTTACAAAGCGCTCCTTTATCGAAGGTTCCCTTTTGATGCCGCAAGCGAACGTGACTAAGGACGGAGGGTTCGTCGCCTTCCCGACCGCCGTGCGTCACTTCCTTCTATCGCCACTGGTGTTTTATAGGGAAGCAGATATCCGCGGCTGGATAGCGAGTCTTCGAATCACCGAGACCTAATTATCGACCGGGCGATACGGCCAGGATCCTCGTAAACGCCGAACAACATTGATTTATGGACATGTCCCCGGCCAGAGAGATTCCTCGTACGTTGACTCACGATCGCTAGTCCTGCTAAATGCAGTCGCAACTTCGGCTGGCTCTGTTCCAGCCCACCATAGCTATATCCGCTTCTCGATGGATTTGGTAATCGAGGTCAGTGTACCCCCTTGCGTTGGCCTGTGCCTATTTGTGGAGCGATTTTAACGCATCGTCGTCTTCGTCGGATATTTCACTTCCAGCGTGCAAGGATTACTTCTAATTGCTCGCGACTGCGACTCCGCGAGCAACCAACGCGCCCGAGGTACGATAAGAGAAATCTGATGGGTCCTGTAGGATTACTGATCTCAAAAACGAAAGGGGATTATTATAGGTCCCGAGGCGGTGACTCTAGGATCCTCTAGTTGCTTGGGATTTTGGAGAATGATTTGATGGAATTTGAAAGAGCTAGTAGCTTTGAATGGAACTTAAAACGCGAGGCAAGAAATGGTGGATCATTTCGCGAGTTGCTCGTTATTTCGACCAAGCTTCGCTTCATCTTGCCTCCGTCGTTAAACGAGTATATACGAAGTTTCACGCCTGCTAAGCAACACCCGACGAACGAAATTAATCACCGCGCGCGTCTGTACACTGTACGCCGAGTTGAATGTGATGAAAACAATTCTAGAAATAGTTCATTAAAATCTCGAGAATCGATAAATGGGTCACTGTAGGTCGTCGCGCAATATCTCGCGTACCCGCGATGAGTAGGTATTCGATCGCCAACTGGGTCGTTGGTTTTTGAGGAAAGTTAACAACGAGAGCAATCAAGAGACTCTCTCGCCTACCGATTTTGGAATATACATGCATCATAAAAATCGATCACGATGTCTTTGTTTACCAACAACTATACCCTGCACCAGGGATCCTTAAAATCCGGCTGACACGAGAAGCATTCACATTTGCCAGTCAAATTCCAGCATTAGAATAAAAGGACATACGAAAGTGGAGCACAACGAAGCTACAAGAGAACAAAACTATGTCTACGACTTCCCTAAAACACTGGCAACTATTCTCAGCTCCGTCACCTCGGAGAGCCGGAATTATCAATAACCCAGGTGCGACGTAGAAACTTCACCGATTACCCTCGTGCCTTTCGAAAGCAGCGTCTCGCAACCCCTTGCCACGAGACCGAGCATATTTACATCGCCTGTTGTCGCCAGGGCAGCGTCGTCAGCCGGCCCGGCGGGGGCCAACGTTCGATTCGTGGCCATCACTCTATCGTTCCTAAATTCGCCCGATCGCCGTGCTACAAGCGTCCACGTTCACTTCTCACAGAAGCCCGATGCTAGGCGCGCACGGCCGCGTACGGCGCGTGCGAAGCGACTTACTTTGCTGGGTGGTATTCGACGAGCCTCCGTGAAACACCGCGCCGATTGCACGCCGCGAGAACGCCGAGATTTTGTAACTGGAGAAGCACGGTTTCACGAGCAGCGTAACATCGAGCTACGAGCTCGGGCAGAGGTTGCACCGCGGACCGCGTATCCCGCTCCGTGAGATCGCTTCGACGGGGTGGTGGTCCCGCGAATACTGAGCCTCCAGAGCTTCGTATCCTGGTCGATAAACCACCCTCCAGGCCACCCACTCGGCGCACGCTAAAGGTACGGTCACACCTGCACTCACGTGGCTGCCGGGCCACCGCGCGTGCATTCACACGTCGGCTTGGTCGCCCCGCACGAGACACCTTTAACCTTTTGTGCACCGTTACACCTACAACAGCTGGGCACGGGGACGCCGCCGCGCCGGGCGAGACGATTTTCGCTGGGGAACCGCGCTCTCCACCGACCCTCCCTTCGCTCTTTCTTTTGTGTGCCGTGCAATTTGTCTGCTCGCGGGTTTCCCACCACCGCGGCTCAACGGGCTCCGCGCGCACTGTTTGCTGATGATGCGGCTGATGTTTATTATGCGGCCAGGGTGGTCGGTGACGTCCCGACGCCCGTTATTACGCGGCACGATGCGCTCGTAGGCCGGGATTTGTGCGACGCGTCGAGCAACAAGTATACGGGGGACTTTTTTCCGGCGATACTGTGCTGCGCTTGAATTTGCTGGCTTCAATCCGCAAGCGGCTGGTTATCTAAGTACCAGCGACGCGGGGAACCGACGCCGGGTCATTTAGCACCCATGCTAAAGTTTTACCAATTTTTTTCTCCAAAGATAATATGAATTATATGTAGCTTTGTTATCTAATATTAGTGAGGTATCAAGCAAGTTGAGTAAATATATATTAAGGGGGTAGGTTATCCTCAAAATTTTCGAAAATTGTTTTTTAGGATTTTTGCATATTCCGCTAGCTACATCTTTTCTACGTATTTTAACCACAACCGGGCTTCGAAAATCCAAAAATTGAACTGAGATCATGAGATCGGATAACGACAAAACTGCATGTCCAACTTTATACGCGCTTTCTCAGAAACTACGTTTTTCAAAACGGTGAACATAAAATCATGAAAACCGCTGCAACGGTTTGAAGGAAAAGTTACAGGGAGGTGCAGGAAATTATTCCCCATAATGTGTCGGGAGCACATTTGCAATATAAATTCTTAAAAGAAAGATAAAAAATATTTTTCCTACTAAAAAGGATAAAGTCATATATATCAATATAAAAATTTTATTAATTTGTTTATCAAAATTTTTTTTCCGACACAAGATGGAGACTGTCTTACAGATTATAAAAATGCCTTTACTTTGCGTTTTATGTAATTCATCTGTCCGGAATCGTGTTCACCATCAGACGGTGCATCGCGTACACGCTTTCATATTTACATTTATAACTTTTCCCCCTGTAAATATATTTAAAATTTTCTTTTCGCGCATTAAAGTCAACGAAATGACGATTAAGAATTAAAACAAAAATTATCACTATATTCATTTATTACTTCAGAATATGCGTTTGAAGACGGGCCTGATTTTGGGCTGTTGAGGGTAACCTATCTCCTTAAATAAGAATCTTCAATAGTATCACAGAAAATAGCTAAACTCCACAACGTGCTATCTTACACTCAACAACAGCAAAATGGTGTCAAACCAGAAGTAGTCAGAAGCGTCATACTTTGATATTTTTTCTATCAAAACACGTTTCACCATGAGCTATCGAATTTTACGTATAAATTTCAAAAAACTACAGAATTATTTAGTAATTCTTTAAATAAATTTTTATCGTGATAAACTTATTATATGGTATTTATATACTAAACTGATTAGGAAGTGGGTCCTTGGCGACATGTACCTTGAAACTATTTTCTCTATCAAAATTCTATCTTATTACACCACTAACGATTTCTTAAATGCTATTAATACAGAATACTTGGAAGGAAAAATGAAATACTAACTGGCTGTACATAAACATACATAAAAGGCGGGTCAAAAGTGACCCGGCATCGATAGGGTGAGGGTTAAGGGTGGACGGTTGGGCTCTGGGTATTCATGAGGTGGAAATGTGTTTTTATGAATTTTAAGGTGGCATTAGCTGCGGGGTTAATTGGCAACCAGCAGGTACAGTAAGCCTTGCCTTATGTTTTACGCATTTAAAAGATGCATTTTTACTCCTCTCAAGGTGCGTTTAGACCAAACGAACGAATGCTCGTTCGCTCCTCATTTCAACAAAATTCGTGCTGATTTATTGTAAACGGCAATTTTCACTTGTAACTTTTTATTAATTGAATTTTGTCGAAGTGAAGGGGGGGGGGTGAAGGAGCATTCGTTTGTTTGATTTAAACGCACCTTCAGTGAGAGCTACAAGCCCCTAAAGTGTTAGACCCTGTTGTTTAACACCCCCTGTATGCGCGTACATCAATTCTATCTCGACTTGCGTCGGTTACCTGGAAGCAATTACAATACGTAAATTCATGGTATGTGTACCACTGTATGTGCTAGGTCTACAACTTCGAGATTAATTTTCTATCTTCTAGTAAATTAACTAATTGTAAGTCATTGACGTCGTTATAGGATGTGAATGAGGGGTGACAACTGATTCGGCATTTTCGTTCGAGAGGGTTGAATTTGGGGCATTGTGATGCTGGTGTTTTGTTAAAGAGGTACTGATGGGTGAATTATGCTTAATTGTGACCTGTTATGAAAGGGGCAAGGGCAACTGGATCTTTGCGATTCAGAATGAATCGTGGAATATCTTCAAAAATATTTTTAATCGGTGGGTGAATAGATTTGCTTCCATGGTTCTGTCAGATTTCCTTTTGTTAATCAGGATTTTGAAGCGGATCATCAAGTCCACATACGGAATAGGTTCCTTTGCTAGAAGATTTTACTCCTCCATGTGAGATTTAGTAGCTAATTTGGCTGCAGGGTTAAGTTTTGTTGGGGTGATATTGCTTGAATTCGCTGGGGTGTTGATTTGTTTGTAATAATTTTGCAGTAAGGGTGGAAATGCTTGGGAGGGTGTTTTGTGTCAGGAATGGTTTTAATTAATATCGTGGAATTATTCGTGGTATGTTAGTAGTGATGGCTGCGTGTAATCTTGATTTCGTTGATTTTAATATCCCTTTATACAAGCGTCGCGAGTCGTTAGCATACCTTTAACCTTTCCTCTCGACCATTGACATTTTTCCACTCAGGTGCGAGATATCTGAGAATGTTTCCGAGTACTTAATGATGCGTCCCCTAATCAGTTTCAATCTCTGTTTACGCGACATAAATGGCCCTACTCTTTATGGATCTCACCCTCCCAGAAACCTATCAAACTTATGACATCCTTGAAACACCAACACGGCTTAAATGCTCTACAGTGAACTCCAAGCGGCTCTACGAATAAGTATAAAAAGCACGAAGCAATTAAAGAGTTCTCATTTTATCACGAAACAGGAAATATTTCTTTTCTTACCCTCTACATACCATGCAAATAGAAAGGCGAAAACTACTATTTAAGAAGTTCGAACTATCCAAAGTTTAAAGAACGAGTATACTACATCGATCGAATTATAAATTCCTGGGGTTAATCGTGGAATACTAGGGGCCATTTCTAAAACGCAAAACTCGACGGTATTTGTAAATACAGTCACATAAACGTGCTGTTAAACGAGGACGAAACGTTTATGTTTTGCCAGCTCGCCTGATGTGCCATGTTCCTCGGTCGTGGTCTAAAATTTTCCCCCAATGATCCTAACGGAAACACACGGCGAACACGTTTCATGCCCGTCCAGTATAAGACGCAGATTTTGCATTGTTCGGCGTAGTCAGTGGAATTATTTTTAGACCGGCCGTCGTATAGGCGTTACGCTATCGATAAAATATCGATGAGACCTTCTCCGCAAGGTTGGTCGTCTCCTCGGCGGGGCTTAACGCGACGCGCTAAATGGCAATAATTAATTTCGTAATTAACCTTGTAAAATAACCAATAATAACGTCTAGCCTAGCGGGAGCCTTAATCCGCGATTATCGAACCCCGTTCCGCGAATTGCGCAACAAACGCTCCATGGAAGACTGCTCCGAGTGGAGGTCTTCCGAGCGATGAGGCTTGATAACGCAATTCGTTGATTAATTCCTTTGGAATCAAGGACGAAACAAACTCGTGCTTCGTTTCTTGGTTCGAGAATCTTTGGTGAACTACGACTTCCTGGGGAAGGTGTAAAATCTTAAGGTCTTAAGGAAGACGCAGACTATCACTTTAGGGAGCTTTAGTGAGCTGACAGAACGGCAGAGTTAAGCAGAGGATTATTTAAAGCTCCAAGGGAAGCCAAGGATCGGGACAATTGGTTTTAAGAAATAGGAATATATGTATCGTTTTTTTTTTTTTTATTTAGCTTGTTGGAATTCATATTAAAGCAGCGTTGATATCCTAAGATGTTCTATTTAAAGTTTTCTGGTTCAGGTTCTTATAGGCGATACGGTTCGGGGCTTTGTGTGTCCATTTGAAAATCTTCAGCTCCACCAGGGATTTAATGGTGCACTGACACTGACTTTGTTACGTCTGAAATATATCTAAGGTAAGTGCGGGTAATAAGGCCCACCTAAGGATCTATAATTTTTTTAAAAAAACTTGTACATATTCTTGAAAACTTTTTTTTATAGATATATGTTGACATTAAACTATAAACTGTAATATTTGTAACAATATATGAACACAACAAATACGAAAATTAATAGGTGTTTAAAAACCTTGTAAACGGGCTTTGTTTCGTGTAGTGCAGGTATTTTCTGGGAATATGTTACCAACATATGTACTTACACATACCTAGAGTTGTACAGTAATTGGATAATGAGTACTCCCAATACAAAGCCAAGAAAACGACGTAATTCTTATAATTGTAGCAAACCTAGTTGCCGGCGAAACATTTCTTGAATTTACAGCCCACAATATATTAATATATTATTAATATATTAATCGCACGGAAACTCTTCGAATGACACTTTTAATGGAAAGCTATACATACTGATGGTGATAAACACGATCTTATATTTATTATTTATCGCATATACAGTGAGGGACAAAAGTATTCGGACATCCTTTGAAAAAGAATAATTTTTTTAACACTGGCCCAAATGACTTGAGTTTTTTTTTGCGAAGCTAAAAGGATTTGTTTACGACGTGACGTGTTTCACCACTTTCGTCGTTTTTTAAAAAAGTGCAATTCTTCGGAATAGCGAAGAAAATAGTGAAGGTTGTTTTTCGACTTTTTTATCTGAGCCTGTGAAGGAAATGTAGAAAAATGTATTTTGTAGATTTAAGTAAGTTGTATGATTTCGTTGAATTTTTCAGCATATATGCAACATACTTAAGAGGTTATTCCGGTTATATAGACGGGTTGAAAAAATCGATTTTTTTTTAATCATTTGTCGAAAGTACCTACATATCCTCAAGAATGCTGTGTTAAATTTTCATGGAAAAATTCCGATTATTTTAGCTTCTACAGAGGCATTTTGTAAGGAGCGCAGAGGCTCGGCCTATATAGATGAAATTTTGAACGTGTTTTTCTCGAAACGTCATTTTTTCACATCGTGAAGATAAAATCTCAAAATCTGTCGAACCGATTGCTTTATGAATTTTACTGCTTCTTCTGCACACCTGTGACTCTCCCAGGGACTACAACCAAGTATTTTCATTGAGTCTAACCTAATCTTAAAATCGAAAATAGCAAAAGAGAAAAGCCGAAAAACATTTTTCTTGCAATTTGGCCCTCCATTTTGCTAATTTTTTAGATAAATCGCCAATTGTAGTCCGAGCGATAGCGACAGTCATACTGATCAAGAATTTGTTTGGATTTTTGGGTTCAGATAAGTCTAACAGCTGAAATCGCCTTCACGAGCGAGGCACGAATTTTCAAACATGTTATCAAGACCGCCTTCAAAAGCATTTTAAAAGCAACAATTTTATTACTTTTATATATTTTATTTACTGTAGAAATGTATTTTAATAATTAGAAAAAAGTTTTATTCCATTACTATACTTATTTTTGTCGCAATAAATTCCTGAAAATCGCTGAATTTATTGGCACACTAACCGGAATAACTCCTTAAATCTAGAAAAGACACTTTTTAAATTTTCATTACAGGCTCAGATAAAAAAGTTGAAAAAACTTTCTCCACTATTTTCTTCGACCAATTGCATATTTTTTCAAAAGGACGAAACGCATCATCAAGTAAGGTAGTCCTTCTATCTTCTAAAAAAAAAAGCAAATTGTTTGGACCAATTTAAAAAAAATTATTCTGCTTTAAAGTTTGTCTGAATACTTTTGCCCCCACGGTATTTACCTCAGAAAATAAAGCTTCCACGCGTTAATAGTAATTATGTTAACGAATACACGCTGCATGTTGCTATTACGCTCATAATATTCTGCGTTGCACAAATTACTGTATTCTCATTTTAAACACGTAATAAAGTTGTTACAATAATGATAATAATCAAAGATTCATTGATGATTGTGCCACCGTGCATATAAACAAAGTAATTAGCATTTGATTCAGTTTTTCCCTCTCTCTCTCCCCGAGAGTGCTTGAAACTTACGCAATCTAGTATCTTTCCTTAACGACGTACGGTACTCGCTATAAGCACACTGCTCGGAAGAGATATCGACGTTACAGCGTATAAGCGTGAGTATTTCCAAACCTGATTTCCTTTCACCCTGATTTTCAACGAAACAACAGCTCTTTCACCCATTTTTCATGCGTACTAAAAATGGTGGGAATAACGATGAGCTTATAGCGTAGAAGGTAAATCGAGCTTATAGCGAGACATTGCTTCATACCGTATAACCAAAGAATCAAGGGACTCGAAGCTTTTCCGAATCCTCTTTGCAGGCTGTTTAGTTACCTATTTATGCGAGCAAGTCGCCAACAGCGTTCTCGTTAAAAGAAATGGTTTCCAATGGTGGTTTATCGTCGTGAGTCACTATATTCAATTGCGTGATTCATCGTGCCGATGTTAGCCCTCTGGAACGAAGTCGGTTTGCACGCAACTATTCGATTTATTCACACATGTGCACGCGAGCACGTTCTAAACCGTGAGTAAGAATCGACGTAATATTCGTGACAGTACGAAGAAATTACTGGCTGTCGACTAATTAGGACTGGGTCGACGGTGTCGAGGATCACCATTCCATTCAAGGAATTGATCGCTCCTTGCATTGGGAGCGCAGGTCTCGCGCAATAGCTTCTTAGAACGTGACGAGTAGGTCTTGGGAAGTGCCGTTGCGTCATACTTCGTAGAAATGTTTGTGGATTGTCCGTATAACAAAGTATATTTAATTAATCAGGATCGTCTTTAAATACATTGCTGCATCTCTGCAGATACATCCGCGTTGTTGTTTTCAAACGTACGCGTGAGAAATAATAATAAGATGTAAAGGTTCTAGTGATGCGCGATATTTATCAATAACTGTACAGTAGCGGACAAAAAAGTTACCACTTTTTCAAATCACCCTACCACTACGTCTATTAGTTTGTAATATCAACTTAAAACTGCAGTGTGTACCTAATATACATATCCTGAAAGAGAATTAAAAGTTGTACAAAATCCAGTTACAATTGAATTTATTTAACTAACAAACAAAACCCCTACATAACATTAAACAAGATAACAGATTTTTAGGGCCAACAAAAAGTTACCACTTTCGAAGATTAATAAAAAAATATACTATTTTGTGGGGGAACCTTTAGCTTTTAGGACAATCTAAAAAGTTACTAAACGTGGTAACTTCTTTGTCGGCCCCAAAAATGTGTTACCCCGTTAAATGTCAGATAATACATTTGTTTGTCAGTTACATAAATTCAATTTTAACTGGATTTTATACAGCTTAAATTCTCCATCAGAATATGCATACTAAACATATCACAGTCCCAAATGTAAGCTAAAAAATAACAAAAATAGAACAAATCGAAAAAGTAGTAACTTTTTTGTTCGTTAGTGTATATATCGATATTATTTATCGATATTTCAAACACTGATATAATTACAGGTATTGATAATTTGAGTGAAAATATTGATAATTTTTACTGCGCCTTCTTTCGTTCAAGCCAATTCAAGATAATATTTGTCGAATTACTGCGTATGATTACAATTCAGTGTTTTCCCTTGATTACAATTCCCTTTTCATACTCTTTTATCGAATGATGCCCACGATGTTTCGTATTAAAATATAAATTCTAGTTTCCTTTATAAATATGATTTGAAAAGTAAATTACTTGTTTTAAATTTTAATATTTTTAATCTTAATTTAAATAAAATAATTTCTTAATGCTATATAAAAAATTTTATCTTAGAAAATTCTTTTTAATCCAAAATGATATTCTGCTGAATTATTATTATTTTTTAATTGGTAAATTGATAAGGTGTATCCGATATTATCAATATCGATACTTTTTGAATAAGCATTACCAATAGTTGGGACCAATAGCGCACATCACTAACAGGTTCCACAATTAAATTAATATTAGTAACAAATAATTATGAAACGATAAGAAATAGGAATCTCGTTTATTTCTTCCTGCCGCTTGAACTGCAATTTCCCTGGTACAAGAAGGAGAACACTTGACTTTAAAAATTTTAATGAATCAATTCGAGAATAATTGTTTATTCGAAAGCTACGGCGCATAAGTAGGAGGTGCGGAGAAAAGAATTCCTCTTGCATGCAATTTTCTTTGGTAACATACCTTTATTTTATTGGAAGGTCGTTATAATCGCAACGCCTTTTTTGTTAGTGAAAACGTTTTATTAAACTCTGAAAGTTACAATAGCAGTAGAGTTTGTTTACCTGTTATTCACGATTTTTTTTTCTTTACTGTAGAATCACATATAAGGTTACAGTACTTGAGGCCCTCCATGCGTAATAATCACGGTACGAATTTCCCTGCACATCCTCGGTGTCACCGTGAGCCCGCAGTCGCGTAATACATTTTTCGAACAGCAGAGAAACTATTCAGTCTTTCCAGAATCATTTTCACGTGTCTTACAAAAACACTGTTCCCAAGGTGAAACTGTCAACGAGATTATCGAATAAAGTACGTACATAGGAGTTCTATAGCAATGTTTCCCAACCGTTTTTGAGTCGAGACATCCTTTTATAATATTCAAATAACCTGCGACCCACCCTCCATATAAGGTAAGGTAAGTATGTTCTTCTTTTCATTTATGAAAAATCAGTGTTACATCATTGGCAGGTTATGGCAATGTAACCATGATATTAAAATAAATAAGTGCTAAAAATTGTCAACTAAAAATAACCGTGGCGACCCTCCAGAAAACACTTCGCGACCCACCGGTTAGGAATCACTGTTCTATAGGTTCTGTGATTTACAACAAATATACCTCAAACGAATGGTATCTTTGATCAATCATATTGTGCCTAAAGTTTAAACTAAGCTTCACGCAGTATAATGTGAACAGTTCAGAATTCTGCATTCCCATACTGTAATGCTTCTTCCATAGAGAACCATTCATCAATAAAATCATACCGTTATTACCAGTTGGTTATTAGTTACCATTTACAAATCTCTATTCATCGAGTCCTGACGCTTGTAGATAAACAAAATTCTTATGAGAAAAGTGCATATGAAATGTAATTTCTTTTCAACTATGATAGTTGCTCCTCAGATGTTATACACCATATTAACACTTCGAGTGGCGTGAGGTTTCGAAAAATGCCCCCTCAAATTTATCTCGACTTCTGCCTAGAAAGCTTTGCTTAAGGGGTCATTCCACTGTGAAGTCGTGAAGAATTGTCATTTTTTAGGGTTTATTTTTTAGTAAACGGAATGTTCAACGTTAATAATATTTCGTATAATAATAATATTTATTAATACACTTATTGACAGTATAAAAAAATTGTTTTAAATTTTTAACAGTTTTTTTTAAAAATATATATCGTACCGATGTGAGTGCCTTGCAAAAGCGATGTAGTGCTGATGCAGGTGATTGCGGGAGAACGACGCACGTAAAACCAAAAATTCAAAGTGCGTTGTAGTCATTATGAGCGTGGTTATCTGCGGCTTGTAAAAAGTATGAAATTGTTAATCAAAAAAGTTTTCCGACGTCCCTGCGACACCTCCTGATGTGCTGAATAACGTGTGAAAATTTTAGACTGATTGGCCAAAGAGTTTTTCTGCAATCACCTGCACCAGTTGAAAAAAAACATTGTTTTGAAATAATCGTGTTTAAAGTTTCAAAACAAATTAAAAAAATTCTTTTAAATTTTTTGTACAATATAAGAGCAGCCTAACAAAACCAAAAAGATTTATTACATTATATGTTGTATCTACGCAGAGAAAAATCTTTAAAAATAGCTTCATTTTTCGGCCGACCAAAGTAGAATGACCCCTTAATTCAGGACCACTCAGACAGTGTCTTCGATACTTCCAAAGCTTATCGACGCGAGAACACGCCAGAACCAGGGTGCAAGCTCCTCGGCGTGGGAACACACCGACGAAGTGTTA
Organism: Andrena hattorfiana; assembly: GCA_944738655.2. NCBI lineage: Eukaryota > Metazoa > Arthropoda > Insecta > Hymenoptera > Andrenidae > Andrena > Andrena hattorfiana. Next base: position 64,389,167 of record OX122891.2, on the reverse strand, counting down.
CCATAGTTCCCGCGCACTACTTTTTCGTTTCTGCTAGCAAGTGTACAGAGTTGTAAGTCTGATCCTAAGAAGATCATGCTCCCTTCTTTTCATTATTATTATTATTACCACGTCTTTGTTACACCCACTCTCGTTCTGTACACAATTACAAAGAATATAATTTGGAAGCATGAATAGAAGAAAATGAAGGAGAGCATCATAACGATGCAGTAAGAAGGCGGGGCTCGATAGTTATTTTTAAGCCTGACCTGATTTTTTCAAATAATCCACAGAAATAATTCGAACAGTTTATTTGATTTTCTTCTGGCCACGGTGATTTCTCATAAATCCCGTGGCGTTCACATTACTCCGCGTGAAACTGTACGGTCAGAGGGGAATCAGCAACGGCCAAGGGGTGTCTTCAAGTTGGACACGAAAATGCCCACCCACGAAGCGTTACGACGACAGCTCAGATGCGGCAAGAGAAACGATCGTGTCGTTCATGCATGCGAAGCCCCGGCCACCAAGTAATTTCGGAGCCGTGTGCGATAAGAAGGTTCCACGATATAATTGTAACCGGCACGAACGTAATTTTTCATGCGACACGTGCGAATGGCTCTGCGTGTAAACGTACAACAAATACTATACCAGAGAAATAGCATATGTATATATGCATGTGTGTTTCAGGTAAATATTAAAAGATCATCTCTCTTCGAGTGATTCCCCCTCTCTCTCTCTCTCTCTCGATCACTTTCTCTCTCGCACGCATCCACACGTAAACACACAGACGAAAGGTTTGTTTTTTCTCTCTTTTGACTTGCGATTGGTCATAAACCGTTTGATCTTTGATCTCGAGAGGGGACACTTCCGGTCCCGTCAGAACGGAAACTAGGCGATACTCGTGTGTGTCTGCGGCCCGACCTCTCGCGAGTTCGTTAATTCCGCCAGGATTTCGGCGTGGGAACACGGAGAGCGTCGCGCGACAGAGGCGGGTGTGTATATATAAAATATAACGTACTTTTTAGAAGCTAGAAGATCACATAATCCCACGAGAAATAGAGTTCTGAACGTTGTGCATGGCGAACGTTTCATCCCCGGCCTCCCCCCTTCGTCCACCTCTTATCAGCTAAAGTACACCGACGAGTATTTGACGCGGAGCACCTCGGACCACCGCGAACGATTAACGCAATTAACACCCCGAGTGGCGCAAGCTTTTGAGAAATCGCCCCTTCGAGTCGGCTGGACCATTCCCTGCGATCGTTGCTGCCGAGAAAGTTCCGCTGAACTCGCCCTTGACACTAGCTTTACGACACCCGTTAATTTGACGGATTCCAATTTTCGAAAAGGAATAGCGAGAAAAACATAGCATTAATTGTAATCAATTTGTACCGCGAATTAATTATTCTATTCAAAGAATTTATACACACAATTTAGTTCCTCTAGGCCTTTTAACTTTTACGATGGAGTATACCTATTTCTACGGAACCCTTCAAATTGGCGGATCATTTAATTCGTGAAATTATTACTCCTGTAATAAATATAACAGTAATAGAAAAGTCTCTACTCAGTAGAAATCATAATATGTCGGAGACACATTTGCTGCTCCGGATCCGATATCTGAAATGATATATCGTATGACTTCAGTATTTATTGCTGCTTTGTCGCTAATCACGAGAATAAAGAACGATCTTCAGTAGCTAAGTTGCAGTCGCGGTATAAAAAAAATCCTATAACTTTAACCCTTTAACGCCCAGTGTGACGTATACGTCACATCATTTTCAGATGTATAAAAAAAATCGATAGCCGATAATTTTGGGTCCCAAAACGGTTCAGTTCTCTAAATGGCTCCGGGATGCAAGCCACTGATGCGTTTACCGCTGTAAATAATGTTTACTGTAACCATGGGAACGTTTCTGGCGAATGCATGTTAGACATTTTTCAATAACCTGAAACGTGGCTCTTGCTTTCTTTAAACAGTTGAGAGCAAAATTATTTTTTTTTACATTTTGTTTGGTAGATACGTGAAAATTAATGGTTATACTAAAAGAATAATGCTTGTAAAGTTTGACTTATGAAAAAAAATCGCTTTTTTAATCCGTACACGCCCAGTTTGACGTATACGTCACATCGAGAAAATCATATTTCGACTGGCTTTTTGGGGAAAACAACGATGAAGTGCATGTAATGGGAGCATTTTGCAGTTAACTAATCTCAAGAAATCATTTTTTTCCGCGGAGAAAAGTGTCTGGGCCTTAAAGGGTTAATATTATTGTTACCACTTCGTGATAATTTCAGGGAAGATACTTTCTTCATACTAGTAATTTAGTAGCTTAATATTATATACTTAAGTTACATTTAAATCGAATAAATCGATTTTTCAAAGAAAATGCGTATTTTCGTTTACCCACCAATTTGAGAGGTGCTCGTAGAAATAGGTACCCATGCAAGAAATGTCCGTAAACCTAGTGTTAAACGTCCAGGGACTCTGGGTTAGTATTGCACCTAGAAGGGATACAGCGTAGTTGTGAAACTTGCGGTACTTCCAAAGTTTACAGCTTCGAGGTTTCCAAGCAAGAGGTGTGCCATTTTTGGGGAGGTAAGGTTTCCAAACCTCCTGCTCCGAAACCTCAAAGCTGTAAACTTTGCGACTGCCGCAGCTTTTACGACCACTGTACCCATTCTAGGTACAACTTCGATGCTTTCCAGAGACTATAACCGCGAAAACGCGCCGAAATTATGCGCAGGGTGTAAATCTCCCTCGGCGTGAAAGCACGCCGACGCCAGACGCAGTGTTAACGCGTGCCTCGCAGCCAGCTGCGCGGATCTCTCATGATCGACGGCCTCTTCCGTATTATGGGTAAAATCAGGCTCGATGGAAATCACTTGTTAGAAATAGATGTGCACGCCACTCTTATTGCTATCGCGTTTAGCACAGCTGGTTACAAGTTCTCGGCGTCCAAGGTGTTCCGTACGGTAGGCTCGATTACAAGTTTCCGGTTAGACTAGACTCTTCCCTCCTTGTTTCTCTGTAGTATCGCCTAAAAGAATGTTAACGCAGTTATTCTTAAGAGCTACGTACCTTTCTTAGTTTATAGATCGAACGACGCTATTACTACGCTTGGCGAGAAAGCGGAAAGAAAAACGGGAGTAGAATTTGGCGCGGTTAAGGAAATTGTTATCTCGTTGGAGATATTGTAAAAATGAAGTATTGCTGGAACTCGGGAATTACAGCGTGCCTATGTAGAGTGTTTCGTAAAGAGTGGATATAACTTTACAGTTGAATTTAGCACACAAATGCGATAATAAAAAGATTCATACCAACGTTCGTTGAGACATGCGCTTGTCTAGGGGGAAGAATGAAGTGATACGAGGCTAAAAGATGTGGCTCCTTTTTATCGGACGTAGAAGAATACTCTTGAGTGAAAGTAGTTACTTGGGAACAGTGTCCTATATGAACTTTTTTTTATTCCTATGTGTGATATTCATTAAATTATGCCCACGGTTCGTGAAACACCCTGTGAATACTAAAATGTTCAACACCAATGAGCGCGATACTAGAAAAGATATGAATACAGTGAATTCTCGTTGTAGGCTCCACGCTCGGGGCTGGCGGCGAGCTTACAACGCATACCGTCGACTATTCCGAGCCGCCAGTGAGAGTGTTGCGCGAGTAAGAGAACCCGTGAGCTAGTCCCTTGTCGCTCACTCTCGGTGTTCTCTCACTCTCGACCGAAGGATTCCAAGAAATGGTGGGGAAAGCAACCGAGCATACAACGCATAGTTGAAATGAGCTTATAACGAGAATCCAGTGTAATTCCTAAGGGGACTCACGAAGGTACAAAAGGGGACCAGAAACGAAAGGAAAGTAGACATGGCCTTAACAATGAAGCACCATCACAGAGAGCAAAGAAACTTCGCTAAACGCTGCCAGGGAACGAAACCGATCGTAAGCGTGATCGCGTAGAAATGTTACAAATATTCAGTGTCCCTGATTTATAAAACGGTTCGGCGCAGTGCAATCAGCTCGTCGAGCGTAAAACAGTAAAACGTCCCCTTGCTCGCGCAACCGATCGACGAAATTCGGGGATCATTGCGGGAAATTAACGAGCCGCAAATAAGCATGGCCCAGGGTACCATCCGTCACGGTCAACGTGGATGACGACGGTTCTGCCGACAGTGTGGAATTTGCAAAAACGGCGCAAAACAGTGGAAAACCCGAAGGTCCCGCGCATTAGAAAAAGTCGCATTGAGAGCTGCCTATAAATTATGAAACTATTTACACAGATCGTTTAAATGGAAGGTCGAACTTTATACGCGTGCTCGTTCGTCTCTATCGTCTCTCCCCCTCTCGCGCTGTACTTAGATCTATCGACTTACATGTTAAAATACAGATACTTCATTAGATTAGAGATAAACTCGTGTGTATCGGTCGTTACCATATCAACCTGTGTATGTATATATACTTTTTTTTTTCGTTTATGCATAGACGCTATTATATTATGTATATCACCGCACTAGACGATCGAGGAGAAACCGAGAGGTCCCGCGGATCTCGAGTTCGCTCGCCCAGTGCCCATTGTAAAATACCTTATAACTGCTCATATACATATAGGTGTAACATTTTTTTTAATAACTTTAAGTGGACCCCAACGGTAGTCGAACGTGCACGCCTGTGCATCGAGAAGTTTTGCCACGCGGCCGAATTAAAAGAATACAAATATTAAAGTCCCAAGGGAACCGAAGCACGTGACGATGACATGGATATATAATTACTTGATGCGACGAAGTGATTTAGTCCTCGGATAATATATGTCTCAGCATTTTTGCGGAGATTAAAGACTGTAGGAGAATTTTAAAACGCACTTTTTACACTTAAAGGGGTATACTACTTTAAAAATCGATTTTTTTTCAGATTTTCTTAAAGAATATTGTTTCAAAAATGTATGTGCAAAGTCCCATATCTCAACTCTTAAAATTAAAAAAGTTATAGGTGTTTGGAAAAGGTGATGTGGAAAACTTTAAACGTGTTTTTCTCAAAACCATATTTTCTAATTTGTTGTCATAATATCTTAAGATCTACTTGACGGATTGATTCCAGATTTTTTGTGCACCTGTATTATACGTGTCTTTATTGGCCGTAGTAAAATTAATTCGTACAAATTTTTTTCTCAGTTTTTTTTAGTTCGCGAAAGGTACGAAGAACTTGAAAAAATCGATAGTCAAACTTCAAAGTGTCTCCATTTTATAATAATCGATTAATTCCTTTGGTTTAGTACCGAATATAGCCAAACTCGTCCTAATTAAGAATAACTTCGGTTTTTTTTTTTTAAACGCTTGCACTGCCACAAATTTGAATTGTTTCCCTCTACAAAAATTTGTAAACATTACTGAAACGTGGATAAATATCTGAACCAAAGTTCGACGAAGACAATTGTACAGATGCCCCATAAAAAAGTACCAAAAGTTGTGTAAAAAAGCGCGTTTTAAACTAGAATACCCCTTTAAAATAGGGTGTCTTAAAATACTATGATTCGTAAAATGTTAAAAGTCAACACATCTTCGTATAGATAATTTTAGAAGAGGGGTGCTTATACCTGGTTTCGGTTAATGAGAGCACCTCCCCGATGCGCAGGCACAGAAGAATTTTGTAACGGTTTAAGTATAAATATTGCAGTGTAAATAGATAATTTAAACATTTCCTTTACTCGAAAGACACATCTAGATCGCATTTACGCCGTAAAATCTTTGGAGACGCTAGGCTACGGTTTCTCTCCGTTCGAAAATGTTGCTCGAAAAAATAACATCGAAGTCGGGTGCAGGTGCTGAGAGTTACATTTATAGACAAGATAAGTAATTCATAGCGACGCTCGTCGATCTTCTTATTGTTCTTTATAATCTATCTCGTTATTTTTTTCTTCGACTTTCTTTAATCCCCGCCTGTCGGGTCGGTCGTCACGCTTCGCGAACCTTCTCCTGAACACCAGGAAAAGGGTGCTAGACAAGTAAGGAAGTCTTTCTGAGATCAAATTCGCCGAGGAAATGAAAATTCTCAATTTTCTAATGATCGTTTTCGCACGCAATATTTTTATATCGTATAACTACGCTTTGTATATTAAACGTTACAAATTATATGATCGAACGGCTTTTGTAAACGTCTAATTGGTCGAGACAGAAATTCATCAAGTAATGATATATACAAAGAAATCAATCTAACGACTTTCGTACGGAACATTAAGGTGCTGATAAACGTTTCGTCAATCTTGTTCTAGACACGTCATTTTGTGAAACAACCGTGATACATTCTAGTAGGCCTTGTACACACGTAATTGGTCGAGACAGAGCTTATCGCGAAAGTCGCAGTTCAAGATACAGCTATCTTATTCGCTATGTTGCTGATCAAGAGTTTGGGTGCATATATCGTTTATGTTTCGCAAGGGGAATGGAAAATCGGTAAAGAAGACGCAGGGAGAAACCCTTGTATGTATGTACAGATTTTTTAAAAAATTAGAATATCAAAGCTAGGGGAGTATAATAATTAGGAAAAATAGTATTGTTGATGAAAATGGTATTTTCTAATCAATCTTATGCAAGCTATGTTACTTAAGGGGAGAAGACCTTATAAATCGACCGAACAGCAACAATTGAAAGAGAATGCGTTATTTGAGAAAGCAGAAGGACTATTGTATGGCCCAGGAATAGCAGATTAGCCTGCGGCAGCTGTAAGTATAAATAAAGTACAAATTTTTCTTCACTTTAAACTCTAAACGCGTTCTTCTCGAAACACGTTTTCGAAATTAGCGCCGGGGATAACTCAAAAACTATTTCACCGATCAACTTCAAACTTTGCACACTTTTAGTTTATAATATTCCTCGGAACATGAACCTAAAGAATTGACCAAATTATTAATTTTAACCACTTTCTTAAACAAATAAAGCGCAATTTTTGGCGAAAACCACATTTTATTATTTGAAGTGCTGCTATTTTTAAAATATGCAAGTTTTTATACCATTTTAAGTTCATATTCTTACAATTGTCAAATTGAAAAAAAAATTGTATTGGTCTGTTTCAGATAACTACCAAAGACCTTACAACGGGCGCCGTTTGCACCTCGAAAAACAACCTATTTAAGATTCTGCTCTATTTCTTTTATATTTATCATAATTTTACTGTCATAAAAAATTTTCTTACTTATTATAATGTTAAATAAAGTACCCTTAAAATTCCGAAAGGATTAGCGCATTGGTATATTTGTAAAAAATTCCTAAAACCATTTATAGGAACTTCTCCCCTTAACATTTTCCCCTGCAGTCTACGCTATAGAAATAAACTTCCCCGTAGAGATACCCAACCTTTTGAATGACACTCTCCACCATGAAACTTATCGCGAATCTTAAACTACGCTTTTGCAGTCAGCATCGCAAATGCAGTGTGAAGAATTAAAAGACTTTTGGTAAGAAACAGGTAGCTTATATACAAGTGAGTCGTTCGCAATTAAAGAAGTCAGAGATCTCGGAAACGTTGAGACTATCTTCGCTTTTCTCCCTGCAGTGATCTTGCAACGATACCCGTGTAGTCGAGAAATGACGGCTTTGTAAATTAATTCAGACGAATATTTGTATCCGAGGCCCTTCTGTTTAAGAGTTCCTTCGATCTTTCAGTATCGAAATTAAACCACGTTTAATGTGGATATAAAAAACAATAAAAAACAAAACACCATTACTGGCTATCGAGAAAGGATTGAGTGCAGATTCTTTTCCGTAGACACGTTTCGAATTTCGGTTTACTTTAATACTACCACTGCCATTTCGTGTTAGTTGTATTTTGATATTAGACTAACAAAAGCCTTGTGCGCTTCCCATGAACATCGTGCGATCCAAACTGATAGATATGTTTGATAACGTTAGATAGTAGGCCTATTAAATGAACATAATTCAACGAGAACGTTGCAACGTCGTTGCTCTCTCGAATTCGAAACATGTCTACGAAGATTCCATCGTACAATTACCAAGGCAACTAGGCCAATCCTGTTAGACTTCTAACACTCTAACATCTTACCCTATCCTACGGTTTTCGTTAACACATGCCAAGCTACAGAAGAAAATAGCATCAAGAAAAGAGAATGCTCTAAAAACTACAACTACTCCACGCTATCGTAAACGCAACAAAATTGCCCGGAACTTGTTACTCTCAGATTGGCACGTGAAATCATACTCATCCGTCTCAGGCTTTCCTGTCGAATTCGACAGCGCGCGGGTGAACGTAATTTCTTCTTTCCCCACGTTCCCTTAATTTCTCGCTGCTGGCTCGCTCGACTCGGCCAGCTTTCCAGCCGCCATTCCGCTCTCTGTTTTTTAGTTGGAAATTTAAGCTCTATGCTTGCTACCTTCTGCTTCAATATGCTCGTGCGTAGAACGTTTCGATTTACAGTCGGAGAAACATTGATTAGCTGCTCGAGGCTATTAAGGGACTATCATCGCTATTCCAGTTCTTCTCTCATCACGCGGGTCTATAGACCTATACTCGGTGTCTCGTTAATTTCAGTAGCGACGGAAAGAAAGCTTAAACGTTCCCTTGGAAGGAACTATATCTTAAAATGCCCTATAGATTGGAAGGTTGTAAAATAGACGAGTGATATAAACGTAATACGTAAAGCCTAAGTAGTATTAAGTCTCTTACGCAGACATGTACGAATATGAGTTTTAAACTTTCTTCTGACGACCACTGTGTAGAAACGAGGGAACACAGAGCAGAGTTGGAATTATTAACTGAATAAAAAGTTATTTAAATAACGGATCAAGTAAAAGTTACTTTAGCTTTAGATTATTTGACGAATTAAATTCATTTTTTATTCGACAAATAAATTTGACCCGTGCTTGACGAATAATAATTCCAGATTTTTATTTAAATAAAATGTCTGCCCATTTCTGGCACAGACTAGCCGGTTAAATAAACAGAAGTGGCCTCGAGCTGCTAATTAACATTGCCTCCAACCGCAGTCGCATGAGAAATATACATATAACATACCTATTCTACATATACCTATAACACGTTTTTTTTTGTACACAGCTTTCTTTGGTTTTTGAAAAGAAGAAGTTAGTCTTTCATAGTGATAACGACCTGTTCTTCGATTGCGTGCAGGGTGTTCGGCGGGAAGCCGTCCTTCCGTCTCGCACCTCAACGGTGGATCTCTCGCCATCGTGGAAGAACAATAATATCAATCGATTTTCCCCTACAATGAGAAACGCTCGCCGACACTGCCAATCCATTCGCGCCGCGATCGATAGCGCAGCGATAAAAGTCCCTGGACGGGGCTCTCTGCGCGGACATTTTACGCCAACGTAGACGTTAGATATCGAACAAGTGTATTCCAACGAGATTCAATCGGGATTCCTTTAATTTCGGACGATCGTGGGATCAACCGTAGAATCTGTCCGGACACGATTCCCCGGGAAATCCTTGCGATCGAATCTCCAGCCCGACGGAAATCCCGATAAAGTGACTCCGAAAGAACGATTACCCGTAGAAAGTGTTCCATCGTCATTTCCGCCTTTGTTTCTCCACCGGGGAGCGCTGAACGTCACCCATCCGGCGTGGAAATCCTCGCGTCCAGGACGCGTTTCGCGCGTGAGTGGAATATCGGCGGCCGATAAGCCGTTATCGAGGCCAGATAGAGAGCTCGAGCACCCCACAGGCAAGATAGAAAAGTGCACTTTCCTCAGCAACGAGTCCAAGCTGAGTACACGTTACGCATTACACGCTCACGATATACGTATAATATATATATAGAGATATACATGTATTGTATATGTATGTATATAAGTATATATATATAGAAAGTTACAAAAGATAAAAGAATCGAGTATAATGTACACGTACAGACTGCCCCAGAGAAGAGGCGGCCATCTTTCCATCCCCCGTCCAACCCCCACCCATAATAGGATTATCTTTGTTTTACTTTCCGACAGCTCTCCCTCTGCTGTTTCGCGATCTCTGTTAGTTTGGTCTGCAGTCGCCGAGAAGTTTCGTCCTTCCAGCGGATGTTACTTTCATCGCTGACTAACTGGATCCAGCTAATTCGCCGGTTAATCTCTGACGTCGGTCATTAGGCCTCGTCGGAGTGGGAGCCCTGGGAGCTGCGTTTCTTCTTGTGGTTGCCGTGGTAATGGTGATGGTGCTGCTGCTGCTGCTGGTGCTCGGTGTGCATCAGGGCGTCGGTCTCCGGCTGATTCTGATGGCCCACTAGGAGGTCCAGGGTGCCCCTGGGAAGTCCTGGTTGGTCGTTAGCTGGCGGTGGAACTGGGGTCGCCGCCGGCGACTCGTTTGGTAGGGGCACGCAGTGCAGGACGTAGCATCTCACGCCTGCTAGAATGATGCCTGAAAATGGTCAGGGATTTTGTTAGACGCTTTTGAATGTGACATGTTGCTACGGTTGCCACCTTTTTTTACAGGAAAATAACGTACAAAAAGTACTCTCGAAAAAACTAAAAGTATATTTTAATTTTATTAGTTTCTATTTTCTCCAAACATATTTCTTATTGCTTTAGCATTACAGAGCAACTTTTTTTTATCATTTTTATACAGATTTATGTAGGTAAATTTACGTGTAATAACGTAAGATACTTTATTTTAAAGTACGGGTGGCAACCCTATATGTTGCGGGGGGACTGCCTGTCGAGGAGCGCGTGCATTTTGTTCTATGATAGAAGTTAGAGAGGTCGTTGGGGCTTTGAGGGGAAAGTTGAGTGGTGGTTAAATTCTTTAAGGGTAGGGTAGACCGGGGCGAATCGGATCAAAATAAGAATTTAGCCCAAGTTTCAGGGCGAATCGAATATTTCTCGCTTTTTCGTTTTTTGTTTATAAATGAAAGATTTGTATGTTTAATTTCAATTTGTTTATGTTAATGTTCAAGCCAAAGGTGTACTAGTCACGAATATATAATAAAAAATTAGATTTTTAATGTTTGACTATTATTTTTTTAACATCAAACACAAAGTGATCCGATTCACCCCGGTCTACCCTACTAGGCAGTTATTTCTATCTAAAATGAAGCATTCCTGTTTCAATTAATTACAAAGAAACAAATTGAAACTGAGACTTGTTCTTTGGCATGAAGTTTATTGATATCATAAACTTTAAAAACATGTGTATTTAGTCAAAATATGCATTGTATATGACGTTACAGATGGATCATTAAAGAGGTTTTTTAAGCCTTCCTGGTCACACTGGGTCCAATGGACCCGCTTTTTAACTTTGGAGCTTGATACCGGTAAGTTTCTAACTTTGAAATGGAATTGACCTGACATTTTATGGAAATTTGAGGCTTTCTCTTCTGGTAGAGACCGTCAGTTTTTGAATCAGAAAGTTCGTTGATGAGTAGCAGCCGTTACAAAAACATCGGTTTTGTGTGTGGGTCCATCGGACAAATGTGTGACGAACGCGTAAATTTTATCGAAAAAATAAAATTTTATTTTCTATTCTAATTCGAGATATTTACTTGAATAAAATGTAATGTGTATGGCTGTGACAATATTTTCTTCACATATATGTGTGCTGAATGCGTGGGAGAAGACTAGATTCAATTCTTTCCATTGTTAAATTACTTTCTTATGAATAAAAATAATAATAATCATTTAAATAATAAATAGTTTTTTTCTCTAAATTAAAAGTGGTTTTTTACTACACAATTATTGACCATCTTCAGATCTCAAAATAAATACCTTTTCTGAAACTTACAGTATGAAACTGTATACTTTTTAAAAGAATTATATCTTATTAGTACCAACCACAGTCTGTATGAAAATTGCTTGAAAAATAAAACAGGTATTATTGTTTTAGTAAAAAAGCTTTAGTAAAAAATTTTAGTAAAATTAAATTTTTAATTAAATTAGCCCTGCAAAATGCGTTCAAAAAAGCAACCAATCGCCGCCTGCCAACTGCGCCGTTTCTCAAAGTTCCTCCCCCCCCCCTGCCCTGGAAAAAGTCTGCGGACACCCTTGGTGGAAAGTGATTTTATAAGTAAAAAGAAATCGAAAATATAGAACCAAATTTATTTATAGGAGCTTGTATTTTGGGGAAATTGAGTTTGATTATATTTTGACAGGATGTAACAATGAATATGGTTCAGTTGCAGTTGAAATGAATGTTTGTGTAAAGCCAAGTTGAAGGTGCTGAATGACTTCTTTGGAACGACGTTTTGTTCGTAAGAAAACCGATTTTAAAACTTTATCGAGTACGTGCACGTTTACCCAAGTATCAGTTCCATTTTCGAAATCGATTTCCTTGAAAACGAAGTCTTGTTCGTAAAAGGAGAGGCTGATAGAGATACCTTCTCCAGAAATGGTATTTTTGGAAAATGTGATTGACTTATCGTAATTACGGAATTTTCTACTAGTCAGCTTCAAGATTAATTAACATAAATGTTGTTCAAACCGCGTTGTACATCTTGCAGTTGTATTCTGAATGAGAAACCTTTTCCTTTATGATGTGCATACACATACACTTGATGTCTGACTAAAGATTGGTCTATACTACTGGCGTAGCACGCATGCGAGTGTAAATTTAACGATTGAGAAACACAAGAAGTTTGTAACACGCTTATCTCCTAATTTATGTAATATTGAACATACAAAGTGTTAATTTATGTGTTTCTGATTCAGAAGTACAAGTCCGTTAATGAGAATCGCATTTCATTTGGGAAATAAGCATCAGCGGTTTCAGCGGTCGATTCGTAATTAGTTTACTTTGCGAGGATTTGATTAATCAAATTTATATGACGCATGCCGAGCGCAGCAATATGATCCCGTATTAGAGTTCCGTAATTAATGCCCTCTAAAGTACTTCGCAGATTTAGTTTTATGTGAACGGCACGAGGCTTTGCGAGCCATTTGTATGTAAGTTTATGGGTAAGGCCATGCCTCGATATAGATCGATACATATGAATTTAATCGATGAAGTTTAATGAGCATGCAAATGATATAAACCTTCCTGCAGTTCCACCCAAAGCTCGCGTGTATTCAAAAGTTTCTCATGGGCAACATTTATGTCTATTCGATATGCGACGGAAAGCTATTGTCTCGTGATTGATGTAAATGTAGGATGGCTTAAAAGTGACTACGGATTGCGGTGAAATAGGGCAAACTTGGAGAAAAATTCTTGGTATAGGATATTCTCAGATAAAATTAAATAACGAAAGATTCACTCATAGTTGAAAATATTAATTGCACAGCTCAATTTGTATGTGTGTAAATTTCAAATCCAAAGGCGTCCGTAGAATTTTTTCCAGGGGAGGGGGGGGGGCAACTTTGGGGTGAGGGTGAAGAAAAATATAGCAATGAAAAACAATCTTGACGATTACATCGATGAATCGGATTTGATTAAAAATTTGAAACCGAAATTTAAAAATATTCACTTTTTTAGTATAAACTTAATAAAGATCCAGTTTTTAAAATTAAGCGATTTTTTTCTCAAAAGCCAGGGGGGCTGCCCCTTTGCCCCCACCCCTCTCTGGACCCCCACGTTCAAATCAGTTAATTAAATTATGGAATATATGTGTAAGTATTTCAGAATTATTCTCTACACTCTGTTCCGAATTATTAATTTATTGAACTCCTACATAAACAAATGTGTTCACGATTATTTGAAACTTGTTATGGCATCAATAATAATTCGAATAATATATACAAGAGTCTATCAAGGTATGAAGCCCTAAATAAAATTGAATAAAGACAAGTATTTGTCAAAATTCTCAACAGATCGAGGAAAATATCCTCAAAGATTCGTAGTTAAGTCAAGAAACGGCCATCACGTCCATTTTTACGGCGTCGGGAACTGACGGTAACTTAGTTACACTGAATGAATAGCTCCAAGTAATACGATTAGGCCATAAAATCTCCGACAGCGACAAACGTCTTTTCAAGCTGTTCCCCATCCACCCAGCTATATCTAAAATTCCGTTAGTCGTAATCTGATAAATAAGAACCTACTTATATCGGCATTAAATTGCAATAGAATCATTCTTATAAAGTACAGTACTAATTAAAGCCTCCTTCTTTTATTCTACTATTCAACATTTCCACTGTTCACAGTCACAGTACTGGTCAAAGAAAATTTAACCTGCACCCAAAATAAGGTAAGTGTTTCCATTAAAAAAATGATATCTTAAAATTGCTATCCTCATTTAAAATTTCTTTTAACCACCACTGTACACACGTTCGTGTTACCTGACAAATAGAATGCTCAACGTCGGGAAACAGGCTCCTCGTTAGTAAGAATAATAAAGGTTCTATTGTATAAAAAAATTAGTCCGTTACTTTCAGCTTCACGCCTGTCCCGAGGAAAAATGATACAGCAAAATGTTTCCTTGACCTACTGTCCGTCGAGCATTTGCCGAGCTCTCAGAGTATTCTGACAGAGTTTCAGAGTTTTCCACGCGGAGTTTCATGCACAGTGGGGGGAAAAAGGGCACGCTCACCGAGGAGGAGCAGAATAGTGCCGGCTACGAGCAGAGCGAGTCTGTGGTCGGTGGTCGTTGCACCCGGGGCGAGTTGAACCAAGCCAACAACCAGCACCACTGCGCCCAACAATAGGCACACCACCACCGCGTGTAGCCCCGATATCTGTGAATGACAATGCTTTTGTTAAATAATTTCCCGCGTCTGACTGCTGCAACCGAATCGTCCCGGAGCGATGTCGCGCTAAAAGCGGCGCATCGATTCGCAGCCGTCGTTCAAATGTTCGTTAAAAGACGAGAACGGGCGATTTTCTTCTGATCGTTCCGTTTCTCTGTGACTCGGTCCTTCGCGACTTTAGCACACTCGAAATGACTGGGAAATGGTGGAGCGATAGAAACACGATCCACGAGTACGGATTCCACTTATCAAGGTACGGTGTTGTACAAAAAGTTTCTACTCAGTCATTGAACTTTCTGCTTGCTTGACACTCGCCGTTCCACGTGTCAGACAAAATGCTAGTATCGCGTGTTGAACTATAGAGATAATTCGTTATACAGGGCGTTCCAAATGGGAATAAGGAATTGGAAAGTTGTCATTTCGTAATCTGAGGCTTCGTTTTCGAGGTAGAAGCAGTTGATGTTTGGGAACCCGAAGTCAGTGGCTGTGACACGATTGGTTGGTGGTAAAAGATCAATTGTGTGCAAGGTTCGTGATTGAATAAGGGCCAGAGGGTGTCACTTGGCTGTTTCAAAAGTTTATCACTCTTTTCGTTTCCGTTGTGATAGTAGTCTGGGCATCGTTAACTACACACTGCACCAGTGAAAGTGACTAGAATAATAAATATGCAAGGTGAATTTCACCATACTTTTCATTTAACTTTACCATTTCTACGTATTTTATATTTTGTAACGATTGCACTTTTTTTCAAAACGACGAAACACCTCACCTAGTCAACTAACCCTTCTAGCTTCTCAAGAAAACTCAAGCCGTATGGATCAATTTTTACAAAAGTTATTCTGTTTTAAGTGGGTATATTAACCGGTATTTCGGGGTCAAAAATTCGAAATTTTTATTTCGATTGTTTATGATCCACAAGTTTTAGAAGTATTTTAAAAATATATCATTGAAAAATTCGAAAAATTGCGGGAGATACAGCGTAAAAAGTAACGGGCGGGCTACTGTAGGTAAACACGCCGCGGCAGGCTTTAAAGTCGTTTTTCTCAAAACTATGTTTCTCAAGACGGTGAACATCGTGACTCGAGAATGGATCCATATTTTTTGTTGAAATTTTAACTGAACCTACAAAACACTTTTCTCCACAATGTGGAATCTGCTCAATAAGATTGCATAACTTTAACAACATTTAAAACAACATTTATCACAGGATTACTTCAGTAAACTCCATCAAAGTCGATATTTGTTGTATAACTCCGCGATTTTTTATTGAAATCTTTCTACCGAGTTCAACATTGTGGAGAAGAGTGTTTTGTAGGTTCAGTTAAAATTTTAACTAAAAATATTAATTCGTTCTCGACTTATGATGTTCAATGATGTTCGCCGTTTTAACGCGTGCATTGCGCAGCGCCCAATTTGACGCTTTGTAATTCCTTTAATGTTTAATATTTTTCAGGTTTCCTGGTCTTAAAATACGTGTTACATCCCCAGTAAAGTATTATAAAAGGTGCAAGTGGTATGAATTATTAGTCGCCCTTCAATCCAACCCAAAAGAAACGGTTGATTTTAGCCGTCTAATACCCGTGTACCCCCTTAAAGTGTGATGGAATACGTTAGTAATCCACTGTAGATTTCCCTGTCAAATTTTAATCGCTTGTGTTTCAAACACGAAGCCTCAAATTACAGAATGACAAGGGGTTCATCGATTCCTCTCGACGTAAGGAATTTACCCCTTCGAACTCGTCTCAAAAATCCAGCACACTTTATACATATATTATTACGCAGAATATTTTTCTAAAGCACGAGATATTATTTCAATATTATCTTGCTCGTTTAATAGAATCCTCTTATCGATATTTGAACTGGCAGTAATACGTCGCGGAAAACGATATGGAAGACTAAGGCGATCGTCTGTCATAGTCTATCAAACGTCTCAAGGTGCGTTTATACGAACGAATGCTCGTTCGCTCCCCCACTTCGACAAACTTCAATTAATGAAAAGTTACAAGTGAAGATTACCGTTTACACTAAATGAGCAGGAATTTTGTCGAAACGAGGGGCGAACGAGCATTCGTTCGTTTGGTCTAAACGCACGTTCAGCGATGGGTCGAGTGTATCCACTTAAAATCAATAAGTCGCGTTAACGCGGCTGATGCTCGTTATTGCGGCGCACACGTAAGCAGAGAATTACCTTGCCACAGAGATACAGCTCGGGTAAAGGCTCCAGGTGGCTGTTGTGGCCATGGGGACTGGGGGTGGGCGGCGAGCCTTGAGGCGGTGGCATCCACTGGCCCCCTAGGTAAAGCTGACTGGGGCGTTTTAACCTTTTTTCCTGCCGTTTACGCTCGTGGCGGACTGCCACCGCTGGCATCGCACCGATCATCCTGGAAAACAATCGTGCGCGCGGTGTCAGTGTGCGTACGCTCCCAAATATGTAGTTTCGTCGCCGAGAATTCAAAATAGGTATTATTATAGTAAATCTCTAGAGTACTTTTTATAATCTGTGGATGTATCACTTCTTCGCTGTTCGATCAGTTGACAGTGATACGGGAAATGTGATTTCTGGCCATTTTTTAATATCATTTTATGTGTTTAATAATGTTGCAATGCTGTTACGTGTTATGAGAATGGAAAGATTGTGGTCTTATGGGGCATAGAAAATAATGTGATAATTGTGTCTTTATTTCAATATCGAACCCCTGTGTTTAGTGAGAAATTGGTACGGTTCATTTAAATTATTTGACCGTCGATACGTTACTATACAAAATTTTAAGAGATGTGTTAGAGAAATAGAATAATCAGTGCTGGATCAACCAGTAAGCAAAATGAGCACGTGCTTAGGTCATCAGGAGAAAGGGGGCACCATAGAAATTTTCTGAATTCTAAAATCTAATTTTTGCCAGAAACACTTTTTAGTCAAATTAATTATCAGGAATGTCTAGCAAATTGTACATTTCGTTGAAGTGATCACCCTGTATAAGCGGGCCTCGAAGTCTTTTATGTGCTTAGTGCCTCTAAACGTCTTAAGGGGTAACATCCACTGTAACGTCACAAAAACATAGTGTACTTTTGACAATTGTTTGTAGGTAAGCAAAGAAATATGTCCCAAAACATTTTACGTCCACGTCGTTAGCTCTGGGTAACGCCAAAGGAAAGATTTATATACGAATGTAACTGCTGTTATTCATTTAGGCTTGTTTAGGTTGGCAACACTGTTTCTGTGATAAAATTTCGATACTATGACCTTAGAATCGTGATTAACGATATCAAAAACCCTTAGAAACATTGAAGTTGAAATGTTAAAATTTTCAATGGCCACTATCGTGGCCAGCTCGGCCCTCTAAAGGTTAAACGCTTTTTTCTCGGAACCACGTTTTTCAAATTGGCCAGCAACACCATTTGAACAAATTTTATTCGATTCACTGGAAATTTTTACAATACCTTCTAAACTACATTCTCTATCAAAGTGCATATCGATATTGTAAAATATTGTTTTTCTTAGAAATGGTAAGCATTTGAACATAAAGTTCACTCTCTAGCTCCATTCATCCACGTCCAGCACTATTTTCAGCTAAAAAATTGTACATAACTTTAAAAATTTTCACCAGATCGTAAAGTCAGTACATACTTCGATGGAGTATGTAGTTTAGAAGCTACTGTAAAAATTTCAAGTGCATCGAATAAAATTTGTTTAAATGGTGCTACTGGCCAATTTGAAAAATGTGGTTCCGAGAAAAATGCGCTTAATGTACCATTTTGAAGAAAAAGAAAAGAAAAGGAAATGGCTTGAAACTACTTGAGATGGCATTTAAACAGATTTTCCATTTATTTCTGTTTACCCTCAAACAATTGTCAAAGATACACTACGTTTTTGTGCCGCTATAGTGGTGTTACCCCTTAATCCGGCTCTGAGAAAATATTACAAATAAATATTGTTTTACACCATTACTTAAAATGGTAGAATAGCACGTGTGTGTTCCATGAAAATTCACAAGGTCAAAAAATAATTGAATTGAAAAATAGGAAATGAAACTTACTGCTCTATTGAAGAAATCTATAAATGATCGTGAAAATACAGATTCCCATGATGCACGTATGTATTTTTTTATATTTGTAGATATCGATAAAATAATTTTCTTAAAGAGGACACCCACAAGAGTTAAAATTTCGAAGAAAATGGTATAATTACTATAATTTACTAATTAAGAAAACTCTTAACATTTTTGTTGTGTCGAAATTCCAGGTATTTAACTAACCATTCCAATTTACTCTGGACTCTGCAACTCGCGTACCCCCTTATTTTCCCAAGTGTGAGAATATACGTTCGAGGCGTGTCAGTTAATCAGTGCGCCCCAATTTCCAAAGTTTACAGAAGACTTAATACGTTTATCTTCCATACACGTAAAAATGGTATATCGCATTTCCAAGCGAATAAGTGGTGATAACAGAAGGGATTAGTTTACACCCACTCTCTGTGTACCTGATAATCTAATATCCCTATCTGTTAGAAGCAATCTGGTATCAACGACGAGTCACAGCGTTAGAAACAATACGAATTAACGACTACACATAATAAATTGTGTACGTCGCGTGCATTGTTAAATTTCAATTACAGGAATATTCTCTGCAATTCGATAATTAAGTATTTATCTGAACATCTCCCGGATTTGAAAATACTATGCTTTGAAATCAATTACATCGATCGTTGTACTTTTGGGAAATAAGTAAACTATTTTCCATTCACTTTGCAAACACAATGAAGTCGGCAGTAGAATATCACATTTATGTTCAGACTTACTTGACTCGCTAGAATTAATTCCCGTTGAAATTCTCTCCAATAAATAAAATTCTTTTTCCCAAATAAAATCAAAATTTGACGTTCATACAAGTTACATTTAATAAACACAAAAATTACTTTCTATGTATGTACTCGCTCCAGTGAAACGTCGGGCACCGCAGTAGAATATCCTATTTGTGGTCAGACATCCATCAGTCTGAGGAATGAACCTTTATACATAATTCCATGCTTTTCAAGCAGTGTTTGCGAGAGCTACTTTAAACACAGCAACCAGTGTTTCATAGAAAAATGGACGAGGGGATCACGTGTGCGGCATTAATTGCCCTGGATACTGTGAAAACAGAGGGTACGTCGTGGTGGACGTTTTGCAAAACGGTCGTTGAACAATATGGGAATGGTGGCTGCATATTCGTAGAGTTCGTGAACCAGGAGACGCTATGAACTTTGGTGACCTCAGGTGACCTCGTCGGTCGATACGTCACTACATCCACCCTCTTCAACCCTCCGGGCTCGGCCAGGCAGCTCCAACGTACCCGAGTTCTATGGGGTTGCTCGAATCGATGGTAAAACCGAGGCAACGATATTTCAATCGCTTTCGTATACCTTCCTGATTACCTGCAACCATTTCAAAATGCCACTCCACCCTTTCGCCAAGTAAAACAATTTCTGCCTTCGCTACCTCAGGAAAATATTCACAAAATTTTCAAAATTTTTAATATGCAATCTCTTCAAAGATCCTTTTCCTGCTATTTTATAATTTTTTAGCCGTATACCTGTATGCAATCGCGAATTTGTAAATACAGCTTTGTTCATGTGAAATATTATTTTAACCAGCTTTCAGCTAAATACTGTAAAAGGGGAAAATAATTTTAGTAATATTTGAGGGAAAAGTTATGCAAGCATAATATCTTGGTAGTCTTGAATTTCCACGAAACAATTTTATTTTGATGTGGCAGGACATTTTGCGTTACACTGATCCTGTCCCCTTTGCGTGTCCGTTTGAATTTTAAGGGGCGTCGAAATATATTAAGATAAACTGCGCGGAGCAGTGGAGAGTAAAGGATGAGAAAGAACCTTGTGCTGAAGAAATAAATTGGTTCTTTCCAACTGAATCTCAGCTTTGCACTTCACCGGATCCTTTAAATCAGATCCGCGTAAACCATGGCCACACGTGGCTTCCTGCACAGCTGTTTCCACTCTTTTTTTTTTCTTGTAAAACGTGGTGGTTGCTTATAAACGCTTTACCCATAATACAGCCGAACTCGACAAAAATTCTCGCCATTAAAATAAAAGTTTTATGGACGCCACTTTCTAATAAGCTACAACCACAATTTGGTTCACCATATTGGAAATCATTTCTTCAACGTATCCTTCTGTTCTAAACGCTTCTTTTCTTTCCGAATTCCTGATGAGTTTGAATGTCAGTACGAAATTTGGGAAGTGTCTTTCTTTAAATAAATAACTAAATGCGGAGCAGAGTCTAAAAGAAGAGTCTAAAAAATTCTTAAGCTGTTACAGGCTTTACATCTCTATAAAGTACATGTATGCGTAGTTTGGCAAATGCATCCTCAAGGCTATATAAAAACAGCTCCCATTATTTTGGGTCACATGGTAATGCTCCAATAAAAGAATATACTCTATAACATTTTCCACGAACTCTGGCGAATATAAAAGACGCGCTCGTTGCTCCGGGGTGTAAATTTTGATGTTAAAGGATGAAGATTCCCACGCGACGTCTTATTCAAAATACAACGTCACGGAGGGGCACGCGTGTACGTGTAACGTTCCCACGGATTCGTGGAGTAATAAACCAGGAGACCGAAGCAAGTTTTTATCCGGGTCGTTGAATTTGTCTCATTGCGCAGTACTCGACCAGCGAAAAATCCATATCGCGCAAACGACGAGGAAAAAAGTTCAAATACCATTTCACAAAACTGTCTTCGCTACGAGCCGGCTGTACTATCATCCATTAGCCGAGGCTGCATAAAGGCAATTTTTTTCCACTTTTTTTCAGTCAAACCTCCACTATTTTAAATGAAACAACGAGAATTACTGAATGTTTCTACAGTAGTGGCGAAAGGAAAGAGTAAACTACGAACGGTGAGAAAAATGAGATAGTTCCATCAGGAATAATTACTATATTCTTAAATTTATGTCGCAGAAATTGGAGAGTTGTCAGAATAGACCAGTGATACCACCATAATACTTAAAGCGTATTATCAAATTAGTTATGCAAATATGTAAAAGTACCTCTACTGTATATGACTGAAAAGTATGAATATCACTTTTTTGACACCCTGTGTAAAGACCATCAGCTTCCCTTCGTCTTCAGAATTGAAGCAGTTTAAATCAGTTTCCTCAGGAGACGTGCTATAATTGTACGTTCTAATTAACATCCTGGTTCGTTGTAAGGGTACGTCAAGGAGTCGACAGCAGCCATAGCTGGCGAGCTATCGATAAGGTAATATCGAATCACGGCGCGTAAACAATGATTACCTCGCTATTAGGTTTCTAAATAGCTTCGCGCTTGAAATCATATCCTGGAGCCGTAATGTGATTGTCGAACAGTTTATACGATCGATTAAAGTCGTTTAAGTTAGAGATTACATTTCACCTTAATCTGATAAACAGATAATATATTTCTCCCCGCATTCTGTTCGCCACGTTGATTTCCAAAATACTGGTTAAAGTAAGTGGACAGTGGACAATGGTCAAGCTTAAAAACCGCTATCAAAGCTGATAGCTGATCGCCTTCTTACATTTACATTATTACGATTTTTTATTTCTGTTTCTTTCTCTTCTAATTTTTGTTCCAAATTATATTCTTTGTAGGTATTAGGGTTTGTAAACACCGTTTTTCTTTATAAATTTGTAAAATTCTAAAACCAAATTTTAAATTTAGAAAACCGATTTTAGCTACTAGAATCAAAATGTAAAAATTAATTACTTATTTAATTAAAAACGTTAACATTTTGACTTTGAATTGCCTCGGGCACAAGCATATTGTAGTAAATGTTTACTGTAAAACTGATCTCCGTGAGTTCATATTTCCAGAAGAAAAATACTAAATGAAATAAAGATTTATAATTTATATTTCGTACGAATTTAAGTTATTTTAATTCTTTTAATTGGTTTCGGATGGTATACATTTTATTTTGTTATATCTTTGTAATTCCATAAATATTAAATGGACTGAAAACTTTTAAAATAAATATAAATATTTTTTATCGTATTAATTATTTCTTTTTTGTAAAAATTCGAAAACCGCTTTAACCATTTTTTTCAACAGTCGGTTTTTGTATACCTAAACCTTAGTAATTATATACAGAATGCGAGTGCAATAAAGATGTAATAATAATAATAATAATAATATAGTGAGGGTATATACGATAGATATAGTGATCTAAAAAGAACAGCCAAGTTATAAAGACTGGAGCGTTTCATAAAGATTTATTCTCGAAAAAGTCGTGCATTCAGGTGTATATAAGTGGTACAATAGAGAAACGGCATAAGAAAGCTTATTAATTCCTATTCATTATAGTTGCGGTAGTAGTAGGTATTGCAATAATGTATGCAAGAGCTATAATTAGAGTTGTAACAATGATAAAGATCGTCGCCGCCCACCTAACCGATTCCCCTTCCCTTATCTTGTATCTTATAATCCTACAGCTTGTACATACAATAAGATTACACGTTAAGTTACTTGTTCAAAGGATCTCTTCTGACTTTCTCCCGGATTCTCGTCACATCCGAGCGAGCGCACGCTCCCTTCCATTATTTCGTACATTCTCGCCTTTATGATAATAGAAAACGTCAGAATCACTCGCGCCACTTAATACCTAAAAAATTCGTCGTCCACCCCCATCGCACAACGCCCCTCTATAACGCCTATATCGATGTAGCCATTATTCTTCATCGCCCTTCAATTCCATTTGAATAAATTTTCGAAACGCCGCCGACGGGGGATGACAATACATAGCTCGTTCTCCCTAGCGATCGACAGATTCCTTATTACTACAAAAATTCCGATTCCGGTGTCGCGAGGGAATCCGTTCCCCTTTTAAGCCTTTTCTTCGCGCGAAATCGTCCCCCGCCTTCCTCGTCCATCCTTTCGAGCTCCCGTCGAATCGATATTCCGGACGAACTTATGCGAGACTATTGCCGTCCCGATGGGACCGTTCTTGTGTACCGGAGGCACGCAAACTGTCCCTTTCCATCGACTTTTGTCGAACGCCCCGCACGAAAGAATGTACGCGGCCACGAATCGCTACAGTCTGGACAAACTCGACTGGCTGCTTAGGGACGCTCCCCCCCCCCCCCCACTGCGAATGGCACTGTAGTCGGACTGAGGAAAGAATCGAGATGGAGGGCCTCACGAATTTGAATACTCGGAGTTGGGAATTCCATTGTATTAGATGAATACTGTTATAGGATATCTCTTATTCCTTATTCGAGGTACTCATTATTTGTCATATTTCTTGGTGTTACTCACGAAAGGTGTGCATACAGTTAGCTCCTGCCACGGTTAGTCACGTGTTTAATGTTCAGAGTATAGAGTGCTTTATCTCAAGTTCTTTAATGTCAAGTTCTTTAATCTCCTGTTCAATACTGTAGAGGAATGTATACGTGAGAATGAGAGCAATTTAAACAGGTAATCGTGGATGTAATTGAAAGTTAGTAGAAATGTACATGTAATTACCACATAAATTATAGTTGAGCTACCACTGTGTTTTAATTACTGTTCGTGTTCACGTGTCTATATATCGTGGGCATGGAAAAGGCGAAACTTTGATCACGTTATCTCTCAAACTGTTAAGTATCGCACCTTAAGCGTTTAACACATTGTTATACACGCTGTGCGACAGCTATGTGCAAAATTTGAACCACACAGGTGACCTCGACGCACCCCCCTATTTAGTGTTTCAAGTCACAAGCGTGTACGTAAAGTAATTTTGTATTTCAGTGATCAATAGTGGGAACATTGCGTACTTTATTCAGCGTGCCAATATGCTTGCGCGGAAATGATTAGATTCGAGCAGCCAAATGATTTTATTCGGACTATAGTCACGTTTATAGTAAGCACCAGTGCGCGAGTCGCCGAGTATTCATTTAATTAACCTTCGAATGTTTTCACGACAATTCTCATACCCGCAAATGCTGGGGAAAAATAGTCGAGCGAATTTCGCAAAAGTCACGACGGACTTTTTTCCTGCAGAGCGGTCTGTGCTCGAGGCTCTCTTCGTGGGGAACCATCAACGCCAGTTGCTTCTTCTTTCCCTTTTTTTTTTGTGCAGGGGAAGAAGAGACGTGGGCAGATGTTTCGAAGTGAAACAGGTTAAGTTGGAAAACAGTGGGAAAGATTAATAAAATGCTACGCAGAGGAAAGTATAAGTGCGTCAAGTAGAACAAAGTTGCTTTCATGAGACATTTACATTTTCTCTGTAATAGAGGCGTTATAATAAACTGAAAAGTGGAATTAAGGATCACCGCGAAACTGGGAATATTCGACTTTTAAGGGGCCAGTAATGCCTACCGAAGCCGATATTGGAAAAAGTATGGGCGCAATCCAATAGAGTATAGAGATACTAATAAAGGTAGCAATCGACACAGTTACTCTACGTATTCGCCATGATAGCACTTTGGAATCAATATTTCCTTTCGCGATTCATCGATTTTAAAAGACCTATTGATTTAAAGATTTCGGTTTGGTAATTTTGAATGTTCCTTTAGTGTTATATTCTGTGATTTAGCTTGCAACAAATACTCAAAGAGGTGTATAATAATAATAATATTGAGGTAATAAGTATAACCAAGGTAAAATATAATGTACAAGGAGCAGAGTGTTCTTTCATAAAATTTTCATATTGTGTATGACTTTACTGGCTCCACGCCAGAGTTGGGCAACGTGTAATCTAATTACAAATTACAAATTACGATTAAAATATAATTGTGTAATTGATTACACATTATTTTCTGTAATCGTTAATTTAGGTGCTTGACCACAATTTTGTTAACAACCTAATCACTTACACAAATCAATTACCTGTAATCAATTACACAATTACATTTTAATCGTAATTTGTAATTTGTAATTAGATTACATTTTGCCCAACTCTGCTCCACGTGCCTTCGAAGAGACCTTCGAACACAACACGAGATTTGTCTTTTTTTTTTTCAAATTTAAAGCTTCCACACCCTACAAGTGTGCGCAAGGTGTTATATCAACGTATTATTGTACCACTTATTTCAGGATATTTCTGTACCCGAACTCAATGTGCCATGCAACCCGTCAATTCGCATCACCCCCAACACCTTTATCGACGAGCAGATACATGTATGTATAATATATATATTCTTAACAGGAAATCTGTCGTGCATTAAAAATTCATGTTATAGTATACAGCAATAAAAAAGTTACGACCGGTACAGTATAGTGTAAGTTTACCTTTAGAGAAGACACATAAATTTTTAAATTAACTCGAGAGAACTACAGAGGTACCTACAAGTACGATTAAAGTTAATCTGCAGTTTCAGCCTTTCAGTTTCGAAGGAATGGAAGAAGTAAATCAATCGTTCGAACCGAGGCGTGCGTTCGTATCAAACAATAATGCAGTCTAGTCAACGCAATTATTTCTTTTCCCTTCATATGTATGAAAGAAAATGTATGTTCAAAAATATGAAACGTGCAATAAGTGACTTAAAACTCAGGAGATCTCGAAACTATTTGACTAATGATTTCTATTTAAATTCGATAATTCACGCCTATCCCGGATCTGGAGCTATTTCCGATCCAATCGCGTTATTTCTTTAAAGATTCTTTTAAGAAAAACATTTCTCTTTTCTAGATTTTATGTCAGCTGCGCGATGCCTGAAAATTAAAGTCACTTACCATACGTGCTTACAAACTGAGCTGCGACTTCTGATGCAATGGGAAAGCAGTCGATACTTTGCAGCGAAGTAAGTCGAAAACGTGGAATGAAATTTTGCTCGTTCGTCCATTTGTTTTCGAGGAAATCGCGTTAAAAAGTTTTCGATTGCGATGAATATAGCCTGTCAGGTATAGCCTGCGTAAGAAGAACTCGCACGAGAGAAATTTTGTTCCACAACTTTCCCTTACTTTTCGACAGGGAATAATAATCCTCTGTTCAGCTATATCGCGAATTACATGGAAAGTTTTCCACGAGCAAATGATAAAGTGCACAGGAAACGAGCATCGGAAACGGTGGAAACTAACGTTTCGAATCTTTGATAGATATTCTCGATCCAATTCCTGTTACCGTTAACAACAAGCGTCACGGAATGTTAAACCAATAAAGGACCGTTCCCTTCAACACTGAAAAACGACAATGGGAATACGAAACGCATCGCAAAAGGCACTTTCACTCAACATTCAATCAGAACCAAATCACACTGTCCCTTTTTTTTGTTCGTTTTATCTTTTTCTCTTTGTGAACACGCCTCGCCCAAAATTGATTCGCATCGAAGTTACTCGCAATAGATACTTCTCTCTCTCTCTCTCTCTCTCTCTCTCTCTCTCTCTCTCTTTCTCTCTCTCTCAGCTTTGCAGGAGCATACAAAAATTTGGAATTACATGGAGTGTGAACAGTGAGGACACCGATTATTCTTTCTCTGTTTCTTTCGTTATGTCTCACTTTCTCTCTCCCTTTCCCTCTCGTTCGCGCTTTAACAACTACACGGTGTCCCAATTTAAAAATGGTAGAGATGTATAATAATGATATATGTATATATATGTATATATGTACAGACTAAGATTCTTCGAAAGAACATTATTCTCGTTTCCTCGGTATGTGTTTAATTAATTTTTCATTGGATCACAGAATGGTAGCGCCTGAGCGTGGCAATTTTCATGTTTGAAGATCCTCGAAAACGACCTGAGACGCGAGAACGTCTCCGCTGGCGCGGGATTTTCCAGGAATTTCGAGAAACCTTCTATCGGAGACACGTGCGTACAACTGGCCTCGTGTTTCAACTTAACCCGTGGATGGCGATCGAATTTTACGAAGTAAATCGGGGTCGTTTTCGACTATCTCGCCGTCTAAAGCTAGCGTACGTAATTAAATACCCAAGGTATTATAAAACGGAGCGGTAGCATATTAAAATTACGGACTATCTTAACGGCACTGCTCTGACAGTCACTGGACATTGGGTGTTCCAAAGAAGCGGCCTCGGAACAGCGAATAGAGCGTAGCTGCCTCGAGTCTCTAACAATCTTAAATGCAACGCGTACGAGCTCGAAACGCATTCGAACAAATGCGTTCCGGAGAAATTAGTAGTTAATACCTAACGTGGTAAGTCCGTGACTATACAGGCGTCGGGAATGGAACGAAAAATAATAATCCTGTCAAAATCTAGACGCAATTCTCAACGTTATACACAAGCTTCTGTAAGCTAGAGACTCTCCCAAGTATTTTAATTAGAACCACTTTCTACAGAAGGAAAATATATCCATCGAACTGAAATTACCGCGAGACTACAAAAGTACCTTGTAGTATTTTCAAAATAAATATCGAATCGATCGTTACGTACTTAAAAATCGAACCTTCGTACACTCGAGAATTGCTCTAGATTAATGGCACTATAACGATACGTATTCATATACACGTTAACATATTGCCATCGATTAGAAATTCTACTTAAACTTTCAACACGATTCAACAGTCCCTTAGCCTTGGTAAGGAACTCTGAGATCGACTTTATTAAAATGATAATCTACGGCTACGTATTTTAAGTGGAATGCCTGATCGCGTCGAATGGAACGGGAACGTAATAAGTACACTACTTAAATTGAATTCGTATATCTAATTCGAGGACAGCGGATTGTTCGATTGCCAACTTTTACCCTCAGTTAAACTATCCGGGTAGGTATCTATGGAGCTTATCGATCGAAGCTATATATGTACGTGGCTACGCGCGATATACATACGTCTTGTAAATTATACGTGAACGACTGTCGCAAGTGCAATGACTGACATCAGACCGGTGACATCGAGACCATTCTCCTTAAACGTTAGAGGACATACAGTGGCTCACAGCCATAATCGTACACTCTTTAAAATCGCATAACATTTTTAAAATTGGTCCAAACGACTTGAGATTTTTTGAGAAGCTAGAAGGATTAGTTTGCTAAGTGACGTGTTTCGTCGTTTTTAAAAAAAATGCAATTGGTCGGAATAGTGAAAAAAATAGTTAAGGTCGTTTTTTAAAACTTTTTTTGTGAGCCTGTAATGAAAATTCAAAAAACCCGTTTGTAGATTGAAGTAAGTTATATACATGCCTAAAATTTCATCAAAATCGGTTAACGTTGCTCTGAGCTACAAATGTTTAAAGATCGCAGAATAAGGTCGAGAACCGCTGATTTCAGGAATTTCCGCGATTCTCGACCTTATTCTGCAATCTTTAAACGTTTGTAGCTCAGAGCAACGTTAACCGATTTTGATGAAATTTTAGGCATGCATATAACTTACTTCAATCTACAAATGAGTTTTTTGAATTTTCATTACAGGCTCACAAAAAAAAGTTTTAAAAAACGACCTTTACTATTTTTTTCACTATTCCGACCAATTACATTTTTTTTTAAAAACGACGAAACACGTCACTTAGCAAACTAATCCTTCTAGCTTCTCAAAAAAGCTCAAGTCGGTTGGTCCAATTTTAAAAATGTTATTCGATTTTAAAGAGTGTGCGATTATGGATGTGAGCCACTGTATTTCGTTTCAATAAATTGTGCTTGTTTTAAAGACACGTTGTCACGACTTTCAGTAAATATATAATTAAGTATAATGAGTATGTTGGCGTTGAAAACGTTCTCCGTTATTCCCTTAAACGTCTATCGAATCGAGTTTCGGATAATAGATGATTAATCGATGAATTAATTACTGATATCCCGCGACATCGGCCACGCGGTACTTCCCCTCTTCCTCCACGACGTCACTCCCCTCGATCTGCCTTAAAACGGTCTATCTAACCATTCCTCCCGAATTAATTAAATCTTGGTCCTTGAGCGCATGTTTTTTTTTATTACGCGTTTGTTGCTTAAGTCGATTCTAATCAACCTTAACAGCCATTCTTCCCTCTTGGACTCCTTTCCTATATCGAACCGAGCATTCCATCGAATCTTTCTCTACTCCCCCTCACCCTTTTTGACCTGGCCTCTCTCCCTCAAGGAAAATCCCTTCCACGCGCAGTTCATAAATCCTGCCGTTCCTCGATAACGCCAAGATCTCACGTCTGAAATATCCTCGAAATATTTCTCGTTCTACCTTCGAATACCGTGCGAGATCGCAATGCCGCGCCTCGATCGATCCCCTTACACCCAACTCCGTACGGTCTCCTTAACGAGGCTTGGAACCTGATCGAAACTTTCCTTAACTTCCCTAAAAGTCGTCAGCCTAGGAAAGCTTCTATGGACGAAAAGTTTAATCGTCCGGTCGCGGGGCTCGCCCCGCTGTTCGCGCGACTCTTGAGTCACGGTTCCCACCGAGTCGGTCGTGATTCCTGAGCGCGTCGACGGATTTGGCGAGAGAATTCCAAGCGGATCGCGGCGGAATAGTGGTTAACGAGGCTGCGCATACTCTTCTTCGTCTTCGTAACGGTTACGAAACGTGCTCGACGACGTCTTTCCATTCGCTACGATATCTCAATCCTATATGTGTGTCGTTGTGTTATTCCAATTCTGATCGTCATTTCGCATCGAGTAGTTTGGCAACTTTGACTTCGCAGTGTTACTTGCGTTCGAAATTATCGAGATCTCGAGCTGCAAGATCTTACACGGGTGCGAGGACTGCAATGGTAACTTCTGGTGTGACGTTATTTGGAATACTGTGCCAGGTGTTATATTTCGTACTCGTTCCGCTTCTGAGACACGATTGTATCGGAAAATATGTTTGAACAGCAGGGGATTATTTCAATCATTATTTCTTCATCCATATTCGATATGAGGATTAACCAGCCGGTTGTGTTAATTGTCAGAAACGAACGAGTGAAATTTTATTTTATGTCGTTATTTCATATTCTCCTCTGGTAACATCGCTTCAGCTCCGCGATCCAGCCCTCGATAGATTTCCTCTACTATCTCGTTAAATTCTCTGCTACAACCAGCCACGTACACAAAAGGTCATATTTTCCTTCCACGCGCGATATCGTTCCTGCAGCACTTCCTGGCAGGAAATTGCTTAGAGTAGAATTATGCCCAGCCTGGGGGAATGTCGGCCGAATACAAGGTCTAACCACGTTTCCTCGAGTATCTCGCAATATGAAGAAGACAGATTCGAAGCGAAGCTAGTGACCGCTAACCTGAATACTCAAATAAGTAGATTGCACAGTGACATCTTAATGGATCGTTTACTTCGTGGTCATTTAGCTGCATCGACGATATAACACGAGGAAAATATAACAATCGAATATGGGCATTGATAAGTAATTGATTGTTCGGAATGGATCTGTGAGTTTCAGTAAATGGAATTACCATAGTACCTCGTGAACAAAACCTTGGTCCCACTTTCCAAGCTGTGCAATCATTATTAACCTTCCCTTCTTCTACCGATTACGTCGCCTCAAACGCAGCAAAATTTCAAGCATTGCCTGAAAGAAGGAAGCAACCAGCGAGAATCTCGGTAACTTCGAAAGGCTGGAGGCTACAAAAGGTTCAAGCTCGAAGTTGCATCTCCGCTTCAACGCAGCAGTGCGCGCTAACGATGCGGGGATTTACTATCTGGACCATGGAATGTTTTGTCGAATCGAAGCAAGGTTCCTTCGATTATATTTCTCCCCTCTAATACGTAACCGGAGAGCCATCCTCAAACGACTTCTAAAGAAACTCCAGTGGTCGTCGAACGTCCCCCATTTCGACGAGATAAGGTGAAAAAGGTAGAAAGGGCACAGCGTTGGACAATGAGCGAGTTACAAAAGCGCTCGTCATCGTAGAAAATCACCCCCGAATTTTCATCCCCTATTACAAGATCCTCTGGCTATTCGTTCGTCAGGCGTCTCGAGCGGGGGGGAAGGGGTCAATGTTGGATCGCCCAGTGGTTTAGATCCTGGACACGAAAACGGGCCGATGCGGCTTCTGGGGGATCCCGTTCTGCTTCGAGTGCCGCGGGTTCTGCAACAGTTCTCTAGTCTCGCTCGGCGAGCCAGGGCTCAAGCTGTTGGTGGTCGACGTCTCCACACGGTCACTGATCTCTTCCGTGATCTGCTCGAGGTACAGTGACGACTGGACCGGGTGATCCCCGTTCAGAACTGGCGGCGGCGAGTATGCTGGCGGAGGGCTCCTGGGCGGTGATCCCGAGTCCTTCTCGTTCTCCGTCTCGATGGACGCGGCGGAGGCTTCCTGCTGCAGCTGCCTGGCCCTTCTGCCGTGTCTGGTGGTCAGCCCTCCGGTCTCCGCGTCCCTCTCGAGCCTGTGCCCCGACCTGGACCTGGTCAGCTGCCTCTGCACGTACTCCTCCAGGTCGTTCTCCTCCTTCTTAGCGATCACCCGGTTCAGAACGATGAGGAAGACGCCGACGAAGATGGCGAACAGGCCGACGGCGACCAGCTCGTTCCACCAGCCGCCCGATGCGTTGGTGCCCCACTGGGCGAGGTCGCCGGGCAACAGGCCGCTCATCAACAGGAAAGCGCCCAGGACCAGGAAGACCACGCCTATGTGGAGCATCCCGATCGACGTCACCACCTTCGTGTCCAGCATGCCCTGGCCGGCGGAGCGATTCGGGTGTCCAGTCTTGTGCTGTCTCGAGTGGTGGTCCAAGGAACCGGTGGATGCCCTGGGGGACGTCAGGCCGCTCTCGCCCGATTGCGCGCTAAAACGACGCTCGCGGGCACGACGCTGCTCGTCCCGGCGCTTTCTCTGACGCTTGATGGCCAGCGCCGAGTGCAATCCAACCGCGTGCATCCTGCAACACCGGAAAGACAACCCTCGCTCAGTCAAATCTCTTTCTACACCGGTCTACCGTGCGTTACCGCGCGTCAACTTCTCACCCCCCGGCTACTTTTCCAATCCTCTCCGCCTCCCTATCGCTTTCCAACAGGGTGGCTTCGGGAAACTGGACCGTCCCCGTGGCTCCTTTACACGCGAGGGTAGAGAAACTTAATAGCGCTTCGCGAGTTTCACGTTCCCCTGGCCATACTTCTTTTTGGAAGGATAGAACCGCAGTGGTCTTGCGAACGGAATTGCGAGCAGTGGCGGTCGAAAGGACTTTCCATGCTCATGTTTTTATATGTCTACGCGAGAAAGTTCATACTGGGATCTTTTGGTATCGCCGATCTACTCTGGGATATAAATTTTAAGTGCGAAACTTTCTTTTGACCACCACTGTAAAGTAACCAGGCACCGATTCGTGTCAGAGAATGCGGGGTTGCCTTTTGAAAGAAACGTATGGCCTTGGGGAGGTAGAACTCGTCAAATGGATCGTTCTATTTTAATAAGTCTCTCTACCTCTGCGTAGAAAGGAGCTGCAGTCCGATCCAGTTTCTAGAATCAACCCGTACAGGCGGAGACGAGCATTGCTTCACGATTATCTCGATTCTGTAGAATTTTGAAAGAGCCTTGAACAATCAGGCACTAAGGGTTACTCTTTAGCTATTTCCGCTACGATTTGCTCGCTCTATGCGTTCATTCACATGCACCGTACTGGAGCCAGTGTCCTTTCTCAGTATTGAGGAGCAGGGAATGTTCGAGCTAGCTAAGCAAGGACTACTATAATAATCGAGGATAATGTCATCTTGCAACCGGACTCCTTCGTTCCAGCTCAAGAGCATCTTACTGCTTCAACAATGCTCGTCTCCATGGATGTACTTCTTTCTCTTTTTTTTTTGTGGGTCTCGCTGATCGTTCGTTTGGAAAGTTCGTAATTCTAAAGGCTGTACAGGGTTCGCTCACAGGGTTCACAGGATGCACTGCGATAGAATCGCGCGTTAATTTGCTCTGGCACGCTAACGAATTACCGAATGGCTGCCCATTGGTGTCCTTGGAGATTCTCTTCTTGCGCTTCACCGTCCTCGGCACCGTGAAGCTTAGCGACGTGGAGCAAGGAAACGAGATGAATGTTTCGTTAAAGATCTTTGGGACAGCGACTCGTCGAAATGGGAAAGTATGATCGTTGGAGTGTTTGGTAAACGACCCGCGGACCGGAAGGTATAGGTCACAAGTACTATTGTGCTGCTGCTCTCATTATTCCGTTACACCTCGTTTCCTTTCTCCTTCGCTCTGTGCGTGCAATGCATAACTCCGTGCGCGTTCCAGTTGCAACTAACAATTTAATTAATTGCCGCTATTATTTGGAGACTATCCTGAAACAGTTCGCTTAATATGTAATTTGCTTTGCCTAAATGCGCAGGCTACTAGGGCAGTTTTAACGTACGCTGACTTAAATAAACGGGGACAGACAGGTATCCTTGGCTCTAGACAACAGTCGCCTGCATTTGCAGAAACTGAGCTTCGACTGTTTCTGCTCGATGTGTGGTAAATATTTATACAAGGAAATGGAAGCCGTGTCGAGGTGCAACAACGAAGTGACTGTTCTTTACAAACCTTTGCAGAGACAGATATTTCTGTTCAATGCTGTCTTTATTAACCCTGGAATGCTAACGTTAATTTTTCGTGACGCTAATAACATGGGGTCTAGGGAGCCAGTTATTTTCCGACTTTTGATTTTGAAAGGAGATCTCTAGCTTTGTTCCTTTTGATTTAAAATTGCGCTACACCAAATTTCAGCTCATTCGGATAATATTAGCCCGTGACGACAACACGTAGAAATTAACAAAAAATGACCCTTTCAAATTTTTATTGAAGAATTTATCTTATTTCAAATATTAGTGTTCTAGAGGTACAGCACATTGCGCTAGGAAATACCACAGCGTAATTTCAAACTCAGTAATTTATTTAATCCTACGTATTACGAGTTCTTCCATTTTAAAAAAATTAATAAGCGTGGGTGGTACATATCAGATATTGATTTTAAGAAAGTTCTAAGACAGCGTTTAATAAATTGCAGTTATTCATGTTAATATGCATTACATCTTCCATTCCTGGATACCTTTTCCACGACGCCTATAAGCGTTCTGACCGTGAATTACTGAAGCCTGAGTGTAACGTTGGTTAAAACCTGGGTGTGCCTGCAAGGTATATGCACTTTGATTACAAAGGGTTAAAAGTGACTTGTCAATCAAAGAATGCCTGTGAGAAGTGTACTTTTTATCGATTACTTTTATCTAAGGGATATATACCGATTTTATAATACCTACGTGGAATAAGGTAAATGTACCAATACCCGGACGCTTAAGGGGCTTAAGGAATAGTGGCAAAGTTTGTCTCCTAATTTAATTTGTAAAACTATCATGAAATAAAAAAATGTTGTTGAAATGTGAAAGATAACACAATATTATACTATCGGAAACTGAAGAAAAAGTTTATGTATTATAACAGACGTATTTATTAATGAAATGACGAAAACATGCAGATGTCCCAGTAACCGGACAACCTAAAACTATATGTCTCAATACCTGAATTATATCGTCCCAGTGTGCGGACAACCTAAAAATGCCTGTCTAAATTACTTACATTCACGAAATTCTTGTACCAGTAAATAAACTTAGACTTGTTTAAAAAAATATTAATTTTCTTGCAAATTTAACTATCTTAAACTAAATTAATCACATAAATAACATTAATAATAATGTATTATTATAATATATAAATAAGAAATGCTGTCAATATTTTCTTAGTAAATGTCAGAAGTGTCTTGACAGAAGCTTAAGAAATTTCTCGAAATCTGCTATGCGTACGAAGTGTGTTAGAAAATAATTATTTCTATCTAACGATTCTTAATTTTCTATAATAATGATTTTAATTAATATTGCTAAATACTTGTGCATTATGGTACTATTTTTTGTTTTTAATTACATTAAAAATTAAGCTTGAAAATAAATAAAATTCGCATTACTGTTCAGGTACTGGGACATGGCCGGGCACTGGTACATTTACCTTATTTAGTGTTTTATTTTACTAAACTGAAATCTGACGATTTGTCAAGAGACACGGGAATCTCTCTCACTCCCTTGATTGAAGTGATCTACGATGCTTAATTAGAAATTGGAATTAGTCTGGCACTGAAATATGACCCTAAGCTTCCGGCGGGATCCGTGCGCCGGAAACTAGGCAATTTACAAGGCGACGTTCGCCCGACAAATACAAATGGGAAAAAGTTGCCGCGTCGGAAAAGTTCCGAATCTACAGAATCATTGCAGGACGTCGCGAAGAAGTGCGGGAAGTTGATGTGGCACGTGTGAACGTAAATTTGATATCAAGTTTCCCGGTAACTCTCTCCAACTTTAATGAAACCAGTGGGAAACAATGTAAGAAGATGAACAATATGTTGGCGTGGCACGTTGAGACTTGAATTTTTATTAACTACCCTTATGAGAATATTTTGGAGTAAAAAAAACAACAATTTACGAATAATACCATTTTTCTTTCTTTATTGTTTTTGTAAGGTCACTTATTAAGTCATATTTTTACTATAAATTGTTCATAATAGCCGAAGAAAATTGTTTCTTGTCCTCTACCTCAGAAGCGTAGTCGTTCTAGCGCAGCGTTTTTAAATTATTGCAATAATTATTTGTGAAATTACCGTACTTTTTACACAAGAACTCACGATAAAGGTGGGGAAAATAGTATTATGTGCTGAAAGGTTCCGCTAATTGGATATTGTAACGACTATGTCGAGTATAATTATATTTTCAAGAATCTCGTAGAACATAAAAATAGATTTATCGAGGCCTCTATTGTTCCCTTGACGAAATCACGATGAATTAATTACGTAAAGGGGAACGAAGCAGCTCGGTGTATTGGTTATTACTTTGCGGCACATCTATTCTACCAACTCAGTAGAGGGTTATTAACCGTTTTTTAATACTGACTTTACGACGTCCTCTTCTGCCGTAACGTCATTACGGTTGCTTTGGAGATCGCAAACGGTGCATTTAAAAAGTCACCCACAGAATAATTTCCACGCTCAGCTCTTCGCACAGAGGAAATAAAAAAAAAAAATGATGATGTCGCAAAATTAGAACTGACCTCGAGACTTTTTGCGCTTTAAATTGCAGCTGATGAAATTCAATTTATGGAACTACTTAAATTTACACGAGTTTATCGTTTCAGTAATCTATTTTCAATGAGGCCTATCTTCCTCTATAATACAAAATTCCACATTTTTATAATTACCAAAAAGCATCGCGCATCATAAATATAAACGTACATACACTCCTGAAAATATTCATTGCTTCGCTCTCAAATTTATATAGTACGCAGAATTTTTAAAGCAATATGATTAATAAAATGATTCGTATCCAACTTATTTTTGCCTAGATAGAGAGCTACACATTTTTGCAAAAATATTTTTCTAGTACTCATACTCATAGTGACGTTATAAATACATATTTTCAATACTGTAGGTTTAAGTGGTAAAGCCACAACAATAGGCCAAAAATGTTAGGAAAACGTTGGGGGTGATTTTAAAGAAATTCATGAACTTTATTAAAAATGTAACATAAGGTTCTTATGATACCTATGTAACCAAAGTAAGCCATTTTTAAGAATTTTTTCAGGAATAATTTACAGTTTTCATAGAAAAAATTTATTACCTACCTTTAGTACACTGTCTTAATAGACTGTACAAAAAAAATAAATAGAAAAACATGCATAAATTTTAATATATTAATTAATCTTCTAGACCCCCCCCCCATGCGAGCTGGTCGTATGGGTAGCTATGGAACAGCAGGTCCGAAATCAAATTTCATTTTTTTTTTTAAATATGAGTGTAGTTTACGTTGTACGAACGGATTCTTTGATTGAAAACAAATTTTTTGATATACGCTTGAGAAACTGTCCATCTTATTCGCGGAGTTTCGAAACTTTTCTTCTAAAGCGCACCATTTTTTACAAAAATAATTTGTTTAAGAAATCGATACATGAGACGGAAACTACACTCATACAGTTTATAAAAAAAAATGAAATTTGATTTCGGACCCGATGTTCCAAATTTATACATTCGACCAGTGCGCATGGGGGGTCTAGAATATTAATTAATATATTAAAATTTATACATGTTTTTCTATTTTTTTTATATATAGTCTCTTAAGACATTATACTAAAGGTAGGTAATAAAAATTTCTATGAAAAGTGTAAATTATTCCTGAAAAAAATTCTTAAAACCAACTGACTTTTCCGGCCGTCACAGTGGTGTTCCCCCTTAAGCTAATACTCCCGTATTACCCCTTAAGCTAACTCAAGATACCAATTTCCCCAGCATCGTATTTGTTGAACTCGAGACACTTTAGAGATATTAGAGCAGTTTCCTCAGTATTTTGACATTTCCAGTCCGCCCTAGAGTGGCTGCATCGTCGGATCCAACCCTTCGCTCCCGCAGCAACGTTTCCCAGCCGAATACCTCTAATTTC
This sequence comes from Andrena hattorfiana, assembly GCA_944738655.2. Classification (NCBI taxonomy): domain Eukaryota; kingdom Metazoa; phylum Arthropoda; class Insecta; order Hymenoptera; family Andrenidae; genus Andrena; species Andrena hattorfiana. The sequence continues at coordinate 64,351,291 of OX122891.2, read as the reverse complement.
TCCGAATGCTTTCATCTTTCGACGCTCGTCCCTTTTGCCGCGGCGCATCGGCTGCTCCCTCATCCCAGCAAAAGCTTCGTCCACCCCCCGCATCGCAAACTTGGCAGCGCTCGCGAGCTCGCTCCTCAAAGCTCGGCCGTGCTCCGCCCATGTGCCTGCGCTAAATAGACGAAACCGGGTGCTCCCGTTTTTCGAGCGCCGTTCCATCCGCGACTTTCAAGTTTCGCCGACGGGCCCACTTCCCCCTTTCCAGGGGCAATAATTTTCTCTTAATGCATTCTTACGTGGATTACGGCATCTCTTTCTCCGCTGAAGGAGTCCCGACTCGCGTGGCGGGAAGAATGTGCCCTCGTTTCCCGCGTAAAGTCTCCCCCGTGTTGTCACTCGTCTAATGGACCTTCCACAATGGCTCTGCGGAGGCTTTCCCGAGATGTATACCCAGCAGTAAGCCAAGATTCCTGTAAACCCGCGCTGCACCGTCACACACGCCCCCGGATCATCCGACTTATTTCCTCTCTGTCTTCCCGAGAAAGAATCGAGGACGCTACTAACGGCGTAGAAATAATTGCTGTCTCGTGGAGTTTCTCTTCAGCTAAAGCCCGGCTGACGGGGAGGTCGCGCGAGGCTCGGGTAAACGATTTACTTCCAATTTTCCATTCAGCTACCGCGCAATAGTGTACTTATGATAATGTCACACTTCGACGCCTCGATTTTCATTTACTACTTTCCGTGATGGTAACAAATCAATTTTATTTCATACTAGCAAAATACACGTGATTCGCTATGGTAGAATAATTAAAAGGAATTGCTTTTATATCTGCTTTTTTAAGTAATTTTTTATGGCATCTTTGGTAAAGTAACCTTTGTGTATCAAACACTTGTATCTGTATATATTGGTTTTTTGGGCATTTTTGTGGGTACCTTTGCAAGTAAAAACCAAGTTGATATCTAATCGGACCTAAGAGATATTAACGAGGCCGAGAAAATACGTTTTACCCCTTTCCACCCCCTTAGGGGTTGATTACGGCAAAATTATGAAATTGGATTTTAATATTTGTGTGGCTAACTTTTGTAAGTAAAAACCAAGTTGATATCTAATCGGGCCTAACTTTACCTTTTCTGACCCCCTTAGAAATTTAATTTGAGAAAAGCCCTTCTTATCGAGCACCTACGTCGTAAAAGGAATATACCTACTCTCCGAATTTCATGTTTCTAGGTTCAGCGGTTTGGACTGGACGTTGATGAATCTGTGAGTGACTCAACGATTTTATATACATATATAGATTTACGATATTCTGTTTTGATGGTTGGTAAGAGCCAATGAATAATTAGAAAATTGGAAAAAATCGACAGCGGGCGTATGTTTGCCCTAAAAGGTGCGGCCGTGAAAGTGTTAAGTAAAAGTAACTGCGTGTACCTAAGATTGTACTTTAAATCGATAATGGACGATGTTTTTGTGCTTTGTTTTTCCAACAAACGTACCTACTGTTCTACGTCCATTATCGGTTAGTTGCGCCGCTTGTTAATATTATTTTTTAAAACTGACGAATGTAATTTGTTTCCGTTCTTTGAGCACGCCTCGTACATTGATTTCCAAGTGAAGCAGTAAACAGAATCGCTAACTTTGCCCGTGTATTCTCGATTCAAATTATTCATCCTACTTTTTTCTTGTAACAGAGTGACGTAGCTGTAAGAGGATCAGGAATGGACATTGCATATTCATATCTTATCCCAATATTGACTCGTACAATCTGATCAATGTTACCGAAGGCATAGGAGCTCCTTTCCAACTGGCCTTATTTGCCTGCTCGAGATTAAACGAACTTCCTTCCATTACTGCACAGATCTTTCATAAACAAGAGCAAAATCCATTATACAGAGGTAAGTCCGTTCAATCCTTTAGTTTCAGCTAGAAAAAGAAAACGATTCGTAAAGAAATCTAACATTACTTCGCTACTGCCCCTCCCATACTTATCTGACGCACAAAAGTGACAAGACAGCTTCCGGAATTTTATAACGAAGAACAGAACGGTGCACAAAATTCTTGTTATCTAATCACCATGTAGCAGTGGTTCCAAACCTGTGAGTCGCGACCTTTAAGTGTTTTCTGGGCACAAGTGATTCTTAGCACTTATTTATTTTAATATAGTTATATTGTCTTATATTATATTAATGACGTAACATTGATCTTTCATAAATGGAAAAAAGAAATATAAGAAAATAAAAAAATATGAAAATATATAAGATAATTAAATACTGTTGGGAGCACTGGGTATAGGCCCATGCATAGCCTGCTAGTGCTCGCAGCCGAAGACAGAAGAAGGTCGAGCCTCGAGTGAGAAGAGTGTTCCAATGTACGCCACCGCGACCGGACGTGTCGGTCTACGTTCATAAATGTCTGTATAACGAAATATACCGAAGTTGTGTAACGTGCACTCGCGTGTGGTCATTTCAATATTCCTTTGCGTCGGGATGGCCGGCGATCGAAACACCCCGGCGGAACAATACATTAAATATCTTTATAAGTATAAGTATATAATATATATTAAATATAATTAAAGATATTTAATATATCTAGTATATAATATATATATTAAGATAACTAGATATATTAAGATATAAATACCTTTAAGCATATTTAATATATATATATTAAGATAATTAAATATATTAAATACCTTTAAATAGATTTAATATATGTATCAAGATAATTAAATATTATAAAATTGGGATTATATTCTGAAATATCCATTTTTAATGTGTTTTTTTTACTTTACTTTATACCTACGAAGGGGGGTAGCAGGTAATTTAAATATTATAAAAGTGGGTCTCGACTGAAAAAAGTTTGAGAAACACTGTCCAATACAGTAACTATTTCCACCTGAGTAACAATAATAACAGTGATTGCTCCGACCCGAAATGATCCATCCCCGATTCCCCGCGCTGAAATAAACCAAAAGCTGTTCTTTCTCTTCAGAAACCGACGACCCTGCCGATCGTCCGATACCAGCTCCGTAACAACCCCTTACACGGACTTCGTTCCCACCAATGAAACGCCGGGTTGTACGATACTTCCGGTCCCATGAACGTCCTCCTACCGAATCGCTCGAGTCGATTGTTCTAATGAAAACTTTCTTTATCGCGATCCGTCGGTGAACTGTGCGCGAACGTGCGCCCAGGTTTATATTTATTACTGGCGGCGTTAACCGAATGTAGGTCGAGCTCCGATACGAAAGGGTAATAGGCTTACCCTACGCCAGGCCAGACGGGGGCACTTGCAGATAAGATTTTTATCTTCTATCCTTTATTGTCTACCGTAAACAACGACAGCCTGTACACTTTCGATCGACGCTACCAGGCGATCCGTATCTCCTGCGGAAGCTATCGACTCTCACTGCACAATCTATACGCGGATTCCTTGGTATCTGATCACGAGAGACACTCCGAACGAGTGAACGTTCTGATTAACCTTCAGAGGCTAGAAAGCTTAATAAATGGAGGGTTGACATTTTTACCTATAATTTCATTCATTTTCACTTTAGAATAAGCTTCTACATTAGATTCTGATCTTGCTGCAATTTAAAATATTTATCTTCTTCGTGAAATAATGGGGTGAAGTAGACGAATATGACGACCTCTCTTAATATGAGACTCCAGTTTATCTCCGTTACAAAACTCTTGAATGTCATAACGATGCTATTTCTTTACTAACTAACCGTGTATCTGTTTTGTTCGCACAGTGACATTGTAATTAATTAAGTGTCTTGAACAAGCACATATTTCTGAAATATGTTGCAGAAAGTTTTTGAAGTGGTTCGATTAAATTACAAATACCTCTTAAGTGGTGAGTGTATAATGATTTTCACAAATACTGTTGTATAGCGCTTGCAATGGAGTTTAAGGCTTACTAGTTGTAAATCATTAAATGATGAAGACTTAACTTTGAAGCTACTTAATAGTTATCATGTTATTGTTTCCGAATATGAGACCCGTGAAAGTTCAACTGATGAGAGTGAAGAAGAAATTGTTCTGAATGACGAAAGTGATTAAGAAAGAAAATTATGATATAGAATGCTTGTTTTGCACACGTCTTTATTTTTCAGATGTGCCAGGTAAACAATGGGTTAAGCGTACGTATAAAGTATTATGATGGGCGTGGTGGACCCACGAAAACTGCGGTAGTGAAGAAATAGATTTCACATGCCGACTTCATAAGAAAAGAAAGAAAAAATAAGTTTCAGGAAAAAACAAACTGGGTCTCATATTAGGAACCCATTTTTTTTAGCTGTGTATTTGAATGACTCGTTTTTATTTTATTTTTAAGAAACCGAATCTTTGTTATAGTACTTCCCAGTACGTTGCTAAAGAATACATATTCTAATTTTAAAACGTGAATCGAATTTTAATAAAATTGTTCTTAGCCAAGAGTTATGAAGTAATCAAGAAATGGGTCTTGGTGACCCATTATAATCTTTCCACGCGATTATCTCAGGGTTTATTCGTTATTTGAGAAATGTTTCAAGTAAAACTTACTTTCTTTTTAAGGGGACATTTTAGGATGGACACTTATTTTTTCTAGGTGGAGGTGTTCCTGAGATTTCAAGGTGAACTTTGGTTTTTTAAATAGAGTCTCTTGCTTTTGTTGCGCGTGTCACCCACTTGGAGGCCGAGTTCATCGACCTAATGTCCGTCCAACGAGTCGAGTCGCAGCTATAAACAAAGATGACACGTGACGGTGTTCAGACAGAACCGAGACGGCAATATCAAATAGCCAATAGCTGTGGCCGCTGCCTCTCCCGCGTGCATATTTTGCTTACAGCTGGAGATCCGACTCGTTGGATAGAATATACGATACGTTTGACGTTTTACGATGACGTTTGTCTTCCAAGGTCATTGAAGGGCATTAACGCTCGTTTGAAGTCTTCCTCCACTGAACGGTTACGATACTTTCCTTACTGGAGTAATTTGTGACAAATTATTTGTCAATTCGGCCTTGTGGCCGTTCAGCGAGGGGAGACGTCAAACTTTATACGATCGGAAATGCAGAATATCGGGTCAATGAACTCGGCTTCCAGTAGGTTACACCAACGTTCACCAAAGGTCTCCGCCTACAAAAATTATGCTTTCATCATAAGATGTGCCTTTCGAAACAGGGTAAGTTTTTCTTGAAATATTTCAACTATATTCAAACGCTATTATCTAAAAAATGATTAGAAGCACGAAGAAATGATATATACAGTAATCGTAGAAAATTGAGTGCTCTGTCAATATTATTTGAACAAAATTTCGATAGAGCTTACCATTTTTTTACAAATGCTTTAAATCTTAAGTAGTGATGAATTCTAAACTGTAGGGCCAGGTGGGCACCCTTTCCTGGTATCCAATTGCAACAAACTATTTCAGAGATTATTTTTTTATAAAATGGGAGCATAGTAGAGGGTGAGAGCGAAAGAAATCGGATGTTGAAAAATAAGGGCCACCCCTTACCGTGCGAGGGGATGATGCTTTAAACTTTAAATTGTAATAGTTGCGAGGGAAAATCGATAGAAAGTAACAGACATACTTTGAGATTGGAACCTACACCTATATGAGATCTATCCATAGAGATAATTAATTAGGAGACTACCTTGATGTATCTGGGTATAAGTTGATTTACATTAAAATGATAATGAGTTAATTACCATGGCGAATATCGTATACGGTTCGATGACGTTTTAATTAAAATTTGCAACATACCGTTCACCGTATGTTATAATATCCAGTGGACCGACTTTTTCTAATTAATATTAATATTATATATAATTAATATTACTCGTACTCTAGGCAACTCGTACCCTTTTCTCTTTTTTTTCCTGATGATTCATTGAAAATAGGCAATGGTGACTATCAACGTAATTTATACGCCAATTGTATCTTAGTTAAAATCCCAAGAGTGATATTTCCTGCTTCTATACTAAAACACGCAATTTGAAGCTGTAATGTATATTATCAGTACGATCCACCCGTAAATTACGTGCACATTTAAGACTGCGTTACGTCGAGCCGGTGCACGGAGAATGTTATATTTAAACACCTTGCATAGACTGCTTAATGGCGTTATCGATTTTTCGACACTAATTAATCGGTAAAGTAGAAGCGAAATAACTGCAAGCACTTCATTATTATTTTCTCCGAGGTTGTTAATACTCCGTAAAGGAGGTCATTCGATGTGATTTGCAATTTTATTTTTGTCAATGGTAGGTACACCAGAATGCAAAAGAAATTTTACAAAAAAATTACTTCAAAAAATGATAAAATTGCGTTTCGAGTATACATTGTAAACTAAAAAGAAGTGGAATTTTAATTGCAACATTGTTTTCTGATAACTTTTTAAAAAAATCATAAAACAGAGGAAGTTGCTTTAATGTATTTGCATTTTCCTGTACAACATGCAATATTTATAATTTATAATTTATGAAATAAAGAATCGCAACTGCGTTGACGAACATTCTCCATCGAAGTATGTTTTATTTCCCTCGTCGAATGAAATATTCAGTAGTTCCTTTTTATTAAAATATGTAAATCAGGCCGGTGCATAAATTGTCTGGGACCGTGTCTCCATCCTGCTCCTCGAGCACGCTCCTTCCGCCGTGAACGTTGAAAAATTGCGGTTCTCCCGTCCCTCCAATTATCCTCGGAGGGCCGCGGCAAGTAACGCGCAAAAATTCTGTATCTCTGTAAGTGTAATTGAAGACGTTTGTACGCCGAGCTGTGTGCCCGGGCCGAATTATAAGTCTTCAGACACGAAAGAATACTCGAAAGTCGTGAGACGTCTCATTGTCCCTTAAAATGGCCCAGTAAATACGTACCCTATTTTTCTCTTAAGATAGTCCTTTACCCGTGGCACGAGGTAACAAGTGTCGCACAAGAAACTGGGAACACGTATGCGAACTGTTATTCATTTATTGAGAAATTAATCTAACAAGCTTTTGAAATCAATGAACTTTTGTGCCGCGGTGTTAGAATTATTAGAAAATCTTCCAGCAGGCGTGTATATACATGGAAATTAAGTTCAAAGTCTCTCTGATAGCTTGGATGAATAAGAGGAATTGTTAGACGAAGATATTATTGAATAATTAAGGAACTATTTAGTTAGGAGCAATCGTGATCTCCATTGAAACGAGAAATTTGTTCTACACTTTGAATTACGTTGATCAAGCTTCGGATAGTGGGTCCGGACCTAACCCAGATCTAATCCAGACCTGACCTACACCCACGGTTCGATGAAAGTCCATTCTTCCCCTCTATCTTGGAACAAAATTCAATTCACCCCAATCAATTCCATCCGGGCGACATCTGCAACGTCGAGCGAGAAGAAACTGAAAAATGTCTCCCATCTGCTTCGCTGTGTGCCCTCTCCCAGCATCGACGTGCTTCTTCAAATACCTTCCATCCTTAACGCAACAAAACCACCCCATAATTCCAGCTACTCCTACAACCCCCAGGAGGAAAAAGCTTTCGTCTTAAAGAAGCACGAGCAATAACTCAACTCTTCAAGTATTACTTATTTAACGCCTCCGCCCTCGTTAACTCGTTCAACATCATTTGGCGTTCCAAGTATTCCAACAAAACCTTAAAATCCACTCTAGCAAACTATAATATCCAATTGCAAAAAAGTAACCGCTGCGCAGAATTTTTCACAGTATCACGTCCCTCCTGTTTCATCGAGTTTCGAGAGCAGTGTTTGACCATTAAATTTTGCCATAGAAACCTTCCAAACTCGCTAAAATTTTGGCGGAACCTCGGCAGCTTTTTTTTTCAAATATTGCAGTCAGGCATGTGTTTCTTGTTGAATAATTTACACTTACTTTTAATATTTTAATTTTTAATTTTAATTTTTTTTAATAATTTTATTATCACATTATGGAGGGGTTCAACGCGATCAATGATATTTAATGGGGTATTCGCTCAAAAGTATGTAAAACTGGCCAGTTTTTATGAATTTTTTCCTTCCAAAATAAACATTTCTACATAGTTCTGGTTTTATACTTTTGTTTACTAATATTTAACACACACTTTCACGCCGTTATATTAAAAAGTGAAAAATATTTATTGTGTTGGAGGTGTTTATGTGCGATCACTTGAAAAAATTTCTGTTTCATGGTTAGCATGATTGTGCCCGTTGTATTCATAAAAAATAAAAACACTGCGTTTATTCTATTCAGTAAACTTGCCTTTATCGCCCCCGCCTAAATCATTCCTTAATATCGAGGAGAAAAAAACGGCGCCCCATTGAAGGAGAAAGTTTCATTTATGTAACCAAATGTTTTTACTTTGATGTGTTATATTCTGTTATAAAACATGGAAATATTGCTGACACTTTTATAATTTTGGTAGGGACGATAGAGAGAAGCATATAGATGTACAGTGGCGGACGAAAGAATTTTAACAACTTTTAAAATCGCATAACTTTTTTAGAATTGGTCCAAATGACATGAAATTTTTTTTTAAAAGCTACAAGGATTAGTTTGCTAATTGACGTGTTTCGTCGTTTTGAACAGGGTTAGTTTCATTTAAAAAAGAATAAGAGTTTTCATTAACTTCAATTTAGATCCGATCCGAAACTACACATTTTGTGAACATGCTCGAATTTGGAACCTCCATTTCTAAGTTCTCACTGCAAAACAAAAGAAACATTTTTAAAAAATAACTCTTTAATGATCCATCTGTAGCGTCATATACAATACATATTTTCGACTAAACAAACCAATTTTTTAAAGTTTATGATGTTAATAAACTTCATGCCAGAGAACAAGTCTCAGTTTCAATTTGTTTCTTTGTAATTAATTGAAACAGAAATGCTTTATTTTTTACACGAATGACTGCCTATTACCCTTAATGTATTACAGGTTCTTTTCCTGGTATATTTACTGAGTAATAAAGACTAATAATAATAATAATAATAATAATAATATAACAGTTTGAAACAGTTATTCTCGGAATCGTTTCAACCCTTGGCAAATGTCCCTTAAGGGGTTATAGCACTATTAAACGACTAAAATCGACGGTTTCTTGTCGGTTGGATTGCTTAGATACCAAATAATCACCATACCGGCACTTTTCACAGTTTTTTATGTACCCTTTTACAAGTAATGTAAAATAAAAAAATTGTCAGAATGTTGAGAATGATTCAAGTTATTTGACGCTAAGAATGGTCTCGCGTAGCGCGCAGCTGTAATTAGTGTACATAGTCCCAGGTGAACCAATCATCTAAAAGCAAAATGCTTTGGGGTGAGTAATTTCTACACGAATAGTTATCGTGTGAAATTTTGCTGGGCAAATTTAAACAAAAATTGTAAAAGTTACACACGAATCAATTTTTTCCCACATTTTTATGAAAAAAAAATCGTCTATAATCAGTTATAAAATGTTTTACAAACATCCAATGTTGATGCGGAAATTCTACACGATAGAGAAAGGAATTCTACAGCTCCAGTTAAAATTTTAGGTGAAAATATTCATTCGTTCAAGAGTTATGATGTACACTGTGTTTAAAAATGTAGTTTCGAGATAAACGGCTTCAAAGTTAAGTCCCATACGCCAATACCGCTCTGCGAGGCCGTTATTCGACGGTGTATTCAATTACGTTTAGCGCTATAGTTTCCTTAATTATTTGAATTTCCTCGCAATATATTGTTGTGAATGTTCACAAAGCATGGCACTTTCAGAATTAATAATAATAAAAAAAATCGATTTTTCGAGATTTCAATAGTCCTATACCCACTTAAGCTAGCGATCAAAAACTCCACCTTCAAGGTGTTAACACTCTTACAAAAGTGTTAACACTCTACAAAAAAATTTTGAACATAAAGCAGCCTTAGCAGTGACTGAAAAAATACACCTCCCTTCCGCGGTATATGCTCCGTTCTAAATAGATTCCTTTCCCTGAGCAGTTTACATTGTGATTATATAGTAACCCTCGCGTTACGCGTTCACCGAAGAGGATGCCGATCCACTCGATGAGAGTGTCGCTTCCGATAAGTACCTATCACGGGTGATCCACGCGGCGCGGGACGTTTTATATTGTCATTTCCATTCCATCGATAGGACATATCTGTGGGTGGTGGCTGGCCTCCGTTGCGTCTCCACGCAACAATGCCTAAGTAGAGACGCGTTTTCTCGACACAGACGGATTCTACCCCCGATGGTTCTGCGATCGCGACGCGCGGGACGCAGAATCGTTTCGTCCATGGCCGATCAATAAACCATCCTCATCCCCTTTTGCGGAACGCAAACGCAAAGTACACGGCGTCGGATAGTGCGCTACGTGCACTCAACCGGGTCACACATGTGCACGTGCATCGTCGCTGGAGCGTGTGTGCGAGACGCTAGGCGCCACGGCGCTATGTGGCTCCAGATAGAAGAAGGAAATTAACGGCCGTCTCACCCTACGGTGACCTTAATTCTCATGCGGAATTTCGGGACCGCGAGGGATGCTTCAACAAATCTTTGACCACGGTAGTCCCTTTACCAAGCACGTGCATTTATTTTTTTCTTCTGCTCGCACGTATGTAGGTACATGTCTTCGCATCAATCTCGACCACGATCTTGTATGGAGCGTTCAGCATTGCGATGATACCTCCGCAGTGGTCACAAGAGGCCGTCTCTACCGAACTAATAATATACCTCCTAACATCCCCCATTTTTCCATCGGGCAGCGAATTTTTTCAAATTTTATCTCTGAACAGTTAACTTGAAGACTTCACGTAACACTACTTAGCTTGCCTTAGGGCAGCACTAATAAATCACTGAGGTTCCTGGTAAGTGCACCCTCGCTTACAGGCAGAAGAGGAATAGGAAGATCAAGAAATATATGAAAAAGAATACCTAAGGCAGGGTCTGCTAGGTAAAGTCTGACTTATGGTCCACTGGCAGGCTCACGACGAAATGTACACTTCTTTCCCTTTCTCCTTTCCAATCCTACCTTCGACCCACTTCCTACTCCCTTCTTCCTCAACATTATTCTTAATCAGATGCTGGAAAAGCAGTTTTCCTGTTTGTCTTAGAAACTGGGGCCTCTGGAGAATTAACTAAAATAAGAATAATTTTATTTGTTATGTCAGAAATATTTTTTTTATCGCATTCTTTTGAACATATTTCCATTGCTCTCTGAATCTAAAATGGTATAAATAGACTGCCAACCCATATTCCACTTCTTAATTCAATTATCTTAATTTCTTCAAGAATCATACTTACGTGAAGACATTACTCCTAAGAATAAATTAATATCAACTAAAATTCTTTCTAACGGAACTACCGATTTCTGTAATTTTTATTTTACTACTAGCAGAGAATAATTATTTCTTTCAACAATTCTACAGTAGTTTATATTCTCTTGTATATAAGCGATTTGACGAGTATTTAAAAACTGCTTCTGCAGATCTTTTTCCCGAGTAACATTTCGTTAGATTTGAAGCAACCAGTGGGTAAGCCTTTTTTTATACACTTTGACACATGTAATCAATCGTTTATGAAAGGTAGAGCAACAGACTCAGTTTATGAAACGCTGACTGGAGGATTCATCCGCCATCCTTTGACGATTGTCTGTAATTATCCACTCTTCTCGCGTTTTATCATTCTTATACTCCGATATTCTTTTATGGCTCCCATTAATTTCTTGTTTGCTTGCCTGCCACTTTTCACGCCGTCGGGATACTCTTCCTTTTTCACTCTCCTGTACCATCGCTTTACCCCTCCCTCTAATCCTGTGTTATTGCAGTGTTTTTTTATAGGAAATGCGCCATCATATCGATTTATTGGCACCGACGAAGTGTAATAAGGTTATTCGCTTTTAATCGATTTCCATGCTTCATTTTGCGCGGGCAAAGGAACGTGAATTGTAAAAACGAAGAACGTGGCACTGAGGATGAACTCGGGGCGCTACTTTTACAAGAAGCAGATAACCGCCCAAACACACTTTTTTCTTGGTTCATGGTTCTTAGTGTGATAATAGTTAATTCAGGAAAAATTATCGATTATTCTCTTGTCAATTATTACGCGTACGAAATTTCAAGTTTCAGATAACCAGTCCTCTATAAACTTCGAATTCATTGCTATTCAATTCGCGAGAGTTTGGAGTTATTAACCCTTCTTAGTCACACGTTTTTATAATCACAAATTGGTCACATGGGGTTCACTGTACACCAGCGTCATTTTTGTGTTATCATTTTAGTATTTTTGAATCTTTTAACTTTCCAGTGATAATTTTACATTCGTAATACTCACACAATCATACTATAATAGCCTTTTCGTAGAAATGTAAATTTTGAAAAAGAGCGATTTTCCACGGTTCTGGAAAGAAACATTTCTTTTTTGCGATAAATCCGCTTTGGAAGTCGTAAAGGCTCGACGTTTGAACTCAAAAATTGCTATTGGCGGCGCGATATATTCCGTGTGATCACGAATAAATATTGAAAAGCTAAATTTTTGAAAAGTTAGAGTCATTGATCATTGTCTCAAATGAACACGAATTCGTCGAAGTTAAATATTAGATCTAAATGAGCTCCTCAAACTGTGAAGTTTTTATCGAAACTGTCGCTTTTCATCAATTTTACTCCACTTTTAGACTTTCATCAAGAGACGCGAATAATAAAATTGCAATTTAAAATGACCAAAGTACGTCCAGGTAGTAGTTTCCTGCGATAATACGGGCTAGCTATAACAGAATTCGAAGGTTGAATCATCTCGACGAGCTTTGAATGTGAATTATTGGCTCGTAAGATTTCGATGTTTAGTCTTCAGGCATATCTTCCGTTACAGCGAGCTTCTTTACGAGCCATTTATAATTCATAACAGACGAAGATGTTCACGAAACGTAGAAAAGGATGAATCTCTCGGAAATACATGCTACACCATCCATCTGGACCCAAGGAAACGTTGCGTCCGAAGGAACAGTGAAAAATGATAGCGGACCGCGGTTCGTTCGTCTGGAAGACTCTATTGAAAGCTCCTAACGTATCGTGCAACTTGTCGAGCCGTGAAATTATATACAAAGTCACTTGAGTGCGAACGATAAGAATTCCGGCGTGAAAATGCCAAGCACAAGTTTCAATCGCTGTATACTTCCAATATTCCTTGAAAAAAGTGCTCAGGTAATCGAAAATTCCAACTTCAGTAACGGGGTTATATAAATACACTTCGTTCTGTTTTTACAAAACAAATACGTTCCCGAAAAATTCGTGTAAAAAAAGATACCGTGCAGATAAAAAAATGAATTATTGTATCCAGACCGCAGACGTACGCAATCGTATAAACAAATCGTCAAACCTCGGACACAATTCCTTCTCACTGCTTCGGAATAGAACACCGATTGTCGCAACAAGCGCTCAAATAAGTTGTAAAAACGGTCAAACCATTTATTTGAGAGTGTGCGGCAATCTTAAATGCAAATGCTAAGAATTCTTTTTTAATTTAGAACAATTTTCTAGAAAAATAAGTAGGAATATTTTTTCTTAAAGTTGAAAGTATCACGGCAAATTTATCGGACTGTGTTAGATCAAAGTAAATCGTGCAAAAAGAGAATTTAATTCTTTTCTAGGCGGTGTTAAATCAAAAGCGAATAAAATAGAATTCAGTGTACGTTTCTATTAAAAAAGGAACAACTTAACACTTTGAGCGAAGCGAAATGTTGCGTGGATCGCTCTGTATAATTTTTTCAGACGCTGATGAAGTTTAAAAAAAATTCAGAATTCCTATGTAAACATGATTTCGGATGCTTAGGTACCGCGCTTGTGGAACGTTTCACGCGGAACGTACATCCCTTTCGAGGGACGATCAGGATTATTCGCTGTGCTGAAGCGAAACGCAACGGAAGTCGAGACACATGAGAGACGAATGGGTATATCACTTTTGTTAGCGGTTATCGTTATCGTTGAGGAATTGCTGGCGAAATAGCCGAGTGACAGCGGCGTGGAACGGGATTTGCTGGTGCTGCTGGGAAAATCGAAGAGTGGGCGAGGAGCTTCATTCAGTCGGAAAATTCACGTGTAGGCCGACGCGAACGAATGTCCCCGACAAATCGATCACGCTGTTGCTTGCCCTCGTTCGTTCATATCCGATTTACGCCGTGGCAATAGCCAATCGTCACGTGCCCAGGAAGTAAACCCTTTAAACTGGTCGAGAATTCTCGTAACTGGTTTCCTCGTTAGGGAACAATATTCCGTATTCAAATGAGGTACAATCTATTACAATAATAAAAACCCTATTTTTCTATTTTATGCATAGAGTGCTTTTTTAAATCAAGCTCTGCAATTCTGATTAAGGGCACTCCCCGATCAAAACATAAAAAAAATTTTGTTGTATATTTTCATCCCATAACATCTCAAGAATGACCAGGTAAAATTTTAGAACTAAATTCCTAACAGTACAGATTTTACAGGCAGTTCGGTGGGATCAACAGTGTGACGGCATTAAAAATAGGTGTTTTTTGAAGATGGATTTGTGACGCAGGTATAATAGATGGAAATGTGATTCTTTTTTTAATTAATAATACATTTATTGATCTAAAAAGAGAATCAATTTTTGTTTTAATCGAATAAACTCATGGAAAATAGGGCGCTCACGGGCAAGTTCCCGTCACTAGACGAACGCGCTCGGCGTCAAACTTTAAGTACGTTTTTCTCGAAACAATTTTTCACGTACTATCGCCACGATAAAAAATGCAATTCTTGACCGAATCTAAGAATTCAAACGGGATTCTACTTGTAATTACACTGGCTTCCGCGCTACACTCTATTGCGAATTTTCATACACTCAATTTTTTTTGAGAAACATTTTTGTGCGAAAAAAACATGTTTCGCGGATCCTATCGTTTAAACATTTGGCAATCATCGTCCAGTTTTTTCTTACCACTGCCTGATGGTAGCGCGATAGCCACACATGTGTAATTAAGGAATATCTTTGGGTTTTTCATTTTGGATGATCCTGTCTAAAGTTATCGTGGCGATAGTCCAAGCCAGTTTTATTTACAACGATGCAGCAAGAAATGCATATCAGGGGCAGAGGTGGGCAAAAATGATATAAAAGAAATGTTTTATATTCTACATTTGTAGCAGAATAAAGTGCAAAAAGTTTAAGACCCATACATTGTATACTTTTTTCCAGAAAAAATCATAAATGTCACCTATGTTTTCGCGCGATTTGACTGGGGAGTGCTCTTATTTCAAATACGCTCAGGGTGTGTTTTAGTTCCAAATACGTCAATTAATGCAGGTCAAATAAAAATTTTCCTTCTTACGGGGTTAGACCACCTTGGAGGCCCGAAAGTCATATTTAAGATTCAGAATTTCTTGGGCGAAATTAGAAAGTAAATACAAAACATTTTTAAGGGATTTATTCTACATGCCTTATGGTATATAAAATGAAATTGTAACTATTTTTTTAAACAAAATAGCATTGCTGTTAATCTTCCATTCTTGCAGTTTTTCCCTTATTCTTTGACATAGGATAAAAAACCGAAAATTTTTATTATTTACATGAAATTTTCTACAGAAGTACATAGCGATTGATCAAAATATTGATTGTCCTGGACATGGTGGACATTTCAAGAGAATATCAATTTCAACCGTAAAATTTGAAGCTTAAATAATTGTGTCTAAAATTGCATGTAGAAAAAAAGTTTTTAATGAATCGTAAAATCTGTGATGAATGTGATAATCTATTATAGAAAATACTATTAAAACTTCAAGTGAATCAAATAAAAATTGTTCAAGTTATTCTGCTAGCCAATTTGAAAGAAGTGATTTCGAGGAGCTTTGCGGGACAACACATAACTCGTCCAGTTTTTAATATTTCTGTACAATATTTATACAATATATTCATTAATACATGCCCTAAACATAAGAAGTATAGAAATAATTTTCAACCTCATAGTATCATAAAAAAAAATCGTCTAAATTGGTGCTGCTTTAAGCGTCTCAGGGTGGCGTAAACTTTTAAAAGCAATGCTGAGTCGAATGTAATTTCGAATGATTTATTCAGTAATTATTATCGAAAAACACGTGTGGAATTTGGAGTGTACACTTTGCACAGCTGACAGATACGTCAGTCAATAAACCATAATTACAAGCAGATAAATTATTGAAATATGGAGCTAGGAGCTTATAACCAGGAATTTGTATTAATTAAAATATCGAGTGTAACAGTGAATTCCATTTACGTCCGACTGAATTAATTGGCATCTGAATATTGTTATCAATTCGTTGTTTGTGTTAAAGCCGGAGTGTTATGATTGAAGTTGTCAGTCAAGAGTCTTCAATATTTATACATATTACGAATGCAGGCAGTAAATTTAGGAGAAAGATGGAAGAGAATATTCACGAAGTCATGTGTAAATGCATGAAAGGGAGTTCCGTGATTCTTTCAGTTGCGAAACCTAATTTGAGGTCGAGTATCGCTCGAGCGAGCCGAATTAACGTGGATCTACATCTCTCAAAGCAGACGTACCGACGTCGGTTTCAAGCGAACGCTCCTTCGACCTCATTACCCCGCTCTTTTAATTCATTAAGCTCGAATTTCTGTTCGCTGAACATTGGCCGGGGTTAGAATCATGTGAAGGCATTCCAAATAGAAAACATGGAAAGATTAAAGTCGTTCACATCTTCCCTGACAACATCCACAGAAATAATATTCAATATTCTGTCTCAATCTTAATCAATCATGACTCTAATTAACAACTGAAAATTAAGGGACAAGCTACAAATAACAAGAGTGGCATCTGTCGATATATCTTAAAATTCAACGAGAACCAGTTTGAATTCCGAAAATTTTCGAATTTCAAAGTTCCATCGCAAAACTCACTAAAAAATTGTCTACACTTATAAAACGAACGTTAATATG
Source organism: Andrena hattorfiana (assembly GCA_944738655.2). Classification (NCBI taxonomy): domain Eukaryota; kingdom Metazoa; phylum Arthropoda; class Insecta; order Hymenoptera; family Andrenidae; genus Andrena; species Andrena hattorfiana. The sequence continues at coordinate 64,334,416 of OX122891.2, read as the reverse complement.
ATGTCACGAGTTCAACAAATTGAAATAACAGTCATACAGCATAAATGATAAAACATCGAAGCTCAGAATATCCATAATTAAATAGGAAGTCTTGCAGAAAAATTGAAATCACTGGTAGACGACAAAGTAAGAAACAGACGAGATGTTACAGTAAAACGTAAATCTGAAGATTTAAAAGTGCAAAATTATTAACACACTGCTATGCATACATATGCAGAGTGTTCAACTAATTCTGTTCCAAGGATTTCTCGCGAACGTATTCGCGAATGATATTGGAATAATTTTTTTTTAAACTTCCCTGTACAAAGGTTTCCTTTTTCCGTGATTTTATAAAAACCTCAATCACTTTTTCACACAGTGAGCGACGGTATAGCCTGGAAATTTTTAACGGAATTGCTAATAAATTTGTTGTGCATTGTATAAATTTTCGCGAAGCTTTCGTTGCTCTGTGCAACTTTGGCTTGGAACAATTTTCAAAATAATACACGTATGGGGCGATACGATCGTCTGGCAGGTATACACTATCGATTCGAGTGGCCGAAGCGCTGGAGAGAAAGGGCACAGAAGACAGCAAGGGATAATGGATCGTGTATGGTCAGGCGCGTTTTCCCGGACCAATGTGCCTCGAGCTTTTATCGCTGTGTAACTATCCACAGTTACGTTATCTCAAAAACAATTTCCAGTAAAACTGCTTCAAATTAAGGAGAGCTTTAAGAACCTGCACAAAATCGGTGGCATTTTTAATTAATTTTTAAGTACACCTTCCTCAACTCGTTTAATTGAAGCATGAAACTTGTTTGTGTAATACGAAAGGTTCCTCTGTATTACGAAGCTTAATGAAAACAAAGTCCGGTCCATGCTATTAAACCATTTTCATAAAAGTTGTTGACACCAGAGTTAACGAAACATGCAGCACACATTCTTTTTACATTGCCAAGGGAGATGTAAACATTTAGTTACACCAATTACCCGTTCTCTCCCCATACGTTGAAATATTTCCAACAACGCCATTTGATGCCCAGATTAACAGCAAATATTTACATTCTTGCTCATACCCGCGTACAAATCATTCATCACTAAAATTAAATTTATTTCACTCAATCCCGTTCCGGTGTACATATTATATTAACGCAGATTTCGATTCCCCTTCGTTCCGTGTTAATCGAATTTCATTGGATCTGTCGCGCAGGGGCTGCAGTCGCGGACATTTGTCATCGTAGATGCACGCTTGAATATCCTTATCAGTAAACGCAGACGAGTGTTCGGATCAGAATATCGTCATTACTCGGTAGGAATTGTGTACCCCGACGCATTTCAAAAGGATCGTCCCGCTCCGAATGGGCCCAAGCATATTGTCCCGTTGCCTCCGCCCTCTGTTCTCCGCGCAACGGGCCGCAGTTGTCCCGCTAATGTAATTAAAGATTAAACCAAACTTACAGAATGGAGATTAGCGACGTTGCACCGCCGTGAAATCGACTTTATGGTCAGAAAGTGAACCTATTCATCAGCAGCCATGTCCGGAAATGAGCAGAGATCACACACCGTTCAACGATTCACTGCGACGCAAACACGGCACCCGCATTCAAACTGGAAACGCGAGTTAGCGCCGATACCATTCCTGACTTTCTAAAAGACAAACTATACGGGCACGTAATCTCGGAATTTTTCGAAATCGATCATCCAGTTTCCTGGCATCTGGCTTTCTTTTAGTTTCTTTCAAGCTGTCAGGTACAGGGTGAACGGTTATTCATTGGTTTCCTTGAAGAAGGTGATTATGGAGGCAAGAGGAAGGAAAAAATGTTGTATAAATATGGTGACAGGAGCGAACACTTAATGAGGTATACGTTTTCAAAGATTAATTAGCACTGCTAGGCAGTCAGATTTGGTAAAAATGTAACATTTGAGGGGAATTAATTGCAAGAAAAAGAATACACATTGTGACTAGTAATTTTGAGTAATGTTTATTAATACTGTAAACTGTAAAAGAATTTTTGTTTGATAATATATGTATACTTATGTGTATATGACGGCGATACAGTGTGATGTGTGAGTGTTTTTTTCTGTGGCTTTGTGGTGATTGCAAAAAGATGGAGTTTGAAATTTTTACAGCATGTTTAAAATATATTTCTACCTGCACTGAACATCAACATTAAAATGTAAAAAGTTTAGTTTCTGAGAAACAAAAGAAACAGCCATTTTGCACCCCGAAAATTGACATTTATCGTAAAAATCGCCTTCTTCTAGTCGCTTTTTAATTATGTTGATTCAATTCTCTTTTCGGAGGTTCAGACCGAAATGACAGATTGTATCTTTATTTTTAAGCCGAATATCAATGCAAAGCCAAAGACACTTGTTCTAAAAGACTGTATAATTAAGCTCGTGTGAAGCCATTTGTAAAATAGATATGAATAAAAAAATATATTTCTTTACTCTATGCGATAGTAATAAATATTATATATAAAAAGAAAAGGCTTTTATCTCCTTGTAATTAATTCGCAAAGAATACTTGATTTTCGATCGATTTGACTGCCTAGTCCTCAGGAGACCATCTTGTATTCACATTTTTCTCCCCACCTTCTTGTTCAAATATTTTTTAACACAGATGTTAGTCGAGCTTTTGAACAATTCTACCTGTGACAGGGGTTTGGAACAGCAATTTCTAGCTACATTACTGATACGTCTCTCAAAGCCTAGGTGTTAGAAAATGAACAAACGTATCTGGGATTCATAATTGAAGAGTCCTTGTAAAAAACACTGTAAGTGCCAAAAATCAAAGTTTTCAGGAAAGAGAAAAACTTCCCTGATTTTAAATTATTTACGAAATTTGATATAAAATAACCCAAATGCATCACAAAATTTTTTATGTTTTGCATTAACCCTTCATTGACACAGCTATTTTTTCGATCAACTTTGACGTACTGGATGGCTCACACCCAAAGCAGTTTTTGAACGACTACCATTCTGATCTAAAGAATCCAATTGTTATGAAAAAATCATGAGTCAATGTTAAGGTCTCTAGAATGTATTCAAATAGTTTTTTGATTGAAATTTTATCACAGTTTATGTAAAAAAATTCTAAATTACCATACGTCGAGAAAAGACAAAAAAATCTTTAAACAGCTGTAACTTCTACAAAGTTCAATATTAGAAGCTGAAAATCTACAGAGTTGTTTTTCAGATAGGTATAATATTTTGAGAAAAATATAGTTTGTAAGTTGGCTTTATTGACAATAAATTATTTTATGTTAAAAATTATTTTTTTTTCTAAATAAATACGAGTAACATATCAATTACATGGAAATACCTGTATCTTAATAAAAAATTGATTTTTGATTTTTCCCTACATACTCGTTTTAGCACTATTGCTAATTTATTTACAAAGGGAAACTGCATTAAAATTCTATACCATAGTATTACCATTGACACGTAGAACATTTTCCGACAAAAAAATGGTAATTTTGGCACTTACAGTGTTTTCTACAAGGACTCGTCAATTTACCATCGCAAAGTCGAAATTAAGGCTCAACTTTGTCACGGAACTTTACAGCGCCTGAGCACCAAAATTCACCAGGAGACAGTCTTTCACCACAATCGATCATCGTCAGATCTGCTTCCTGTTTCCAGTTGGATCCGCGCCAGGGTTAGCCATCTCGCAGCACTCGCGTGTTCAAGTACACCATTTTACTAAACATTTTCTTAAAAGCAAGTCTCTGTTGTTATTATTACTGACTCTATACACAGATATATATAAATAAGAATAGATGTAAAATAAGAATGATCATTTTTACTTAAAGTATCAGGTTCAGTAACGCATTAAAGAAAAAGGCCCAGGTGGCAAACGTTCTGAGGGGCTCATTTTTTCGGAAAAATGAAGAGGTACAGAAAAGTATAGAAAAAAATAATACTGGATAAAATCATAATTTCTTTTTGAAGACAGGACCTTGGGGGGGGGGGGGGGGCTTCTGAACAGGGGCCCATTTTTCGAGAAAATAAAGCGGTAGTTTACTAAAAACGGGCTCAGTGTAATAATACAGGAAAAAATATACTTTGGATAAAATCATAATTTTTTTAAGGAGGGGGCCCTGGGTGTGCCTTCTGAGCAGGGGCCCAGGTGGCAACTGCTCATCGGCCGCCCTGTTAAATCCGCCACTGATCAGGTTGGTACACGTGAAATTGCAATTTTGCATTGAAAATTCTGAACGAAAATATTTTGCTTATTTTATTTCTTTGAACTTCTTTGACATTTTTTGAGTCGTAAGCCAACGTTAGCAATTGTTATTGTGTCACCCCCAATGAACAAAGAAACTTTGCTCGGCAATTTTATATTCGCCTACCAGATGAAACAATGAAGTCACATATTCAAGTGCATCCTTCGGTGCACCAGTGCATGTTTCGACATGTTCCCATGTCGGGAACACTGGAGTGATTAAACAGCGCAACACTCCGCTCTGCCAATTTTCTACAACCCCTCACCCAGAAGGGGGCATTTAATTTTATCACAGTTTTGTACGTTCAGTCACTCTGCATACGTTTCAGACATCCTCAACTTGTAATCCCAAGGTGCGCCGCATTATACGGACGTTGGTCGACGATGTTCCAAACCGCGAGGTGGATTGCCTCGGCTTCGCCTAATTCTGGCATTAAATAAAGCGCATTATCGTTCGGGAAGCGGTAGAGCCGCGCGATGTCTGTTGCAGTCAAAGAAGTTGAAAATTAGGTAGGAGTAATCCCTAGCCACTCGGTGGTAACGTATTGTGAAACATCACATCCAGAATTTCAGAGCCCTTTGTAAACGCTGCTTATCCCTGAATACGTGTCGCGATGAATGGCTTCGTTTCCCGTCACGAAGCTTTGCGGTCGAACAATATCGGTAATCTGTCTAGCCGGGTCTCAGGGTAACTGTTAATTAAATTAGCAACTCCGCCGGAATTGCTTTTGGCAACGAGTAGCTTAATGTTTCTTCTTTATTCGCGATAAGTCCTCTTGTTTATCGCGCGGGCTGCTGAACGTTGAAAGAATGCGTTATTGGAAACCCGGATAAGAAGCAACTGGACCGATTGCACAGCCGCTCACAGGCTCAGGCAAATGCGAGAGAGTAATTAATTGTGGAAATTGCTCACTTGCTTCTGTACTTTACCGTACCCAACTGTACTATTTAATTTCTTTGGTTCTAACAGAGAGAGTAGAACTGTCGATATAATCCAGGTGCATGAATTTAATAGCACCTTTGCGAATAAATTTGAGAATTAGTGTGTATTAATAACATAATATATTCCGATTATCTCTATTGTTAATATAGATTACAACTGTGAATGGACTTGTAGTGAGGTTCGACGAATTTAATCAACTGTAGTAATGAAAAATGCCTGGCTTAGTTCCAATCTGAATCTGACTTCGGTATACTTTTCGGGGAGGTATATATGAAGGGTAAGAGGAAAAGCGGGAAAAGTGTATTTTTCGTGATTTTGCGAATTATGACACACTAGCTTTACTACTCGGTTTCGCCCGAAATTTTGATTCTGATTTTATAAAACAAAAGATTTTTTAGTTTTTTTTTGTAAAAATAGTCACATTCGTATGGATTAGTCAGACATAATGAGCTGAGGCACATTTTCTGATCCCAGAGTTTATCGTTCGAAAGTTTTTAGGTGACAGACAAACACACAAACATATACACTGCATTCCACTTTAGAGCGGACTCGTTCCGCGCAGGGATGTACTGTTGATTGGTAGGAAACCGGCGGGGAAAGTGCTACGACCAATGAGCAAAAGTGCTACGACCAATCGCGTGTGTCAGATCCGTGGGAGCTGCGCAGATCGTGTTGGGTTACTATTATTATTAAAAGGCAAAAGTGGTTCAACATTTAGGAAAATCTGAATACAGTAATTCGTCGTTATTGTCTTGTTTTTACCATGCGTAATAGTCCCGCTCACTATCCCCACCATTTCTTGGAATCCTTCGGTCGAGAGTGAGAGAACGAAAGAGACGACGGCAACTTCGTGTCAACTGTTTCGTTCCCTCTCGCTCGGCTCTTGGGTTTTCTCACTCGCGGCATCGGCCGCACGGAATAGTTTTAGAGCATATACTACTCTAAGAGAATAGTGTCCGCATCGCGTTATTGTCCCGCCGCCAGCCCGGTTCGTCGGGACTATAATGACGAATTACTGTATAGTAAAAGATAATATTGCGTTTGTAGAGCGTCACACTTCTGTGCGGTATTGCGTTCTACAAAGACATTCTCTCCTAGCTGTAAAATAAAAATTAAAATATAAAATATAAATAGTTCATCTATTTACTAACCCATTTCCAATAGATCGGTCGTAAATCGGTAGGGGCGTGGGTCAGCTCTTATATGGAATGGAGTGTAAAACCTTCCTGCTTTATATATTAGGATTTTGTTGGTGGTACTTGGGACTACAGAACTGTCGAATTACAAAGGATTATAAAGTTCAAATGTCCACGTAAGATATCGTTAACGAAATGTCCAGTTTGCACTGAAAAAGAAGCACGGAATGTCCCCACTCTTTGCCTAAACATAAGCTTCTGTAGTTAAAGGGAGAAGACCGTATAAATTGAACGAAAAATAGAAACAAAAATTTTTTCATAAATCACTTCTAAAACATTTCAAAAATATAATTTCAAAGTTATAAGCCGAAATTCAACTATGTCTCGATACTATAGCCTGGTGAGTCAGCGCGCCTCCGAGCGCCAAGCATACCTAAATCGCATTTTCAACTCGTTTTTCTTGAAACCACGTTTTCAAAATTGGCGCCGAGGATAACTCAAAAACTATTTAACCAATCAACTTAAAATTTTGCACACTTTAATTTATATAATTCCTCTGAATATGAACCACAAGGTTTAACCAAATTATTTTTACTACTGTTTTTAAACAAATAAAACGCGAATTTTTTGCGAAACTCACATCTAATTGCTTGAAGTTCCGCCATTTTTAAAATATGCAAATTTTTACACCATTTCTGGTTCATATTCTTACAATTGGCACATAAATTGAAAAAAGAAATTATTGGCCTGCTTCACATAACTACTAGAGACGCTACAACCGGCGCCGTTTTGCGTCTCGAAAAAAAAGAATTTCAGATACTGCTCTATTCCTTTGGAATTTATTATAATTTTACTGTTATAACTTTTTTTATTTGTTATAATGTTAAATAAAGTACCCCTAAAGTTCAGAAAGTATTAGCGCATTGGTATCTTTGTAAAAAATTCTTAAAAATTGATACAAAAATAAGACGTTTATACGGATTTCTCCCCTTACGGTAAACCAAGCAAGACATTATGATAAGGTAATGGAGATCTTTCCTGCGAGAAAAATTTGTTACGAAATGCCCATTCCCCATTCACTAGGTAAGTGAAGGGAATGCGAATATTACGTGATATTTTTTATCAAACCATCTACAATGAGTACCCTCATCACCATTAAAAAGCAAGACGAGACAGTAATAGAAAAAAAAAGAGCTCAAACTTCCCAATAGAGCATACCTATAAAGAACTCCTGCCTATTTCAAAAGCAAAATATGGACGCCTCATGGTCTTAAAAAAATTTAGCGATCATAAGGCTCAGCAATATTATGAGACGTTGCTTTATGCATAACAAGTAAGTGAGGAACAAAATATCTGACAAGTAATAAAGTGAGTGGCTTTCCTTGTTTTGATAATAATGGAAGTGGAAATTTCTTATCTTGTTTCAGTATGCTGCTAAAAAATATTAAAATAATCTAAAACAATTATTATTTCATTGCTTATTTTTTTATATTTAATTAGGGTGTAAGCTTCATGTTATGAAGAATGCAAATAAATTCATAGAACCTTGTTTCTTTAGTTGGTGGACTAAAGTATTAATACCTAATTTTCTCGATAAAGCTGTGTTGTGACATTCCCTGTTTTCCCTATTACCCTTCATATGTACATACATAAGTACCTATGCTACTGTAAAAGTCCGAAGACCGGTGAATCTTAGAATTTACTTCTTAGAATCCTGAGATTCGCTGCTACGGAGCAGCAGAAACGCAACATATTCCATAAAACATTCAGACCGCGAGCTTCCACCAACAAAAGCCCGAAGTTCAAATATTTCATAAGGAATTTCGGACTTCCACCGCCCCACAACGGCGAATCCGTAGTATTCGCCGGTAACTTCTAAGATTCATCGATCTTCGAGCTTTTACAGTAACATATGGAAGCCTGAAAATCATATTGGTGTAGGTCTAAATTTGGATAATTTGAGTTAATAACAATTTTTAAGTCTTAATGGCTCCACCTGTTTACTTTCATAGTGAATTAAGTTATAACTTCATTCTTGACTGAGAAATAAATTAAGAATTGAATTTTTTTTAAAGTTTTTAAGTATAGGTACACATATTTATCAAGGTAGTATTTTGAACCTTTAGATGTGTTCTTACCAGGGTTCGAAAGAGTTCCGGAATTTTTTAATAGGTTCTATTTGAAACATGGACCGCGGAACTTTTTTAAAAATGTTCTCACATTATAAGTTCTCATGAGAACTGATAAAGTAAAAATTCTTGAAAATAAAAGTTCTAGTTGGAATGGAACTTATAAAATATAAACATAAAAATTTCTCTATAACAGGAACAGAGATTTTGTTCATCAATGTTAAAAAAGTTCTCAATCGTTGTGACAAATACTGAATACTATTCAACGAATACTACTACAACAATAAAAAATAATTATTACTGTTAAATTGATATTCTGAATGTTTTATTTATTTGTAATATTTACCTACGTAGATAATTTCTACGCAGATATTATAGAATTTTTTGGATTTTGATTCATGTAAGTTATACGAAAATGTTATTTAGGTATTATTCTTGACAAGTTCACTTTTCTTTTCAATACTTCTTATGAAACTATTAATTACTTATGTTATGATTTTCATACCTTTTATTAAATAAACACGAAGAATATGATATTATATTGTTAAATAAAACTAGTACCTAATACTTTAGTACATTTCTTTATCTTATGAAACCTTTTTTAACAAATTTTCTAATATGACTGTTTCCATGGGGCTGTTATTATGTAGCTTCTAAAATATCTGTTCCATGAAAACACTTTCTAAAGAAGTTCCTAACATTTCTTTCGGTAAAAATTCCACAGCAACAGATATTTTCTTAAACGAAACATATAAGTTCTAACAGAATTTTTTTAAAAATAAGAGTTCCACAACTTTTTCGATCTCTGCTTCCTACAACTGCAATATATAGAGTTTTTTTATAACTTATTATTTTATCAGAACAAATCTAATATGTTCAAAATTTTATGCTGATTCAGAAAAACTGGTCGATATTTGCTTCAAGACAATATTTACTGTGAATCGGGTTGAAAACTGAAGACATGACATCTGACCACCTCTCCCGAGGTACGGGAGAAATGGTTTTCGTCTTTGGAAAGGGCACTCACATAATTATTCATGGAAAAATAACAAAGAAGAAAGCAAAATTATTTATGAGTGAATACAACTACAGATTCATTGATATTTTATTTGTGTACGCTAAAAAAGTAAAGAACGCATCAAAGATAAAGCGAACTACCTACCGGCGGTTAGCAAGGCAAATAAATAAAATAAATAAACAATAATAATAGTAAAATAATGATAAAAAATAAAAATATAAATAAAAATAATAAAAAAATCATAACTCGACCATCTCTCCTTTCTGCAGCGAGAGATGGTCTTCTCGTTAGTTTTGAGAGGAAGAGTTAATATGGCTAAATACTTTGGCTGCATTGTCCCTCAATATCTTTACTATCTTATTATTCCCAAACATTAAACGAAAATAAACTTAGAAGTACATTTTAAATACGATTCTGTACACCGTTGTTTGACAAAAGAGGTTAAATGCAACCTCGGTTTACCTTTTAAAGCCTGTAAATCTAGAAAAACACAGAAGGAACCGAAGTGACGCTATTCATTCAATTGTTTGGCTTCTAAAGAAGTAATTGGTCTGCGCTTTAACGCGTTTTTACGAATAGAGCCTGAAATATAGCGACTCGACCAACTCTCCGGCCCGACCGCGTCTCTCGGATTTACCCTACACTTTTTAACAATTTAGATTACATTATAATATCGAACATTTTGCTTGGTTCTGTTGCCAAATAAATCTGTTACTTCCTTAATTTTGAATTGAAGAATTACATTTGTTACACGTGAGTCTCCCTAGAGCTTCGCCAAGCTGTTTAGGCAAATGGCTAACGTTCTTTCTATGTACAATTACAGCAAACTGAAATTACCCAATGATGCAACGAGCAACTATGTTTCCGCATTGATTAGAATTACCCTCGCCGCCAGGTTGTCGGTGTGTGAACAATCGATCGAAACCCCTGCCATGTGGCAATAACGTGCAGAGAAAAGCGTTTTTTTTCAATCCTACTAAAATTGCTTGCCTGTTTTTCAACCCCTCTGTAAAATTTCCCTTTTCGCTGTAAATGATTTTCTTAACGTATATAATTGCAGGATATTTTCGTGTTTACTTCAATCCTACAAAACTGTCTATCGAAATTTAAGATCTCAGCAGAATTAAACAGCACTAAAACGTTCCTGCACGCACAATGCACTATGCAGAACACAGGTTGAAGTACTTGGAGAGCGTTATCCTTCAAGTACAGCAGATAATAAAGAGGTGTGATAATTGTAAGAGCGTGGCCTTAAGTATGTTCTGCACTTTGCGTAGCACGTGCGGGAATGTGCCATTAAACTGTGTTCCGACGCCTCTGCTGCGCACGTGGGAGCGCGGCTGAAGGTTATTCCAGCAGATCTTATTGATCCTTAGTTGCGATTTAACAGTAGAAAGGTTTCCTAAATATACACAGGGGATCCGTGACTCACCGTAATTCCCAAACGGGTGTGAACGTCGTAAAAATGACCAAACAGATGATAATACCACCTCTTCAGTTCAACATAGCCGTGGTAAATCAAACTCGCGGCGAGCAATTTTATTTTCGCCTTCGGACCGTTTCTCGGTAGGCAAGGCAGCACGCCAACCGATTCCCTCTCTTAAACAAACAAACAATAGAGAAGGAAATTTTGATCGGTGCGCGAATAACAAGAATGCCCGCTGGTACCTTTGGCGGAGTACAATTAGTTTGGTGACACGATCCAGATTACGTTTCGCAGAAAAAGTGCAGGACGTTGTAATAAAAAAAAAATATTGAAACGCTGCTACGTTTACAAATGACGACAAAAAATAAACATATATACGTGAAACGAGATTCCATTTAACGCACGTCGAAAAGGTTTTCTCCCTCGTTGTCGCATCCATCAAACGCGTTCGCTGGCTTTCCTTTTTCCCGCAAACACGACACACTGTCGAATCCACTCGCCGATAGAAGCAGTGAACGAAAATTAATCATTTTCCCGCTGGCCAAGCGTGGCCGCGCGATAACAAGAACCACTACACGTAATAAACTTCGGGATAGAAGAAATGAGAACGAATCTCTTACGGAGGAGAATTGCAGAACCGGGCGAATTATTTAAACAAACATAAATTTCTATCGTCAGAAACATTTATACGTATCCATTTGCAAGGTGAAGAAATAGAAGTGCGTTGGTATTTTTCTCAATTTGCCGAATAGAATCCTCTGAATTCTTGGCATGAAAAATAAGCAGGGAATATATAACAATCCATTATTTAGATTTTTTATGCTACACCCCTGTCATTGCTTACAGGTATTATGCACTATGTATTATACACTGTAAGTAGAAATAGTCGAAGTGAAAGTAGAAACGATGAGTAATAGTCAGACGCGTTAGGCAAGTCATAAATAAATGATCGCACATGTACTCGAAGAATCTTTAAAAGACGTTTCCTCGAAAACGAAGCAGCGAATTAAGAAATTCCATTCAAACTCGTTCGATTTATTTTTGCACGAAAGATGAGCCTGTGGTATTGACCATCACATAAATCAATGTCGAGATCAAAAGAGCAGTGAATCGTGTCTTCAGCCAATCTAAGAGCTCAGTGGTACCATAGACTGCCAATATCAACTTTGGACGATTTAATAATTTCGATATTAAATCACCAGCATCGATTTTAATTGAAACATTCTTTTACTCTTTCTTATTGGTGGTGAGAGTCACCAGAACCGTTGACGGGGACGTACGACATCAATCCTATCCCTTACAGGGAAAAAATTCAATTCCCACTTGCATTCAGAGGTGGCTTTTCCTGCCCGTCGCTTCACTCGTCGAGGCATGCTCCGTTTTCTTTGGTCGGATTGTTTCCGGTTCGATCTTCCTCAGCACGGCTTGTTGCATCCCTAGTAGCATTTGTTGTTGGCATACAGTTGGGCCACGCACATAATATTCGTTGGCCAACAGTTAGATTTGGCACTTTTTTTTCAGGTTGGGCCAACAACAGATGGCCAAAGTAGGCTATCCTACTGTTGCTCAATTATTTATATTCTTTCCAAAAGACGTCTTAAAGACGTCCAGAAGGCGTCTTAAAGATCTTCAAAAGACGTAATCACGTCTTTTTCAGGCCTGGTTTAAGAAAAAAAATCGCGGGTCAGGAGAATCGAACCCAAACTTTAACGCTTACGAAGCAACCGCTGTTCGCACTTACCCAACACATTTCCTTGTAAACACTTCTAATTTCTAGTTACATAACGAGTATTAATATTTTATAAAAACTGTGCAGTGACGCGAAATATTCTAGAAAATATCATCATTCGACCTTTAGATTCATTCCTTAAAATTTCACATTCGTCTGAATTATTTATGTATTCACATACATAAATACATTACGTATTTATAAATAAAAAAAGAAAAATCACAACTTGGAATATAATAACATTTTCTGACGTTCATAAGATGTCATTTAATCATCGTTGAAATTTTTTTGTTAATTAACCAACCATAGTAATTGTAGGCCCAACATTGAATATTCGTTGGTACATTGTCGTAATTTTTTTGCCGTAGGCTCTATGTTGGGAATTTGTAGGCAAAAACACTAACTATATCTCAACTAATTCCCAACTGTTGGCTGTTGGTGGCCAACCAGAAATGCTACTAGGGATGTGCTCTCTTCTTTCGACTTCTCGTCTTCGCGAGCACTTTTCGCCATGGGTTTTTAGCCAATTTCCCCACCCTCCAATCGTTGTAAATTAATCAAATTTGTCTTATGCACGTAATATCATTTTTGCTGGTAAGGGGAGCTAATCGAGTATGGTTTCAAAGCGTTTAGGTATTTAATTTGTAATAACCAACACAGGTCTGTGATATAAAATGTAGCTTACATAATTTTTACAAATAATGCTGGATACATTCTTTGAATGGATCTCGTCGAAAGCTTTAAAATGATACCTTGCACAGGCGTGTTGCGCTCACGGTTCCCGGGGTATTGTGTGTCAAACGCGGCGGAATACCTAGAAATATTGCACCATTCCTCTCGCACGAGGAGCGAGGGGAGCGTCGGGCGCACGAGGCATTGTGCAGTACCTATGCGAATTGGACACCATGCTGTTTACGAATATGCAGACACGATTACCTACTGTACCGCATGTACTTTTAACGATACAGTAATTCCTCGTAATAAACCCGACGAACGGGGTTGGTGGCGGGCGAACGACGTGATGCGGACACTATTCCCTTAGAGTAGTATATGCTGAGAAAACCCAAGGGCCGAGCGAGAGGGAACGAAACAGTTGACGCGAAGTTGCCGTCGACTATTTCGTTCTCTCACTCTCGACCGAAGGATTCCAAGAAATGGTGGGGATGGTCACCGGGCGTACTACGCATGCTAAAAACGGGACTATAACGAGGCCTTACTGTATAACGATTTCAATTGGGACATATTTTCGTGCCGTGAGTCACCCCATACTACTGTCGGAGTTGTTAGACGTAGTCGCGCGTCAAAGCCATAGTGGCTTTGAAAAGTGGTCGAAAGAAAGTTCAAAACTCTAATTTACATATCTACATAATTATGCTTCAAGTACCTATTATGTTACTATACCTGGCCTATTCTGGCAACCCCCCAATTTATTTCTCTTACCGTTCATAGTTCGAACTTTCTGCAACCACTACAGCACGTCCCAGTTTCAGACTGCAAGCACATTCAACAGTTTAATCGATCTCGAGTTGACACAAATAGGGAAAGAAAATAATTCCACTCGCCTGAGGATATTTAAATGCCCGGCAATTGAATAGAGGACGAGTACCGTGCACTCTCGAAACGTCGATTAAGAACACGATCTACGAAAACAGGTGAAGCTTGGATGACGGCGGAGTGTCATCCAGCAGTAAGGGATACTTGGGTCACCCAACAGCACTCGATCTCCCAATCGCGTTCGACTATCGAGGCTCCCACGACGTGTAGTTGGAGCATTGGGTTTAAAGGGCGCAACAAGCGAGGGTTCGCGAAAAGCCATCGATTAAAATTTGTCCGTTGGCAGGTGTGGGATATTCGCACGAGGCTTCTCGCAAACTAGGAAACGACAAAATGAGTGACAAGAAGGGTGGAGAAGGGTGGACATGGATGGAGGGTAAGAAGAGAAAGAGGAACGGGAGAGTCTTGAGGAGAAACAAAGACGGTGGAAACTGTTAAACTGCTGCTCCTCACTCGCGGAAGATATTCAAAGGAGGGCACCTAAGATGAGGCGGCTTGAGAGATCTGTTCGTTGATCATTGGATTACCTTTCATTCCATTCGTGATTGAATGTTGAGGATTTAATTTAGAAATTTTAATTGCTGAAGCATTTCTTGATTGCTAAAAAGCTGTAACTTTTTTCTGGTTATTCTGAAGTTAGATTCTGATCTTTATAGTTTGAATATAATAATAGTATGATGAGTGTTATGTTGACTAGTGTGGTTTTGGTGATTAATGCTATATTATTTTGCGACTATTGTGACTGTAGCAGAGTTGGGAATATTCGAATAAATTCTTATTCGAATGATTTCGAATGAGAATTGTGAATAAAATGAAGTTATTCGAGAATAAAGTATAATTTGTTATTCCAATAATTTCGCATAAGATTTGCGAATAAAATGAAGTTACTAAAAATTTATTCCAATCATGCCCAACTCGGGACTGTAAACAGGCTAATTATGATAACATTTGAAATCGTTCTTTGAAAATAAATATTTCATAGGTACTTTTTTAATGTTTTAGAAATAGTGATCAAAGCAATAATTGATGTTGGAGGGAACAGGGGGGTTATTAAATTAGAAACTATACCAGTTACGCATTCGTTAATCAATTATATAAAGTGATCGTCTTTAAGAAAAAATAGATGTATGTTTTAGTAAAATGTGGAATATCAATGAAGAAAGACAATGCAGAAATTCCTTCGTGTGATGAATGGTTATCGCCTTATCCGTCTTCATTGCAAACAAACAATCCGGCGATTTTGAGCACATGTTTAAACTCACTGTTGCAAAAAAGCAGTTTTTCTACACATAAATTTAACCATAAAAACAAATGAGTGATCCAAAATTACTCTTTGTGGATAAGGCCAAACAATTCACATATATTTTAAGAATATTTTTAGGTTTTTTATTTCAGACCATCCTGTTACGAGTTCTGATGGCGCCCGTCAAGAGCTCTAATTTCTACAGTGGTACAATGAGTGTTGTATATCTAATGCAAAAATTGATAAAATTCAAACAATATTTTTTTTGTTATTCAAATATGTAGTAATAAAGTCCAAACAGCTTTTTTACTATATGTTGTTCAGTTTCTTTTTTTTTTTAATTCATGAAAATCACGTACTTTTCCAGCGTTTTAACCTTTAATCAATTAATAAAATTGCCTCGAGGCGACAATACCTATTTCAATCTCATTTAAAGGAAACTTTAGCTACCAGACAGTTGAAACTTGTTTTAATAAAAGTAGGTCCAATGCCAGTACATGCCACACTTCGTTCGAATCGAACTTTAATTCCTTGAAAATGAATTATTGCGCAGGTGTTGTACTCGTTTTTCCTCCTTAGTTTTTTCGATTTACTATTTCACCATTTATTGTTTCGATTTAAAACAGACGCTTCCAAGTGTCTCGACCAAAGTTCCACTTCACTATAGGTGAATCACTAACGCAATTCTAAAGGAACAACCTTCCCTTCGAGTTTCTCTAACTGCTACTTGCTCATTTCAGTTTCTGCTGGCGGGTCGTGACAACTAATTTCACGCAATTTAATGTTTGCATAGTCCTTGCCATTAAGTGAAAATCACTTAACAAAGAGATCGAATCAGTGCAATAGTTGTAGACAATTTTAATCATCCTTGATGAAATGTAATGGACCTTTATATTCTTTATGCTTCTTTTTAAAGGTTATTGGAAAGAAACGCAGATTTTTTTGCTGGCACTCGAGGGGTGCCACTGTAACAGACAGTCTGAAGTCTAAAGTGTTCTGTTATTGCCAGCTAATGTATTGGTACACGTAGAATCGGCTGATAAAATAAAGAAGTGCGGACCAGTGGAGGAATGTTTTGGCAATAAAATTTTGTTCACGATGACCTAAGCACAAATTGTACGTGAATACAGAAGTAAATATAGCCAGAATTTTCGCATCATTCAACACGCGTTTTCGCATTGAACACGTATATGCATTGATGTTATTTCAGACAAACAGATTTTTTGTAATTTCGTCTGTCATTAACGTTTTTATTATTTGATACTTTTTTAATAATGAATCGAATGTATAATTATGAATTCTAGAAGAAGATTGACGATAAAAGAATAAAACTCAATATCATCCAATTTGCTAATTACAAATTGCATACGTAAAATTATATACGCGATTTCGATTTATTTCACCATATTGATCCTTGATTTTTTCCATTGTCTCTCCAAAGCACAGCACGAATTCCATGCTCGACGGAAATAATTTTGAGCTAACTGGCTCTTAGAATAATTTGCATTTTTAAAGAAAGTGGTGGAAACAGGAAACAAAGGAGTTTGGGATTAAATAACGATTTCTGCAAGCCTTTGATGTCAGGGGAGATACAAATTGATCGTTAGGGTAATTAAGCGGCGCAACAGAATCGCCGTTCTGTCCAATTATTCATGCACCGTTGTTATTTATTCCAATTGCACTTCCTTCGCTATTGTTGTATTGATCGAACAAATCCAGAACACCCACTTTCAAATAGTATTTCGCTACGGGATTGTATGCCTGTTTCTATCAAAACTTCTGTATATCACAATGACTGAAGAATATTATTTTACGTAATTATAATAGCTGCTTTTGAATATTATTTAAAATTATCATTCTATACTCTTCTGTCTATTACACACTTCTGGAATTTTCTAATTGTTTTTTTCGTATCAATCTGTTTTTTTAAACAATTTTAATTACTTAAACATTGAGTCCCCAACATTTACAATTTACTTTACAACCTATTTCAATGTACTTCGGTGAAAATCAGTGATGTATAATACATAATACAATTCATTAATCGTCGTTTCAAGTCACTTATATTT
Source organism: Andrena hattorfiana (assembly GCA_944738655.2). NCBI lineage: Eukaryota > Metazoa > Arthropoda > Insecta > Hymenoptera > Andrenidae > Andrena > Andrena hattorfiana. The sequence goes on along the minus strand of OX122891.2, from coordinate 64,316,962 downwards.
CTACTTCAATTTATTTTCATTCCGTAGCAACAGAAGTCTGTTGTAATTAGTAAACTGAAGATATACACTTGGTTAACGATCATTCAGAGAAATGGCAAATTGAATCAATAACGTGGAATGATGCAATAACAATCTGCATAATCACTGTAACGACGGTGCAATAAAAATCAACCCATAAAAGTCTAATTCGCCTGATCTGAAGCAGGAAACCTTAATCTGAAATCTAATCTAAAACCAGGGTCCCGAAGAAATAGTCCATAGCCGGTTTAATTCGACCTAATCCTGGCAATTAATCTGTTAATTAGGTATTCAGGCGGGAAGCAAATACCTGGATTTCTTTACTGGTAACCCTGTTATTTCATAAGCGCCGTATCCATGCTATAACAAACCAAATTTTCTGGTTCCCATCGCACCGACGAATTTCAATAAACGTATGCGCGCAGACGGTAATGAAGATAATAAATCAAATTCTCCGAGAATAATGGAAATCATGATTCATCAATATTCATTAGGGCCTATATCGCCGCGTGATACCTAATTAAATGGCCGTAAATCTAATTATATCGAGCTCAATTTTGCAATTATTTTGTCAGTAGTTAGGACACGCACGCGTTCTGAATACCATCTTTCATTAAAAATGTAACTCCGCTTTGTTCTAAGCAACGGAATTAATTAGTATACGAAGAAATTTCAATATCTTCTTCTCATCGTATTTTTCCAAAAAAAAGTAAGCACCCAATGTATGTGCAAAATCTTTCATCCCTTACAATGAGTTCTACCAATCCCCCAAAATTTACACCTATCCAATTTCCTGAAGACGTTAATAGAAAATGTTTACCATCCCCTTTCACGATTACAAATATTCGTATTTCCTTGCAAGGGGATATTAGTAACTGTTTTGCCGACGTGAACGAAGGAAGCGACTATAGCTACAATTAAGGCACCCTACAGTAGAAAACAACCACATGACAGTGTTTTATGATTTTAGAGGAAAGCAAGTTTGTAAAATTATAATTATAAATATTATAAAATTTTAACTGAAAACTTGATTAATTCTTTTTTATTTCGCCACGGATATTGTTTACCGTTATTTCTTAATATTTGTCTTGCGTTATCATTCCATTTATCCTGATTAGAATTTTTGACCGCTTATTTCCGGGTTTGCTACATATTTATAAATGATTAATTTCTCTACATATCGGAGAAATATGGAAGTGGCGTAATCACGCTACATTGCAGGAAGGAATTAATGGTAAAAAGGAACGAAAATCCATGCATATTTGTCATGTGCCTGTTTTCCACTGAGCCCCTCAATTCTGAAAATCACTGTCCGTGCTGCGATGCCCGATTCGCTCGAGGACAAATTCTCGTGCGAGATCTAAAGCTCGTCGATGTCGGACCCGGTGTTCCGCGAACGTTACGGTGCACAGTTGTAAAACACCGGTCCCCTCGTAAAAAGAAATCGGAACCGTGCAGAAGGTCTCACGTGTGCCAGGAAGCATCGTAGAGAGTCTGTTTTTAGCACGGGACAACAAACCGCTGGCCTTCCACGTGCACGGGCTCGTCTATTTTTCTACGGGCGTTACACGCTTTACAACAAAAGCCAAAATCGCGGCACCCCTCTGCCCGAGGCCCGCGCGGCCGGCGCTGAACGAGCACACCGTGCCGAGCCCAGACCGCGCACGTTTCATTCGACTTCGGCAAGTCCGTCATTCCGTTCCCTCCGCGCGGGCAATATTCTTCGGCCACTATGCAAATCTTTATCGGTGCTTATATCCCGTTATTTTCAGGCTGGCAATCCGCCAGTACTTTCTGTTCGCCGTTATGCCTCTTGAAAGACAGACGCGGTATACGGCCGAGCTTGATTTACGTTTGACATTTTCGAATACGTCCGGATACAGCGATGTCTTGCGTCTTTGTGCCGCTAACTCGTGATACGGGCGACAGAGTGAGTTACGCGAGGCAGCACGCTTCGAAAAGGTTAATCGAAACTTGGTTTATGAATCCTGTATAGAAGTGGAAAAATATACCTAGGGAAGGCACGTGGCAGGCATCGTCACATCTCGCGCGTATGATTGTAGGGTAAACTTGCCTAAATCGTACCTCTGAAGAACAAATGCTTATTACATGAAAAATAACAGGGAAAATGAAAGAAAATTAGTGGTGATCAACTCTTTATTAACAGAATAAACAGTTTAATTAACTGCAGCAAAAAATAATCAACTTCTATTCATAAAAACGATTTATTTTTAATATGGAAAAAGTACGATTTAGGATTAATGTTCCTAAATCGTACGATACTTATCCTAATTCGTACTTTTAAATTTAATTACTACAATCATCGCATACATATTCAACTGTAACTCTATCTATTCCCGCACAAGGCTCGTGTACCCACATTTTGCACTGCGTGCATTGTATCATATTTTCCTATCTATTTTCGTGACACAATTTACAAAAACAGCTTTCATTTTCATCGTTTTTCTTCTTCTTCTTTTCTTTCTTTTGTGTATTGGTTTTAGTGGTATTCTTTCTCTTAAGAGTTTTCTTTGCTGTTCTGGTTTTTCTGATTATGATTTTCTTTTTAGCATTATCCATTTTTTTTCTAGATTGTTTTTGTATGTTCGTACCAGTACGTTTTAAGCTTACACGCGGTGGTACGAAGTAGGCACATAGGTCAATTTGAATTCAAATCTATGGCGCTAAAATATAGGGCACTGTTCGTTGATGTTAAAACAAGAAATAAACTTGAAAATAGACGTAGTTTCGCTTAGAAATTTGTTTCACTGATACTCACAAATAGTAATTGTACAAAATTCTTAAGAATCATGGCAAAATTTTAGTGAATAGTACCCGAAAAAATTACCTGCTTTATATTTTTTTTTTGTGGAATGACGGCATTGTGACGCGGCTTGTTAATGGTGTATGGGTAACTGTTGTATACAGTTTCTACCGATAGGGGTGATTGTGAATGTCTTAGGTTAAAAGAAACAGCGGGGGTACGATTTAGGCGCAGGTACGAATTAGGCAAGTTTACCGTACAGGGTGATTCGTATGCGCCGGTGATTATGAAAGTGGTGTAAGTCAGAAAACCCCAAAAACTGAGATTTCTCTTATTTTATGTTGTATTGAATTATATTTCAATTTTTATGAAAAATTGTAGCAAAATAGCCGCCAAGTAAGCAATGACATGATAGCGTTACTTTCATAATGAGCCGCGACAGTTCCACGTTCATTTCAATATTGGTGTAACTGTGTAAGTAATTTGTACTCTGTAAGTAATTTGTGGGAAAAGAAATAGTTACGTAGTTTTGTATTATGTATTAACCTTAGACGTGGGACAAGAAAAGAAAAAAGAAAGAAAACGCGGAATATACTTCATTCTGCTGAAAATATCAAGAAAATTAAGAGAAATAATCGTAAAGAATAGATTACTAAAAATGGTAAAATTGTTAGTGACAAAGTATTCGAAAATAAAAATTGCTTTTGTTCGAAAAAATGTTTGAATTTATTAAGTTTCGAAGATCGAAAAACTACGTTTGAGCACTTTTTGAATTTGGGAGACATTCAAAGGTTTAAAGGACACAGTTTTGTACAAGTTACTTTGACATTAGAACAGCATGGTATATGTTGTAAAACATTTTGTTCAACAATGGAAAAATATTTTTTAATACGCCCAAACGCAACAGTCTATATATCTCGAAACAAAAAATACATGACTCACGCCACTTTCATAATCACCGGCACATATGTAGGTGGTAAAATCGAGTGGGTTGTGATTCTATATGAGAAAGCGTATACTAGTTTTATACGAGCCTTCGGTTTGGAGAAAAGTCATTTTGGAAATTTGACGAGTATTCGTACCTACATTTGAAAGCGATTTTCTCGGAAACTAAGCATAGTTAGAGAATGAAGAAGGTTTCCAGGAACTTTCCACTTAATTTGCAGTTCTATGTTCATTCTGTTCTTTATTCTCTATAAGATAAATGCTCCGGAGAGTGGCCCAATTTTACATGGTTGACAACCATTCGGTGAACACTTCTACTCAATATTCCTCACTTAATATTCGCATATGGTGCTAAGGCAAAGCTACATCGTAGAGTCTGCCCCAAGTACCTAGTAACGCATTCATGAAATATTGTAGAAGTACTCACGAAATGAACGCAGAATTGCATGTGCGAACTTGGATCATTCTCCACTGTATTTGCGTGTTAGAAGGGACATATTTATTACCATATTTATTACTATATCCTGTCAGTAGGTACGAGTACTACATTAATATAATTAATCTATTTTTCAGCTCCCTTAGTACCTTAGTTATGGCACATTCCTTTCGTTTCCTCAGCATTGCTGGCAATTTAATTAGCAAGATTCGCTACTTGGACTAACACAGACAGACACGAGACTTCAATCCAACTTTCAACGAATGATTAACCCGCCAGTAATTATGCGTGTTTGCGCGGACCGTGTTATTTCCTTCCTATGAATATTCGTACCGTGAACGCGGGACGAATGTGGGTCATGCGAATAACCTTTCGAACTGATAGCAACCGTGGTCCCTCAAAATCGATTGCGCCCCTATTAAGAACAGATGAACCCAGATTTGAAATCGAGTGTCTTGAAATTCGCGGAGTGTCCAGTGTATATTATTAGTATTATTACAACGAGTTTATTACGCGTTCGAAATGAGAATGCAGTAGTGTTATCGGGAATATTATGAGCGCAATAGCGAGGTACAGCCACGAGCTGATGCAATGCCTAACCATGTGACCATTTACGCGTAACAGGATTGACTTCAATACCTTCTTAGACGAATTTTCTAATGGAGCACTGCTGCTTGAAATATTTCAATGAAATATCCTAAGAATAATATCAGCAATGTCAAATAGAGTGGAAGTAGAGAGAGTAGAATGTAGCGATGTAGCAATATTAAAGTAAATGACCAAACAACTAAAAGGCCCCGCTTTTTCATCGTTCAAACATGCTCTTCTATAAAAAAAATTAACTACCAGTTTACATCTGCAAATCTTATAATTGGATTGAATTCTAATTGGAATTCTTGAAAAATTTTTATAGTTCGTTTAATGTGCTCCTTTTTTCCCTTTCCAGGATAAATTATCCATTTCGATTCAAAGAAACGTAGAACCCTTTGCGTTTTGCGCTATACGTTCAATGCGAATGGCGCACAGAGGAGTCGATACAGAAGTTCGCAATCGCATTCAAGGCATCCTCGATCCCGTTTCTTTTGATTGAGGGATTCATCGTTCCCATCCATCGACGAAATGCATTTTACCGAGCAAGGCGCAGGCGAGATGCCGGTTAACAAAGGATACGCCATCAAATCAAACACGACCGAAAGTCAAATATACACTGCAGTTAAAAGCACCGGAGATACAAGTCCTGGGGGAAGCTTTAGTTGCAGCTAAAATATGTGTGCCGAACACTTGAGTTTCGACACCGCGGGATTCTTCACTCAAGACCAATAAGGGACCAATTTCGTCAATCATCACTTTCTCTCTCATTTATCTAATGTGCCCTAAAAGTTCACCATAAGGTGTGCGAGTGATTATGAAAGTGGTGTAAGTCATGCATTTTTTGTTTCCAGATATTTAGACTGTTACATTTGGGCATATTAAAAAATATTTTTTCAGGATTGGACACAATGTTTCGCAGTGTATATATGCTCTTCTAACTAGAGCGTTGGAGCGGAGCTCGGAGCTGGAGCGCGGAGCAGTAGAGCGATGGGTTTTGCCCGGAGCAGGAGTGGAGCCGAAGCACAGAAAATTTGACTGTTCCACTGCTCCTATTTTTTTTATTTGAATTTTCTTTCATTTTATAAGAGCAGACGAATGAAATGTTTTTAATAAATACTAATGCTCAATTTTTCATCATTGCAAAAATATTATATCGTAGGGCCACGCAGCCCGGTGTTAAGGAGGCATAGTACTTTCATCGCCCGAAAATTCGGCATTATTTATGAATTTTTTTCTATGTGAAAATGAAAAACTAAAAAGATGGGGTTTGTTGCATATGAAAGATCACTGTTTGAAAGTATTAAAAGAATTTTTATTTCAAAAAAGCAGCTGCAGCAAGTATTTTGATGTCGGAGCGGAGCAAATAAAAATTTGGTATGCTCCAATCCCCTGCTTATAACGTCAAACTTATTTATGATTGTAAAATTTTATGAGTAACTTGTACGAAAATGTGTTCCTTGAACCTTCGAATGATTCACACCGCTTTCAAAATTAATAGTATATCCAAATCGGCCACTTTACATCAACGGAAAATAATGAATTTTATGAACAAAAAAAGTTTGAAAGAAACATATTTATTTCTGTATGTTATAATTCTTCTTCGACAACAAAATTTTAATTTTTGACATTTTAATGGTTTTAAAATATTCGTGATGAATTAGTGGAATGCAAGGTAGTATGTCCATTATGTCGTTATATTTTTGCTTTATCACTGGCCTTGTAATTGCATATAATGGAGGTAATTTTTTTTCATGTCATTGCTACTTGACGACTACTTTTAAAAAATTGTTTCATAATATTGAAATATAAGAAACCTCAATATTTTTTTTTACTTACGCTACTTTCATAATTAGTTTGAAATGAAGATTGAAATTCATATTTTTGCATGTCTGCATAAGAAAATTTAATGCTACGTGAGTAGCAATCCTAAGAAGTTGGACTAATGCTTCAGAATATATAACTGTGGCAGTATCGATATTAGAAAGCATGAGAGAACGAAGAAGACTCGTGAAATTATAATACAAGTCAGTTAGTTTAAATGTGCAAGCCTTAAAGAATTGCTTTGTAAATTTGTATCGCACATATTTTTTAATTAAATATTCCTGTTTTCACTTGGGAAAACGGCAGCGCCCAGACGGTACATCTAAAGTTAATTAAAGGATACCAGAAAACCTTGAAACTCTCTTCCCCACGTTCGCTCCATATTTTACAAGAAACAAAGAAAATGTTTCCTCTGCGCCATTATTGTACTACCACCCATGCTGCATTTCAATTGCCCTCTTTTCCTGCGTACAAGAAGGTAAAAGAATCATTGCGACTACGTTCAAAAATATATTTCGTATCGATATTATCCTCATAGTAATCGTACCATCGGCCCCCCAAACGCAAAGAACATTTCTCGCGATTTAGTGAAATAAGTTAGTCATGTGTCACATAAAAAGGCGACAAACTGAATTGCTGAACGTGAGAGGACGTCGTTTAACCCGCACAGCAGTCTTAAATCTTCCCAAAACACGCAAAATGCTTTTGTTATTTTCGTGCAGGTCTATCAGTCATCGACCTAACCGAGCGTTTATGTTCGTATCCAAGGGATCGATTAGATCTCCGACCTGCTTCTTATACCCGACAGAAAGGGACGTCGCGTGAAAGAGCCTGCTAAGGAAAGAATAAGAAAAGGAGGGGTACATTTGCTCGACGAAAGGCAATTTCATCCCCCAGTTGCAGCAAAATCGCTACTGGGACGTGGCCATTAAACAACGCCGCAAATGCGAACGCTGGTTTACCCTCGAGGTGGGAAAATTGAGGGAAAGAGGTGGAAGGAGGCAGTGGATCTTAGTGCGACCTCCGTCGTTATCAGATGTACGCAGTTTCTTCTTCATAATATACGAAACCTAATCAGTAGCGCACTCAGAGGGGATGGGACACCCCCAAGGGAAAAGGAAAAGGGAGATTAATGTATCCACGTCTGAAGTAATTCAAGAGTTTTGTAAAAATAAATTTTTATAATCACGTAATGAATTTTATTGAATTCACATTAAAAATATTTGTATTCCTTCAATTAAAGCTCCTCCCAAGATTAAATCCTGAGTGCGCTACTGCACCTAATCGGTTTTGTGGAGAGGACGTCCCAAGAATATTTCGCGGAGGTACAGTAATAGCTCGTAATATGATAAAAGAAAGTAGCATTACTTGGAATAATTAGGAGATGACGTTGCTATGATAGTTTGGAAGGACGATCCACAGATGAGAGATGAAAGAAGGAGCGTTCAAAATTCAGAATCAAAGTTTCTTCGACCTTTGGATTTTTGTACAACCCGAAGTATCGAAGTTAAAACAGTTGGGGAGCTATTGAATTTCCAGATGTAAAGCGATTTTTTCCAGGAATTAAAAAAAGTGATTTTTGAAGGAGCGCCTAAACCAGACTTAACCCAGAACTAACAGTGTAAGTAGTATGATAGATCGTCAAGAATAATAATGGAAAAGAGGCAAATTTAATTTCAACCCTCTCAGGGAAGTTTAATTTGCATTATTGAGCTTGATATCCGCATTGTTTTTGCGCATTCGTCGAATCGAAATCCACAAACGTAACCTGTTGCGAGAACCCTAGGCGTACTACACGAGTATCGTATATACAAACGCCGACCTGTAGGACCAATCCAGCCTCCGATCGGCTGGCAAACAGAGACGCAATATCGAATCCCACGAAGATTCGTATTAAAGCGAACTTGTTCCATGGCTGATATTTGTAACATAAACCTTATTACATGATAGTGAAAAAATATAAATGACAATTTTCCTTCTCCTTTTCTGAACCTACCAAAGGATTATCACATTAACAAGTATACAAATAAAACTGTATAAATTTCACGAAGCTTCAGAAAAATCAAACTCCACTCCACGTTCTTCTAAAATTATTTTTCCTCAGATACACAACCCCCAATAAATTTATCATCGATATCAACAGAACGTTATAATAGCCAAAGTTGTACGTTGCCCCTCGCCGTACACTATTTCGTAAAGTGAGTATCGATTACCAGCGAATTAAGAAACACTAAAATCTCTGGAACGTCGCGGCATTCAAGTTTCTATTTCCCCTAACACCGAGAGGTAAAAGGGGGGAAGCCAACGACGGTACCCACATACTGCGTCGCACATAGCCACCCATGCAGTCAGAGTTCCTTCGCGAAACGCCGATAACGTCAACGATCTCCGAGTAACGACAGGAGCACCGTCAGCATTGCATTAATCAGTCCACCCGTTTATATCCGTTCTCAAATTGCATCACCCGTTCCACCCCCTCCGAAAGATCCAAGTCACGGAATCTCTCTGCGTGCACGATTCGATGAACGATCTTTCGATGTCCCCTGGACTGCCATAAAGACAAAAAAAAGGAGGGGGGGGGGAAGAAGAAGCCGGTAGCGAGCCAAAGAAGCTAGGCGCCTAGTAGGCGGCTGGGCCCCGTGAACTCGCCACCCTGGCTGGCTACGAGCGAGCCAAAACGGAAGCGTTAAAGCGTAGAAAATCTCGGCGTACCTGATTTCTGTCGAGCTTCAGACTTTCGCGAACAAGGTGCTGCTCCTGCCCACGCTTCACGCCATGGAGCTTCTCTCCCGGGATGCTTCCACTCGCGATCCACAACCACGGGGAACGATCTCCTCTCCTCCCCCTGGTGGAAGCCTATTTCCAGAGAACCGGTCCACTCCGATCGTTACATTTTCGCGGGGCGCAAACGGCCTAGTCCTGCCCTTCGTCCTCGGACGGGGTAGGTGGGTTCCTTCGGGGTACGGCACGTACGTTGGCCCGGCCGGACGCGAACAGGGCCCCCGCTCTATTCCCCCTATTTTTTTTATTCCTCCGGTCTTTTCTTTTCTTTTTTCGTCCGGCTTCGACGGGGCGCGCACGCTTCACCACGGATGCTCGTCGACGAGTAAAAGCCCAAGCGAGCGCAGAGCCGACGGAGCCAGGACGCGCCTTCCCGCAAGCACCGCGCAAGCTCGGATTATTGCGTGCGATATCCAGTCTCCATGGGTCGCGTTAAGGGTCGTCCATCCTCGGCTACGCTCGGCCGCCAATGGTGAACACGACCCCGTGAGCCGACGGGGGCTCCGTGGAGGGTGCGGGGTGGGTCGCGCGGTGTGTTATGGTTACAGCTGAAAGGGAGAAAAAAGGCATCGGGCAGAGGTGAACGATACCGCTCCGTGTCTATTTCTTTTGTCACGGTGTTTTTTTTTTAGTTTCTTTTTTTATGACGTGCGGATGCACGATAACGCGATTTTTGTGAGTCATATGGATAGTGCTGGGGCGAGCTCGGTGCAGTGGAACCGCGTATCGTGTTTGCCGGAGTACATACAGTGTTGTATTGTATAGCTGAATGTGCCTGCGATCACCTTGTTGGATAAATTAATTTTTTTACCGGCATGCACGGTGATGGGAATTCTATCCTCTCTTGAATTTACTTCCGGCTAGAACTGTGTATTGTATTTTGGTAAAGCTTCTACTTTCAATTTCTGACTGAATATTAATTTCTTACGCTGATTCTTGCTGATGATACTTGAAATGTGTTGTTATGCACTGAACGTTGTATGGAATCCTCGAATTTCTGTTTCTACGTTGGGTAAACCAACCAATAATTGAATGACCATTAGGCAACGAAATGTCAATTATAAATTTAAAAATATTTTATGTTTATAAATGAAGTGTAGTTGCACTTTTAATATCCCATATTTTTAGTTACGCGTATTAAACAAACATTAAGTAAGTACAATTCTTATTAAACGTATGCGGCCATTTACTGGGCTTCTACACGTTTTGCATTTTATAATCGTTTTTTTTTTTAAATTAGTATAGGAATAAGTAATTATTTTTATAGAAATTTCAAGAAAAATAAATTTAAATGCAATTTCAGCAGTTGTTTTGTTGTTGTAACTAAATATATTCAAGTATTAATCTCAAAGATCCATAAATTCATCAATTCGGTCATTCACTGGTTGGTTTACCCTAGAGTCTTAATATTTTTATGCAAATCTTCAATTGCGTGCACTTTATTATTGTTATAAATACATATGTTATTATTATTATTCATATACCGTAGTAAGTTATATAAATCCTTACTAATATATAAAAGTGAAACGTTGCCGGTTTGTTTGTCCTTCTTTCAGGCAAAATTTTGAATATACATTAAATACGTCCTAGATTAAATTATAGGCTATTTATAAATCTGCCCTCCTTAGTTAAAAGGTCCTATCTAGCATTTCGAAACATCCGAAAAAACTAAAGTTTTATTATTTTCTTTGTGCCATCCTTGTTAAAAAAATAAACAAATTAGATTGTTTCTAGATCTCTACGAAACACGTAGGGTTTTCTAACTTTACTTAAAAGGTAGAAAAATGCGTGGAACTTCAAATATTTCAACATTCCTTGGAAAACGGTAAAATGATAAATAGGACATTTTAACTAAGGAGAGCAGAAATGTGCTATCTAAAATAATAAATAAGCTAGTAGTAATAATTCCCGGGTGAAACCGGGTAACGGTTCAGCTAGTAGTGTATATATTTTGTAAAGAATTTCGAATACGTAGAATGCGGCGTAAGTAAGTTCAATTTAAGGCGAGTGGGCAACGTTCTTCAGGCGATCCACAAAGCTAGGACAGTTTCTACTTGTGAGGTCTGGCATAGAGAAATTGTATAAATATGAGCTTCTTTCCCTCGCAAATCAATCCTACACTTCAGTCAACGAGTCTGCATTACAGTTAGTTATCCGTGTGCGTAACGCCACTCGCCTCTACAATCTCTTGACTACAAAGTACCATTTTCTAACTTTTAATTTTACAATTTAAAAGCTAAAGATACTAACACGCTTCAATAACTTACTAACACGCTTCAATAACTTTACTTGAATATTATTCTTGATAGACAACATGCCTTTACCAACCTAACACGACGAAAGTAATAATAAATATACTTATAATAAAAACATTAGTATGAATCGTCGTAATTTCGTAATTCATATTTGAATTAGCTAGTTATCGATATGTGTCATATCGTTGTTTGCAAACTCGCGATGTATCGCCCCCTTTCGGAATCGAAATTACCGGTATCGATAGTCGACAGTCCAGTGCAGTGCATTTAATTTGCGGGAAAAACAGTGGAGACGTAATCGCGAATGTCAAATTAATGATATTGTTGTAAAGTAACACGTGCGTGGAACGACAGTTCTTTTATTTTACTGCCAAGTATGGCCGAAATCAACAATCTACCAATTATAGTAAGTAGTGAAACTTTATTAACCGCGTGCTTTAATTTAAGACTTAACCTACATTTTCATCGTTTTATCTCGTAGAAAAAATCATTTTCTAACTACCGAAAAAGCTTCATGAATCCAAAGCGATATAATATTTCAATAATTTTTCGTAATATTTAATCTCTTCGTACAGACTCCGATGAAGTGATCGTAATACTTTAAAAATTAAAGCATTTACGTTTACGTATTATTATCGTTTTGAATATTAAAAAAACAAATGGTCAATTTAATTCTTAATTGAATATTGTGTGCGAGGAAATGTATTACCAATATTTTTCATTTGTAGGATATTCCGAATGTCCCTAAAAATTCAGGTATCGCTGCCAGTTGGGTAAATAGTAGTAAGATCAGTATATACACTAGCAAAATATTAGCTGAAAAACACCACGAGAGATACGACCCAGCGATACATATTTTGAAGCCAGAAGTAATCTTATTTTCGCCACAATTACGTAAACTTGTGAACGAAAGTAACGGCGTCTTTTTATCCATTCAAAAAATCAAATCGTCGCCTGGCGATGTTAGGCCAGAGCTACTGAAACACAGCAAGCAATATCGATCCACCTTGAGAGCTTGCATAGAAAGCTTGCAGGACATACTTGGAAAATCGTTGTCCGACAAAAAAGAGTCCTTAGAGAATTTTCTCACCATCTTTTATCAAATAGAATGCATATGGCACTTGACTGAAATTCTTTATGTGGATGTAGTGCCAGGTAATTATCTTCCCATAACTATGTATGAAAAGTAAGAAACACAAGTTCGAAGTACGCCGTTGCTTCTATCGCTTAAATATTTAATAAAATTAATTTCGGAACTGTATTGATCTGTACCGTTGTAAACCTAGGTGATGTAGTTTTGCCACAGTTGCTAGAATGGATTAAATTTCACTTTCCGTCTAGAGAAGGCATGGCAATGGACATATTAAACCAAAAAGCAATCGGCGCCGATTTAACGTACACTTATTATTGGGAAGCGGTAATAGGCTGCGCGCTACATGGGAAGTTAGAATTAGTACGAGGTCTTTTAGCATTACACAGTAAAGCAGATCACCCGGCTTTTAGAATGGCAGAATATATTCTTAAAACCATGCCAGTGTACAACGTATACGGTGGTTATTCCGTAAACGAATTTACCGTGCGCTGGAAACATTGGCAGTTGGAACTGTCTTTGAATCTAGATAGTAAAGCTTTCATCGTCGACGAAAATTTAGAAATGATTATGAAGGTATTATACCAATACTACACGTGCGAATGTAATAAAATAACGTTGTATAGTTTGAATCATTAAAAGCATTTAATACAGTTAATTGCAGGGGAAGAAGACGTACTGTGGCAATTCGCATCGTACACGGACGCTTGGTACGAATTATTGGCAGCGAAATTATTTTACACATCCCCGTGCTGCAAGCAGCCCGAGCTCTCGAAACACGCGAACAGCATGTCCAAAAGATGGCATGCTAATAGGCCCTCCGACAACGCGATACGCGCACTAATGGAAAGCCACTTGCACCAAGTTATTAAAGAAATACAGTATATGGGTGACAACGGATGGTTCGCGGCACATTTAGTGGACTTGCTTTACACTTGCGGGAGACTTAAAGTGTTGGACAAAGATCAGATCGAGTGAGTAATTTGATAGCGAAGGATATAAATGGTAAATGATGTTAAGGAAAATAGAAATGATGTCGAAGTAACATTTGCTTTTACATCAGAGTCACTAGCCAACTTCACGAGTCTCTGATATTGGAATACGGTAATACACTGATGGGGCATCATTCTTTGTGGCAATGCGGCGCGAGTTATTTGATACATTGTCCAATTCAAGGCTTAGCTAGGCTAGAGATACTATTACAGTCACTACCAATGGTATCAGAAGCGAGAGTAAACAAGATTATGGACATAGCCCGTGACAATAACATGGATCATGTTGGTTGGTATAATCTTCTATCCAGGACATTCCATGCGAACTCGGACAGATTTCAGAGTAAGTTTTCGTAGATTGCTGAAATTTGAATATGTTGTAGTCTTTAGTGATATTTAAGCGTACCTCAAAGGATTTTTCAAAATTTTGAAAAATGTCGATTTTACAGCTGTTTGAAGTTAAGTGCTAAATTTTTTTCGATACATTATAGCTATGGAAGTAGTAAACGGATGGAGATGAACTTGACGGTGCTTATGGAGAAGACATTGAAGTTTTAAGAAAAAATTATTTCAGTTTCAAAGAAACAAAATTTGAACCATTTTTGTGAAATTATTTTAAACAAATGCAGGTTTTTAACATCGGGCGCGATTTTAAAAATCCGAGAAAAAGGAGAATATAGTTCTATCCTCTTGATGGACAAATTTTCAAAAATTTGGACATTTTAAAATTGGCCCTGTAGAAATTGCCGAAAGTTGACGCTGCGTCAAATCACATCGGCTCGACTGGCTCAGCCGTGCGGTACTCGCAGTGGCCAAGCGGCTATATCTGCTATTCTTATACAGTGTTCTCGAATATGGTAAGTATTTGTAAAAAAAAAACTGAAGAAGGAAAACTTTTACTGTTTTTTATACACAACATAATACGGTAACTCAATTTTTGGTGTTCGCAATATTTCCCTTGAAACGAAGGTGACCCTCAGTTTTTTAAATGGAATGCTATATATTTGATTATCCAATATGAAAGCGACTGTCAAGACAAATTCAACCATATGGTATACTATGACCTTCAAGGCTACACATGGTTAGGAATGAAAGATGAAATTCAATCTACTAGGTAGATAGTTCGATATATTTATTTCATTCAAATTTTTTTTAAACTGAAATAATTTTTTCTTGAAACTTCAATGTCTTCTCTATAAACACCGTAAAGTTCATCTCCATCCGTTTACTACTTCCATAGCTATAATGTATTGAAAAAAAGTTAGCACTTAACTTCAAACAGCTGTAAAATCGACATATTTCAAAATTTTGGAAAATCCTTTGAGGTACGTTTAAATATCACTAAAAACTACAACATATTCAAATTTCAGCAATCTACGAAAACTTACTCCGAAATCTGTCTTAGTTCGCATGGAATGTCCCATCCGTAAGCCCCATAAGGCAAGGCCGTCTTACCAAATTTGAGCGCCCTGGGCTAAAAAATTTTAGCGCCCTAGCCCCCAAGGGTGCAATTTTTTCGCAATCGGTGCAAGGCAATACCTCACAACTCCGGGTCTCCACCAAGGCAAACACGAACAGAAACAATCCCCGCGAACAAAATTTTTGTCTCCAAAATTGAAGAGCAAAAAGCATTTCAACATATTTGATTCTTAAGCGCCCTTGGATCACGGGCGCCCCTGGGTATAGCCCATTTAGCCCATTGGTAAAGGCAGCCCTGCCATAAGGCCCACTAAATCTTTAAAAAATTATTCTTTCTCTTTTTAAGTTGTTAGCATATGTAAAATCCAGGGAGTAAAATGTATAAAACGAGGGAGACTTGGTAATGCGCTAGCATGGGCATTAAAAGCGCAAGATAGTGGTTTCATAACATATATTGCTGATCAATTTCTGAAACAATACGCAGAAAGTGGAAGACTGGAATGTCGCGATCTGTTGGAAAATTTAGGCTTTTGTATGATGGCAAGTGACAGACTCACATTTTTAGGTAAATCAATTTCAAAGTGCGAGAGATAGAACTCAATTTTCCGCACAATATCCGTTGTCTTTAATTACATTTTCAAATTAGGAAAATATTGCGAGTTTCATCAAATGTACGGAATTGGAGAGTTTAAAGAAGCAGCGAGCTTACTAGTGTCCCTCTTAGTTTCAAACTTAACGCCGAAATAGTAAGTAGAGCACAGATGTCAGCATTGTCGTTTTAAATCGAAAGAAACCGTTTTCTAATCGATTGGTTTTCAGCTTCTGGTCGATTCTTCTGTCAGATGCTATTCCGTTATTGGAAGCCAAAGAGGTCATTCTGTCTTCCAGCGATTGTTTCGAGCTGTTGCGTTGCGTAGAAGCGCACGGAGACGACCCGAAATTTCAAGATGAAATCGAAATCTTCCGGCTAGCGGTCGCTAGAAACTTAGCCCGATCGTTGAGCCTCGAAGGCTGCCAAGTGGAACATTAGAAAGTTGATTAACATTTATTATGTAAAAGTTTTCTAATTTTTTTAATTAAAATAGACTTCTACGTCCAAGCTTTGTTTTCGTCGAATTTTTATCGAAGAAGCTCGTGCATATATTTGAAACTCTTTATTACAGTTACAAAATGAAGAACATAACAGTTTATTTAAGCAAACTCTATAGTGTATGTATTATTACGACAGAAATATTTAAAAACGTTTAATTCGCTATTACAGCTCCTCATAAAAATTTGTTGGTTTTCGCGAATTTGATATTCGGATCAAGGCCTGTTCCCGCTTATGATTAATCTGAACAGCGTAAATTTGATCTCAAACGAAACCCGTGTAACACATGCAAAAATTAGAATTAAATTAAAATATTGTGTAAATAATGCGTTGCATGAACGATTTTCGCAAATTAAAAATTTAAAAAAATCTTCAATACTATTCCTTTTGATAATGACTAAACTCCATCAAATTATTTTCAATATTATTCTCTTTTTTTTTTAAATGACAATATATTCATGTATAATGTTCAGTAATGTGTAAATATTCCAGCAAAAAAAAAAGAAAATAGTTTCAAGCGTGGAAATTTTACGATAGCTCGTAATTCGAAACATGAAACCGAACAAAAACTTTCAATTGCAGTAACGGTAACAACATGCTAATAGATGTGCGAAGCATGTAAAGCAGTCAATTGACAGGAAAGGTCAGTAATTATATTACGTAATGTCAAATATAATACTGTTTATTTAAATCGATCCGATGTGTGCTGATGCGGAAAATCGTGTCTAAAGGTGCGTACAGTCGATAAAGAGAACTGACAAAATGGCGATCGCAGAGTGTTATGTTTAGTGTCGGGCTCGTTTCTCATCGCGAAAGTCATCGTGACAATCGAGCCGCTATCTTCCCGGCGCAAGAAGAAAGCCGAGAAATTATGGAAAGGAGATTTGCGTGTGCACAGTGAGAAGCGGGAAATTTTTCGAAATCGATCGGACATGATATTCGCGATACGTTATTCGATCGTACTCCAATTGATGTACGCATTTACACATACGCGAGACTTTCGTGTTTGTGCGCTCTGGACTTTAAATCGTAAATATAATACTATAATGGAATGACAGGAGGAGAGTGACAGTGGCAGCGAAATAACAACAGAAATTATTTTGGGAAAACTCTGTCTCGAACGTAATACATTTTTAATGCCAGAATAAATGAGCGAAATCGAAATTCCACAAATGTATATAAACGATATTAAATGTTCAACTTCCACTTTAGATACATTGGACGTATCTAAATTCACAAGTAATCGTAAGATCTTTTGTACAATAAATTGCGATGAACGTCGAATGTTCAATTTCGATCGGATACAAAGTAAAACGTCGTACGCAAAGTATCACAGAGAAGAATACATCCACAATGTGAATAGGTAATTGGGGACCGAAAGGATTTACAGTTACAACTTGTAAGTATACAAACGCTTTAATATCTGTAGAAATAAAATATATTTGAGAGAATACCCGAAGAGCAATGTAAATATTTACAGTTCGCATCATGGAGGATTACACTCCCATCGACGAAGACTTTCCTGGCCGACTACTGCATCAAGCCGCTCTGTGGGATAACGCGGAGTTGCTGGAAGATCTTCTGCGAGGAGAGCACGCGCAATACACGAACAGTCAAGACTCGTGGGGTAGAACGCCGTTACACGCCGCGGCTATTACAGAAAATTCGAGGTGTTTGGATGTATTGTTGTCGGCCGGTGCCAATCCGAACACACCGTGCGGGCCGAGAGGCAGCTATCGGACGCCGTTGCACATTTGCGCCGAACATGGTAATTGTTCCAACGTCGAGAAACTTTTGGAATATAACGCCGATCTAACGATCCAAGACAGTAACGGTCAGAAGCCGTTAGATGTAGCTGAAATAAATAAACAAGACGTGTGCATAAATTTGCTTAAATTGGCCGCCGAGAAATACGAATTGGCGAAGCTTGCGACGCATGCTTCTTTGCGCGCAACTTGCATTCAGGGGGACACCGTGGCAGCTAGGAACATCATTCAAGGCGTTACCGCTAACACCGAGTGCATCGTTAACATGGCGCCGAACGGCGCGAACACTCTGCTCTTCATAGCATGTGAAATGGGTCACAGAGACATAGCTCGTTTGCTTCTAGATCACGGTGCAGATTGCAGAATGCATCCTGTTACTAAATACTGTCCATTGTACATAGCTTGTTATAACGGCAAGGTGGAAATTGTGGAGCTACTGCTCCGACATTTCCCGAAACAAGTGCAGTCCTCGACGGTAGAGAAATGGTTACCGATTCACGCGGCGGCTATAAACGGCCACCATTTGGTCGTCGATTTGCTGTTAAAATTTGACTATCCCCAACATACGTATCAGCGTTATAAAGACTCGTCCGGGGAATACGAGCATGAGATGCCGTTCGACATCAATATTCAGGATGTTACGGGACAAAATGTCCTTTACATATCTAGCATGTTGGGGAATATTAGAATCGTAGAGTTGCTATTGAATTACAGAGTGAAAGCGAAGAAAATCAAAGAGGAGGACATGGGAGTCGCGCAGCCACTTCCTATGTCGAAACGAAAGATTTCAAGCGGAATCCAGAGATTAATGTCTAGTTTAAACTTTAGGAGTAAAGCATTTGATAAAAAAGACGACAATATGATATGCCCGGTAAATCTAGATTTGTATTGCCACAATGCTGCTGAAACCGCTTTACACGCCGCGGTGAGAGGGAAGCACGTAGAAGTCGTTACCGCTTTGCTATTAGCAGGTGCTGATCCCAACTTACCAGTAAAAGTTCCTTACGATCAAAACGATCCGGAAAGCAGCTACTCCAGCGCATTAATTATGTCTTGCCAGCAACGTGACATAAAGATCGCAGATCTTTTATTGAAGCATGGTGCTGTGGATAATACATGCAAGGCGATCAAAATTGCCGCGCAAAACCGGGACGAGCCGTTGACGGCGAAGCTTCTGTCCATAAAAGCTTACCCCGACTCGGAGTACAAGATCAACAAGAAAGCTATGACTGAATGCACTCAAACCTCTCATTTTTCTGCCCTGTCTTCGTTCGGTAATGTTACGTACTCGACGTTGTTTCCAAATACTCCTACAATGATAAACTGGCACGATCAGCAATGTCATCTCTCGCAAATCCGATCTCAATGGCTGATCGATGCCGTGCTGCACGTTAATAAAAAGCTGAGTGCCAAGAACAATGATCTGGTCTTGTACGCTATCACGAGGGTAGATATCTCGCATAATTCTATTACCTCGATACCAAACACTGTGTTTTATCTACAAAGTCTGCGGTACCTAAATATGGCTCAGAATAAATTAGATACTCTATCGGCCGAGCCGAGAAATCCCAAGGACAAGTTGTGTCCGGTTCTAGAAGAGATCTACCTCCAAGACAATCGATTGGAGCAATTGCCAGAATTTATAATGAATCTAGCCAGCTTGGAGATTATGGATGTTTCGAATAATAAGCTGCAGTGTCTTCCAGACAATTTATGGCGTGCCCCGAAGTTAAAGGAATTGAACGCGTCGTTTAATTTATTGAAGGATCTGCCTAGTCAAGTGTCTCAAAATATTTTACGAAAATCGCAACGGGATGACTCTCTAAATAATAGCCCAAGTAATCGTAGTTTAGCGTCGCAGCTCGCTATTTCGCGCGACGACTCGATGGAGTTCGACTCTTTCACGAAAATAGCAAATGCACAAATTATCGAAATGGACCGCCCTCACGTTTGGACCAGATCGGTTCAAGTTTCCGAAAAGGTTTCGGACGACAACGAAGGCGGAGCAAGATCTGTATTGACATCCTTGAACTTGGCGCACAACTTGTTTAATAGTATTCCGGTGGCATTGCCGTGCTTGGCTGTTAATTTGGTAAGGTTGAACATGGCTTATAATTCTCTTAGAACTATGAGCCACATAACATCCTATCCCGCGAGTTTGAAGCAATTAGATCTGTCTAATAATCAAATATCTCGATGGCCCAGTCTACCACCATTGGATGGCACCGATTTAATGGAAGAAGCAAACACAGCGTGCTACTGTCCTACTACAAATGTACAATCTCCGATAGGCCCGGGCAGTAATAGGCAGACAGCAACCTCTTTGCGCGATGTAGTTCTCATGTCAGTTTGCACGCACAGGCGTCACTTGAGGTTGGAAAATTTGAGAACGCTGATTCTTGCTAACAATTCGCTGAACCGAATTCAATTAACTTCAATCGACGACGGAGAAATGCCAACTTTAGAAGAGGAGAGCGTGGACAAAGACACGAAAATAATTTATTCCGGCTCTAAGTCGTACCTGCTGTTCCCTAACGTCAGCATGCTCGACGTAAGCAATAATAAATTAAAAGAAATCCCGCATAACATTTACGAGCTCGGCAATCTCTCTGTTTTAAATATAAGTGGCAACCCAGACATTATCGAGCTACCACCACAAATGGGGTTATTGTCTCGTTTATGGAATTTAAATACTCAAGGCTGCAGATTGCAGGACCCGTTAAGGACTATGATCGAATCAAAGAAGTATAAAACAATGGATGTTATCGGGTACTTGAAGTCAATTCTAGAGGATGCTAAACCTTATGCTCGACTGAAGTTGATGATTGTAGGGATTCAAGGTATTGGTAAAACAAGTTTGCTGGAACAATTAAGGCAAGAAGGCGAAGTGCCGAACAAGAAGAAAGCTTCGGAGCATTGGGCGAAAAGAATGGGTAACAAGAATATCAATGCAAAGACAGCAAGGGGGACGACGATATCTACCGTTGGCGTTGACATAGGAGATTGGGTGTACGAGAAGAAAGTAAGGGGCCATTCATCCCACGGATCAGTTTACTTTAGAACATGGGACTTCGGTGGACAAAGGGAATATTATGCGACGCATCAATATTTCCTGTCCAAGCGCAGCCTATATTTAGTTGTATGGAGAATTACAGACGGTTTTAAGGGTGTCTCTGAGATATTTCAGTGGTTGGTAAATATTCAAAGCAGAGCACCCAATTCTCCAGTAATTATTGTTGGTACTCATTACGATTGTTCATACGAGCATAGCGAGGCTTTACAACAATACATTCGCGACAAGTTTATAAATGTCGTGGATGCTGAGAAGTGTGGTTTGCCGAAAGTAATGGAAACTATTGAAGTGAGCTGTAAGACGAGGCACAACATAAAGATGCTGTGCAATCTGATATACGACGTTGTCTTCAGTCTGAAATCACCTGGAAGCAAAGAATTACTACTCGAACAAAAAGTTCCTGCCAGTTATCTCGCCTTGGAAGATGTTGTGATACAACTCGCGCATGACAGAAAGCTGTCAGGCGGAGATCCGGTGTTAAAAGCTGACCAGTACTACACAGCGGTGAACAACGAACTCCAGAAACTACACAGATCGTTCAGAGACCCCGCAGAGCTACACCAGGCGACCCTTTTCCTTCATGAGAATGGAATTATTTTGCACTACGATGACGCCACCTTGAAAGATTTATATTTTCTCGATCCGCAGTGGCTTTGTGACATGCTGGCACACGTGGTGACCATACGCGAAATTAATCCCTTCGCTAGATCTGGTATAATGAAGCTAGACGACATCCAGCACGTGTTTAAGTCTTCAACGATATCGTCTATAGACACCCAAGGGTATATCGTCTGCTTGTTAAACAAATTTGAAGTCGCATTGACATGGGATTATCGTACTCTACTGATTCCCTCTTTGCTGCCAACCGAAGAAGACATTCTAAGGAATAATCAAGTGATTAAAATCCCAGTGAAAACGCGAGGTTGGCATGTGCGTTCGAAAAAAATTACTTCCCCGATGATAACGTTTCAAAATTCCTCCGGAGACAAGCAGAATGCAGAATGCGTGTTAACATCTAGATCACAGCCGGACTGCTCTGTCACGCGGCTGCTTTTGATGTCGTACTTTCCAAGCGGCTTTTGGTCGAGGCTCATAACAAGAATCCTGGCTGACGACGCTATCGTTGAAATTGTGATGTCATTCCTAGCGCCGTTCAAACATTTCGTGGACGATAATATCTTCACTAGCTTGTTAGACACGCAAGCGGAATGGGTACTCTGGCAAACGGGAATAGAGCTAAGATACGCTAATATAACTTTGTTACGTCTCAAAGAGGTCAATTACAATTTGAAGAACGCACCGTACGATTATAGGCAGTTTAAATTTAAATTGAAGCAGGATGGCATATGGTGCACCGTAGATTTAAAAAACTCAGCGATTTTAGAGATTTGGTTCCCGGTCGACACGTTGGTGATCAAGCAACCTATAATGTCGGATTCAACGGACGACGAGCCAATGGGCTATCAAGCAATCGTAGTCGAGCCTCGTCCAGAAAGTATGCCGCAACTATTAGCGCTAATAGTCGATCACATTGATATTTTATTAGAGGATTGGTATCCCACGTTAGGGACACGTTTTGTGCATACTTCTGAAGGGAAGTTGTTGGTCACGCGACTGATACCGTGTCCTCGATGCCTATTAAATAACGGAGAGAATGAGAGTGAGATTAGCGATAATGATCGCTTAGCGGAAGATATTCAGAAATATTATGTGAATAAGGAGAGACAAAGTCAGGATAGTTATAAGTCCGATGGTGATAGCGGAGTAGGCTACGATAGCTTAACGTCAAGCAGGATGCCATCGTTAGAAGGTCATCCAGATATCGTCAGACAAAGTACACATTCCGAGGGCATCCTAGCGTACTCCTGGATGGTCGAAGAGTGTATTTTATCTGCCTACAGCAATAAACCGATCAGTTGCCCCAAGCACTTCGACATACCGCTATCGCACGTAGCACCAGATATTATTTTTATGGATCTTGGATCGAAGCATTTAATAAAATCGGAAGATATTAAGTTAGGAAAACTTTTAGGCCGAGGTGCATTTGGATTTGTTTTTAAAGGAGTCTGTCGTTTACCTGGCACTTACCAAAAGGCAGACGTTGCCATCAAAATGTTACAGCCAGTTCCGCCAGGTCCGAATTCGAAGCAATCTGCCGTTCTCGCTTATAAAGCCGCGCAAAGTAAATGGGATCGAGATCCTTTGCAATATGCCTGCAAAGCCTACTGTACCGCTAGACAAGAGCTAAATATTTTATTGACACTCAAGCACACAAATATCGTGCCATTAGTTGGAATAGTGGTTAGTCCGCTGGCACTGGTGTTAGATTTAGCGCCGGAAGGGGCATTGGATATCGTGCTGAAAAATTACAGGCGTTCGGGTGCTAAATTAGATCCATACACGCTGCAAGCCATAATTCTCCAAGTAGCAAAAGCCGTGGAATATCTCCACCAGCAACACGTAATTTACAGAGATTTAAAGTCAGAGAATGTTTTAGTCTGGCAAATGCCACTACCATTCCCAGATCATCCCGAACATCCGGTCCATGTTAAAGTAGCAGATTATGGTATATCCAGACTGACATTACCAACCGGTGCTAAAGGATTTGGTGGAACGGAGGGATTTATGGCACCTGAGATTATCAAGTATAACGGCGAGGAAGAGTACACTGAGAAAGTCGATTCCTTCTCTTTCGGAATGTTTATCTACGAATTGATCACGTTAAGGCAACCATTCGAAGGCCACGAAGCGGTTAAAGAATGCATCTTAGAAGGTGGTAGACCGCCGTTAACATACAGGGAGACATTTCATCCCTGTTATGCTCTCGACCTAATGGTTATATGTTGGGCTCAAAATCCAAAAGATCGACCTACTGCTAGTCAAATTGTCTCCATTGCATCTGCACCCGAATTTACGCATCTCATAGACGTGATAATGTTAACAGAAAGGACTCAAGTAACTGCTATTACCATGACAAATAGAACGATAGAGGAAAACATAAACGGCGACGAAATTTGGTTCGGCCATAATAACGGCGAAGTTGATATGTTACTGGGAACGCAGAAAGGCTGGTTGCAACATGTTAGAATCGAAACTCCTATAATACCGTATGCAATGTGTGGCGTGGATGGATATATTTGGATTGGCGATAACGCAGGTCAGGTGCATGTTTATTTAGGTAGTAATTTTGGTTGCGTTGCCAGTTATAATCTGGAACCTGACCACAGTAAAGAGTCTAAAGTGGTGGGATTAATTTACTTGGAACAAATGAAACAATTTGCGGTCGCATTGCATAGTGGAAAAATATTTTTACTATCTAATTCTTTCACTCAAATGAAAAAGATGGAAGTGGTGAGTGACGTGCAAGACAATGTAAAGACATATTCCTTAGCAGCGGTTTATAAAAAGAAGCGCGTATTAGAATTATGGGTGGGGCAAAGCTTTGGCAGAATATCGATCTACGTTTTGAAAGACAACAGTTTAATGGACACGATACAAGTCTTTCATGTTACTGGAGAGGCAGCTGTTAAAAATTTATTTGCCACGTATTTGTTGAGCGCCGAAAATTCAATTTTATCGTACACATACCCTGGATGTATCGTCTATCAATGGGATGTGGATACTAGGCAAATAATAAATAAATTGGATATGTCTAAATTAGTACCTTGTTCGGAGAGTCTCAAGTCCATTTCCATAGAGGAGAATTTATCAACGGAGAAGTGCCAAGTAACAGCTTTGGAAACTTGTAGGAACCAGTTATACATCGGTACTACTTGGGGATGTATCGTAGTAGCTGAGTGTAACTCCCTCAGACCGATTACAGTCTTCAGACCATTCGAAGGTAAAGTATGTCAAATAATATCATTTAAATCAACAGACGAAAAGAAGTTAGTGCTGGCAACTGTTGGCCAGGGTTACAGAAGTTTAATTTCACGATACACAGATTACCCGGTCGATAGTTTAGATGTCGAAGATCTTAAGCATAGCATGTATGGCCTTCTATGGAGATCCGAGCATTGGTCAGCAGCTTAATTTTACGCTTCGTTCGTAGCATAATATTAAGAGTGCTTTATGGTGCAAAAATTAAGAGTGATATGTAACAGGTTGAGAATTCTATACGTCCATGATATACATTAGTCTGTAGACTTTAAGCTTTCTACCTTGCCTCGTAAAAGATCTCTCGCACTGAAACTGGAAATACATATGTATCCTTCGATCTGTCCAAGCTGTACGGTGCTTGATCAAAATATATTCTGCAAAATTTTTGTTTGCAGAGCAAGCATAGCTTAAGCAGGATATTTTTATCTTTTTGTGATGTAACACAATATAGTTTTGTAATTTTACTATTACCTTGTTGTAAGTACTTAGGTCTGCAAAATAATGGTAAACCCATTTGACAAAAGAAAAAGTAGGAAGAAAAGAGACCTCACTATATATCCGAGAAATTTCTTTCCCGATCTCTGATATATTTCTAGACTTTCCGTACATCTACGACAATTTGATGTACACGCTTTTACTTGACGCAAAGTTGCAGGTACAATTAGTATAGTGTCATTGTATTATATATTTGTATAATTATTGCTTGAAATGTTTTTTTTTAATACAATCTGAGATTGACGAGTGAGAGGAACATAACGGTGATTCCAAAATGGTTTTACTATTGACAAGATTATTAAATTAGTGTAAAGCCAAATTTTATTATAATTATAAAAAAATGTGAAAGTGCATTTTATAATAGTAATTAAAATAATTAATGTGCGAATGAACGTGTGAATGTTGCGCGGGTAGTGAGCGTTGGCGGACGTAACTAAGGAACATGATTTACTGGTAGTTCTTCCATAGTTTCGATGTTATGCTTAAGAATTAGGTCCTGACCTCGGTACAAAAAATTCCCTCGGAATAATTCCCCTCGTAACATGTAAGGAAACCAATATTCATCATCCGGCCACATTTGTTTGAAAGGAATGTCTTTCAAGTTATACCACTTTGGTCGCATTTCTGAACAAAAAAGGTATATATGTAACTACGATCTATCGTAGGTTTAAGTAGATAAACGTCAGTTATTACGAATTACAAGTAATCGTGTGTTAGACATTTTCCAAACTTTCTCATTTCAGTTGAGCACACTTCTGGCTTTCCTGTTCTTTTTTCCATTCGTTTCTACAATTTGCATAATCTAAGTATCGACATGCAACCGTGTGATTGAATACAAAATTACTGTTACAAGGTTCGAGTGTCAAAAAACATAATTACTGGATTATAAATGAAATTGCACGCGTCGTGTACATATAGTTAATAATAATGAATGTTTGGATAAACGATGTAACTTTAATTTTTGCTGATCAATATTAGAGAATTAAATACCTTCGGATTCTATTACTTCTCCACAATACTTGTACGTCTCAAAGACGTGAACTTCGAACAGAATTTCATTCCCTTCGAACTCAAATTCTAGAACACCGATCTTTTTCAGATCCTTTGCGTGTAATCCGCATTCTTCTTTTATTTCACTGCAAAGTTGCAAAGAGAAAGCTTGAGAGAAGCTGGCTTTAATTGTGCATTATATGTATATGTGATAGCAAATGTTTTAATAATTATTTTGTCTACTATCTCTTAATTAACACGACACTTTTTATGTACACATAATTTATATTTATTTCGCTAATTAAATCTGTACCTGTGTATACAAGGTGATTCATGGAAAATGTTTTATACGATTCTTTTTAAATATAAGCGTAACTTTTAATGTTAGATTAGACAGTGACATGGTTAAACAAATAATTTAATAATGCATAATATTGTATTGAAATTGTGAGATGATATAATTTTATATATGTCATTATAAGATGAATTACATATACACTAAGAAATTCATGTATATAAGTTTCATTGCTACGAAAAGTTTTTAAATAAAAGGTCAATAATGATAAGAAGTTTAGGTACTATCAATAGCTGATACGATATTTATCAAAAGTTGTTATCCACTTTGAAACCTCGCTACGATTTCCGTGATTCATCTTGCATGCTGCCGTGTAAAAATATTAAACAGTCTTTGTTGAAATTCATTGTTATTCGATATGCATCGCCTGTTGCTAAATAATAAAATGTTGTTGAACATAAGATTCTCAATTTATTATTAACGCGAGGAATTACTTACATACTGTATAATTGCAACTACACACGTGTATGAAAAATTCATAGTAGATCGAAACAAAATTTACCGAATGGCCCCTTCAACGATTGTTTCACCCGGTTCCACTTTACCGCCAAAACCGTTCCATCTACCTTCCCCGAGTCCTCGTTTCTTCAGGCCTAATAAAATCTCCGTTGCCTTTCTAATAAATACTAACGAGAAAATTTTTCTCACAGACATTTCAAATTATTTAATTAAATGTTCTTAGAAAATTGAAAACGCGTGAAGCTCAGTGCGCAATTGAACAGTACTCGATTTAGAAAATTATTATAGCACCGCTATATGTGGCGTTCATTTCGCATAATCCGAAAACGAAAGTTGCTGTCTAGCTTCTTAGGGCAAATATGATTCAACCACGAACACGATCGATTTCTCCGTAGAAATTTGAAACACTCTGTTTTGAAGGTTATGATGCTGAAAGGGCGCGAAGAATGCCAAGGGTAGTTTTTGAATTTCTCACCCCTGAAAGAGTATTGTAATTCACGAGAAGCTAGGTTCATATGCCTTACTTGTCGCCATCGAATACGCCATTGTTAACAATTCTGGCGATTATTAGTAGAGCTTTTATTTACATTAGCGATTTGTACAATAAAAATAATTCGATGCGAAATTCTTTTAATTTCTCTATTAACGACAACTTTGGCTTTAACGCTTGCATGACATTGAGCAAGTGATACGAACAGTGAAAAATTAAATACATATGATGCGTGCGGTTTAATAATATCTTCTTTCAAAGAACCCTATTTTATTATCATAAACAAAGGAGGATTATGACTTCTCATGTGTTAGTTGTAGTAGTACTACTCGTTGGTGATGTTGACTTATTACTTTTTGCACTGTCACTTGGGAACATCGTACGATATTCTTCCATTGCTTTTTTGTACGCGTCTGTTTCTTGCAAACCATCCTGCAATTAATTAAGTACAGTATTAAGTGCAACATTTAATACGTATTATCTAAAATATATGTAGAATTTACAGTTAGTTCCTTCACATGTTTATGGCTTGAACGTTAATGTCCATTTATGAATTAAAAAGAGCAAGAAAGGTCTTGCATATTACAATTCTATGGGCGTCTATATGAGTCAACGTCATTACAACCCCTTATATGAGTTAATATTTTTAGATTCTGTATTATACACTAGCGGACAAAAAAGTTACCACTTTTTCGATTTGTTCTATTTTTTTTATTTTTCAGCATACATTTGGGACTGTGGTATGTTTAGTATGCATGTTCTGGCGGAGAATTTAAAGCTGTATAAAACCCAGTTAAAGTTGAATTTATTTAACTGGCAAACAAAAGTGTTATACGATATTGAACGGGGTAACACATTTTTGGGGCCGACAAAGAAGTTACCACGTTTAGTAACTTTTTAGGTTGCCCTAAAAGCAAAAGGCCCCCACAAAATTTTAGATCTTTTTATTAATGTTCAAAAGTGGTAACTTTTTGTTGGCTTTAAAAATGTGTTATCTTGTTTAATGTTATGTAGGGTTTTTGTTTGTTAGTTAAATAAATTCAACTGTAACTGGGTTTTATACAGCTTTTAATTCTCTTTCAAGATATGTATATTGCAGTTTTAAGTTGATATTAAAAAGTAATAGACGTAGGGTGGTTCGAAGAAGTGGTAACTTTTTTGTCTGCTACTGTATATTAAAAGTAGTATTTTCTTCATTGTTACCTTCTGATACATTGCGTACATCTCAAGAAAAGTTTCGCAGTGGGAATTTTTCTTACTATTTAAATCTACTTTTGGTAGAAATTCTACATCTTTATGAAATTTTCTGCAAAATAGAATTAAGTTTGAAGTATAAATATATTTGCTGCGTCCACGAAATCTGTGCGTAAATCATGCTTACGCTCTTCCGATATCCTCTTCGTAAAATATATCTTTGATTGGCTTGTTTGACGCTGGTCTATCATAGCGTGGCTCATACATTGGAGGAAAAGCTTTGTATATTTCGTACCACAATGGCACATTTTGCTGTTGCATAGAGCCACCTTTAATCAAGGATGTTATTCTAAAATGTATTTAGAAATAATTTTTACAAACGTTTCCCCACCCGTGCTTTATTACGCATATTGTGAAATTCAAAGAGTACGTAAAAAGCACTGCGCTTTTTCTAGCTTTCATGATATTAGAAGTTGTAATTTACAAGCGAAATTTATTCCAAATTAAATTTGCAGGCTCAAAGGGGCTGAATCTATTCTTATTTCTCACAACTTGTTTTCATTTCCTTCACTCTGATTTGAATATTTTAGTGACTATTCTTTTATAACAATATAACAATTTATTATACCACGATTTACATAATTATATTGTAATTTATAACCTATTTTGTACAAGGATTTACGAAGGTTAATGGAGTAAATGTAAGACAATACCTTGAAAAGATTGTTCCAACTCTTTCAAGCCTACTGTGCGCCATAGTTTACAGATGAAATTGTAATTACTCTGTTATAATCAATTATAATCATATACACACGTAACTATATAACACCTCGCGGCGAGCTGCCTCATCAGCTCGACTCGTCGAGCAGTACAGAAGTGGGGGCTACGCAAATTTTTCTTTAAATGTTTTGTGCTGTTTTACGAAGAATTTCAAAGAATAGTGAGTACCGTTCTTTTGTTTTGAGAGTCTACATACTAATCATTTCACGTCATTTAGCCTTTAAACAAGTGATATCATTTAAATACCTTACCTAACCTAATTCTCTCCTCTATTGTCATTTTTTTTATACGTTTTTGTGTAAGTACTCTACTTAGTAGAGTTTTACAGCGTTTAAATGTATTCCATATGAATTACAGGTTAAATTGGGAAGATAATTTAATTATTTAATTTAATTATTTATACGTTTTACATAAAGCGACCAGACGTCCAGCATTTGCCCGCATTTAACCCCTTTGTCCCGCATTGAAAAATGTCCCGCAAAGTATCCCACATTGAAAAATGTCCTGCAAAGTATCCCGCATTGGATATGTAACCTTTTACATTTTCGTAGCATAAAGTTACTGAGTATTCGTTACGGTATAAGTTACGGTATTCTCAGTCGTTGCTTATTCTTAAGATCGTTTTAGGGCAGTATTCATAAACGTGTCTTAAGGTTAAGCAAATGCTTAAGCATGCAGCATCCCCTACTAACCTAGCAGCATAGTAAAGGATACCAAATGCTTAAGCATTTACTTAATCTTAAGACACATTTATGAATACCGCCTTTAATCCGGGAGTAGGCGCATGTTGGTCTTTTCGACCGATGATTTCGTATGTTTTGAAATATGGTCCATAGCGTTCGACAGTTCTGGGGGCACGGCAGTGCCCCCCCCCCCCCCCCAGTTTACTTTTTTCGTGAAGCGATTCTCATTTGAAGGAAGTCTCGACTTGTTTATGTTGTGGAGCGACACTTATTGTTAATGCACTCGTGTAGGTTTTAAAACATACATTGGTACGCGTCGGTCTTTTCGACCATAGCGCGCCTGCTAACGTAAGTTATTTGGCGCGCCTACTCCCGGGTTAAGCATGCGGCATCCTCTATTAGTCTACGAAGTTAGTAGAGGATGCCGCATGCTTAAGACGATCTTAAGAATAACCAACGACTGAGAATACCGCCCACTGTTTCCTGTACTTCATACTAGATGTTTATATTTAATATTCTTTATTACTCGACTGCGGCACGCAAAGGAGGGTATTGTGTTTATCAGGCTATATTTGTATGTCCCATGTTACGCTCTAGAGCCTGTACGGATACAGCGATTTGGACAAATGAGGTGTCTTCGAATTGTCTTGACGTTCCGAATGTTATAGGATATATAATTTTCAAAAAAGTAAAAATAAAGAAAATTAAAAAACTCAACTGCTTAAAAAGCGAACTAAAATGACAAAAATAATGATAAGATGACATTTTAAATTAAGTCAATTGCCTGCAGTCGGAGGCCTTAAATCTTTTGATGTAAACGATTTGATGTAATTACATTCGAACATTTATTTCGAAATAGAAAATTACATATTGTCTTAATAAATATTGCGTATCGCTGTTCGCCCTAATTAGATTTGATGGGCTATTAACAACACTAACGGTATTTCCCACACGGACAAAGAGAGAAACATATAAGTTACAAAATACGCTGAAGTTGAAATGTCACTATATAAGCTTGAATTTGCATCGATGTTGTCCACCTCTTTTTGTTACCAGCTTGAAGCATTTTCTTTAGTCATTGTGGTACATACTTGGGATAGAAGAGCATCAAATGATTTAAGGCCTCTGACTACAGGCAATCGAGTTAATTTAAATTGTCATCTTATTATTATTTTTGTCATTTTATTTCGCTTTTTAAGCAATTGGGTTTTTAATTTTTTTTTAATTTTATATCCATGATTATTTATATAAGTCAGGGTTGACTAACTGGCGACTCACGAGTTGCCGGGGGCTCCTCCGCCTTGCGGCCACGCTGAACGGCCCCCTCCATACCTACTAAACATCGCAGTCGAATTTGTCCGTCCCTACACAGACATAAATACATTCGATTGCTACGGCCGACCACGGCCATACGTTTACATATAATTATAATTAATACGACAATACGAACTGATATATACTTACTTGACCGATATTTACTTTTTATATTTTTCATAACGGAAAACGCACTTTCGCATCTGTATGTAGAACCAAACATTGATGAAATTTTTAAACACAAATCCACCAATTTCGGATAGTTTTCTTCTGATAATAATTTAAAAAACTCCTGTCCATATTCATTTCTGGCGAGTACGAACGGATCTGCTTGCAAATTACACAATTCAACTCGATAATACATTTCTTGGTCTTCGATCTTACATCCTTTTGGATTATTAAAAATTATAAGCTCATTTTTCATTAATGTATCGAAATCTGTAAAGCGCTTTTTAAATTGTTGCTGTATTTTGATCGAAGACCAAGAAATGTATTATCGAGTTGAATTGTGTAATTTGCAAGCAGATCCGTTCGTACTCGCCAGAAATGAATATGGACAGGAGTTTTTTAAATTATTATCAGAAGAAAAGTATCCGAAATTGGTGGATTTGTGTTTAAAAATTTCATCAATGTTTGGTTCTACATACAGATGCGAAAGTGCGTTTTCCGTTATGAAAAATATAAAAAGTAAATATCGGTCAAGATTAGCGGACCATTTATTATCTTCGCTGTTAAGGATAGCCATAACAAAAATTGATGTGGATATACCATCCCTTGTCAATAATATGACGCGGTCTCAATGTGCACGTTCGAATTCACAGAGACGAGTAAAAGTAAGTATATATCAGTTCGTATTGTCGTATTAATTATAATTATATGTAAACGTATGGCCGTGGCCGGCCGTAGCAATCGAATGTATTTATGTCTGTGTAGGGACGGACAAATTCGACTGCGATGTTTAGTAGGTATGGGGGGGGCCGTTCAGCGTGGCCGCAAGGCGGAGGAGCCCCCGGCAACTCGTGAGTCGCCAGTTAGTCAACCCTAATATAAGTTATATAGATTCATATAGTTACTTGTGATATTCAACTGTGACGATCGTAGTCGAATTGCTCTTTCTCTTTTCAATGACCAAGTTCAATTAAGTTCATTTTTTGTTCTGGGAAAAAAAATATTTTTAATTTCGTTTCACAAGTACATATGTATCTTTAAACATATTGTAAATGCTCTAATAAAGTACGGAAACGATCTCACGGATCTGTTAACCTTTTTTTTTTGCTTGTTTGTTCCGCATTGATCCACAAAATGTGGTCACTTTAGTTTTACATGAAATTGTATTATAACATTTGTCGTATTTTCTATAATAAACAGGTTAAGTTACTAATAATATTTTTCTTATTGTAGGTGAAACTTGGAAATATTTCTTCGTGGAAATGAAGTTCAAGTGAGACAAATAATGGAAAGCTGTTAACTTCAACAATGAACATAAGAAGATAGTGAGTTTATATATAAAGTGAAGTGAATATATAGCCAGAGTAAAAATATACTTATTACTTATTTAATATTCATTTGTATATACTTGCATACTTTGTATCGCCCCATTATATTCTTTTTAGCATGACTTTTATACATGATTTCGAATAGGAAGGATTAAGTATATAGTGGAATAAAGGCTTATTAAATAATAATATTCGTTTGTCACTTAGCTGCATTTTATTGAAATAAGTAAAATGCAATACAATCAAATCTCACAATATTATAATCCAAAATGCAGCCGGTGATCGCATTTATTGCCTTTTATGTGACCCTTCCCTGCCTGTAAAGCAGAAATATACAAGGTAATAATCACTCTACTTACAATACGCATTACTCAACCGAACAGGTTAAAATGAATGTTTGCCAATATACTTCCAATTGTTGCAGATCGTGATACAACTGAGGGGAAAATAGGGGAGAAAAAAGGCTAGAGGAACAGCTTCACCAAACTCGGATATGTTAGCGATTGATCAAACATATCCTTTATTGTAGACAGTCACTCTTAAGTTAACTCTTGAGTTATTCTTAAGCAAATGCTTAAGCATGCAGCATCCTCTGCTAACCTAGTAGCTAGTAAAGGATGTCGAATGCTTAAGCATTTGCTTAAGAATAAGTAACGACTATGAATACCGGCCTTAAAGTATATTATAGTAGCTTCAGTTAAGCGTACAGATTTAAAAAAATATTATTATAAGAAAAGGTATAAAAATCAACATGTTTTATCCATATTACGATTAGATGAATTATTCGATCAAAACACTTGTATGAACGCTTAACTGAAGATAATTTTATTGCGAATATTCCCTGAAAATTTCAAGTGTGTCCGATAGAAATTGACTGAGTTATTAATCCGCTCAGAATGAAAAATGCCGTTTCGAGATAATCGCGTTTAAAGTTTTAACAGAAGTTATTTTCTGCAACTCAAAGATCGCATTTGTATACGGTCTCGTCATGGGCAGTAATTCTCTACCTAGTTGTAAAGTCTAAACAATATATATACCGGTATTCATAGTCGCTACTTATTCTTAAGCAAATACTTAAGCATTCGGCATCCTTTACTATCTACTAGGTTAGTAGAGTTAGTCCGTTAGTCTAGGTTAGTCCAGATTGTCTAGATTGCTCTCACTATCTCATATAAGAAATAGTTAAAAGTGTCCGGGTTTCAAGTGGAAATGTCCGGGGTTTTAATGCTTTCTGTCCTAGATTAATGATTCTACGGATGGCAGCCCTACCTATACAAAAAAACTCGTAGAATTTTTCGAGATCCACTTCGAAATTGTGCAAGTATATTTTTGAGACCCGAAGTATGTATTATGAAAATGCACAAAAAGAAAAATCGGAAGAAAATTTTCACAGTGGCTTCATTACCCCTTAAGGGGACTAGGCAGTCGTTTTTCGTGAAAGAAACATTTTCTTTTTAATGTACTTGTAAAAAAATTAAAGCAAATCCAGATGTATCCTTTTACCCAATGTTTATTATTATCATAGTGATTGAAAAAAGTTGGTATTAAATATACATGTGCTTTAGAAATAGCCGTGCTGACTGGTCAACATTTTAACGTTGTTTTGTAGTTTTCAGGTAATATTGGTCTTACAAAATGACGTACCTAATCCAATTTCAAGGTGTGATTCGTGTTTGCTACATCCGTAGTTTCTCGCGGAATCAATAAAAACTAAAATTAAAATAAAATTATTAAATTGGTGGCCGAAAATCGGTGCTTATTTCAAGAAAAATTCGATCGTGTTTGTGTGCTACTAAAAACCCGCGACTTTTTAATTTTTGTATGAAAATCTCGAATTTTTACGGGCCATATCAGAGGTTTCGCGGGAAATGGCACATTTTACACATCCTGGTTATGGATTCAACCCGTTTGTATTTTTTTTATGTTTGTCCCCGCATAACTCCTCAGCATATGGATCGATTTTGATGAGCTTTCTTTATTCGAAAGCGGGTGATGCCCCGGTGGTCCCATCCTACACTGAATCAATATTGGCCCAATATTTTGGCAGTTCTGGTTAATAATAAAGACTATTGTCACGTAATTATTATTATTTTATGTACGTACGCGCGTATATCCTCAGCATGTTGTGTAAATATATATAAAACTATAAAGTTAAAAGTAAAAATATTTAAAAAAAATTAAAACCAACTTCAAACAAATAAAAATGCACTAAAAAGTAAAAAATAATTTTTTCCCTTATTTAATCTACGACTCTCATATTTTTTAAGTCGGCGCCTCATCATTTGCACTGTGTTAAAAAATATAAGAGTCGTAGATTAAATAAGGGAAAAAATTATATTTTACTTTTTAGTGGAATTTTATTTTTTTGAAGTCGGTTTTTTTCTAAATGTTTTACTTCGTGACTACTCTCTCTATGGTGGGTTTACTACGTTACATCCAATATACTACGTGACGCGTAAAAAATTTAAATAATTGTATAAAATGTAGAAAATGTAAAAAATTCAAATACAAACTATTAATCTCTACGCGCGATATTTTAAATTACTTTAAAAAGGAAGATTGGAATGTAATTATAAAAATTATAAATAATTTGACATTTTATAGTAAATTCCATATTTTTGGTGTGCAAAAGATATTCGAATTTTTATATGTATCCACATGGGTTTTGAAGAAATTGATAAAGCTTTAGCAGATTATTTCTTTGAATGTAACATTCCATTTAATATTATTGAATCTGACCACTTTAGGAACTTTGTTCATAAATTGAATCCAGCTTATAAAATTTCAACTTGAAAGACAGTGTCAAATAATTTATTTAACGCAAAATTTCAAGATTACAAAAAATCATTAGTGTGGAATTCAAAGATGCAGTTTTACTTTTAGATGTTTGGAAAAATTCATCATCCAACAATAAGTAAGTATGTTTCAATTCTGAATTTAATAAATACGATATGTCTATGCAGGCTACGACATTCCACAGTCTGCAACGGTTCTTTCAAACAATATGATTTTATAAAAAAAAAGGAATATTTTTAAATTTCGGTTTTAAATTTTTAATTAAATTGACACCATAGACGAGGTATAGGATAGACCTATCACCTTGTGGATGTTCGTGTCGCCACTCAAACTGTGTTACCGACTCATAATTTCAGGACTGAATGTAGCGGCATCTACTCATGAACAGCGTGCAACTCAGCAACTACTCTGAAATGCGTTGAGATGCTGAAAGGTGTGTGCGTGCTTGAATACATATGACTTGTTCAGAGCGGATGTTTGACATAGAGGGCAGGCTTTTGCTACGCTATGCTTTGGCTCGGTTTGTCAACGACTCGCGCGGATTTCTCTCTGAAAATCCATTTCGAAGATCAAGACACTATGGCATTCAGAAATGGTATTTCTTCAAAGCCCGTGTAAGCTATAAATTGCAAGATGACAGTGTTTATTAATACTTTGCGCGTAGTGAAACCCTTTCACATATCGTACGCTGAAAAGTATTAAAAATTCACACTGTTACTGACATTCCCGCAAATTTCTAATGCACCGTTTAATCATTCGAGTGAAGTAATAATAATTGGATTCTATTTGCCCCGAGTATTAGTTTACCGCTGACATTGAAATTTACAGCAAAATCTAATTCTTGAAAGCCTCGTAGAAACTTGCATGATACATGAGTGACTTGGGGTGCAAGGATGCAACTGCAAATAGAGTTACTTTTCAAACCCGCATTACGAAATAAAATTTTGTCTGGCTCTGAGAAATTCATCGGTTCAGTGTTCCGTAAAGTGTGTGCATGTCATAGTGCATATTATTTTGTGATTTCCCAATTCGTGCATCAATTTCATTGATTACTGGACCATGAGGGAGGCCCCTTAACAGGATTCCACTGAGATAAACCCATTACCTAGAAAAACTTCTCGTGCAACACTATTCTCGGGTCCTATCATAGGTCCCCAGGATTGGAAGACATATGGAAAGTGCAGTTTGGATAGCTGCAGTTGCGAAAAGTGCAAGTGGGGCAATCAGTGTTGCTAGATAAAATTATTTCCAGCCTTGGCGAATTTCAAGTTAGCTGGGAGTCGTTGGAGCGAGACAGAACGTCAACAACCTCTTCCAAATTCGTACTCTGCCAGTTGAACGTTAGCTGCGACAGTCATCGGATCTCAGTGAACGCGTGAGCATATTATTTCGTGATACTTCGATTCCTGAATTAATTTCATCGATTCCTGGACCATGTGATAGGTCGCTTAACAAGATTTTAATACAATTCATCCAGTATCTAAAAGACTTCTTGATCAACACTTTTCTCGAAGAGCTGGGAGTCGTTGGAGCAAGACAGAACGTCAACAACCTCTTCCAAATTCGTACCCTGCCAGTTGAACGTTAGCTGCGACAGTCATCGGAACTCAGTGAACGCGTGAGCATATTATGTCGTGATATCTCGATTCCTAAATAAATTTCATCATTTACTGGACCATGTGGGAGGACGCTCAACAAGATTCTACTACAATACAAAGAGTATCTAGAATACTTCTGGAGCAATACTTTTCTCGAGGAGCTGGGAGGCGTTGGAGCGGGACAGAACGTCAACAACCTCTTCCAAATTCGTACTCTGCCAGTTGAACTTTAGCTGCGACAGTCATCGGATCTCAGTGAACGCGTGAGCATATTATTTCGTGATATCTGAATTCCTGGATTAATTTCATCGATTACTGGACCATGTGGGAGGTTGCTCAACAAGATTCTATTGCAATTGATCCGGTATCTAGAAGTCTTGAGGCAACACTTTTCTCGGGTCCTATCACTGGTCCTCACTAGAGCTCTTACTTTTTGACCCGTCGGGTACCCGTCTACCCGAAACAACTTCAAGCCATTGAATATGGTATTGTTCGATCATATTTGGATAACATCAGACTATACCACAGGCAATCACAGACAATACTATATTCAATTGCTTGAAGTTATCCCGGGTAATGTCCGGGTACCCGGGTACTCGACGGGTCAAAAAGTAAGAGCTCTAGTCCTCACTGCTTAGGGAAATTTAAAAACGTACAGTGCTTTCTGTTTAAAAACATGAGATGACTGTACGTGTTAGTAGTGTCAACGCGAGTGTAGAATCAGTGTTTTTACGCATCTTCAACTATTTCATACTATGCACCGGTGCTCAAATTGCTTTTTGATCGTGAAATTATAGTGACATATTTGTGTGTGTGATACTCTTCCGTACTACCGTCCTTAGTCTGTGAACCTGTTGAAGAGGCTGCCTCCTGTCTGCATGGATAGGAGTGAGACTGTGGTCAACGATTGGTGAGTGGTACATTTTAATATTTCAATTTACCTGCATGCTGTTGTACAAATGATTGCTTTAGCGAACACGGTGACCAAGAATACATAGTACTTAGTACTCATGAACAGTAACATTAACGCGCGTGTTTCCAAATGTTTAATACAGACAAAAGCAATAAATAAATTTCAAATTTGAGGTAAAAGTTCTGATAACGCGTTTTACATATTCCAAATTATTTTTCTTGAATTTTATAATCAAAGCTTGATGCTTTGAATTCGAGTTACACTTCTTAAGCTTAATTACATACGAGTCATTAGATCCTCTTAATAAAACGAGAATAGAAATCATTAATTTCTTAAGGATTTTCAACTATATAACTCGAAGCTCTTTCTCATACAAATAATAATAACTGAGAATGACAGGTAATATTGGTACTACTTGGTCAATATGCTAGCTACTTCTACTTTGCTCTCTCCTTACAATATTAAAATCAGCCTAGCAATAAGTCTTTGTTTAACAACTTTAGTCGTAAGACTTTTTCCAAATTTTCAAAAATGCGCAAAGCATTGGTTGTACACGGGCCAGAAATATTTTGTAGAAACGGGTCACTTTCGTAGGTACCTCCCTGTTGGTGTGCCTGGACTTGGTAACGTTTCCCAAGCATTGCGACTTGCGAAACGGAATCAAGGCTGAAGCCTACGATCTAGGTTAAGGGCCCAGATCGAGCCAAACTTACATTCGGTGAGTTTGGTTCGGTCTGGACGTCTATTCAAAAATGCACTTCCGTACTTCGAGCGATAAGCTTCTATTCCGCCTCGTTCTTTTTAAATACAAGAGTGCCAAACGCACTCTTCTAGAAATACAATTCGCCTTCGATCACTGATTTCGATTTCGCGCATGGTGTGCTCGCCCTTCATAGGCCGGCTGTGCTGGGTACAACTTACCACGACTTTACACAGAGGACCATTGTTAGACGAAGATGTGCGCCAGTTCATGACCATTCTGATTTTCTAGTTATCCCGCCGATACCGGGCTTCGGTCCACCTCGGCCGGCTCTGTGGTCTCAGATGGCTCGTTCTCGGCCACGCTCGCCATGGCTGTGTAAAGTCGTGATATGGAGCATGCCATGTAGAAACGAAAATTCGGTGGATCGACGGCGAATGCTCGCGTCGCGTCGCGTCTTTCGGTCCTTTAGTCGTTCAGTCTCTTTTGCAATCTTGATCTGGAGATTCTTAGTTTTCGCATATCCCTCGAAAGTTACGCAAGTGCATATTTGCAATAGATTATGCCACTAGGGCCCATTGTAAAGAGTGCGATAGGCTAAATTTAAGGGTAGAGGTACGCTTGCTTGTTGAGAGTGACACCTTTTGCTTTTGCTATCTCTTACAATTAGCTTCACCGTGCACCGTGTCGTTTCTCATTTAGCATACTTTTAAACACTTGTCATAGTGACTTTTATATTCCCTACTATCAATTCTCTTTTCTTTCTTTCCGGAAATATAATTCGCTCTCGGGAGAGATCTTGAATTAGCACAAGATGCTCGGGCGCGATACACTCGCCTGTGCAAATTGTCGGCTTTGTGGTGGGAGCGCGTATTGCAGCTGCATGTGATTTAATTGTGAGGCGGGCTGCTGTGATTCTGACCCCCTCAGGCGCGGCCCCGAGCGGGGAACTCCCGTTAATGGGGGCGCCTGGATGAGTGGTGGTCTCGTATTAGCGTTTTGTCTGTGTAACTGCAATGCGTGAGTGTATCGAGCAGCTCGAGATCTCTCGCGATAGCGAATCCGTGTCCGTTTGTCACTTCTTTTCTATCTCTGCAATGAGATACTTAGAATCTGTTTGCCACTTGAAAGCAATGCAAGCGTACCTCTAAAATATGCGAAATAAATTGTAATCGTGTGTATGCAGAGACATCAACGAGAACCTCTCGTCTATTTCTCTCACGCGTGTATGTTAACCCTTTGGATTTTAAAGTTAAGTCTTTTAAAAGAATTTTAGTAGTCATTTACCGTATATTGCAATCACAGTCCGAAGGGTTAATATACCGAAGCATAGTCTGTTATGCTTCCTCTGAGTGGTGTGTGTGTGTGTGTGCGTGCTGCGCAACTTAGAAAAGTTGAGCATGCAAGTCTACTTTTAAGCGTACCATCGAAGAATTCTTCAAGGGATTCTTCGAGGGATTCGCCGAGGGATTCGCCGAAGGATTCGCCGAGGGATTCGCCGAAGGGTTCTCTGGTGAATTCTTTAAGAGATTCACTCCGAATTTCGTTGGCGGGCACAGGGTGGAATTAGATCTGGGTCAGAAATTTTTTCTGTTCGGTGAACTTACGTTCAGTGAGTTTGGTTCGGCCTAGACATCTAATCAGAATTTTATTCTTTTTCAGGTAGGTATTTCTTCGGTGGTTTTGTATGACTTGGTGTCCCTGTCATGCATCTTGTCAATCTGTTTCCATTTCCAGCACTCCTTTATGTATCTCAACGATGGGTTTGCATGGTTTATACCATTTCATGCATTTCGTCGATGGTTTTGCGAAATTTGTTCTATTTCCTCAGAATCGGCGATGGTTTTGCATGATTTGTTTTATTTCATGGATTCGTTCGATGGTTTTGTATATCTTGTGTCACTCTCTCATGCATCTCATCGATGGGTCTACATTCTTAGCTCTCTACTTCATGTATCTCTACGATGGATTTGCATGCTCATGCGTGCTCTTCTATAGGTCGAAATTATCTCGAACGGCACCAACTCAATGAGTTTTTTTCCTTAATTTCCTTCCAGGCTGTTCACACTATTACTAACATAACGTAGTTGACTGTTCCAGCTTTTCCGGTTCACCGTTCCGCGGGGAAAGGAGTTTATAAAATAATATATTTAAAAGTAGAAGAGATAATGAAAAGTGATAGTGGAACGTGTTAGTGCAAAGTGATAGTGAATGAAGACATCTAAGGAAGCCTAGGTTAATTTATTATAGCATGAAGTATTTAAGGCCCCATGTAAAATTGCCAAGTAGTCACTGAATCATTAGATTTGTTGCTCTTTTGTTGGCTGCTCATCTTCGATGAGGAGGTCGCCGCTGCTTCCGTTTACGGAAGCAAGCGACTGAGAATGGAATCGGTATGAGTGGATCAGTTTCATCCCCTGGTGTTCTTGTCGAAAGGGAAAAGTTTCGGGCGTAGGGGGTGTACCTTCTGGTATACTGCCTGCGTAAGTCACCCGGTCCGATTCCCAGTCTCCTCGTTAGCCGGCTTGAGTCAGGTCACACCTAGTGTTGCTCCTGACGAGTCGCTGGGTGCAGAGGAATCGTTTGGGGGACGCCGAGCGCTTTTCCCTTTCGACTCGGATAGCAGGGTGGTAGGAACTGCGCCATCCAATACTCCTTTCATACTCACCTGTAGTCTTTCCTTCTTTGCTGAATTTATTTCAATCGAGTGATTGCTTGACAGTTCCCTAGATTCGATATCTAAACCGAAGGGGTCGATGGAAATTTGTTTCCATCCATCTTTTTGGTTTAGTAGGCTAAGATTTTCATGTAAAATTGCCAAGTAGTCACAGAATTTTATTAGCTTTGTTGCTCGTTTGCTGGCTCCTTATCTCCGATGAGGAGGTCGCCGCTGCTTCCGTTCACGGAAGCAAGCGACTGATTATGGAATCGGTATGAGTGGATCAGTTTCATCCCCTGGTGTTCTTGTCGAAAGGGAAAAGTTTCGGGCGTAGGGGGTGTACCTTTTGGTATACTGCCTGCGTAAGTCACCCGGTCCGATTCCCAGTCTCCTCGTTAGTCGGCTTGAGTCAGGTCACACCTAGTGTTGCTCCTGACGAGTCGCTGGGTGCAGAGGAATCGTTTGGGAGACGCCGAACGCTTTTCCCTTTCGACTCGGACAGCAGGGTGGTAGGAATTGCGCCATCCAATACTCCTTTCATGCTCACCCGTAGTCTTTCCTTCTTTGCTGAATTTATTTTAATCGAGTCATTGCTTGGCAGTTCCCTAGATTCGATATCTAAACCGAAGGGATCGATGGAACTTTGTTTCCATCCATCTCTTTGATTTAGTAAGGATTCATGTACAGGGAGATCGATGGAACTTTGATTCCATCTATCTCTCTACGGGTCTCAAAACGCAGCAACCTCCTCGTGGTGAGACCTGGTAATCGGTGAAAACCGAGCCGATAGCTGCGATTGTCAAATATTCTAATTATATATAAGAATTTCTTTAACTTGCAATACTATGGTAGAATGTAAGAATAAAATATGTAACTTGAAATGATTGTTCGTTTGTTCCTACCGGCCCCCAGAACACGAGTATAGTGTTGAGGTAGAAGGATAAGTGCATGTTGGAATATTTCATCGAAATACTGTAACCGATGGGTTTTTGACAATTTTTATAGTCCTCTCTGCTTCAGCACCTTATTGAAATATATTCCTTGGCGAGGTATTCCACGTTACATCATGAAATCATGTATTCCACAAATAATGTTATTGTTTATATAAATTTTTATATTCAATAAATTTGTTTTGCGTTAAGTAAACTGGAATAGAACAGCAAGGTTAAAAGGCATATGTGTTCTTGTTTTGTTGTGATCCTTCTTTCTCTATCGTTGCACGGAATACGTTTATAAAACGATCTTTAAATTGTTACTCTAACAGAATCATTTGTAAATCGCGGGTTTCAAATGATCTAAGTTTTGCCCGTGTTGAATTCTGATTTC
Organism: Andrena hattorfiana; assembly: GCA_944738655.2. NCBI lineage: Eukaryota > Metazoa > Arthropoda > Insecta > Hymenoptera > Andrenidae > Andrena > Andrena hattorfiana. The sequence goes on along the minus strand of OX122891.2, from coordinate 64,273,794 downwards.
TACCACGCGTAGCGTTACAATCTTATTTTAGACTGAATCGATAACGTTGGGTGTGACATGAAAATGGTAAGGGGGCTCGCGAGCTCCCCGAGCGTATGACACAAAATTACATTGCGTGATGAGTCTATCCTATACCTCGTCTGTGTTGACACTATAAAATCGGTTAAAAAAAGCAAGAGGGGTATATTTTTCTTTACCATCATACCTAGGGTTACCATATGTCCCGTATATACGGGATTGTCCCGTATTTCACTGTTCACGTGAAGTATTTTACAGAGTAAAATAAACCATTAGCTACCCACTTTTTTCATGTTTTATATATTCCCAGATAGCACAACGTCTGGTAATGTCTTAAAGACGTCCAAAAGGCGTCTTAAACACGTATTAAAGACGTCTTGTTACAAATCAAGACGTTCAGACCTAAAATGGACATAAACTAGACGTCTCTAAGACGAGGTGTGCTATCTGGGTTTAGTACTTAAACGTTCCGTATCAATGCTTAGCAATTATGGCAACCCTAAAAATAAACCATTACCTACCCACTTTTTTCATGTTTTATTTATTTAGCACTTAAACGTCCCGTATCAATGCTTGGCAATTATGGCAACCCTAATCATACCAAATTTGCCCCCCTCCCCGCCCCTGGAACAAACTCTCCGAACGTCCCTGCTCGTCTCGCGGGGCCCACGTCTCGTGGCGTTATTGACATTGCGGTTCTCTGTGACATGTGGTCCTAACCTCTCTGGACTTAAGCTTGAAAATTTTCATTTAATACCATGACACTTTGTGTGTCAGTGTAAAATTCATTGTAATTGAGATTCAAACGAATGTCGAAGTTGACACCATTTCTCGAAATTTCCTAAATTATCAGTGCAATTTATGTTCATTTCCGTTTGATCCAAACATTCATTGACAGTTTCAAAAACCAGTATGCTGAACGTAAGCGAGAGTCAGATTTCTGCAATCGGTCAAGTTTTGAGCGACAAGAATCGACCACTAAAGGAAAGATTCCGTGCACTATTCACTTTAAAAAATATCGGTGGTCCCCAGGCCATTGAGCAAATCCATAAGTGTTTCGAAGATGAATCCGCTCTGCTGAAACACGAGCTTGCGTATTGCCTTGGCCAGATGCAGGATCCTCGTGCTATACCGATTCTAACAGAGATATTGGAAGACGTCACGCAAGAACCTATGGTTCGCCACGAAGCAGGTACATCGTACGGAACATCATTGCGCATTACATTCCTCAGGCAATTTCCGATTACAAGTAATTCAGTTGCGAATGATATTTTCTTTGATTATATTAGGGGAAGCTTTGGGTGCGATCGGCGATGCTAGCGTAATACCTGTATTGGAAGAATACAGCAACGATTGCGTATCAGAAGTGGCAGAGACATGTGAATTAGCTTTAAACCGATTGCAGTGGTTAAAATTAAATGGTACGTCGATAAATTTAGAGAAAAGCCCTTATATGTCTGTGGACCCAGCACCGCCAGCAGAGATCGACGATGTGGATAAGTTAAGAGACATTCTCTTAGATGAAAATATCCCTTTATTCGAAAGATATCGAGCCATGTTTTCGTTACGAAATATGCGTACGTCGAAAAGCATTCTTGCTCTTGGCGAAGGTAAATACTGTAACAAAAAACACTATGGGATAAAGACGATGGGTGTGTTTCAATTTATGCATACTGCGCATGAAATTGGTGGCATCGGACAGTTCCCTAGAATTTCTCTCACTTGCCACCAATATGATGCCACTTCCGGTGCAGCGAGTGTGTAGCAATCGCGGAGAATCAGAGGAGAAGCAGTCACTGCACCGCTCGCTGCACCGGAAGTGGTATCGTATTGGGGACAAGCGAGAGAAATTCTACAGAATTGTACGATGCCAGCAATTTCATGCGCAGTATGCGTGAATTGAAACACAGCCGATAACAGCGAACAGCTTTCCCTTAAAAGTTCATTATTCTTTTATCGAAATTACCCATTCTTTCTTTGATCGATAGGTCTGAAAGTAGGCAGCGCCCTGTTCAAGCACGAGATCGCCTTTGTTCTTGGGCAACTGCAGGAAGAAATTACTGTACCATACTTGCAAGCTTCTTTAGAGAATGACAAGGAGAACGAAATGGTACGGCACGAGTGCGCAGAGGCGTTGGGTTCCATCGCGACTCCAGATTGCCTGAGTATTTTAAATAAATATCTGGACGACAGTAAACGAGTTGTACGGGAGAGTTGTATAATTGCATTAGATATGTGCGAGTACGAAAATAGCACAGAATTTCAATACGCAGATACTTTGGGAAAAGTCGCTGCCTAAAATTGCATTTCAAATGTGTTTATAAATAAACGAAAATTGTATATGGTAAATCTATTGGAAAATATAAAATCCGCCTATTCTAACATTGTATAATACATAATCTGTGAATTTATTGGTGTGTACGTCATTTTCGTAGAGACACAAAACGTGATTTTCAGCTGTATGAATGCGATGGCTGTCAAAACGTTTTACGCGGAACGTACAAAATGGGAAACTTTATAAGGCGCTCGTTCGCTTATTTGACGGTGAGGACAGATCGCGATGCGTTTTCCCGGAGCGAGTGTCACGATTCGAACGTATTAAAAAAGATTTGGCAGGCCATCGACCAGAACAGCGCCTATTACGGATTCGCGTTTTGCACCGTGTAATTATATTCACTATCACGTCACGGGTTCTCCAAGTGATGGCATAATGATCTGCAGGCTTTTCCAAAATCATCCCCACTACGCGAAATACTTCGAGGAAGAAATCGTCCCGGAATTCGTGCAAGAGGCGAAAATGAAGAAGAAGTTCACTGTCATCTACGACATCGTGTGCGCCCTGTTCATTGATTACCGGGACAGGCCAGTCCAGAAAGAGTATCTTCTCGGTTACATAGCGATGGTTCACAAGGATATGGGACTGACGTTGAAAGATTTCCAAGTTCGTTCAAATTCATGCTTTCGACGCGCAAAACCGCGAATGGATCGCTGGATATACAGGGTGTTCGACACAAGATGGAAGTGAATTTAAAGGGTGATTCTATACGAGAAAATTAGGTGAAAGTCAGGAGTAACGAAAAGGCGGCTTGGTTTCTTAGTTATTAAGGGGGCACACCACGTTGTAGGCGTAAAAGAATGGGTAAATTTAAAATTTCTTTTCTCAGGGAATTTTTCATTGGAATATCGCGATCTTTTTAGGAGATCTTAGATAACATTTTAACTTTATTTTCATATATTATTTGTTACTTGAAGTTTTAAAATGGTGGAGTTACGCGACATTGTCTACCGCCGTGTCTTGTCAGCTGGCCTTTACCACCAAAAGCGATTGGAACATAAAAACTAAAAAATTCCTATTTCGAATTAAAGAAAAATAGATTTTCTTCGATGTATCGTACGATTTTTGAATAATTTTAAAAAATAATTCTGTCCATTCAAGCAGTTCGGCTTTGGAGGTTTAGAAAAATTGAATAAATTCAAATATGATAAAAACTGTGCGCTACATTGAAGAAAATCTATTTTTCTTTAGGCCTACAAGGTGGTGTAGCCTCGTAATGTTTAAAGTTCCGGTCATGAACGCCTGAACGACCTACTCCACGTGAGTCGCCGATCGTCGAATTGCCACGCTTCAGGCGTTCCTGCCCCGAATCTCTAGACATTGATAACTAAAAAGTGAAGCCTTCACCGCGGTTTCGTTACTCTTGACTTTCGTCTTATTTTGTTGTATTGAATCACCCTGTAGATTTACTTCTAGCCTGCAGTATACAAATTTCGTTTGTAGAACTTCATGTCCGATTTACTGGAAATGTTGACGATAGAGTTGCCGCATATGATGTCTAAGGAGTACATCTTGATACAGATGAATTACTTGAATGATATAGCTGTCATGTTACCCAAACTCATGGGGGAGCAAAAGAAACGACTGGAGCAAATACAAACGCGGACTCCTTCGATCAAGGAAGTATGTGGTTCTCGGAAAGCCGTGCTAAATCTTTGGATCGCAGTTCTGTGACTTATTTATAGAAAATCAAACGTAAAATCTTTGAGACAGTGTTGCACATGGCACCACGATCCACAGTCGCAAATGATTTACGGCCTACCGTTGAAGTATTGGCTGTATAAAAAACGTTATTGGGAATATCGAAGGGCAATTTGGCGATCGACCGCGATGGATTCGGTAGAGCCAGTAACCTCTACCGTCGCGCCAAACAAAGGCAATACGTCAAATGTTCGCCGGAAGTCCATTGAGGCTAGAAAGAACCAACGTAGGAGACAATTGAAAACGAAATCCAGGGATAAATCTGTTAACTACGACAGCGAGACTTCCACTGAATCAGAGGGTAATTAAAAGTTGCATTTGAGCATATTTAAAATGCCATTCTTCTTTGGCGTTGCGGCAATCAGGGGCGGATTTGAAGATTTGGCGCCCCTAGGTTAAGTCTGCCGCAGTTTCCGCGAAATATTATCCAATATTTTAATTTAAAAGAGTGGAGACAATTAAAAAATGAATTCTATATAGCAACTCACATCTGAGTCATTACTAATTCGCTGCATGGAAAAAAAGTGAATTGTTTTTGAAGTTGTCTCAAGTGTTTGGACCTTTTCCAATTTCTTTCGCTCAAAATTTGTCGCTCCCCAAAATTTACCTCTTCCTCAAAATTTGCCACCCCTCAAAGTGTGCCGCTTCCCAAAATTTATCGTGCCCCAAAATTGGCCACCCTCAAAATTTATCGTTCCCCAAAGTTTGCCGCCCCTCAAAATTTGCCGCTTCTCAAAATTGGGAATATTGCGCGTCGCTTAAACGCCGCATTATTCGTGTTTTCTATTTGCTTTCAACTGTGAAATCAGGTAAGTTATTTGTAATGTAAAAATTGACCTTTCTCGAAAAATTTCTACGTGTTCTTTAAATTATAATATACTGACATTTTACGAAAATGTAATGACTTTTTCTGAATGCTGTGCGTTAATATAACGTTTAGAGGTTATATTTATGTTCTTGTGATGAGATATTGTCGTAGCATTATTGAAAAAACATGCGAGTCAGCGCTCCTTGACTCTCGGGTTAGTTGGCCGATTTTTTCGGGGATAGTTGGCCAGATATTTTGGACATAGTTGGCCAGATATTTTGGACATAGTTGGCCCATCATAAAATCATGCATAATAGCTGATAAATGTTTTTGTAGAACATGCCAACGGAATATAAACAAAGATATAATCAATGTAGGAAGTTATGGACAAACGAGGTATTGTTGAAAGCCGTAGAAGCAGTCCAAAGTGGCAAAATGGGTGGGTTGTGGGAATCAGTACAGCTGTACATGGAAATCCGATGGCTGCGTCGCTGTATGAGCTGTAAAAAATGGTTTCACGAGAGGATGTTCAAAATTTTTGAACTTATGTAATGAGTGTGGAAAAGTTCTATGCACGAAAAAGAAATAATTTTTCGTCTTATTAACCTCATAATATGTATTTTCTATATGGGTCATCTCACCCGGACAATCGGGGTGAGACGGCCTTTCGCATTGACTGCAATATTATTTTTTTTTTTAAATGTATGATTATTTTTTTAATTCAATTTTATATTGTTTATCTAAATGTATTTCCCTTTGCACATATATTTTTGTCCTTTATACAACCACTCAATTTACGGTACTGATTGTTTTAAAAAAAGTGGGCCATCTCTCCTCGACTTACCTTAACTTAATTTCGATGCGCGATAAAGTGCGCTGGGAAATTGCACCTATGAAAAATAATGAACATAATCCTGCGACAAAACTTCACTGTCAATAATTTACATTGTATGAAAGATTGATGCTGTCTGTTTATGTTCTTGCACACAATTAATTACGGAGAGGTTTCAATAGGGGGAAGCAAAAGAGTTAGTCGCGTTATCAAAAAGAAGCGATTTCAGAGGAGGGTGCACAGGTCACGGAGAAGAAGTTCAGGATTTTCCCCTATGGAAACTATTCAGGAGGTAGCGGTTTCTCTTCGATTGAATAGAAAGTCTTTATTATCACGTATCTATTCATTGAAATGTAACTGATATGTTCTTTATTTACACTTAGGATGCTAAAATGGCTGCCGGAACTTCGTCTCCAAAAGTGAGCGACGTCAGTCGTGATTACACCTCGAAAGTATCAAAAGCGGGTATGCCTTGTTTTCTATGTTACACAGACATTTCTCCATTTCGATGGTTTATTAAAAAAAGGTCAATCTATTCCCTCAACGAAGACACGGCGAAGGGCCACACGGCAAGAGAACGGAGGCGCGAATCGAAGATGCCATATGTTTGATCTTAGAAGCCCAAGTCGATGCGAAGTACTGTAAAATACGTAATAGCCTGTAACAAATTACGTTACATCCAGTCCTCTCACGGCCAAATTCTTTTGTCACAAGGTTTAGTTCTCAGTACAGCGTCAGCATGGCTGTTCCGACGCGATGATAAAAATATAGAAAACATTGTATGACAAAACGTTAATAAATAGAATGAAAACATGGTTTATTCGCTTCCAGCTTCTTTGTCCTTCGGCTGCTTATGGGCCGCCTGTTTACGCAGAATCATCTGGATGTCAGCGAACGATTTGCCCGACGTCTCCGGCATCACCACAGCCGCGACGATCGCAATCACGAGCGTGATAACGGCGAAACCGTAGAACACTGTGTAAAAGCCTGCTGCGTCAATCACAATCTGATAACATTTCGACACGATGATCCCCAATATAGAGCCATAAATGGCGATGATCGTGTTTGCCAAGCTTTTCACCTTTATCGGGAAGATTTCGGAGCAGACGACGAACGGGATAGGCGCCAAACCGAGGGAATGGGAACCGAAAAAGATCACGAGAGCGACTAGCGGCGCCCAAGAGAAACTCTTCGCGTTCATGTTCAGTTTCTCGAGGAGGAAGTACGATCCTACGATACCGAGGCACAAGGTACAGATGAAGGCTGATATCAAGAAAAGGGGCTTCCTACCGAACATGTCCACGACGAACGCGGATGCCACACTCACTATCAGGGCGATCCCGGAGAGGATAATAAGCGCCATATTGGTACTAATGCTGGAGATGGCGTTTTGAAACAGAAGACCAACATACGATTGTATAGCTATCAGTCCACAAAGCTGCTGCCCCGTCATTAACAGCAGCACAAGGAGTAATGCCTTCCTGTGTGCTCGATTTGTGAAAAGCTCTTTCAAGCTTCCGTTGTGTTGCTCTTTTACGAACGCGGACATTTCGTCGAGTTCGTCGGTGTTGTCTTTCGTGCCTCGTAACCGTATCAAGGCCAACTCGGCGCTTTCTCGGTTTCCATTCTGCAAGTAGAAGTACGGCGACTCGGGCATCCATGGGAATGTTAGGATGAAGACGATCGTTGGTATCACACTGATGATTACTAATATCTGTCAAATGGAGTAAATGGATTACCGTCGTCATTATAGTATACGATTTTGTAAATATAGAAACAAAAGGCGTGCAAAAGAATTCGTATCAGATATTTCTGGCGTAGGTATATGTATAATACATGATCATTAATTCATTTGAATTTATCATGAGTATAATGGAACCAGTGATGCCAGAATCGTAGGACGCGGGACCAAACGCTTACCCCCACTATGACCTACCGTCGTCTCCCACTATGGCCTACCGTCGTCCCCCACTTTCTTCCCATCGTACTGCACACACGCATATCCCTACCCCTGTCCGTGTGCTCGGCAGCCCAACAGGCAGCTCACACGGACAGGAGTAAAAATATGTTTGTGTGCAGTGCGATGGGAAGAAAGTGGGGGACGACAGTAGGCCATAGTGGGAGAAGACGGTAGGTCATAGTGGGGGTAAGCGTTTGGTCCCGCGTCCCACGATTCTGGCATCACTGAATGGAACTGTCCTTGTTCAAACTTTAACACTTGGCGTGACGTCGACGTGTTCTCACGGCGATATTTCCTGCAAAGCACCGAAAATATTCTACGAGCATCCCTGAACGTTTACTTTAAAAGGAAGGCAAGCGAGGAATGGGCTTTTTACGCTATGTACAAAATTCTCCCAGCAGAAGCTACCGCTTGGAAAGGCTCGGCTGTCTTAAGGGATTACATAGTCTTGACAAGCCACAAAATGTGGTCATTTTAATGATTTTTTTTCTTGTGTATAAATTAAGCTATATTCTGTCCAAAAAGAAATTTAATTTCTTAAGAAATGGTGGCATAGCAGCCCCTTCGCCCCTTTATATGAAAAAAAGATCATAAAAATTACCCTATTTTCCGACCTGTAAAGGGTATGAACCCCTTATGGGGGTTGTCAAAAATCAATGGACCTGTATAAATATATGAAAAATTTGAGAACATTCCAATCAGTAGGCTATTCTCTATAAATGCTTGAGAATATCCATATTTCGGGGGCTTCTGAAGGAGAAACCCCCCGTAAAGGGTAAATTTTTCAAAACCTCGCGCCACTCAAAGTGTTAATTATTTACTTGTGTTATGTCAGTGAACCGTTTATCGAATTTCTCTGCAACGCTATCGCGTCTGCCGCATTTTTACTGACAGCTCATCGAAGTTACCTTTCCGTCTACTTGTGGTCCGACACCGTAGACTATCATAAATGCTACGCTAAGGAACAGCGGCATCATCGTGTTGGAAGCTCCCCTGATTTTCGTCTCGACTATTTCTCCGAGGTATATCGGAACCATGGCGCAAAGAGCCCCGATAGATAAGCCACCGAAGAGCCTTCCCACGAACAGTTCGATCCATGAACCAGCAATGAAGGTGAGGACCCAGCAGATCAGAAACGGTACCGAAGTTAGGTAGAGGAAGAATTTTCTACCGATTAGGTCTAACAGCAAAACGGATAGAATCGGTCCAAAGCAGGCGCCTATCGGCAGTGCTGTGACCACCCATGCTCCCTGATCGGAAGTCAAATGCAGGGGAGAAGATTTGTCCTCGAGTTTGGGCAGGCTAGGTGTTGGCCAGGCGAAGACGAATCCGCAGGCGACCATCGGTAGAGTACCTGCAAACGAATAGAATTTTGTTACGTCATTCAGTCGGTCATAGGAACAACCAAGGGCGTCCGCATACTTTTTTTCAGGGGGAGGGGGCAACTTTGAGATGACGGTCAAGAAAAATATAGTAAAGATATTTATCAACCCTGGCGATGACATTGACGAATCGGATCATGAAACATGCGGTGCGATTGGAGTAGCTCTCTTGCTTTTTTAACCCATTTTGTAGTGCCAATTTAATTAAAAATTTAAAATCGAAATTCAAAAAAATTCACGTTTTTAGTATAAATTTAATAAACGGTAGTTTTTAAAAATGAGCGATTTTTTTCTCAAAAGCCAGGGGGCAAGTTTTGCCCCCCTCCAGGCGACCATAGGTACAAGGACGAGACAGGAACGATTCGAGTTAGCACGTTTGATGCTCGCACCGTGGAAAATCGGCGAGCGCTCGTTGAGGCGACGAGCCGCGTTGCTGAATTTGATTTGGCTCTTCTGCGCGTTGCGAGCGTAAAATTCGGTAACGCTGCGCTTGGACGCGGCTCGTCGTCGCAACGAGCGCTAACGAAGTTTCCACTTTGCGAGCACCAAATGTGTCGATTCGGCTTGTTCCCGCGTCGATGGCGGTATAAATTGGCCTATTTTCGATCTACATTAGGCAGAGTTGGGTATTATCCGAATAAACCTTTATTCAAATACTCGTCGCATAAAAATGACAGATAAAATGAAGTTATTCGAGAATAACGTATAATTTTTTATTCGAATAAGAACTTATTCGGTAATTATTCGAATAATTGAATATTTGAATAATTCGAATAATTTCGAATACGAATAATTTCTTCGAATATTCAACTATTCGAATCTCAGATTCGAATTTTTTGGTATTCGAAGATTCGAATATTACGAATCGCCATCACCCTCAGTTTTTGAGAAATTCGATTTTGAAAGAAACTGCAAATTTTCGATTTTGAACATCTTTTATGTCGAAACGATAATAGTTATTCGATTGCTCGTTGCGTCAAATTATTCTATGAACCCTCCCGAATACCACGATATAAGTTATTATTGCATTATGAACATTTAAATAGGTTTAAACAAGGATCAAAGGGAAAAGGACACCCGAAATGCACCCATTTTTGCAGATATCTTTCAATTTATTTCCAAAACTAAGGGTCTTGGAGATAATTTGACCAATCCACACGATGTAGCGGACAGTTTTCCCCCGGAAAACGTCAACAGAAGTGGTAAGTCTCGTTTTGTTTTCAATACAGAAGTGAAATAGTTTGGCAAAACGCGCGGTGCCGACAGTGGTAGTCAACGACGGCGCGCGAGCCACTGCCGCTCAGCGTAACACAATCGCTTAACGCGTGTGACTACCACTGTCAGCACCGCGCGTTTTGCCAAACTATTTCACTTCTGTATGGAAAACAAAACGAGACTTACCACTTCTGTTGACGCTTTCCAAAGGAAAATTATCTGCTGCATCGCGTGGAATGGTCAAATTTTATCTCAGACCCTTAGTTTTGGAAATAAATTGAAAGATATCTGCGAAAATGGATGCATTTCGGGTGTCCTTTTCCCTTTGATCGTTCTTTAAACCTATTTAAATGTTCATAATGCAATAATAACTTATATCGTTGTATTCGGGAGGGTTCATAGAAAAATTTGACGCAACGAGCAACCGAATAACTGTTACCGTTTTGGCATAAAAGATGTTCAAAATCGAAAATTTGCAGTTTCTTTCAAAATCGAATTTCTCAAAAACTGAGGGTGATATCTGCTTGCGGATTCGTGTTCAGGGCGAAAAACTCTATATGAGTCATCCAGCGGATGTTGCGGACCAAAAATCTTCTTTAATAGTGTTATTATTCGAATATTCGTTACAGCCCTAGTCGAGACACAAGGAAATTCTATGATGTACAGAATATTTCTGGAATAAGCCCTGAAACTTTAAAAATATCTTCTATAAAATTGTAGTAATAGGTCTTCTAAATAGTACATGTGACTTAAATCCCGTCAAATATACTTGCAAAATTCTACCGCGGACGAAAGTTATTTAGAATTGACCGTGAGAAGAAGATCCGTTTTTATCGTCAAAGGAGAGCTCCTAAAGTTTAATGACTGCATTTCGGGAACACTTTCGATAAGGATAAGAAAGATTTACCTATAATAGTGGCTACTATTTGTGGGCGTAAACGTTTCTCGCTATTGAGTGCTCCTTTTTCCATTTTCTGCACGTCTACAAGTTCTGTAGTCATCGTTGCGTGGTCTGCCTTCTGTAAACTAAAAAGAGATTGTTTTCATTATCATAGCTATGTTGAACTTAGCCACCCTCACCCTTCAAGTTGATTACACAATGAAAATGAAGATTTAGTAATTTCCCCTGGGACGTCCAGAAAAATATATTTCTTCCAGACTGCAACGTAACAAGTACAACGTTCACTTCGCGTAATATTCTTAACAGCTGGTACGCGAACTTCATTCGAGGTACGAATCGGTGTTACAACTTTACCACCTGACAAGTGCGCATCCAGCCGCGAAGGAGCTAAGTACTGTGCAATTATGACACGCTTCGTTGCGAAACAAATGATTACGGGACTGAGAGTCATTTGTATCATCTCGAGATCTTTCGATAGGTACAGTGTCTGAAGAACACTCGGCATTAAATATTAAATTATGAATTGAGGACGTAGCAGGAAGAGTTATGACGTGTAATATATGTAAAAAAAGTCTACATCGTTTGGTGCACGTTTGATGCAAATTTGAGAAGAAATGAGCGATTTATTACAAATTTTGAACTTGCAGCCATTACTTTTTTGAGCAATACGAATGCTCCAGATTTGAAAATTTGTCAAAAATATAAATAAAAACTTATCAACTGAATAGCTATTACTTATTGTGTGAAAATATATATTTTTCAATTAATGTTCTTTTTTTAACTTTAAGTGAAAGCAATAATTTTATAAATAGCTTTTTTTAATTTACTTGAAGTTGGTAGAGATGCACCCCTCTTGCTGCAATGTCCTCAATTATACTTGTATTTTACACGGTCAGAACTAATTTCTCTGTTCGAGAAGTCACTAAGCTACAGAACCATCAAAATTAACATTGAAGAATTCGCCTGTGGGTATCCATGACCTGTGACATTTAATTCATATAACTGGATATCCAGTTCCCTCTCTTCACGCCCACTGTTTTTACATTAATGTGGGACATGTTCTGTAAATAATGTCAAGTCTCTCAAAGACATATCACACACTTCACTACAGTCCACTCTCGATAAACCGACTTTCGTTTAATCCAAGATCTGCTCAAACCCATGTCCTCTTATTTCAAACCTGGCACCCAAGAAAATCAATTTCAAACGTCCACCCATTACAAGTGCACTCGACTAATTGTAAGAATGGGCTCCATCTTCGAAACTGATTTTTTCGAAAGCAGATCGTCCTCCGCTTTTCTATTTATTCTTTCACCTTGTACATCCAAAAAATATAAGACGTATTACACAAACCTACACGATGACGTTACTGCCGTTCCATCAAAGAATAACGACGACATCGTGCAAGGTTAATCGATTAAACTAATAAAGCCAGCGGGTACAAAGTTAGCCGACTTGGATCGTAATTGATCCCCGGCGATTAAACGGCTCCCTTATGCCACGGGGAACGGCTCGAAGCGTAATGATAACGACCAATTGGCACGATCGTTTCATCCCCGAAAAGGATCGAGCTGTTAAACGCTATTTAAGCCCTGCAAGCCGTGGCTCTTAACAGAAGGGTTCACCAGCCAAACCGCGAAGCAGCCAGTCGAATCGGTTGAGCTAACTGAGCCGGCTGCTCGTTGATCGTGTAAAGGAGCTTAATCCTTTAATCATTTAAACGCGTAGCATTAATAGCGGTGGGCCGGTGGAGGGGGTAGATTTAAAATAGCAGTAGATAGGCAGTGGCGGTTAGTCGGGCTCGAAGAACAAGTAGTCGTCGTTCATCCGTGTCAGCTATTGAGCGAATTGAAACGACGACAGTACGTGCTGGCACGTGACATATCACACAGAATTACGGTAATTGCGGTGACATTAATCGACCGTTCGCACCCTGTGGTAGCCAGCGATCACGGCGCGATCTGCACGGATCGATCTATCCCGACGAACCTCGAGAGCTACCCTCGTTTCTCTTCGGTTCTTCCTCATCTTCATTTTTTTCTCTGCCCCTTCTCTCTCTCGCTCTTTTTCTGTCTCTCTTCTTCATTCATGCATCCCGGCGTGACGTTTCGTTTGGACGCGCGTGTCCACGGTTAACGAGGATTCTCTTTGCGTTCTCGAAAAGGGGAGAGGAAGAAAGATCAGCCTCTCTTTCTGCGAAGGGTGTATCGACGTTACTCGAGAGAAGATGGGGACGTTTCTTCGGTGGTTCGGAATCTCGTCGGATGAAAACAGAATCGATCAGGCGACCGAGTTGACGGAGTGGCAGAAGAAATTAGTGCAAAACACGTGGGCTGTGATAAGAAAGGACGAGGTGGGATCTGGGGTGGCTGTGATGATTGCGTGATTGATGCTTTTGCAATTCTTAAGGTGCAAAGCTACGATAATACAGAAATGTCGTGTCTGCGCGTAAGACTTTAATCTCACCAGGCAATTATTTAATTATTTTATTATTCTTTAAGTATTTTGTCATTAGTTTCATGAAATTACACTTTCATCAGACAAATTTCATGATATATTTTCAAAAATCTAATCTCGCGACTGTTTCCATTATTTACATTTAGTTGTTGCTAAGATTTTTGTCTAGTGTAAACTCTCATCGTGGATTCGCACCTTTATGCACGAGCTAATAGTAATAGTGTGTATTAATATGTGTCAGTGACAGATCCAGAAGCCTTTCTTGGGAGGGGCGAGGGGGAGGGGCGAAACGTGTAAAAGTACATAAACCACACACACACACACACAAAATACATATATATTATTCTTAGGGGGGGGGGGGCGATCGCCCCTATCGCCCTCCTCTGGATCCGCCAATGATATGTGCTAATTGCTTCTTGAAAGCTTCACGATTCTAACTGTTTCGAACGTCTTCCGCGCAAGCCCTTAGAATCCATGCCCGTTGCGATGTTTTGAGGCAACAGTGACATTGACACACGTATGTGTTTCCCGATTGATTTTGTATTAGAAGGAAATGTGTGTTCGGCGTTACAGAGCAAAATGTGAGCGTGCATTGATAGCATTATCGTATCGATTACGCCTTTATCGTCAATCTGATGGAAAAACTGAGTAGGATAAACGATGTTATTAACGCATTAACTATCACGAGTACCATATTTCATACATCGTAGTCTTAGCAATCAGTATTACTCAAGGGGCTACTGATATTGTCTTTGATGTTCCACGATATAACTTTTGTTCAAGCAGTCATACTTATTTCGCAGATCAACTTTTACCAATTTTATCGATGTCACAGTATTTGGCGCATACATTTCATTGTGTTTAGTTCTGCTGCACGTAATGGAAATCACGCAATGGAAAAATAATAAATTCGCATGGCAGTCGTGTTAATTACACAGATCATATGTTACGTAACTTTCCTTTATTCACTTTCCACGCAAAGTAGTCTACGCTTCTCTCAGTCTTACATGTTTGTCTCTTCCTATTTTGCTTCGTACGACTCTTTGAGGTGCTGAGAAAATAATTTTTCCATCGCTTCGTCCTCTTTAAATTCCTTCACCCATTGCGACGTTTAATCCACAGCATTCGTGCGCGTAATTTTTATCGCTCCTTTCGTTGTGGCAAATAAAATTCAATTAATCATCGCACGTTTATGTTAATCGAGGTCTATTATTGTATTAATGAAGCGCTCAAATCATGAGGTGATTGAGCTCGAAGAAATTAAAACTATACTTTCGCCGATCAAAGACGGAATTTTCAATTAGCAGTTCGATGCTCCGAGCAGTGACGGATTTAACGGGCGGCCGATGAGCAATTGCCGCCTGGGCTCCTGCCTAGAAGGCCCTCCCAAGGCCCTATCTTCAAAATAAATTATGACATTATCCAAACCCTATATTTGTTTTCCTGTACTACTACATTTAGATCGATTTTAGTAATCTAACTCTTCCGAAAAAACGGGCCCCTCAGAACGTTTCAACCTGGACCATTTCCCTTAAATCCGCCACTGGCTCCGAGCGATATATATATTTAGATATGTTCCTAATGACGATGATAGCTGTACGTTGCTTCACGTACTTTAAATTTTTGACGCGCCAGATTTCCATTGCTTCGCATGTTCTTCCAGGTTCTTTAAGAAATATCCAGAGTACCAAGGATATTTTAGTGCGTTCAAGGACATTCCAGTAAACGAATTGCCGTGTAACAAAAGGTTCCAGGCTCATTGTGCCAGCGTAATTACAGCCTTAAATAATGTTATCGATTCCTTGCACGATCCAGGATTAATGGAGGCGAGCCTAATCGGCTTAGCCGAGAGGCACAAAAAACGTGGTCAAACAAAGGAAGAATTTCAGGTATAAATGGGATGGTAATAACAGAGAATCGATCGCAACCTAGCCGTACCATTTGATAAGGTTGGGTACCATTTAAATAATTGTACTGTTAGATGCAAAAACACCCTCAGGTCACTCAGACCCTTTTTGCATAAAACGCATAATTAGATTCCCTTATTCTTTTCTACATATGCCCTCCAAATTTCATTACAGCATCTTTAAAATTGACAGGGCTATGGTAAATTTTGTATATCGATGGTGACCAGCTGACTCTAAAGGTGGAATCCGACGACACGTGAATCAGCGATCTTTGCGCGTGAATCACCGATACACGTGCCGTGCGATCGGTCATGGATCGCCGAGTCGTGCTCGCCAAGCCGTCTTGCCGAACCTGGACAAACCGAGCAAGCTCGCCGATTCACGTGCTATCTGATTCCACCTTATCTAAGACAAACATACATCGACCTGAACATGATACGATCCATGACTATTTTTATCACTATATTGTATCAATATTCCCTATTTTTTCCAACAGCATGCAAATATTAAATAAATAATATAAAATAATGTTAAAACAATTTTTTATATATTTTTCATATGGAGATTTCTAGCGAGTTCCCACGCATTTTGGGACTATATGAACCTTTTAGTTTCAACCTTCTTTGGTTCAAAGCTACGCAGTCACGCGTAGAGTCACGTGGTGTCGCGCTCTTACAGAGTTGATTATATCCACTAAGATCGGGCTCGTGTCCTGTTCCGAATCAACAGTTAACCTTATAGAATCCGCAAGTTCGGTTTATATTGTATTTGGCATATTCAAATAGCCACTCTTACGTCCCGCATCGATTCGTTAAACCAATTTTTTACCCAGCGATCCTTCTAATATTAGTAGCACCTACCCATCGATACAACTTTACCGCTCGAGTTGTATCAAACTTTAATTAAGAGTTACGAGGCATCAATAACATTTCCCGCGATCCCTGATTTCGCATCAGGTTTGTCCGTAAATCTACCACCCCCCCCCTCCCCCCCCCCCCCAACAGCTCCCTGGTTTCGTACCAGGTTCGTCTGTGAATCATCCAAACTCCCAGTAGCTCCTCGACTACGCGTCGAGTGCGTCTGTGAATTTTATCCTAAGGTCGGTATCAGATATATTGGCTGGTGAGTTTTGTGAGGGGTATTCTCCCACCACACCGTTTGCCTGCCTCGGTATTCTTTTTCTCAACGTTTTCTGACTCGCTCTCGTTCCATCTCGCTCTCGCCTTCGCAGAACAAGAGTGAGCCAGAAGTGGTGGCCGGAACCAAAGAGGAGATATAATAAGAGGCGTCACTCGACAAGGACAGAAATAAACTAGGGAAATCACTAGACAACCAATTTAAATGCCCATTCGGCAATGATCGGTAAGCTTCGGCAATGATCGGTAAACTTCAGCAATAATCAGCCAACTGCGGGAAGGTACATTTAGTCGATTTGAATATCCCGCTCGAATAGATAACCAATTTAAATGCCAAGGTCAAGTAAGGACTTCAAAGGTTCCTCCCGGAGTGACGCCTCTTATTATATCTCCTCTTTGCCGGAACATTGATTCTTTCTCGATAGCTTCATCTCGTATTGGGCTACGCATAGCTTCGTAACGCACACAACTATTATGGTAAGAATAAATAACAGCCACATGGCTACATTCAGGCGGAGCCGAGCTGCGTTCCCGTTATCCCACCACACCCTTCGGGGGCCACGCAACTCCAACTGACAAATCCACGATCATCAGATAGTGGTGGCTGATTTCTCCTCGATCGCTGTTCGCGAAAACGAATTCACTGGCCAATATATCTGATATCGACCATAGTGACTCCCCGATTACGCATCGGGTTCATTCACGACGTCTCACCTTTCCGCGGCTCCCTTATTATTCAAGTCAGGTTCGTCCGCGTTTGACTCCATTCATAGAGGCTCCCTGATTTCGCATCAGGTTCGTCCTCGCTTCCAATAATCCTAGCGGCTCCCTGATCTCGCATCGGGTTCATCCGCGTCGCTAACTAACAAACTAACAAACCGTATTCCTTTGGAAATAACCTTCTCGCTGTCCTCTCGTGTTTGCCGCGGCCCCGGCTCGTAACATATACATTATTTGTCGGTAGTTGCAGTGTTAAAAATATATTTGTTATGTATCGCGAAGAAGAGACAAGTGTATGAATATTATTATTAAAAAGCTCGTTTGCTTTCTAGAACTTGAAGGAAGTGATATTGGAAGTTTTACGCCTGGCATTGGGAAAACAATTCACACCGGAAGTAGCTGAGGCGTGGAATAAAACCCTGGATGCCGCGTTTACAAAGATATACGAAGTGTTCTCGCTCTGAAGAACGAGCATTCACGATTTCGCCAAGATAATGCACTGATTTATTTTTAATACTCGCTAAGTATTAAATACTGTATATAAAACACATTAAATTTTTGTGTTTGAACGATTGTGGAACGAAGAGAAACGTCGGGTCCTACTGAGCACATCGAACAGGAATATGTAGGGTAAATCCGGGAGACGCGGTCGGGCCGGAGAGTTGGTCGAGTCGCTATATTTCAAACTCTCTACGTAAAAATGCGTTAAAGTGCAGACCAATTACTTCTCTAGAAGCCAAACAGTTGAATGAATAGCGCCATTTCGCTTCCTTCTGTGTTTTTCTGAATTTATAGGCTTTAAAAGGAAAATTGAGGTTACATTTAACCTCTTTTGTCAAACAGCGTTGTACAGAATCGTATTTAAAATGTACTTCTAAGTTTATTTTCGTTTAATATTTGGGATAATAAGATAGTAGAAATATTGAGGGACAATGCAGCCAAAGTATTGGGCCGTATTAACTCTTTCTCTCAAAGCTAACGAGAGGACCATCTCTCGCTGCAGAAAGGAGAGATGGTCGAGTTATGATTTTTTTATTATTTTTGTTTATTTTTTATTTTTTATTATTATTTTATTATTATTTCTGTTTATTTAGTTTATTTATTCACTTTTGTATTCATTTGCCTTGCCAATCGCCAGTAGGTAGTTCACTTTTTCTTTGATGTGTTCTTTACTTGTTTAGCGTAAACAAATTAAATATCAATGAATCTGTAGTTGTATTCACTCATAAATAATTTTGCTTTCTTCTTTGTTATTTTTCCATGGATAATTATGTGAGTGGTCTCTGCCAACGACGAAAACCATTTCTCCCTGCACCTCGGGAGAGGTGGTCAGATGTCATGATTTCAGTTTTCAACCCGATTTACAGTAAATATTGTCTTAAAGCAAATATGGATCAGTTTTCTGAATCAGCATAAAATTCTGAACATATATGTTTGTTCTGATAAAATAAGTAATTTCTATATTAGTTTTAATAGCCATTTTATATTAGGTCGACCGCGTCTCCTGGATTTACCCTATGCAGCCTCTATTTTAGATTATTAATCTTTTGCGTACTGTAAACTCTATATGCAATGTAATATACACATTTATTCCACATTTTTAAATCGCCTTTATTGAAATACGAGTCACAGTGAGACTTCACGATACAAACGAAACCAATCCCGTTATGTGCCCTGCTTGTTAATCGAACTCTCCTGAAACCAAATGAAATTGATTGCATGGTATCTACGTAACCGTCGCTCTGATAACGATTACACGCAACCGATGTAAAGATACTTCGATTAACGTTTTACCGATAACCGTCGATTTTCAATTTTATCGGAATATAATTATTATCCAATGTATGGAGGGACAGTGCAGTTATAGATACATCCCCGTCGTGTTGGTGATTACGCGCCGCGTATTTTTCCGCGCACAATCGAAGGCACTGAATTCTAGAATAAGTAGATGGGTCAAGGGTCATCTGGAATTCTATAGAACTATTCATACGTAAGTACAGCTCTCATGGAAGCCGCGGAATGCGGGAATTGTGACGAAGCTCCGCGCGTTATAACTTGCCACGTTCGGGAGTCAAATATCGTCAACCTGCAGAAATTACGGCCGAGAATCGTCCTTAAATTGCGTAAGGTTTTTTGAGGAGACGAAGGAGGTGGCGAATTTCTTACGTTTTCTTACAAAGAACGGAGATGGTGTCAGATAGTATTTTACGCATTATTTTTTTAACCTAATTCTCAATATTAGTAGCCTTAAAAATAATGTTTCATATATGAATTGTATCAATCTTTAAAATAATTTTAATAACTGATAAAACGCTATGTAAATATATTACGTGAGGAACGGGGTGGGTGGGTCGGAATATAACATCTTATGAATTTTTATGCTGGGGGAGAGAGGGGGTAAGAAATCGCCAAAGTTACTCTTACATAATTTAAAGTCTCTTTCTGGTATGACAGCTGGGAAAATCTAAATTTTCGGGAATTAAAAAAAGAAACAAGTATTGCAGGATTGTGGCTTTAATCTGTCACCTTGTGATACTACAAAAAAAGTTGTATATAAGAACATACATTTACAGCAATATTCTTCCAGATGCCAGACCTGATATCAGCAATTGTAGTTGTCTCAAACACAAAATTCAAAAAGATTGGTTATCTGTAGACGCGTGGCTATCGTCTGAACTACTTAGCATAATAACAAAATATTGAGAAACAAATAGCAACGTCTTAAAAAATTTTTAGAAAATGCAGCAAAGCAAAAATATGATGTTGACCGTAGTAATTCAGTTTTGCAAATATTTGCGAAATTCTAGTTCGACCGATAAAGTAATGTCCATTGCGTATTCCTGATATATTAGAAGTGCATCGGGACTCTTGGTTTTTTGGCAATCAGGTCTGGCATCTGGAAGAATATTGTTCTCTTCACGATGCCCATATTCCTCTATAAACAGATATAAATTGTAACTTACAAAAAATTATTACAGTCTTGAAAGGTGATAGACTAAAGTTGCAAACGTGCAATACTTGTTTCTTTTTTAATTCCCGAAAAATGGAGTTTTTTTCAGCCGCCATCCACGCTAGGAAGACACCTTAAGAGGGGAACCTGGTTTAGGACGTTGAAAACAGAGTGATTTTTTAAGAATTATTTTCTCAACAAATATAAAAAGTATCTATCCAAAACTTTAAGGGTGTTTTACTGTATATTCAGACAACAAGAAAACTTTTTTTTATTCAATAATAATTCATTTAATATTGTTTTATTGGTATGTCTTCGTAGCGCTGCGTCGCCGGAGTTGTCGAATTGTGTACATCTTAGCGGATCCAATTTTTGCCCGAAATAAAGAAGGCGAAATTTTTCTTAATTGATATGAATTTATTTTGTCGATGTATTAAAAAAATAAGGAAAAGTCTAAAATTGACAAAATTATGGGACTTTAACGAAAAAGTTACGATTTTGACGGAAAATTTTCGAAGCTTTTATGCAAAAATTAATTAATTAATATTGTTGTTAAAGACAAATATCTAATCGAACGTATAAGACATAATGTGTTACATTTTTTGAACACCTATAGATTAATTATAAATTAATAAAAATACAACATGAAAAGTTTTAGTGTAAACACATTATTCCCAAATATTATTATTTATTATTTCACTTTTTTTAAAGAACTGTAATTTATTTTTTATTAAGTTTTTTATTTCACTTTTTTACAGGACTGTGTCTTTTTTTTAGTTTTGCTTACATCGTTGTGGTTTTTTTTTGAAAATTGTAATTTTATTTTTATTTCACTTTTTTAAGAGGACTGTGTTTAATAGCGTACCCAATATCGTAGTTCTGCAAGAGTTGGAACGGCTGATGAATATTTAATTTCTTTAGAATATATAACAACCTTGTACCCACTCCTGGCGGCTAAATGTCATAAAATGTGTTTAAGAACCAGCTGGAAAACGATACCTAACTAATGGTAAAAACTGCATAAAGATCGGTCCAGTAGTTTTGGAGAAAAATGTTAACAGATACCACCACACACATACAACCTCTTACCCTAAATGCATGTACCTTCTCCGTTCCATCGTGGGTAAAAATGGTTTAATTATAATTTCTGTATAAATGTTTTTCATTCATCGACGATATAAATTCATGTAAATTAAGAAAATCATCGGCCTTTTTATTTGGGACAAAAATTGGATCCGCTAGGATGTAAACAATTTCACAATTCCGGCAGCGTGGCGCTACGAATATATACCAATAAAACAATATTAAATGAATTATTATTGAATAAAAAAAAGTTTATGTTAAACGATTTAATTAAAAATGCACTAAAAACTAAAAAATAATTACTTTCTTGTACTACAATTTCGATGGTGTTTTTCACTTTAAATAAAATCGTGGAACAGGATATGTCACAATAAATACATTTTGACGCTTGATGCTGTATTAAATTGATTAATATTCTGTTATGAAACATCCTGCTCCACGATTTTATTTAAAGTGAAGAAACACGATCGAAATTGTAGTACAAGAAAATAATTATTTTTTAGTTTTTAGTGCATTGTTAATAAAATCGTTTAACATAATTTTTTTTTATATTTTTTATTTTCTAGATTTTAGTGTTTATGGATTTACATTTCGCAGCTCAGACTTCTTTACAAATATCTTTTATTTAATTTCACATCGCGACGCGGCTGGCGACCCGAACGCAACGGCTTTTTGTCGTTTTCTTAAGGAACGCGAGTGGCTGATTTCAAGTCGTTTGAATTTGTGGTTATGGGCTATATTTATTGATGACTTTGTAATTCATTCACTCTCTCGGGGTTATTTTTTTTAAATATTGTATTGTCATCCAAACTACTCATGCCTGCAAAGTTTCAAGATAATTGGATTGGTGGAAGCGGATTAAATTTAAGTTGCCAGATTTGAACCATATATACAAACATACAAACAAACAAACAAACGGAGGATCGAAGCTGAATGAAATCGTTTAAAAAGTTTTCTTATTGTCTGAATATACAGTAAAACACCCTTAAAGTTTTGCAAAGATTCTATATATATTTGTTCAGAAAATAATATTTAAAAAATCACCCTGTTTTCATTGTCCTAAACGAGGTTCCCCCCTTAAGGGGTAACACCACTGTAGCGGCACAAAAACGTAGTGTACCTATCTTTGACAATTGTTTGTGGGTAAACAAAGAAATAAGTAGAAAATCTGTTTAAACGTCTTTATCATACACATCTTAAGCAGTTTCAAGCTATTTATTTATTTTCTTTTTTCAAAATGGCACTTTAATCGCATTTTTCTCGGAACCACGTTTTTCAAATTGGCCAGCAGCACCATTTGAACAAATTATATTCCATTCACTTGAAATTTTCACAGTAGCTTCTAAACTACATTCTCCGTCGAAGTACATACCGATTCGAATAAAATTTGTCCAAATGGTGCTGCTGGCCAATTTAAAAAACATGGTTCCTGGCCAGTTTAAAAAAAAGTGCCATTTAAAAAAAAAAGAAAATTTACAAAGTAGCTCGAAACTACTTAAGGTATGTATAATAAAGACATTTCAACACATTTTCGACTTATTTCTTTGTTTACCCACAAACAATTGTCAAAGGTACACTACGTTTTTGTGCCATTACAGTGGTGTTACTCCTTAAGGACGGCCCCCAGAACCTCGATCACCTTATGTTAATCGATGAGCACGACATTGGGATAATTGTAGGATTATATTTTAACCCGTTACGCGATCATTCGTTCAGTAATATTACGTTTATAAACTAGAATTTACATAAAACTTCAATCATTTCCTTTGTCCTACAATCAAATCCCCTCCCCCACCCCTTGGATTATGAAACACCAAATCGTATATATATATATTTTTTCTAATGCGAACATTGTTGTAGGGACGCTTGTATCCGAAGTTGTAGCACACCAGAACGCGTAGGAATATTACCTTCTTATTTATCACTCTTCTGGCTTCCACCATGTGTTTCATTAGCTCTCTTCAATATTAATTTCTTCACTGTTTTTCAAGTATATCAAAACCACTCTGCCCGAATAATCGGAGTGTAGGAGCTGCAAAACGAAAGTGGCGAGCGGAACGTAACCGAACGCGCGAAAGTTGCGCACAGTTTCGAAACGGTTCATCTCTAGTCACCTGACGCACAGCACAGAAGATCACGTCCTCCCGTGGAAATCATTGAAACCTTACTTAAAGTAAGCGATAGTCACTCACCAAGGAAGCAATCAGGTGAAGTTTGTAACTATCACGTTACAATTAGGTACAGAACTTGGACGGGTGGCGACAGTCACTCCTGCAAAGTGGCCAACACTCATTTGACACCAGTAACCACGAGTCAATCACTTTATAAAGTTTGAAGTCTCTTCAGGGAAGATAAGAATAATTTTCCTGGGCTAGGGAAGATGATAAACATCCAAGACCAAGTGTCACCGTCACAATTACCGCTATTTCCCTTGTTGCGACGCTTATATCATCGCCGCAAATGTACATTCCGCCTGAAACTAGTCGATAATTGATTATCAGGAGCCGTTGCCTGTGGGTAGTATTATTTAGTCTACTGGTATGCATTATCGTCATTTCTCACTCTGTCGCCCCTTAGTATCGTCAATATCAGTTACATTTCGTACGTTGCGGACTTGTTACAGTAATAATCTTCCTTCATCTATAGATAGGATTCTTAGATAGATGACAATAGCCTCTGATATTGCACAACATCAATTACAAATGGAATGCCTGACGACTTCGAAGTTTTGTCGTTCTTACAATTCGCAAAGAATCTTCATATAATTTTCTTGCACTGTGCTTGGCAACGATAACAACGCGCGTAGAAGACAGTGCTGAGTCATGTTGAACGTCCGCGGACAATATAACAATGATTAGATTATCCTCTTAGTTTTCTTTGTACAGATCTTTTGTGGTATTTATTTGTTTCTTCAGTTATTTAATGGATTCTTATATTATTCGAGTTAATGAGACAGGTGTAGTAGGATAAGGGAGTTTTCAGATACCAGATCGCATCTTTCTATACGTCAGGTGAAGTGACGGGAACGTCTGTAATATTACAGAAAATAAAATTTAAAAAAAATTAAACCGACTTCAAAATCTATAAGGAAAGCATAAAATAATTTTTCTTATTACTTTCTTAATAATATACTTAAATATCAATTTATACTATTCGAAGTCGGCACTATGTCTTTTGTTTTAAATTAACTGATTGGAGTCGGCGGATAAGATATACCGAGCTTCGCCAGAGTTTTATTTAAAGATAGTGGAGCGTAAGTGTAACGTTCTGCAGAACTGATTTTCCTGCGAGTATGGGTGCCCGTAACTGCTGCGGGCAAGCAGGGACGTAATTAGGGGGTGGCAGCGGGTGTTTCTGCCCCGGGCGCCGATTTGCGGGAGGCGCTAATTGAGAAATCTTTATAGAGAAAAGACATAGTTTTGGAAAAGCTACATCAATGGCTTTATTCAAATTTATATATTACGTTATTCCATTAGGAATAAAGGAGGTACACATTTTATGGAAAAGTAATTAAAATTTATTTATCTGTTATCAAACAACAAACAAATTAGGGTACCTGCAATATGTTTGAAATCAGTTAATAAATACCATTATTATGTCTTTTATATGTAAAATGTGGACTCAACCTCCTAAGGTGGGCAATAGGAGGTGGTAAAATGTTGAGGGGGGGGGGGGGGGAGCGCCAAACAGAATTCTTGCTCCGGGGCGCTTACAACCTAGTTTCGTCCCTGTGGACAAGTGTCGTTGCCAGAGATAAACGAGGAGTGGAGAGGTTGCTTACACATCTTTGCGGTACTGTTCTTAATTAGGGAGACCTACGGCCTCATTTAAAAAATGCCCCACCATGTTGGGACCATTGCCCGCGGGGCATGTCATCGTGCCTGCAGTGACCTTCGGTCCAAGGTCGCTGGAAGAATCCGTACGAGCAACGAGCTGTACCAGGATTGGCGGAGCAAATTTTTTCAGAGTGTGAAGTTCGGGGGAAGTACAAATTAAAAGATCAAATTTGAACAGTTTACAAAACAGTAGTAGGTACCTACGCAAACAAAGAAAAAAAGATGGTAAAGTGCCTTCCAAATTCCCGAATGTGGAACTCCACGCACAGCAAAATCTCAAGTGTGGAATGCTTCACATATTCCACACATTAAAAGCATCACGCTTTGTCTCAAACAATTATTCATCTCAAGCCTCTATAGCTGATCTATAGCCTGCTAGTAAAATTGTTCTGAAATGAACAAAATTATTCTCTTAAACGATCCTCGGTAATTCTCCCGAAGCATCATTAATCAGTTACTCCAAAATATTATGCAGGGGTCCCCTGACATACTTCCACCTGACTCATGTTTATTGCACTTACGCCGTTTCTATCCGCGACGCTATGGGCACTTGTATATGTACTGTGTACATTTATTAGGTCAGCGCACTAAGAGTTCGTTCGCTTTATTTGACCAAAGTCTTTATTAAAAGTGAAAATATGGTACAAGTTTTTTTAATTAATCAAAGTAGTTTCCTCGGCTATTTGTGACCTATTGCCACTTTTCTGATAAAAGTACGTTTTTATTGTTAATTGCGAATGTGTATACCTACGATTGTACGCTAAGCTTTAGCTGTACAGTCATTTTTATTAATAAATTGAAAGCCTACCTCGTATTTTAATGAAATGCGACCGCATATGCACATAATATATACATCAAGTCCATCTGGACTTACGTCTTTTATGAGTTCCGCAGGAAGCAAATTAATAGGTAAGTTCGTGGTACCACTGTAGAAAGATTTTTGGCGTCAGCTCCAATATAACGAAACTACATACGTGACTAAATGACAAACTAGCTATTGTTATCGCTTGCATTTCAGGCTGCCTGTGTAGACGTTCTAGTAACAGTGTTCTCTTGCGTAACTTTCGCAGTGGGAAGAACCAGTTCCTTCAAAGAGGTACTCCGTGTGAATTCAAACATTGCACAGATTATTTTTCGTTATTTGGAACTATTCTGCGTGTACTTGTATATGCTGATATTTTTCCTTTTTCCCAGTCCGTGTATCGGTCATATTGCTCGTGATTATGTTGCTCACTGAACCTGGAACCACTGCCAAATTATTCGTTACAGTATCATTTAAAGAAATTTAAAATGTATGATACCTGCGATGGCCAACAGGCCCGCTGTATTGCTTTCATTGTGCGTAGTTTATATGAATCCAAATGTAAACGATGTGTTTACATGAGAATGGTTGAGAACGTGTTTATTGTAATAGAGAATTCAGTATCTCGCGCTGGCTCTGTGCTGCTGCCAGAAAATGACTTGGATTGGTTGTTTCTGATAGAGGCGGAAATAGCTCTATAAGAATCAACCAGACATAGCAGACATCGTGTGCTATCTGGGTAAGCATTGTTTTTTTGCTGTCGACGTAGGAGGCAATAGTATTTCAGTACTATTAATTTACTTCGTAAAGATCGCGTGAACTTTTTCGCTTGGTCTCGCAAGCACCTTGAATTTCTACCTCGATAGTGTTCGAGAACTTGATTTGAACAGTCACGTTCGCTCTTGCATGATTCGAATCGTTAAGCAGTGGATATTGTTATATAGCACGTGCATGAATCACAGAATAATTTCACGTTGTTAGAGTCACACATTTTCTCGAAAGTATCTATTGACAGTCTACCCGCGGAAAAAAGGATACGAAATAATCGATTATTTTCGAAGCATGTAATTGGAAATGTATCAGCGTCGCGTAAATACAATATCGAATGAATATGTCAGTTCTGTCTAATCATCATTTGTTTCAGGGCCCGATCTAGTTCTTTCGCCGCTCTGGGCAAAAATGATTTTTGTCGCACTTTATATTAAATTATAAATAATTATTTTAAAATGTTATTTTTGAGAATAAGCGAAATTTTTGTAGGTATTTGTTGAATAACAAAAGACTTTTGCTTTATAAAAAATGTAATATTCATAAATGACCAATTAACCAATTTTGCAGTTCTGAGCAGTTGCCCTGCTTGCCCCCCTGATCGTGCCCTGATTTGTTTTCATCGATAAAAGAGCAGAAACATGGCAAGACATCATATACGAATATGTAATGACTTTTCAATATAATAATGTCGAGTCCAAAGCTGTAATTATTCAAATAATTCGAATACTTTTGAATATGAATAATTTCTTCGAATATACGACTATTCGAATCTCCAATTCGAATTCTTTGGTATTCGACTATTCGAGTATTACAATACTTAGATTATTATTCGAATATTCGTTGCAGTCCTGGTCGAGACACGAGCAAATTGGTCGCGTGTCTTTGCTTCGAATCGACATTATTTTCGTTCTTCTATGATGTACAGGATACTTCTGGAATATGCCCTGAAACTTTAATAATTTTTTCTATAAAATTGTAGTAGTAGTTCTTCTAAATAATACATGTACATGCTATTTACAATTGACCGTGAGAAGAAGATTCGTTTTTATCGTCAACCTAGAGCTCCTAATGTTTAATGACTGTATTTCGGGAACACTTTCGATAAGGACAAGGATTACCTATAAGAGTGGCTATTATTTGTGGGCGTAAATGTGTCCTGCCATTGCAAGCTCCTTCTTCCACTTTCTGCACGCCTGCAAGTTCTTCAGTCATCGTTGCGCGGTCTCTCTTCTGTAAACTAAACAAGGATTGTTTTCATTATCGTAGCTATATTGAACTTAACCATCCCCATCCTTCAAGTTGATTACACAATGAAAATGAAGATTTAGTATTTTCCCCTGGGACGTCCAGAAAAATATATTTCTTCCAGGCTGCAACGTAACAAGTACAACGTTCACTCCGCGTAATATTCATAACAGCTGATACGCGAGCTTCATTCGAGGTATGAATCGGTGTTACAACTTTACCACCTGACAGGTGCGCATCCAGCCGCGAAGAAGCTAAGTACTCTGCAATTACGACACGCTTCGTTGCGAAACAAATGATTACAGGACTGAGAGTTACTTGTATCTTGTAACTTTGGATACAGACGAATTGAGGGCGTAGCAGCACGAGTTATGACTTGTAATATATGTAAAAAAAATGTACATCGTTTGGTGCACGTTTGATGGAAATTCGATAACAAATGAGCGATTTATTACAAATTTTGAATCTGCACCCATTACTTTTTTTGCGCAATACGAATGCTCCAGATTTGAAAAATTTTCCAAAAATAGAAATAAAAACTTATCAACTGAATAAGTACTACTTATAGTGTGAAAATATATATTTTTCAATTAGTGTTGTCTTTCTGATTTTATGTCAAAAGCAATAATTTTAAAAATAGTTTTTTTTTAATTTACTTGAAGTTGGTAAATATGCACCTCTCTTGGTGCAAGGTATAATTGCTCCTCAATTATACTTGTATTTTACAACAGGGGTGTCAAACAAACGGGTGGCGAGCCGCACTGGCGCCTTCTCCTCTTCGCCTGCTCCGTAGAGCCGTAGGAGAACGACCCCCTCCACACCTACTTCACTCTCATGAATTTCTCCTCCGGGTACCGCACTCTCACCCTGCTGGATCTCGTGCAACTCCTGGAGAAAAATAAGTGGGGGAATCGGTTGACCGGGGGCCCGAGTCGTGCGGCTCTTGGAGTGGGTAAGTTCGACACCCCTGCTATAGACCAATACGAGATGAAGCTATCGTGAAAAAATCAATGTTCTGACCAAGAAAACTCCTGAATTTTTTCGGAGATAACGCACACCTATTCTGATATATGCATTTCTACGCTAAGAACTCGATTTGGTCTACACGTCAGGAGCACGGCACTATCCCCACCATTTTTGGCTCACTCTTGTTCTCTGAAGTCGAGAGGGAGTCAGAAAACGTTGGGAAAAGGAGCACCGAGGCAGGCAAGCGGTATGGTGGGAGAATACCCCTCACGAAACTCATCCGCCAATATATCTGAACACCAGTGATGCCGGAATAGTGGGACATGTGACAAATGCATACCCCAACTATGACCTAACGTCTTCCCCCACTTTCTTCCCATCGCACTGCACACAAGCATATCCCTACCCCTGTCCGCGTGCTCGGCAGCCTAACAGGTAACGATAATATATTTAGCGTTCTGTTATTTAACGTGGCAAGAGGCTTAAAACACAATTACACTATTCTCGTTCAAAAGGAAATTATCTTCCCCTTGTTACATATTATCAGAACACTTTAGCTTTATCAATAATCGTCGGCGGTTAAAATATTTCGAAATGCAGCAGACTTTCATATAAAAAGCAGCGCGGCGGCACGAACGTGTGACGTTCTTCAGAAGTGACTGTTCCCGCGGGTACGTGTGCCCGTAACTGCTGCGGGCAAGCGATAAACGAGGAGTGGGGGGTTGCCTATACATCTTTGCGGTACTGTTTTTAATTTACGGCCTCATGTAAAAAATGCCCCACCACGTTGGGACCATTGTCCGCGGGGCATGTCATCGTGCCCGCACTGACCTTCGGTCCAAGGTCACTGGATGAATCCGTACGGGCAACGAGCTGTATCAGGATCGGCGGCGCAAATTTTTCCAGAGTGTGGAGTTCGGCGGGAGTACAAATTAAATGATCAAATTTTAACAGTTTACATAACAGTAGAAGAAGTGCAGCATATTTGGAATACCAGTTTGTTTAAGACAAATATAAAATATGGCAAAGGATGGGAACAAATAAAACTGCATGATATCGCAGGGAAACTAATAAATTTTTATATTTTATATATAACTCTCAGTAATAATAGAAAAACAAAAAGTAACTGAAACTTTGGTCTAGTAAAATTTTGGTGAAAGACACGGTAGAAGAGGACAAACTAGACAACAGTTCATCGTGAATTTGTTCAGTTATTTCTTACTGTTTGTGTAGATATCCATGTACAATTTTATTCTTAGACTTGTTTATTTTGTAGCATTAATTATTCCGTCTTGTTTCCATTGCGTGCGCGAAGACTGGGCAACAATAAATTGAAGATCTTGCAACATGAGGGGTGCAAATCTATTTCTTACAGTTTTTTAGTAATGACGCGTAAAATTCTACATCGTTTGGTGCATGTGTGATGCGAATCTGATAATAAATGAGAGATTTATTAAAAATAAATAAAAATAAAAATATTAATATTTTTATTATGGAATATTTTTTCGCCAAAAATAGAAATAAAAACTTATCAACTCGATAACTTGTTGAGCGAAAATATAAATTTTTCAATTAGTGTTCTCTTTTTAATGTGAAGTCAAAACAATAATCTTATAAACAGTTTTTTCTAATTTACTCCAAGTCGGTGAAGATGGAGCTGCATCCCTCTTGCTGCAAGGTCCCCAATTAAAGAATTATATACAGGGTCATCTGTTAAAACTGCAATCTACGCGCGCGCGAATAGGAGAAAATGACAATACCGCCTCATGGACGCATTCCACGCCAACCATTCACCGGCCCGGCGCTCGGAGTGTTGCCAGCGATCGCTGAACAGCGGTAATGCCCGAGGTTCGAAAATTTTAGGATGGTCTCTTTCAAATTAACGTCGCAAAGAGCTATTTGAAATTTTCCGGCCCCGGCTTGAAGAATTTGGGGCCTTTTTCGTATAACTTTTGAACTATACAAGATATCGGAACGCAATTTGCACCGAAAAATTCGGAATAATTATTCCCTCTTAATGATGGATAATTTAAAATATTTAACATTTACTTAATTTTTCTTTTATCAATTTTTAATCATAATATCGTTGTAAAAAGCTTTTGTAAACTGTTTATTTGATACTGCATTTGATTCTGTTTTTAAAATTCGTGGTGTTGCTAAATAATAGGCTAGTTGTTTCTGTATCATTACTTTCATAAATTGAGAAATTAAATTTTTATTCAATTATGTGTTAGTTCTGCAAACCTCAGAATCTGTTGTTCTGATTGTCTTTTCTATAATTTTGTCCTTAATGCAATGCATGTATAGATCGGACGTCACGGATAACTAATGGCACGTGTCTTTGATTCTAGCGGTGTTCGAATTTTTTTCTACAATTTTTGTGTCTGAATGTTTTAACCTTATAGCTACCTACTCAACGCCACGCCTATATCGGCTTCCGTTAGTGTCATTTTTTGGAACGGTGCGCCAGTATTGTGGTTTTTACACGCAGGTGGCGAAAAATCTTTCCGTACAGGGGTACAGCGCTGCGGTCAACTCTGTCCTAGCTAAAAGTTTTGAAATTAAGACGGGTACGCGACCAGTCGACTTTGTTTTGAAACCTCATTACAGTAATCTGGGGTGCGAGTGGTAAACCGATAATAAAAACGGAGCGTGCGACTTGCTTACCTGGGTCGGAAAATTCCGCACAGCTCTTTCCAACGTTAATTTGAAAGAGACTATCTTAAACTTTTTGAAGCTCGGGCATCAGTGCTGTCTAGCGGTCACTGGCAACCCTCCGAGCGCCGGGCCGGTGAATGGTTGTAGTGGAATGCGTCCGTGAGGCAGTGTTGCTAGTTTCGTCTGTTCGCCCGCGCGTAGGTTGCAGTTTTAACGGATGATCCTGTAGTACTATTGCGTGGGCCTTCGACGTGGCAATGGTCATACCTAGCGGCTGGGTTGGTGCCCGTGGAGCGCTGAACCGCTCTGCTAGGTAATGCGCCGACGTTTAAATGTAAATTCGACTTCAATTGAACAAAGAGACTGCATTCTTTATAGTTTAACTAGTCTTATTATTTATAACAAACTTATGGATGGAATTATAAATTGTAATTCGGCTAAAAACTAAACGTGCTATCGTTACTATGTTTCGGAATAGAGCGACCTCTGGCGTCGTTATTTCTTAATTTCTTGTCGGAACATGTGTGTACGTAATATGGAACATACCGAGTAACATAGATGAAGTTGAGAATGATGATAACGATGATGTGGAATGCTTATTTCGCGATGGTCATTATAAAAATAATGACAATGAAAAGTAGATCCAATGTATTCGCTGCTTTCAGTGGGCACACGAAGAATGTGGGGCTTCCGACATATTATTCGCGTGCCCAACGTGAAGGAAACGCAGAAAGCAGAAATAAATTCCAAAATTGATGTATATTTATTTATTTGTATCTTCTACTTAATGAATCTTCATTTTATTAAAAAAAAAGTAAAGATTTTTTAGTCTTCTTTACAAATTTTCTAGATGTCTCATATTAGGACCAATTTTTTCGAACGGCCGATTTTCACTCTTTTCAGTTTTTTACTAGAATTTCACACCAATTGGATTTTTTACATTTGACTGTGTATATATGATTATGCATTAGTTCCTCCGTCCCCTCTTGTCAGTTTTATTAAAAAAAAATCCCCTAATTTTGACAAGCTTTTGAAATCAGATGTTCTATATTAACTGCCTTTACCCTATGCCTTGTTTTATCTGTTACACAAGCATTTCTCCATTTCGATGGTTTATTAAAAAAAGGCAAATCGATTCCTTCAACGAAGACACGTCGAAGGGCGACAGGGCAAGAGAACGGAGGCGCGAATCGAAGATGCCATATGTTCGATCTTAGAAGCGCAAATCGATGCGAAGTACTGTAAAATACGTACCGTAAACTGGGAGAACATTGACTACATTGTGGTTACATTGTTTTACTTCAGATTAGTAAAACTTAACCTGTTAATGCTATTTATATGATGTGCCAATGTTACGAGTAGATTTTAGTTAAGATGAAAAAATAAAATAAAATTAACAAATTTAAGTGTCAATGTATCTTACTGACTTCAGATTAGTAAAACTTAACCCGTTAATGCTATCCATACGATGTGCCAATGTTACCCCGGTACGGTAACGTTTTTAATATGTATTAAAGAAGGAAAAGGACAAAAATTTTGACACTTGTAGTACAATCACAAAAGATGCAATGTTATTTACTTACTTAAAGCAAATGTAAACATGTTAATTTTTCCATTATATAACAAAATGTTTCAAAAACCTGTCAATGTTCCCCCAGTTTACACCAACATCCAGTCCTCTCACGGCGCGAGATTCTTCTGTCACAAGGTTTCTGTCTCAGTACTCCGTCAGTATGGCCGTTCCGACGTGATGTTAAAGACATAGAAAGCACTGTATGATAAAGCGTTAATAAATAGAATGAAAACATGGTTTATTCGTTTCCAGCTTCTTTGTACTTCGGCTGCTTATGGACCGCCTGTTTGTGCAGAATCACCTGGATGTCCGCGAACGATTTGCCCGATGTCTCCGGCATTACCACAGCCGCGACGATCGCTACCACGAGCGTGATAAGGGCGAAACTGTAGAAAACTATGTGGAGGCCTGCTGCGTCACTCACAATCTGATAACATTTCGACAAAATGATCACCAATATAAAGCCATAAATGATGACGGTCGTGTTTGCCAAGCTTTTCACCCTTATTGGAAAGATTTCCGACAATACGACGAACGGGATAGGCGCCAAACCAAGGGAATGGGAACCGAAATAGACCACGAGAGCGACCAGCGGGGCCCAAGAGAAACTCTTCACGTTCATGTTCAGTTCCTCGAGGAGAAAATACGTTCCTATGATGCCGAGGCACAAGGTACAGATGAACGCTGATATCAGGTAAAGGGGCTTCCTACCGAACCTGTCCACGACGAATGCGGATGCTATACTCGTTATTAGGGCCACCCCGCCTAAGATAACCAGCCCAATATTGGTACCAATGGAGGTGATGTTTTGTAACAGAAGACCAGCATACGCATATATAGTTATCAGTCCAGAAAGCTGCTGCCCCGTCATTAACAGCAGCACGAGGAGTAATGCTTTCCTGTATGTTCGATCTGTGAAAAGCTCCTTCAAGCTTCCGTTCTGTTGCTCTTTTACGAACGCAGACATTTCGTCGAGTTCGTCGGTGTTGTCTTTCGTGCCTCGTAGCCGTATCAGGGCCAACTCGGCGCTTTTTCGGTTTCCCTTCTGCAAGTAGTAGTACGGCGACTCGGGTATCCATGGGAATGTTAGAATGAAGACGATCGTTGGTATTATACTGATGATTACTAATATCTGTCAAATGAAGTAAATGAATTACCATCTTCGTCATAGTATACGATTTTATAGAAGAAACGAAAGGCGTGCAAAGGAACTGGTATCAGATATTTCTGGCGTTGGTATATGTATAATACATAATTATTAATTCATTTGAATTTATCATGAGTTTATACTCATGGAACTGTCATTTTTCGAAGTTTAACACTTCGTGTGATGTCGACGTGTTCTCGCGGCGACATTTTCTGCAAAGCACCGAAAGTATTCTACGAGCATCCCTGAACGTTTACTTTGAAGGGAAGGCACGCGAGGAATGGGCTATTTTACGGCGTGTACAAAATTCTCTCAGCAGAAGCGGCCGCTTGGAAAGGCCCGGCTGATTTAAGGAATTACATAGTCTTGACAGGCCGGAAAATGGAATCATTTTTACGATTTTTTTTCTTGTGTAAAATCTGCGGAAGGATAAACCCCCCTTAAAGGGTGTATTTTTCAAAACCTCGCGCCACTTAAAGTGTTAATTATTTATTTGTGTTATGCCAGTGAACTGTTTATCCAATTTCTCTGCAACGCTATCGCGGCTGCCGGTTTTTCAACTGGCAGCTCGTCGGAATTACCTTTCCGTCTACTTGTGGGCCGACAGCGAACACTATCGTATATCCCATGTTACGGAATAGAATTATCATCGTGCTGGCAGCTCCCCTAATTTTCGTCTCGACTATTTCTCCGAGATACATAGGAACCATGGTGAAAAGAGCCCCGACAGATATGCCACCGACCAGCCTTCCCACGAACAGTTCGATCCATGAACCAGCAATTAAGGTGAGGACCCAGCAGATCAGAAACGGCACCGAAGTTAGGTAGAGGAGGAATTTTCTACCGATCAGGTCTAACAGCAAGGCGCATAGAATCGTTCCAAAGCAAGCGCCTATTGCCAATGCTGTGACCACCCATGCCCCCTGATCGGAAGTCAAATGCAGGCGAGAAGATTTATCCTCCAGTTTGGGCAGGCTAGGTGATGGCCAGGAGAGGGCGAATCCGCAGGCGAGCAACGGTAGAGCAGCTTCAAACGAATAGAATTTTGTTACGTGAGTCAGTCGGTCATAGGTACAACTAAGGGCGTCCGCAGATTTCTCTCCGGAGGGTGGGGGCAAGTTTTTATTTGTCGGTAAAGAAAAATATAGTATCTAATGACAAAACAACTCTGGTGATGACATCGACGAATCGGATCATGAAACACGCGGTGCTATTGGAATAGCCCTCTTGCTTTATTGAACCCATTTTGTAGTGAGAATTTAATTAAAAATTTGAAACCGAAATTTACAAATATTCACTTTTATAGTATAAACTTAATAAAGATCAGTTTTTAAAAGTGAGCGATTTTTTCTCAAAAGCCAAGGGGGCAAGTCCCTTTTTTGCCCCCGCCGGTTAGGCGACCATAGGTACAAGGACGAGACAGGAACGATCCGAGTTGGCACGTTTGATGCTAGCACGGTAAAAAATCGGCGAATGCCCGTTGTGAACATAAAATTCGGTAAGCCTGCGCTTGGATGCGACTCGTCGTCTCAACGAGCGCTCACGAAGTTTCTACCCTGCGAACACCAATCGTGCCGACTCGGGTCGTTCCCGCGTCGGTGGCGGTATAAATGGGCCTTTATTCGATCTACATCAGAGTTGGGCGTAAAATTATCTTCATAAAAATTTCAAATTCGGATAAAAGAGAAAAATTTTATTCGTTTTTCGTCGAATAAAAAAAAAAACCAAAGTAGGGTGTGTTTGCCATATGTCGGCATCTACCCAATAGTCAGCCGTTTCGGAAAGAAATTGCTTAGAAATAAGAAATTAAGAATAAAATCTTATACATTATTTTAAACGAAACAATGATCAGTGTCTCTCCTTCGTATGTGGGAAGTTTCATGCCTTTAACGGTAAAAATATGAACTGCAGAAAGCTTTATTGTGTTGGCGATTGGATGGTTGACGAGTCGTTGATGAGTTGTCAGGCAGCGGCCCCCTGCTACGGTCGCGCCGCCACGTGTCACGAATTTTACAGAAATTAGAAGTTCTTTATTTCATTGTATTGCTCTGAAAGTAATATAAATGGATGCCTGGCATTCTCTCGTTTAAAAGGACCAAATATCATGCAAATCGGAGAATTTTTAACGAAGTAAGCTTTAAATTCTGCAAACCAATTTTTCGTGTAACTTCGTTAATTATAGCCCGAAGTATGTCGGGTTTGGTACCATTTTCATAGGGAAAACATTAAAACACAAGGAGTGGATTCATGACACTTTTGTAAAAATACAAAGGGTACATGGTGACTTCACACCCGTACCCAACGTTGCCCACTGTCGAAGTGAGGGACAATACGATCATAAACCGCGACTCGGATGAGACGCTCTGGCCGATTAATCCGGCTAGTTTTTCCGAAACAACTGGCTCCATTAGGCCCGAAATATAATAAAAGTTTACATCCTTCACGATAATGTATACATGAGGCTACCGTTCCCTACATGTAGCGAGTTAAATATAGTGTATTTAGTTGTTACTAAAAAGTCGAAATTGAAGAATTCTAAGTAAATATCCGTATTTTACAGTTTGGTCTGTATTTTACGTTGTCCAATTTCTAACAAAATGGATCAACAATCTATAAGAAAAACGAGTAAAAAATGACTACTTTTTAATATATTGTCTAAGAAAATTGACGTATTATTCGTAATCTGATTACGCTTGGCTGAATTTGTTGTAAAAAGATACATCAGTTTCGCTTAAAGGATTTTTCTCTATGGTGTCTACTTTCCGAGATACTGAGACAAACGTGTTTTTCATAGAGCTGTAATTATTCGAAGAATTCGAATAATTTTGAAAACGAATAATTTCTTCGAATATTCGAGTATTCGAATCTTCAATTTGAATTCTCTGGTATTCGATTTCCTATTTGAGTATTACAATACTTAGATTATTATTTGAATATTCGTTGCAGCCCTAGTTGTAACACGAGGAAATTGGTCGCATATCGTTGCTTCGAATCGACAATATTTTCGTACTTCTATGGTGTACAGGATATTTCTGGAATAAGCCCTGAAACTTTAAAAATTTCTTCTATAAAATTGTAGTAGTAGTTCTTCTAAATAGTACATGTTACTTAAACCACGTCAAATATATTTGCAAAATTCTACCGCGGCCGAAAGGGGTCGTATTTACAATTGACCGTGAGAAGAAGATCCGTTTTTGTCGTCAAAGGAGAGCTCTTAAAGTTTAATGACTGTATTTCGCGAACACTTTCGATACGGATAAGAAAGATTTACCTATAAGCATGGCTATTATTTGTGGGCGTAAATGTGTTCTGCCATTGCAAGCTCCTTCTTCCACTTTCTGCACGCCTGCAAGTTCTTCAGTCATCGTTGCGCGGTCTCTCTTCTGTAACCTAAAAAGGGATTGTTTTCATTATCGTAGCTATGTTGAACTTAACCACCCTCACCCTTCAAGTTCGTTACACAATGAAAATGAATATTTAGTAAGAAGGAAGCAGCATTTCCTATAACATTAAATATGCTGAAAGTTCGTATATTCCCCCTCGGACGAAAAGAAAAATATTTTCCTGTCAGGCTACAACGTAACGAGTGAGACATTGACTCCCCGTAATGTGCTTAACAGCTCGTACGTGAGTTTCATTCGAAGTATGCGAATCGATGCTGCAACTTTGCCACCTGACAGGTGCGCATCCAGCCCTGAAGAAGCTATTCTTCAATCACGACACGCTTAGTTGCGAAACGAATGATTACAGGACCGAGAGTCACTTGTATCATCTTCAGAACTTTGGCTACAGTGTCTGATGAACACTTGGCATTAAATATTAAATTAAGAATTGAGAACGTAGCAGCAAGGGTTATGACTTGTAATATATGAAAAAAAAAAATGTACTTCGTTTGGAGCACGTTTGATGCAAATTCGATAACAAATGAGCGATTTATTACAAATTTTGAATCTGCACCCATTACTTTTTTGCGTAATACGAATGCTCCAGATTTGAAAAATTTGCCAAAAATAGAAATAAAAACTTATCAACTGAATAACTATTACTTATTGGTTGAAAATATATATTTTTCAATTAGTGTTGTCTTTTTGATTTTAAGTCCAAGCAATAATTTTATAAATAATTTTTTAATTTACTTGAAGTTGGTAAATATGCAACCCTCGTGCTGCAAGGTATAATTGCTCCTCAATTATACTTGCACATATTTTACAGCAGGGGTGTCGAACAAGCGGCTCACGAGTCGCAATGGCTCCTTCTCCTCTTCGCCTGCTCCGTAGAACCGTAGGAGAACTGCCCCCTCCACACCTAATTCACTCTGATGAATTTCTCCTCCGGGTACCGCACTCCTTCCCTGCTGGGTCTTGTGCAACTTCTGGAGAAAAATAGGTGGGGGAACCGGTTGACCGGGGGCCCGAGTCGTGTGGCTCTCGGAGTGGGGAAGTTCGACACCCCTGGCGTAGACTAATACGAGATGAAGCTATCGAGAAAGATTCAATGTTCTGACCAATAAAACTCCTGAATTTTTTCGGAGATAACGCACACCTATTCTGATGTATGCATTTCTACACTAAGAACTCGATTTGACCTACGTGTCAGAAGCTTGGCATTATCCCCACCATTTTTGTCTTGAGTCAGAAAACGTTGAGAAAAGGAGCACCGAGGCCGGCAAGTGGTATGGTGGGAGAATACTCCTCACGAAACTCATCGGCCAATATATCTGAATACCAGTGATGCCGGAATAGTGGGACATGTGATAAATGCATACCCCCACTATGACCTAACGTCGTCCCCCATTTTCTTCCCATCGCATTGCACACAAGCATAGAGGGTCATCTTATCCTGCAACCCGCGCTCGTGCGAACTTGTAAAATGGCAACAGTGCCTCACGGACGCATTCCACTGCAACCATGCACTGGCCCAGCGGAGAGCTGCCAGCGACCGCTGTACAGCAATGATGCCCGAGCTTTGAAAATTTTAGGATGGTCTTTTTCGAATTAACGTCGCAAAGAGCTATTTGAAATTTTTCCGCCCGGCTTGAAGAATTTGGCGTCTTTTTCGTATAACTTTTGAACTATAAAAGATATCGGAATGTAATTTGCGCCGAAAAATGAGGGAAAAGTATTCCCTCTTAATGATGGATAATTTAAAATATTTAATGTTTACTTAATTTTTCTTTTATCAATTTTTTTAACTATAATGTTGTTGTGAAAAGCTTTTGCAAACTGTTTATTTGATACTGTATCATGTGGTTGTTGTTGTCGTAGTTGTGTGGTATGATTGCATAAGTTCGTGCTCGATTTTCATAGATGTCGCCAACTGTACTACATAGTGTGATAGTGTCACGTGTCACATTAGCGTCAGAAATCGTTCAGATAAGTCGATTTGCGCGTGAAAGAAATTTTTCAAAATGGAAAACGCAAAGGTACATTTGCGGCATGTAATGCTATACGAATTTCGGAAAGGCGTGAGTGTTAGGACTGCACAAAAAACATTCCGAGCGTTTATTTGGACCGTGCTCCTGCTCTCCGGACAGTTAAAAATTGGTTTGGCAGATTTCGAAATGGTGATTTCAATTTGGAAGGTGGTTCTCGTTAGATCACCGAAGTTATAAGCATCACGGGGCGGGTACTG
This sequence comes from Andrena hattorfiana, assembly GCA_944738655.2. Lineage (NCBI taxonomy): Eukaryota > Metazoa > Arthropoda > Insecta > Hymenoptera > Andrenidae > Andrena > Andrena hattorfiana. Next base: position 64,233,760 of record OX122891.2, on the reverse strand, counting down.
GGGAAAGATGGGAGACCATCTTTTTCCCGGTGCACCGCTGCTGCTAGGACCCGAAGGAGAGAGAGGGGAGAAAAGATAGATATATGACTATAGTTCGTTGGGCAATATAAGCGGATAAGCTTGAAACGCCATCCCGTTTAACAGGAAAAAACAATATACAATACAATACAATACAAATTTGGAAGATCAACCCCGCTCTGGACCGCCTTCTGACATTGATGACGACAGTATGTATGCCTTGGTGGGACAAAACCCATAGATTACAACTGAGGAGATTGCTGAAAGGATAAATGTGGATAATTCGACCGTGTTTCCCAATTTAAAAAAGCTTGAATTCAGTGCTAAGCTCGATGATACATGGGTGCCACATGCCTTGACTGTGAAAAGAATAAGCTGGACCGCATGAATGTGGCCATTTCTCTGCTTGCACGTAATGAAAGAGAGTCTTTTTTGGATAGCAGGCGATGAAAAGTGGATTCTGTACAACAATGTACAGCGAAAAAGTACTTGGAAAAAGGCAAATGAAGGTGCAGAACCTGTCGCAAAATCTGGCCTGCATCCAATGAAGGTGTTGGTGAGTGTTTGGTGGGATTGCAGGGGAATTCTTCACTTCGACCTATTCCGACGCGGCGAAACAATCACGGCGGACAAGTACTGTGAACAACTCACTAGACTCGATGCAGCTGTTCGAGAAAAACGTCCGGTTTTGGCCAATCGAAAAGGCATTATCTTCCACCATGATAATGCTAGGCCACACGTCGCCAAACTGACGCTGCGAAAATTGCAGGAGTTGCAGTGGGAAGTTCTGCAGCACCCACCATATTCTCCAGATATTGCCCCTTCAGATTTTTATCTGTTTCGGTCTTTACAAAATAGTTTGAATTTTTTCAAGGAAAACCAAGCTCTTTCCTCAAAACTGGAATCGATAAGCTTGTAGATCGTTGGAAAACAATTGTAGAGAAGAATTGTGATTATATAAGTGACTAATAAAACTTTACTCTTTAAAATTTAACCATTGAATTTTATTTTCAAATCGGGCACGAACTTATGCAATCTCATATTTAATGCTCTTTTTAAAATTTATGGTGTTGATAAATAATAGGCTAGTTGTTTCTGTGTCATTACTTTCATAAATTGAGAAATTAAATTTTTATTCAATTATGTGTTAGTTCTGCAAACCTCAGAATCTGTTGTTCTGATTGTCTTTTCTATAATTTTGTCCTTAATGCAATGCATGTATAGATCGGACGTCACGGATAACTAATGGCACGTGTCTTTGATTCTAGCGGTGTTCGAATTTTTTTCTACAATTTTTGTGTCTGAATGTTTTAACCTTATAGCTACCTACTCAACGCCACGCCTATATCGGCTTCCGTTAGTGTCATTTTTTGGAACGGTGCGCCAGTATTGTGGTTTTTACACGCAGGTGGCGAAAAATCTTTCCGTACAGGGGTACAGCGCTGCGGTCAACTCTGTCCTAGCTAAAAGTTTTGAAATTAAGACGGGTACGCGACCAGTCGACTTTGTTTTGAAACCTCATTACAGTAATCTGGGGTGCGAGTGGTAAACCGATAATAAAAACGGAGCGTGCGACTTGCTTACCTGGGTCGGAAAATTCCGCACAGCTCTTTCCAACGTTAATTTGAAAGAGACTATCTTAAACTTTTTGAAGCTCGGACATCAGTGTTGTCTAGCGGTCACTGGCAACCCTCCGAGCGCCGGGCCGGTGAATGCGTCGTGAGGCGGTGTTGCTAGTTTCGTCTGTTCGCCCGCGCGTAGGTTGCAGTTTTAACGGATGATCCTGTAGTACTATTGCGTGGGCCTTCGACGTGGCAATGGTCATACCTAGCAGCTGGGTTGGTGCCCGTGGAACGCTGAACCGCTCTGCTGGGTAATGCGCCGACGTTTAAATGTAAATTCAACTTCAGTAATACAAAGGGACTGCATTCTTTACAGTTTAACTAGTTTTATTATTTAGAACAAACTTACGGATGGAATTATAAATTGTAATGCGGCTAAAAACTAAACGTGCTATCGCTACTACGTTTCGGAATAGAGTGACCCTCAGGCGTCGTTATTTTGCGTTTTTACGGTAATCGTAACTATTGCTTGTACATAGAGCGAATTATATACTTGCGCAGCAAAAACTTGAAGGTCACAACTATGTTATTAGTTTGACTGTTGCCGAGCGAGTGTTTAACGCTTTAGCCGTGATCAAGAGACACGGTAGCAGGGATCCGAACCGTCGCGTAACCCTAACACTAACCCTGTTAACCAAGGAAGGTTTCTGTAATTCCTACAAACCGCGAGGTAACGGTTTTTAAATTCTAGAAAGAACCGAAGTAATTGGGTTCATTCACTACGAGCGTGTTACTAGTAAAATAAGGCTGTCTAGTCTAGACTAGACAGTCACTTAAGGCAAGTCAGTGATAGGTATGCGAATCTACAGGCAATACATATTCGGATCAAATGAAACCGCAATGCTTAAAATATGCAAGTATATAATGCATGCAGGGTTCATTAATTTTAGAGCGTTGTTCGAAACGGAATTTATACTTTATTTCTTAAACTTCAAGAATTACATAGCACCAATCTTTTAACATCTATATCTTCTACAGCCGTGTAAGCGTTCCTCCTTATAGCTTCCATTGATTAATATTTTCTACCATTCGAATATTTTCGACACCTCAGTCTTAGACAATAGGCAAAGGTCCCGTCATCTGGTCGACAGTCGATCTCGTCAATGCGGCAGGTACAACCGCAGCACCGGGTCGTAAACGCCTACCGTCCTGACGTTGTAAGATTTTGAACAAAAATCGCCCGACAGCACAAATTTTGACCGATTTCAATACACTTTTTTTTAAAGTGTGAGGTACTTGATACAGATGAGGTACTTAAATGATTTAGCTGGCATGTTATCCAAACTCATGGAGGAGCAACAGAAAGAGCTAGAGCAAATACAAACGCGCAGGACTCCCGCAATCAAGAAAGTATGTGGTTTTCGGAAAGTCGTGCTAAATCTTTGGATCGAAGCTCTGTGACTTTATAGAAAATCAAACGTAAAATCTGTGTGACAGTTTGCGCATGGCGTTGTAATCCACAGTCGCAAATGATATGTAGCCTCCCGTTGAAGTATTTGCTGTATAAAAAACGTTATTGGGAATATCGAAGGTCAGTTTGGCGATCGACCGATGTGGATTCAGTAGAGCCCTTAAACCCTAGCGTCGCGCCAAACAAAGGCAATATGTCAAATGTTCGCCGGAAGTCCATTGATGCTAGAAAGAACCAACGTAGGATGCTATTGAAAATGAAATCCATGGATAAATCTGATAATTACGACAGCGAGGCTTCTACTGGAGCAGAGGGTAATTAAAAATTGCAGCATTTCCATTTCAACATATTTAAAATGCCAATTAATTTTCTTTTTTCAATTAAAATTCTTTTCCGTTGCGGTGATCAGGAGCGGATATGAAGATTTGGCGCTCCTAGGCTAACCAGCATCTGCCGCAGTTTCCGCGAAATATCATCAATTATTTTAAATTAAAAGAGTCGAGACCATTCAAACATAATTCAGTAGGTATGACAACTCACATCTGAGGCATTATTAATTCGCTGCATGAAAAAAAGTAAATTGTTTTTGCACTTGCCTCAAGCCACTGTGTTTCTACTTTTCCAATTTCTTTTGCTAAAAATTTGTCGCTCCCCAAAATATGCCACCCCAGAAAATGTGTCGCTTCCCAAAATTTATTGCTCCTCAAAATAAACCGTCCCTCAAAGTTTGATGCTTCCCACAATTTGTCACCCCTCCCCAAATGTGTCGCTCCCCCAAATTTATCGCTCCCCAAAATTTACCGCCCTAGTATGTAGCCTACTTAGCCTCTTCCAAATCCGCCCTTTGCGGAAATTGCTCGCTTGCGATTCGAGGTTTAGAAGCTTTTGATATATAGGGCACTAATTGTAAGTAGGAAAATGTGGTACACGGTCATAAATGGCTACGAATATTTTCCAATATGAAGGATAATCATTTAAATTAAATTCTTCTGTTTCTTAGTTCCCTTATCAATCTTTGGTACATCAAGGACGTATCAAACAGCAATTTCTATAAAATTAAGGTCTGCAATTTAAACAACTTCTGTAGAGAGAAAACTGTGGAAAATTGCTTGACTTAATTTCGATGTGCGATAAAATGTCCTAAGAAATTGTACCTACGGTGGATGTACCAGTAAATGAATACGTACCAATGAATGGACATTTTGTATTAAAATGAGTAAAATAAGTTATTAAAATAAGCAACTAATTAATTAGAGACTTCTTTTAATTTCTTGCTCCATATTCAAACAATTTTTTAAGCACGTGGGTCGTGGGATCAATCACGCTGCAAGCATAATTGTATAATAGTGTTCATTCATTAGCCTTAAGTGTTCATGTATTGGTGCGTTTAAGCTACTATGAAAATTTATAATGAACATAATCCTGCGACGAAACTTCCCTGTCAATAATTTATACTGTATGAAAGATGGATGCTGTCTCTTTCTGTTTTTGCACACAATAACGGAGAGGTTTCAATCGGAACGAGGAAAAAGTTAGCCGCGTTATAAAAAAACCGATTTCAGAGAAGGGTGCACAGGTCACGGAGAAGGAATTCAGGATTTTCTCTTATGGAAACTATTCAAGAGGTAGCGGTTTTTCTTTGATTGAATAGAAAATCTTTATTATGCTGATTATCACGTGCCTATTCATTGAAACGTAACTGATAGGTTCTTTATTTACACTTAGGATGCTAAAATGGCTGCCGGAACCTCGTCTCCAAAAGTGAGCGACGTCAGACGTGATTACACCTCGAAAGTATCAAAAGCGGGTATGCCTTGTTTTATATATTACACAGCATCTCTCCATTTCGATGGTTTATTAAAAAAAGGTCAATCTATTCCCTCAACGAAGACACGGCGAAGGGCAACACGGCAAGAGAACGGAGGCGCGAATCGAAGATGCCATATGTTCGATCTTAGAAGCCCAAGTCGATGCGAAGTACTGTAAAGTACGTAATAGCCTGTAACAAATTACGTTACATCCAGTCCTCTCACGGCCAAATTCTTTTGTCACAAGGTTTAGTTCTCAGTACAGCGTCGGCATGGCTGTTCCGACGCGATGATAAAAATATAGAAAACATTGTATGACAAAACGTTAATAAATAGAATGAAAACATGGTTTATTCGCTTCCAGCTTCTTTGTCCTTCGGCTGCTTATGGGCCGCCTGTTTCTGCAGAATCATCTGGATTTCCGCGAACGATTTGCCCGACGTCTCCGGCATCACCACAGCCGCGACGATCGCTATCACGAGCGTGATAACGGCGAAAACGTAGAAAACTATGTGTGCGCCTGCTGCGTCAATCACAATCTGATAACACTTCGACACGATGATCGCCAATATAAAGCCATAAATGATGGCGATCGTATTTGCCAAGCTTTTCACCCTTATCGGAAAGATTTCCGACAAGACGACGAACGGGATAGGCGCCAAACCAAGGGAATGGGAACCGATATAGACCACGAGAGCGACCAGCGGGGCCCAAGAGAAACTCTTCACGTTCATGTTCAGTTTCCCGAGGAGGAAGTACGATCCTACGATAGCGAGGCACAAGGTACAGATGAACGCTGATATCAGGTAAAGGGGCTTCCTACCGAACCTATCCACGACGGATGCGGATGCTATACTCGTTATCAGGGCCACTCCGCCTAGGATAACCAGCGCCATATTAGTAGTAATGCTGGTGGTGACGTTTTTTAACAGAAGACCAGCATACGCATGTATAGCTATCAGTCCAGAAAGCTGCTGCCCTGTCATTAAAAGCAGCATGATGAATAATGCTTTCCTATATGCTCGATCTGTGAAAAGCTCCTTCAAGCTTCCGTTCTGTTGCTCTTTTACGAACGCAGACATTTCGTCGAGTTCGTCGGTGTTGTCTTTCGTGCCTCGTAGCCATATCAGGGCCAACTCGGCGCATTTTCGGTTTCCCTTCACCAAGTAGTAGTACGGCGACTCGGGCATCCATAGGAATGTTAGGATGAAGACGACCGTTGGTATAATACTGATGTATACTAATATCTGTGAAATGGAGTAAATGGATTACTATCGTCGTCATATTATACGATTTTATAGAAGAAACGAAGGCGTGCAAAGAAATTGGTATCAGATATTTCTGGCGTTGGTATATGTGTAATACATAATCATTTATTCATTTGAACTTATCATGAGTATAATGGAACTGTCCTTGTTCAAACTTTAACATTTGGTGTGACGTCGACGTTTTCTCACGGCGATATTTTCTGCAAACCACCGAAAGTATTCTACGAGCATCCCTGAACGTTTACTTTGAAGGGGTGTCACGCGAGGAATGGGCTATTTACGGTGTGTACAAAATTCTCCCAGCAGAAGCGACGGCTTGGAAAGGCCCGGCTGATATGAGGAATTACATAGTCTTGACAGGCCGGAAAATGGGATCATTTTTACGATTTTTTTTCTTGTGTAAAATCTTCGGAAGGATAAACCCCCCTTAAAGGGTGTATTTTTCAAAACCTCGCGCCACTTAAAGTGTTAATTATTTATTTGTGTTATGCCAGTGAACTGTTTATCCAATTTCTCTGCAACGCTATCGTGGCTGCCGCATTTTTACTGACAGCTCATCGGAGTTACCTTTCCGTCTACTTGTGGCCCGACACCGTAGACTATCATTAATCCCATGTTAACTAACAGCGGCATCAACGTGTTGGAAGCTCCCCTGATTTTCGTCTCGACTATTTCTCCGAGGTATATCGGAACCATGGCGAAAAGAGCCCCGACAGATATGCCACCGACCAGCCTTCCCACGAACAGTTCGATCCATGAACCAGCAATTAAGGTGAGGACCCAGCAGATCAGAAACGGCACCGAAGTTAGGTAGAGGAACCATTTTCTACCGATCAGGTCTAACAGCAAGGCGGATAGAATCGGTCCAAAGCAGGCGCCTATCGGCATTGCTGTGACCACCCATGCTCCCTGATCGGAAGTCAAATGCAGGCGAGAAGATTTCTCCTCGAGTTTGGGCAGGCTAGGTGTTGGCCAGGCGAAGACGAATCCACAGGCGAGCAACGGTAGAGTAGCTTCAAACGAATAGAAGTTTGTTACGTGAGTCAGTCGATCATAGGTACAGCCAAGAGCGTCCGCAGACTTTTTTCCGGGTGGAGGGGGCAGGATTTAAGTTGACGGTAAAGAAAAATATAGTACCTAATGACAAAACAACCCTGGCGATGACATCGGCAAATCGGATCTTTAAAAATATTCATATTTAGTATAAACTTAATAAAGATCAGTTTTTAAAAATGAGCGATTCTTTCTCAAAAGCCAGGGGTGAAAGTGCACCTTTTGCCGCCCTCCGGACGATCATAGGCACAACCCTTTCACTGTTGAACCTGTACGATGCATATGAGGACTCGTTAAGGTCCATTTATGCCGCTATCGACAAAGGAACGAACCGAGTTGACACGTTTGATGCTCGCACTGTAGAAAACTCGTCAGCGCTCATTGGGGCGACGAGCCGCGTTGCCGAATTTTATTTGGCTCCTCTGTATATTGCAAGCGTAAAGTTCGGTAACGCTGCGCTCGGACGCGACTCGTCGTCTCAACGAGCGCTCACCATTTTTCCACCGTGCGAGCACCTTTCGTGCCAACGCGGATCGTTCCCACGTCGGTGGCAGTACTAATCGACCTTCGTTCGGTCTACATTAGCCAGAGTAGGGTGTTATCCTAATAAATCTTCACTTGAATAATCTTCGAATAAAATGAAATTATTCGAGAATAACGTATATCTTTTTATTCGAATAATGCCCAACTCTGGCAATAGGACACGCGTGAAAATAAATGCGAGACATGTAGGGTATTCTGCAACAGATAGTAGAAACTGAAATAGGCGATTCTACGTGACAAAATAAGACGAAAGTCAAGAGCAACGAACTTGCGGAGGAGGCTTTGTTTTTTCGTTAGTAACGTTTAAAGCTACGGGGCGAGAAACGCCTGAAACATGGCAACTGGACGATCAGCGGCGCGCGTTGTGTACGCCAGTACGGTGCGTCTACTATCTGTTGCTGAACATCCTGTATTTTAAGGAATTTTTATAATAAATATGGATGACTTGGAACATGAAGACTGGACACGTATCATCCATTCTTTTTCATTTTATTCAATAGTAAAACGGTTAAGTTATAAGAAAGGAGATGGAAAGCTGTTATAGGTTGAACAAAATCGATTATTAGGGACCTGTTCTCAGCGTTCAGTTTCATTATCCCAACTCGCAGAAACGTGTGTTACGTTGCTTTGAGATAAATTAAAGTTATGCAAGGAAATTACAATCGACCGGGTGGCTTTTCGCGTTTGATTGGTTTTATTTGAACGAACTAGTTCATCGAAGTGGTGATAAAACGGATTTCAAATTGCTGTCGACGTAGGAGGCAATAGTATTTCAGTAGTATTAATTTACTTCGTAAAGATCGCGTGAACTTTTCCGCTTCGTCTTGCAAGCACCTTGAATTTCTACCTCGACAGTGTTCGAGAACTTGATTTGAAGACTCACGTTCCCTCTTGCATGATTCGAATCGTTAAGCAGTGGATATTGTTGCGCAGACTGACAATGAGAGCACTTTTATAGCACGTGCGTGCATCAGAGAACAATTTCACGGTGTTAGAGTCACGCATTTTCTCAAAAGTCTCTATTTACAGTTTACCCACGCGAAAAAAGTGTACGAAATAACCGATCATTTTTTAACTGAGCAATTTGAATATCATCGAATATTCGAATATCCGAATATTTGAATAATTTCGAATAATTCGAGTGATTTTGAATACGAATACTGTATTCGAATATTCGACTATTCCAGGCTCAAATTCGAATTCTCTGGTATTCGGATAATCGAATACATAGAATATTCGAATATTCTTTACAGCCCTAAGTAGTCGAGACGCGAGGAAATTGACCAATTTAGGCGACCGCCTATCGCTGCTTCGAATCGACATTCGTACTTCTATGATGTACAGGATATTTTTGGAATAAGCCCTGAATCTTCGAAAATTTCTTCAATAAAATTGTAGGAGTAGTTCTTCTAAATAGTTGGATGTGACTTAAACCCCGATAAATATACTTTGAAAATTCTACCGCGGACGAGAGTTATTTACAATTGACCGTGAGAAGAAGATCCGTTTTTATCGTGAAAGTAGAGCTCCTAAAGTTTAATGACTGTATTTCGGGAACACTTTCGATAAGAATAAGAAAGATTTACCTATAATACTGGCTACTATTTGTGGGCGTAAATGTTTCCTGTCATCACAAGCTCCTTCTTCCACTTTCTGCACGCTTGCAAGTTCTTCAGTCATCGTTGCGCAGTCTTTCTTCTGTAAACTAAAAAGAGATTGTTTTCATTATCGTAGCAATGTTGAACTTAACTACCCCCACCCTTCAAGTTGGTTACACGATGAAAATGAAGATTTAGTGAGAAGGAAGCAGCATTGCCTATAACATTCAATATGCTGAAGGTTCGTTTCTTCCCCTTTGAAGGACAAGAAAAATATTTTCCTTGCAGGCTACAATGCAAGGAGTGCAGCATTCACTCCGCGTAATATGCTTATCAGCTTGTACGTGAATTTCATTCGAGGTGAGCGAATCGATGCTGCAACTTTGCCACCTGACAGGTGCGCATCCAGCCCTGAAGAAGCTATTCTTCAATCACGACACGCTTAGTTGCGAAACAAATGATTACAGGACCGAGAGTCATTTGTATCATCTCGAGAACTTTGGATACAGTGTCTGAAGAATACCTGGCATTAAATATTAAATTATTAATTGAGAACGCAGCAGCAAGAGTTATGACATGTAATATGTGTAAAAAAAATTCTACATCGTTTGGTGCAGGTTTGATGCCAAGGTGATAACAAATGAGAGATTTATTACAAATTTTGAATCTACACCCATCACTTTTTTGCGCAATACGAATGCTCCAGATTTGAAAAATTTGCCAAAAATAGAAATAAAAACTTATCAACTGAATAACTACTACTAATTTTGTGAAAATATATATTTTTCAATTAGTGTTTTTTTTTTAATTTTAAGTCAAAGTTATAATTTTATAAATGTTTTTTTTTAATTTACTCGAAGTTGGTAAACATGCACCCCCCTTGCTGCAAGGTCCTCAATTATACTTGTATTTTACAGTGTCAGAACTAATTTCTCTGTTCGAGATGTCACTAACTAAGATCTACTACAGAACCATCAAAATTAACATTGAACAATTCGCCTGTATCCATGACCTGTGACATTTAATTCATATAACTGGATATCCAGTTCCCCCTCTCTTTTTACATTAATGTGAGATGATCTGTAAATAATATAATGTCTCTCAACGACATATCACACACTTCGTTACAGTCCAGTCTCGATAAACCGACTTTCGTTTAATCCGAGCTTTACTGAAACCCATGTCCTCTTATTTCCAACCTCGCTCTCAAGAAAATTGATTTCAAACGTCCATCCATTACACGTGCACTCGACTAATTGTAAGAATGGGTTCCACCTTCGAAACCGATTTTCTCAAACGCAGCTCGTCCTCCGCTTTTCTATTTATTCTTTCACCTTGTACATTAAAAAAATATAAGACGTATAACAAACATCTACACGATGACGTTACTGCCGTTCCATCAAAGAATAACGACGACATCGTGCAAGGTTAATCGATTAAACTAATAAAGCCAGCGGGTACAAAGTTAGCCGACTTGGATCGTAATTGATCCCCGGCGATTAAACGGCTCCCTTATGCCACAGGGAACGGCTCGAAGCGTAATGGTAACGACCAATTGGCACGATCGTTTCATCCCCGAAAAGGATCGAGCTGTTAAACGCTATTTAAGCCCTGCAAGCCGTGGCTCTTAACAGAAGGGTTCACCGACCAAACCGCGAAGCAGCCAGTCGAATCGGTTGAGCCGACTGAGCCGGCTGCTCGTTGATCGTGTAAAGGAGCTTAATCCTTTAATCATTTAAACGCGTGGCATTAATAGCGGCGGGCTGACGGAGGGGGTAGATTTAAAATAGCATTAGATAGGCAGTGGCGGTTAGTCGAGCTCGAAGAACGAGTAGTCGTCGTCCAACCGTGTCAGCGATTGAGTGAATTGAAACGACGACAGTACGTGCTGGCACGTGACATATCACACAGAATTACGGTAATTGCGGTGACATTAATCGACCGTTCGCACCCTGTGGTAGCCAGCGATCACGGCGCGATCTGCACGGATCGATCTATCCCGACGAACCTCGAGAGCCACCCTCGTTTCTCTTCGGTTCTTCCTCATCTTCCTTTTTTTCTCTCCCCTTCAGTCTCTCTCTTTTTCCGTCTCTCTTCTTCATTCATGCATCCCGGCGTGACGTTTCGTTTGGACGCGCGTGTCCACGGTTAACGAGGACCCTCTTTGCGTTCTCGAAAAGGGGAGAGGAAGAAAGATCACGCTCTCTTTCTGCGAAGAGTGTATCGACGTTACTCGAGAGAAGATGGGGACGTTTCTTCGGTGGTTCGGAATCTCGTCGGATGAAAACAGAATCGATCAGGCGACCGGGCTGACGGAAAGGCAGAAGAAATTAGTGCAAAACACGTGGGCTGTGATAAGAAAGGACGAGGTGGGATCCGGGGTGGCTGTAATGATTGCGTGAGTGATGCTTTTGCAATTCTTAAGGCGCAAAGCTACGATGATACAAGAATGTCTTGTCTCACGTGAGCAATATCTCACGGGGCAATTATTTTATTATTCTTTAATTATTTTGTCATTAGTTTCGTGAAATTAGACTCTCATCAGAAAAATTTCATGATATATTTTCAAAAATCTAATCTCGCGACTGTTGCTATTATTTATATTTAGTTGTTGCTAAGATTTTTGTCTCATGTAAAATCTCATCGCGGTTTCACACCTGTATGGTGTCCCGGCGATCGGCTGTTTGCATATTCGAATAACGATATTTGTAATAGTGCTAATTGCTTTTTAAATGCTTCGCGATTCGAACTGTTTCAAACGTCATCCGCGAAAGCCTTTAGAATCCATTCCAGTTGCGATTTCTTGAGGCAACAGTGACATTGACGCACGTATGTGTTTTCTGTTTGATTTTGTCGTTTTAGAAGAAAATGTATGTTTGGCGTTATCGCGCAAAATGCGAGCGTGTATTGATAGTATTATCGCATCGATTACGCCTTTATCGTCATTCTGCTGGAAAACTGAGTAGGATAAACGATGTTATTAACACATTAACTGTCACGAGTACCATATTTGATACACTGTAGTCTTAACAATCAGTATTACTCGCCGGACTACTGATATTGTCCTTAATGTTCCACGATGCAACTTTCGTTTGAGCAGTGATGCTTATTTAACAAATCAAATTTACCAATTTTATCAGTCACAGCATTTGGCGCATACGTTTCACTGTGTGTCGGTTCTGCTGCACGTGGACTCAGAGACCAGATATACCGCGTGTCATATCTGCTACGCAAATCGCGCGATAGAAAATCCAATAAATATCCATGCTAGTCGTGTTAATTACACATATCATATGTTACGTAACTTTCCTTAATTCACTTTCCACGAAAAGTGTTCTACGTTTCTCTCAATCTTGCATGTTGTCTCTTCCTATGTTGCTTCGTACGACCCTTTGGAGGTGCTGAGAAAATAATTTTTCAATCACTTCGTCCTCTTTAAATTCCTTCACCCATTACGAAGTTCAATCCTCAGCATTCGCGCGCGCAATTTTTATCGCTCCTTTCATTGTGTGCAAATAAAATTCAATTAATCATCGCACGTTTATGTTAATCGAGGTCTACTATTATGTTAAAGAAGCGCTTAATTCTTGGGGTGATTGAGCTCGAGCAAATTACAACTATGCTTCTGTCGATCGAACACGGAATTTTCAATTAGCAGTTCGATGCTCGGAGCGGTGGCGGATTTAACGGGCGGCAGAAGTCCCACCCAGGGCTCCATCTTCGAAAAAATGTATGATTTTATCCAACCCCTAGGTATATTTGTTTTCCTGTACTGCTACATTTAGCTCGATTTTAGTCAATTACCGTTTCCGTAGAAACGAGTCCCTCAGAGCGTTTGCCACCTGGGCCTTGACCCTTCAATCTGCCACTGGCTCCGAGCGATATATATTTTAGATATGTTCCTAATGACGATGATAGCTGTACGTTGATTCACGTACTTTAAATTTTTGACGCGCCAGGTTTCCATTGCTTCGCATGTTCTTCCAGGTTCTTTAAGAAATATCCAGAGTACCAACGATATTTTAGCGCGTTCAAGGACATTCCAGTAAACGAATTGCCGTGTAACAAAAGGTTCCAGGCTCATTGTGCCAGCGTAATTACAGCCTTAAATAATGTTATCGATTCCTTGCACGATCCAGGATTAATGGAGGCGAGCCTAATCGGCTTAGCCGAGAGGCACAAAAAACGCGGTCAAACAAAGGAAGAATTTCAGGTATAAATGGGATGGTAATAATAGAGAATCGATCGCAACCAAATTCAAATAATTGTACTGTTAGATGCAAAAACGGCCTCGGGTCACTCAAGCCCTTTTTGCATAAAACGCATAATTAGATTCCCTTATTCTTTTCTACATATGCCCTCTAAATTTCATTGCTGTATCTTTAAAATTGACAGGGTTATGGAAAATTTTGTAAATCGATGTTGACCATTTGACCCTAATTCGTATCTAAGATAAACATATATTGACCTGAACATGACACGATCTATGATTATTTTTATCGATCTATTTTGTTCAATATTCTATACTTTTTCCAAACAGCATGCAGAAAATGAATAAGTAATGTAAAATAATGTTAAAAACATTTTTTATATATTGCACCATTTTATGCAAGAAGGGCCTGATAGGGCTATGATTAATATTAATTTCACTGATTAATTCATTATATAATTCCGATCGTAATAATGCAACGACAAAGGAGATATGTCAAATTTTTAAATATGATAGACAATTTCACGACCACTTCACTATGTATAAAAAATATCTGACTTCGTAATGTTTACAGATACTTTTCTCGAATTTGACATTTTGCACTGAGGCCTTTGTTGCATCCAGCAGTACAATTCTTTCTATAAATTATCATACAAGTTAGATTCCACTCTTCCATGCTTGATCCAAGTATCATTATCGATGTGGATATTGCACGACGAGAATAGTACTCGAGCAATTACTGTTCTAGAATGTTATATGATTAGTAACTATTCAGTTGGAATAATTCCTAATTATCATATTATCATTACAGATTGTTGTTATTCATCATCGATTATCCGAATTAATAAACAACCATTTAATTTCATCCCATTTAAAATGCTTAACACTAGAACTACCAAACCAGTTAAAATTTGATAATAAATTTACCATTTTTAAGTATGAGAAAAGTGTATTTCTAAGTAGTATAAATATGTATAATATTATGTATATATTCTTTAAGAATATAAATATAAAAGGACTATGAATAAAGGTTGATTTTCCTAGCATAACGTATTTTATGAATAAACTCATTTTGACTGGTCAGGTAGAAATACGTATACATTAATTGTCGGTGGTTGCAGTGTTAAAAAGATATTTGTTATTTATCACGAAGAAGCGACACGTGCGCGAATATATTATCAAAAAGCTCGTTTGCTTTCTAGAACTTGAAGGAAGTGATATTGGAAGTTCTACGCCAGGCATTGGGAAAACAATTCACAACGGAAGTAGCTGGGGCGTGGAGTAAAACCCTGGATGTAGCGTTCACAAAGATATACGAAGTGTTCTCGCTCTGAAGAACGAGCATTCACGACTTCACCAAGATAATGCACTGATTTATTTTTAATACTCGCTAAGTATTAAATACTGTATATAAAACGCACTAAATTTTCGTGTTCGAACGATTGTGGAACAAAGAGAAACGTCGAGCCCTACTGCGCACATCGAACAGGAATATGTATGCAGCCTCTATTTTAGATTATTAATCTTTTGCGTACTGTAAACTCTATATGCAATGTAATATACACATTTATTCCCCCTTTATAAATCGCCTTCATTGAAATACGAGTCACAGTGAGACTTCACGATACAAACGAAACCAATCCCGTTATGTGCCCTGCTTGTTAATCGAACTCTCCTGAAACCAAATGAAATTGATTGCATGGTATCTACGTAACCGTCGCTCTGATAACGATTACACGCAACCGATGTAAAGATACTTCGATTAACGTTTTACCGATAACCGTCGATTTTCAATTTTATCGGAATATAATTATTATCCAATGTATGGAGGGACAGTGCAGTTATAGATACATCCCCGTCGTGTTGGTGATTACGCGCCGCGTATTTTTCCGCGCACAATCGAAGGCACTGAATTCTAGAATAAGTAGATGGGTCAAGGGTCATCTGGAATTCTATAGAACTATTCATACGTAAGTACAGCTCTCATGGAAGCCGCGGAATGCGGGAATTGTGACGAACCTCCCCACGTTATAACTTGCCACGGTCGGGAGTCAAATATCGTCAAAACAATTACGGCTGAGAATCGTCCTTAAATTACGTAAGGCTTTTTTTGAGGAGACGGAGGAGGTGGCGAATTTCTTACGTTTTCTTAGAAAGAACGGAGATGGTGTCAGATAGTATTTTATGCAATATTTTTTTAACCTAATTCTCAATATTAATAGCCTTAAAAATGTTTCATATATGAATTATATAAATCTTTAAAATAATTTTAATAACTGATAAAACGCTATGTAAATATATTACGTGAGGAACGGGGTGGGTGGGTCGGAATATAGCATCTTACGAAATTTTATACTGATGGAGAGAGGGGGTAAGAAATCGCCAAAGTTACTCTTACATAATTTAAAGTCTCTTTCTGGTATGACAGCTGGGAAAATCTAAATTTTCGGGAATTAAAGAAAGAAACCAGTATTGAACGTTTGTGGCTTTAATCTGTTACGTTGTGATACTATAAAAAAATTTGTAAGTAAAAACATACATTTATAGTGCAATAGGAGATGATATCAGCAATTGTAGTTGTCTCAAACACAAAATTCAAAAAGATTGGTAATCTGCATACGTGTGGCGATCGTCTGAACTATTTAGCATAATGACAAAATATTGAGAAACAAATAGCAACGTCTTAAAGAATTTTAGCAAATGCAGCAAAAAATATGATTATGACCGTAGTAATTCAATTTTGCATTTATTTGCAAAATTCTACTTCGAACGATAAAGTAACATCTATTGAATATGCCTGACATATTAGAAGTGAATCAGGTCTCTTGGTTTTTAATTGATTTTATTCAGCTTCGATCCTTTGTTTGTTTGTTCGTATGTATGGTTCAAATCTGGCAACTCAAATTTAATCAACATCCAACTGTCGAATTGTCTTGAAACTTTGCAGGCGTGCGTTGTTTGGATGACAATACAATATTTAAAAAAAAATAACCCCGAGGGGGTGAAAAAATTACCCAGTCATCAATAAATATAACCCATAACCACAAATCCAAACGACTTGAAATCAACCACTCGCGTTTTTTACAGAAATGATCCGTCACGTATGTACGAATAGTAAAACTAAAACGTTGCAGGCGTTCGTAGTGTGTCAAACGAAATTGTAGTACAAGAAAAGAATTATTTTTTAGTGACTTTAGCACTGTAGCGTTTAAGCAAACTGTTAAGAAGTCAGAGCTGTAAAATGTAAATCCATAAACACTAGGAACTAAAAAATAAGGAAATATATAAAAAAAATTTATATTAAGCGATATTATTAAAAATGCACAAAAAACTGAATTAAAACACACTAAAAACTAAAAAATAATTCCTTTCTTGTAGTACAATTTCAATGGTGCTTTTTCACTTTAAATAAAGTCGTGGGGCATAATATTTCATAACAGAATATGAATCACTTTAATGCAGAAGCAAACGTCGAAATAAATTTGTTGTGAGAAAGTTTTCATTCACATTAATGAGACAAAATGTTTTAATTACAGAATACAGATTGTAATGTGACATAAAATTGATAAACTGTTATTGATGATGTTCCATTCACTTGCCAACCGATACCTCAACTTCTGGTTGCACATGTTGCCCCATGATTTCATTTAAAGTGAAAAAGCACCATCGAAATTGTAGTTCAAGAAAATAATTATTTTTTAGTTGTTAGTGCATTTTAATTCAGTTTTTTGTGCATTTTTAATAAAATCGTTTATTTGGCAATCAGGCCTGTCATCCGGAAGGATATTGTTCTCTTCACGATGCTCCTATTCCTCTATAAACGGATATTGTTACTTACAAAAAATTTATTATAGTCTTAAAAGGTGATAGAATAAAGCTGCAAACGTGCAATAGTTGTTTCTTTTTTAATTCCCGAAAAATTGAATTTTTTTTCAGCCACATTCCACACTAGCAAGACACCTTAATACATTCAGCACGGCTGATGTCATAAGACACAAACCGACACTACCTGCCCTATATCTTCAAAAATGACCGTGTTGAACGTGTTAAGGGGACTAAGTAGGAAGTCAAATTGTTCGAATCAACTACTGTTTTGCAAATTAATTGCAAGGAGATGAATACAAATTGTGCCTGGTACTTTGGGGTAATGTTTATAAATACTATAAACAGTAAAATTTTTTTTGATAATATATATAGATATATGACGACGCTATACCTAGTCGTCTGATGTGTAGGTGTTTTTTATGCCGTGATTTTGCAGTGATTACAAAAAAACGGAGGTTCTGATTGACTTGAAAACGTTACAGGATGTGTAAAACGTGTTCCATTTCCCGCGAAACCTCTGATATAGTCCGTGAAAATTCGAGATTTTCACAGAAAAATTAAAAAGTCGTGGATTTTTAGTAGCGCACAAACACGACTGAATTTTTCTTGACATAATCGCCGTTTTCGGCAACAATTTTATAATTTTGTTTTAATTTTAGTTTGTATTAGTTTCGCGGGAAACTACGGATCTAATAAACGAGAATCACACCTTGAAATTAGATTATGTCATTTTTTAAGACCAATATTACGGCAAAAGTACAGAAGAACGTTAAAATGTTTACCAGTCAGCACCGCCCTTTCTAATGCACATGTATATTTCATACCAATTTTTTTACAATCTCCATGATAATAATAAACATTGGATAAAAGGATACATCTGGATTTGCTTTCATTTTTTTTTCAAATACATTAAAAAGAAAGTGTTTCTCTTACGGAAAACGACTGCCTAGTTCCCTTAAAGTCGGCCCCCAGGACCTCTATCACCCAAGGTTAATCGATGAACATGAAATTGGGATAATCGTACGATTATATTTTAACACAATACGCGATCATTCGTTCAGTAATATTACGTTTATAAATTAGAATTTACATAAAACTTCAATGATTTCCTTTGTCCTACAATCAAGTCCCCTCCCCCATCCCTTCTAATGCGAACATTGTTGTAGAGTCGCTTGTATCCGGAGTTGTAGCACATCAGAACGTGTAGGAATATTATCTTCTTGTTTATCTTTCTTCTGGCTTCCGGCATGTATTTCATTAACTCTCTTCAATATTAATACCTTCACTATTTTCCAAGTATTACAAAACCACTCTGCCCGAATAATCGAAGTGTAGGAGCTGCAGAACGAAAGTGGCGAGCGGAACGTAACCGAACGCGCGAAAGTTGCGCACAGTTTCGAAACGGTTCATCTCTGGTCACCTGGCGCACAGCACAGAAGATCACGTCCTCCCGTGGAAATCATTGAAACCTTACTTAAAGTAAGCGATAGTCACTCACCAAGGAAGCAATCACGTGAAGTTTGTAACTATCACGTTACAATTAGGCACAGAACTTGGACGGGTGGCGACAGTCACTCCTGCCAAGTGGGCAATACTCATTTGACACCAGTAACAACGAGTCACTCACTTTATAAAGTTAGAAGTCTCATCAGGGAAGATAAGAACAATTTTCCTGGGCTAGGGACGATGATAAACTTCCAAGACCAAGTGTCACCGTCACAATTACCGCCATTTCCTTTGTTGCTACGCTTATATCATCGCCGCAAATGTACATTCCATCTGGAAGTAATCGATAATTGATTATCAGGAGCCGTTGCCTGTGGGTAGTATTATTTAGTGTATTGGCATGCACTATCGTCATTCGTCATTACGTCGCCTCGTTTGTATCGGCAATATCAGTTATATTTCATACGTTGAGGACTTTTTACAGTAATAATCTTCCTTTATCTATAGATAGGATTCTTAGATAGGTGACATTAGCCTTCGGTATTGCACAACGTCAATTACAAACGGAATGCCTGACGACTTCGAAGTTTCGTCCTTTTTACATTTCGCAAAGAATTCTCATGTAATGGTCCTGCACTGTGCTTCGCAAAGATAGCAACGCGCGTAGAAGGCAGTGCTGAGTCTTGTAGCACGTCCGTGGGCAATATAACGATGATTAGATTATCCTCTTAGTTTTCTTGGTACAAATATTCTGTGGTATTTATTTGTTTCTTCAGTTATTTAATGGTTTCGTCTATTATTCGAGTTAATGAGACAGGTGTAATAGGATAAGGGAGTTTTCAGATACCAGACCGGATTCTTCTATGTTTCAGGTGAAGTGACGGGAACATCTGTAATATTATAGAAAATAATATTTAAAAAAAATTAAACCGACTTTAAAATGGCTAAGAAAAGCATAAAATAATTTTTCTTATTACTTTCTTAATAATATACTTAAAATTCAATTTATACTTTTTGAAGTCGGCGCCAATCAGTTTTTTCGATGAACTCCGTGCCATGTTTTTTTAAATTAACTTGATATTGGTGAACTCGATCCAACCAAACATGTAACACATACAATGTGTTACTAATGAAACAGATTTTTTATTTTTTGTGTAACTTCAAAACTACCTAACCGATTTTGATAATTCTTCTTTCATGACCTAAGTTGGTCGAAGCTAAACTAAATGCAATAAATTTCACGAAAATCGGTCCAGTAGTTACGGAGAAATTCGCGGAAAAACATAATACATACTACATACATATATACATGTATACACATCGAACTTTTGAGTATTGATCAATCGTATTGAGAACCCCTTTCTTTTTCAAGTCGGAGAAGCGATCGTCTTCAAGACGTACCAAGTCCCATATTATTTTTATTCTAAACTGACACAAATTCATCTTTTGCCTTAAGAGGTATTACCGTCTAGACACTCGTTTTTGAAGGTGATATTTAGAAATTAAAACCTATCTACAAGGCAGGGATTTTGATGACATGACCTGCGTTTCCGCGTGTAACTTGTACAAGTTTCAATATAATGCAAGGCTGCACAAGGAGCTGTTTTCGGCGCCCAGCGGCGAGCAACCCGCCTGTCTCGTTGCTAAGGTTAGAATCGGTGAGGAGAACTGCATTAGTGTACGTGCATTTGGTATGACTTGAACCCAGCCATATATACTTACGCTACGAGCCTACAAACACGCACATACACTACTGCAATTCTCCTCACCGATTTTAACCTTATCAATGGGACAGGCGAGTTGCCCGCCGCTAGGCGCCGAAAACAGCTCCTTGTGCAGCCCTGATATAATGCATTGCAAAAATTTGTGTTAATAGTTCAGACACTACTAAATATGTGTGCAAAACCCCTGCCATGTTGGTGCGATAGGTTTCTCAGAATTAATTTCCAAATATCACCTTCAAAAGCGAGTGTCTAGACGGTAATACTCCCTTAAATGATATAACACAAGCCCACATTCAGTACCATATTATTCTTACTAATTTTCCAGCGCCCACGCTCCTATAAAATTTATAATTGCCTCGTGTTTTATTCCTACAATTAAGTTCAGGCCTCAGGAATTCAAAATTCTTTTGGCGTATCATGAACACTTAATGATGCGTGATGTGGGACAGACATTAAATAAAGGATCATCAGGAGGATTTCCCGAAAAACCCATTAGGCGAACTATTGCCATTGAATATATTTAATTTTCTCATATTTAACCTGGCAAGAGGCTTAAAACACAATTACACTATTCTCGTTCAATAGAAAATTATCTTCCCCTTGTTGCATATTATCGGAAAACTTTAGCTTTATCAATAATTGTCGGCAGATAAGATATACCGAGATTCACCAGAGTTTTATTTAAAAATAGCGGCACGAAAGCGTAAGAGTTCTGCAGAAGTGTAAGGTTCCGCAGAACTGATTTTCCCGTGGGTATGGGTGCCTGTAACTGCTGCGGATAAGCGTCGTTGGCACTTGGCAGCGATAAAGGAGGAGTGGGGGGGCTTGCTTACACATCTTTGCGGTAATGTTCTTAATTAGCGACCTACGGCCGCATTTGAAAAATGCCCCACCACGTTGGGACCATTGCCCGCGGGGAATGCCATCGTGCCCGCAGTGACCTTCGGTCCAAGGTCGCTGGAAGAATCCGTACGGGCAACGAGCTGTACCAGGATCGGCGGAGCAAATTTTTTCAGAGTGTGAAGTTCGGGGGAAGTACCAATTAAAATATCAAATTTTAACAGTTTACAAAACAGTAGTAGGTACCTACGCAAACAAAAAAAAAAAAATATGGTAAAGTGCCTTCCAAATTCCCGAATGTGGAACTCCACGCACAGCAAAATCTCAAATGTGGAATGCTTCACACATTCCACACAACTCACCACGGCCCTGAGCTATAGAGGCCTGATTAAAAGCATAACGCTCTTTCTCAAACAATAATTCATCTCAAGCCTCTATAGCTGATCTATAGCCTGCTAGTAAAATTGTTCTGAAATGAACATAATTATTCTCTTAAACGATCCTCGGTAATTCTCCCGAAGCATCATTAATCAGTTACTCCAAAATATTATGCAGGGGTCCCCTGATATACTTCCACCTGACTCAGGTTTATTGCACTTACGCCGTTTCTATCCGCGATGCTATGGGCAATTGTATACGTACTGTGCACATTTATTAGGTCGGCGCACTAAGAGTTCGTTCGCTTTATTCGACCAAAGTCTTTATTAAAAGTGAAAATATAGTACAAGTTTCTTTAATTAATCAAAGTAGTTTCCTCGGCTATTTGTGACCTATTGCCACTTTTCAGATAAAAGTACGTTTTTATTGTTAATTGTGAATGTGTATACGTACGATTGTATTCTAAACTTTACCTGTACAGTCATTTTTATTAATAAATTGAAAGCCTATCTCGTATTTTAATGAAATACGAACGCATATGCACATAATGTATGTATCAAGTTAATCTCGACTTACGCCTATCCTGAGTCGCTCAGGAAGCAAATTAATAGGTAAGTTTGTGGTACCACTGTAGAAAGATTTCTGCCTGAAATGTCGGTGCTTTTCTGTTGAGATGCAGTTTTATTGTGGTGTCAGCTCCCATATAGCGAAACTACATACGTGACTAAATGGCAAACTAGCCATTGTTATCGGTTGCATTTCAGGCTGGTACGGAGCATTAAAATTCAAAGTCTGCCTGTGTATACGTTCGAGTAACAGTGTTCTCTTGAGTAACTTTCGCAGTGGAAAGAACCAGTTCCTTCAAAGAGGTAGCCACGCGAACGTCGCCCATCAGTCTGTCGACATTCTAATTTAGCCGAAAATCTAAGCCTGTCAATAAATCGTGACGATAGTTTACTAAAACTTACTACGTGCCACAAAGTACATACACTCGGAGCGATAAAGGCGAATAACTGCGCGTAGCTGTGTTTAACGGGAGCTTTGTATATTTAGATTTGTGAAGAAATCACAGCGGGGCTGTGAAAATGGGTTCCGTGCTGAGTCATTTTGTCCGGGACCCTGAGGATCAGGTCCTGGATTCAACAATAGGATTAACTGGAAGAGAGAAGAGACTCGTTAGAGAAACTTGGAGTGTACTTCGTGTAAATTCCATAAATACCGGCGTTGCCATTATGACAAGGTGGGGGTTTTGCATTTATTACATTTTTTATTATACCTATACTATCCTTCCAACATTTTGTTAAATCCTCTTTCTTGTATTGATCTTAAGGGGTGATGCCACTGAAAAAGAACCTGATTTTGAGAATTTTTTATGTGGATATAGTGAATGGAATACAAACTTTGTTTCAAGGCCTTTATTCCACATACATTGAAGTATGATCACAATTTTTTTTTAAATGTTTTTAATACAAACACAGCTCAACAAAGGAAGCTTCTTCTGACGGTTAGTGTTCCACAACCGGAAAGATTTCTCCTACAATTTTTGACCTGGGACTAAAAGCAATAATTTTTTAAGTCTACAATAAGATCAGCTGAGAAATTAAAAAGTACCTTTTTGTAAGAACGGTGCGTAATTGGACAAAAAGTTTCATTTTTAGGTAAAAAACTGTATCCCCCGATTTTGTTATCATCGGGTTTTCTGGAATGCCCCCAGTATGGAAACAAATTTATAGACGTTTTCACGTAAAGAAATACGTGAAGAATTGATTATAACAATGAAAAGTTTATAACGAAATGTAAATTCCGTACGTACTTGTCGAACTGATTTGACGGCTAATTTATATGGAACTCAAAAATTGTTGCTTTTTGCCCCAGGTGAAAAATTGTAGGCGAAATCATTCAGGTAGCGGAACACTATCCAGCAGAAGAACCTTCGTTCGTTTAGCTGTGGCGCTGCCCGTTTGTACTAAAAAAATTTAAAAAAATATGTTTTCATACTTCAAAATATGTATAATAAAGGCCTTAAAACAGATCTTGTATTCCATTCACTATACTCGATTAAAAAATTCTGAAAATCAGGCTATTCTTCCGGTCGCTGGAGTGGAATTATCTACTCCTTAAAGGGCAGTTCCGGTCTAGAGAGCATAAAAATACGTGATATTTAGGAATTAATTAAAGGAAAACTACTACATATAATTTAATGGGACTTATTGCATTGTATTAAGAATGTCTTTAAACTATAGAAATTAATTTTTTGTGTTATAATTAATCATTGCAGGCGGCACTGGGGAGTCGTTAAAGTCGAGGCGTCAAAAGATTCATAAAAGCGGTGGAACCTGTAGCACCTAAACGTCTTAAATCAGTGGTCTGAAATAAAAAGTAATGTTAGATTATTAAAGGGCATGAAACTCGCTCGTGGACTTAGCGGTAAAAATGACAAAAAATAATATTTTTTGAGAATATAATGACACTTGAATTTTGAAATCATTTTCCACATATATTTCGTCCTTTTAACACCTTTAAGAATTATAAATTTTCATTCTTTTTTAATTTTACTGGCTTCTCCACGAGTCAGAAATATATTCTTCAAAATAAAAAAAGTTTCAGTCGAATCGGATAATAACTTTTCAAGATATAGGTTCCACCGATTTTAAGAACACTGTTTCGAGTAAAACGCGTTTGAAGTTTTTGCGTGAGCGCCGAGTGGCCTGGTGTTATCCATGCATTTGCCGCTATTCAAATTCCTATAACTTCGGGAATTTGAAGAATTTCAAAAAACCCTTTTAAACATGTATTCTTAAAAGTTTGAACATTCGAAAAGTGATATAAAAAAATTGATTTTTAGCCCGGAACCTCCTTTTAATTATTTGAAAGTGAGAGATTATATGAGGGAATTATTTGAAATGTGTTGCAGTATTTCTCGAAGGTAGAATGTTTGCAGACAACTGTAGCATTGGAAATGTACAAAATACTTAATATTGTTTCAGCTACTTCAAGAAGTACCCGCAGTATCACAAAGTGTTTACTGCGTTCAAAGATATACCAGTGGACGAGCTACCGGCTAATAAAAAGTTCCAGGCGCATTGTCAAAATATCATGAGCACTTTAAGCAACGTCTTTGATGCGTTAAACGACATTGATCTAATGGAAGCGATTTTACATACTACCGGTGAAAGACACGGTAGAAGAGGACAAACAAGACAACAGTTCATCGTGAGTTTTTTCAGTTAGTTCTTACTGTTTGTATAGATATACATATACAATTTTATTCTTAGCTTGATTCTTAATTTTATTCTTTCGCTTGATGCTGTATTAAATTGATTCATATTCTGTTATGAAATATCCTGCTCTACGATTTTATTTAAAGTGAAGAAACACCATTGAAATTGTAGTGCAAGAAAATAATTATTTTTTCATTTTTAGTGCATTTTTAATAAAATCGTTTAACTTAACAATTTTTTTATATATATTTTTTAAATTAATATTAATATTTTTATTATAGAATATTTTTCGCCAAAAATAGAAATAAATACTTATCAACTCGATAACTACTACTTATTGTGTGAAAATATATATTTTTCAATTAGTGTTCTCTTTTTAATGTTAAGGGGGAGACCCCTGTAATCGTCTGAAGAGTGACGGTATTTTCGGGATTTTTTTTAAACCAAACAACGCAAGTAAATCAATGTATTGCTTAGTATAGTTAATATGTACATATTGAAGGGTAAAAAATATTTTTCAATCAAATTCATAAATCCGTTCCTAGTATACTCTTCGTCAAAATGTACGCTGCGGCAAAATCATTCCTGTGGTGTTGACAGTGCCTTAGCCATATGGATAATCTGAATTCAAAGAAACAAAAATATTTAAAAACTAAGTAGAAGCCTACGTCTATTACGTGACGATAAAAAAATTCAATATCGCAAAAGATAACAAAATGGCGGACCGCTGAGAAAAAATTTCATTTTTGGGGATAAAGATGTTGATAAAAAAAGGAGGCGGTTAATTAAAAAAAAACTTATCGTCACGTAATAGAGACGGGTTTTCCGTACAATAAATGGCATGGCTCGTGTCAATTCGACGTATAAGTAGTTTTCTCTGTATAGGGTAAACCAACCAGTGAATGACCGAATTGTTGAATTTATGAATCTTTGAGATTAATACTTGAATATATTTATGTATAACAACAAAACAACTGTTGAAATTGCATTTAAATTTATTTTTCTTGAAATTTCTATAAAAATAATTACTTATTCTTGTAAATAAAATGCAAAACGTGTAGAAGCCCAGTAAATGACCGCATACTTTTAATAAGAATTGTACTTATTAATGTTTGCTTAATACGCGTAACTAAAAATATGGGATATTAAAAGTGCAACTAAACTCCATTTATTAAAATATAATATTTTTACATTTATAATTGACATTTCTTTGCCTAATGGTCATTCACTGGTATGCGGTCATTTACTGGTTAGTTTACCCTACTGTCATTGCGGTTGATCAATGTACTAAATGTACTATCTTCTGACTTTGCGATCATTTTACTTTTGTTTTGAAAACTATTGAGGCATTAACGCTTATCGCAAATCGTAGTAAACATTTTTTAATATAAGTATGTGCCAAATCATCTAATTAATAAACAAAGGCAGTTCTCGATGGGTGCATTGAGACACATCGATTTCTGGCTTATTATTCCAATCTTGTTTTCATACGCATTCCAACTTGATATTGCGAACATGTTTCCTGGCAGACTTTATCAATACTTTTTCGTTGGAGAAACTTGATTAGATTAACGATGCAAGTACATGGTTGTGAATGTCCTTCCAACGCAATTGCAGATCGACAGTTGAGGCTGACATCCATCGATGAACGTGTTAATCTGTTGTCAATAACATTCTTTACGGATTGCAAATATGTATAGTATATTTAGAAATTAGCACAAATAAATTTTAGGATACGAGGGCGATATTAGCTACGCTCCGTTTCAGGATCTAAAAGGAGTAATGATGGAGGTGATGAGAGATGCTTTGAAAACGAAATTCTCCCCCGAAGTGGAAGCTGCATGGGACAAAACGATCGACGTAGCTTTCTCAAAAATATTCGAGAAATTTGAGGACCATGCGTCTTAAACTGACGAATAAACAACGATTTTAACCAAAGTCCGTCTCCGTTTCGCTATCGACCTGCACGTTATCAGTGATTTCACCACTGCTTTCAGTACTGTATTTTATGTCTTTCCTGCTCTTCTCCATTCTTTGCTTCTCGTCTTCAATTTCCTTCTCGTTCAATCTCCTACGAATTAAAGGCGAATTTATTGGCGATCGCTAAAACGTGTACCCGCGATGCAACTCCTGTAATAATTAGTACTTGTATTTATTTTTTCGAAAGTGTTGTCTAACTCTGTGCAAAATCATGGCACATATCAGTGTCAACAGAGTTCCCAGCAATCCGAGTAGAATTGCTAATAGAACGACATCAATTTGTAACCAAGGATCTGCTTCCTCATAACTGCTGTATGGTTCTAAGGTTATTGGCAAGCTGCAATAGAAAATATCCAAAAGAGAATTCCATTGCAATTAAGTAGCATTTTTCTAGTTCCAAATGGTATTAAATTTTGCAAAGCTCTAAATAACAAAAAATAATTTTGGGGCTATAAATTATATTACAATAATCATCTAATCAGTGAGACTCACTCAGAAGAAATATGCAGGGGTGGATTTTTATGTGGTGTAAGTAGGCTGCAAATTTTTAAAAAAATATTAAACATAATTAGATAGGAAGGACCAGGTGGTATTTATTTTGGCTCTTTTGGCCGGGTGCTCTTTAAACACAGAGGCTTGAGGCAATTTTAAAGACAATTCACTATTTTTTCATGTAGCAAATTAGCAGTAACTTATATGTGAGTTGTCATTTTGAATTAATTTTAAAATTGTTTCAACTATTTTAGATGTAAATATTTGATGATATTTCCGCCCCTGGAAATATATACTGTATATTGTGGTATGAAAAATACCTATAGGTGCATATATAGAATAAAATAAAAATTATTTTGAAATATGTCTGTGCCGAATATATTGTTAAAATTACAAAAGTGTTTTTCTTTTCCACCCCTCCTCTTAAACCCTCTGAAAGCCTCATATTGCTCGGTATATCTATAGTTAAGGGTACCCTCTCATTGAAATTTCCAAAAATCGATTTTTTTATATATATTTTGGTAGTTATATATATTTTTGTATATTTGTCAAAACATGTTTTCCTAAAACTGCGGACGTTCTAACAAAATAAATAATCGATAGATTTAAAAAATTCTTGCGGAATTTCGTTCATTACTAAATTCTCCGTGAAATCGTCTATGATGGTAACTGTGCGACCAATCGTTTTCTTTTTATAAACATTTTCGTGCGTAAAATTACCCGTTTCTTCGCTGTTTGTGGTTTAAACGTTTGCCAACACATGAGATTACAATATTCTGCTATGACCGCAGATGATTCCACGAACAATCTTTTAAACTTGAAAAATTTTCGTGGTTTGTTGATTTCACACAATTCTACGAGACGTTAAAAATTCCGCAGATGAGGAACTTTTTTTGTATCACCCGGACAGTCACAGCCACCAACAGTCAGCAGTATTACATCAAATTTCCATTTTTTTTTATTATCTTTAAAGATGTAATCACAAATAAAGCCCATAAAATTTTTCTGGCACCCCGCGACGTTTACTTTTCTGTTAAATAAAATCTTAAAAATGCCCCATTTCTGGAGTGATTTTATGGTAGGGTACCCTTAATTCACCCTAATACAATTCTGTAAAACATTTGCTTACGAGGGTTCCGTTTCCTCTTTACCAAGTCCATCGAAAGCCATGGCTCTGCCAAGATCCTTTCCTAATTGAGCGAACGCAGACTTGCCCAGCCAATCAGCCAGGTCATTTCGATTGATTTGGCGCAGTCTGTGCGCCAAAGCTTCGTGAGTTTTCCCTTTACCCTCGGCTGGTGAACCGTTCCAATGAACGAGGTGTCGAAGGCAGGGCACCTCGTCGTCCACGTTCCGTTCTACGTTGCAAAATGCACAGCAGATCAACGATCACGTGCCCCCGTTATACCCCTTTAATTATTTCATCGATTTACCAGCCGCTGCCAGGCTATTCGGCAATTCGTAAGTTGTATAATGAAGAGCGGCGATCAGGTGTCGGCACTCGAACGGATTGAGTCGCGCAGCTAAATACTCCAGCTCGTTTACATTGACATCGATCGTGCAAAGAACTTCGTGCTGCGACAGAATGATAATGAACCATAGATGCACGGTCAATTCGTATACCATTAACAACTCATTCATCGCTGAGAGGGTTAGTCGAACGACCGCAGTCTTCTTGACACGGAACAAAGGAACCGATTTCGATTTTGTTTTACAGCGAATGCGTGAACGCTACGCGAGTGCTGAGCAAGAGCTCGTTCATGTACAATAAACGCGTTTAAATACTGAGGAACGTTTAATAAAAGCCTTTGCATTAATTTACAGGTTTGATTTGCGCGGTCTTCTGGCGCTTTTCTTTCTTTTCTTCTTGTAACACCTATAGCAACCCGTCGGCGGCGGTTCCTCGGGTTCCTTGACCACAACAGGCACGGTATTTTGCGTAGCCGTGTGCACCATTTCGTAGGACGGTGCCCTCTTCCTTTTCGTTCGCGGCTTTCGAATGTAATAGCTCCTGGACACGTCCTCCGCGTCCGCCGCGACGATCGGTGTAAATTTACTAACCGGAGAACGATTTTTATCAGACAGTCTTTCGAAGGATTCGTGTGGAGAATTAGTTGGGAAGCATAGTCACCCCTTTTTCGTCTTCCCCCGTATTTTGTCGAACACTTTTGTAATCTTGCTCCTTATAAATAAAGTGCAACAACAAGTTAAAAGTATAGTCGAGAGGAGAATGATACCTGCGGTTTGCAACGATATCCTGATGGTAGTAGATCCTGTAACTAATCGGGACACGTGGTTAGTTGAAGTAGAATTGTCACTGAATTAACGGCATGCCATTACCACTGATTTTATCGATAGTTTCGTTTGAGGTTTTATTGCCCCGCACATTTGTTTCCTTCTGTGTGGTGAACGACGCTGCTAGCGTTGTTATCCCTTCGTAATCTCTGGAAAAATGAAGAAGCTTAAGTAAGATTATAAAGCTCAAACAATATCGACAATACATAGTTGCTGGGAAGGTATAGGAATTGGAGGAAAGTGTTGAGTGGCGCACTCAGGATTTAATCTTGGGGAGAGCCGAGTTGAGGGGATAAAAATGTGTTTAATGCAAATTCAATAAAATTCATTGGGTGGTTATAAAAATTTATTTAAGGAATAAAATCCAGTTTACTTTTCTTTTTACAAGGCCCCTTCTTTGTGGGTGCCACGACCCCTTGGCCCCCTCTGGGTGCGCCACTGGAAGGGTTACGCGGTTCAAATAGAATCAATAATAATTAAATCAATTCTGTACATGTTATGTTTTCACAGTTGGACTTTTTACAGTTCACTTTTGTATTCGAATTGTTTTTGAAGATTTCTTAATGAGATTTTTAACGAGCTCGTTAGTTACTCAAGACTCGATCTAAGTTTCACGAAAGATTGCCGAATGGCTGGCAGCTTACTCTGTATCGTCCGTTGACGAGACTTCGCGAACCACTTTCGGCGACTTCGAGCCTCTCGTGCTGAACTCTGCGAGGCACGCGATCAAGTCACTTCTTCCAACGCGTTCAAGAAGCTCGTTCACGATCGGATATGTATTTTTCGTGACTGTCCTCAATTGGCAAATCCATTTCACGAGCCTTCGGAAACAGCTCTGCTCTCGGGCCAGCCTCTGTATTTGTGCATCTGACAGTGAAGCTATCGAAAGTTGTGTTAGAAATTATTTTAAGAGGTTTAAGAAATCAGCTATTGTTCTATTTTCATTACGATTTAGTATTGAATAATATTAGTGATGCGGAAGTGTTGCGTTGTGCAATATCGTGATAAGATATTGCATTATTAATCCATAGACACATGTAATCCACTTACAATCAGAATCGAAGTAGACAAGTTTTACACACTCTTCGGGTTTCAAGTTCGACGCTAATAGCTGAAGTTCTGGCACATCGATCTCGTTAATAATCTTTGCAATTAGATAGAAATAGTGTAACAATATTTAAAGTAATTGAGAATTTTGGTTATACAGTTCTACAAACTACTTTCAAACAAACCCCCTTTAGTGACTCTAATTGATATTTTTATATCACTATGTAGCTTGATTGTACGATTCTACTACAGATCGTGAAGCCTGAAAGTTGATATACCTGTAGAAACGAGAAGGCAAAGTACAGTGGAAGAACAACCAGTCCATTTTTGAAAATGTTTCTTAAATTCATCGAGGGCCTCAGAAATTTCACAGCTCCGTCACATGCTTCGCTGATACTTTGCTTGAGTCACATACTCGAGTGAGCGTACCACCGCCGAAAGAATATTGCGAATCGCACGTTTCTGTGTCGTTAAAATCTTATTAATCCTCAATATCGAATTCAATTGATTGGTTAAGTCGATAAGAGGCTGTGAAATAAAGAGAATAGAAAAAAGTTGAAGAATGGGTAATCGATCTCTTGAAATAAAAATAGAATCGAACTTCAGAAGTGAAGTGTTCTTTAACGTGCGTATTTAATTAATAAAGCTGCTTAATCAAATATAAGTAGAAAAGCTTAATTATAAATAAAAGTTATTCATCGAACTTTTAACTTTTAAATGATCTTTTTTCTGTTTTAAGTTAACTTTGCAGATTAACACTTTAATTCTGTTGTAAGAGTTCAGTTTTAACAGTAATTACATGTTCGATTAATAAAAGCTCTGTAGGATCATATATTTTTTAACAGATATTTAAGGGAAAAATATAAAAGTTAGGAATATTTTTTTAATTAGAATTATTTAAGGAAAGCAGGATATATATAGAAGAGAGAGCACATTACGATTTTTATAAAATTATTTTCACCAAACGGATTAAGCTTTCAACATTAGATCTAGATAGATACCACATATTTCCAGGGAATCTGCTTGTCACAACTTTAACTCTTTCAGAGAAGGATAAGGGTTCCTGGTTAACTAGAACCTTTTTCTACTTTCAAAAAATAAATGTTTCTTATTTACACAAAAATGAATGGAAAGTTTCTGTTAATACACTGCGTTTTATAACGGTTTCCTCGGAACAGAAAAGATAATAGTCATAAAATTACAGTTATTTCATAATTAATTGAAATTTTTAACAGTTACATTCGATCCCTGTTATTAACAATATGTAAATAACGTAACAGAAGAAGCAGAGCATGCCGAAACTAACTTTACAGTTAACTAGAATACTCAGAGGGAGAGATTAGTCAAATATTCACATTACCTAACACAAATGTTACGCGTTGTTATCTAAAAAAAAAAATTACAAAGGTTAACAACAAAACGCTCATTTTGTATTTTAGGGAAATAAATCACAATTGGGAAGCAAGGATAGCAAACAATTTCTTTTTTTATTGAAACAACATACAGATATGTTTATTTTGGTGAAAGGTTTATCAGCACAATATTTCGAATATTCAAATAGTTAATAAAATAATTTCTAACTGTTATGGCTGAATTAGACACATCTAGTAATTTAGTCGAGTAGCGAGTATTTTAGTAATCTACCGTGTGTGGACACTAAAATTTAGTCGAGTAGTTTAATAAAACCATGAATAAAACAATGGTAAATTACTAGATTACTCGGCACTCGACGAAATTACTGAACGTATCTATTCCAGCCTTTATAATTATTATCTCCTTTTATGTGTCACCCTACCGTCAGCTGTATAAGATGTAAATATATATATTAACTACTTGATGATCGATAGAATTAAAATGACTGTCAGCTGTAGGTCTGTCAAATACACTTTCCATTTCACAGCAAAATGCAACAACGATCGCAGACGACTCGCACTGACTTTTCTACGTGTTTCTTTTTAGAATGAAATTTGTACGCACGCTTTACATTCTGATCGTCGTTTTCGCGGAAAACAGGGTGAGCCCTCGAAAGCACATTCTCATATTCAATTATATTCGAGAAGACTAACCCTCTGAGTGGCGTAAGATTTTGCGAAAGTCTTAAGTAAACGTTCGTGATCACTTGAACACTATTTTCCACACTTTTCAGAATATATCGACTTGAAGACACCTCAAGTTGCGCGCAGAGGGCAAATCCCACGGCGTGAAAACACGCCAACGCCACTCAAAGTGTTAATATTTTATAAAAGACTCAAATGATTCTCTTATCGTACAATATCGATGCTACACGTTGAGAAACGTTTATCTCGCGTTGCACATGAAAAATATATTTATTACCCACGGTAATACGAACGAAATGTTTTCTTGTATAAGGAACAAATTTTTGTTCGATGCATCGCCGACCTCGAGGAGACCGAGCTGGTGCATTTGTCGCAGAAACTGAGCCTCTTGGAATGCTTGCAGCTTTTGAACGCTTTGTACGAGCTGAATCCAGCGAGAGTGGCCCGCGAAGTGAAAAGACACGATGCGCTAAATGACAATTTAAGTCAGCTGACGCCGACTTCGAAAGAGTGTCTCGTTAACCTTGAACAGTGGAACGATAAGTCTCCAAGTAAAGACAATTAAAACGGAGCAACATTAGTAAAATTACCCAATACGCTATCGGCAAAGACTTGAGTGGTGAAAAAAGTTGGATTGTGACTCATCTTCTCCTACCTTGTTGCACCGCGGCATAGAATCGAAGACTATATTTGCTCAGTTGATAAATGTTTTGCTTACGATCAATATCGCGGGGTCATCGATAATTCACGTGGCATGGAACGTGTTAGTAATTAGAAAATAGTATGCGATCGTGTTGCTATTTTAATTATTCACTTTCGACAGTATTTCATGCAGCCATATACGTTTCCAGCAAAGAGGTATTATTTTTCGTAAAACAAAATGCAACGTAGTAAAAAATAATGATTGGTCAATATGGAACAGCGTACATTAGATAATTGAGACAGATATATCGATGATAAATAATCCTTAATTCACTGTACGAAGAATTAGAGACTATTAAATATACAAGACGGTCTAGCAGCCAGTGGCGGATTCAAGGGGTCGTTCTACTTTGATCGGTTCAAAATGAACCTATATTTATAGATTTTTTTCTCAATAAATACAACATGTAATGAAATAAATCTTTTTGGAATTTATTAAGCTACTCTTACGTTACACAAAAAATTTAGAAACATTGTTTTTAATTTGTTTCATATGTGTTTTTATAACGTCAATGTGACACCTACAAAAAGAGGTATGTTCGTGGCGTAGGTGATTTCCCGACTCAAGCTTACCTGAAATAAAAAATTTAAAAAGATTCTTAATCTGTATGAGCGTGGCTATCGCCCGTAGCTCAATTAACAATTTTTGTTGGGGAATAACAAAATGACGCTGGTTTGAAAGAAAAAGTTCCCCAAAAGAGTGTTTTCTCGAATGTTCCCCGAAAAAAATCTCGGTTATTTTTCGACAAAATTTAGATACATTCAGATTACGAATCTTTTCAAATTTTTTTTTCAGATAAGCGTGAGCCGGGAAATCACCTACGTCATGAACAAACCTTTTTTGTAGTTATCACCGTTATGCTATAAAAAATATATGAAAAAAATTAAAAAAAAATCTTTTCAGATTTTTATTTTGATAACATAAGAGTAGCTTAATAAGTTCCAAAAAGATTTATTTCCTTACATAATGTATTTATTGAGAAAAAAATCTTTAAAAAAAGCTTCATTTCTCGGCCGATCAAAGTAGAATGACCCCTTAAGGAAAAATTCCCAGGTGGCAAACGTTCTGAGGGACCCATTTTATCGAGAAAATGAAGAGGTAGTTTACTAAAAACGGACTCAGTGTAGTAGTACAAAAAAAATATAGTTTGGATAAAATCATAATTTATTTTTGAGGATGGGGCCGTGGGCGGGCCCTTTGGTTAGGGGCCCAGGCGGCAACTGCTCATTGGCCGCCCTTTAAATCCACCACTGCTAGTAGCTATTGTTCATTAAATATTTATAGTGAAAATTGGAGAGGCGTTTTCCTTTAATGGATAATGAGAAATATATTTCATGGTAGAAAATGCAGAAGTTGGTGGACGTTCGGCGATGGAGATGTCGCTGAGATGGTTGGGCCGCCCTGATCTGGCAAAGTATGTGAGAGAAACTCGCAGATCGATTAAGTTCCTCGACCGGGTGGCTTACGATATAGCCGATACGTTAGAATTTCCAGGACACAGGGTATCGAGGAGGCATACTCCAAAGAATGACAAACATTCGTCTGCGGAAGGAAAAAAGAAGAAGAAGAAGAAGAAGAAGAAGAAACGGGGCCATCCGGAACATTCTCAGAGTTCTGCGACGCGAAATAAGGGGGTTCATAGGGCTGCTGCTGCAGCGACAGGTCATGCTGTCGTGTAAGAATTTTCCTCATTCTTCTCTTTAAGAATTTTAAATTGTAAATATCTTTACGTCCAGTCAATATTCGTACGTCGCTGTACTTCTTCATTTAAATGCAGAATTATTGAAGAAATAGATTAGTACTTTCAGATTATAATATAATAATTAAGATTTTCGGTTTAGTATATAAAGGAACTGTCATTTGCCAAACGTTTCAGACACAAGGGTCATAAAGTGAAGAAGAAAGAGGATAAATCGAAGAAAAAGAAGGATTACCTCGAACAACATCGATCAATCTGTTGTTCAATCCTGTTCGTTCTATTCTTTCTCACCCTCTGCCTTGTCGCAGTATTCTTCCTTCGCAAGAGGAATCGTTCGATGGCACGTGGTACGCGATTCAAGTAATTATCATAAACAGACCAAGTGTAATCTAGTCGTGTGATTCTAAGAATAATGCGCTAGTTCGTATATTTAGTAGAGTAGAGTGAGGTAAATGTTCGCGGTGGATAAAAGTTCCTACCATGTGAATTTCATTGTTTGAGTTGTGGTAGTTGCCAATGGTGATTGACAGTCAATTGTCAATCAAGGTAGAGTCACCAGTGTCGACTTGTGTAGCCGTGCTTCGTTTTGTTATCGTACAATGCGGTAAGTACTGAATTCGTTAGTTCTGATGTAATATTCTAATTTTTAGGAATCAATATTATTCCCATAAAATGATCAGTAAATATTTTAATTAATATGCCATCTAAAAGAGCTGAAATTCTTCTATTCAAAAGTACTAACAGAAGTTTTCAGTTCTCCTCACAGATAACAGGACTGATTAAACAATGGAAAAGCAGCTATGGGGGCAAGAGTTCGCACAATGCAGTGAGACAAAAGTTCGAATGCAAACTCTCCATTTAAAAATCAGCTTCAAATAAATGAAGCAATGAAAAGAAAATCTGAATGCGAACGTGCAAAGAACTAATTAGAAAACTAAAAAAAAATCCAGAAAATATCATCTACTTCTGAAAAATTTTGAAAGGAACAAACCAAATCGGTTCCAAAAAGAGAATAGCCCAACCGTCAACATCTATGGAAAAAATAATTTGTCCTGCGTGTGAAAGAGAATACACTGATTCTTCAGAAGACTGGTGCCTGCGCAAACTACGAAGGTAGGGATAATGTTATGTGCTCTTACTATTACCTTGATTAAAAAAAAAATTAATTGTAAATTATTAGTCGTTTTGCTATATTACCACAACTATTATATGTAGAAAAATAAAATACTTGTGGAAATTTCTCGTTGCGTTCTTTTACTCCATAACATGCGAACTTTTGCCCCACATATCGGGTAAATATTTATTTTATATATGTTGTAACAGGTAAATTTACACGAAGTCATTGACTATTGAATAATACGGGGTAGTAGTTATTTCTTACGCAATGATATGACTATCAG
Source organism: Andrena hattorfiana (assembly GCA_944738655.2). Classification (NCBI taxonomy): domain Eukaryota; kingdom Metazoa; phylum Arthropoda; class Insecta; order Hymenoptera; family Andrenidae; genus Andrena; species Andrena hattorfiana. Next base: position 64,197,122 of record OX122891.2, on the reverse strand, counting down.
TGTAACACCAAGAATTTTTCGGAAGTCTAAACTTTAAGTGCGCACTCTTGCTTCACTCTACTCTAATTATAACATTAGTCCCTCCTTATCTGACGTACTCTTCTATGGAACACGGTTTCAGCTATATATTTTCAAAATTATTTAACATCCATTGAATTGTCATATCGTATATAAAAAAGTGTCTTTCATAAATTAATTAAGTTTAATAATAGATAATTTCAAATAAAGTCTATCTTTCACTCAGCTTTGAACCAAAATAAATATATCAGATCGCAGTGATCACTTTTAGTAGTGATTATTTATTGTTGCCAAAGATCACAGTGAAATCGAAAAATGGAAGTTTAACCGATTTCTCGTACCATTAGGATTCTTTGTCTTCGATTTGCATTCTTCTGTATCCAGGTATAACTTGGCCGGGAATAAGCAAGATAAAGACACATTTACCGATCACTTCGAATGGAACGACGAAGCAGGCTGTTCTTGTTCGGATGTCGAGGGTGGATGCACGGAAAAATGCCACATGTGTAGTCAAAATGATCAAACGCACGATGCTACAAATCATCAAGCTGCTTCCCACCTGAGCGCGATCTGCGTGCAGAAACCGAAAGACAGGAAAGAGAAGAGAAGACAGCGGTTTAGTTTTTTTCAGAGGACTTTTCAAGACAGGAAGAGGGAAAAGGACCAGGAAAATCGGGATAGGAAGTGCGTACTGGCATAAATAATTTCAAAAGCTTGCCAATTCATATTCCAATGTATCAATAAAAATGCTACCGCATTTCTTCACGGATGAAACCTAATGGCTCAGAAGTTTAAATTCGTATCATAATCTTTCAAATTTTCAAATTATATTGTATACACATTCTTTTTGTATCTTTAAACGCAAAGGAGTTATATTTAGAGATCCTGTGTCTAGTAACAAAACTATGCATACACTTTTTTGTTAGTTTTACAATGACTCGAACTCGACTGCATCTTATACATACAATGTTCATAATGTATTATTAGTATAATATATTATTTTGCATTATTTCGTTCATATAATATATCAGTTTTTCCCTATCAAGGAAAACTTTGGAGAAGAGTGTCGCGAAGAAACGCGAGAAGTTACCAAGCGTTTTCCATGGGGATTACCGGCAATGCACATGCTGCAAATGTAATTTAAGCTCTATAGGTAAAGCGTAATATAATTACAATTTAATTTCTAATATCTTAATCCACTATTGTTTAGTCAGTAATTACGGTTACCCTTCGTTTACAGAGAAAATGCTTCGCGAGAAGAGAGAGAATGAAAAAAAAGGGTTGTACAGGTTGAAAGCGAAGAGGAAGAAGAAGAAAGAGAAGAAGAAAAGGAACGAGGAATTTCGAAAAATAGAGAAACATGGGGATGCATGTTACCGGGATACTTGTAAATAAATTTCTATTCGAATTAGTACTTCAAATGGATATTAAAAAAAAAAGATGGAAACCAGAAGCAAACAATATTTTCATTAATGTGAATATTACCTCAGAGTAGATATCGAAGTATAACAGCCATTTTAATTACTGTTTTTACCCATTACGAATATTAATACAAACACTGAACTTATTTACAAATTAAATATTTTATTTCATACAAAAGTGAAACATAAATACACTTATCGATATTTTTTCATCTAACAATTAACACAGGCAGCCTCGATAATTTTCCTGGACGCATACTTATAAATTTAATAGGTATGATAAAATATCGATTATTTTCCGCTTTACAACGTATGCTTTATCTTATCGTTTCTTTACGTAGAGGAATATTTTCTCCTGTAGGAAATCAATCGCAAATGACGTTATTTATAACGAGATAATAATATTAAATATTATATTTTATTACTGATAATCTATCTTCGTCAAGGTCGTCAAAATAATGATTAACGGTTTTCCTTAAGAAAGAAAAACAGAGTATTTTATTAAATCTTACATATGCCCGTAGATACATGTATCAACTGTATATTCTTTATCACAGCAGAAAAAGCGAGTTTTGAATTTGTATAATTTACTCAGAATAATTAGAGAACCTTCTGCCTGGGAGATAAATTAAATATAAAGATAACTTGAACAATATATCATAGAATATAGATTCTACTACCAAGAACTTTCATGTAGGGTTTAAATTGTGCAACATACGCACTCCTGCAAAACACTAAAGACCCACTACAGTCAGTGATTCTCTAATTATTTTGAGTATTGTGCATATATATTATTATAGATCGCAGTAATACCATAAACATTTTACAATATACATAATTCTGTGGTGACAGGATCCAAAAACACTGCCAAAAAAATCTGAATCAATATTTATGATAAATGCCAGCCAGGTATTCATGCTTTAAATAATTAAACTGTACTAAATAAATTAGACACAATGTCAGTAAATTAGTTTCGATCCTTTTTCATCAATGTTATTCACGATTCAATGGAATAATTAAACTCTCCCCTGGATTAATCCGTAGCACTAAATTAAGCATGACACTAATCAAACTAATTAGCGAATAATTAACTCAAATAACTCTTCTGTAAGTTGCAGCACGTTTAGAATTCTATCTGATAGTGTATAACTTAACCACCTATTAAATATAAATCGTGTATTCCATTCATGATTCGATATTTTTTAAAATCATCTAAAATAAGGAATCTCTTTAAATACAAATCTCTATCGGTTCATTTTAAATTTGCTCAAACTTTCAGCTTCGCATCCAAAGCGAGGAATATGAAGAACAAGGCACGGATCAACGACGTGTCAGACGGAGCACTTTTAACACGTTTCAAGGAGCACATAAATAAACTCGAAAAATATTTAGGAGTACATACTTAAATTTTTATCCGACTGATAAAGCTCTCCATAAAAACGACTGCGACTATGTGACATTATTTCAGGAAAAGGAAACGGAAAATTTGTGTGCGGCAGTTGAAAAATTCGGAGAAGTAGGTATCGTAGGAATCAGCTGGTGCAAAAGCGAGTTCTACCTAAAATTTCGAGTCTACTTAAAAGTATTGTTTTTCCTTTTCGAATTACTCAAAAAGTGTTCGAAAGTATCCACTCAGATTCGAGTCTACTTCCAATATACTTAATCCCATCACTACCTTTACTTTGAATGGTATATTTTCGCCCCTTGATTTAGAAACTTTCAAATTAGCTTACGTAATGTAATATTCAAATTTAATCGTATACTACGTTGCTCAAAATAAAAGTATTTCTCAGTGATGCACACGACGCAGATTGAAATCACTCAATAAATATATTATTATATTCGATACAAAATTTATCTTTCATTTGTAATGTTCAGTTTATTCCTCTAAATTATTTAGAAGTATGATCGCCCGATGATTTTGAGCAATTTGTATTTGAAAATGAGCTACTACCCTAGTCTTTCACGCATCTTCGAACTGGCCTTCTTCGTGGTCCGTCGGCCACACGAGAGTTCCGTCTTGTAACATTTGTGTGACCCGACTTAAAGTTTGTTGCTTATGTGTGTCCGCGGGACAATAGACACGTTGAAACGGTTTATAAAAAGTGAACGGTGGATAAAGTCGAGTTTTTGGCTCTTTGCATTCTGAAAACAGGATATGCCACTGTGAACATCCATTGCATTCGTTTGTTAACCCTTCCAGCGCGAGATGAATTACGAAGAACAACAGCAGTGAGGAACAATTTTTCTTACTAATTTTCCATCGCGAGTTTTATAACACATTCGTTCTTTTAATCTACACGTCATAAATTTCAAAATAGTCTATGTATATTCGATATCGTTACTTTTATATGTACTGATAAAATTGAAAGACTTTGCGTACTATGCCGCGAACGCCTACAGACCTTTAACGATATGCAGAGCCGCTCTTAGCATTGGGCAGGCGGGGCCCTTGCCTCGGGCCCCGCGCTTAGGGACTTCACTTTGTAAAAATTAAATGGATTAAGTATAATTGTCAAGGTATCAATTTTTCTAGAGTAGATTTTCGGCAAGCCTAAGTGACGCGTGAAGTAAAGACGTAAGGTTATCTGTTTTCAATTAGATATTTTAAATAATATCGACTTTCGCCCCGGGCCCCGCAAACTCTAAGGGCGGCTCTGACGATATGCTTTACAAATATAGTACGTCGCCCATAATTTTGATTCTTAAGTTCTTAAATTCTTAAGATTCTTAACTCAGAAAGGGTTAATTGGTAGTTTAGCGAAATCTTACCATGAGGATCAAATTCATCAGCCGTATCTTCGGAGCTATCCCAGTGTTCACTGGCAGGTTGATTGAGTAATTCTTCTGGGCTGAAGCAGAAATAATATTTCGATAAAAAATTTTCATTAATAACTCTGTCGAAGTTCTCCCTCGAATAAAATAAACATTTATGTCTTCCCACCACACCGTTAGTATTTATTGTTTGAATTGTTCTTTCCACACGATCCTCGACATTCAACGATCTTCACAGAGCTTACTAATGTTAAGTGACAGAATTAAGCCACTTGAGTAGAATGATTTAGATAAGGCTATCCTAAGTGATATCGTGAATTTGATATCAGATATAATGGAACATTTAATAACTATCGAATGTATCATTTACGACTCAAGATAACTGTCGCGCGTTCACTCATCGCGAACGAGGACCTTAGTTTCTTAATACGGTACAGAGTTTCCACAATTTCTTCTACTTTAATGCGTTGCTTGTTCAAAGCTAACGACACTTCTTCGCGCAACAACTTGCGCAGCAGCTAATGTTCTAGATTTTAGATAACGATATAGTCAACTTACTACGAGCACATTTGGATCTGATCCGAGTAACTGCTCTCGGTTGAGCTCGACGAACTTGACAGCCTTTTATCGTCGATCGCCTCCAATTCCTCTGGTGGCTTTGCTTTGGCACCACTAAGGATTTTATTGTCCTCGGGCCAATGGTCCCTCAACACATCTCGCATACTTTCATAATGAACATTCCTAATGGGCTATTGATTTGATTCATTAATACAAAAAATCCACCGCAGCCATTGGCGAATAAGCGAAGTCAACCGTTGAATCGTGCAAAGGATCCAACGGAATGACTTTCACTGAAACTTGGCTCGCTTTCGATCGCGAGAGCGTATCTCTTTGTACTGTCCTTACCGATAAACCGTCGGTCGAGAAATAGTTTACTTCGAGATCCAGTCCTATCAAGTTCGGTAGCTTCTCGATCACCTCCGGAACCAATTCGAACTCGTTGTCGTAGAGATCGATGTATTGCAAGTTCGACAGGGATCCCATACTATCGGGTAACTCGTACAAATCATTGTAAGACGCTTTCAATTCTCTCAATGCCTTCATAGCCCCGATGTCGTTGGGAAGCATGCCTAGGTGGTTTTTATGCACCATCAAGGTATTCAAGTTCCGCAAGGAACAAATTTCATCTGGCAACCAGTTGATGGTATTGAAACTCACGTCTATCTTGGATAAACTGACGAAATTGCTGATAGTTCTGGGCATAATTGGAATCCCTGTCCTACTAACATCGATCTCTTTCAGGCAGGACGGATCTTCCAACGACTCGATCGGCAGATGCCAAAACTTGTTCTCGAAAGTGCGACTTGAATTTCCGACTATCAGACGCTCGAGGCACGTCATTCCTTTGATCATCCTTTCTACGGTTGTCTCGAACATTGTACAGTCCTTCATAGATAAATTTTTGATGCACGATTTCGCTGGTTCGTCCGGTAGTTTGAACAACTGGAATCTCGTTTCGTTCAACGACACTGTCTCGAGACTGCTGTACTTGGAACTCAGTACCCATAACGGGAATGACGGGCATATATTGTTATTTTCAGCGTAGAACGCGATTAAATTCACGCTCTTGGGGGGAACGTTCAAATCCAAACGATGGTTCTGCGAGACGTTAAGGACCCGCAAATTGTGCATTCCATTGGCTATACAATTTGGGATTATTTGAAACATGTTCTTAGAGAGAGAAAGATTTTTCAGGCAATTTAAATTCGCACATGAATCGGGTAAATTTTTTAGACAGTTTGAACCGAGATCCAGATCCTCCAGATTTGATAAATTCTCCAATTCCTCTGGAACTTCTCTTATTTTATTTTCGCGTGCCGTCAATGCTTTCAAACTACCTAATTCGGAGATTACATTTGGAATGAAGGTAAATTTATTGCAGTCGAGATTTAGATACACCAAGTTTTTTAATAGATTCAGCGAGCTTGGTAAATCGTTTAATTCATTGCTGGATAAATTAAGACGGACTAGAGTTGTTAAAGATTCGGTCAGAACGTTAGGTATGCATGAGAGATGGTTTCCTGATAACGATAGATTCTCTACAGATTGTGTTTGTGCTATTTCACAGATTCGTTCACTAATATCTTTGGTCAATATTGCGTTCGAATCGTTTTGGTCCGTATTGTGCGAAGGATCCTTTAATGTCAACCATAATGTGTCGCCATCGGGCAATCTTTCTGTGCAGCACTCTGGAAACATATCTAGTAACAAAAATTAAAGAGGAATTATATGATTAATATCTAATTTATCTATATTATTCATTATTTCTATGATAACGATCATAGCTGTATTGATACGAGTCTGATACTAAGATAATTATTGCATTATCAACGACTTGTCAATATTACATTAAAATGTAACTCTAAAACACTTCAATACAATAGAAATGATTTTGTTATGTTAGTACATGTCTTAGAAGGGAGTCGAAATTTATCTAAGTTTGATAATTATGTAATTGTTCCGGAGACTTCATTTAAGTTCATTATTGTTCATACGTCTTTATTTGAAAAAAGAAAAATTGTTTATATATTGACTTCAGTTTCATTCATGTATAACATAACCTACAAACGAGAAAATAATATCTTCTTTCTCCCGTTTTATAGAAATATTCGGATACAAACCTTTACACTGTAGATCGTCTTGTTAATTTTTCAAAGAATCTCACAGATATTTACGACTGATGTACTTTAATTCAAATTATAGTTGAAAATTTGTAGTGTTTAGGTTAGGAACTGCGCGAATCGTACACGTAAACAAACTTATTACGTAGTGCGTGCTACTGGTGTCAATACCATGGTTGTACATTGTGATTGATTGAAATCGTCTGCAAATTGGAATATCGAACTTTCTCTGTTTTTCTTTTTAAATGATTTTGATCGAAACTAAAATTAGTAGAATTTTATACAAAAAAAATATTGAACAGTTCTGCAAAATGAGATAGAAGCTTTATAAATTAAACTGTACAATTGAAACTTAAAAGTTTTCTATGTTCACTGTTAGATTCGATTTTTAGCGAGGTAGAGTTTGAAATAAAAGACGCGCTTCCGGTTCCGACGTTCTTGGGTAACTGTTGTAGATACATAGGGCGGTATTCTCAGTCGTTGCTTATTCTTAAGATCGTCTTAAGCATGCGGCATCCTCTACTAGTCTACGAGGTTAGTAAAGGATGCCACAATAAGCAACGACTGAGAATACCGCCCATAATATTTGATTTTATCACAGTTTTTTCAACAAAAGGCACTTCAGATATTACATCTTTATTCTCTAATAATACGACGTCACATGGTTTTCCATCTTTTCAATCTCCCTCGCTCTAAAGAATCATTGTATACCTGACAGCCACGTGATTCCAAGTAATTAGACATTCTCTAAACACTATAAATTCTCTGAAAAACAAATTAGTTCGTATCCAATCGCTAACATTTTAACGTGTTTTGGAAGTCATTATACGAAGAAAACAGGTTCGAATGGTAAGGTTATTAATAATGGACTACAGTATATGTAGCAAAGAATTCTGAAAGAAAAACCGACAAGTAAGAAGACAGTATTTTTTACGTAAAACAGGGCTTGCAGAGGCCAGCTCATTTTATTTAGGAGGCTTACATTTATGTTTTCTACACAAATGTATACGTATGTTGTGTATTTAAAGCGCTGTATACAATCATTAGAACATCGTTCGATATTTCCCGCGTTCTCGTTACGACTCATTTCATTGCTACGCTGAGATTACAATCGTATTACATTCGTTTAAAATTAAATCGGCACCGCGAAAATTCAATTTCTCTTTCTAAGCGTTTGAACATTCTGTTGACCCTCTTTTTTCACTCGATTGGAAAACAGATGTTACGACGATATATCCATTCTACCAGCAGCCCGGAGGAAGCTGTAGAACGTTCAGATGAATTATACGCGATAGTAAAGTGCACCCTGTTACTTTCACGAATTAAGTACCTCAGTAACATTATCGAACCAGACTGTTTCGGTTGGAAGTCTATTTTTATTTGAATCGCAAAATACGTGCCCTATGCATCTGGGAATATTAGATGGATGTGTGCTCAGTCGAGGGAGACCAATTTCGTCGTTTAAAATTTCCCCTTCCCAAGTAAAGTTCGTTGAGTAAGCGACAAACCCGATTGATACATTTTGCCCATTGTTGCATTTTCAAAATTTTCCCTCGTTCGTGAACGCATGCACGTACGCTAGTAAAATTCTGTAATTCATTCACAGACCTGTACAAAATAGCATTCGGAATAGAAACAGAAGGAAAGGCCGATTATCTTAAACAATGAATTTTAACGAAATACGTATCTTGCGCCGTACCCAATAAATACTTTAAAGTCAACTACTGAACGAGAAGAACGAGGCAAACACAAGCCGCGTTCCCACGTGCGCAAGATGCGGCGTATGATATATATGTATATATTTCTTCGATAATATATATGTGTTATGTCCTTTGCACACGTGAGGACGCGGTTTGGCGGTTTGAGCGCGCCGCTTTCTATTGCAAATACTATTTCTGCTCAGTTCCTTTTAACGTTAACGATAAATAATAATATCATGAACTTTTCCCTCTTTGTGAAAGAAAGCTCGCATGGTACGTCTATCATCGGACTCGAAATGACAAGAATTGTACTAACGTGACATTAAACTATAGCAATAAAATATTAATAAAATATTAATATTAATAATAATAATAATACAAATCGTAAAATAATAATAATAGCGATAACAATAATATAGTGCGTAGTAGAAACTAATATGTGGCATAGGAATATGTTCTCTCTGGAAATATGCAATTCTGAGTATGAAATGTAAATATGATTGGTAAACGTGTATCACCATCAGCTTCGATCGTTGCAACATCTCCGGTACGATAAAATTTAAGGACCATGAAAAATATGGCGTGGAACTTCTCGCGTCTCTTTTTCCCTCTAACATTACGGTATTAAATTCGGGTTGGGGATTGCACGAATGTTTCTCAAAGTATTCAACAACGAAGAATAAAGAATAGAAAAAGGAAAATAGTAATAGTAACGACACGTGCCTTAAACGGGATAATTATCCTCTAACGGTTTTAACGTTTACAATAATTTAAACTTCAATTTGTCGCACTCGGAAGGAAGTTCCCGCATTTGAGACTCATCGTTTGTAAGGCAATACATATCTCCGTTTCTCGGCTCGTTCACACGCTTACTGTTTAATCGTATTCTTTTATGCACAAACGACTCTTCGTGTACGTACGGCAGTGGCGAGAAGAAAGTTGAAACTGCGAACGGTAACAGAAATAAGACAGAGTTGTAGCTGAAAAATTTATATCTCATAGATTAGGGGATTCCCTACAGTGGACCAGCGATACCAACGTAGTACTTAAGCCTAGTATTAAGTTCCTTACGCAGAGATGGAGAAACATGAGTTCCAAACTTTCTTTTTACCACCACTATACGTGTGTCTATGCATGTACACAGCATGCCCGGTATAAACGTACAGGTTCGATTACTTTTTAGACTATATACATACCACGAAATCGTCACGACGATTCGAATTCGAAAATGTTCGACACTCGCGCGCACTTGACTAACGTAGTCTATTTAGGTGTACAAACTCTTGAAGCGTTCGAAATACTTTCACATTTACATGTATTATGTCTTCAACGCTTCTGTAATAACAGGACACGATATTCTAATCTACAGTGTGCCATTAATTTTTGGTACATCTCGTGTATCTAGCGACAGGGACGATTGGCACTCCTTATTAGCAGGATATTATTTATAAGAAGAGCTGCAATTGCAAACTTGGTCGTCGCCTGGATATATCTATATCCGTATTATTATTTCAATAAAATTTTAAGTATTATTCCCATGCTGCTGTTGTTGAACACCTGACTGACTTAGAAATGAAATCCCACTTCTATTTTCACTCCAATTTTAACGAACTCCTAATAACGAATATCATTTTAAAAACTCATGGGGAATACAATTTTAATCGAATTTTAGCGAATCAGACTCTAAAGTAATATAAAATAATGAGCATCTTCGGATAATCAATCGAACGATTTTTATATGCGAATGACTCCCATGTATTTTTAATAGACTAAGCGGCCAGCGTTGCTCCGGTGGGCGGTCCGAGAGCACGAGCATCCTTCGCGTTTTCCAAAGCTCGCGTGGAAGGGGGCGCTCGGAACCAATGAAGTTGCGGGCATGTAACGGATGGGAAAAACTCTAGTAGTGTGCGTGTAGGCTCGTACTCTGAAATCAGCATGTAACCGTTACATGTTGATTTTATTGCGATTAAATTGATTTGATTTGTGATTATAGGCTGATTTCAACTCGTTTTTCCACGCGAGCTTTGGATAACCTGATGGATGCTCGTGCTCTCGGACCGCCCATCGGGGCAACGCTGCACTAAGGAGTCAGTAGTCTCTACTTATTATTATCTCTAGACTTTAAAAACTGCAGGTGATCTCGAAACCTCTATATTTCATAACGTATCCCTCTGCAGCTTTAATATTCCCCCGTCCTCCATATTTAACAAATGAAACACCTTTCTTGTATCTTCAGTAGCTTGAAAAATAATTTAATACATCTTTACTACATTTAAACCGGACATACTGCGTAGTATGTAATTCTTCTGCGCTCGTATATCTACATATGCGTATATCGTTTCTTACATTCTCTTTCTTTCGACGATACGTGTGCATACGCGCGACCGTTTGGCGCGTGCACGCACACGACTGCACACAGCTGCACACAAACGCGTATGCAGAACATGGTCACTTATAAAACTCTTTCGTTTAGAAAATATATTTCTATATGTATATATATATTTATGTATCTGTATTATAGATATTTCTGCGTACGCTGTGTACACATACATAACATATACTACATAGAAACGTAACTCAAGTATATATACACTCTTCTTTTCATACTTATCCGTATCTTATGGTACCTTAGTTGCGTGTATGCTTTTAGAAAACCTTGGTAATTCGGTCCGTGCGTTGACACACGGTTCGCACCGTGAAATCACGCGACACGTGGCTCGTGTTCAACATTCAACAGCGATAAAGGCTTGCTCACGAAATTTTTATAAACATACGAACGGAAGTGATAGTTTGTAGGAAGCACGTAAAATTCATTCACCTGATCATTCGACGATCTGCGCTCCAAATGCTTCTCGATGTCTATAGACGAATGTACTTGTTAAAGACAGGGCTCGATCTAGCTCTTCCGCCGGTCCGAACAAAAATTATTTTTGTCGTCCTTTATATTTAATTAGAAAGAGTTATTTTAAATTTTAATTTGAGTGAGTGAAATTTTTGGTAGGTATTTGGTGGCTAAAGGTACGCACCTTTTTCTAGTATGATAAAGTAATTATATGGGTGATTTAAGAACAATTTATAAGTCTGATACTAAATTCAAATATGTACTATATACTTTTTTACTGCTTTTGCAAAAAATTTTACATTTTTGTTGATATTTATTGATTTCAATTTTCTCTTTCTACCAATTTTAGATTTTATCTAGATCGGACCATGGTTAAAGAGAGCCTCGAGATGTTGGCGTCAATTATCAAGGATTTAGTGCAGATAATATGTCTTCACTAAAAAGTGACGCAGTCATCGTATTCCAGAACAGCTAACTAAATTTCAATAATTTTTACAGAAACGCAAATTCGATTATTTCGATTTCGCTGACGTGATATCGGCTTTCCTATTGTTCGTTGCACGTGTTCCTTTAGTTATTAAAGCACGGTTGGAAAGCATCGTGGTAATCATCTCTTTTATGTTAGGCGAGCTACAGTCCATAGAGAAGCATTAAGGAAGCATATAAAAGACTAAACGCGAAATGCTAGACGCGAGAGATGAAGTAACATTCAAAACAAACATTGAAGAGAAACGGTCCAAGGATTTAGACGGAATGCAATTTTCATTGCATCAACCTGTTTCAGGATTCGAGAAGCTTTTCGTAAATCCTAGCAACTCGAAGCACCGTCAGTTTATGCAGTTGAAACTGTCGATGTGTTCTAAACATTACATTGAAGGATTAAGAAAATGTTGATACACTTGATACTGATAGAGAGAATTGCAATTAATTTCATCAGGTGTTTGAGAATCGTCGTCGAATGTGTATCAATTTCTCTTCAAACTTGTTGCAATATAATTTTCAAAATATCACACATCAGGTGTTTGAGAATCATCGTCGAATTTGTATCAATTTCTCTTCAAACTTGTTGCAATATAATTTTTAAAATATCACAAACAGCTGAAATTTATGAACACCTAATAGTTTCAACCTTAAAAGCTCGCGAAGACTCTGAAACGTCTGGCAAAATTGGCTGTGACACAACCTTTAAAAAATACGCAGCTTATAAGAGAGCATCTAGTAGTTTCAACTGCAAAAACCGGGGCCACGAAACGGCTTAGATTTTCATGTACAGATTTATACCATTATTCCTTAAGAGGAGCAATGGATTTAATTCGATAGAAGTATCACAATTTTTCAAACGGCGCGCATATATCATGGGACACCCATATTCCCATTGTTCGCCTCTAATAATTTTACTTTCGCTTAGAAACCCGTTTATTACCTTCAACGCACACAATTCAACACACACAACGATCGCTTTACGCACACACGAACAGTAATCGCACGCGACGTACACTATCGGCCAAAAATTAGGGTACATCTGCAACGTTTATATTTCATCATTTTGAATTACCAAAGAAAAACGGAATCATACTACTACAACTACTTCTCAATGAATTTTTGACGCGTAATTAAGCCTTGTTAGATCTTCGGTGATTTTTAACGAAGAGAAGTACTTACAAAAAAAACTATCACAACGAAAAGTACGTGGTATTATTAAACGCTGCTGAATATCAGAACGATATTTGTTGGAGGTGTAGGATAAATGTAAGACAGATCATTGGACGAATAGAATACGTGGTGATTGAAAAGTTGCGCGAAAGTGAGAATGCGGGAGGCCGGCGAAGGCGGTAATTAGGAGGAAAGGTGGACGCTGGTGAAAAGAATTCGTGAACGATGTACCAAGCCTTTCGAGCGATGAGTGTACGTGTATACAAGGAAGCTTAATACGCGAGTAGCGGACGTCCGCGTGGAAAAGTCAAGGGGTAGTCGTTTTTCGCTCTCGAGACCCGCGGAAGTGTGTCACCCGCGCCAGGAGCGACGGTTCGTAGGCGTCGAAAGGAAGCGAATTAAGAGCGAAGAAGCAGGGGAAAAGTGCGCTCAGTAGTAGAGACACGGTAAAAAGTACAAAAACACACGAGAGTAAAACGAAAATGAATAGTTGTGCGCGCCTAGCTTCGCGTATCGGTCGCGCGTTTACCGTGTGCACGACCCGTTAAATGCATCGGTCCTCCCTTTTGCCGTAGGGAGGAAGCGCGAGCCTTCGAATCGATCACTCGAAGCTAGCCGGAAGCGTGTATCCCGCGTGTGCGCGAGATCTGGTAACTTAAGTCGATGTCTCTGGTCCCCGTTCTCGAGATAATACAGCAAAATTTATATTATCACATTCATGATTAATATCCGTCGTATTAATCATTAATATGTTAATATACGTAAGTGTGTGTGTATATATATATATATATATATATATATATATATATATATATGTATATTAAGCATGTCTAAGGTACGCGTTTTTTCTCAAAGTCGGTGTGTCTTCGAATATACTTACGTTCGACCTTTCCATTCGATTCAGACGTTAAACGAAGCTATGTATTTTTTAGAGGTCGTGGCTTTTCACGTGTACACGGACACCCGTGCATTTCTGTTCACGTATACCCGTGTATTTCTATTACACGTGCGCACGTGTATTTCTAGTACACTTGTGCACGTATATTTAAATTGGTTCATCACGATTAATTTTGCGATTGCTTAGTAGGTACACCTCTTTTGTTTGTTTAGCATTGCATGAATGGTCTCACAGATCTAAATATGAGACACTGCAGTCTGCACGCACGCAAATACTTGCATACCTCCATCGCATCACACTGAAAGATGCGTGCATGCAGACTGCAGTGTCTTATATTTAGATCTGTGAGACCATTCATGCCATGCTAAACAGATAAAAGAGATATACCAACTAAGCAATCGCAAAATTAATCGTAATAAGCCAATTTAAATATACAGTATTGTCTCCGTATGTACTCGCTGGTCGGGACCGGCATTGAGCTTCTATCGTGAACAGATCCCTAATTCCGAGTGTTCGTTTCTCGCTTCTTTCTGGCCGAAGGGGGGAGCGAGATGGAACGCTTTTCGTGCGCGACGGGTGCGAGCACTCAGATGGAATCGTGGCTGCTCGACGCATGCGCGCGACGGTCAGGTAGCCAAGCACGGCACGAGTCTTTTTTGCGCCCTAGGCGAACTTTTCAAATTACGCCCTTTATTATAATACATTTATTTGAGATTATTGACAACCTTACTCTGAATTTTTATTCGTAGTTTAATTCACTTATAGTACAACTTGTAATATTTCATTTTAAAGTTTATTTTCAACAATACCAGTAATGAAAATATCATTTTGCACCTCTTGTCGACTTTCCGCCCTTGGCAGTCGCCTAATTTTGCAGAGTAAAGTCATAAATAATCTCAAATAAATGTATTATAATAAAAGGCGCAATTTGACATGTTCGCCTAGGGCGCAAAAAAGACTTGAGCCGGGCCTGCGTCAAGATTTTGCGAAGCGGTTCCCGTGCTCACCGTAAGTGCTTACGACCATCGCGCACGCTCGTCGCGCACGCAAAGGACGGAGTGTCACGGCGCCCGAAAGACGGAGGGAGACAAAACATCAACGCGTCGTCTGTCTCGTACCGTCCTCGCTCGCTTTCAGTGGCTCTCGCTCGCTCTTGTTCCATCTCGCTCTTGCCTTCACCGGACAAGAGTGAGACAGACGTGGTGGGGATAGCGACAAGCACGTATCGTGTGCACCAAATCGAGCACATACGGAGACAATACTGCACGTGCACACGTATAGTAGAAATGCACGCGCGCACGTGTAACAGAAATACACGGGTATCCGTGAATAAAACTACACGGGTATTCGTGAACAGAAATACACGGGTATCCGCGTATTAAAAATTACACGGATTGAAGTTCGGATACGTTTACTACACGTGTACATGTGTACGTAAATACACGTGAAATAGGGGCCTCTGGTATTTTTATACGCACAACTGTTGATTACGATTTACAAGCAATGCTTAAGACAGTGGCTGTTAATAAATAGTACAATTCTCAGCCATTTCACTGCCATCGATAACGCGTTAATCTGCTAATAACTCTGACGAGAAAATATACATATCTTTCGGAGTAGACGGCCTCGCGAAATCTTTTAATTCCCTGATAGCAATCGGATCGATTGCAAAATTAGAAACATTTATCGGCAACGATGGTGCTAATCTGTTAACTGAAGAATGCGTGCCAACCGGTCGCGAGAGTTTAATAATACGTTCGTACAAGATTAAATACAGCATTGCGCCACGCGCACGAGTTAGTTCGCCGTTAATCACTTTCAAATACACAGGGGTGGTTCCTCCCCCGAGACGCGGTCCAGTTAACAGGTTGCAGTCCAACAGTTTATACAGTTTACATCGAGCTCGCGCTCCGTGTAACGTTCGAATCGCGTCGAACGGAACGATTTTCCTTTCACGCGATCACTTACGCCGCGCTCTTCATTATTCCTTTCCCATCGGGTGACACTCCGACTGCCCGGTGTATTTTCACGGTCACTCCCAGCGTTCGAACGCTCCCCCGAATTATGCACTTGGTTCCAGTTCAACTTGCACACCGTAGACAATCACCACGAAGAAACGAAAAAAAAAAAGAAACAAAAAGGTAGAAGAAAAAAGTATTTAGCACGATGTGCAATGAGGTTTCTAATACGAAATTCTATCACAGTTCTTCTCACACTTTCCCGCGTCGCACTGACCGTTACCATTGTCGATGGCGATCCGATCGATCGGCGCCGACCCCGAGATCCTTCGAGTCCAAGCCAACCGATCCACGAACGTTCGGATTTCATCGCGGCGTTACGTCGCCCGGAATAAATTACCCCGGCAGCGAGCGGCCGACGCTCGGCGAAAACATTTCTCAAACCCGCCGGGTCTCCCGCGTCATCGACGCCCCCGCCCCCGTCTCCTCGAGCACCCTTCGGCGCGCGATTAATACATTCGAGATGGCACGTCGACGGCATAAATTCGCGACAGTTAATGATCGACGTGGACACGATAAAAGCCGTTTCAAGTATCGCCGCGGCCTATGCGGCCAAAAAGTTCCAGGCGTCTCAAGGTAACGGGCCGGTGTCACTCGGGAGGGGAAGGGAAAAGCGCGAACAAGAGGAACGGAGAATTCCCCCAGCGGCTCACCGGCCGTGGAATGGCTTATCCTTCTATTTTTTCCCCTCCTTCCTCTGTCGCAACCTCGCATCTCGTTGGCCTTCAAAAGATCTCCAGAGGTCGGCCTTGGACGGATCATTTCGTGAAATGCCGAATTGCATCTTCTTCGGTGAGTCTCGAACGGGTTCGTCGACGGTCGTTTCGCGACGGCGGTTTCGACGATTCCTCGTTGGCTCTCGCGTTCTTCACTCCCCCTTCCCCCCTCTACTCTCTTTCCCGTTAAGCTTTGATAAAGTCTTACGCTTTGCCCTCTCGTCCAATCCTTCGTTTTTCTCTCCCCGTCTCGAGATTCACTGCTCTGTTTCTGCTCTGTTCCCGTCGTTCGCGCGGCTCGTCGATGCCTCGCGATGTTCGCCAACGAGGATCGGTCAGTTTCCGACGCCATCCGGCGAGCTACGGTAACCTGCGCTCTAGGTCTTCGTGGAGCAAGCTATTGTTGTTGGTTTCGTGCATCGATGCGGGGGATGCCTCTTCCGGTTGCTCGCCGCCGCTCAGCTCTAGCTGGCCCGTACTGTCCCCGCTACTAGAGCCGCACTCGCCGTCGACGAATCTGAAAATAAATTTCCTCGTGTTACCGTCGTTCGCTGTTCCCTCGATTATTTAGTTCGCAAGCGAGGCGAAGCGAGACATCCTCTTTCTCGCTTTTTATGGACCTCGACGTTTCGGCTTTTAATCCCGATTACCTCGAAAACAAGTGGCCACCGTATGCCCAAAAGGGAATGTTTCTTAATGCTTTTAATGTCTGGATGAAACACACGGGTGGACTTTGGAATTCTCCTGCAGTCTTTTAATGGTTCTTCGATACGTATTTCAAGTATGGACCTCGTAATTTGAGCTTCTGCAATTAATCAGCATGAACTTGTTAAACGCGCAAGTAAATGATAACCGTAGGAGGAAAGTATCGAAAGCTTATCTCCAGTTTCCTTAGTTAATATTGTCAATGATAGGTATTTATTCGCGCGAGCGAAGTGGGCTGTTGGCTTCTTCAAGTTACATCCACGATAAATTATCACGGCTTATCGCGGCGCACCAGAAAGTTTGGAAGTTATTAGATTATTATTATTAATTTAGATGTCGCGGTGCGCGCCAGATATTACTCCTGTTATCAGACACAGAAAAATACGATACGCACCGATTTCACGTGTACCGAGTTATTATTACTTCTCGTTATTGTAGCGTTGAATTTATCTTATTATTTCTAATCACGCTGGGAATCACGAAAAGAGGTTCGCATGCGCCGATTCGACCTCGATATCGTTCGATATTTACTGACTGGTTTGCTGCATTTCAACTTCAATAACTATGATGCAATTAAACGGCCACGACGTTGCTGTATCGCGTTATCTAACACATGTGTCGTATAATTCTGATCTTTCAGCGCTTTTTTTCGCAATTTCTTTCACCAGGCATGGTAAAGATCGATAATTGTTTAAAATAATCCGCGCGTGTCCAGTGGATTGATGGGATCGATCATGTATGGGATGATACAATTTATTCCTGCAGTGTAACTTCGTTTCGAGCTCTAGTGTTACGTTTAAAAAGTGGCCCAAGTAAGAAGCTAGAAGGACCAACGTTTTCGACAATTCATTACGCAAATATTTTTATATGGCAATAAAATGTATTTGTTTTTAAATGATTGCATTCTTATGTACCCGATAATGGTATTATTTGAATTGGAAGTGGAATGGAATCCTAATTGAATATTATCCAAACTTATGCGTGTAGCTCACTTTATCTACGGTGTGCCCAAGATTGCATGGTACAAATTGCATGCATGTAGTATTCAGCGAAGTATTGGGTTCCATTATTTATGGTGGGGATGCGATAACAATTGAAGAGTCCTCGTAGAAAACACTGTAAGTGCCAAAAAGTAAATTCTGTACTATAGTATTACCATTGACACGTACTATTTCTAATAAATAATTTTTTTATTTTAATTTTGTCACAGTGTTTTCTACAAGGACTCTTCAGCTGCCAACGCTGGCTTACGGCCCGAGAAATATCACAGAAACTCAAAGAAATAAAATAAATAGAATAGTTAAGGAGCAAAAAATATTTTCATTCAAACGTCCTCGCGTGAAACGGCAATTTCATATGCAACTAACCTAATAAATATGAGACAGTTAGTAAACACAGTTAGTTAACACGAGAATCAAGTGTCTTCAAGTTATAAAACGACTTTTTTGGTGTCTCTATGAAAGTTTAATCGACAGATACGATATACTCAGTATCATTTCGCACGTCACCCGAATGGAACAAAGAAATTCAGAATTTTTTATGCGTCTGAGTCTGTGTCATCCTCTACATATAAAGAAACCTGCTGAGTTGTACGCATCCAAGAAAAAAAAGACTGCTATGAAGAATGAAAACATTTATATTTTACAACTCAGAAACGTTTTCGAATTCTTTCAGCTTTAACTACAGCAGCTCTTTTATTGTTTTACCTCGCTCCTTACCCTTCGAATTATTTTTAACTACACAAATTATTATTACCCATCAGATGAAGTTTTATGTGAAATGAAGTGGTATTATTATTAACGTTTTTCTGTTTGCTTGGACGAGTACTCTACGAATGCAAGTTATATACCATGAAACTTGGGGCCCTTTGTGTATACATCTCACTTTTATCACTATTACATGTTCCTTGCATAGCTACAATAATTGATAAACTCTTTTCTGATATTCTTATATATTTCAAAGCCTCTTCAATTTTGAAAGGAACTTTAAGCTGGCGAAAAGCGCGCAAACAAAGAAACCCCACAAAGTAGTAACTTCGAAAAGATATGTATCTAGATCGCAGTGGCACAGAAATAATTAAATTTTCAGTAAAATGCCCGCAACTCATCGATCTCCCGTTTTTACGTCACCCTGCATTTGGAACTTCATCGTACCGCCACAGGCAATGCACGGCCGCGAAACCGATAAGTCTCGTTCGAGAGAAATTGACCGAAGTCAAAAGTTAAGCGCAACATTAATCAGAGTTAGTTCAGTTCAGCAGAAAGGCAGATAGTGGCTGGCTGTGAAGTACTCCGACCGTGGATAAAGCAAAAGGTCGCCGATAAAATGTTGCCTGTATTTTCGAGTGTCAATATCAGCGACCGTTAAAGTTAATAAACAATCACGAATAGCATCCTCCCGCGCCTAACTCTCTCGTACGAATAACATCCGCGACGATTTCCAATGCCGTTCGAATTTCCTGCCGTTCGAAATCGGCGCGCCCGATCGCCGCGAACCGCGAGATTTCGCGGCAACGAGGCGCTCCACGCGAACCAGAATACAAATGTTCGCGTTAACTGATTTAATTTGTATGCATACCTCTCGCCCGGCGATAGCGACTGTTGCTTGCCGTTAGTTTTGCAATTAAAACCGACGTTAACACCTTCGATTGGAACGTAAACGATTCGCGATTGTACGCTCGATTTTGACGTTACGAAATTTCCATTTCCAGCTTCGAATCGCGGCTACGCCTCTGCCCTCCTCTGATAACGATCCCCACGGATTGATTAAACGGCGCGCCGATAAAATGTCCAATTCGAGTGCCTATCCCAAGGATTCGTGACATTTAAATTGCCCACGAACGAGTTCCAAGAGTTGTCTACCTACTTGTTTACTCCATTGGTATGGGCAGACGTATAAAATTCCTTTTTTATATAATAAACAGGGTTGAAATGAACAGAATTTCTACGAACGAGATAGAGACCCTCTTTGTGCTCCCCAATTTGCGTGGGATGGACACAATTTTATCACAAAATCAAAAGTCAATTTTATAATAAATATTGATTTATCTTGAATTCTGAAATTGCAACTGGGGAGTTTTCATTCAGTGGGATTTGGAATTCTGTAGGAAGGTTTTAAAAGTGATTTGATAAACTTAGAGTTGCATCTTTTCGAGATATTTGAATAATATGATATTGGAGTAGGTGTGAAAAATCATATAATTTCCAAGTTTTGTGGGAAACCGAAGGAGAAGATCGTTTCGTCGCGTTCCCTCGTTTCCTTCGATCGATTGTGCGGAACGACATGTGATATGGAGATGGGACGTTTGGAAATAGGCGGACGTGCAGGTGGACCGCGCGAGAAAGCGCCGAGGCGTTGAAGGAACGGTGAAAATGAAGGAAAAGCGGTGCATTTTCGAGCGTTGCGATGCCGATCGGACGTTGTACTCTAACTCGGCTATGTCGACATGCGAGAGGTTCGTGACGCGCCTCGCAAAAGTCGATTATCTGTCCGTCGAACGAAAGGATTTCAGGTCGGATTCGTGAATTAGGGGCACGCCTGTCGGCGAATTAAAATTAGAAACACTTTTCTGCTGCCAGTCGATGCGTCGACCGGTAGGCAATAGCGCAAGAAATCTCTTATTATTATTTTACTTTTGCCACTTGAGAAAACGCACGGGTTCGACGATGCTCTTATACAATATGAAATTCGTGCGCCCCGGGTACATTATGCTTATCAACCAGTTACGTCTGCCGTTAATTACCAAGTGCAGTGAAGTGAAAATTACGCAATACTTCCAATGTCGACCAGAAGTCATTAATTCACTCTGCAAACTATCAGCTTTCTTGCTGTCGGGGCTGGCAAGAATTCTTTTACGCCAAATGATTTTTCAACCGGTCCGTAGGCGCACGCGCTCAGGGCAATCTGCACAAGCACACGCGGAAAGATTGATAAGGATACTTACGTGTATGGTTGCTCTTCGCCGCGCATTTCGCATATGACGTTTGTCAGAGCCATTATGTAATTCTTGGCCAACGTAAGCGTCTCTATTTTGCTGAGCTTCCTTTCCATTTTTACGTGAGGTATCACCTCGCGCAGTTGCTGAAAGAAACGATAACATTGTTGCCTGGCGTTATCGAGATCGCGCTTGCGCCGCACTAAGCGTCGATTGCGAGGGAAAATTCGAACATTTAACACTTCGACTGGCGTCGGCGTGCTCCCACGAGGGACTTGCGTTCTCTACCTACGCGAGTTCGATGCGCTTTCACGTCGATGTGTTCTGAAAAGTGCTGGTCGAAAGAAAGTTTAAAACTATAACTCGTATTCTCACGTGTTTGTATAAGAAATTTAATACTACTTAGGTTTTACGAATTATTTTCGTGTCGCTATACGGTTCTTTTTAACACTAGAATCGCCGCACTGGTCATTGTGACATTCTTTAGTTTTCGTGTCTTCATAATTTTCTTATTTTTGCAACTGAATAGTATACCTGCGTCTGTGAATTTTCTTTCAAGTAGGCAATCTTTCATACTGTAAAAAGAAAAAATTGTCTAGGTACTGCAATGAATATGCTGTGCAGCTAGGTTAATATGCTATAATGTTACTTTATATTAATAAATGTCAGCAAATATGTACCTATATTACTTGTACGTAAAAATTATTGAGCACGGATTTATATTATGTGTTTTAATGTCGGTCAATATGACCGGTGTTCACGGTTTTGGGTACGTTAAACTTTCGGCGATTCTAGTGTTAATGGAACTGTCTTATTTCTGTTACCATTCCCAGAGCAAACTTTCTTTTGATCACTACTGTATTATCCGAATGGCCCCGAATGTTTGCTCGGGGCGATCGAAGCAAAACTTTCTCGTGTAAGGCCTGATCGACTTGAAGGGGCATTTCTCCAAACCTTGCATCACTCAAAGTGTTAATTTTCCAAGACGAAATTTTATTCATTCTTAAAAGTTACTTCATCTCTAATTCTTTGTGATTCTACGCTCCTATTTCTTTGGTATCTCATATTCGTATTTATATTATGACCTTTTTGCTTCGTGAAACAATCGTTGGCTTTCCTATGATAGATTAGAAGTAGAGAGCTTCCGTACGAGCTGTGCAGCTCCGAATTTACCGTTTCGAAAACCGCTTTAGTGTTCATCCTTACATAAAGTTTCAGCTCGAGTTAAACGTGCTTAACGTTGGGTAACTTTGGTAACAGTTGTTGGATGGTTACACTTGTGTTCGTATGCTGAATAGGATATCTCACGAAATAGAAAGAAACAGGTGTCTTGTACACTTGAAAAAATATATATAGTTGTTTTCATTGATATTCGGACGTCACAGCATTTCTGCTTTTTCTGTGTCACACATTTCTGTTGACTGCGTTAAGAACGACGTTGTGTAATTCGAAAAGGCGATTACAGCGACGACGAAGAGAGAGAAGTAAACATTTTTTATGGGACTTTAAAAAGCGAAGGGAAAAGTAGATCGTGATATTCAATTATAGAAAAATAGATTTGTTATATCCTTCATACTTTCAGCTTTCTTTTGCACTATTTTGATTTCGATTCTAAATTGAGAAGTATTATGCTTTTTCTCTTCGACTGAAAGTTTCACTACCGATAAATGCAATCTATATCACACCACAAACTCTAGTATTATACATATTATACCACTGTATTCCGTCTGAATATAGTATGTAACTCAGAAAAATAAATTTCTCATGTTGAGTTTCCCTCAACGCGCGTATGCTTAAAATAGATCGTGGAGGGCGTGTGGATTTTTGCAACCCCGTCCGATGCTACTGCGTTTCTCGCGCGACCTCGCAATTTTCTAGGGCGTCAGAAAATTACCTCGAAAGCGTCGTTCAGGGAATGCATTCTCATTCGTTCTCTCTCGTTGCTCTCGAGCCTCCTCAGGTTCCTTTCTCGCGCGGAAATTCCACTTTTTCGCCTCCTCGTCGTCGGTGGTCCTCCACGATTTCTCCTCTTCGCCTGTTTCGGGCTTCTCTCGCTGCCGCTGCTGTCGCTTTCCTCACCCACCTTATCAATGGTTTCAGAAACAAGCATCAAATTAGAGTCCAACCTCGAATCACAACTTTACTAATTACTTTTCTAATCCCGCCATCCGCCCACACCATCCTCCCAGAACTATTTGAAAACGTTACTTCGGGGAGGTGTTCGTTAACAGTTTGACTCTTGGCACAGTGGGCGTCGTCAAAAAATTGTTATGCATATACGATTGAGTTTAGAAATTTCTCAAAACGAAAAATGGAACCAACATAAGAGACCCATTGCAATACCCTATGTGACTTCTGTCTGCAAAAGGCTACTTGCTACCGATTTTCACAGGACTGAAAATAGTAAGTGACGTTATCGCTAAAAATCTGCATCACAGGTAAAAAGAACATAAATAGATATTTATGTGACGTTATGTATTTTTCATTGTAACGTCACAAAAGTCAAACATTTCTACTCAGTTTGGTATTTTCTGTCTCAACGTTTGCCACCAAAAGTCTAATATTCCCGGAGCATAAGAAATTTTTCATAGATTCTCGCGTAAATATTTGCACGTTGAACTGATACAGTTTTATCTTGAAAAGAACCCGACCTCGGGGCCGGGCGCGAGCTTTTTCAAAGACTGGTAGTCTATTCGACTTGCCTTTGCTCTCTTCCGTGGCGAGTGAGAATGAGTGAGAAGGCACGCGACAGTGACAAGTTATAAATTACAGTCGGCACATTGAAAAAAGACGGAATGGGTGTCTGTGCCACCTCTCACTCGCCGCGGCAACTGGAGAAGAAGTGGCGGGGGTAGCGACAGCTTCTTCTCAAGGCAGAAGGCGCGGGTTCTTTTCGAGACAGCACTGTAGATAGGAAGCGATTTCCAGGAAGAGTACATTTTATCCCGCATACTCGATGACCTCTGTTAACTATTTACCTTTAATTGAAGATCTAGATTGCAACGGTGATTAAAGAAGGCTCATTTTCTATTGATATAATACACGATTTTTCCGAGCTGTATCGCGGATGCTCTTAGCGCTTCAGTGAAATATTTTCGTTGTACGATATACAGTCCGTGGTGGAAACACAGCACACCTCAAATTAGGATTAAATGTCTCTAGAGGAAGAAAAACGAAGCAGTGATATTTCGTTTTTAGAAAATCTCAGTTAAGCGATCTAAGTAGTTGGAGCGATTATTATCGTGACTTATGGAAGAGGAGAAAGGTTATTCAACCTTTAATCCTTTGCACTCCAAGTACACAAGTTCGAATGAAGCCTATATATTGATTTCGTTAAACTTGATCAGAATGATAGAATTGGTAGGATTACACGAACTACTGATTTTCAGATCACACTGCTATAAAATCTATCAACTAGAGATTTAGTGAATAAATTGGAGATGTATAGAAGATCAGGCTACGCATAAAAATTCGATATCACAGAAAGACTGGATTAAATTTTTGTAAAAATATAATATGTATTATTTTTTGCCACGGCCTGTAATGTCAGCTTATGCAATGGATCGCATTCTAATATTCGCTCGGAGCGCAAGGATTTCTCGTAGCATAATAGATAAGATTAAGATTTCCGAGATATTAAATTTTGTTTATCACTTATGCGCTAAGTGTGCATACAGGCTACTGTGGCAGGTGTCTCGTTCGAACTGAATTTCGGGAAAGCAGACACTGGAAATCATTGCAATCGACTGTAATCCACTATCTAGCTGCATTTCACTTATACAGTATTTCTTATATCTCCTCGGTATCTAATTCGGTATCTTACTTTATCGATTACGTTAATTAAATTGAAGCTTTGGCGATTGCTGTGTTTGACCAAGCGACGAGAAACAACATACAGTACCCACACTTAACATTTTTCAACGATTTCATATAGAATGGTCACGTGAGTTGTATAAAAACATACAGATATCATTGCTCGATTGTATATCGGTCGATCTAGCTTTTACTGTTCGAACGTGTAACCTTTTAATTAATTTACTTTGATAAGACTGTATGCAAGTTCCATGCACAGAGTGATTATACATATTGTTGAGTGGACTACTTCGAATTTAATGATGTTAAATTTAGCTACCTACGGTCCAAGTGTTTCTGCCGATATATTTCAATTAATTAAGCCCAGAATAGAGAATGAAACCTTACCTCCGCACTGACCACATGGTGCCGACTGCGTTTCCCGGTTAACGAGTCGACAGAAGCGTCGTCCAGGTCGATATACATCTCCTGATCGCAGTCTTGATCGCTACCTGATAACCTCTCCAGGCTTCGCATTATCCTGAGGAAAGTTACGGTTTGGACCCCCTATAACGGAACACGATACACCATTAATTTCTTCCGAGCGCTCGTAAACGCTAAAATATCGGTAATCAATTCTTTCCACCGCGCGTTCACCGCTGAATCGTTCATTAACGATGGGCAACGGTTCGCCGCGTTGCATGGGTAAATCGAAGGGGGTAACTTGTGATTTCGGAGCTCGATTCTTTGCGCCAGATCCTGTTACTTTCCACGAAAAATATGAGAAATGTGAGGGATATTCGTAATCGAAGCAGGTATGTAGATTGCTGATCATCGTAATTATTGCTTATTGAGTAATCTCCGGGGAATATTTAATTTATGGTAGGTTGTATATGACATGATGGTTTATTTTACTATTGGCTTATTATAGGGAGCCCCTTCATTTTGTATTATAGAAACTATAGAATATAATTTCTTCGAATCAAATTATGGTACTTTTGCTACTATTCATGCTGTAAACTTTCATTTCGGTATAAGGGATCTCTCTACCTTGACGGCCCGAAAAGCACGCCTTGGGATTTTTTTTAAGAGAAATTCTTAAATTATATTAATTAAAAACTTTATGGTTATATCTGTACATACTTAGACATCGTTTTAAAATATATTTAATTAAAAAAAACACACTACCTAAAACTTTAAACGCGTTTTTCTCAAAACCATGTTTTTCGAATCGGTTAGCATGATATCTCAAAAACCAATTACCCGATTTACTTCAAACTTGGCATATATCTTCAGTAGATGTTCCATTCTCGCCGGTACTAAAACCAAGTCGGTCTTTGCAAAATTAAACTTTTGCAACTTAAAAAACCAGCGAATTTTTTTGCAGAAATCGATCTCTGTTTTAGTCGCTGCCATTTTTTTTAATTTTCAGTATTTCTCATTTAATCTACTTAGTTCAGACGATAGCCACACTCATACAGATTATATAAATTTTTAAATTTTCTATTTCAGACAACTACAACGACTGATTTTATGCTAACCATGCGCATGTAGTTTTTGTAAGGCGCTCTATTTGAGGCACTATAACTCCGGATATAACCACTATTTTAACATACAATTTTTTTTCATATTCATGGTTTTGTTCCTAAAAGTTAACAAATTTCGCATCATTTTTCGTCCGTCAGGGTAGGGAGACCCCTTAAATTACTAGCTTCACTACTCGGCTTCACCTGGAATTTAAATTCTGATTTTATAAAAAACAATTTATTTTTTGGTTTTTTTTTGTGAAAATTGTCACATTCATTTGAATTAGCCAGGCATAATGAGCTGAGGCACATGTCGTGATCCAAGAGAGAGACAAACACACAAACTATGTAAAATAAATAACTGAAAGTTCGTTATCTTCTCGGTTCCCGAATGTTTAAACAGATTTTAAATTCTCCGGGAATAATGAAGATCGATTGCCTCGTCGATCGAAGAATCTTAAAACGCCTTTCTACATGTTCAGTGTACAGTACAAAGCATACTCAAAGCATCCCTTCTTAGAGGGACCCTCCGGTCAAACCTCTTAAAGAAGGTGATATTTATTTTTTTACAATAAGAGAGTATTAGATATCCTAAAAAATATTTTTGGCACTTATTGATACACTCGTCAGGGTGCAAACAAATTTTTTTGTTTCATGTTTTCGGTCTTAATGAATTTTCCAGACGGCGCTTAGTGCAGTCGCTGCCAAAAAGAGATGCCATAACGGTAACCACGAAATTTACTCACAGGATCGTCCAAAATCAAAAATTCAAACAATTTCTTAAAATTTATTTCAATGCCTATCGTAGCACCCCTTGTTTGGGCCAAAAGGACCAAAACTACGATATTGGTGCATATTCGAACGAAGTAGTGCAAAAAGGCGGTAATTTTCCGCACAAATATGCAGATAAAAAAAAAGTGCTTCAAAAAATTATGTTAATACGGTGCTGCGATAGGGAGTCTAATTACGAACCAAATGCCGCAAGGTTATTTTGAATCGCTTCATTAGTTCTGAAATCGTGGTTACCGTTTTGAAATATCGTGTTTCAAGAAAAACATGTTCAAAGTGTTCTCGACTCATACCTGCGTTCGGAGTTTGAGTTAGTTATGTGACTGTAGAATCTATACTGTTACGAATTTTGGTGTGAAACTTTCACAGGGCATTCTCGGGATGTTATACTACAAAAAAAAAATATATATATATATATATATATATATATATATATATAAAAATCGAATTTCTGACAAATTTTAATCGGGGGCCTCCTTAAGTGCTTCACGTGTGCTCAGCATCACGCGTTTCACAAGTGGAAACGTGGCTTTATTAAACGTAGAAAGTACCATCATATTTTATTCTCGCGAGTACGTCCATGTTCTTTTCTTCGATCCTTAGTGCCAAGCAGAATGCAATTTAATAAATTCAAATGTACATTTCCAAACGTCTAAAGAAGAGCAGAGACTTTAAAATCTGTCGGTACTTAACCGCAATCATTGCAACAATGCAAACAATACGCGCGGGAATTCCAGAGAAAGAAGTAAACTGTTGCTACACGCGAGTTCGATTGGGTAATTCCGGTTGCAGCGTCGCACTGATAAGGAAAACTAGGGGATCTCCCGTCTATTGGCGCGAACGTATACACATTCAGGACAATCGACAGTCCCCAAGCACGAAATACGAACACGCGAACCGAGATATCGTAACGGGGAAGAACGTATTCGCTAGCCTCTTCGCACACGATCGCGCGTTTTACCATCGGCGATTAAGTAATTTCCCGCAGCGTCGACGATGCACCAACAATTATATGCCGAGAAATATGGACAATCGAGTAGTGCAACAGTGATTTCTGTGATTTCTGTCGTTAACACTGCGAATTGCATCCTTTGCACGGTTTCGATATCTTTTTGAAAGCAACGAAAGTTGGTATCTTTTGCAAACCCTTGAACGTTGACTTTGAGAACAAACCAATCACGGAGGTTGCTTTCTACATTTTTAATACAACTTTCCTGACAGAGGCGATTACTTGGAAAGGGACATTTTTCAAAACCTTGTTTCACTCAAAGTGTTCACGCGTTTCTTTTCTAATTTATCGATCTTCTATCCTTCTTCTACATTGATCTTCAATGTTCCTTCTGTGCTGTACGATGAAAGAGTATTGGCCGTGAAGTAAATTTTGCTGAAGTGTTTTGACTCAAGTAGCTCAACGCAGGATGTTTATAACAGAGACATTTTTTTTATACTTGATTGTTTAGAGTACTTTCTGTTCCACGTGACAGAGACAATGTCAAATCTTTCTGTAGTAGTATCGGTGTAACGTAATAGAAGTATGCGAGGGCCTTGAAGAGCGAGTCCTGACCTCGGGTTATTGCGTCCATTAAGTGTTACGAGTTGATTACCAAGAATCGTAGGGCAATGAGCAATGCAAATCAACGACTGTTAGTTACATGCACACCTTGACAGAATACACATTCGTGGAAAGCGGAAATCTAGCCTCATATATAATCATCACACCCTTAAACGCTCCTTCACCCATCAGCTGTAAGCCACAATCACTTGCTGCGTATAAAAAACAATTAACAAAAACTTTCTTGTTAGTTACAAATGTCAACGTTAAGATCATATTATACGCCACTTAGGTATACCTTGTGTACCACATGTCGTCTCTCACATCGTGTTAAAATTGTTGCAATTGGAGTGAAATGTGGCTAAGTGTTTTGCTGGCGAAGTTCGACACGTCAGTCTTTGTTACTTCTATTCTCCTGTCCATTCCCATCCACAAATTCGACTTAACTTTTACAATATTTATGGGAAATGTAGTAAATGATAAAAAGTAGATGAAAAAGTTGGATGAATTTGAAATTTTTTTCGGTGGAGAAACGTTTTCATCAAAGACACATTATATACATTAAAAAGGTCATACTTTTGTCTATAAAGTGTGAAATTTTCATTAAAAAATTTGACGAAGACGCTGCGTGGTAGCTGCTTCCGTACAACAGTTCTTTTTTTTCAGAAAAGGCGACTGCCGTAACCATCACATACTTACTCGCTGTTTTTCATCTGAAACTAAAAAGGAAAAATGATTCTTAAAGTAGACCAAAAAAACAAGTACTTGTCGTAGCCGATTTTGATTGTTCAATTTTTTGTAAAAGGACAGGAATTTGAACATAGAAGTCGACATTATGTTCAAATGTCTGCCCTGTTGATAACAATTGAAAAACAAAAATCGGCTACGGCAAGTACTAGTTTTTTTGGTCTACTTTAAGAATAATTTTTCCTTTTTAGTTTCAGAAGTTCGAAGTTCGCTTTATACGAGATTTAAAGAGGAATTTCTCAGAACCTTGCACCACTCTGTGTTCATCTAAGCAAACTCTACGCGAAGTAATTTTCAGAATGGTAGTACACATATCGAATAGTACGTGTAGCGAGTTGTAGGAAGATATGGTTGGTTCGGAGCTAAAGAGCGAGAGAGAAAACATTATAGAACAAGGGAAAGCGGATCGTCCGTAGTCAGACGCGTTCTAGAGCCGATGTGCCTGGAGCTATGTCTCTCTGTAACTTTTCATACATATGCTATTATGAACATTGTTTCCAGCAAGATTTATTTGAATTGTTGAAGAAAGAATTTAATAACAATTTTATTTAAGATTCCTACGTTACTCTGACATGCACCGTTTTAAAATATCATAAAACCTTCTTCAACTATGTACCAGGAAATACTTTTGGAAATACGAGGAAGTTTAATAAATAAATTATGACGATATTATTGTCTGTTGTTTGCAACAGGATCAGTGAAAAACTTGGAGCTGATATCGTGGCATAAATGGCCTTTAAACTGTTTCAAAAACATTAAACGAATTCTTTCGAGATAAATCAGTAACACTGTTGCTAAGGAAATTCTTCCTTCAAATATTTAAAAGTGTATTAGAGTAGACTGCTATGGTACGCGTAACGAGTATCGACTAATCTTAGCAATAACTCATCTTAAGTCTCAACCGTGAACGTCGACCTTATCGTAACGGTGCTTGCTTTTCCTTCGAATAAATTCAGTATAACAGTGGCTGAACAAATATTACACTTTCTTTTTCCTCATAACCAAAGATACCCTGTCAGAGTAAATAAACGTTGAAAATGGAAGCACTTGTTTAGAATATACTCTTGATTGTCATTTAAGTTTACCCTCCCATTAAATCACTCCAGAAATAGGTAATTTTTAGGATTTTATTTTAAAAAAAGAAGAAAACGTCCGAGGACCAAAAATCTTTTTTTTGTATTTTTTTTGTAAAATCTGTATTTGTACATCTTTAAAGAGAGTTAAAAACAATTTGGAAATTTTATCTAATATCGCTGACTGTTGGTGGCTGTGATTGTCCGGATGATACAAAAAAAGATCTTCATCTGCGGAATATTTAAGGCCTCATAGAATTTTGTGAAATTAAAAACCACGAAAATTTTTAAAATTTATAAGATTGATCGTGGAATCATCTACGGTCATAGCAAAATATTGTAATCTCATGTGTTGGCAGACATTTGAACCACAAACATCGGAAAAACGGGTAATTTTACGAACGAAAATGTTTATAAGAAGAAAACGATTGGTCGCACAGTTACCATCATAGATGATTTCACGCAGGATTTAGTAATGAACGAAATCTCGCAAGAATTTTTGAAATTGGTCGATTATTTATTTTGTTAGGACTTCCGCAGTTTTAAGAAAACGTATTTTGAGAAAAACGAATTTAAAGTTTAACTGCTGTAGATACGAACGGGTCACTTTTATACCTGTGGACTCTACATCGCTACGATTTTTTACGCTAAATTTTAACTCGGCATGCTTCAGATGATGTATGTACAACCAAAATATATATAGAGGAGACCGGGGCTAGTTGACTAATGTTTTTACAGTCTTAATTTTTATAAATAGACCATTGGTACTTTGTTGACTTGCTGCGTACCAAAAGTTTACAAATTTCATTAGGTATACAGGCTTAATTTTAATAATCGTTTTAATTGAGTCTAGGTTGTAGTTTTTATTCTATTTAGAGTAGTGTGACGCATAAGTCAACAAACCCCGGTTGCGGGGTTAGTTGACAAATATGATGGGGTTAGTTGACTTGACATTTACTTTTCAGTTTTAACCCTTTGCCTGCAAAGTCGCATATATACGCTGTCACAGTTCCAACAATATATAATGAAAAGCGTATATATACGCTGCCAATTCCATCAATATAGTATACGAAACGCGTACATATGTATACTACGACCAATAATTATTTTTATTTTTTTTCACTCCTTCACAGTGTTATTTTTGTATTAATTATCATGGTGTTAGATACTGTAATTATTTTGTACTTGTTTGTTATGGTCTATTTGGAAGGCCTGAGAGTTTGAAGGGAAGATAGTGTGTAAAACTGGTAGAGGTGAGTTTGGAAGGATTTGTGGCGGGGGAAGTGGACTTCAGCAGCTAAACTCTTTGCCTCGACTGTATCTTGAGGATAAAAAATTCAATTATTAGTGGTATTTCTATGCTTAGTCAAGTAACCCCGTCCGACATTGTTAATATGTTAAGGGCCGTACGTACAAAACCTCCACGCACCGGATAAAATAAAATACCGTAAATTATAGTCAATGTATCACGTTTCCACAAAATATTCATGAAAAAACATCAAGCTGTACTTAGTGGACAAAAATTCATAAATAGTCGAAACAAAAATATTTACTTCCCGCCGACCTTTTTAGATTTTTCATTCTCACTGACAGAGCACACAAGTTTTTGTCACGGCGACACATTAAATGGCAAGTTAGTCATTCATATGCTTCAATATCGCGTATCGCAGCGTAATTTATTCCATAATACAACAATTAAATGGAATTAGTCAACTAACCTTGTTAGTCAACTAGCCTCGGTCTCCCCTAAAGCAAAAATCGATTTTGTGGAAATTTTAATGGGAGGGTACGCTTAAAACGCAGATGTACCTAATTGTTAATTGAAGTAAATATTAAATTCCCTTTACTGAGTTGAAGAAATGCGCAAATGTTCCTCGAGTTCTAAGTAGTATCGCTCGCTTTTTCTCAAAGGAAAGACCGACGAAGACAACATGGAGAGAGAGCCTGCTTTCTTCTGGTTCATCCAGCTCGATTTTCCCGCTGGGGAAGCTGACTGCTAGTGACTCAACGCTTTCATCTTCTCCGATATCTCTTGTGACAGATAATCTGTTTAAGATTATTGGTAATTTTACAGAACAAAGTGAAGTTCAAAGAATTTGTTTCGTTCCTCGGACGATGCTGTTTACTTGGTTGTACAAAATAAAAGAACAACTTTGTACATTAAAGTACCAATAATTACAGCTTGCTTCGAAACCCTTTTGCGAATAAATACTCGCAGCACAGTTTATTGCGATACAACGTGGCAGTAACATTAGTGACGAGTTATTGGTATATACAATAATGTGAAACTAATTACGCAATCTAGAGTATTATCTATTACCGTAATTGTTTCTAATGCAGTGGCTCGTGCAGTACAATTGCCCGAAGCAATACTATTATCGCAGGTCGCTTAATCTGGTGTAGAGTATAGTTGTAGAAGCTGCACTCATTGACACAAGACGGGGATTCCCGTGAACGGAAGATAATATATCGCGAATTCTTTCCTTTGCGTGCAATGCTCCTGCTTGGGAAAGATTTCGTACACACGGGGGAAAGGAAGAATGGAAGAGAGCGAGAGTTCAGAGAAGAAATGAGGCATTGAGAGCAAAAACGGACAAACCCACATTGAAGAAAAAAATAATTTTTCCTATTTTATATGATTAGTACAGGCTATTAGAATAAATTATTGTTAGGTATTGGGTCAAGTTAAATATGTACTCACGAATTCGAGTCAATTTCAATACAAAAGTTTCATTTCGTAGGAATATAATACGAATACTACTTAAATACTAACACGAATACTACTCATAAGATGTGACGTTTCATTCTATTTATTTCCAAAGTATTTGGATTGTACAAGCTGGTTTCGACCCTCAGAAAGAGTACCTACAGTGTTCGAGAATGTACTCCTAAGTGTTTTGACGTTTAAAAAATCGAATCTCGTAAAAGTAGTATTCGAACCTTGAAAAACAACAATCTACATACTCCATGCATATTCAATACCACAAGTATTATGTATGTATGTACATGGTACACTGCGATTTCACTCGAGTTCAGTATTGTAAACAGAAAACTATCGTAGGTAGCCTGTGAATCATGGAAGGTTCGAATCTACTTGGTTAGGGTGTCGATTATACTTGAAAGTACCGCTTACGTTTCTCAAAGCACTTGTAGAGAGTTCGAACCTAATACTTAAAAGTATTGTTTCTTTACCGAAGTACTCGTGAACCGTTCGAGACTGTCCAATCAGATTCGGACCTACTTCTAATATACTTCATCCCATTACTAATTATTGCTACTAACTGAATTTAAAAAAAAAAGTGGGTTAGTCCGTTTTTGCTCTCAATGCCTCGAATAATCTAACGTTTGAAATTTGATTCGCAAGAGACTTCTTACGATCGCGTTCACAAAAGTTCGTATTAAAATGATAAAATTCCTCGATGTGCAAGTTAGCGACTCTGTTTGGGTCACCGTTGATTATGTCATCAGATAATTTAAATTCTAATTCCTCCTACTTTCTTCTCTATCCTATCCATATAACACAGACCTAACACATTATTTAAAAGTCTCTTTAAGATACGCAGAATTCTCTGAAACCGCTGTCACGCGTCTCCTTCGTGCACATTAATAATCTCGCATCCAAGTAAACGGATACAGAAATAGAAATAGAACGAATCGAATGGTCCCACTTGTAAATGAAAAAAGAAACGAATACGACTCCAAACCTGTATCCACAATTCCTAATATCAATGGCATCTTAACAAACAGAAAGGCGTGGAGGAATTTCCACGATTTTTTTCGGGGCAGATCTGAAATAATAGTTTCAACATTTCTTCGAAGCCTCAGACAGAAACTTTCCGCTGTTTCCTTCATGGGTGGGTGTCGATATTGCGACCCATTTAGACAGACCTTCCCATTGTGATGTTGGAGATAGAAACGTCAACCGTCGATACCTCTTGGTGTGACGATCCCAACGGCATGCTGCAATCGCGGCACGTCAGGTCGAACGAAAATCGCACCCCGTTGGCTTCTGACATTGTCCTTTCGAGCCAGTCTACCGGCGCCCCGGCTTTTCTCCCGTCCCGTTGACAATGGCCGCGGCACGTACCCGCACGGATGATTCCGCGTGCACGGATAATAACACGATCCGCGCCGTATTATACCGCTAATGAATAGACACACGTCCGCCACGAAGGACTTGACACGCGGCCGTCGCGCCGCGACTTAGATAACTGGGCAACGTAACGTATATATTTGCGCACATCGGCTTCGTTGGACGTTGTAATAGGTTCACGTGACACCGGCTACACGTCCCCGTCATTAATAAAGTCGCAGAATGTATCTATTCTGCATTAGGCGCCATGATGCGTGTACGGAAGGTAAGGATGCTTCTGCGAATGTCGTTAACAGAAAATCGCTGGACCGACACCGATGACTGGGCGAAGATAATCACCAAAGGATTGTTTTTCTATGGGCCGTTTTATGGAGTAGGCATGCAGCGAAGAGGAAATGATATTTTATTGTAGTTTAAGGACTCTATTTTGTTAAATAAATTCCAACTATTGTTAGTTATACTTTTGCAATTGAGGACTTTGCAGCAAGCAGAGCGCAGTTCCAGCTTTACCATTTTCGAGTAAATTAGAAAAAACTGTTTATAAAATTATTGCTTTCACTTAATATTAAAAAGAGAAGATTAAATAATTGAAATTAGTAGTTATTGAGTTGATAAGTTTTGATAAATATTTTTGGATCATTTTTCAAATCGGGAGCACTCGTATTGCGCGAAACAGTAATGGGTGCAGATTCGAAATTTGCAATCAATCGCAAATTTGTTATCCGATTTGCATCAAATGTGCATCAAACGATATAGAATTTTTTTACGTATATTACACGTCATAATTAAAAAAATGTCAAAGATGGAGGTGTACCCCTCTTGCTGCAAGGTCCTCACTTACAAGGAACACTATTCAATTGGTGATCGAATCGCTTAGATTTTTTATGTAGATCGAAAGTATATTTCACAAAGGTGATAAAAATGTAAATTAAAGATGCTACCTTTTGGTGACCAAAGCTGGTCTCACCTTGAGGGATCAATAAAAGCAGAAGAGAGAAAAAAAGAAAAGTGAGGGAAAGAGAATGACAAAACCGTCTGTTCAAAATTAATGAGGGATCGATAATAGCAGAAGAGAGAAAACAGAAAAGTGAGGGAAAGAGAATGATAAAACCGTCTGTTCAAAATTAATTATCTTAATTATATGAAAATACGCTATAATAAATGAATGATAATAAATTAACGCTAGATAATAATTAGAAAAAGTCAATGATAATAAATGTTAAGAAGGTTTAAAAGAATGGTTGAAGCAATAATAATTTTCAAAATGACTGTCAACGAGCTAACACTGCTTCTTTCATACCTTGACCAGCGAGACAGTGTCGATCAATTTTTGCAGTCACATGTTTAGACTGTTTCGCTGGTCAAGGTATGAAAAAATATATAACAATCAAATTTTTTATGTTAAACGATTTTATTACAAATGCACTAAGAACTAAAAAATAATTCTTGTCTGGTACTACAATTTCGATGGTGTTTTTTCACTTTAAATAAAATCGTGGAGCAGGATATCTCGCAACAAATTCATTTCGATGTTGATGCTGTATTAAAATAATTCATATTCTGTTATGAAATAGAGGATCGAAGCTGAATAAAATCGTTTAAAAACAGTGATCGCTCGTTGTAGTCATTGTGAAAATTATTATTGTTTCAATCACCTTTTTAAACCTTCTTATCGACAAAATTATCATAAATGTAATGGTTAATTAGCATAATTAAGTACCTACTGTTATGATTTTATTAACATTATTTTTTTCTAATTAATATATATTATTAATTTATTTATTATCATTTACACGGTTTGTCAACACGATTTTGTCAATCTCTTTCCCTCACTTTCTTCCTTCTTCTCTTTCGCCTTTTGTTGATCTCTTGTTAGAACAGCTTTTGGTAGCATTTTTAATTTACATTTTTGTGACATTTGTAACATATAAGTACTTTCGATCTATATAAAAACTCTGTGCGATTTAATCATCGATTGAATAGTGTTCCTTGCTAAAGTATGACCAGAAAGAAGTGAGAAATGTTATCATTAGTCCCGATCTCGAGATTAAAATTTTACGGTTTTTTTTTATCGGGGAAGAATACTAAAATGTTGCTGAGTGGGGAGCATACTCATAATTTAGTGTCCTTGTGATAAATTTTAATTACTCAACGTAAGTATTCGTCCACTATACTCGAATTCTACTTGACACTCCTCGCAAAGCATTCCGCGCTAAAGTGATCATAATACAAGTATATAATAATAATAATAATAATAATAAATCGTCTTCATTCTTTTATAATATATGATACAGACGCAGTAGAATTAGAAACGCAAATACAGAATGGGCGAGGCTCAGCGTGCCTGTTATTATGCCTGACCTGAAAGTATATCTCCCTCGTTTCCATTCATAATTCGAAAAACATGTTTGCTTATACGTCGATTGGGTTTCAAAATTTTAAAGTTGTCGCAATATAGTATGCAGCAAAAAATGCCAACGCGAGATTCGCAATCATTTTTCAACCGGTTCCTTCTTCGTTTTCCACCAATCCAAAAGTTCCATATTATCATCTTCCCTTACATTAGGTCGGTGGAAAAGTTCGTCTGCTTTATTGAACCAAAGTTAAAAGTAAAAGTAAAAACATAATCTTCGTGAAAAGTATAAATACAGGTAATCTTCGTTAAAAGTAAAAATACATATATTACATGCTTTTTTAATCAAAGTGTTTTCCTTGGCTATCTATGATTTATTGCCACTTTTCTGGTAAAAGTACAGGTAGGTGGAAAAAAAGACATTTCCGTGCACTTACTACCTAAGTAATACTAAGTAAACGAACTTTCGCGCCAAGTCTAATGTTATTTTCTTTCTTTGTTCAAATTTTCAAGCCATTCCTTATCTACATGTTTATACACTTACAACAACAATGATGTATTTAAAGCGGATTCAGAGAAACAGATTCGTCAACGTATGTATGTATGTGAATGTTGAACAAACCGAATACGAGGTGTTTCTGGGAATGCTGTAACACCTGGTCTCGATTTAAGAAAAGAGACCGTGTATTTACTGTGAAAGAATTCAAACATTGCTAATATCTCTCATAACATCTGAAGAGGTATTGAATTTTGAGTGGCACAAGATTTTGAAAAGTGCTCCTTTTTTGAACGATCGCTAGTTTTGCTTAACTCGCCCTTAAACATTCGGGGGCTCTGTGACAATATTTCCGACGCTTTCCAAAAAATATTTACCTTTTTATACAAAACATGTTACATTTTTAATATCCTTTCTTTTTAAATATCGAGAAATAAAACTTGAAATATTTACATCGAGAAATATTACTACTTTTACTTTACTTTACTTTTGTATTTCTTCGTGTGTAGCTTAAAGTCTCAAGTTAATATTACTTTACGTTAGTTAAGATTAATAAGTTAAGATTACTTGTTTACTCTTTCTTTTTGTAACGTTTGTCTTGATTCCTCTATTTTAGTTAAGTTTATAGTTCACGGTTAGGCTTGCCAACAGTGTCACCACTGCACTCTCGCTTTTGCTCTTCTTGTGTATGCCTTTTGTAAATATTCATGTTCCTTCTATTAGAGTAATAAAGACGATTAATAATAATAATGAAAAAAATACCACTAGATAAATACTTCCTTAAATCTGCGAGCAGTTTACGAACTAAGGGTTTGAGTCTCCGACAGAGACGAGCAATGCTCCCCACGTCAGAACTTAAGTGCCGTCAGATTTTTCTACCCTGTTCCATCATCTTCCGGGGTTCGGAGTGCCCGGAACTTCGTATTACAATTCCTACGACTTACGTGAACGCCTGCGTATAGTTAAGCACAGGAATTTG
Organism: Andrena hattorfiana; assembly: GCA_944738655.2. Taxonomy (NCBI): domain Eukaryota; kingdom Metazoa; phylum Arthropoda; class Insecta; order Hymenoptera; family Andrenidae; genus Andrena; species Andrena hattorfiana. Next base: position 64,158,361 of record OX122891.2, on the reverse strand, counting down.
TATAATTTTTAGCTTCGGTAAGTGGAATTTTAGAAAGCCCCCTGCTCGCAACGCGAAACTGCTTCGAACGCGACACGCTCGAGGGAACCGCGGCCAAATGCAAACAGTCCGGCAAGTTGATTAAATTTTAAAAACGAGAACCGTAAAAATGCACGAGAGCCAGCCAAGCATTAATCCATCGTCCGTCGATGACGCTTCCTTTCTCGACCTGTATTCGATTAACTGTAAGTTTTCTTCCCCGTTACGAAATATCTTCGCCCCTCCCCTCTGCAGCAGGAAATAATAGCGGCTTTTCTCTCACCTCCGAGAGATCCCGGCTGTGAATTCATCCGTGTGGAATGTTACCAGTGTCCGTTTCCCAAATATTGACTGTTTTCCTCCGCCAATGCTCGCATACGCGGAGCCGAAGAAATATTTTGATGCTCTTGGGAGGTGGGCTTCGCTCGGTTAAAGAAGAATCCCGAGATACGGTATTTTTACATTCTGCCTGTGCGATAAATAAAGAGCATGGAGATACAGTTCCTCGCGCACACCTTCTTAAATCTATAGGGGAATATTAAACGAATTTTAACGTAGACATGCCACACTATCTTATCATTCATTTGGCTCGCTTTTTCGTCTTATTGTCAACACAGCACCGCGATGGGACCGAATTGAGAAACACGTAAAGAAGAAAAAGAGTACGTTCTCGTTGATAAATGCAGGCAGATTATTTTTGGCGAGCGTTCGGCGGCAGCCCGTTTAAAGATTCTCTTTTAATAAACGAATTACTTTCAGCTTTGATCAATATCGTTCGAGATAAGGCCGCGCTGATAAAGATACCGACGACCCGACGAGTCAACCACCATATACATGCGGACAGGCGAAACGAAAATGTGGCACATCCGTTTGCTACCGCATTCTTTCCGATTCGACGACACCTGTGTACTCAATTACTCGATTCTATACAAAAGTTCAGTAACGGGTAATTGATGTCGCGTTACACTTTTCTATATTAGTTTTATTTTCTGCGTTGTATCATTGCATATCGAAATTAATTTTTTGAGCAGGTTCAAACGTCAAAAACGATTTTGACATATTTTTAACTTCTCTATGTACTTAATTGTACCAAGTAGGCTGTCGTTTTTGGCGAAAATTAAGGATTTCTTTTTCAGTTAGTTACAAAGAAATAAATTGCAGCTGAGATTCGTTCTTTGACACAAAGTTTATTAGCATGATAAGCGTTAAAAACATGTTTGTTTACTCAAAAATATGTATGGCTTTTTAAAAAAGTTTCTTTTGTTTTGCAATGATAACTAAAAAACGGAGGTCCCAATCGTTTCAAATCAAATTCGAGCATGTTCATGAAATATGTAGTTTCGGCCTGAACCTAAATTGAAGTTATTAAAAAGTCTTATTCTTTATGATAAGAAACTAAAACCTCATCTTTGTCTACCGAAAAACGCAATTTTTGGAAAATCACCATTTCGTAGCTGTCATTTTCATAATTTTGCTCCTTTCTTTCATCTATAATGCATATTTTTGGAAAAAACAAACATGTTTTTTTTAAAGCTTATGATGTTAATAAACATTCTGTGAAAGACCAAGTCTCAGTTTCAAATTATTTCCTTAAAATTAATTGAGAAAGAAATGCTCCATTTTCGACAAAAAGAACTGCGTAAGTAGTACCCTTAAGCCTGCTCCGTCTCCAGTTCATTTATACACTTTACATAATGTGAAAGGATGAGAAACACACGTAACATCATCTTCGTTATATTTTCCTCAGAGTAAAATTTTAAAAAAAAAAGTGAAAAAATGTTTGGGTCATAGTAAAGTTATAGATTCGCCCTAAATGAGAAGTTCTATTAGCATCGAAAGTTTGTTCGAATTTAACGTTTTGTTAAATTAATTAAATTATTCCTGTTAAGCTTAGGATTTTTTTTCAATTAAAATTTCTTGGAATTCAGAATTCTTTCGAATGGCACGTTCTATTCGGTGCAAGTAGTCGTGAAAGTGGCCGAGTTTTGGAGCAACATGGAGTGCCTACAGAGTTTCGATAAAAATTCACGCTTGCTTGTTTCCACGTTGGGTTTTCGACAAATGGCTTTATGGAAACCGAACCAAAATGAGATGTTATCAGGTCTATGCGGTTTCCTGACTTCGAGTCAGACACTGGTTGTTGTTATGTCACGAGGCTCGAAAGTGGTCTCTACAGCCATCCAAACTCTACCACAATCTGCACGTTGTTGAAGCACGCCAGAGTTAATTGTCGCACTTAATAACATGTGGACACCTAGTACAGCAAAAAGAGACTCGCGGACGACGCAACAACTATTATTCTTTCGCCCTAGCCTCTTCTTTATTTTGCGAATTTACACCGTTTCATTGTGTGCCAGGGTGAAGAACTGATAGCCTGATCAAACACGAATCAAAAATGTTGGACTTAAGAGAAACGATAAGAGAAAGTAGGACCCCGTGGTTATTAAAACGTATCAAGTTCTTAATGTCAGGAGGGAGTTAGGTCTATTAAGTCTGATTTACGGTCATTATACGGACGCTTCTGATGGAGAAATAGGAAAGTAATCCAACATTTTTTGGAGGCTTCAAATTTGTATAAAACTAATTTATTTGAATCGCAGACTTATTGAATTCTTCTGTGGTTTGCTGTTCCTGCGAGACCTAATCCCTAGGAGGTATTTTAATTGCTGGAGTAACTCGTTTAATCAAATTCATATTCAATGCAGATATTTAAATACAAGAAAAATTGAAGCTAAAGGTTGCCTTTGCAAATTTTTAGTTATTATTCTCTTTTGATTAAAACTTATCTGAAATTTACAATTACTAATTCGCCGATCACAGTTCATTATTTATTGTTGTATTATGCATACCGAAGTTTATTCGACATTTCAGATCATCGCAATCTACCGACACACCTCTTGAATTTTGTTTCGCAGCCCTGCATGAATCTACAAAACAACTGTTTACTCTGTCATTAATGAAAGAATATTTTAGCAAGTAATGTCGATTAGAAGTGTCCATTGGCGTTTTATTTTAAACGAGGACCGCCTTGCTGGACATTTCGTACGGCAGAACGGCGCAGTGGCCTCTATATGCAAATCCCTGGGGACTGATCTGGGCCAAAAGTCGTTTCCTGTGTTCGTTTTAATGGGTTACCCGTGTACCCGTATCGATAGCCCACACAAACACCACCGTGTTACACTTGGAGAACCTGTATATACCTTGCACGCTACTTAGTTACTTTCGATTATACAAACAGCCCGGTTTTCGCGATAACGATAACAATTCCGCATAAAAACGATAACATCGTCTCTAAACAAGGAACTTCTCGCTTGTTTTCGTGAGAACTGTAACAACGTATAGAAAGCAATTCACAAGTGGTTTTCCACACGATTATATTCCCAGCATCGTTAACGAATTTTAGAAATACAATTGTAACGTAGACATTAGCGATCGACGTTTATCGACTTGAGAACACAGACACACTTTACCAATTCATCGCATAAATAAGCAGACTATCGATCAAGTTCTTATCAATCTCGTCGGTGTTAACAATACCTGACTCTAGACAAAGTAAAGAAACAACAAAGACAAACAACAGAACTGGTATTGATGAACGTATCTATCCAGGAATATAATTACGATGCTACATATCACTGCATGGTGGAATAAAACGGAACTCCTTCATATCCAGTTTCTTCCAACACCTGCTACTTTAAATGTCCCATGAAAAAGCTCGCAAATATTCGCCACTCCGCCAAGGTAGTTCCCTATCGATATAAGTACCCCTTATTAAGAACTGTCCAAGTAGATATTAACCACAAAAATATAAGGATCGTTCGTACCCAAATTACCCACCGTTACCTGTTCGACAAAAAAAAGACCCTCCCACCATGTGACTGGCGTGGTGCCATAATAACTATTGACTACATCATTCTACAATGCAGAAGATACTCCAATGAGAGACAATTATTCTACATAAAAACTCGCATGAAGGACACTCTAAGGCAGCGTTTCCCAATTACATTTTGCTACGGAACCTTTCCAAACACTCTACAATTTTACAGATCATTTTACTAGGAACCCTAAACATCTTATCGCGGAAAAGATATCAATTGAACAGAGCCACTCTTAGCATTCCTAAAGTTGATCAAACTGTATAATAAATTGCAAATTCAAATAGGTTTGTTGTGGGTGTTATTAATAATCCATGTAAGTGGACGATGCGACTAGAAATGCCAAGGAAAGGAATATAGATACACGAACACAGAAGCGCCTGGTGGCGTTCGCATATTTTCACAGGAAATGCGCTGCGGCGATAAAAACAATTCTAATGTTAGACGATCGATTGCACGGTTCTTTCTGAATTTCTAATGCGGCGTTATAAATTCCAACAGTCACCTAACCGAGTCGGAGAAAGTCGAGCGAGTTGCTGCCCATGCGACGACAACCGCCGCGAAAGATTTTTCGGAACGTTGAGCCTATGCCTGACGCTGGGACATCGAAAGGGTCGCTCGGCGCTTTTTAATTTTCGAAGGGAATCGGCGCGGCTCGAGGCGTACGCCAGTTTGCGAGACGGTTGATGAATGATCGAACGGCTCCCGATAGTAATTACCAGCCGAACGATAACCTTCGGCTGTACAGCTTATCGCCAGCCCGCGTAATCTCCGGCACAGATACAGCCAATCTCGGTTTTATATTTTATTATAACACCGCGGCGAATGCGGGGATCGCAAATAAACTGACACTGCTGAGGTCGCGAAAGTGAAACCGTTCGGCCGACGAGCGTACTCGAACACGGTGGAACCTTCATTATCGGAATTAATGGGGGAACACGACCGTTCGAACGAAGGAATTTCCTGGACGGTAACAGGGCGTTTCAAAAGTTACTGAGCGGCTTGGCGGGGCAAGGCGAATCTCGAGTGCCTTCGAGCCTGGAAGGACCTCGGCGGTCTTAGCCAGTTTGTGGATTTATAGATTGTTATAAGTAGGGGAGAGTCGTGCAGTACCGACCGCTCTAAGTTTTTTTTGTTATATCTTGGGGTAGAGTCGATAAAAATCAGAAATTCCAAAACGTATTTGTAGTATAGATGGAACTTAGTAAGAGGAGGGAAATTATTTTTGTGAAATTTAATAATAAGAATTGATAATTCGCAAAAGTAAGAAAGTTGTAATTTCTAGGAAACGAAAAATTGTCGTCCTGTACCGACCAACTATTAAATTAGTAGATTTTTAGGTCTAAATGATTAAAAATGTTAATAAAGACATTTAATTAGTACAATACAAGATTTTTTCAAATTTTTTTTGTACAAACTCGCAAGTAAAATAATTAATATTCTCCTGATCTGTGCATTCGACGTGTGCCCAACCGTCACATTTGGTACACTGCACCTATTCTTTGTCAAATGATTCCTTGCAAACAAAGATGGGAAAATTTTTTATTTAAATAAAACTTCGAATAACGGATAAAAAATTAACTTTATTCGTGGAATAAAAAAATTTTCTTTGTTTGTCGAATAAATTCTGATTGAATAAAAGAATTAACTTTATTCGTCGAATAATCTAAAGTTAAAGTAACTTTCATCCTTATTTACATAATTTTTTATTTAGTTAATGCCCAACTCTGCTTGCAAATAACACACTGGATGACTTCATCATTAAATCCTAGCTTCCTGTTTGTTGGGTTATCATACCTATCCTTATTTACTTTATTTTTCTGCGGGAAAAGGTAGAAGGAAGGTTAAATGAACATCTTATAAATTAATCTGAGTTGCTAACAGATTGAACTCACAGATAAGAAAAATTTGGTCTCTACTGGTTGACAGAGTCTGTTGGTCGGTACTGCATGACAGTTGGGTGGTCGGTACTGTACGACAAACACGGGGAAACATTTTAGATCATGGTATATTATGCGCAAAAAATATTGCAAAACGAGGACGTTTTATTAAACTTAATAGACTAGAGATAGTATACATAATAGAACAAAATCAGTTACTTACACGAGAAACAAAAGATCAGCTTTAAAAAATAACTTTTAACCCACTGAATGTCAACGTATACGTTTAATTCCTCAGAACATCGAGAGCAATGGAGTAAACAATATGGCCCCGAAATAGGTTATAGAGAATTGTGATTTTCATTGGTTATTTCAAATAAAGTGGTAATATCTGGTCGAAGAAGTGAGAACTAGCTTTGGTCGGTACTGTACGCTGGTCGGTACTGCACGACTCTCCCCTATAAACTTTTTAACACTTCGGGTGGCGCAAGGTTTTGAGAATAGACTCTTTAAGGCGGTAGAATTTCTGTCGGGAGAATTTTGTAGGTTCATAGGTGTGCATAAGCGAGATCTGAGCCTGGTTTGTTTTTAAAGTAAACATTCAGGCACTCCAAGATAATATTTTCGATGCTGTTCAGAAAATATTGACGCAAAAGCACGCGAAAACCATGCGCAAGTCCCTCGGCGTGAAAACACGCCGACGCCACTCGAAGTGTTAATGTAAAGTATAGAGCTTTATTTTATTCAATGATGAGGATGCTTTTTGTCACACTTTTCTGGGTAAAACGATCGAGGTCAATGAAACTTAGAGAATTGATTGAAGTGCATATAAATGCATGACTTTGAATGACAAAGTGGGAACGATTCTGGGATTTACTTAGTCGCCGAGGATACAACCTTGACACACTTCAACATTTTTCTGAATGATAATAAGAAGGGTATAAAGGCACTATATCTTTGAGCAGGTGATTTAATAAAAATCAATTTACAATCAACTTGTATTCTGATAACGAAGCTTCAAGATGGAAATACAGAGAATACTACAATACCGTGTTCCCAAAATTTTCCGAATGGATGATCGTAGGGGATTAGAATCCTATCCCGCTTATTTGCCTCGAATTTCATTAACTCGGACGTGCACCTCAGATATCAGAAACACACTAAGTAATACCACAGTCAATCTAACATTGAACTCCGTTAAACAAACATAGGGTAAATCTGGGAGACGCGGTCGGGCCGGAGAGTTGGTCGAGTCGCTATATTTCAGACTCTATACGTAAAAACTCGTTAAAGTGCAGCCCAATTACTTCTCTAGAAGCCAAACAATCGATTGAATAGCGTCACTTCGGTTCCTTCTGTATTTTTCTAGAGTTACAGGCTATAAAAGGTAAACTGAGGTTACATTTAACCTCTTTTGTCAAACAACGGTGTACAAAATCGTATTTAAAATATAGTTCTAAGTTTATTTTCGTTTAATGTTTGGGAATAATAACATAGTAGAGATATCGAAGGACAATGCAGCCAAAGTATGTAGCGATATTAACTCTTCCTCTCGAAACTAACGAGAAGACCATCTCTCGCTGCAGAATTTTATTATTATTATTCTTTAGTTATTTTATTTATTCACTTTTGTACTCATTTGCCTTGCTAATCGCCGGTAGGCAGTTCGCTTTATTTTTAATGTGTTCTTTACTTGTTTAGCGTAAACAAATTAAATATCAATGAATCTGTAGTTGTATTCCCTCATAAATAATTTTGCTTTATTCTTTGTTAATTTTCCATGAATAATTATGTGAGTGGTCTCTGCCAACGACGAAAACCATTTCTCCCGGCACCTCGGGAGAGGTAGTCAGATGTCATGACTTCAGTTTTCAACCCGATTTACAGTAAATATTGTCTTAAAGCAAATATCGACCAGTTTTTCTGAATCAGCATAAAATTCTTAACATATTAGGTTTGTTCTCATAAAATAAGTAATATCTGTATTAGTTTTAATAGCCATTTTATATTAAGTCGACCGCGTCTCCCGGATTTACCCTAAGAATCAATCTAACCCCAACCAAACACCAGAACTTTCACTCCCACTTGCAATAATTCCAATCATCCATTATAAAACCTGTCCCGCAATTAATCAGCCAAATGTAGCGATGAAAATTCTCCTGCAAACTGTCACCATAAAAGCTGTAATACTTTCGACGGTGGTAGAAAGCATGATTTTAACAGAAGAAATGCTTTACGAGAACGTGCTCGGTTCCGGTGCTAGAACATTAGGATTTTAGTACATTCTTGTAACGAAGGTTCGGTTAACGTAGGCCTCGCTGTAGTGTCCACCGATTCTGTTAGTCATTCACACGAAGAAAAGGAAAAAGCCTGACGCATGCTCGCGCCGCTTTTTCGCCTGGCGGCTCGCGCACTCGCGATGCAAAAATGCGCATTGCTATGCAAACGTAGGTGAATGCACGCAAGCACGCACGGCATGCCTGCTCGATCGCAGAAACGCGTGGGCATTAAAGGTGGAACGGAACGAAGGTGGAACAGGTGCTATATTTACCTTAGATGTCGGCGGTCCTGGGTGAGGTACGTGCGATTATCTTCGACGCTTGCCCATCGAAGTAATCAGCGCGTTCCACGGGACACACGTGATGATCGATGATTATTCACGTGGATCGATCGGTCTGGTATATCCAAAGATCAAGTTCTTTGCCCTTTCTCGCACCGCGGATTAATCGACACTTTCCAATTGGCACTGTTTCTGTTTATTTATATGGTTTCTTCTTTCTATTTTTTTTTTTTGTTGGTTTCACGAAAATTCCCTTTGGTCCCGTTCTCGGCGACAGTTCAACACACGACACTTTCCTTCTCGATAAGACCGGCACAAGCTTCTTCCCGTCACTGCAATCTCCTCGAGCAAGCTTCTCGTCTGTCGCTCTCGGTCGGAGCTGATCAATAACTCGTGCCTCGTCTTTCTCTTTCGAATCCCCCGCTGGATCTCAGGCATCCGATGAAATTACCTTCGATTCCCCGGGAGATGGAAGGCACTATCTGTACAACACGTGGAAATTATTCGTGGTTGATGGGGAGAAAGTCGTGGACTATATCAGTGGACACTGTGAAAGGGGGTTCGGCAGGCTTATCGCCGTGGCGAACGAAACGACGGAGAATCGGACGTTCTTTTCTCGTTCGACAGGGGAGGGACCTGTTGCTCGCGTGTGGTTTGGCGATCCTGCTCGTCGCGAATCTTTGGAAACGCACGTTCAAAAAGAGCGAAAAGGTTTGTCGAAGGTTTATTTTAAGAATCAACTCGGTGGAATTAAATACGTTCAACGTGTCGCCATTCATCTTTAAAAGAACTAAAGAGTATCAGGGATTGGGCATCTCGGATTCTTTTTCTGTTATAAAGTGAATCCGTTCGATACAAATCAATTCTGAATTGAGAAACACAGCGATAAATTGGTCATTCTTTTTCACTGTTTCTGGGGAGTGGCCACGTTCGTGTATTGGTAAATAATTTTGGAAATAAACGTTGACGAAAATATTCCTGCTATATTTTGTGGACAAGATTTACGGGTTTGCAGACTATATTATTGTGTAATGAAATATTTTTCTGATATTGTTATCATGCGAGATTATTACCATGCGTTGTACTTAATATGAAGACGGATGAATTTAAAGATTTTAGATACTATTTTAATTGCTGAGAAGGCATAGTATCATTAAGTATATTACGAAGGAATGGAAGATAAAATTCTACTGCAGAAGTCTGCGTCGAAAATGATGAAAAGTGCACTACGTGTTACCACGGTAAACAAAGGTAAAGAAACAAGTGTGGAGATCAGAAATATTACAATTCCCCAGCTGGGATGGCTAACTATAGAGAAATTGGAAAACTGATAAGAACAAAGTATCAGAATAGAATCCTAAGAAACAAATGTGGCCACGTCAGTAAGAAGTTATGAAATGCACCAGAAGATGATCGTTCACTATAAAAATGAAGGAAATTCGTGCTCGAGAACTCAAATCGAACTAACACCTGAGGATCACAGGGATGAGTAAAAGTAAAAACGAAACGGAGAAAACTTCAGTTAAAAATATCTGTCCGTGGCAATAATTCAGCTAATCACTGTATTTCTCTATTGCTTGGAAGTATTAAGCACCCATTGATCGTGGGCGACATTTTTCGTGTAAACAGTGATCGCGAAAGAACACTCGCGCTCCTCCCTCCTCGCATCATTTAGATGAAGGCAATCGACTCAGGACTCTTAGTTTGTCCAGCCCTCCCAAAAATCGATAACAATATTCCTTCGCGGAGCTCGATGAGCATAAACGCGCGGTCACGGGTATAACAGGTCGCGCGAAAGCGGCTTACGCGAATGAATTCCACGTTTCGCGTGCATGCGACAGAGCAAAAGCGCGTTCGCGTCGTCATTGTTGATTCAAACTCATGAATGAAAGAAGAATCCCGTGGAAACGAGCGAAGAAATCGAGTCGTACGATGCACGAGATTTTTCCCTCCTTTCTACGTCCACGGTTTCCCTGCTCCCCTCCCCCCCTCGCGCTTTTAATTATTATCCCGTCCCAAGAAATTATCGTGCAAGCTTCCGGTATTTTTAGTCGTTATTGCGTAACCGTTTCGAATACTCGGTTGACACGTAATGGTAGAATGCGATTTAAACCACTTCGAACGATCGCGAGGAACATCGGATCCGACTCGGTAATGTCTTGAATAATTTCGGGACACTGGAGGCCCCACTCCCGCGACCATTAATCCGTCCCCATCCATATTCATTCAGCTCTGCGTTTATATTTGGAGGACGTTTTAAGGAAACTGCTCGGTTCGAAATATTCGCCTAGGTTCCGAGTATCGGAAGATAAAGGATGCTTCTCTAATTCGAATCTATGACCGTGCGGTGACCGCCGATTTAAGGGCACTAAGTAGGCAGTCGTTCTTGTCGAAAACGAAGCATTCCTTTTTCATTTAATGAGAAAGAAATAAATTGAAGCTGAGACTTATTCTTTGACACAAAGTTTATTAACGTCATAAGCTTCAAAAATACATGTTTGTTTAATCAAGAATATGCATTATTTATGACGCTACACACGGATCTTTAAAAAGTTTTTTAAACAAGTTTCTTTTACTTTGCGGTAATAACTCGAAATTCAAATCAAATTCGAGCACGTTCACAAAATCTGTAGTTTCGGGCTGAACTTAAATTGAAGTTGATAAAAACTCTTATTCCTCATGAAAAGAAACTAGAATCTCATCTTAGTTTACCGAAAAACGCACTTTTTTGAAAAATCGCCATTTCGTAGGTGTCATTTTCATAATTTTGCTTCCTTCATAGGTTCAGTGCAGAATCAGAGATATTCTGATGTGGAATATATCAGCAGGTCGCTGAATTTCGTTTCGTTTCGTTAAATTCGCTGCAAAACGAAAGAAACTATTTTGCAAAGCCTCTTTAATGATCCATCTGTAGCGTCATGTATAATGCATATTTCTGGCGAAACAAACAGGTCCTTTTAAACATAATGATGCTAATGAACATTGTGTCAAAGAACAAGTCTCAGTTGCAATTAATTTCTTTGCAATTAATTGAAAAAGAAATGCTTAATTTTCGCCAAGAACGAGTGCCTGGCATCGTTAAGATGCTCGGCTCTGTTGACGAAAACAGCCGGCTGGGTTCAAGTTCAGGAATGGAAAGGTGGCTTCGCAGAAGCCAGCGAGCAGATCGCGCGACAAGAGAGATTTTCTCTTCTCACCGTGAGCGCTTCCTCTTTCACGAGCATCCAGAGCTGGGCGAATATCTCGTTCCCACCGCGATCGAGAGCGGAGGCCCCGCGATTCTCTCGAAATTCACACTGTGCCGTGGTTCTGAAACGCGAGGGGTCGCGAGGAGCGTCTATCAGCCCGTACGAGACGGTTCACGCGGAATGGGGAGGATAATATCGAGTCAGCTGCGCGGAATTTCGCGTGGCCCGCGCGAGTCCCGGCAGTTTTCTGGCCTCTCGGCGAGGAGTCAGTGTCGAAGACGCGCGAGACTCGTTATATGTATTCGGGAATCCCTGCCCCCGCGGACGCAACAAGTTGAGTCAGCGAGGTCAGGCGGCGCCCGCGAGGCATCGAAAAACGGAATTACAGGGGAAACGAGGCGCGGGACGGTAACCGCGCAGCCGCCGGACGAATTATCTCGTCTCCATTTCCCATTTCCATCGGCGATCGTCTCCAACTCCCTCGTCGTGCGTTACGAGGTCACATCCGCGTACGAGTGACCGTATTCGTCTGCGTTCTTGCGCGCGCGTGCAGCCGAGCGTTGCTTTTCTCGCGCTGCCGATTCGAAAGTCAAAACAAATTGAAGAGCAAACCGCCCGGTGTCCCTACGGCCGACGTTAACGTCCCCGCCAGTCCCGTTCGTTCGGCGAACGCGGTCGACGAACGTTAACACTGCAGTGCAATCGACAAGATATTCGTTATTCCTGTCACGAATATCTTGCGAAGAGGAGCGACGACGCCGAAGAGCCTTCATCTTGGTTACTAACTGCAGTTGGGTGGATAGCCCGCGCTCTGTCACCCTGGGATTCCTCCAGGCAGAGGTTACCGCGACGGTTGCCTAGGAATGATCGAGTAGGGCGAAGCCCGCGGCTCGTCAGGAACCGATCAATCGTGCACAATGAACCCGCGGATGCCGATGACGTCCATATTCCCGTCGTTTCGTACGCGCGTCTGTTTTTTCCACCGGCGTGTGTATACCGTTAATTGTGCCCGATACGATTTCGTAGTCCCACCGCCGCTGGTTTTTGATGGACGAGACCTCGCGGCCAGGGGCAGTAGTCCGCGGAATCCGGGAGAAAGAGGAGAAGAAAGAGGCTCCCGGACGAGGGTGGGCGATCGGTACAAAGGGGCGCAAGGAGGGAAGAAAGCGTTGCCGGTGGTAGGGAGAAGCACTTCACACGAAATTCTCGATACGGTCGCGTGGATGAGACGTCGCGCGTTAATACCGGCTCGACAAATCGGGTTCGGTTGGAAGGTACACACTTGGCACAAGTAGTCTCGGCTGACCGAGCGCCCGATCCGGACTGACTATAACTGTAAACGATCACTTGTCGCTGCCAAGCTCGCCCCCACCGTAGCGCCGCGAAACGGATCGTTCCCCACCAGACGCCGTGCCACGCCGCGCTGCGCCGCGCCGCGCGGACCGCAGCCGAGCCCGCGGAGCGCGAGCTCCCGCTCCAAACCAGTTCCCGATGCGCTCCGCCACTTCCACCTTCGTCGGCTCCGCTACAGAAGCGTTTCCACCTGCTGCCACGCCGCCGGCCAGGCCCTGGCCAAACAGAACAAACGCTCTTTCCACCTTGAACCGGCGGACGCTCCGAAATCGGTCGTGGGTGATTGCTGTTGCGGCTGCCGCTTCGAGACGCTGCTTTGTAAATGTCCTGGGAAAGTCAGGATTACGGAGTTTCAGGGAGCTGGAGATTGTCCTTAGGCTGAAATAAGCCTGAAAGCCTTCAGCAGCTTGAAACTATACAGATTCGGAAGCTTTGAACCGGCTCGTTGGATATCGTGATACTGGAGACTTTACCTGTGGTTGTCTTACAGATTAGTGTAATCGAAGGGAAGCAAAAGGAAAGTATGGAATTTTAGGAGGTAAAAATTTTGAGGCCACCGAAACTTTTAGCACTTCTAAGAGGCTCAAGAGTTCTAGGGGCTTCGCAGAGTTGTGACGGTTACTTGTCAACAGGTAGACGATAGTGTGATAGAGTCTGTCTTTATGGGGTTTGTGAGACGGTGAATGGTTTGGGGGGATGTTTCGTCACAGCGTTGGGGAAATATCGATCGAATAACCTCCACCCTCTAGCTGTACCATCTGCGCCACGTCGAGTGATGGCTACTAAGAATTCTGAAATACTGTGGTCGATCAACTGATGATAAACCTTCCTTCCCTTTTCTATGAGGCGTGAAATGTCTCCCATCAGCTTTAGACAAAACAATGTTCTACGTCGTTAAAAAGACGAGGGATACAAACAAGTCGTATCTAAACCCTCGTAGACGTCAGTCACTATCAAATCCCTTTTAGCGATTCGTAGCTGAACGTTTCACCAACAAACTGGTCCACCTGACATTTACAGAGAAACATGGTCTCTGTACGACGAGATATGGTCACCGCATAATTCTTTTCCAATCTTTCGAGGATTAAGTTGGACCTCGCTATAGTGCCAATAATTATATTGACTATATCGCCGTCTACTTGTTCTTTATAATATGCTATGGAAGGTTTACGTAGCCTCTCCGTTCCATCACGGATGACGAAAAGGTCCTTTTTATTGACGTTCAATTTCCACCGCTTTGCGAGACGCCGTGGCGTCGTTAGACCGTTTTCTTTGTTTTTCCTTTCGTTGCACGACGTTTCTCATGTTGATGAGATTCAGTTTGGCGTACGAATGAGATCGTGAGAAGCCTGGTGGGAAAGGAGACCGCTGGCGGGAGGAAGATCTCTTGGGAGGGTTAAATAAAGTCACGTTAACATTCTTCGGTTATAATTAGGCAAGATACACAAATCAGTAGTCCTTTGTTTCGAATCGAGGGATTGTCAAGACGCTCGTTAGGAAAAGTATGGCTAGAGCCAAGTAAAGACTGTTTGTTACTTTAGCGTTCATTTACGAATCATCTTTGCAATTCTATTGTACGGCGAGATAAACGGCTTCGCCGAGGTTCTTTCGTTTCCTCGGCGAACAATAAGTGTTTGAATTCGCCTCGAATTCATAACGCAGCTATTGCCACAGACCTATGAAAAAGTCTCTCGACCCGCTGCGTCTTTGAGAACGGAGCGGAACGCAAGGTTTCGAGCGGCAATGACAATGTTTCAAATAAAAAGCCCGCGCGCTGCTTTTTGCGATGTACGGGATCACCGTTGTTCGTCGTACCGTTCGGCTGCTTGAAAGTTTCAACTTAATTGCCCTAATTAGGAGCATGTAGATACGTTTATATTTAAGGATACTATTTACGTACAAAGAGATAATAGCGTATCGTCACGACGTGCTCTGAATTAGTTTTTAATATTCGTAGTAGGAATTTTACGAGCGAAGTAATCTGTTGCAATTAATTGCTTCGCAATTATATTTGCATATTATATGCGTTATCATTTGAGAAAAATGGCCCTCGTCATTTGTTCGTTTGATTTCACGCTGCAGGCTTGATTATATTATTGAATCAACATGCTTCTTAGTGCTAGTCGAAACGGGAACCTGGATCATTGTAGTTATTCTTGCCGTACGACCAAGTGATTCAGAATTTAATAATAGCAGTAACGATGAAAACTCCGAATATTTCGGGCCCCGCGGTACATTTGCTCGTATCAGACCAGGTGGAAGTAGAATTTTATTCATGGATCCTTTCGAACATTCTGCTCCATGCTGTGATGTGTCCTAATTAAAAAAAAAAGATTATTGTAACGTATCTTCCACCGTTACTTTGGAGTGATTTCAAACGAGTACCATGTATACGGTGTGACTTTGTTGAAATAGACACCTGGACATATCTTGAGTTTTGAAGATGCGGAAAAGGATAGGTGTTGCGGGACAGAATTAAAGTAATAATAACGAAATCAAAAGTTGATTTTCTTCGGTGATGATGCATCGACCAAAATGACCAATGACAGATTGTGAAGCCCTTTTAATAGTTACTTGAGTAATAGCAACGCGAGCTTCTCTCATGCACTGTCTACTTTCACTGTAAAGCAACATCATATGAATTTTCTCTTCTATGTATATCTGCTGCGTGATAATAAGCATGTGTGCTTTTATTCACGAATTAACTGTTACTAATATCTCAAAACTCGGGCGACATATTACATATTTCATGTTTGAAAAATACATGCAGATAGTTTGGTGGTCTGTTTCGAGTAGGACACCCTGTGAAATTAACAGTAGTCTACTCGATCAGAAATTCAAATTACCTCGAACGCTGCTGGTCGAGTATTTGTAGTAGACTATTACGCGTTAATTGTTGGCACATTAATATTATTAGCTCAAAAACGGTACTCAACGAAATGGACTCATTTACGGAGCGCCATAAACACAAACAAGAAACTGATGCTTTTACGACGATCGTGTCATCGGTCTACAAATTTATGCTGATAAAACATTGCACGGTTGCAGAATTAACATTGTATTAACCTTAGGGCGATAATCATTCTTTGTAATCACAAGATCATTCTCGGAAGTGAATTTTTTTCGTACAAACGAAGCTGGGTTCGATTGACGCATAGTTAACTCTACAGTGCGCACGTGGAGCGTGACAGGCTCAAGTGAACAGTTAAATGAATATAAAAAATGAACCTTTCAAATAAATTGTACTACATCGTATGTAGCTTCCTGTAAGTCTGTTCTCATGGTATTGAAAAAGATTCGGATAACGATGACCCGCAGTGTTAAGGAGATGTTCGTTCAGTATTTCGTTTTGTTATAAATATTTTTCTTAATAAAAATTGAGTGCAATAAATTCTGTGCATCTAAAATGATTTTTTTCTCAAAATATCTATGCATTCCTAGATTTGCAATTTTAATTTACGTGTGCACGGTAAGGTTAGAAGAATTTTTCTTCGGCGGTAAATTATTAAAGAATTCGATAAGCCGATCGGGAAGCAATTGCCGCAGGGATCGATTGGAATTCATATACCCAATGGAATGCCCGATCTATTTCACCGAAACGGGCAATCGAGAAAAACGCGAGTGCAATTTCTATCTTTTTGTAATACAGACGAGAAAAGGTCCCTTTCGCGGCGCGGCGGTTTGACTTATGTTTTGCGTCGCGAAGAATTCAATCGACTTTCACAATTTTCACTGTGTATTAATTGTAAACCCCCGGCTCCCCGTCGGCGTTTAATGTTGCAATCAAGAAACGCGCTTCTACTAATTAAGGCAGACAATTATTCGCTGATGCGGCATGCATTTGCAACCGAGCCTGCATTCCAAATGCAATGTCAATTAGCACGCGGCAGCCGCGTGTCGATTCTGATTATTGAATTAAATCCGCGGTCGTTAAGGATATTAAACCTAAACACGGTTTGTTCCATTCGACGGTGGTTTCTTCTGAATCAGAAAATTATCAATCGAGTGCACCACTTTGACCGCGATTTCTTCTTTGTAACCAGCGAGATGCATTATTTGGGATTTTAAATAATGAGAGATATGCAATATTCTGTTTCGTATAATATCATTCAAATATTCAAACGTTTCTGCGTGGATATATCACGATTTCTTTTCTAATTCGATCACTTTTCGGCGATGGTTTCACAATGAAATAAACAATTAATGTTATCAAACTTTTGGGGGATATATTCTACCACTGTTGAAATACGAGAGAAAATCTTTGTTGTTTGTTTATTTCAGTTGTTTGGATAAATATTTCGCAGACAAGTTGACGTCTTCAGAATTTCACCTCTTGCTGGCGGTTGAAATTTCGGACGAGTGGGTCATCTGAAATAAAACAAATCAAACATATTTTTAATTTGCAGTTTAAATAACTTCTTTAATATTTTCCAACTTTATTATATCGATTAAATATAGAAAAAGAAATATGCTATTTTCAGTACTTTCAACTTTGATCGACCGGCATTTCAATAACTTTTGTCCAAAATTGTTCTTTTGCAGTATACCGGATAACCATATTCTTGCAAATTAAAAATGTGTTTAGTTTTTTATTTCAAATGATCCAGTGATCCGAAATTTCAACCGACAGGAGGTGAATTTCTGATGACGCCAACTTCACAGCAAGATATTTGTCTAAACAATTGAAACAAACAAACAATAAAACTTTGAAAGCTTTAAGTTTTTAATAAACACTTTTTATTTCTTTATAAACACCATCACCGAAAAGAGGCCGAATTTTTGGCCAAGACTGCAGAATGTCTGCTTAATTAACATAAGGGTGGGGGCAATGTCGTTCACCGACTCATCAAAGTGACA
This sequence comes from Andrena hattorfiana, assembly GCA_944738655.2. Lineage (NCBI taxonomy): Eukaryota > Metazoa > Arthropoda > Insecta > Hymenoptera > Andrenidae > Andrena > Andrena hattorfiana. The sequence goes on along the minus strand of OX122891.2, from coordinate 64,140,630 downwards.
GAAATGGGAAACGAGTACTCGTTTTCTATCTCTGTGAGAGCAGCACACGATGGAACCTTCAGTATTCAATGTAAGTAAAATTAGGAGTACATACATTATGATCATCAGTTTATGAAATTTAGAATTACAGTTGCTTTTGTTAGTATTCATACCTAACTGCACTACTGTTTATGCACACCTGTCGATTCATCTGTGAAGAAATTGTCCACGCAAATGATTCTAATTGTAAGTAACTGAATGTGATGAAGTCGTATCAGTTTTACAGCTCACGATGCAGGCTAAAGAAAATAATTATGAATAATTCGTCGTTAATAGCAGAGAATTATAGGGGGAAATACTTTGGGTACTATGTGCACTGTAAAATGTTTTTTTTTTGTAATAGCAGTCTGACATTCAAAGTCGAGCACGTACCGGTCGATACCAGTCGACTTAATGCGAGCGTAGGTGTTCGCAGGTGAACGTGTGAAATTGGTAATTGTCAAGTGACGTGAATTCTTAATAAGGTCACAGGCATAGTTAATCTTCGAGCGATATTTCCTTTTCGAAACAATGTACTCCTTTCTCCAGCCATCTTTCACCTCAACGAGCATTATCGGTCTTCCTTGACACGTTTTCGGGAGTATTTATTGCAGTAGATAGTAACGAAGCTAAAACGATATACTTTCAAATCCGTGACCTGTTTCTATGAAAGTTTATTATACCACATTTTAATAAACCCGGGAAATCGTTAAATAGTGGCAAATCAGTTACAAATTAATTCATCTTTATATAAACGATACATATACAGTTAGGTATTGCATCGTTCATACTGTTCATAGTTATTCGAACGACACGTGAACCGGTTATTTTTCGATCATCAATTTCATCCTGGTAACAAGGACGCGTACGAGGTGTACTTAAAAATAATTAATGAGTCACACATATGTATCCATGCTTATAGTTGGCATTTTTGGGGACATGATTGCTACTAAAAAAAGAAATCCTGCATACAGGTTATTCCATTAGCCTGAATATGTTTAACTCTGGCTACACATCGTGTATCGCTTACTTAATTTTGGCGCTTAAACACAGTAAAAGGATTTTTGAGGTGCAATTCTCGTTTAACCCTCCATGGTCACACATTCTTATAATCACACAAATTGGTCACATGGGGTTCACCGCACTCCAGCGTTATTTTTGAGTTACCATTGTCGTATTTTTGAATCTTTTAACTTTTGAGTGATAATTGTACATTCGTAATACTCATACAATCATGCTCTAATAGTCTCTTTTTAAAAATATAAATTTTAATATGTCGAAATTAATATTTGAAAAAATAGTTGTGGATAAAAGCGATTTTCTTTTCTTAAAATTCACCAAACTTTTGGTGCGTTGGAGATAAGCCCGTGTGACCATGAAAGGTTAAATTACCACTAATAAAATTCGCACATCAAAGTACATTTTATAACGTTGAATGATTTTGATCGTTGCGCGTATTATATCTGCCGATTGATTCCGCGCCACAAACAAATTAACTTAACGAAGCTGCAAATTGAGGCCTATTCTCCTGAGATAGTGATGGACGAGCTGAAAAGGATCACCACTGGCTGTCTTTTATAACTAGCAATCAATGGCGATCGATAGGAAAAATGGACGGTCCGATTGCAATTACCGGGGCAAACAGAAACGATCGACGTATAAACATTGCGGAGCAATAACGGCGCGTAATAACTGGCTTTCGAATTATTCAAATCACGGAACACGTAATTATCCAATCGGTCAGGTCTAGTCCTATTCAAATCCACCGGAGCAGTACGACGCCCCATATTTCACGATTACTAGACTACGTAGGAGGGCGTGATTGTCCAGTCAATCCTAATCCACGGTCTGATACAATAATTCTACACTCATATTTTATATTCTTGTTTATCTAGGTTCAATCCGTTTCTACCCTGCTCTCTTTAGTTAAAATGTCCTATCTAGCATTTTGAAACAACCGAGAAAACTGAAGTTTTATCATTTACTTTGTGCCTCCTTATTTTCCTTTATTCAAATTAAAACATGTTATCATTATTTTGTAATAGCCTAATATAATTTTTTGTAATAGGAGTACCGGTAGGGAATGTATTATTAATGTACCAATTAATTAATTGTTTTAGATAAGATATCTTAACCATTTTTAAAGAAATTAGGTTAAATACATTAGACTGTTTATAAATCTTTACGAAGCACGTAGAGTTTTCTAACTTTACTTTAAAGGTAAAAGACGTGTGGGACTTCAAATATTTCAACATATCTCAAATAATGAAAAAATGCTAGATAGGACAGTTCAACTATGGAGGGCAGTACTCCGTTTGATAACTTCCATAATCTAAACAAGTAATGGATAAAAGAAACGCATTTAGTTTTCATTCCACCTAAGTTTATTCAAATTTCTTCTGATTATAATATGGAAAATACGGTTCCATTAATATCATATATTACAAGACGGTGAACTATTACACAATATCTTGAATAGATATTCTATTCCCAGCTATAATCCTCAACTACCAAAGTAAAAGACAACTTCTACATCTACATCAACCTTTCCCAGCCCTCGTGCAACCTCTTGCCAGATATGCCACAGTATTATTATTAAACGGGTATATAGGTATTACCGTTTAGTTTACAATGGCGAGTATAACAATGAGAGTTGCATACAAATGAGAAGTAAGGTGGGACCAAGAAAGTAAAAAGGAAGATACTTTTAGAGGTCATGCGCGACAATATTTCTACGCATTAAATTGCGCAAGTGATTTTGAGAATAGAAAATTCACGGCAAAAGAAGTTGACACGAGTCCAGCTGACATATTCTATTGGTGGGACTGTGCACCAGAGATGGGCAAAATTTTTATATAAATAAAAATTTTGAATAACGAAAAAAAGTTGAAAAAGTGATTCGTCATTTCCCGAATCAAGTTAATTTTTTTATTCCTCGAGCGGTTCAACTTCAACGCTGAATAAATTTTTCAACTTTAACTTGAACTGTAACTTTAACTTTAACTTTAGTCGACGTTAGAATAATTTGAGGCCTTGGGTTCAGAGATGGGCAATCATTTTTATTTAAATAATATTTCGAATAACGAATAATAGTTACAAAATTATTCGTCATGTGTCAAATAAAGTAGAATTGGGTTAACTTTGTTCGATGAGTTTCGCGCGGTTTTGCGCATTGCGCCTCGCGTTTGTTTTGGTCCTATCTTTAAGTTAAAGTTAAAGTTACAAAGTTAGAGAAGTTAAAGTTACAGAAGTTAAAGTTAAAGAAGTTAAAGTTAGAGAAGTTAAAGTTAGAGAAGTTAAAGTTAGAGAAGTTAAAGTTAAAGAAGTTAAAGTTAAAGAAGTTAAAGTTAGAGAAGTTAAAGTTAAAGAAGTTAAAGTTAGAGAAGTTAAAGTTAAAGAAGTTAAAGTTAGAGAAGTTAAAGTTAAAGTTAAAGAAGTTAAAGTTAGAGAAGTTAAAGTTAAAGTTAAAGTTAAAGTTAAAGAAGTTAAAGTTAAAGAAGTTAAAGTTAGAGAAGTTAAAGTTAAAGAAGTTAAAGTTAGAGAAGTTAAAGTTAAAGTTAAAGTTAACGAAGTTAAAGAAGTTAAAGTTAAAGAAGTTAAAGTTAGAGAAGTTAAAGTTAAAGAAGTTAAAGTTAGAGAAGTTAAAGTTAAAGTTAAAGAAGTTAAAGTTAGAGAAGTTAAAGTTAAAGTTAAAGTTAAAGTTAAAGTTAAAGAAGTTAAAGTTAGAGAAGTTAAAGTTAAAGAAGTTAAAGTTAAAGTTAAAGATGTAAAAGTTAAAGAAGTTAAAGTTAGAGAAGTTAAAGTTAAAGTTAAAGTTAAAGTTAAAGAAGTTAAAGTTAGAGAAGTTAAAGTTAAAGAAGTTAAAGTTAAAGTTAAAGATGTAAAAGTTAAAGAAGTTAAAGTTAGAGAAGTTAAAGTTAAAGTTAAAGTTAAAGTTGAAAAATTTATTCGAAGATGACGTTGAAATGCTTGACGAATAAAATAATTAACTTCGTCGAATAAATTCTCGTCGAATAAAAAAAATAACTTTATTCGTCAAATAATCTAAAGTTAAAGTAACTTTTATTCGTCAAATAATCTAAAGTGAAAGTAACTTTTATTCGATCCGTTATTTAAATAATTTTTTATTTAGTTAACTCACCCAACTCCACTGTGCATGTCTATCAAGTATCAAATAAAAATTGTGTAAAGAGCCTACAGAAACTCTGTCGAAGCCACAGCAGGTCAAGCTGCAAACGTTACCCAATTTCCACCAAAAACAATCGTAAGCCAGCCGAACTGTGTCAATCCCCTGTCCAAACATGGCCGACGGGCGACGTTGCTCGGCGGCCGGCGAGTCGATCAGCCCTCGGCTACGATTATTCAATCGGCGGTGACGATAGTGGCGTTCGAATCGAGCGCGACAGCGCGATAAGTAATAAGTTTTCGTTTCATTGTGACCCGGGACAAAAAGGCGACGGGCGTGCGCGCGTTGCATGGGAACGATAAGGGGGACTTTTGCGATCGGTCGGCCGCTCCGCCTCGAAGGAATAAGCCCGCCGAAGGACGCGTGAAAGTCCTGGACGGCGGTGTCCCGTGCTGTGTCGTTGTTATCGGCCCCGCTATCCCACATTTCACTCGGTTCTCTACCACGCACGGGCCCGGCATATATCGGCATCCAATGCTTTTTACCGAACGACGTGAACCAGATCCTTTTTGCGGCGCGCCGCGGCGCACCGTAAACTTACTTTTAAACGCCGCGCGGCCAACGCCTCTCGACTTTCTGCCCGCCTGTCCATTTGCGGCCGCTGTGCTCCGTCGATGCAAATGTTCTTCCTGACAATGCAGCGAAGTCGTCTAACAAGGAAATGCCTCTCTCTCTCGCTCTATCTGGGAAAACTTGCAGGCTGAATTCGGCCTGGGAAAATTCTGCGCGTTCCTGCGTCGAGGCTGAAATTCTTGGGCGATAATGCGAGCCGTGGAAGTGACTCGTGGTGGGGCCGGAAAGGGTGGTGGTTTTGCACGTGATGAATGAAAATCGTGGTGGGGACTTCGGTTGTACAGTAGGATTTCGTGTGCTGCAGCAGGCGGTAGGGTAAAGGCAAGTAATATGGAACTTCGTAAAATTTCGATAACGAAATAACGAACTCTTCAGGCAATGGTGTATACTAGATCCCTAGACACAATAGACGATGATACTGGCAATTGAGCACTATTCGGGCATCCATCATTGAAAGAGAAACGTTTATATATTTCGTGGGGTGCAAAAGTTTCTGGAAAGTGCATCAAACAGTTAAATATCGTAGTGAAGATATGTTACAAAGTATTATTTTGATATAATTTATCATTAAATATGTGTGTTCTTGATTATTCAACAATAGTTTACCAATAAAGTTACTTTCTTCTTAATATAATTCCTAATTTCTTGTCGGAACATGTGTGTACGTAATATGGAACATACCGAGTAACATAGATGAAGTTGATAATGATGATGACGATGATGTGGAATGCTTATTTTGCGATGGTAATTATAAAAATAATGACAATGAAAAGTAGATCCAATGTATTTGCTGCTTTCAGTGGGCACACGAAGAATGTAGGGCTTCCAACGTATTATTCGCGTGCCCAACGTGTAGGAGACGCAGAAAGCAGAAATAAATTCCAAAAATGATGTATATTTATTTATTTGTATCTTCTACTTAATAAATCTTCATTTTTAGAAAAGAAAAATAAAGATTTTTGAGTTTTCTTTACAAATTTCCTAGGTTTTCCATATTAGGGCCGATTTTCACTCTTTTCAGTTTTTTTATTATAATTGCACAACAATTAGATTTTTGTATATTTGACTATGTAAATATGATTATGCATTAGTTCCTTCGTCCCCTCATGTCAGTTTTATTAAAAAAAAAACAATTCCCCTACTTTTGACAAGCTTTTGAAATCAGATGTTCCATATTACCTGCCTTTACCCTATTTTAAACGATATATGACGCTTCGACTGGCGACGGCGTGTCTTCGCGCCAAGGGACTCGCAACCTGTATTGTAACACCTTTTGCTGCAACGTCGACGCGGCATATTCGGGAGTATTAAACGAAAGAATTCACGGAAAGCAACACACGTCTTTACTTTACTAGAACTTGACAGCAACTCTTTATCGTCGATCATCCACGATTGCCTAATCAGCAACATAGGTACATTCTTCGTATTTAACGTGACAGAATAACAAATTAAAATTCCAATGCTGTCACAATATTTTCCGAAAAGCATCGAAAGTATTATACGAGTATCCCCGACTATTTGCTCGAAGGGAGTTAGTTAGAATTTGTTTTTCAGTACCGATCGCTCGGAGAGCCTGTCCGTCGTGAGGGGCTATTTTTCAAAAGCTTACGCCACTTAAAGTGTTAATGTAATGGAGGAGAAATGATTTGTGAAGGTGTGACGGTATACTACCCGAACCATACCTACCGTTAGCGTTTACCAGATATCCACAGTACAGCGAATCCCATTTCGCGTTTATGTTCTTCGCCGTAGCGACAGGAGGCAAATGGTTTCACGCTAAAGCTGACGCCAGGTGAAATGGAAAATCATTGCCGTTTTCTTCCGCCCTTTTCTTCAAGCGGAACACGAGCAGCTCGCGAGACAGTACCTACCGATCGTTGTGCAATGGCACAATTATCGCGTGCCGGGTCCGTCGTTGGTGTCTAACTTCTACATTTCGTGCCACGTTGTCGTCGCTCGAGATCAAGCTGAGCCCAGCTACGGAGAAGAGAATATTCATGGCGCGTGCACGAATTTAATTCAATTCCTCTGGGAGTAAATATTCCTCCGCGAAGAATCCTTGCGGCACTTTCACACTGCGCCGCAACGATCATGCAAGACAACGATTTCTAATTGTATCTCCGCAGCTAGCATGCCACTGAATTCAAACTTAGATAACTCAATTAGGAAACGATCACTGGTAACTTTCGAGCGGGAGCGATCATTGTGAGACACGAACGATCGATATATCACGGTTTTTACGATCCCCGTTACTTTTTCTGCATTACGTATTCCTATCAGCGGTAGCGTGCTCGGTTATCAGCGCTTTAAATGCGCTTTTAGAATCTAGTATCCTGCGTCTCTCTCTCTGTATGGTATTACGTGGCTGCTTGAAATTCGTCTATTTAAGAGGCACGCAAAGAAAGGAGATAAAAGGGAAGAAGTGAAAGCCGAAGATTAAAAGATTACCGAGATTTTTGCGCGAGCACGGGGGAAAAGGGAGCGGGCATTAAAAGGAGTTGAGAAACGAGAGTACAATCGTTTTTTGATCGTTACGTGAACATCGTACGCGCGGAATTCATTTCGAGGAAAGTTTTAACGAACCGAGCCATAAACGGAGAGTCGATGGTGCTCGGCCGTTGTTAAATTTACGATATAATTACGGCCAGCTCGCGAAAGATAGGAAGAAGAAATTGCCAGGTTTCTTTGTTTGTTGGGATTCATCACTCTGAACGTCAGCCAATTAATCTCTCTTGTATTTCTGTTAATAATAACGACCAAGGATGTCTCGCCACTTATAGTTTCTTCGTTTCACCTTAAAAGTTACTCATTTCAACCCCTTGTCGCTTCTCTATACAGTGTGAGACTAAAATTTTCGAGCTGAGTTTTTAAAATTCAATCAGACGTTTCGGGAAAAAACTAGAATGTAAAAAACTTTTGTATTATTAAATATTTTGTTTCTTGCCCAGAAAGGAAAGAAAAATGATGAGTATTTAATATTGTTCTATTACTCTGCACTCTATAACAGAGATGGGCAAAATTTTATTTAAATAAAAATTCGAATAACAAATAAAATTTTAAAAAATTATTCGTCATGTGTCGAATAAAGTCAACCCGGGTTAAGAGTTCGCTGCGCTAGACAATTATTCGACGTCGAATAAAAGTAAAATTAAAGTTAAAGTTGAACAATTTATTTGACGCTGAAGTTGAAACGCTCAACGAATAAAAAAATTAACTTTATTCGTCAAATAATCTGAAGTTAAAGTAACTTTTATTTTGTTAATTTTTTATTTAGCTAATACGCAACTCTGCTCTATATCGCGATTAACCCAAACCACCCACTGTGCAAGCAGAAATACGGCGTCAATTAGGATTAATATAACATTAATGTAATCTGAAAAAATGTAAACACTCTGAAAGTTTTTCTGGATAGCATGGATGTTAAGTTATATGTATTAGGGGTCAAGAGTACAGTGGTTGGCCACCTGACAGTGATTGGCCTTATTTTGAGAAATAAATGAATATAAAGAAATACCAATGTCATGCATTTTTTAATGAACATATTCATATTCCTTGCACTTTCTTGCTTCGGATGTAATCAATATTTCTCCACTCATTATATACTGCGATTATATATAAAAGCAAATAGGATGACTCGGCTTTGAAGCTTGGAAATTACAGCCATTTAATCAAAAAACCATAAGAGTACAGTTGAAAGTTTGCGAATAGTTTAATGTATTTATGATACGTATATCTCTCATATTCGGTATATATCGATAAATAAAAGTTGAAACTTTATAAAAGGATTATTTATTTGTTAAAATTATTCATATATTATGAAAAAACAGGGGGGCCAACAACTGTCATATGAATAATGTTGAATGACAGTAATTGGCCGGACGGCCAGTGACTGTTTATTAACCATGTTAATGGTGAAACAGTAATTAGCCCTCTGTTCAAAACAGAAACAAACACGACAAATACATACTAAATAAAATATATCCATTTTTATTGAATAATTTTAATCTTATTTCTATCGCCAAATCAGGTAACATTTTCTTTTAGGTTATAGTACGTATCAAATAGCGGCCAATCACTGTCGAACCGATTGGATAATTACTGTCTTGACCATGCCAATAACTATATTTCTTCGTAGGAAACATATTTTTTGTATATTTTTATACATTCTTGATTTTTTTTATAAACTCTATTTATTTTTAGATTATTAGGGGTTTTTCGTACTTATTTATATTGATTTCCATTTCACATTTATAATTCATTATTTATGTGACACTCTTACTTAAGTGGCCAACCATTGTACTCTTTACCGTATTTTATGGTCATTCGAATTCTGTAAACTGATTCACACGAATCAAACATCTTTCCATATTTCATAACTGTCCTTGTTGATGTTATTGATTATGTTAACGTCTGTCCTCTTATAATGCACCTCAATTTTCGCGACAACGAGCATAATTCACATTACACGGTGCACGATTAGAAAGTGTGCGATAATAAAGTTCTTTCCTTTCTTTTTTTTAATATACATATAGACGTTGTAAAGATAAAAAAAAACGCACTTGGACTCGGTGGTACAGCGCTACCGGCGTTACGTGAAGTATTCGCATAAAATTATCATATTCGATTCAAACGGGCCTAACGAAGCCAAGAAAGTCGCATTCCCTTGTGCTCGCTTGAATAAATTAAATAGGCGTGGTTAGCGAGGCGTTCGTCTCGAATCGGTGACTCACGATAATGTTGAATAATTTCTCTTATTTTTACGATACATCTACTTGAATAAGTTTCCGTCCGAGCGTGTAATTCTCGATTAAAATCGACAAAATGTGTTTTATTAAAATTCCTGTCACCGACCATAGTGCCCTCAGGATATCGGAAAGGTGGATTTTGAGATAAAAGGACTCGGATAATAAGTGTCACATAAATAATATATTTATTCTTCACTTCATGCACATAGAATTTGAAATATTCGTATATGCTAATTTCTTACGTTAACTGTTGTATAAAAGTATCGGCTTTTAGTACCTCAAATGAACAATACCAATATATTTTTATTCTCGACTTTGATTTGTTCGATTTCTGTTCGAATTTCACGTTCAGAGAATCAAGGGAACATAATCTATCGTGTTTTAAGGAAACGTTCCGCCGATTTATTTCGCTTCCGATCATTTTCTCTTTTCTTTACTTGGCCGTCCCACTCCCGCCTTTGCACGTACACAAATAGTCGAGCCTCTCCTTCTTTCTTCCTTTCTAGCACGTTGTTCGGGTATCTTCGACTTTTTATCTAAAATAATTAGTGCGTGAACGCGACTACATTCCAGGAGCAGCTCGCGGGCGAAGAAAGTTGCTCGTCAGCGATGGGCGCGTGCGTTACACGAGAATGAACAAAAAATTGGAGTGAAACTTCGTTTTGGAGCAACCTCGGATGCTCGGTCATTGCGATAGCGTTCGAGATATCGCCGCGATAATAAATAGAAAGCAAGCAATTTCTGGCATATCCGCATTGAGCATAAGTTAGGTGCCTTGCAAATCGTACTTTTAACCATTCGAATTCTATAAGAAACAAGAATATTGATTAAAAGTTATTAGACTTGATACTTCCATGGAAGAAGAGTGGCAAGCACCCCTTCTACTTTTTCAAAATATTTTCAAGCAAATTTCAGGCCAGAAGTCAATCTTTTTCTATATAGTCCTTTCGTTTCGAAACTTTTGAACAAGTACAGTTATTTGTAAGCGAATTTATGTTTAAATGCACCAACCACCTTTCGCTCGAAATTATATTGCGAAACGCTGGAGTATATTTCGAATTTGCGTTACTGCTTCCGCGGAGGTGTCTCTGCAAGAGAGAGAGCACAGCCACTTTTAAATCGCGATAAAAAATTATTTCGCCCTCTTTGCATTCATTGCCTGTTATTTTTTATCGTCGTTTTATAACATTCGAGGAAATCATATTTATTTTCCATGCGCAACGAGAGGACAGGCAACGTGAAAGTTGTAGTCCCGTTCTGAGTTACCTATATGCGACGGAAAGTCATTGTCACACCCTATTCGCGCGGAATTGCATCGGCCTTCAAGGAACAAGGAGAAACTTGCTGTTTTTAACGCTCCTAGATTCGATGCACATCGAGTGTCTGTTCTGCTCGAATTAGCCTAAAATTTCTCCTGTTTCGTCCTCGTTTGCAACAATTAATTCGAATACTTACGAAACGTTAAGGAATTCGTTACTAATAACGCAGGCATAATTAAATCGTTATCAACCATCGTTATTAATAAATATTTCTGGTCAATTGTCACTATCTAGGTAAATCAGGATCATGGTTGATGAATCATTAACTTTTTTCTGCTTTCGGTGTCCCTGAAATCTTGAGGGAAAAAATCGAAACTATAAGATAAGATTGTTAATGTGTCTGATGATCGTCTGGGTGACACGAACTTGCATTTAATTGCCAATAGGGTAAATCCGGGAGACGCGGTCGGGCCGGCGAGTTGGTTGGGTCGCTATATTTCAGAGTCTATACATAAAAATGCATTAAAGTGCAGACCAATTACTTCTCTAGAAGATAAATAGTTGAATGAATAGCGTCATTTCGCTTCCTCCTGTGTTTTTCTGGATTTATAGGCTGTAAAAGGTAAATTGAGGTTACATTTAACCTCGTTTGTCAAATAGCCGTGTACAGAATCGTATTTAAAATATACTTCTAAGTTTAGAATAAAAATTAAAATTAATTAAATTAAAAATAAGATAGTAGAGATATTGAGTGACAATGAAGCCAAAGTATTTGGCCATATTAACTCTTCCTCTCAAAGCTAACGAAAAGACCATCTCTCGCTACAGAAAGGAGAGATGATCGAGTTATGATTTTCTTATTATTTTTGTTTATTTCTTTATTTTTTATTATTATTTTATAATTATGTTTATTTATTTAGCTTATTTATTCACTTTTGTATTCATTTGCCTTGCGAATCGCCAGTAGGTAGTTCACTTTTTCTTTGATGTGTTCTTTACTTGTTTAGCGTAAACAAATTAAATGTCAATGAATCTGTAGTTGTATTCACTCATAAATAATTTTGCTCTATCCTTTGATAATTTTCCATGAATAATTATGTGAGTGAATTACTGCCAACAACGAAAACCATTTCTCCCGGCACCTCGGGAGAGGTGGTCAGATGTCATGACTTTAGTTTTCAACCCGATTTACAGTAAATATTGGCTTAAAGCAAATATCGACCAGTTTTTCTGAATCAGCATAAAATTCTGAACATATGGGTTTATTCTGATAAAATAAATAATATCTATATTAGTTTTAATAGCCACTTTATATTAGGTCGACCGCGTCTCCCGGATTTACTCTAAGCATAATGTCATAGATTCGCTCTCTAATTACCAGCTAAATAGCCAGACGATGAGACTTCACTGTCGCATAAATTGTTACTAAAATTTAGTAGTGCCTCCATCGTGCAAACATTTCTTTTACCAAAGTCCATTAATTCGAAGGTTAACGCGAATGGCTATTAACCGAAATCTTTAAAACTTTGTTGCATCGTTTAAGAGCAAAATAAATGTTGAGTTTCACTTTTCGTGTCGATGGATATTTTAATTTTAAAAAGAAACCTTCACCATTTTCTCTTCTAATCGTCATACGATCTACATACCTATTAATTCTAACAAATATCAGAATAAACAATTCTATTAAACTGCATTCTATTAAACAATAATTGGTTCACATATTTTAAAATTGACATTTCCAATCTTACCAGCTACGATAGCTATTTGATAACAAAACTTGATTCTGTTATTCCTCACTTCATTGCCAGCATAGTTCTAATTCCAGTTGGTGATTACAGTTTCAGGGTTCAGTTGGAAATCAACTTGCGTATCAGTGCAGCGAGAAATAACACGCATTGCTCCGTGACGAAATCTTTTTGGGAGGATTGACCAGATCGCCGACGAAGAGGTCGGCGAAGGAGGAGGAAGAAGAGGACAGGTAAGCGGTTGAAGCCGTAACACGCGTGGGAATGAGTTTCCTTCTCTGTTGAGCCCGCTTTACGTGATTATCGGCATGAGCTGCGTGAACGATGCGTTCGGGGTGCAGGTGCTTTCCTGACGATGGCTCCGAACGGCTCGTGAAACGCGCAGAAACGTGCACGCAATCGAAACGGCTGGCACTTGGCTCGTCACTATTCTACTCGGGGGAATGACAGTTTACAGTTTTGTTCTATTAGGAATGTTCTACAAGAGATCGCTAAAAATCAATGAGAAAAATTCATGTTTTTGAAATTAATCAGATAAGTGGATAATTAAGAATATTAACACTTTTTTTTTGTTTTAAAGCTCTATTGGCCGTTTCAGGATTATTCCGAATATTTCTCGTTCGAGTAATTTTCTATGTAAGTAATGCTAGGTATTCTATTATTTTTTCCTTTCAATTCGATGTTCATTTTGATACGTTTAACAGCAATATCAGTTATTTGCGAAGATCCTTTAAGGGGGGGGGGGGGGGGCACCCTGAAGCCACTAACAAAAGACAATGTTAGGGATTTTTTTGTTCGTATAAATAAAAATATAGGGCTTGGATTTTTTATATAGTTTTAAAGCAACCTTTATTTTGCTAGAAAATTTTTTTTCCTTATGAAAAATTGTACAAAATGGCGGCAAACAAAATAGGTTTCCGGAGAAATGCAAAGAAACTGGCCCACACTCCTGGGAATGACTGGATCACCTGGGAAGGAACTACAAAAAAGATATATAAATTGGAATATATTATCTTCCACCTAGCGCAGGATTTGTTCAAAATTTGAATTATTTTGATTCTAATTATAGCAGTTTGAAAAATTGACTTTAATTTTTTGCATAAAAATTTGCACTGAAATGCGTGTAGAAAATCGAATAATTGAAATATAAAAAAATCCTTACCTATAGGTACATAATGGTAAATCACACTAGCAAGGAAATTAAAGGAGCTCTCGTCACTTTAATATTCTCATTCATAAACAGAAGTTCGAATCCCCCACTGAGTTTCTGAATTTCATTCGCAAGATTTCAATTAAACCCCTATTAGCCTAGGAATTCAGAATGAAAGAAGCGCAGAGAATTTCTAACGCTATTCGTCGTGCCCAAATCTAAAGGATTAAACCCCTATTAACTGTCATTGGAACGTTCTTCAACTTCAAAGTCGTCTTCTTGGTGTCGTCCCCCGAGCGTTAATCACATTCAGACCGTGTCCCGCCGCTTTTAACGAAATCCTAAACGTCGAGCCTCCCGAAACAGCGTCTCGAATCGAATGGTGTCAGAATTACCCAGTAAACTTTAAAGCTTCTACAAATCTCTCCATCCTGGCTGTTTCACGAATTCGATTACGTGCGAATAGTTGGCCCGTGGCGCGAGCAGAATACCCCCGTACGGTTACATCGCGATAAATAAGGAACCTAATCGTGGGATGCGCAGTTTATGACGACACGCCGATGCATAGGGGAAGAACGCAGCCGCGGTGATAATTCGAATGAGGCCATCTTCATCTCTACGTTATGCTTATCCTGACGTTTCTAAAATACATCCAAAGGAATCTATCGGGGTTCCCTGACCCCTTCTCTAGGACCGGTTACCGTCCATCCTAAATCAGGGAACACGGAACGACTGAGGCACCTATTTACTAAATTCTATTCTTCGTCTTCCTTCTTTAACTCCCTCGTGGAAACGCTACCCGAACTTTCCGATGACCCCTTGGATTGCTCGTTATAAAGCTAAATAAAAATACCCCCTTCCCGTTCTCGTGCTCGTATCTCCATATCGAAGCGTCTGCTGCTCGTTTCCTCGATTTTAATCAACAACTTTGGATATTGTGTAATCCGGGAGACGCGGTCCACCTAATATAAAATGGGTATTAAAACTAATACAGATATTACTTATTTTATCAGAACAAACCTAATATCTTCAGAATTTTATGCTGATTCAGAAAAACTGGTCGATATTTGCTTTAAGACAATATTTATTGTAAATCGGGTTGAAAACTGAAGTCATGACATCTGACCACGTCTCCCGAGGTGCCGGGAGAAATGATTTTCGTCGTTGGTAGAGACCACTCACATAATTATTCGTGGAAAAATAACAAAGAAGAAAGCAAAATTATTTATGAGTGAATACAACTACAGATTCATTGATATTTAATTTGTTTACGCTAAACAAGTAAAGAACACATTAAAAATAAAGCGAACTACCTAGCGGCGATTAGCAAGGCAAATGAGTACAAAAGTGAATAAATAAAATAACTAAACAATAATAATAATAAAATAATGATAAAAAATAAAAATATAAATAAAAATAATAAAAAAATCATAACTCGGCCATCTCTCCTTTCTGCAGCGAGAGATGGTCTTCTCGTTAGTTTCGAGAGGAAGAGTTAATATGGCTAAATACTTTGGCTGCATTGTCCCTCAATATCTCTATTATGTTATTATTCCCAAACATTAAACGAAAATAAACTTAGAAGTATATTTTAAGTACGATTCTGTACACCGTTGTTGGACAAAAGAGGTTAAATGTAACCTCAGTTTACCTTTTATAGCCTGTAAATCTAGAAAAACACAGAAGGAACGCTATTCATTCGATTGTTTGGCTTCTAGAGAAATAATTGGTCTGCACTTTAACGCGTTTTTACGTGTAGAGTCTGAAATATAGCAACTCGACCAACTCTCCGGCCCAACCGCGTCTCCCGGATTTACCCTGTTGAACTCGAACTCTTATTCGCTGATTTAATGTTTGCCTAATTTGAAAGGTGTGTGCTTAATCCTCAGCTTCTTTTAGAGCGGTGGTTCCCAATTTTACCTCTTTTAGGGAGAGGATCGCAGGTTACTTGAATATTGTAAAAGGGGGTCGTTACTCAAAAAAGGTTGGAAAAGTACAGATCCTACCTACATATTTAGTTAAATATCTTTCTTGGAATCAAATAGCATTTCGACCAGGATGGTTTCCTGGTCATTCAACCCTCCCAGAAGTTTCAGTTCGAAGTGAACTTCCATTAGGCGATTACCATTCGAAGCATCAAGATTCCCCATGTGATTTATTTGTAATTCCAAAGGCGGAGTTAATTGTCAGTATCTGTGAAATATGGAGAAAAGTATTCACATAAATTTTGTTGTTCGTTGAAGTTGGTAGTTCATAATATATCGGACTAAGACCTGAAGCAGAAAGGAAACAAGGTCATTGGGTAGACTCGCATTCCTGCACTTTTAATATTTCATAAATTTTCAGTCACCTGAATGCTGGTAATTAGCAGGCCGAATGCTTCATCGTTCGAGATGGAAAGAGACTTTACGGTAAATAATTAGTTCCGCCCGACAGCCATTCAATTTACTACACCGTCTCTAAAGCAACGCAAGACTCGTGCCATTTTTTCCACGCTGGTTTCCTAATATCGATAAGCTGCTATTTACATTTCGCTTTTTTGCGCTCTTCGGACGATTTCCGCAATTTCCACCGGGCGCAATTAATCGCGGCCAGCGACCGCAGTTAAAGTACGCTCCCAATCGTTCGTTTCTATCGGGGCGAGACGTAAAAACCGTAGATCATATCGTCCCCGCGGAGCACAGGGGAAACGATGGGTGCAGGGGATTTGATTAGTCGCGCGCGCGGTTATCGTATATCACGTATTCCGTGATGTAAAAAACACCGCGCGTCAGGTGTGTAAATTGTAATTCAATCGTACGGTTTCGACTTATGGCCAACTGCCAACATGAGATCGTGTTCGCCCAAGTTCTGTTACTATGTTGCCGGGGCACTTCCTTCGGAGAAAGGGTATTCAGTTTCATTAACTTCTCAACCATGTTTCATCTTTCACTCTTACTCCATCGTTCGGGTATTCCCGATACCGAGCTTCTGAATAATGCCAATTTAAGACAAGCATAGTTTTCTGCAGAGTCGTACAAAACGAATTCCTAGCTTTATTTTCAAAGCAAACATCCGGAAACTCTTGGATAATAGACACCAACGATGCTGTCCAAAAAATAGCTACGTGAAAACACAAATGAGTAAAAGTAGGGATGAAAGTCCCTCGGCGTGAAAACGCGCCAATGCCAGTTTAAGTGTTAACGCAGTGATGCCTAACCTGTGAGTCGCGACCCCCAAGTGTGTTTTTTGGGGGAAGGGGGAGGGGGCCCGAAGTGTTTCCTGGGGGGGGGGGGGGGTCGTCACAGTTTTTTTTTAGTTGGCGATTTTTAACACTTATTTATTTTAATTATTAAATTAGAATTATATTCTGAAATACCTATTTTTAATGTGTTTCTTTTACCTTTTCAAATTTACTTTGCTTTATATGGGATTTGCTGGTTATTTGAATATTATAAAAGGGTATCGCGACTGAAAAAAGGTTGGGAAACATTGTGTTGACATTTCACGCAGCAAGGAAAACTTGTTCGGTATCAATCATTCCACGATATGCAGTGTTTGCAACGGACGTGAAATCCTCTAAACATTCCACTGATGCACGAGGAATCTTTAAATAGCAGAAGCTCGATCCTTTCAACGATTAACGTTTTTGCCCCCTCAGATATTGATTACGGGTCAATTTCTCTTCAACCAGTTTCTCCTTTCACCGTTTGCTTTTCGACCTATAGTTTAGGATCCATTCTCAGCGTCCGGGCCGTGCGATCCTTGGATAGTCGGTAATTGTTCGGATTACGGCGCTCGGCTTACCAGGAACTCGAGCCCCGATCTAGGATTCTAGGCTTAATTCTTCGTTCGAGGGAAACACAATCGCGTTAATGCGATTAAGCCGGCACTCGCAGGTGCATCCTGCTATCAGTAGTTTGCATCCAGATTTCGGTATACTTCTCTGACGTCATTGTTCGTATTCCCTAACGCGGTCTTCTTTTATCTCGACTGATTTTAATGTGATTGATATTGCGTGGAGTATTATGTGGAGTAGGAGTACGGAGGAATATTTGCAAAATATTGTCTTAACGGGTATCGCCACGATGATAGGCCACAAATGTGCGGCTACTGTGTCGCTATTTTTTATTAAAAAAATCTGAAAAAAAGTTTCCTTATTCTTTTTTATACATATCACAAGAACCTTGTGTTACATTTTTAATAAAGTTCATAAATTTCTTTAAAACCCCCTCCAAAGTTATCCTACAGTTTTTTACCTATCATCATGGATGACTCCTTAAATCGGTTAGTACGAACAGTGGCGCACCCAGAGGTTGCCAAGGGGTCCTGGCACCTCCCAAAGAAGGGATTCTGTAAGAAGAAAAGAGAACTGGATTTTATTCTTTAAATAAATTTTTATAATCACCTTATGAATTTTATTAAATTTCTGTTAAAAATATTTTTACCCGCTCAACTCGGCTCCCCCTAAGATTAAATCCTGAGAATAATCTTAGAGTAGGATCGATCCTATGAGAAAGAATGAGAATAAATACAGAGACTTCGATGCGTGGTCACGAAATACGCAGACGCTATACCGGAACTCGGTCGCAATCATTGATATTAATCTACTTGGAATTGCTCGTTCCAATCCAATTTTAACGATTAAAGCAGAACGCGCTACGAAATTGTGTCACTATCAGCTTTCAAGGATCTTTCTGCACGAAGAGATCCGATTCCAAATACATACTTCGCCGACACTATACGTGCTGTAAACTGGGCGAACATTGGCATGTTTTTTGGAACATTTTGCTACATAATATAAAAATTAACATTTTTAAATTTGCTTTAAGTATCCTATCATAACATTGCATCTTTTGTGAATAAATTACAAGTGTCAAAATGCATCAAATTTTTGTCATTTTCCTTCTTTAATACATGTTAATTAACTGTCAATGCTCCAATGTTACCTCGTACTGTTAACACTCCCTCAGTTTGCGGTAGGTACTTTCTTTACAACCAATTGAGAAGTGATTTTTCAAAAGGGCGTATTTCCACATAGAACAAATTTTCAATAACCGCATAAACCTGTGGTACCTACGTTTATTAAAATCTTTTTCTTCTTTATTAGTACACGAACATTTTATTTAACATTGACATTGTTTTAATAGTTATTTTTAATAGTTATTTAAAAAAACGTTTGAAAATAAGCCCTGTTGATGAAAACTATAAAAAATAGGTAAGTCCCTTTTTATGAAAGCATTTGGAAATAAGCCCTTTTGTTATAAACACATTTGGAAATAAGACCTTTTGTAATATACACATTACTTTGCTTGACTTTGTGAAAAAGTGGAAACAACTAAAGTTGAAAGGTTTCAAACGCTTGATAAGTGGAGTGATTAGAAAGATTAGGAATTTCGCAAAAAAGAAATTTAAATTGTGTTCGTCTTTTTATTGAATAAAAAGTTATTAACATTTTATTTTGCAGAAAATACATTTTATATTATTATATTCTAGTACCAGCAATATCGCCTTCATTACAGTCATAATAGTCATCTTCATTAGACTCAGGTTCCCTTTCAACAAGTCGACCATCTAGAATGCCCTTATACCACGAAAGTTTGTCCAAATTTCTCCAATCGCCATCAAACTGTTTCTCTTAATATATTTTCCACATCTTTTTTTTCAAAATATGATATAATGCGTATAGTTAAAACAAACGTTTTGCTACATATTCCTAAGTCTAAAGATATCATGACAGTGGGTACAGTTTTAAACTAATTGGCATATGTTTGGATAAGTCTATGAAATCAAGTTCCTTTCGTTCCAAATTCATTACCTACTATTTCCTAGATGAGTATAGGAAATACCTATGTCCGTTTTGTTTCAGAGTAAAAAATGATTTCACTATGTGATCAGACAAACTTGAAAGTAAGATCTTTCGTAGTTATAATTTAAAAAAAAAAGAATAAACCTATTTTGTAGTGTTTTGTGCCACTGGAGGATATAATTTAGTATTATTAAGACGATGCCATCAAAATTTGCTTCAAGATAGAAAATGAAAGTACACTCTTTTGAAAAATCACTCCTCAATTATTCTCCGTGATTGAACTGATTGATATCGACGAATCTCTACGTTATTCTTTCATTTAGCAAGCTGAGGATCGCCGATCGTTATCGAAGGCATCCGACAAATTTGGAAAATATACTTGCAGGTGTGTCTCTGAGGACAGAACGCTCGAATCTCGTTTTTCACGTTAACCAAGAACCAGGAAGTGACGCTTCGTTGCGCAATTTAATAGCTTCCGCGAATAGACGAAACAGTGGGGTCTAGCCGGTGGGACCGTACTAGAGGCTGCGGTTATCGTTATTACAAACAAATTATTGAGCATGCCAGGTGTATTGTTCTGAAGCCGCGGAGGAGAAAAGAGGATAATTCAGGTATCTGTGCCTCGCCGTTGTTCCCTCCTGTCCGCCCCGCGATCTCATAGAACCGGTGTGAAAAAAGAATCCATCGAAATCGCGGAGCTTCGTCCGTGATTAAAGTCACTTTCTCCTGCGCGTAATTACTAATAAGCAACGAGACCGATCAATTGATAGCCCATTGTTATTTCCGTAGAATCGATTTTCTTTTAACCATCCGGTGTTAGGATGTTGAACCTTAACGTACAGCATCGCTAGTAATTATTTCTACGAGCCTGTGTCACGGTAATTAGATGACGAAACGTTTGTTATTTAACGTGACGTTACACTTCGAGAGTGAAAACTAAAAGTACAGTTAATCCGAACTAGAATATACCTGCACTATCCTTTGTAACTATGAGCCCACTCTGTAGAGTCTACATTTGTAGTAGGGATACCGTACCGTCTGACATTTAAACTGCGCGCGCAGTAAATCTCACTCCAAAAATCCTATCGCTCGTATCTCGAAAATGAGCCTCCAGATAAAGAATGGGCAAAGGACTTTTCCATTTGTTTTAGCACAAATTTTAATTTTCAATGTTCGTATAATCGAAATCTAAGCTCTCCACAGTCATCTCCTTCTAACAAACTTCAACCATTGGAAACATAAATCTAAACGAATACACTATTGAAAATACCATGCAAATAGGCAGGAGGACATAAACCATGAAGTTCCACGGACGTGAGAGCATACAATTATCAGCCAGCGACTAATCAAATACAAAGTTCAAATGCAGCCAGTCAACGGACGTTCTCCTTGAGCGTAGGCAACCGACGTTTCCGCTTCTCTTCAGCCAGAGCCCGCAGCAAGAACGTTCTGTATCTGCCCGTTCAATTCGTATGTAAAAACGTGGCATTTTTGTTCCGCTCTGTTTTCCCGCCATTTTGCTCGCTACAGGTGAACGAGAATCTACCGAACTTCTTGCGACATCTTCGGTTGGCTCGATAAAAAAATTGATAAATTTTATGCGCCTCTGTGTCGGGGCTGGCGGTGGAAGGCAGTTTCGTTTGCTGGGGCCCGACCTGTGTCGGTGTGCTCGCTCGTTTATTGAGCAATCGTCAGATTAGATCGCGCGCTTTATCAGCGCGCCAGCGAAAGATCGCGACATAACGGTACGGGCAGGCATTCCTGGTTGAATGAATCAGTGCCTCTTGCCCGATTGTTGTCCATACAGCCGATGGTCACGCATCGGTTCGGTCAAGGCCCTTCCTTCCCCTTTTTTCTCACCTCCGTGATTTCCCTCTCCCCATTACCGTGCCACCTTTATAGCCGGCCTCCTTCACCTTCCGTTATTTACGTTCTTTAATCATGTATCGCCGAGCGTAATCGGCCGTGGATCTCGTCGATCTTGGCGATCGCCAATGCTCCGATCGCTGCCCGATCAACGATCGAACACAGCGCCCGATCGATGGAATGGAGTATGTTCCAGTTCCAATGCATCGACCTCGCGTTTGAATTATTTATAAGTGGGATCTATGTTGAATCGCGTATAGCTTGTACACGCGAACGAAACACTTAGGGGAAGTGAGTTTTCCGAAGAAATTATCTCGAGTTTTTCATCGTCACGTTTTTTCCACGATGTTCTTGTTTGTTTGAATCTGTTGAAGATGGAATTATTTGGCGGTGGTATTGTGCTTTGTGGTTTAGTGGTGGGCCCTTGTCCGCTTCTCTGGTGAAAGTGAAATGATTAGATTCTAAGCGTGTCTTTTGGTAGTGAGATGCTTATTCTTCGCCGTGATTTTGTTTGGATCTTACTGGAGAGTTGTAGTAGCGGTATGAATGTTGTTATGGATACTTTGATACAGAGACATTTGCTCCAGTTCTGCCTGCTTCCATCAGATCGAATAATTCCCCTCGCCTTCTGTTACCACTGTCTATACAGTAACCAATCGAATGCAAACTTTGACGTAGTTCTTTGCGGAGTTCAGTGTTTTTTCAGAATAGAAATGATTCTTCTACGTGGAGGAAGTGAAAGTGTCTGTAAGCTCGTAAATAGAAGCACTGAATGGTGACAGCATGATCGGACAATTTACCATTATATAAAACGACAAATTAGTAGTTTCACGAGAAAGGAATTTCTCATTGTACGACTGTAGCACCAAGAAATATTAATCCTACTGTTATAGCTAGCTTTTAATTTCGTATAATTTCTACTATTTTCTTATCGCACATATTTCCTAAGAAATTTCGCAAATTTCTAATTTCCATACACAAAAGAATTCTTCTTTCCAAGGTTTTCTTACCATTACATTCTCAGCATTTTGATTACGAACTGCTATTTTTGCTCTCAAATTTAGCTACAAAAAACACTGCAAACAGTTTCATCCAAATGGAGCTAAGAACGTAAATGCTCGACGCCTTTTCAAAGTCAATTTTCTCGAAAAGAGAAGCTTCTATGGAATAATTCTGTTCGTGGAAAAACTTTCTACTACACTTTCCATTTATTTTGGAAGAAAAAATCAGGCGGTGTCGCGTGGTGCCACGTGTTTTGGTGCAACCTGTATTTAAGGATGCATTTGATCCCGACGTCAGAGGGGGATCGCGCGGTCGAGAGTCGGTCAAGGCTCCTTGTCCCTTTTCCTTCTTTTCCATGGTTCTCTTCTTCCTCCTTCTGCCTCTTCGGTCAACCTCCTTCACCTTTCATGGTCTGTGTCGCCTAATTACGTATTGTCTAACGGCCGAGTCCGCGCGCCGTGCCTATCTTTCAGCTTCTTATCATCCTTCCCCAACGGGCAATCGACGAGCAACGAGGTGTCATTACGGTAATACCTGACGTAATGTTACGTCAGCAGCCAACGCCGTAAATGGTGTCCGTGTTTTAGTAGCTACCGATCGGTATTTGCTGTCGCGATAGCGGAAGTCGACGTACATTCGTCGGCTCGAGCGGAGCCGACTTTGCTCGTCTCCGGAATATTTGCACTGTAAATTTTGCACTTTGGATTAACTGGTCTTTTACTCCGGCGCTATTCGATACCTTCGCTCTCAGCGAAGTTTATGCTTCAATTTTATTTGAGTGGTAATCTTAGGGATGCCAAAAACGGCTTAAAAGGCAAATAATTTTGTTTGGAAAGCAACAGCTTGTTTTGCGAGTAGAAATTAAGTGAAGATGCATGGTAGACTGGTAGGGTGGTGGATATGGAGCGTAATATTTCTGAAGTTTATGGCTTGTGTTATGATGATGTAAGTTAAACATCAGTGTTTGGTTGCCAATCGAAGAGTTTATCTCCAAAGTGTCTTAAATTCAGCAAATATGGAGCTAGTGTAAGAGTGTTTTCAAGTGTCTCGAATTTATAAGAATAAGAATTTGAGATGGTCTGGGGATAAACTGAAAAAGTAAGTTTCTTGCGAGCTGTATATTTTGTATTGATATTTGTAAGAAGATTCTGAATTTGCTATGTAGAATTTCTTATCTTGGAAGACGAAAAATCGAGTGATATTTCTTTACGGATTCAAACTGAGTAATAATACTGTAGGAATGATGGGAAAGATAAATTTAACATTCACCTTTAATATCCACGAAAATTGGTGCAAGAAGAAGACTAAAAAGGGAAATATAAAATTGTTTATAATAAACTTTGGAGAGGCTTTCATCTGACGTTCATCACACTGAAAGATATAAATAATTTCGATTAAATACATCACATGTTAAAAGTATCTTTGGTGTCTGATCGAAAGGAAGATAAGATTATCTTTACACTTGGCACCAATATAATTTCTCCAAATTACTTTTTTAAACCTGTTTACTGATGCTGCCTTTGTGATTGCATTCGTTGAATATGCATGTAGTAGAGAATAATGATGCGACGATAGAAAGCCTGGAAATGGATTCCTCAATTGTTTCCTTGCTCAGAACTCTATCCAACTCGAGCTTCGAAATAATCATTGGACGCATCTGCTCGAATCCCCCGTCACAATCGATGGATAGCTGAGATTGAAGAGAAATTCGAGTATACCTATTTGCTACTGATTTCGTAGAAATTGCGAACAGTTGCGGCACGCCATCAGCGCCGGCCTCGTTTCAAGATTAGTTCTTTTCAAGCGTGAGATTCATCGAGGAAACATTCCAGGCTTCCTGCTGACTAGGTATAACAAAGAACAACTAAAAACGCGAATGCCAGTAAAAGAAGTCGAGGAAAGATTAAACGTTAAGTCTGGGTTCTTAACTTTAAGAACTGAGAACTCAGAGAATTTAGTAGAATAAAAAATAATCTGAAAGCCAAAACTTCAAAGAAGAAAAGAGACAAGAAGGCACTGAAACGAAATCAGAGGAATCATTAAAGAGAAACTATAGCCACACAGCTAAACAAGCTTTACAAACAACATGGAACAGCAACGTGCAGCAAACAACGAAGAAACAAAACGAGATATAAATAATCTATAAGTAGCCTTTTAATATGAAATAAATCAGCGATTATAAAGAGCAGTTGGAAATAATGTCCCCAAGAACGGTAGGTCTCCACGGAGAAAGCTCGAGGAACACAGAAAGCAAAGACAATAAAAATGAAAGTGATGCGATGTCGGTAACAGGAAAGGTAGGAAGAGCAGTGAAAGTGCTGGGAGGGGAGGGGGATAAAAGAGGAAAACGGTACAAGTCTTTGGAAAAAGAGTAGCAAGAAGCTAGAGTAGAAAGGAGGAGTAGGATACGGCAAGAGGATCCACCTGGGTGAGTAATGCCGGAGAAAGAGGACGAAGTAGAAGGTGAGAGTCTGTGCAAAGTGAGGTTAGGTTGGATTAGGTTAGGTTTAACTATGCGCGAGACTGGACGCTCGCCAAGGTCTCGTAGAAAGGGAGGCAGACTTGACCTCACGGCCTCTGCACGGAATCGCCGCCGACACAATCATTTCCGATATATTTAGATTAGTCGCACGCCGTCTGCGGAATTGTGTCACTGTGTGCACACTTTATTAGCGCCACGAATGCGGCGGCAGAAGTGACTTGTAGACGGTAAAGCCGGGAATCCACCGGGAAGCTAAGCTTGCTATGCGATCAAAGAGGAGATATAATAAGAGGCGTCACTCGACAAGGACAGAAATAAACTAGGGAAATCACTAGACAACCAATTTAAATGCCCATTCGGCAATGATCGGTAAACTTCGGCAATAATCAGCCAACTGCGGTAAGGTACATTTAGTCGATTTGAATATCCCGCTCGAATAGACAACCAATTTAAATGCCAAGGTCAAGTAAGGACTTCAAAGGTTCCGCCCGGAGTGACGCCTCTTATTATATCTCCTCTTTGATGCGATGCTATGCTATGCCATGCTACGGTTTCAAAAAATTAGCTTCAATACATTCTTATGGAATCGTTTCCACCAAAAGCTAAGCTAAAATCGCATAGCATAGCTTATCTCCGCTACAGAACTCTTGAATGTCATAGCGACGTTATTTCTTTACTAACTAACCGTGTATTTGTTGTTTTGTCCGCACAGTGGCATTGTAATCGATTAAGGGGTCAGTCCACTGTGAAGTCATGAAAAATTGTTATTTTTTAGGATTTATTTTTTAGTAAACGGAATGTCCAACGTAAATAATGTTTTGTCTACTTATTAATACACTTATTGAGAGCATAAAAAATTTATTTAAAATTATTAACAGTTTTTTTTTTAAATATATATCTCACTGATGTGGGCGCCTTGAGTAGTGCTGGTGCAGGTGATTCCGGAAGAACGACGCATTTGAAACAAAAAATTCAAAGTGTGTTGTATTCATTATGAATGTGGTTATCGCCGGAACTAGGATTATTTTTAGTGATAAAAAATTAACAAAATGGCGGAGGTTTGAAGTTTAAGTGTCGAAATACGGCGAATTTTTCAATCATTTTGCCTCGTAAAAAGTATGAAATGGTTAATCTAAAAAGGTTTCCGTAGTCCCGGCCATAGCCACTGATGTGCTGAATAACGTTTAAAAATTTCAGACTGATTGGTCCAGTAGTTTTTTTGCAATCACCTGCACCAGTTAAAAAAATGTTGTTTTGAGATAATCGCATTTAAAGTTGTAAAACAAATTAAAAAAATTCTTTTAAATCTTTTTATGTATAATATAAGAGTAGCTTAATAAATATCAAAAAGATTTATTGCAGTATATGTTGTATCTACGAAGAAAAAAATCTTTAAAAACAGCTTCATTTTTCAAACCGTCATAGTGGACTGACCCCTTAAGCACCTTGAGCAAGCACATATTTCTGAAATACGTTGCAGAAAGTTTTTGAAGTGGTTCGATTAAATTACAAATATCTCTCATGTGGGAAGTGTATAATGATTTTCACAAATACTGTTGTATAGCGCTTGCAATGGAGTTTAAGGCTTACTAGTTGTATATCATTAAATTATGAAGACTTAACTTCGAAGCTCCTTAATTGTTATCATGTTATTGTTTCCGAATATGAGATCCGCGAAAGTTCAACTGTTGAGAGTGAAGAAGAAATTGTTTTGAATGATGCAAGTGATTAAGGAAGAAAATTGGTAGTGAAGAAATAGATTTCACATGCCTACTTTATAAAAAAAGAAAGCAAAAATAAGTTTCATGGAAAAACAAACTGGGTTTCATATTAGGAACCCATGTTTTTTATCTGCGTATTTAAATGACTTTCGTGTTTATTTTATTATGAAGAAACCGAATCTTTGTTATAGTAGTTTCCAGTACGTTGCTAAAGAATACATATTCTATTTTTAAAACGTGTATCGAATTTTAATAAAAGTGTTCTTAGTCAAGAGTCATGATGTTTATAAGAAATGGGTGTCATTTTCGGCTACTTTACCCTACGATCGTACATTTCCTGAAGGATAGACCACTTGCAGTTTATTTATGAAGCACTATAGGTACTTTTCTGAAGAACGAGGAAAATCGAAGGAGTTCCATTCGTTTCTATAAGCTCGTAGTCTGCGATTTCTTCAGAAATATTCACGCATCGTGTAGAATTATTATTTGTACCTCGTACTTCATTTGGTATGATGATCTTAGGGGACGTTAGTATTTCAAATGGCATGCCTCGTAACGACGAAATTATACGCCAAGTTTCAGATATGCGCCGACTGCGGAAAAATAATAAAAAGCTTGTATTACAACTATGTGATCAGGTTTTCTTTTATTCTGTGTCTCGGTTTCCTCTAGGGTAGTTAACAGTGTAATTAGATTACTTTTTACTTTACAGATGTCTTCTTCTAGTCACACTCCACTTTTATGGGAATTACTCACACACATACACACATACACACACACACACACACACGTGTATTATGGGAATTATTCTCATCAACCAAATAAACAATCTACAAATACCTCCAAATGTCATCTATCGTATACGTTCGCGTGTATAGTTCATAAATTTCTCCATATAAAGCTTTATATCAAGCATCCGCTTCCAAATTCAGAAATAAGCGAACAAACATAAAAGAAACATAAACCGCCCTAATACACACACTCCTTTTACCTTCCCCCTTCACGCATTCCTCCCGTCCCCTATAAATTTCTACGAACCCAATCGTTTTCAAGCGCCTCTATTCCTCCCCTTCTATCTCGCGATACATGGGATCGTAAATCATAACAACGAGGTGACTCGAAACACCGGCTTGGTCGCGAAATTCCTCGGCATGTCGGTTCCAGTCTGCCTCGTAATCGGTCAGCGATATCCAGAAAAGTCACCGTGTGGGAGGTCGATCTTGTGGGCGCAGTTGACTGTCAGTAGCACTGCACTCTCAGTGATCTATGCACTTATGCGTGCCGTTGGCGCGATAACGATCTATACGATCTGATCTAGGGCGTGGACTTTGGGGTGAACGCACAACAATTCTGGCAGAAAGCCTAGCCCGTGACGGGCAAAAAACCCGCTGAACGTTTAATAACCGTGTGCCACTGCGGTTTTCATGGGCCGCGCTACTTGTCGACCATTTGTTACGACTATAGTATAATGGTATCGGTATTAAGTGCATATGAATGACGCCGTGAGGCTCGTGCAAAGAAAACCTGTTTCCTTCGGAGTCTTGTTGTTTGTAGCTGAAGCCAGTTCATCATAGCTGGACTCCTTGGGTCGTTGCAGGAATTCTCTGTTCATTTCACGCCTTCACTGGCGTCGGCGAGTCTTCATGTCGAGGGATTTGCATTCTGTGCACGGCTTTGGCGTGTCTCAGCGTTGATAAGTCTTGGAAAACGTTGAATGTATTTGCAGTGTTCGAGTAGATACTGGAGACCCAAACGTTTGCTCGGGGTGAGTTAAAGGGGTATATGACTATTGAAATCTCGAAAAATCGATTTTTTTATTATTATTAATTCTTAAAGTGCCATACTTTGTAAACATTTACAACAATGTATCGTGAGGAAGTTCGAATAATTACGGAAATTATAGCACTGAACGTAATTGGGTGCACCGTCGAGTAACGGCCTCGCAGAGCGGTATTGGCGTATGGGATTTAACTTTGAAGACGTTTATCTCGACATTACATTTTTAAACACGGTGTACATCATAACTCTTGAACGAATGAATATTTTCACCGAAAATTTTAACTGGAGCTGTAGAATTCCTTTCTCTATCGTGTGGAATTTCCGCATACAATATTGGATGTTTGTAAAACATTTTATAATTGATTAAAGACGATTTTTTTCCATAAAAATATGGGAAAAAATTGATTCGTGTGTAACTTTTACAATTTTTGTTTAAATTCGCCCAGCAAAATTCCACACGATAACTGTTAGTGTAGAAATTATTCACCCCAAAGCATTTTGCTTTTAGATGATTGGTTCACCTGGGACTATGTACACTAATTACAGCTGCGCGCTACGCTGGACTATCTTTAGCGTCAAATAACTTGAATAATTTTCAACATTCTGACAATTTTTTTATTTTACATTACTTGTAAAAGCGAACATTAAAAACTGTTAAAAGTGCTGGTATGGTGATTATTTGGTATCTGAGCAATCCAACCGACAAGAAACCATCGATTTTAGTCGTTCAATAGTCCTATACCCCCTTAAGTTAAACTTTCTCGGCGGAAGCGGTCGCTCAGAAAGGTCTGATCGATTGGGGGCGTTTTGTAAAACCTTGAGTTATTCAAACTGTTGTAGTAAAGTTTGCTGCTCGTTGGATTTCTCTGTATTGGTAGAAGAGAAGAGAGGCTGATTCACGAATCGAGCCCTGACAATCACCTTTCTTTCTGTTTTTCGTTCACGGAACTGCACTTCCTGCAGGGGGCGTTCGCCATGTCATTACTCACGGCGGAAAGGAGAAAATTTGAGGCGGCGAAGGAGGCTCATACGTTATCGAAATTTACAATCAGTCTGTCGCGTAAAATTGATACGCTGGACGCTTATGGCGCTCCTTCGATAATAATTAACCGGGTATACATAGGGTGTCTCGGGAATAAGTGGGCGCAATTTGGGGGGTTGCTCACATTAAGGATAAAAAACAGCTATAAGACTGTACGTCCGAAAATACTTCCTTTCTGCGTTGCAATCGCCTATCTGCTGTGGGGTTTCACGAGACCACGATTCAACAGAGGTTTAGAGCACTTTAATATTGTTCACTGCGACGTAAAAGTAATAACAGTATACTGTACCCGCATCTCTAATCTGCCGGGCTAAAAAACCTCTGCAACTCACAAGGAGGAGGCCGCCTCTTTCGGGTCACCGGTTTTAATGAACCTTTCAGGCCATATAGAGGACATTCTCCTCTTCAACAATCACTCCCCATATCTGGTCAGACATTCAAAACTTCTTGAGTTATTCGCGTTTGAAGTTTTACCGTGTAGGGTCGGGTGAGGCTAAAAGTCCGACGGGTAAAAAGTAGGGCTCTTACTATCCGGATATCCGAATATTCGGATTGTTTGTTGTAACTCGAAATCCGGATCTGAATATCCGGATATCCGTACTTGGATCCGAGTATCCGAGCACCCGGTTTTGGATATTTTATCATCATGGCTGAGTAAAGCTCTGTTTATATCGATTCTAATTAAAGAGAGAAAGTTTAACTAAAGTGATTAAAACAAGAAATGCGAAGGGAATTATATTATTTTATTTATAGTTATACATATTTGATTTCATAATCAAATAAAGCTATGAAAATGGTTTTTCTTTTGTTTAAGCAAGGTACAGTTCAGAATGAAATTATATTTTTTTTTATTTGTTTTCGTAATAAGATGACTAAAGTGTAAAGAAATGATGGCAGAGTCTTTAAATAGTGTTTTGTTTTAGTTGAGAGAAGATTTTTTTTAGTTTTTAGTTCACAACTGAATCTCTGACTTATATGTTTTTTAAAGAAGTCATGCTTTCCTTTCAATATTGTATACAGAAGAGAATTGTTTTAATAAATATTTGTTGATTTGAAAAGAGATTTTTACTTATTTAGTTTTATATTACGCGAAAACCTGGTTAGAAGATATTAGGCACTTTCTACCCCAAGCAATCCATTTTGAATTGACAAACATTTTGTGGTATAACTCAACAAACAATAACAGTTTCAACAAACGAACTTTGTAGAAGTAAAGCATAATAGTTATAGTTTATTAAGATAACACTGTATATCTTTAGATTGTTATTACTAAATTTTACATAGGTTTATAAGAACAGCAGGACATTCAGCCCCACCTATCCTACCTTAAGGGAAGGTACCAGTAAGATTTAAAAAAAAAATCAAAATTTATCATTTTTAAAGGCGTTGAAAGGACGAAAATATAGGGAAAAAGTAATTTCAAACTTCAAGTGTCGTTATTTTTTAAAAAAATGTCACTTTTGTAACTCTTTCTTATTTTCCCCCTAGCCAGAAGTATATTCTTCAAAATAAAAGCAGTTTCAGTCGAATCGGATAATAACTTTTGGAGATACAGGTACCACCGATTTGGATGAATTTTTTGACGCCCCGAATTTAACAATTCCCCAGTGCCGTCTGCAGTGATTAATTATAAAACAAAAAACATATCTCTATAACTAAAGACATCCTTCATACAATGCAAAAAGTCCCATTAAATTATATTTAGTAGTTTTCCTTTAATTAATTCCTAAAGATCACCTATTTTTATGGACCCTACACCGGAACCTCCCCTTAAATAGAAATCATGTTGAAGGTAAAGTCAAGTGATAGTTGCGCTTGAGAAACTCTTGCTTACCTTGCCAGAAGGAAACTCTTCCCACCTTTTTTTCCTCCTCAAGGCATACCCATTAATCTGCAAAAAATTCACCCACCTTCAATATCTCCAAATTCAAATTTTGCCAGCTCTGTAATACCTATTTATACGATATTTAATTGAGTCTAGAGTTCTAGCTGTTAGGTACACGAGCCATGGAGAATAAGGGTTTTTTTTATCGTGGAACGTGCCCCCAGAGGATAGAGCAAATTGAAAGCTGCCGCGGCGATTGAATGATATCGATCGAGAACGGACCCAGTTATCAGGTGCACCGTTGTCCGTAAAGAATTTTCGACTTTGGTGAAAGGCTTGGTCTCGCTGGTGATCTAGCATGGCCGTTTGATAACCGCCCAGCTTATTACCATTTAACTCGCGACCAAATGGCTCCAAGTCACAAATTATTGCGCGCGCGCGCGCTCTTCCGAGATAAATTAATGACCCGCGTCATTTCGGGCTCGCGCGAGTTGGCAACGGTAATTGCGACCGCTACACTTAATGCCCATGCATATGCAGTCTCGCGGCGTGGCAGAACGAAAAATTCATTATTCATTGGAAATACTGGCAAGCCGTGGACCCCCTTGTGAATTTCACCAGGAGCGGATATACACGCATTCGTTAATATCGCCGGGGATTAAATGGACGTTATAATTTGCCAGTTGTTATGAGCTTTATCAATCATGGCTGCAGCCAGACCGACTTTTTGCGTGTAATTTCTCTGTCGCGGTGTCTTACAACAAATCGTAATTTAATCGGCTGTAATTACGCGCCGATTGCGTGTTTATCGTTAAGTAAGTAGGCGGCGCAGCTGGATTAAACCTTCGCCGATGGCGAAAATTTATTAGTGTTGGTATTGAGCGAAATCTTTTATATTTATTTTCTCTGTATTAATTTTTCTTTTCTTGCGATGGCGCATAGAGTTTTTAAGGAGAGAAATTTCTTAGGAAACTGATTCCATGATAGATTTTTTGTCAGCTGGAAATACTTACCCACTTAGGAGTTCCAGCACGATTTACTCTTATTCTGTCAAATATTTTTTTATTACCAAACACTTAGAATTGATTGCTATATGAATGCACGTTACTGTTGTACGTGCAACAAAAGAACAGATGTTTAAGTCACGTTTCATTTCGCCAGTGCGTTATTCGAACAAAGAACCCAAGAACGTGCTGAATTTCGTTTCCCCGAGATTTATTTGCTTCGTGCATTTATTTGTCTTTCGTGCTTTTTACTCGGCTATCGCACACCTTTAAAATCGTTATGGATTAATAGATTACTACCAGCTTTTTAAATAAAGCCCAGGTACCATTGTAGCGAATATGACAGAAAATAACGAACGGAGCGAGAAATTCATAAATATTTCAAACGAGACACATTCCTTCGCACTTAAAGCTTTCGAGCATTTTCCACCCGACGATTCTTAGTACTCCACTTTGCCATTATCAATTTCCAGTTAAATGATACCTACAATGTATTTTATCTGCTTGATGGTAGTACCCGGCCGTGCAATTATCAGTCGCCACGCATTCGATCGCGCAGGAAATCGTTATCTGTCGATCGTTTGCTCTTCATAGGTAGATTAAAAGCGCGCAGACAAGGCGTAACTTAATTGAATGTATCGCGATAATCGCCAGTCGAACTCCCAATAGACGAATGGGTTTCCCATGTCCTGACCCAGCGATACCGATCCACTCGCGAATTCGACTGTTCGCTAGAAAAACTGCACGCACATTCCGATGTCGTCAAGATGATTACTCATCTTGGAAATAGATCTACTCATGGATTTAACGTTCGTCGAGAAACCTGTACTCAAAATTTCGTGTGTCACTAAAATGGCATCCCATTATGTACCGATTTCCCGAGTAGCCCACCTATCTTACCTCCTCACCCCTCCAATAGGAACCAGGTTAAATACTGCTCCCAAACACAGGCATGTTTCAGTTCCAAACCTAAGACCAGCAGCGTTACAACGTCATTCTCCTACGATTATTGTAAAACTCTCAAAACTGTAAAAGTCATATGAATAAAGATAGAGTAAATTCTAATTCGGAGTTACCTCGACGACAAAGGAAAATTTTGCCCGTTGTCAGTCGGCGTGACGAGCGGCTCACGCGAACAGGAGCGACGCAGATACGTTTCGTCGCGGTGGAAACAATGCGCTCGTTGCATCAGAACGAACGAATGCCGATTACACCTGTAATGATCTCCGACGAATAGAGATGTTGAAAGGCTCTTTGCGCGGCGCGACGTGTCCGAAGTGATTTCTCCCTAACCGCACGCCAAGAAAATTTGCGACAGGAATGCATGCGACCACGTTTCAGGTCACGCGATTTCGCGTTCGCCCATTTTACGGTCATCCGTGCAGAAAACCGCGTCCGCTCGTCTCTGTGAAAAACTGGGCCCCTCGCTCCGCGATGTTTTATTCGCCCAACGGCCACAGACTTTCTTATATATTCGTGCAACGGGCACAGAATTTTCGGACATACAGGTAGCCCCGTGTGAATTGAAACGTGAACTTTTAGCAGCTTCGTAGCTTTTTTACGATTCTTATGGCATTTTCGAGAAGAAGTATAATTATATTGGTTGTGATGTATATATGACATAGTATACTTCTTTGTTTAATACTGCAGTTGTTAAATAGAGAATTGTAGAACAGGGAAGAATACAGCGTAGTTGATTGCAGAATTGATAATTCATTTAATTGCAGGAAATCACGAAATCTGCCATTTTTACAAGGTTTAATGATACCAGTATGCAATTTTCATTTAAACTGCGGTGTGCTTCCGAGGCATACTTATGCGAAGTAGTTCCACTGACAATGAGTGGCGTCAAGCGTGTTTTCAGGCCGAAGGATTCGCATACTGTGTATCAGAGATGGGCAAAATTTGTATTTCAATAAAATTTCGAATAACGAATAAAAGTTAAAAAATTATTCGTCATGTGTCGAATAAAGTTAACTCGGATTAACGCGCGCCAGAAAATTATTCGACACCGAATACACCGTCGAATAAAGTTAAAGTTACAGTTACAATTAAAGTTAAAAAATTTATTCGATGCTGAAGTTGAAACTCTCGACGAATAAAAAAAGTAACTTTATTCGTCGAATAAATTCTCGTCAAATAAAAAACTTAACTTTGTTCGTCGAATAAATTCTCATCGAATAAAAAAATTAACTTCATTAGTCGAATAATCGAAAGTTAAAGTAACTTTTATTTGATCCTTATTTAAATAATTTTTTATTTAGTTAAGGGGTTATGCCTACCTGCAAGGTCTGAAAACGCAAGTATTTTCGGGATTTTTTGGGGGAAAAACTTGAAGACTTTTTTAAACAAACCTTTATGTATTCGAAAGTGTACATCTTATACTACTTGTAGTAATTACTCCAATGGAAAATATAAATAAATAAAAGAAATATCAGTTATCTCCCGACAGCGATTTTTTTTTCAGTAGTTTGCGGTGATCACTCTAACTTTGACCTGATTCATCTGACATAAAAAAATCGAAGGAATTTAGTTAGTATATTAAATTATCTTGTCCTTAATCGTTCATTATCCTGAAAAATTAATTTGCTACAAAATGGGGACTATTCAAATTAAAATATCGATTTTCGCCGCAAAAATCGCTCATTTTTCATCTGTAAAATAAAACCTATGCAACGGAAATGAAAAAGCCACGATTAAGGACAAGATTTTTATATATAGAACAAGCCTACAAAAGCTGAATTCATTCGATGCAGCGGTTCTCGAGATATTTTGCTCACCGTTTCTGAAAATGTAGTTTCGAGAAAAACGCGTTTAAAGTTTTAAGTTAGGTTTACATCCTCC
The DNA here is from genome assembly GCA_944738655.2 of Andrena hattorfiana. Taxonomy (NCBI): domain Eukaryota; kingdom Metazoa; phylum Arthropoda; class Insecta; order Hymenoptera; family Andrenidae; genus Andrena; species Andrena hattorfiana. The sequence goes on along the minus strand of OX122891.2, from coordinate 64,105,601 downwards.
AGGACATGCCTATACTAAAACTCGCACAGCTCCGCCAATTTTGGTCGGATCAAATTGAAACTTTCACACGATACTTTTGAGATGTTGTACTTTAAGAAAATGTCAAAACCCCAAAATCCATTTTTCCGAATTTTGCAGGTAGGCATAACCCCTTAATGCCCAACTCTACTGTGTATATTTTCTGGGAAGCATCAAAACTAGTCTCGTTCTGCGTTCAATCCCCGAATGTTTACTTGTAAACAAACCAAGCTCGAAATTCGCTCTATACAAAACCACCCCGGTAGAAAGTGATCGCTTGGAGAGCTCTGACGAACTTAAAGAGCCGTTTTTCAAAACTTTCCGCCACTCAAAGCGTTAATTTCCTTCAAAAGGAAACAAGTAATTACATCTGTACAAAACGTTGCACACTTTCATCTCCTATACCTCAAATTACCTCCATCTACGATCTTAGCAGCCGTTTCTTAACCTGCAACCCCCTAGATCGCCGAGTGCCATTTCGAAGCGAAGGCGACTTCACATTTCCCAGGCGTCTGAGGGCCACTGGACGGCTGAGTCGTTAATCGGCGAGCCTCCAGGAGCATCCAAGGAAAAAGCGAGTCGAGATGGCGAGAGAAAAACGGCGCCACGGCTAGGATTGCGAAAGCAGGAAATTATTACATGCGTCATCGCTGCGAAATGCCATCGGCTGGTCGAACATTAAGACCATTTCTCGCGCCAGGACTCGGTTTTCTTCGATGGGGGGGGGATGGAAAAAAAAACTGCGGCGTATCGGCGTTACTCGTTGTTTCGTAATCGTGTTTCAATTAACGGATGATTAACGACCGGCAACGCGGACGTTTCTAAGCAGACGCTGTTAGATTCGTAATTATTTAGCGCGCTCGAAGCTAACGATCCACGTGATCGATCATTGCAGAAAAACCGGCGCACTGTATTCAATTTGGCGCGATGATGCTCCTGCTAACGAGCTTGCTCCATCTCCGCGAAATACACGGAACTTTTCTGGCGAGAATTCCCATTGATGCTCTCTATAACGTTACGGTGTTGTGAGCTGTCTATTTTGTATTGACAATGAGTTGTTTGGTGACAAGCTAGATCTGCTGATAATTCCAACGCCTTATCCAGGGGTGCGAGCGTTAAAGCAGACGTTATTACAGTGCCTAACAGATTTTCCTGTCGTGCCTGGTTCTTGTTTTTCTGTACCTACCAATCATAATAAAATAAGATTTTTCTGTTTCAATTTAAATAGCATAACAAAATCACTTGTCGCACTGAAATTTTATTGTGACATCTGTGCGCAATACTTTTTAAAATTAAATGGAAAATTAATTAATACTTCATTGGGAAGCATTCCGAATAGTATTAGAAGCTAAAAATTATGACTACACTCGCAACAACCGACAGCAAAACAGGATGCACTTGAAACCCAATTATTTACATCGAATATTTCTCCGTTTACTAGGGTTAGTCCGTTGTTACTCTCAATGCCACGATGTTGTAATTAAAACTTATACATTTAAATAAGAAGAAACGTACTTTATACTTCGTAGCACCCAGGTACCATCGTGTGGCTTCCGTGAAAGTTAGCATTAATTTAAATAATGGAAAGGAAGAATGATTGTAACTTGGAAACAAAGAAATACTAGCCACATGTTTATATGAAGTTATTTTATTGATCTTTAGTGCTGAATATATTCTTCAACTCTTTGCTACATATTATGTTACACTCTGTCTAAAAGGGAAGAGCTCTCTAGTGCTCTATACAGGTTCTAGTAGTGAATCTAGTATCGTTCTTCGTCTTTCTCATCACCAAACGCCGAAGGTGTGACAATGGAAGATGCTGCATCACGTTTCAGCGGTCAATGTAAATCGTAACGTTTCCATTAACATTTCAGTCGGGTTCCTATGTAACACTCGGACTGTTTTTTGCTGAGGGAGCATTAGGCAGCATGCACTTCCAAATTCTTAATGCAGGCTATTATTGAATAACTCTGAACCTTCTTTTTGTCTCAATTTTTATAGATGAATATACACAATATTCTTTTATACTATACATACTAACTTAAAGTACCCGGCGTTGCCCGGGTAAAACTTTGATTGTCACCGAGTATCAACGGGGTGAAGTAAGGAGGAAGGGATGGGATTTCCAGATTTCATGGTAGCGTATATTTACCGCAGGGTTCTAGAGAGTAATTATTATGCAACATTTGGTCCAGATTGGTTGAATAAATCGGGATAAAAAGTATTCTATATGTTATTCCAGGTCCTAGATTAAATGTTTCTTTTCACCTACGACAGTCATGAGTCACATTCGTCCCTGGCACTACATAGAAAGTGTCAACAACAGTTAGCCATACGCCATTAACAAGCCGAGTCACCATGCCGTCACTTCATAAGAAAATATAAAGCAGGTAAGTTCTTCGGGTACTTTTCACTCAAATTTTGCTATGATTCTGAAGGATTTTGTACAATTACTAGTTGTGGGAATCAGTGAAACAAATTTCTATATGAAACTACGTCTATTTTCAAGTTTATTTCTTGTTTTGACATCAATGAACAGTGCCCTATATTTTAGCGCTATTGATTTGAATTCAAATTGACCTATATGCCTATTTCGTACCATAGTGTGTAAGTTTATATCGTACTGCTACGAACATTCAAAAACAATATAGAAAAAAAATTGGATGAGGCTAACAAGAAAAAAGATAAACCAGAATAGCAAAGGTAACTAGTAAGAGGAAGAATAGGTACCGCAAAAACCAATACACAAAAAAAAAAAGAAAAGAAGAAGAAGGAAGACGATGAAAATGAAAGCTGGATTTTGTAAATGGTGTCAAGAAAATAGATAGAAAAATATGATATAATGCACGCAGTGTAAAATGTGGGTACACGAGCTTTGTGCGGGAATAGATAGAATTATTTTTGAATATCTGTGTAATGATTGTAGTAAGTAAATTTGAAAGTATAAATTAGGATAAGTATTGTACGATTTAGGAACATTAATCCTAAATCGTACTTTTTCCACGTCAAAAATAAATCGTCTTTGTGAATAGAAGTTGATTATCTTGTTGCTTGAGTTTATAAAACTGTTTATTCTATTAATAAAGAGTTCATTACTACTAATTTTGTTTCATTTTCCCTGTTATTTTTCATGTAATAAGTTTTTGTTTTTAAGGGGTACGATTTAGGCAAGTTTACCCTACCTATGCAAAATTTCAGGAAGATCCATTGCGTAGTTTCGACATGATTGAGTGACAAACATTCAAACTTACAAATTTAGCATTTATTATATGAGTGGGAGTATATTATATCTTATATATATAGTAGGATTTCAAAGCTGCTTTTCGCATACATTGCTAGTTACTTCATATAAATATCGACTATTTTTTGGTGTGCATATATTTATGAGAATCTGAGTTTTTCTTCATTTCTTCGGTAGCAATGTAGGCTTCCTTTGTTTACTTTTCATGGAAATAATTTAAGACAAATCTACGGTCTATCTATGAGCACAAGAAAATAAAGTAGAGGTGTAAGAACTGCTGGTTTATTCCAGTAAGGAATAAAAATAAAATATTTATACTACTCAAAAATTTTCTGTCAAATGTTTTGGTTGAAATTTTCATGCAAAATCAGTTATGTCCGATTAGGAAGAAAAATCTTGAAATAACACGATGATATTTCATGAAATATCATGTACTATTCAATAGAATCACTTATACTTTCGTGGTACACAAGCATCGCCCCGAGTGGCCTACCGCAAAGATAGTTTAGAAAGCGAATTTTTCTCGGCTGTGCTTTTTGTTCGGTCGCCGTGTTTCTTAATAAAACAGCATAACCTTTCGTTGCATTCGACTCGATGGCAGAGCGATTAAACGGAGAAACTGTTTTCAAGGAAGTGCATGACTGCTCGCGAGAGATTTTATGCTGTAATTTGCGGGCAGAATGGATCAATCGATGGATGCAAGAGGCTTATCTGTTGTCGAGCCCGTCAGGCTGTCGATGAATCATGGAAAATATAAAAAAACTCGTACAACATTATATTTAATATCCTCTCCACGCACTTGGCAACTTGTATAAAGAATTTGTCTTCGTTGGGACAAATGTCACGAGACACATTTTTTTCGAGTAGATACACTGTCTGCGACAAGATTAATCGATTTTATTTTTATTTGTTTTCAAAGAAACATTAAGAGGCGTCTAGTCATCAGGCGTTGTTTTAATGAGTTACGTCGACGAACGTGTATGATTTATTTATCTCGCCTCGGGTGTTCTTACCTTTCATTAAATATGAATATTAGACGTTATTAAGTGACAGGGTTTAAATCACCACGCGGCAATATAATGTCACATCGTTCGTGTAAATTAATAATTACAAAGATGGATTAGCGTTACGGGCCTTAGAACGAGGAGATTACTTACCTCCTCTATCTTCCACGGTGGAACACGAGATATTACACTTTCCCATTGCACATTGTCACAAATATGTATTTCTTTTGCCATTCAAATTATTCGCATTCGCGATAACAAATACAAAAGAAACAAGCTTCCCGTGTCTCTCCCGTGCTATTCTGCAAAAGGATTATACATTAAGGGGTGGTTCCGGTTTAAAAATATCGAAAATTGATGCTTTTATTTCATTTTCCGAATGTACAACCTTTTACGAATACACGTTTAGAAGGATTTTTTGAAATTCGGGAAATTCGTGAAGTTATAGACATTTGAGTAGCGGCGAATGCGTTGGTATGTAAACACGGCCACTCAGTGCCGACGTAAAACTTTAAACGCGTTATTCTCGAAGCAGTGTTCTTAAAATCAGTGGAACCTATATCTCGAAAAGTTATTATCCTATTCGACTGAAAAAGTTTTTATTTTGAAGAATATACTTCTGACTCGCGGAGAAACCAGTAAAATTTAAAAAAAAAATGAAAATTTATCATTTTTAAAGGCGTTGAAAGGACGAAAAACATAGGGAAAAGTGATTTCAAATTTCAAGTGTCGTTATTTTGTCAAAGAATATTTAATAATAATTTCTAAAGGTTCTAGGGAATTTCATGCCTTTTAATAGTCTGGCATTGTTTCTTATTTGATACCAATGGTTTAAGTGTTACACGTCCCACCGTTTTTAATGATTTTTTTGACGCCTCGACTTCAACAGCTCCCCGGTGCCATTTGCAATGATTAATACAAAAGAAAAATATATTTCTATAGTTTAAGACAACCTTAATACAATGCAAAAAGTCCCATTAAATTACCTGGTAGTTTTCCTTTAATTAATCCCGAAATCTCACCTATTTTTGTGGGCTTTGAAGAAGCGTATTGACGAGGCGAGGGATCTCGCGGAGTTCGTGGCATCCGAGGAGGTCGCCGGAGGTGAAGATAATGGACTTGGTGCCTGAAGCGTTCCTTTGACTCGGCAGGAATTTAACTCAAAACGCTAACTCGTCGGTGCACACCTCTTTTCTGCATTCTAACGTTCCACGCGATCGTTCTCGTGCATCTGCATATGCACACGCGGGACGATGCACGCGCGTGTCTGCACAGTTCCGTTCATTTCTTTCTAAACTATTGGAGGCGAAATTACTCTGCAGTGTGCTGCGCGTTGCTGGAAAGGTGGCAATCGGAAGGAATGCTGGTCCGATTGGCTTTGTCCCCAGAGGCCACAGTATTGTCATTATCAGCTGACGTGATAAAATCGTCGAATCGGATCATATCGCCCCGTTTGACATCTTTGCAGCAATGCACACACACACACACACACACATATATATATATATATATATATATATATATATATATAAATAGTTTAAGTTTAAACGTAATATATATATATATTTTAACTTAAACTATTTTTTGAATAATTATGACATCTTTATGCTTAAATAGTTTAAGTTAAAACGTAATATATATATATATATTAAACTATATGTATAAACTAGTTTACTTAACGATTTTTGACAACAGAATAAGTATGTTTCTTGTTACCTTCTTTTTTCCTTTCTTGCTATATCGTATGTAATTATTTAGGGTACACATATCGCAATACCAAGCAACTCTGTTTCGCAAGATCGGTAAGCGATACACTGTATAAAGCAACCCGCAGCTGATTTGCACTGGTTTGATCGATTTCGACTTGAAGCGTGGCTTCTGTAACTTCTACTTTTCTTCTACTTCCAGGGGTTATTAACAATACACAGACAAGTTGCTAAAATTACATACCAATCACATTATCACTGATTTTTAAAACGACAGATTAAAGAACCCACGATCATTAGCGATCGATTTATCTATTTGCATGCATGCCAGTCTTGAATATTATAACGCATCTTCCGTGTTATAATCTAGCGCGAACTTTTATCCCCTCCCCACTTGCACTTATATCCCGCTTCCCAATCGTCGACTCTTTGCAGAAACGGTTAATTAAGTCTGCGTCGGATTCGTTTTTTAATAGCCACTCACGAACGGACACGGACTTTCCCGGTCGCCGTGTTTACAGGAGGGAAGATTAATTGCAAATAAACAGCGACGGTATAAATATAGAGTGTGGAAGATCATGCAGCGTTGACAGCAGGCGAAACAGAATGAAAAAACATTTCCTCCGCTAGATTACCATCGGAAGTGGACGGCTGAAGAATGCCTCTCTGTTAGTAAATCAAATTAACGCAAGATACCAGCACGACATCAAGATAACGTCACGAGGAAATTCTTTTCCCGAGGTTATCTGGTGCTCCGGGTAATATTTTAACCGGTTTGCTGTTCGTTTAGATACAACTGGACACGGGTGCGCGGTCGCGCGAATTATTGGCACGAGTCGCCTTAAATATCCCGACATAAAAGTCAGACATTATTTAGTCGAGCAACGTTCGTTTCCACCAGTTCTTTCTGCTCGCACGAGGCGCAGCTTGTTTCTCGAGTCCCGCCTAAATGTTATTACACCCGAGACATTTCCATGTCGCTTGCGCGCGAGTCGCCCGTGGAGAGGAAAAATGGCAACGAATTCGAGCGCGGAGCTGGCCGGCCAATTTGTTTGTCCCGGGCAATTAGCAGCCGTTAGAAACGTCGATTGAGGGGACTGGTAAGGCCCCGGAAGATCCGGCTGCAGCCATTCGCGCGGGCAAACGTAATTTATAGTCCAGCTAATGTCGCTGGTTTCTGCCAGACACTTCGAGGCGAGCCTGCTAATTATCGAACAGGTTTCGGACCCGTACGCGTCCAGTCCCGATTTTTCACTTTCGTCCTGCGCTTTTTCACGGCTGGACGGCGACTCTGGCTGCTCAGTGACCCCCTCATAAGTGGAGGACGAGGGGTCTTAACAGGCTCACTGCCGGCAGTGGTGCATGATATTTATTGTAGGTATGTAAAGGTCCCATCAAAGGAACAAGTATGTACTTTAATTTAGTGTCGTAATGAAAGCTGCGAGGAATTTGAAGGGACGTTAGTATTATTGCCAGTGGATACGACGAAGCTACGCGTTTGGTCAGCTGTCACTTCTACTGATAAGGAGTTCTGAAGTTCTACTGATAATCTTCAATTCCGCCGTGGCACTTGACTTCTTAGTGACATCAGAAGTCCAATGTTCAGGTAAGTTATATCAATGGCAGACGTTGAGAAATCGGACCTTAGTCTTTGGGAGAGGAGCAATGTTGGGAATAATTTTTATAATTATTGCCTGCAAGTAGGACCTCAGTGTCACAAGTCATTTTCGAGAAAAATATCTCTAAACATTACGAAGTTAGTTTTTCTTTATAGAAAGTACGCATATCTTCTTTGTAGTTGCATTATTACAATCGGAATTGTGTAATAAATTGATCAGTTAATTTTAATAATTATAGATTGTGTTATGTTCAGGTTGGTGTAGTGAGACTGTAGGGTAAATCCAGGAGACGCGGTCGGGCCGGAGAGTTGGTCGAGTCACAATATTTCAGGTCCTATACGCAAAAACGCGTTAAAGTGCAGACCAATTACTTCTCTAGAAGCCAAACAATTGAATGAATAGCGTCACTTCGGTTCCTTCTGTGTTTTTTTTTTAGATTTAGGGTAAATCCGGGAGACGCGGTCGACCTAATATAAAATGGCTATTAAAACTAATACAGATATTACTTATTTTATGAGAACAAACCTAATATGTTCAGAATTTTATGCTGATTTAGAAAAACTGGTCGATATTCGCTTTAAGACGATATTTACTGTAAATCGGGTTGAAAATTGAAGTCACGACATCTGACCACCTCTCCCGAGGTGCCGGGAGAAATGGTTTTCGTCGTTAGCAGAGACCACTCACATAATTATTCATGGAAAAATAACAAAGAAGAAAGCACCATTATATATGAGTGAATACAACTACAGATTCATTGATATTTAATTTGTTTGTGAACTACCTACCGGCGATTAGCAAGGCAAATGAATGCAAAAGTGAATAAATAAAATAAATAAATAATAATAATAATAAAATAATGATAAAAAATAAAAATATAAGTAAAATTAATAAAAAAATCATAACTCGACCATCTCTCCTTTCTACAGCGAGAGATGATCTTCTCGTTAGTTTCGAGAGGAAGAGTTAATATCGCTAAATACTTTGGCTGCATTGTCCCTCGATATCTCTACTATGTTATTATTCCCAAACATTAAACGGAAATAAACTTAGAACTATATTTTAAATACGATTTTGTACACCGTTGTTTGACAAAAGAGGTTCAATGTAACCTCAGTTTACCTTTTATAGCCTGTAAATCTAGAAAAGCACAGAAGGAACCGAAGTGACGCTATTCATTCGATTGTTTGGCTTCTAGAGAAGTAATTGGGCTGCACTTTAACGCGTTTTGACGTATAGAGTCTGAAATATAGCGACTCGACCAACTCTCCGGCCCGACCGCGTCTCCCGGATTTACCCTACAGGCTATAATAGGTAAACTGAGGTTACATTTAAACTCCTTTGTCCAACAACGGTGTACAGAATCGTATTTAAAATATACTTCTAAGTTTATTTTCGTTTAATGTTTGGAAATAATAAGATAGTAGAGATATTGAGGGACAAAGCAGCCAAAGTATTTAGCCATATTAACTCTTCCTCTCAAAACTAACGAGAAGACCATCTCTCGCTGCAGAAAGGAGAGATGGTCGAATTATGATTTTTTTATTATTTTTATATATATTTTTATTTTTTATCATTATTTTATTATTATCATTGTTTATTTATTTTATTTATTTACTTTTGTATTCATTTGCCTTGCTAATCGCCGGTAGATAGTTCGATTTATCTTTGATGTGTTCTTTACTTGTTTAGCGTAAACAAATTAAATATCAATGAATCTGTAGTTGTATTCACTCATAAATAATTTTGCTTCCTTCTTTGTTATTTTTCCATGAATAATTATGTGAGTGGTCTCTGCCAAGGACGAAAACCATTTCTCCCGGCACCTCGGGAGAAGTGGTCAGATGTCATGACGTCAGCTTTCAACCCGATTTACAGTAAATATTGTCTTAAAGCAAATATCGACCAGTTTTTCTGAATCAGCATAAAATTCTGAACATATTAGGTTTGTTCTGATAAAATAAGTAATGTCTGTATTAGTTTTAATAGCCATTTTATATTAGGTCGACCGCGTCTCCCGGATTTACCCTAGTGTTTGACTTAGATACAAATTAGGGTCAGTCGGTCAACATCGATTCACAAAATTTGCCATAGCTCTGTCAATTTTAGAGATACCCGGCAATGAAAAGAAGGTCTATGTAAAAAAGAACGATGAATCTAATTATGCGTTTAATGCAAGAAGGGCTTGAGTGTCCTGAGGCCGTTCTTGCATCCAAAAGTACCATTGCTTACATCGTACTGTTGTCTCAGAAAATTAAAAAGACTACGATTTTAACCACTACCAAACCACGAGTTTACTAATTGCAAGCATTATCAACATGGAGTCGCACTGTTATGCACTCTTCTGTCTACGCGTGCGTAGTTAGAGTCCTCACTATTGTTCTGTACACCTATAAACGTAATAATAACTAATATGCCAAGAGAAATATTATGCAACATTGTTGAACAGCAAAATGACGAATAAATGTATTTCTCTTATCGTTCCCTTATAGTCCCGAAATTTTGAATTTGTAATGTAAAATTTTAATTTGTGTTTTAAGTTGTTTACTCGTATCGAAGTTCATTCAGGTCGCTCTCTAACGCGAATTATTAATGAGTCGTGTTTGAGTAACCGTAAAACGGTTATCGGTGCTCCGTGACTTCTTTCGCAAGGAGATTTACGGTTACAGTTATGTAAATTGCGTATAATTTGCGCCCGTGCCGATCGAAAATCGCGGACAGGGAGCATCGCTATCTCCAGGGAGAGCGCTGGCGCGCCAAGTTGCACGTGCACCTGCACGTGCACAGATTCTTGCGCGTAGGATCGCTTTTCTTTCGATTTGATCGAGATCTGGCTGAGTAACGGGATCCCGGGACTATACTTTATAAGCGTCGTTGTTGGCCTTCTTTCATAAATCACGGCTAATTCGTTACGACTTATCGATCGGTTCGCTTCCACACCGAAATGTTAGACGAAGGAGAGAAACTCTTGCAGGAAAGTGCCTGGCCGCATAATTTAAAACACTCTGTGCACAGGCTACGGCCAACAATAGTTCATTTGAATACAACATCCTCTAATCATTCCAAACAGTGAAAATATACCATCCCATACAAAACAGATCTCGTGCGTGTCCAGAATCGTCGAATTGATGACAGCTGAAAACTAGATATATGGAACTACGGCATTAAAGAAGAAAACTAACGTGAACGGAGTGGAGCATCCAGCTCGGTTTGCCCACGCTCCAGTTATTCGACGATCAACGTATGTACAAACCATCGAAATAACACGATTGCGCTCTAATCAACCTTTCTCCTATGCTAGTGGTAGAACTCTTTCAACTGGATTACTTAAAGTCGCTCAAATTATTCTGTTTCAATGATTAATTGTTCCTATTTTTTTTTATTATTCTATTAGCTATTGTATTAACATTGCGGTGGGTGACTATAGTCACCCTTAAGGGGTTATGCGCAGTCAGGAGATAGAATGAGAACGATTCTTTGGAAATTTATTTTAGAAAGGATTTATTTTAGGATTTATTTTAGGATTTGTATTCAAATGAGGGACACTTTAACAGGTTATTATATTATGTTTTGGTGTAAAAGTATTTATAGTTAATGCAAAATTACAACGGATGTCCCGGAAACTGGTTTTAGATATACGTTTCGTGGTGACCAATATTATTCGGAACTGGATTATCTGAAATCAAAAAACGAAGAAGATATAGTTAGTATAATACTTTATCTAGTCTTTAATGGTGGATGTTAAAGTGAAATGATCGATTTTCGTAGAAAAAGACACTCATTTTTCATCCATAAAATAAAAAATATATAGGTACCTATTGGAAAAACAAATGCTTTGATTAAAGACTAGATTTGAATGTCTAGAAGAAAGCTACAAAGGTGCAGAAAGATTGGTGAAGCGGTTTTTGAGAAATCGTGGTCACCGCAATCGAAAAACCCATTTCAGGGAATCAGTTGTAATTTTGCAATAAATAAATACTTTCGCACCAAAACTCATTTGAATGCAAAAAACCTTTGCATAAAAATATGCATGTACACTTTCTGAAATAATTTCTCGAAGAATAGTTATTTTTCTACTTCCTGACTGCGCATGATCCCGTAATTTAAATTTATAGTGTAACTGCCCGTTTTTCAACGCCATCTTCGGGAGTTTATTTAACAAAAACTATAAGTATTTACTATCTGGCGTTTTGCCTGCATATTAAGGAATGTTTGAAGTAGTACTCAGTTACACTAGAGTACCCCCTTAAGGGGAGATTTTCGTGTAACAGCCCGAAAAGCAATTGATATTTGCGATTTTTTTTACCAAACTATTATTAATCTTGGATTAAGCTCTTTTGGGATATAAGGAGGCATCTTTTAACTTGCAGAAAATATTTTTTTTGTCGACGCTTGTTATTATTTATTAATTATTGTGGAATCGTGTCAACCTTCTTCGGGGTCTCGCTAGTGTGCTGGCCTGGAATAAAGGCGATATTTGGTATTTTTTTTAAAAGAAAGCATTAAATTATATTATTTAAAATCTTTATGTCTATATTTGTACATATTTAGACAACCTTTAAAAAATATTAATTCACTTTAGAAAAAAAAGTCTGTCCTCGGGGAACATGATTGCAGCTCTTGCTGGCGGATAAACAAAAATCAACAATATTTTTAACCTATATTTGTGTATTTATCGTTGAGCCGACGGCACCGAAACATAATGATAAATAACAAAATGGCCACATTTTAAAGAAAAGTTTATTGTGGCAAATACTGACTTGGTTATAGACCGAACGAAAATAATGTATCCCACAAACATACTCTACCAATCTCAAGTGGATTGTTCCACGTGTTTATAAGACGCAAGCTTTAATTATTAGCACAATTACGCAAGCTTTGCGAAATGCAGTTTTCAGAAAAACGCGTTTAAAGTTTGACCTACTGTTATTTTTGTATTAAATATTTTTTAAACTGTTGTCTAAATATGTACAATTATAAGTATGAATTTTTTAATTAATATAATTAAAGGTTTTTTCTTTAAAAAATGTCAAAATCGCTTTTTTCAGGCTGTCACACTAAGGAGACCCCTTAATAGCGAGAGGGTTAATGGTGCAGTTGACTTTGTGTCTTTACACTCGCCATTAGATCGTATCAATTCACACCATCTATTACGACGAAAACCAAGCCATTCCTCATCTTCCCTGATTCCTGGCGGAAATCATTTCACCTCGGCCAACGCGACCACCATTTCGAACAAACACTTTTTATCGCCTGTAATCCGAAATGAAATTATTTGTCGGCACGGCGACCGCGGGCCGTTTGATCTCCGACTCGCTCCACGACGCCTGGTTTGATTGATGAACGTCAACCTCTCGTCTTCGAGAGGCCGAGATAATGAAGAGAGAGGAGCGAACGAATCGATCGGACTGGCCGACCGGGGAAGCTGAACTCTTCGTGAGAAAGCCGCGATCAACGGTTGCCCGTACCCTTATGGCGAAGTGTGCACGTGAACACGTGTAACGTATAATGCAGCATATAATTAGACAGATCGATGCAAGTGGTGCTAATTGTAAGACGTTCGAGTGTGCATACACCCACGCTCGAAACTCTTAGAGCAACTACTGTTTTTAACCCCACGAAGTGCACCGGGCCATTTTCACCGTGTTCTCATTTCTTTTACTCTCCTGCGTTAGTCGATTCCTTTCTCAACTCACTCGCGTTTTCATTTCTTTGGGGACTCTTCAGATCTTTCGTCAGGATTACTTCGCACAGTGGCGCACCCAGCGAAGGGGGTGGGGCAATGGGCCCTGGCACCCCTCAAAGAAAACGGAAATAGGAGATTAATCTATCCACTATTGAAGTAATTCAAGAATTTTGTAGAACGAAAAAAAAAATGGATTTTAGTCTTTAAATAAATTTTTTTAATCACCTAATGAATTTTATTGTATTTGCATTTAAAATATTTTTAGCCATTCAACTTGGCCCCACCCCCCAAGGTTACTTCGCATGTTACTATCTGTTATGTAAAAAAGAAAGAAATACTGAACGACAAACGTATAGAAATGAAGTTTATTGATTGGGCAAACTGTGAAATGCTATTCACGTGATACGAGTCGATGGCGCTAAAGGAAAACCGGAGCTCAAAATTATTGTGATTGGATAATAGTATAGATTTGGATTATATGTAGAAATACCGAGTATTGTTACCAATTTTGCATAAATCGATTTATATACTGTTTTGTTAATTGTCCCTTACATGCATATACTTGTATTTTGCTAAAAGGTTTTGTATAAATGATAATAATGAAGAAACGTCAAAATTCGTAATAGTGCCGTTTATAAGTATTAGGGCACTAGTACTCGGTGTGGAATAATTATGAAAAACGTTGCAAAAAGAAAAATAATTTTTCCTATTTTCAATTTTTCCAATTTCGAAATAAATATTGGTTAGTCCGTTTTTGCTCTTAATGCCGCAAATTAGAAGCAGCAAATTAAAACAGTGGAAAGTATTGAATATGTATCAAACATCATATTTTCTGCAAATACAGCAGGTGTCCTAATACTTATGAACGGGAGTGTAAATATATTCATAAGCATACAGGCTTGTTCCTGGTTAAAAACTGACCCAGTTATTAGGTCCAGTCTTGCGTCAAGTATTTCATAAATCTGCACTTTCTCGCCCAGCAGAGCAACAGCCGACCTGATAAATCATCTTCAACTAGTATGACATTGCAGTGAAACTGCCTTGGCTAACGCGCCTCCACTTTGTACGCGTAATGTTTAGCGCGTCATTATAATTTTATAGACGTCATGCAGGCGGCGCAAGCAGCGCAACCCTTCCAGACACCTCTGCGATACGCCATAAAATATAATCTCAGCGAAGTGACTTTATCTTGCACGCGGGGCATAAATCTTCCCTCGCTGAATTAATTTTCCTTTCGTTCTTCGCGTAGTGAGCCGAGGAGTTGAGTAATCCAGCGATTAAACGCGAACGCCGGTGTTAATGTATCGCGTTTAGAGGATCGGAATCGCGAGCGCGGCTGATAAATTGCTAATAAGTTAATCGAATTCTGCGTTATGTATTTAGACCTTTCCAGTGCGAGATAGCGAGTCAGTGGTGGAGAAAATCTGTGTATTTCATGGTGTTAACCTGTATCGATTACCATGTACAGGCTGTTTCAGGATTGTAGGTACGAGTTTACTTACAAGGGGACGTTCGCAACTCGAAAATTCTGATTTAAATGAAAGTTCGTAGGAAGGTGAAGCACATTGGAGTATGGAAGGTGCATTTTTTTTCTGCGGAAATTCACTCTGAAGGGGTGAAATTAGTCATTAAATTTATCGCGTTTTTGACCATTTTTAATATAACTTTATTTTTCTTTTGATAATCTGATAGAGGATAAAAACTAAACAATTTTTATTTTTAAAGGTCTGTTTCATCTCGCACTATTAGAAGGTTATATTGAAAGAGAGAAAACATGTGACAAATTTGAAAGCTGATTTCATCCTTTCAGAGTGTATTTCCGCAGAAAAACAAATTGCTCTTTGCTTACTCTAAGAGCGATATTCACAGTCGCTACCTATTTTTAAGATCATCTTAAGCCTTCGGCATCCTCTACTACTCTAGTAGACTAGAGCTTAAGATGCTAATGCTTAAGATGATCTTAAGAATAAGTAGTGACTGTGAATACCGCCCTAATATATTCTACATTCGCACCAAGGTTCATTAAAAAAAGAATTTTCGGGTTGTGTACGTTTCCTGGTTAGTTAATTGAACTTGTAAACAGTAACAACGGTGCTTAACGGTGATTTTGCATGATAATACTTTCCACGAGTCTAAGAATTCAATATTAAATCAAATTTATCGCCGATAAAGTTATGTCATTTTGAGATTTCTATTCTATTTATAATATTCTGTTTTCATTGTATTCAACGTTACGTCACTGATTATCTTTACCTTCCCATTTCGAGATAACAGCTTGTAACGAGTTATATAATCCATTTAATTGACCGAACTAATGCGCTGATATCACTTTGGTTTTCTGGATTCGTTATATAATCCATGTGTACTTTAATTGAAATAAATATTCTATTATCCTAAGGAGGCATAAAGAAATGGAAGGTTCCGGGTTATTAATCCTAGAAAGTGGTGGTTATAAAGTTACAACCCGATATCACAAAAACATGCATGTAGAAAATTGTAAGTAATCAGTAATGAATAATAAAAAGTGCTTGAGCATGGTTAGGAAAGTGGCGTGAAAATAATGATACGAATGGATAAGAAGAGAGTGAATGTATCATAACCGGGTTAAGCGAGGCGCAGCGAGAAATGGACGAACGCCTTCGTTTGGGTCGAGAGATATACTTGTCCCGAGCGGCACGAGTAATGACGGGCTGGACGACGATTGACCGCAGAATGATCGTGATCGAAACCGCGAATATCTTCAGCGACCCTTAATTTTCGAGAAAGCGAACACGGGCCTTGTCCGCGAACGAAGGATGCCTGCACGCAAGCCCTACGTTCCTGATTCGCGAAACATCTTCCTTTATCTTTGGGTCCCTTACGAAACCCCCGCACGAATGCAAATAATCATCGTGCATTTTTCTTCGAACGAATTTCAAAGACGAAAGAACACTTCGTCCCAATAATTGTACCCCTATCGTCCATAATTTCTGCATACCCTTTCGTAACACGATGTCCAAGAGATACGTGATGTCGCGGCTTTACATTACACGCTAGCTGATTGCAGAACTCACTTCACACGACTTCCATGGAACTCCCATTACGGTAGAACTTCGATTATCCGAATCACTCGTGCCACGTGATGGGACAGGCGATTTCTTTGATAATCGAAGGATGGTACATTTACCTGAAGCAAGATCACTTATCCCAGAATCCTGTTCCACGAGACCATAGCAAAGAGACGTTTTGCAACAGGAAAAGGTTTTAACAGGCTCTGTAGGCGTGATAAAACAGACTTCTGACCTCGCGAACATCCTGTTAGGATAATAACCGTATCGAAATGAGGACGGGATCTGTTTAATCGCGAAATCAGTGCTTCCTGGTTTCTAATTCACAGCTGGGCGATATTAATGTAACAAAATTGAAGCGGCAGGTATAATCAATCATCGAGATAGCCTGAAACCAGTTCGAACAAGATCGATCGTCATCGGGGACAATCTCGTGCCCTGTATCGTTATCGTCTCCCTTGTTTCTTCCTGGTTCGGCCCTCTCCGTCGCTCCGAGATCTTCTCGAAGAGGGGCAGGATCGATTAACGGCTCGCCCAGAGGCAGGATCGGCTTTTTAGCAGGGGGGTCGGGTGTAGGTACGCGAGGAGGTCCCAGCCCTCGAGGACGAAGGTAAGAAAAACCTTATTCGACGGTGTCGTTCACCTTCTGGGTGACCGTACACGAAGACCGGTCCAAAAGCAACGCGCTGGGACACCTGGTATACAGGAAAAAACAAGATTTTCGCGTCGATCTAATCGAAGGAAAATTGTAGAACATGGTCCATTTTGTAACTTACTGGAAACATTCTGTTTTACTGTGTACGTTATGATTCTGTTGATTCTGAGGAATCAGTTACCAGAAGGATAGGTAAAGCTTACAAGGGAAGTTTTAATTATGCAACTTTGTGTGCAAGCAGAGTAGATCATTCGTAACACAAAAGTATTTTTTGCTCACGCCATAGTGTGGTTTTAGGGGGTGAAATCGCCCTTTGAAAAAAATATGAAGTTTTCTTTATTGTGGAATATCTCGAGAGTGGTGAGAGTTATCGAAAAGAAATTTAAACAAAAGTTGCATCTTTTTTATATTTACAAAATTGCGTAAAAATAATTCTCGAAAAATCCATACTTTTCAAGTTACCCCCACCATCAATCCTTGATTCGATAATTATTTTTACGCAGTTTTGTGGATATAAAAAAAGATGCAACTTTTCTTTAAATTTCTTTTCGATATTTCTCACCATTCGTTCTCCAGATATTCTACGATAAAGAGAACTCTGCATTTTTTTCAAGGAGTGATTTCATCCTCTAAAACAGTACTATGACACCGACAAAAAATAGTTTTGTGTTACGGATGAGCTACTCTATTTGCACACAAAGTTCCATAATTTTCTAAAGCTTGGGATATCTTAGTTCCCTTATTGTTGTTCCCTTGACGAAGTATTAGAATATTAAGATGTCGAATAAATGGGATTTTGAAAATTTTCATCATGCTGCTAAAATATTCAAAATTCCAGTGTGGTATTCCAAGCCTACCCTGACCACTTTTCATTTCTATAAGCTTTATTCATCTCAGTATACATTTTTAATTAGATACACAAAGATCCATCGATCTCCAAGATCTGACTCTTTAAACAAACTAACCTTGTTTTATCGATGTAAAATACAAAATTGTCGGTTCACGTATGTGTGATGTTGGTCCATCATGCGAAATCGTTTGTGGTAGCGAATTAATAAATCTCTAAACTCGTATAAAAATATATTACACGCAAATAATACTCTGGTAGCTTTATCTTCTATCGAGCTACAAATAAAAAAGTGAACGTCACAAGATACGATGTTAAACTAGTCATTACGTGAAGTCACCAAGGGTTAATAGCCGTTTATTGCAGCGATTATTAGATGCAGGATTACCTACTTTAAAGTGGTAAACGATATAAAGTTATCATTGAGGTGTTGCGAAACGAAACACCCATCGATGAGAAAATGATTTCCCATCGTGAGTGGGAGCGTCGCCGTCATGGCAAAGGTCTCCGCGATCCTGTCGAGCAAGGACGATACACTCCATCGATCCCCGCGATCGATGCCCCCCCTCTTCGATCGAAAGGTCCTTCCTCTGTATGTACACCGATAAGGTAATCATGCTCTACGCCCGAGGTGTACACGACAAACCTTTTTAAGGGGAATCGCGCCGCTTTTAAAGCGAACCACCAATTATCATCGACTATTCCTTATTTATCTGCAAGATACAGTGAATAACATTGTCCAGGCTGAAAAGAAAACTTGTTTCAATACACATGCCTGTACAATTCGTTACTTCATTTAGTTCTAATCGGTGTGTATAAATGAATGAAAGTTAGATTAATTCTTGTGTCGTCTATGAACACTTTGAGTGGTGCAAGGATTTGAGAAATGTCCCTTTATAACGAATAAAAAGCAAACTCCTTAGTTTGTTCTCAAAATAAAGGTTTGGAGACCCTCGGGCAATAAGGTAAATGTACCAATACTCGGACGCTTAAGGGGCTTAAGGAATAGCGGCAAAGTTTGCCTCCTAATTTAATTTGTAAAACCATCATGAAATAAAAAAATGTTGTTGAAATGTGGAAGATAACACTATATTATACTATCGGAAATTGAAAAAAAAAGTTTATGTATTATAATAGACGTATTTATTAATACAAATACAAAAACATGCAAATGTCCCAGTAACCGGACAACCTAAAACTGTATGTCCCAATACCTGAATTGTATCGTCCCAGTAAGCGGACAACCTAAAAATGCATGTCTAAATTACTTATATTCGCGAAATTTTGTATCAGTAAATAAACTTAGACTTGTTTTAAAAAACATTCATTTTCTTGCAAATTTAACTATCTTAAACTAAATTTAAATCTATTTACTATTATAATAATGTATTATTATAATATATAAATAAGAAATGCTGTCAATATTTTCTTAGTAAATGTTAGAAGTGTCTTGACAGAAGCTTAAGCAATTTCTCGCAATCTGCTATGCGTACGAAGTGTGTTACAAAATAATTATTTCTATCTAACGATTTTTAATTTTCTACAATAATGATTTTAATTAATATTGCTAAATACTTGTGCATTATGGTACTATTTTTTGTTTTTAATTACATTAAAAATTAAGTTTAAAAATAAATAAAATTCGCATTACTGTTCAGGTACTGGGACATGGCCGGCCACTGGTACATTTACCTTACCTACTGTGCTCTCCAGAAAATGACGCGAGCACTGTGCAGACTAGGAACGGGCGATTCTCCCAGAATCGGTCGATTATTTTTCTGAAAAATCGATTATTTTATCGATTATTTTCTAACCAAGAATCGAGAAAAAAATCGACGATTTGAATTTTTAAGAATTTTCTAATTAAAATCTTATATTTTTCAGTCTCTAAAAATGGAAATGAAAATAATGTATACTTAGAGTAAAGAATATATATTATATATTATATTTCCCAATACAATGATTCAATAAAAAATCTTATTACCCCACGTTTAATTGATTCTATTCTTGATCATTTTCTCGACCACATTTATCGACTCCCCGATTCTTTTCTAAAATAATAAATTCTTATGCATCGACGTTTTGTTAGACTCGATTCTTACCTAAGTATCCTTTTTTTTTTAACGGAATCGCCCATCGCTAGTGCAGGGGGTGTAACTCAATGAACGCGGTAAGCAGAGAGCAAAAGCTTCTCTCGAACAGCGACGCAGCGCGAGAATTCTCTTATCGCGATTGTCATTAGCCTGATTCGAGACCTCCCGCCGCCGAGCGGCTTTCTACGGGCCCGGGTTATTTATTGGCGGATTAATAAGTGGCCGGGTAACCGGTGATTAGAGGTCGACTTGCGTCGCGACTTTCATTATCGTAAAACCGTGTCGCCTGTGATATTCTGCCGCGCAGCCGCGGGATAAAAAATCTCTTCCTCGACCGCGATATCGGCCGCGCCATCGGGAGCATCGTTCTTCCTGTAACTGGCCTCGACTGCAGCGCACGCATTAAAAATTCCGATCGAAATTCCTCAAACGAAATTTAGGCCACGAAAGTTCGGCGCAGGCATTCTGTCTCTGTCCGTTGCCGGTGAAGCGGTACCGATGGAGCACTCTTCCAGACGTCGAAGTTATTTCAACGAAACGATGGAGCGGAGTCAGGTTCTGTGGCATTGTAAGCGAAACGAGCATGGTTCATTTGCATTCTTGTCATCGTGAATGTGCGGATGTCAGAATTACGAACTTCAGGTCCGGTTTACAAGGTGCCCACGATTCGGTACATGAGAGAAAAGTGGTGCCAGTTGGTTTCTCTTTAACGAACGAGATTCTGTTTTATAGCTAAGCTTGTTAAAGGTGCAAATCCACGATGAGAGAAAAATATCGTCTCTCGCATGAGACTTTAATCTCATGAGACAATTATTTCGTTAGTTTATTATTTTCTAATTATTTTGTCATTAGTTTCATGAAATTAGACCTTAGACATTATTTCCATTATTTACGTTTAGGTGTTGCTGAGATTTTTGTCTCACGATAGAAAGTTCTCATTAAAATCTCATCGTGGATTCGCACCTTAAAGCGGTTACACTGCTGCCTCGCCATTTAATCTATCAGCTACCATATTAATTATCTGTAAAGTATAACAGATTATTCTGTGTATTCACATTGAGTAAGCAGGGGTGGGGTCATTTTGTGACTAATGGGGTGGTTTTGTGAAAACCAAAAACTCGTACCGTCAGGGGGGGAGGGTTAAGTAAAGCAGACTTTGGGACACTTTTTCATATTTTTCAAAAATCACACGATAACTATATATTATAATCCCGAATTAAGAAAAATCAATCAGTACCTACTATTATAGTTACCCGCAGTGGGCACACTGGGTCGTTTATGTATTAAGCAAATCGCCTCTTTTCTTAAACTTCCTTTCGAATTTTTATTTTTCCTAACTAATCCTTTAAACAGTTGACTCAAAGAACTATCGTATATTAAATTAGAGACTTGAATAAGTATCCTATAATTTTTTCAAATTTTTTCAAATTTAAAAACAGTAAAACAAATAGCCATGAACATAAACGACCCAGTGTGTCCACGGAGCGCACAGGGGTCTGTTTTGATGATCTAGCTAGCGGGACAAAAGTCCAACATCATGACCATCCAAATGAATGAATCTTGATCATAGCACAAGCTACTGAGTCAGATATATCGGAATTATATGGTATGCAACTTTATGCGTATTTCATAAAAGTAAAGATCGGCGAAACGTACGCGAGTCAGCCGCTTAGTAACTGATTTTTAGAATGCGTCAGTATCAGCTATATATCAGAAATGCTCAATTGTAACACGATTTAAATTGTTAGTATTTCGAATAATGGATTGCGGTACAAGTAAGTAGTGAATCAAGTTTCAGCCATGATTATTTTAATTTCCAACGAACGGAATTAAAATATAATCATAAAAATGATGGAATCTTTCAATACTGCCCTCCTTAGTTAAAATGTCTTATCTAGCATTTCAAAACATCCGAGAAAACTGAAGTTTTATCATTTTCTTTGTGCCCTCCTCGTAAAAAAATAAATAAATTAGACTATTTCTAGATCTCTACGAAGCACGTAGAGTTTTCTAACTTTGCTTAAATGGTAAAAGACGTCTGCAACTTCAAATATTTCAACATTTCTTGAAAGATGGTAAAATGCTAGATAGGACATTTTAACTAAGGAGGCCAGAATAGCTTTCGTTGGAAAAGCTCTAGATATCCAGGAACCTCATGAAACCTAAAAATTTTTGTGCTGTTTTGTTCTATTTGCTTTATAGAGTACATATTCACAAGTTATCGCTGCAAATATTTGCAACTCTATATAATTTTTATACACAATTAAAACAATCCTATCTTCAAATATGGTGATGTTAGGAGCTGAAATGTGTAATTCATTCTAAATAACGTGGTTGTAAATAATTTCTCTCTACAAAACACAGTTCATATTCGCTTTCTATATTTTAAGAAATCCCAGAATACAAATTTTGGTTTTAAAAAACTCTTGGAGGCTGAGGTGAATGTTTTAAGGGTGGTAAAACAATGTAGGTAATATTTTCAAACAAATAATAAATATTTCCACGTAACTGATGATTTATGTACGACCTGCGGCTTTTATCCCGCTAGATTATCATTGGACAGACCACTGTGGGACGGTGCGAAAATAAGTGTGCCCACGGCGGGTTAAATGAGAAATAGCACTTGAATCTGTCAGTATATTTTACCGTACGAATAACACAGGGAAATAAAGAAATACAAAGTAACCCCATTAGTCACAAAGCCACCCCCACTTACTCTAACTAATAACTTCTACATTTCTCCACTTTCTTTCGTAATAGTACCGATCCATCTTTTCTGATTACACATTTGGAGAACCATGGGTATACAACACAAGCAATGAATCCACTTGCTAAAACAGTTTCCTGTGTATTTTCAAACTGGACCCCCTACTGATTCATCGCGAACCACGGCGTTCCACGTCTTTTTGCATTGGTCCTCCTACGTTCCGAGCCACCATTGTCTCTACCCAGTGAACACGTCCTACATACCAGCGGCGAGGCACACGAGTGTCTCGTCAGGAAGGGAGCATTAGATCGTTTTGTATCGGTGCCCGTTTCTCGACAGACCGCGATCGCGGAACGAATTTATACTGTTACGAAAAACGTGATCGCCGGCTGCCTCCAAGGGGAGATCGCGTGGCCCGATATCCCACACGAATGCAATTTCTTAACGGGACACAGTCGGGCGGCCGGCATACCGCCTGAAAATCGCCCGGCCGATCGGGCATTCCTGATTGTGCAAGGTTGAATGTTAACGCGCAAGGATGAATATTAATTGCCGTGAATATGATTAAGCGTTCCTCCGGGCGATCCCGCGCGGCCATTAACATTGTTGCTGTTACGTAAACTGGATCAAGTCGCTCGGTTGCTATTATGCTACTGTGACGGGGCATGTATTTTTTCCCCCCTCGGGCTTGGGAGAACGAGATGACGGTGCAAGTTGAGTTTCAGTCGAATTCTCTGGAGCCCTGACGAATTTAATACCACTGCTCGGCCTTATCAGATCGCTTGTAAAAAGTCGTAGATGTTACGTTACATATCGATGTTGATGCGGAGCCATGGATATGCTGCTAAAAATAATTAGGGATCCCTGGATCTAGAAAGTAAATCAAATGCGCGATCGAACGGTTGCGAGGGGATTTCGAAATACACACCGATAATTTAATTCGTGGATTCTCTGGAAGCTTAGAAATGAAATTTTATTATTTCGAATGTTACCGGGACATAATTGATTAAATTTTCTTAATTGCCGTGTCACGTAACAGAAGCATAGGCACCGACAGAATGAATGGCTTTAAACACCTGACCAGTTGTTGCAGACTCGACGTAGGTACTTAGGTACGTACACTTTTATCCTAAGTAACAGATGTGCTTCGTTAAGTGGTTCTTAAGTGTAAAGAGTTCGTTAAGAGACACAATGTTGTTGTACGGATGCTTAACGAGTAATCACTGCCTGGCACTTCAGTCATTCTGAATGACTTCCATGGTGCACGACAACAGGAGTGTAAGTACGCACGGGTAACTCGAGTTTCCGACTTCCTTCACTTACGTCACTCCGGCGGCGCTGTAACGCTGGATTCTGCCTTGACACACACGTTAATCGAAATTATGTTAATTACGTGTCGCGAGCTCTATTAAAACGTCGACTCGCCGCGAACAGGTCGACGGCAGGTTGAGGCGCTTAATTTCGAAAGCGCAAGGCAACGGCCAGAGTATCGCGATATTTAATCTACAATATGGAAATGGAACAATTATGCATTTCAAATTCGATTTTAGAAAGTAGGTATTTCGCGTTTTAAAGGCAAGAGCATATCGAAACCGAGTTTCGATTCGTTCCGGGCGCCGGTGCAATAAACTTCTTGCGACAGACCTGTTCCCTCCCCTTTTTGCTTTTCTGCAAGGTCGAAATGCTACTTCCCATACCCGGTCTTCTCTCATTCCCAGAGACGCAATATGCCGTGCTGTGCTCCGAAAGTTATTGCATATTTATCTTCGACAAACGAGACAAATATCGAAGTGGAAGGAGGGCATATCAATGGCAAAAGAAACCTTTCGCAATAAGCAGCGATGACAAATATTCTTCAGGCACCAAATATTAATTACAAGATTTAAAACATAAATCAATGTGTCAATTTTCTGGAATTTAGGATAGGTGTTCCAATTACTGACAGTGTCCCTATTACTACCACTTTATTTATTTTAGTTATTGAAAACGTGACGTATAAAGAATAGTGCTAAAAAAAATTTGGACTGCTCTTATTATTATTATTATTATTATTATTATTATTATTATTATTGTACACTATTTTTTATATGTTACGTTTTTATTAAGTAAAATGGTAGTTGTAGGGTCACTGACCCTAATTGAGGCATTTATCCAATTATGTAAACAAAGGAAGCTGAAAGTTCGCTTTGTACGAAATTTCCACCACTCAGACTGTTAATAACATGAAAAGATGGATTTAGTAGATTGCAATATTAAGAAGTGCAAATATACTTTGAACAACTACAGACTCCACAAGTACACAGAGTCGGGATTCTTCCATATTGCTCGATGATTCATGTTTTACTACTTAACAAGCTTTTTATCACGGCTGATCTTCGGTGACATAGCTAATCGTACGTAGAAGTTATTCAGTTAAAAAATCCTAGACACGCATTGTCTTTCAAGCGCGCGTTCACGCTCGCGATTTACGCGGACGCATTCTTTGTATTTCCATGGCACGCGTTGCACGCTTATTATTAACGGTTCTCCACCCTCTATTATTCTCGACGATGTCGATTTATTACCGCCTGTCGTTTTTCCTTTTCTTTCGTTGGAATACGCCAAGGGGACGTGTGCAATAACCTTGGATGTCAGCGGAGAATGTGAGAGCAATTCGGTGCGCGGTATCGACTTGACGGATCTGCAGCAACTAATTGAATAATGCTGCACGGTGGTTTTGTTATCGGGCCCGACACGAATTCGCAGTGGCGGTTTCAAAGGAAGCGAGGCATCTGCGGACGGTGCTTCGATGTTGCGCAACGACCCGAACGATCTTCCCTTCGCTTCGCCCTTGTCTCGTCGCGCCGGTGTATTATGTCATTCGCAACGAGGCGTCCGAGATGGCATTACAGCGAGGCACCGAGGAAATTTAAAAATACACGGCTATGAAGAAGAGGCGATAGTGTCAGAAGCAGATTCGCAGATTGTTCATTATACGGAGTGGGCGGAGTACCTGGGGAGTACATATTTAACTTTCAAGTCCCGCGAAGTGTCTTAGACGTATAGAAAATACGTCTTCTTGAATCTTTATGGTTATTTGATGACAGCCTAAGCTGCAGAGATTTAAAAGAGAAAGTTAACTATGCGATATAATTATCGTTGTTAATTAAACATTTTGTCTCCCTAGCAAATGGTTTGTGCGAAATCCAAAATCCTTCCTGTTCACATCTAGAATCTAAACCATTTAACTTAATGGCAAACTGAGGTGCAGTGTGGCACTTTATTGACAAGTAGATCTATTTCTTCATTTGTATATTTTTTTATTTCGCATGTCTCTTGCGAATTATCGCGCGAGCCACTGTGTGCTACCTTTCTGTCGAGGACCGTGTAGGTAGTTTGGGCAATTCCGTGTATCAACAGTCAGGACTAAGGAATTTGCAAAACCCTATCAGACGCGAAGGGTCACGAAGACACGTGAACGTCCTCCAGGATAAGACATCCGGGTCGATGGCCCAGTTTATACACGTGCAAGCGCATGTGCCTTCTTGGCCGCTTTCTTGCCTGAACACCGCTTGAATCGTTTGTCTCCGGCTAATGACGTCAACCACCGATCAATTTACGAGCCGATCTCTTTCTCTTTCGCGTCATTACCCGCGCGCCAAGTCGCTAATTGGCTGCTATTTTTTCAAGGTGCTCTGATCTTTATTCGGAGCTAACGAAAATGGGCAAGCGTCTGCTTTAATTTCTGGCGCGAGGGTAACTTTCGTCGTTCGCCGACGCCATTATTTCACGTTGGCGCAACCTTGCGTTGTTGGCCGCGTAAAAAAAAGACAATGTAAAAATGACGTTTATTGACTGTGCATACCGTGAAATGCAATTTGTACTGTTGGATGCAAGAACGGCCTCAGGACACTCAGGCCCTTCTTGCATAAAACGCATACATAATTAGATTCCTCATTCATTTCTACATAGGGTAAACGACCCAATTACTGACACATTAAGCGTTGACTCTGACATTATCTTATAGTTTTGTATTTATAGACTAAAAATATATGTTGTTCTTGTGATTTATTATTGTTTAAGATATTTACTTGATGAAAAAAATTTGGTGGATCGTAAAACTTCGATTTTTATGTATAAATTCATCAATTTCAAAAATATATTACGGGATCTATTACTGACACCCTTCAAATGTATTTGACTGAATTACTGCACAAAGTAGCACCTAATTCTTTTTGTTTCTAAGAGAGAAGGGTTCATTCTTTCACATGATATCAATTACACCCATTGCAAATGGTTGCAATTTTTTAAAATTTAACAAAGTTTTTTATTAACATTTTACCCGAATGAATGGCCTTAATAGAATATATAGCTATGTAATTAAGTTTCTAACTAACTCAAATTGCACCTCTCAAAGAAAAATTTTTCACAATCGTGAATAAAAACTGTGGGAAACAAAAGTTTTTGATAAGCGATACTTTTGAGATTTTGGCAAATTTTGAGCACCGATCACACGAAAACAATAGCAAATATTATGAAACTGGGTTTACCACAATAAAATACAGTAATGTTAATAAAATGTGTATTGTAATTGGCCTGTAGCCCCATTTTTCGAAAACATGGGTCTAAATTCACGGGCCCAGCACGGACCTCCGAGGGTTAATATCAATTATATTAATACAGCTTAAAGGCCGTAAATTTGCGGTTAAATTGAGCCCAGTTTCATTAAAATATCTACACTAGAACCAAAGTTATAAATTTTTGATCGCCGTCGGGTTGTTTTGTCCCACTGTGCGGCGTGTCATGTACATGAGCAATTACTGATATGACAGTAATACAAAAATGCTTGAACCGCTTGTACCAATCACTGTTACCCAATTAATAAGTAAAAAGACTTAATGAATCGTTGAATTCGGATCTTTATTACTTTCTACGATGCTTATATTATTTAAAATATTATATTTCCTTATGTTAATAGCTTAAATATTACAATTATAGTTTTCTCTTTCGCTAGTAAGGAAGTCATCGTTTCCATTTTCCTAATATCCGCTTAAAATTTTTTATCGTTTTATTCAAATTAACGAAGAAAAAATTAAGTACTGTTTTTTGTATCGTATAAATAACAGTTTGAATTGTATGCTAAATTGTTTTTATGCATCATTTTATAAGATTTATTCGTTATTTTACGTAAAACAACTTAGAGTGACAGTAATTGGGCAGGTGGCAGTAACTGGGTCCTTTACCCTATGGCCTTTTTTCATTGCCGTATCTTTACAATTGACAATAGTCTATAACTATTTTTATGACTATATTTTTTCAAATATTATGCAAATATTAAATAAATAATAGACAATAATGTTAAAAAACATTTTTTTCTATATTCCTCCATTTTATGCAAGAAGGGCCTGAGAGGGCTATAATTAAAATTAATTTCTCTGATTTACTACGTAATTCCTATTGTAATAATGCAACTACAAAGGAGATATATCAAATTTTTGAAGATTATAGACAGTTTGAATAAAACATATTTTCTCGAAACTGATTTTTGGCACTGAGGCCCTTCTTGCATCCAACAGTCCAATTTAAGTGCCACGAGTCGAAGGTGTTAAAAGTTGACTCTACTGTAAAAATTGTTCCTACTAAATTCTTTTCACAGAGCACTCATGAGAACATAAACTGGTTTTACAGCAAAATTTGTATTTCATATATATATATACATTCAATCTTTATACGCGCGCCATATTTTTAAGCTTACTATGTCCTTCGGGTCACTTTTCACCTAGCCATGCTTTTATTTCTTTGATTCTGTTACATTCCGTGAGTCCATTCGACTCCACTCGCAGTATTCATTCCCTTGAGAGCTGTTGTGATTTTGAAAAAATATCAGGAAATTGTTACTAACACGCGTGTTTGTCATTACTTGACATCATATTAAATTGTGGAGTGGTGTGCCAAGGAAAATGACCCCAACTTGGAAAATGAACAAAATAAGTACACTTTATACATCCACCCCTAGTTTTTATAAACTGAGGACACGTACAGATTTAGATCACAAGTAACAAGTTACATCAACCAGGATAAGAACTGGATACAGGTATAGTTATCATTGAACTACATAATCACTGGATACAAGAAATGCTACAAATAAAGCAGAAGACAAGGTATCAAGAACCTTAAACGATATGCATCAACGACCACCGAGTTTACACCAAAAACCTGAAGATCTAATCGTTAAAACCGTAAATTTCAAACAACGATAATTACTTTCGACATTACACCACCCAAAAAGAATACACCCCATTGCACGATCTTCGAACCGCTTACAAAACCTGAATTCCAAGCAAGCGAAGCAGGTCGCCAGAAAGTAAATAACATTTACACGTACATCGAACTCGGCAAACTGGCGCAAGAAAAGCTCCCGCCGAATTAATGTCCCGAATTGAAATGGCGCTTGCTTCGTTCATTAAATCACCGAAACGTGACAAGTGATCAGAGAGGGGGAGGAAGAAAATCGACGGTGACAGCGAGGAGAAAGGGATGGGCGGCCATCGAAGGAATGCAAGGGGCGCACAGAAGCGTCGATTCCTGATCGATTTCACGAACAGTCGATCGGCTTTCACGAGGCCCGCTTGGAAGCGCCCGAGCACGATAGCTGGACCGTGACGAAACGACGAGCATAATTAATTATCCTGGCATGACCGACGCGACAAGAACGGGCCAACCGGGACGCCTCGCGGTCGGCGGACGCGCTTCTGTCCGTCGATTGCAATAAAGTAAATAAGCAGCGGATCGGTCCGCGTTTTTCTGCGAAAGAAATTGAATCTGACGATCAATCGCCGTCCTTCTATGGGCCGTCCAATTACCAACGAAAGCCCGATAATTGAGGCACGATAATAATGATAAACAAGTAAATACCGGTGCACCGGTTGGGCACCGAGGGACACGCTCGTATTGCGATCATTCCAGTGCTGCTCCAGAACTCGGTAGTAGCTGTGAATGTACGGGGTGCCTTTGAAATAAGTGGTGGAACTCTGGCAGCTTATTTTATCCGTTTTGAAGGTGAGAAATGGTAATGGATCAAAATCTTTCGACGTTGCGAATAGTTTTCATGCTTTCAAGGGTTTTCAAAGAACACTTAAGACAGTTCATAGAGATTTGATCTAAGGTTTATTCATAGAATTGTTTCTGAATAATGAAATGTCGATTTGAGTAGGGGAGAGTCGTGCAGTACCGACCAGCGTACAGTACCGACCAAAGCTAGTTCTCACTTCTTCGACCAGATATTACCACTTTATTTGAAATAACCAATGAAAATCATAATTCTCTATAACCTATTTCGGGGCCATATTGTTTACTCCATTGCTCTCGATATTCTGAGGAATTAAACGTATACGTTGACATTCAGTGGGTTAGAAGTTATTTTTTAAAGCTGATATTTTGTTTCTCGTGTAAGTAACTGATTTTGTCCTATTCTGTATACTATCTCTAGTCTATTAAGTTTAATAAAACGTCCTAGTTTTGCAATATTTTTTGCGCATAATATACCATGATCTAAAATGTTTCCCCGTGTTTGTCGTACAGTACCGACCACCCAAATGTCGTGCAGTACCGACCAACAGACTCTGTCAACCAGTAGAGACCAAATTTTTCTTATCTCTGAGTTCAATCTGTTAGCAACTCAGATTAATTTATAAGATGTTCATTTAACCTTCCTTCTACCTTTTCCCGCAGAAAAATAAAGTAAATAAAGATAGGTATGATAACCCAACAAACAGGAAGCTAGGATTTAATGATGAAGTCATCCAGTGTGTTATTTGCAAGCAGAGTTGGGCATTAACTAAATAAAAAATTATGTAAATAAGGATGAAAGTTACTTTAACTTTAGATTATTCGACGAATAAAGTTAATTCTTTTATTCAATCAGAATTTATTCGACAAACAAAGATAATTTTTTTATTCCACGAATAAAGTTAATTTTTTATCCGTTATTCGAAATTTTATTTAAATAAAAAATTTTCCCATCTTTGTTTGCAAGGAATCATTTGACAAAGAATAGGTGCAGTGTACCAAATGTGACGGTTGGGCACATGTCGAATGCACAGATCAGGAGAATATTAATTATTTTACTTGCGAGTTTGTACAAACAAAATTTGAAAAAATCTTGTACTGTACTAATTAAATGTCTTTATTAACATTTTTAATCATTTAGACCTAAAAATCTACTAATTTAATAGTTGGTCGGTACAGGACGACAATTTTTCGTTTCCTAGAAATTACAACTTTTTTACTTTTGCGAATTATCAATTCTTATTATTAAATTTCACAAAAATAATTTCCCTCCTCTTACTAAGTTCCATCTATACTACAAATACGTTTTTGAATTTCTGATTTTTATCGACTCTACCCCAAGATATAACAAAAAAACTTAGAGCGGTCGGTACTGCACGACTCTCCCCTATTTCTTGTTTGCTACCAAGGCGATAAAATGGCAATAGTTATTTTATCAATGGTCTTACTAAATATTCTTTCTCTTAAGACATTCGAGACTTTTTTTTAATCGTCGAAGCGATCTTCCACACCTCGGCTGCACATTGCTGAGACACCGTATGTGTAACACGCGCGACTCGTATCCGTAATAATTACGATTGATGGTCTTATTAAACGATGGCTCTATTTGTGCTGACACACGCGTGTTTCCCTCCCTCGTTGTTGCATAATTGCTGCCACGTTCCGTGCCGGGCCGTTTTGCATCATTAAGCCGCGTTCCCGCGTGTGAAACGCCTGACTCTTGTCACCTCGTTAAATGCGTTCGTGGATCCTCGTTACAGGAACATTAAATTGAACAAGAGCCTGTGCTCCACAGAGTTCGGAGAACACGCGTATACATTTTCGCAAAACTCGAAAGTGTTTCAGGCCTCGAGTGCCATGTTTATGGAGGCTAGATGATAATACAGTTCGCGCACGATCACAAAGGACGCGAATAATTCGCGTTAGCGGTAGAGCACGTCCGTTCCCTTTCGAATCGTAGACAATATTCGTATGGCAAGGGGGAGAGCGTAACCGTCATAAAATCTATAATTTGCCAGTTGTGCAATTACGTGGCTGGCGTGCGGAAAAATCTGCCTATCAACGCTGGGCTGCACGGTATCCCCGTATAAACCCGTTTTACGCTATGTAAAACACAATCTCCTGTTACAAATTACACGTTTCACGCGGACGTCAACGCGATCATTTCGAGCCGTGATAATGTCGCAAGTGGACAGCGCAACGAGATATTTATGCAACTGCGCGGGATGCGCCCCTCTCCTTTATTTCGCGCAGCGCGGCTCCTCTTTCTGGCGTCTGCGGCGTCGGTGACAGTGAAACCCGGACTTGTCGCGAACGGTTTGGAGCCGGAACACGCACGGCCTTGCCGAGGATAGCTTAACCGTCGGCCTCACCACGCCTTGCTCCGGCATTCTCCACAATTACGCGCCTGCACCCACACGCGCGCGACGCTGCTATCGTCGCGTGGGAGGATCGTTCTCGTCGCGAAAAGCTACAGGCGGAGTAATAGCCAGGATTTTTCCCGCCAAGTCGCGGGCTGGTAAGGTTTCACGGTGAATTTCGTGGGATGAAATCGAAAAGGTGCGATCGTTACGAGTTGCGACATGGTAACATGCGTGTTTGTGGAATTTTTTATTATTATTATTATTATTATTAATCGTCTTTATTATTCGAAAAAGAAGACACCTGGATGTTTACAGATGGCATAGGCAATATGAGTAAAGGCGAGGCTGCCGTGGTAACACTGTTGGGGAGCCTAGCCGTGTATTATAGGTACTATAAACTGAACTAATTTTCTTGGAAAAAAAAAATTGATAGAAAGGTACGAAACAGGTGAAGTGGGAAGCGAGTATGAGTGTAAGGGTATCTATGAGTCTCTGAGATTGCAATTGTGGTGAGGAGCAGTTTTTTGGTTAGGAATGTAGTTGGATAGGGTTTAAGGGGAGTGCCTTGATGATACAGGTTATCGTAGATAAGAAACCTGTGTCTACTTTGAGCACTTAACCCTTAAGTGGTAACACCACTATGGCGGTACAAAAGCGTAGTGTACATTTGACAATTGTTTGTGGGTAAACGAATAAATAAGTGGAAAATCTGTTTAAGTGCCTTTATTATACACATCTTAAGTAGGTTCAAGCTATTATTTTGCTTTTCTTTTTTTTCAAAATGGCACTTTAAACGCATTTTTATTCGATTCACTTGAAATTTTTACAGTAGCTTCAAAAGTACATTCTCTATCGAAGTACGTGCTGATTTTACGATTTGTTGAGAACTTTTAAAGTTATGTACAATTTTTTAGCTGAACATGGTGCACGTGGATGAATGGAGCTAGAGAGTTAATTTTATGTTCAGATGCTTACCATTGTTAAGAAAAGCAATATTTTACAATATCGATGCGTACTTCGATGGAGAATGTAGTTTAGTAGCCACTGTAAAAATTTCAAGTGCATCGAATAAAATTTGTTCAAATGGTGCTGCTGGCCAATTTGAAAAAAGTGGTTCCGAGAAATAAAGCGTTTAAAGTGCCATTTTGAAGAAAAGAAAAGAAAAAAAATAGTTTGAAACAACTTAAGATGTACATAATAAAGGCGTTTATACAAATTATCGACTTATTTCTTTGTTTACCCACAAATAATTGTCAAAGGTACAATACGTTTCTGTGTCGTTATACTGATGTTACCTCTTAAGGGGAGGGATGCGATTTTTGGGCTAAAAACATAGCAAACTTTGAGATTTCTTTTTAAGAAACTAACGATTAGATTCATCTGAAATTTAGACCATGTGTTTATGCATCTTTGAAGAAGTTGCTGTTTTTTTTTTAAATAATTTTTAATATTACCAATAGGAGTTATGCATGATCGACCATCACGTCGCGCAAAAATCGTCGTCCGCTGGTGCGCGTGATATTTATCTTCCCGGTAATCAGAAACGGAACACTGAAACGACGTTTTACTTTATACATATGTAGTTTCAGTTTGGAGAACCAGAATAAAACAGAAAAATTGATTGAGGAGAATGGTGAGTTTTCAGACTGAAAGGTCAAAACCTTCAATTTTTGCTATCCAATTTTGCGGCAATTTTTGTTATCTAAAAAAAAGAAGTATATAACTTATCGGTATTCTGGTAACACCCAACTCAAATTCCATTTCCTCAGAAAGGTGTGCTTCATACGAAACCCGTTCATACGTATTAGGACACTTGTTGTATTTGCCGAAAATGTGATATTTGGTACAAATTGAGTACTGTTTACTGCTTTTATTTTCTGCTTTTAATTTAAAACGTATGACCAGATTCATAACCAGAGCTTCATAACCAGATGAAGCAAATAAATTTGCAACGTTTCTCACTATTATTTCACACGGCGTACCTATGTGTTCTAATACTCACGAACAGTCAGCGAATGTACCTCACTTTCAGCTTATCCCTTACCAAGAAACCATCTCCAATCCCATTCCGCGAGAAATTACGCATCCCCCGCACGTAACAGCCGATCATCCGCGTAACGCTTTAACAATCATTCCAATGAGCCGTTCGATTCTCCACGGAGTGAGCAGTAATACCTCGAGCCGGTAATAAATAATCCATCGAGACACCGAGAATTGCGTGCGCCGCGCACCGTTTCGCGGCGCTCGGAGGCCGCGTCACGTGTCTGAGATTCAGCACGTGTGGGCGGAGAAGAGCCGAGCGGCGGAACGGCGAGGATTGCAAAGTGAAATCACGGCTGATTGGCCCTGTACCGGGCAGAAGCTGTGTTTAGCCCACTTTTGGCCGTTTAATCCGCGAAGGAGAACTATCCACCCACCCGCGGCGCGGCGTCGCGTGCGCGCTAGCGTGCAGACGCGTGTGGGTGCGTGTGCACGACGACTGCTCGAGGGAATGCCAGAGTAGGGCGTGGTAGAGCCAGTGGTCAACTTTCCTCGGCAAGGCCGTACGTGTCCTGGCAGCGCGGCCTGTCAGTGACATGTTTGTCCTTTCCGCTGGTTCGTGCCGCGCCGCGGCGCGATCGCCTGATCGAGAGAAAGTGGCAAAAGGTCGGCCGAGTTACGAAAATTGTAACACTATTACCGCAATAACTAGGAACGCGGGGCTGGCTCCGCGAGCCACGACCGCAGCTCGATCGGCGCGGCCAATTTAATACTCAAATCGCAACATTTAGAGAACGTTGCCCAACTGTCGATCGGCCCATTGATTATACCCCCCTCGCTTCCTCCGTACACCTGGAATGCGCGGCCTGGCGACGCGTAATTAACAAATTCCTGCCGTTTCCGCGAGAATGGTGATGCTCGGTGGAGCGTTGGACGTGTGAACGGTAACGAACACAGAATTTGGGGAAATGGGACTGTGTGGTAGGAGTTTCTTGAATAGAACAGTAATATTAATCAAATTTAAAATAATCGTGTACCTGATAGTTAATTTGAAGGGTACGGGGGAAAACAAGGAATGTCCATTTTTCGTTATTTTGCGATTTATGGCATATTTTGTTGGTGGCAACTGGGACTACCGAAGTGTCAAATCACAAAGGGTTATAAAGTTCAAATAACCTCGTAAGATAACGTTAAAGATTTAGTATACAGACTAAAACAGAAAATGTCCACTCTGCACTGGAATAAAATCTGTCGTCAAAGTAAAACAAGAAATTATTTAAGAAGAAAATTATATAAGAAAATTAAATTCACCGAAGCTTGTTTCTTTACTGATGGACTAAAATATTAAAACTTAATTTTCTCGATAAATCAGTGTTGTGACATTCTCTGATTTTCCCCTTACCGTTCATTTATAAATTTCTAATCCCGCTGATAATTAAAGTGTTTCAAGAGATCTACAGCGTATTTAATTAATTCTGTCTTGAAGAAAAGTAAGCTCTGCTTACAGTTCAGTGGAACTCGGCAATCAATAGAAACACGGGGGACGTTGGAACACGTTGTCTTACGTGTGTACGACTAATTCGATTCCAATGACAGCACGATTTAATGTCCTTCTAATGGTGCCTCGTGAATCTTACGATTCGAACGGTCCTGGACGGAAAACTCGGGTAAGAAGGGAGTACCTACGTGTGCGCGAGCACGGGGGCCCGACCTCGTGCAACTGTGAAATTACCGCGTTCGGGATTAAATGGCAAAGGTATACGTACCAGCTCGAAGAGCGGGCTGATTGTGAGTCAGCATCGAGCGGGCACGGTGATTACACCGGCATGTAATTGCACCGCGGGTCGTTAAACATCGCCCGCCGTCGAGCGGTGTCAACTCTTGGTGTTCAATAAGCGCCTACAAACCTACATTAAGCATGCAGAGGACGCGCCGCGAATTGTTGCGTCGATATCATCGGCATTCGAACAACTGAAAC
This sequence comes from Andrena hattorfiana, assembly GCA_944738655.2. NCBI lineage: Eukaryota > Metazoa > Arthropoda > Insecta > Hymenoptera > Andrenidae > Andrena > Andrena hattorfiana. Next base: position 64,069,610 of record OX122891.2, on the reverse strand, counting down.
TCCGAATACCTCGAATCTCCGCTAGGATTTGCCCGAGACACTAAATTTTTATTATAATTTATAAAAATTATTTAAATGTTAGTCGAACCCCCTCGAGCTATGAAACATTCAAATACTCAACTCGATTCGGATATTTGCCAATTGAGGAGTTGAAATGGTAAGCGATGTAAGTGCCAGAGAAATAAAAAATGATTTGTAGAGAAGTTATAATTCGCGTCCGACAATTAGTTTAATGATCAATCGCGGGATGGCGTCGCGAAGTAGCATTTATGTTCTTACGTTGTTGATCTTAGTCAATCACCGATATATCATAATCGCGCGACGCGATTCTTCCTTCTTTTTACTTTTCGTTCGGCGTCGCGCAAGTATTGTTAAACACACGTTTTATTATTTTATATATGAATCGTTTATTCCTTTTGCCAATTAGTTGCAGTTTTTATTTCCATATTATATACTTTCTCTATCTTAATATTAGTTTACCTTCAATAAACAAAATAACATTATTTCTTGAGTGGAAAAAGATGTAAATTCCACGGTGAATACGATGGTAAACGCTGTAAGTTCTAGAATAATTTATTCTAGTTTCTAGTAGACATCATAACTGTTAAGACAAATTTTTAAAATTATGGTATAAAAGTTAATATCGTTAATTAAATGATTTCGGTTACGAATAACCATTGTAAATGATTAAAATTCTTTTACCGGTAAATTACCGGTAATCATTAACGATGACGGAAATTTAATTTTGGTTCCCAGTAACCAATATAAATGGTATAAATGGTAACTGATAACTAAAATTAAATTTTCGTCTTTGAGAATGGTACTGGTGGCTAAAAAAAATGTTTAATCATTCATAATGGTTAGTCGTAATTAGAGCAATTAAAAATTAATATTTTTTATTCATTTCATTTTTTGAGAAATTCCTTTGAGATTTAACGATAACTGGTTTCCATTTAACTAAAAGTCAATTTATACTCAATGGCTTTTTTAAATTTTTTTTTAAAATAGCTGTTATTTTGAATCTCTGATTTCTAGGACTGTCACAAGTTAGAGATCAGATCGTAAGTGCCAACGTCGCGACGCTGTGACTAAAACGAAAATACTAAAAATTTTCCCTTTTGGTGTTTATATCGTTTACCATTTCACCTACTCAATTGTATGCTATCCATTTGAGAAGAATGCAACTGTCTCTGCCATCCACCCGCAAATACCAAACCCATCGTCCTTTCTTCTGTAGGGAATACCACCGATCCAGTCGATACGAAACAATTCCCTCCCCACAGAAATTCTACTCACATTCCTTCATATTACCTGTACAGAATTGATCACGATCGTGGCCGAGCCGATCACGAAACCGGCGTGCAAGTCTTGTGGAACGGCTGGTTTCGGTGAACGAGAATGCACGAGGGAGAAATTAAAATCGCTTTGCCGTGCCGCGTGCGCGCGCGGCGAACATTCGACACGCGCGAAATTCGTTCCGTACGCGCGGCAGGAATTATCGACGATTGAAACTTCGCCAGATATTGGCTAGCGTGACATCTAACCGCGGTATGTACTACGTGCGGCAGCCGACGCGGCCTGGGGGCAAAAAGAAGAAAGAGGAATGTCCCTACTCGGGATGTTTCGCGAGAGAAGCACTCAAGCATCTGTTGCGCCCGTAATCGCTCCTACTAACAGAGCCTTACGTAATTCCGTGTACGCCATCGGTTGTTTCAGATGGCAAGCTCGACGCAGGTACGTGTATGTTCGCTGTTTCATTACACTCGGGATCATTTTCTGCTTCTACACGCTTTTCCAGGTGCTACGGTGATTTATTAACCCTCGCTTGTCACATTGGCTCAAAATGACCCGCAATTTAACTTTGAGGTAAAATATCTTTGAGGCATCATTTGAAAATGACACTACTGTTTAAACATGATGATACTTTAAATGTTAATTTTCAAGCTTAAACATGTGTGAAGGGTAAGGGGAAAAATAGGGAATGTCACAGAACAGGGTTATCGAGAAAATTAAGTTTTAATACTTTAGTCCATCAGTAAAGAAACAAGGATCGATGAATTTAATTTGCTTATATCATTTTCTTCTTCAATAATTTTTTGTTTTACTTTAACGACAGAAGCTTATGCTTAGGCAAAGAGTGGGAACATTCCTTAAGTACTTTGTTCTAGCGCAGAGTGGACATTTCCCGTTTTCAACCAGTATACCAAATCTTACGGGGTATTTGAATTTTATAACCCTTTGGATTCGAGAGTTCTGTAGTCCCAGTTGGCACCAACAAAATATGTTATAAATTGTAAAATTACGAGAAATGGACATTCCCGTTTTTTCCTTACCCTTTATATATTCCACAATGTTCAATCTTTACCTCAGAATATTCGGGACTTAATTTAATAGGCAGTTTTTAAATAGCAGTTTTTTTTATCTGAGCTCAAAGAAACTTTCAATAGAAGGCTATAAAGCTTTACATGGATTTTACATTTTCTTTTTAATAAACAATTTTATAAACAAACCTTAGCTTTGTTTGGTAATGTAAGGTACATACTGTTTTCAGCGACGTTAGTTATGAGCGCTTATATTTTTAGATTGCATTTTTTTATGTTCGGGTTACTGAGAAGTAATTTTATATCTAGTGGAAGACGCAGTGTACATTTATTTATTTTTTTAATCAATTCTATTCTTTGATTATCGAGTAGGGGCATTGCCAAATTATGTGATTAAATCCTGTTTTTCATAATTACAATTGCATTTCGCTTCGTTTATAATATGTACGTGTTGTAGCGACGAGGCGAGATTGTAGTGATCTGATCTACAACGATTGATAGTAACAATAATCTCTTGAGGCCTTCATTTATAAAGCAAGGTTTGCTGCTTAAATAGCAGTTGATTGAATATCGGCTTGAGTTGAATCGACCGAGAGTGACAACTACGTTTGAAAAAATAGGTGTGACAACCGAGGGTTAACTGAATTTCCCTTTCTGCATCGCTAAAACTCGTGGTCTTGTTATTTCATTCTTAGGAGGACGGATACCTCACACTTTGTATTTAGTATCAAATTTACTCTATCGTTTGATTCAGAATTCGTTTCGTTTAGAATACGCTTTTATATCGTCCTCTTATGTCAAACCATGAACGTGCAGATTTTCACTTTTTCAAGTGGTCTGAATGCCATTTTTTATTGCCAACTTTATGCCAATACGCCGAACGTGTACGTAGCATAGCAACTGTAATTATACTCTAATTTCAAAAAATGTTATCTCCAGAATTATCTAATTACATTTTCCATCCAATTATGAATTTCCATAATTAGTCGAATCACACATTCATGGTGTTAAAATAATACTGACACGTATTCACAATGGGTCCACATTGACCCCGCATCCGCCAAGCGAGGGTCACCACGTATGTACATCATTTTTGAATGAGGCTTTCAATTTTAATCTTACTTCTATCGGTGTAATTAATATTGAGTGACTGCAAACCTATCCTTACTTAATTCCTCTTTGTATTCCTTTCTTCCAGTCGAAGCAGTATAATCTCTTTCCCTCTACCATCACCTAAACCTACATATTTCCCAACCTAATGCACCTCAAACACCTACGGAATCACACAAATTACGAGGAACTTTGACGCACTTTCAGTCTCGCCTTAAATTCCCAGTTTCCCGGGAACGCATCCCAAGCCGCCGCTCGTTCCCGTTTCATCCCCGCTAGGTGTTAGTTTTATACGTTATCAATCACCTGTTTCGTATCTCATTATCGTACAACGCAATCTATAATTTCCGCCTCGATCCACCGACGCGTAATTCCTGATATTAGCGCATGCGCGCGGTACTCCTGACATTTTCCGACGGACATTTCAAGCGCGTCGAATTAACCAGGTTTTGTGTTACTTTCCGGAGGATTTATGGCCACCCCCCAGGCACATTACGTTCTTCTTTTACGCGCATAACGCTGGATCTATCCGTTTACGCGGCCGATAATTTACGCCCGCCGCGGCGGGTTGCGGCTCTAGGCGCGGTTGGACGCTGCTCGTTCAGCAAGTTTCACTATCGCGTAAGGGGACTATCAGCTGAAAGCAAACGTTACAAGTGTTATGCTCACCATTCGACCGACTCCCTCTCCCTTTCAATATTTCACTTAACGCCGACAGTCATGTTAATTGGATCATTTATTCCGCACCGTGGGCATTCCTCTTTTTTTTTTTTACTTTCCTACTTCTTGGCTGGTACACACGGTTTGCTAGTTTCGCGAAAGGTCACGCGAATCCGGATGCAAAGACTGGCGCAGGCGAACGAAAAGACGTCAGAGAACGGGGAACGGTGCACGCGTGCCGCGATACGTTTCTCTTCTTTTCTCGCTCGCCGGCCGTCGATCGGGAAAATCAATTATGGGGCGGCTTGCAATTTGTCATTCGGTAAGCATGAGCGTTTAATTGCGCGTTCCGCGTGTGACGTGATCTCGCGCGTTCTCCTGTATCGAATACAATGTCTTTGTGCTTTATTTAACTGTTGAATGGTGGGTAGATTGACCGTACGTCGAACGCAACTGGGGTTGTTGTCTTCTTTTCGGGAAAAAATAGTACTTCACGGCCTAATGTGATAAGAAATATAGTACACTGTGAAAGAATATAGTACTTCTCAGAGGAAAGTGGTACAAAATGAAACTACATTATTAATTAATTTATTCGCTTTAACAAATATGTTAAAGATTCGATTACACTGCAACTCCAAATTAACATATATGAGGAGCTCATTTTTTATGAGAGATAGACTCTATCTGTTTCTCTCTTTCAGCCATTTCATATTCATTATATGTAGAAAAATTCTCTTCCTAAAAGCTGAAGTGGCGGGAATACCTACAGAGAAAGTATGAACTTATTTTATATAAATTCTGTTCAGTTTTTTAAGTCGCGTTCAGAAATTTGAAGTTTAAATTCGCAAATTAAAGTTTCGATGTTGCGATAGAATAACAAAATAAGTAAAAGTTGTAGAATTTTTCGATATATCGAAAAGGTGATAGTTTTACGACTAAGTATATTCTTTTCTAACAGTATATAGTACACTAGACAAAAATATAGTACAATACTGCCCTCTTTAGTTAAAATGTCCTATCTAGCATTTTGAAACAACCGAGAAAACTGAAGTTTTATCATTTACTTTGTACCTCCTTATATTCCTTCATTCAAATGAAAACATTTCATTATTTTGTAATAGCCTAATATAATTTTTTGTAATAGGTGTACCGGTAGGGAATGTATTATTAATGTACCAATTAATTAATTGTTTTAGATAAGATATTTTAACCATTTTGAAAGAAGTTAGGTTAAATACATTAGACTGTTTATAAATCTTTACGAAGCACGTAGAGTTTTCTAAATTTACTTAAAAGGTAAAAGACGTGTGGGACTTCAAATATTTCAATATATCTAAAAAAATGACAAAATTCTAGATAGGAGAGTTTAACTGTGGAGGGCAGAATACTATATGTATATTATAGTACGGTTCGCAACCCTAGACACAATTTCTGCACATTTTTGCGCACAGCTTAGAATGAGCCTTTAGATTATTATAACGCGGCCATCCTGTTACGATGCGAAATCTTTATCTTCCTTCAAAAGTAATGCTTTGGTACACAGAACAGGTCGAAATAGACCCCGTACCCGTCAGGCGCAGGTTAATGCAGAGAAGTTCTCTGAGAGAACAATCTAGCGTGACGATGATCAAGCTTGACTGATTGCAGTGTCCGCTGTTTTCGTGTGTTGCATCCTACGAGGAATATTACCGAGGTGAACGGTGCCCGATGCAAGGAACCGGATGCCGATCGCTGAGTAACCTGCGAAACTTTTTGTTTAATTGGCCTGTGGGAACGCACGGTTTGCCATCGCGTTCAGTGTTCACACGCGGAGAAGTGCCCGATCACTGGTACGGAGCAAGGGGAAAAAGAGAGGGGGCAACGGGGCTGGGCTGGTAATGATAATGACCAACGATAATGATAACAAGCTTCTTGTAAGCATTTGATTAACGGTGATTTTTCTGACGGCCGAGTTATAAACTGGAGTAAACGGACGCGGGCCTGGCCAGTGCTCGCCGGTGAAATAATTATTTTAAATTGCTTTTCTTCCTTCGTGCTGCGCCGTGTAATAAATCGACCCCTCGGTCTTAACGAAATAACAGCGTTACTTTAAAATTACCGAGAGTGGCGCACGTCGGGAACTTGTGCCTTTGTTTCAGCTAACCTAGTGTAATTTCGTTTGGCATCGCACCTTTATTACCACCGACGTGTTTCTTGATACTGAGTCATTTGGATCAGGTGGACAGTCTATTGATTCAGGCTTAACAAAAGACTGGTCATCCAACAACTTACAGGAAGTACCTAGATAGTGTTTTATACTAGCTTAATTGGCCCGCCTTTGGCAGTCTCGCGAAGCTTCAGGAACCCCTTTTCCTTTCCTGACTCCAGAGTTAGGCATTAACTAAATAAATAATTATTTAGTTGTTTTTGAAAGTGGTATAAGTCCATTTATTCATACATGGAGATATTTAAGGGTTTGCGTTTGAATCAATTTAAAAATATTCGCATACGTTAATCAATTCGAGTAATGTTTTTAAAATTATAAACTTGTTAAATTTTATTATGCAATAATAATCAATAAAAAATGTTAATGAAAATAAACCATTTTTTTAGCTACAAATGGACTTTTAATAATAACATATTATGAAAAATATAACCAATAGCAATTTGAAATTTATATTTCAATTGAAGTTGGATTTTATGAAATGTATTTTTTAATGTAAAAAATAATAATTAAAATGTAAGACATGTACCTATGTCTTCTTTACTTACTTACTTCGTTATATTATAATCAATTTATAAATAAACAAGTATGAAAAGTAGGTAAATTACTTCGTTAAGATAACTAATAATAACAAACTTATTCATATTTCAATTTTATTTCTCCTTTACACTTAGCATGGTGAAGCGTTTTTTTCCAAAAAATGGACTTATACCACTTTCAAAAACAACGGCTCACATGACGAATATTTTTTTTTAACTTTTACTCGTTATTCGAAATTTTTATTTAAATAAAAAATTTTCCCATCTCTGCCTAATTCAGTATCAATTGTTTTCATTGCGTAATGGAGAATAGGTACACAAGATTACAAAGGAAAGCAACTTTTAGTTAAACCTTAGTATAATTTTTGTATGATCGAAGTTTGTGACCCTCCCGAAGTTCATTTACGTCCCCTTTGGTGGTACTCCAGGTTAAGAGCTATCGACCTAAATGCACAGTTTTACCATCGCTATTTCTAAACCACCCTCGTTCCACCCTACATAATCCTACTTTACGTCTTTTGAAATCTGTGCATGTATTGTATCATGCAGAGATATAACGATGTAAGAGCAGTGGGGGGTACATATCAAAAACCCAGGGATGGAACCACCCCACTTTTTGAACATGAGTACTTGAAGACCCCAAGGAATATGTAGGCATGTGACCAAATAAGTGCTACCCCTGTAACGGGCGACGAAGAACACATTTGATATCTTGCACCCTCAAGAATATTCCTTTCCACACTATATATTATGAAGGGTAAGGGGAAAACAGGGAATGACACAAACACAGCTTTATCGAGAAAATTAAGTGTTTTGTTCCAGTGCAGAGTAGAGATTACCTGTTTTTATCCAGTATACCAAAAGTTTAACGTTATCTTACGGGGGCATTTGATCTTTATAACCTTTTGTGATTCGGTGGTTCTGTAGTCCCAGTTGCCACGACAAAATATGCTATAAATCGCAAAATCAAGAAAAATAGACATTCCTCGTTTTTCCCCTTACCCTTCATATATTCTGTAATCTCATATTCCCGTGTTGGGATAATAAGAGCTTAGCAACATGTTTGGTAAACCAGGTACCGGTACAAAGTTCCTTTGGATAAATGCATTTCTGCTGTAAAGCCATTCTCACGAAATCGAGACAAATGGCAATCACAGCCGCGAGCATGCGAAAATACAGAAGCGTGCTCCGGGTTTGATCGCTTCGCTTCGTTAAGGGGGACACCACTGTGACGGCCGGAAAAGTAAGCAATTTTTAAGAATCTTTTTCAGGAATAATTTACAGTTTTCATATAAAATTGTTATTACCTACCTTTAGTACAATGCCTTAAGAGACTATAAAAAAAATGAGTAGATTGACATGCATGTATTTTAATATATTTATTAATCTTCTAGACCCCTCACGCACGCTGGTAGAATGTGTAACTATGAAACACCAGGTCCGAAATCTAATTTCATTCTTCTTTTATAAACTATATGAGTGTAGTTTCCGTTGCACGTAGGTGCCGATGTCTTAAAGAAATAATTTTTGTAAAAATGGTGCGCTTTAGAAGAAAAGTTTCGAAAATCCGTGAATAAGATGAAGAGTTTTTCGAGGGTATTTAAAAAAATTTATATTCGATCAAAGAATCCGTACGGAGAAACAGATGCATGATCCAGATGAAGATCCCAGCTTTACTCCCGTCCGAATGGTCACACTACCTTCTCACATTCTGCTTCTATTCTAATAAAGTACTCATTTAAGCAGTCATTACAATCTTATCCATAAACGACTCCAGATTGTTTCGCGCCGCCCGAACACATCTGTTCCAATAAGTTGCCCCCTTATTAATTTAAGAAGCTGCACCCACCGCCGCCCAACATCCCCCATTGCTTTCCTATCGCTACATAGGTACAGGGAGATTCTGGAGCTACGCCCGACAATGGATGCGGCCTGGTACCCCGTGGCGAGGACAAGCCCCCACAGTGCCTCACCAAATTTTATGACTTTCGACCCTCGAAGGAGTTTGAATACCATTAAAAAGTGAGAAATGTCTAGGATTTCCGAAATTCTCACCAGATCTTTGCGAAAATAACGCCAATCGATTTCTTATGTTTCCCCGATGACACTAACACCAAGAACGACGTAATTCGGATCATAATGAAGGAAATTCCATGAAAAATCGAATTATATCATTTGACGCTGACTTCGTTAAAAATAGTCCGATTTACATAAAATTTGGTATGATTTTCATCGGAAGAACATAAGGAATCCATCGGTGTCACTTCCATATCGATACAATAAAGAATAAAGAATTATTTTATTTCTGAAACAGGTATGAATCTTCGGCCGACCCCGGAAAATCGTGATCGACTCCCCGTAGTCGAGGGTGAAATATCCATTACAGCGCATTAAGAAATTCTATTCTTCATCTTATCGAAAGGGAAGTGACGCCAATGGATTCCTGGCGTTCTCCCGATTAAAATTATACCAAATATCATGCAAATCGAACTACTTTTACACAAGCAATTTGTATTCCTTACGTAAAAGTAGTCCAATTTACATGACATTTGGTATGATTTTCATCAGAAAAACATAAGGATCCATTGGTGTCACTTCCATATCGATACGATAAAGAATAAAGAATTTCTTACTGCGCTGAAATGAATATTTCACATTTTCACCCTCGCGTGCGGGAGGTCGACCTGAAACCGCTACGGTCGGCGGAGGATATACCTGTTTCAGAAAAAAATAATTCTTTATTCTTTATCGTATCGATATGGAAGTGGTGCCGATGGATTCCTTATGTTTTTCCGATGAAAATGATACCAAATTTCATATAAATCGGACTATTATTAACGAAGTCAACTTGAAATGATATAAATCAATTTTCATGGAATTTCCCTCATTATGGTCCGGATTACGTCGTTCTTGGTGTCAGTTTCATCGGCGAAGCATAAGGAATCGATTGGTGTCATTTTCGCAAAGATCTGATGAGAAATGCGGAAATCGAAGATTTCTCGCTTATTAATAGACAGTCCAACCCTTTTGAGGGTCGAAAGCCATAAAATTCGGTGAGGCACTGCGGGAGTTGTCCTTGCCACGGGGTACCAGGCCGCATCCATTGTCGGGCGTAGCTCCAGAATCACCCTGTATACTTGACCCTGCAAGCCACAACTCATCGAGCCAAAAAACAGAGCCCTCAGCGATAAGCATCTGCGTCCCATACTTGCGCCAAGCTTCACTCCTCCATCCACGTCAGAGTCCCGCGTCCATTCATCATTCGCTCGTTAGCGTGGCGCTGCGTTATCGGCTCACCATCGCCGCGTCCGTATCGTTCCGTGCGTTCGAGTTCCACGAGCGCCTCCCGATGGTGCAAGACGCCGAGCAGCGTCCGCGCCCCTCGGCTGCGGGCCAAGAACAATGGGCGGCCGATTTTTCTAGCATGGAAAAACGCCACTCCCGGCCCGCGCATCGTTTTTCATCGCCGTTCGAATTGTACCGCCGCGTTGCCGCCCGGCATTATGATTTGTCACGAGCGACACGGACCGCATCGTGCTTTCGAAATGCCAGACAAATGTCAGACGCAACGCGCGCTCTTCGGCGGACCGGCCGCGCGGCGGAAAGAATGCGCCATTATCAATTCAGATCTGATTTCGCCCGTTCGAACGCAGGGGCGCACCGCCTAGCGAGATTCGCTTCCACCGCGTTCCGGCGCACAGCGCGGCGCGGCTCGCCGGCTTTCTTCGATGATGGATGCGCGAACCCCGGCGGTACTTTCAAATTCGAGGTTCGCAAGTAGCTTTAACACCGCCCACCGTGGTTTCCAAGTAAAACTTCGCTCTCCAAGCAACCCGTCGGTGAAGTTTCGCACCGACGATTAGGTAATCTGTAATTTGTTGTTGTCGTAACAGGCTTCGACTACTGCGCTGCGTATGGCGTGGAATTTTGTGCAGATGTGATGGATTCTTTCTGTACGACGCGTAGGTAGTGAGATTGTTCGTGTAATTTTTATACCATACTTTTTAATCGTGCTTTGTCGGTACGAGTGACGAGGGTAGCAAAGAATAGGAGTTAACAAGCAGGCTAAGCTAAGCTATGTCTGGCTGTGCTATAAAACGTAAAAAATATAGCACAGCTTAACTTAGTTTTTGGTAGAAACGGTTTCATAAGGATGTATCGAAGCTCAGATTTTAAAACATAGCATAGCAGAGCTAACTTAGCTTAGCTTTCTGGTGGATTTTCGGCTTAAGGACGTATTGAAGCTAATTTTTTAAAACTTGAAAAAACATAGCAAAGCTCAGCTTAGTTTTCAGGTGGATTCCCGGCTTAAGGATATATTTTTGTTAAACTTAACATAGCATAGCATAACATATCTTAGCTTTGAGGCGGATTTTCGACTTAAGGATGTATTGAAGCTAATTTTTTAAACCTTAGCATAGCATAGTTTAGCTTAGCTTTCAGGCGGATTCCCTACTTTATAGAATTCTTAAGTCACATGTATTATGGTACGGAAATATTATTAAGCAGGATTCTCCATTTATACTCGCGAGTCCTGTAATATGACGATCTCGGTGGACGATAATGTGTTAGATGCGATATCTTGTAATGACAAAATGATGCATTAAAATTCCGATAGAAATATACAAATATCTATCAGTGGATGATCCATTTGCACAAGTAACGGCGAACATTAACGTAATCTCGCATGCCAAAGGGCACGTAATAGATTAGTAACTAATGACGACGTTACTAGTGGCCGTTCTGAAAGATTTCTCCCAACCTATGACTGCTAATATCGCGTATTTGCATAGAACTTCGCAAGAGGAGAAAACGGTGTTTCACATTTCACGAACCATCTAAATAGCTTGTCCATCAGCGTGAAAATTATGAATAATACCACGCGTTGTTTCAGAAATAAATTACTCGACTGTCATAGAAATCTGTGCATTAACTCCCAATGAAGTATTAGAGCCATTTCACACGAGACACTTCTGCGACTCGCAATTAGTTTTTTTAAATATATTCACTTTGGCAAAGACAGCACGGTTAAGATAAAGATAGAGAGAGTCGACAAGCGTGTGAATTTGTTCCAAATACTAATCCAGGTCACAAAAATCTCTCGTGTGAACGGGCCTTTACATTGTATGCTAAGCATCCGGCAACTAACCGCTAATAAAGTATCGAGCGCGGTGTGGAATTTTTAATTTCCCTTAACCTTTTCCTTGAGGAGTCATTTTATTTGTTCGAGCAACTTGCGCAGCGTGCAACCTTTGCATCGGTACGAGGACTTCGCTGGCGTATGACTGGCACTGCAACCGATAACGTCCGTTAGATATCGCACTTTTAAATGTCCGGGAGCACCGATATGTAGATCAATCGTTTCAAGCTCCGAAGGCGTACGATAAGGACAATCGATTGAGTAGCGTTCAGGTAGAAAATTGCATCCTGCAGCATGTATGGAAACATTCTCGACCAGCTTATTGCAATATTTGCTCCTTCTGTCAAACAATAAATGGGGTATTGCTGCGGTTGTCATTAACAGGTGACGTTGATGGGTTAATAACGAACGATCAGCGGATAGTTTACCACGCGTTGGACGCAGTGTCCACTTTGCCTCATAATTTTTCTAAGAAGTATTATTAATCATAAGTACCGCGCGTAGCTTGATAGTTAGAATGGTTTCAAATGGATCCTGCATTCGGGATTCGAGGATTAAAGGGACATTTTTCGAAACCTTGTACCATTCAAGGTGTTAATTCAATAATTCATTCATTAACACGGAAATCTCGAGGAGCCATCTGTTAATGACTCCAGAAAAGCTTAAACGGGAAAGTAAAAGTCCCATCGGGCGTCATAAACATTTCCTTTGGGAGTGACGATTTACGCGCATAGGAAACCGGATTTTAACAACTTATTTGCGAGAACGTAGCTGTTCGGAAAATCTCCATTGCCTTCGGTTTATTCAAACCACCGTGCTTGATAACGAAAGGGTGTTTCGCCATGAGAAACGTTCGCGTTCCGTCACGTGATAAATCTTCGTCGCGAGGCCGTCTTGCCTTTGCAGAAACACCGCCTTTAGCGGCATCTCGTTCTCAGTCTTCACGAAATTTCTCTGAAGTCGCTGCGCACGCCGGAGACTGCTACTAAATGTGGCATTCGCAATGCAGAGACGCTGGGAATCGCTCCACTAGGAACATTAGCGTGCGAATACATTCGTCTTCGTTGCACTTACGCCTCCTGTAATTGATAGAAAAAAGTGTGACGTTAATTTGAAGCCACGGAAAGGATTCCACGCAGGTGTTTTTACATCTACTGATTAATTTAATGCAACTCCGCGAATCTTTATCACCCAGAAGCAATGGAGAAAATCGTAAACGCCCAAGGACGCTGATAATTCCGGCAATCAGCACAGTAGCCATAAAACGTCACGAATTTAGATTTCCAATAAAAACCGTTCCTTGGAACCATAAAAATCCTGATTATCTTATCGCTATTTATGCAAAACCATTTTACACTTTTCAGTTTAGTATAAAGCCAAGTGCTTCTAAGATAGGTGTGCTAGAATAAAAGAAACAAATAGTGATTTGTTGCTATCAGTGCAACAGTGGCATAAACCCAAAACTTTTGTTTTGAGATTACGGTTAATGAAATTATTGACGTCCCAAAGTCGTTGCTGTAATTTCTATTTTTAGGTGATTTTTTTAAAAAATATTTAGTGTATAAAATAAAGGCCAATGCTGCATATGCAAATATTGCGCGATGTAAATCAACAAAATGCTCAGTGTAAGAACACGTTTTTGTGCTGTCATTTCGAGGATGTTTTTGGAAGGTTGCTCAGGTCATTGTATAATTAAAATTTTGCTGTATAAGAAGTGGTTTAGACTGAAATAGCAATCCGCCCAAAATTGTGGGTTAGGCCACTATTGCGCTGGTAGCCTCATTCGCGAGAGATGTGTCGTGCAATTTAGTTTAATAAATATTCCTAATGTCAGAAGTAACGTTGAGTTAAATCGAATAGCTTGTAAAGGTGCATCGAACGATTAATCGAATCTACCGCCTATTTAGATGTAGATACCTACGCATTGTATCGCGGCGAGTGGCGTTCTTTTTTTCACAGCGAAATAATGCCGTTCACTTTCGTCGAAGCGATTTCAAACTTCCACCTTGTAATTTCTCCCATGCCTGCCGAAGGCATCTCTGCACGTGTTTATCCGTGCGCTTCTTTCTGCCTTTCATTTCCTTCTCGTTCCAACGATAACGTTCACCCGACAGGATCCGGGTGAAAGGAGCCGTTTCGCGCTGGCGGCGCAGGATTTCGCGAAAAGGACGTTCGATCATACAGAAATAAGTATTCAAATGGAGCGATAAGAACGATAGCAAGCGTTGCGAGGGTCCCGCGCGTTCCACCGCGCCATTTCATTCCGCGTTGCTCGCTTCCAAAACAATTTTTTTCTTTATTCTCCGCACCGCCATTTCCAGACTATTTCTCTTAATTAACACATCGCGATTTTTAGTCGACAAGCCGTTTGTAGTAGCGTTCCTTCAAACGTTCGGTTACTTTCTACTTTAACTCGTTGAACTTTTTGCTATATTGTGGATACATATATATTTTCCTCGTAGTGTGTGTGTTTTCTTATTATCTGTTTGTTACTGTCGCATTGTACGTTTATTTAATTTGATATTGAAATATTAATGAATTATACGTGCACGTTTGACGGTACCGATATTTATTTTAAAGGGCAACGCCACTATGATAGGCTAAAAATGGTAGGATAACCTATGAAGTGATTTTAAAAAAATTTATGAACTTTATTAAAAATTGTAGTATAAGGTTCTTATGACGTGTATAAAGAAGAATAAATTTTTTTTTCATATTTTTTGAACAAGAAATATGTATTTTTCATTTGAATCATTTCGCGGTGGAATTGTTCACGTCCACACCGTTGGACCTAGAACAAAATGATAAACAGTTTTGTAATCTACACACCAAATACTAGAGAAGTACACAAGATTTAAAAAAAATATTGATTTTTGAAGGAATGGCGAACATTTGAAAACAATTCTTTTTTTTACTAGAAGATTTAAATGTTCGCCAGCTCTTCAGAAGTCAATATTTTATCGAAATCTTGGGTATTTATCTAGTATTTAGTGTGTAGATTACAAAGCTTTTTTTCTTTTTGTTCTAGGTCCAATAGTGTGGACGTGAAAAATTCCACCGCGGAATGGGTTAAATAGAACATGCGTATCGGCTATGCGACTATTATTGTCCAGCCATTTTTTTGCTCAAAAATCTGAAAAAAATGTATTTCGTTATTCTTTATACACAGCATAAGAACCTTATGTCACATTTTTAATAAAGTTCATAAATTTATTTAAATTCACCATCAATTTTATCCTACTATTTTTGGCCTATCATTGTGGTGTTACCCCTTCTTCGGATCTATCTTCAAAATGGTACCAAGTTGATGACAATTTGTTAGATTGTTCTTTTTAATCTTCCTGATGTGCTAAAAAAAATTTAAACTAATTCATTAAACGGTTGCTGAGTTATAACGATTTAAATTTTCACTGATTTTACACGTACTCTTATGGAGAGAGACGATCTTGACAGATAAAACAGCTGAAAAAATGTTGAAGAAATGGTATCAATGTTTTCATTTTTTTTGTACATTTAGTATATGGCTAGATGAAAATATCTGCCGAGTTTCAATTGTTTTCACTATACCGTTTTAAACAAATAAATTATAACTCGAGAAAATTGTGAATTCGGGTCATTTTCACTGGCAAAAGTTTAGCAAATATTGCTTGAAAAATAATTTGTAAAGTAAAAAATACCTTTCTAGGAGTAAAAATAAGAGTCTGACTGTCGTTCCAGTTCCTTAAATCTAGATTTACTATGTGTAAGTCGAAGATATTCATGTATTTCAAATTTCATACACTTTTGTCTAACATTGTACGCCCGATACATTCTTAAATAGTAGTTTTTAGTTTTTAATTTTATAGTTTGTAATAGGTAGTTGGGGGTTTGTTTCAACAACCCATGTCTCTTGTCACGAAAGTGTTATCCTTGATTTATGAATAAGAAACTTTGTTTTTTAATTTTATTGTTTGACATTATGCGAAGTTTGAGTCACATCAACTGTGGAGGCCACCGAGTTTTTTCCGCACGTCGAATGTCACACGAATACTACCCTATAAAATTCGCTACACGGTACCGTAAACACGGGGCAGAGGAACAGAAGAAGAATGAAATGTCCGACGACGGAAAAGAATTTCGAAACACGTTCGAGTAGAAAAACGAAGACGTTGATACCGCTTCTCACGCGTCTCGCCGAGATATCTGTAACAAATCGTCCGTGGACGAGGTTATTGATCTCGATCGGACAGATCACGGGTCCATCGTGAATCGAGTCGTGATACTTGTGGGGAAGCATTTTTCTAGGCGGTTTAACGCGAGCTCAAGAGCCCCGTTGATGAAATCTCTCGCGATCGATTTCGCCCGACCGCCTCGTTATTTCGTTTCGAGTGTCTCGCGGAGAGAGAAGGAAGTTAGATGCAAACAAAAGAGCAAGGACGAGGGAAGCAGCTGATAGTTGATCACTGGTCCTTTTTTCATCCTCTAAAAGCAATAAACGGTATGAAAAATCTTCGAATCGTCCCCGAAATATTTCGTCCCACTGTGACTACCGTCGGCGTGTTTTCACGCCGAGGGATTTGCATCCCCTGCGCTGCTTTGCTTTGTTTCACGTCGATATTTTCTGGAAAGCATTGAAAGTTTACTTTGAAAACAAACCAAGCCAGGAATTCATTTTCTATGCTTTGCACAAAATTTTCACGGTAGAGACGATCGTTCGGATAGTCCTGACCGACATGAAGGGGCATTTTCCCTTTAAAATTCTAAGAAGGGTACACAAAGAAGTCCTCACAAAATATCTACGTACCTCGTAGAAAAAGCATTGGACATTATTTACAATTAAGATTTAATTCAGTGGCCACTGGAGAATACCAGCAACCGTATTATATAGGTAACAGGTTACACATAAAATAGGATGAATTTCTCGAATACATTTCTCGAATCCAAAGAAATAAATAAATCTGGTTTATCGCGATTCCTGTACGCGTGCGCGTGTTGTAATGGAGATACGACGGGGAGCACAATTTACATCGACCTTACGAGCCACGCAGAAAAATCGGTGGTTAAGGTTTATTCAATTTTTGCCTTAACGGTGGCGATAGTTTGATATATACGCAGCCCCGACGAGTTTTTCTTTCATGAATCCGTTTAATTTACAGAGGCCAGGTTTTAGAGGCTTATCTAGCGCGGTCTACAGGCGTACGAACGCGAAAGTTATGGTGCTGTGGACGATAATAGTATCGTAAATCTGTTCCGCCGAGGCTGGTATGAGTCAGTGTAAATTGTGTCTAAAGCTTCTCGAGAGTGAACGAGCTCTGGATTGCAACATTTAGAGAGAGAGCCGTAACATCAACCGCCTGAACGTGCGACAAATTTCTTCTGCCTCGGTGAAACCGAGGGTGAAACACTTTCAACGCTTCGAGATCGGTATTCGACCACTGATACACATCCCCAAAAACCTGAAATTCTGGTCACCCGATTAAACAAATCCTGTAGGTACCTACTAAAAGAAGAATTGGTGACACTTAATAAATAATCTGCAGTTTTGAAAATTTCTCATTTTTCTGACACCTGTTTCGATCACTATAACTAAATTTTACTTTTCCAATTCTAATATAAGTATTAAATTAGTGCAAAAATTCGTTCGCTCACTATTAAATGATGTTAGGTGTATGAAAATGTATTTTTTCTACAGCTACTTGTATTTTTACCAGAAAAGTGGGAAAGAGTCATTGAGAGCTAAGGAAAATAATTTTATTTAAAAAAAAGCATGTGATAAATTTCTACTTTTGATAAAGATTTTGGTTCAATAAATTTACATTTATGAATTTTTCGCAATAGATTTGTCCTAATTAATTATCATTTCAAAGCACATGGGTGGATCCACTAACTATCATCTCCCGCGACAATATTTTAATCGTTTACGATATTTAGTTGGAGTTCCATTACGAGGAAGTCATCTAAATGACCGTTCATTTGCCAGTTGATTATTGTACGTATTCGATGAGGATTAATCCGCGAAAAATCGATGGAAACGATTGCAATGTAGTATTCGTTGGTGGGGGATGGAGGTATTAATAAATTGTAGCTATCGGGGGATCGTTAATACGCGACAGGATTAATGTTTCCTCGGACGTAGACGGCTACAGACGATTAGGGATCTTGAAATTACAGTAGGCCGAGTGTTGCTTAACCGATGGAGACGTAATGCTCACCTTGCACTGTCTAGGATTACCTAGTCCATTTCGACGGCCGTCTGCTATGAAATCGCGGTATCGATTTTTACGTATTCTGCTTTTTCTCCACGTGCCTGTCACGCACTCGCTAAATGACTGAAAGGATTAACTTGATACTATCCGCCAGAGGATCGGGATTTGACTGGATTTTTCGATCCAACTGCCGCTTCTTGCTATACAGGGTGCCGATAAATAATGGTACAAACAGGCATGTAACTATTCCTCGTGCAAAGGTAAATAAAAAAATTGAAATAAAGGTTTTCCGTGCGAGGCTTATTATTAGTTTTCGAGAAAATTGATTTTCAAAAATGACTAAAAATAAGTACACTTGCACATGAAGCAAAATGTGTCGGTAAATATGGTACAACTGTGAATGAAATGAATCCTTCTATATAGAACACATTTATATAAATAAGTCGAAATTGTAGAATAACTTTGTTGGAGCAACGCTTTGTATTCGAGACAATTGGCGGGAAAGTGGAATTGATTTTTACTCGAGTCTATGTGCAGTAATCGATGGATCTTGACACTCGATTTTCTGGAAAATTATGCCTTGTATAGAAAAATGCTATTGTGCAGTGTTGACTTAGTTTTTCACGAGGAATCACTTTACCTTGTACACCTTGGAAAGGTATTGTATAAAGTTTATTTTTAAGGGTGGTACAATTCTTTGTATAGATTTATAGATCCTGCACTGATTATTTTAATCGTTGCAATTTGAAAAAATTTGTGCTTTTCATTTTCAATTTGGTAAGGATCAAGGTTCAAAGGGCCATCATCTTACATGCAATAGCCTACTTTTCTGCTATTCTACACTTTGCTATATTTTTACGGTATTTCCATTTACTGATTGTAAATTTATGCAATTCTATTATTAACCGTGAATTAAAAATGTGTTTCGTTTCTGTAGAAAACGCGTCGCGAATCAGGAATGGAACTTTGATAGAAATTCTCGGCGAATGCTATCGCGCAGTGGATGTGCGTAATTAATTCAACAGAATGCGATGCACATTCATCCCAGGGAACATAAATTTATGGGAAGAAGTCACTCAACGTAGTAAATCAATTAAGCGATGATACGGCATATTTATTCAATGGATAGGGATTTTGAAAAGGTTAACAGTATATCCCTCGCGCTTTTATCGTATTGCTGAGGAACGTTTGGCGAAGATTGGATCGATTAATTAGAAACACAATTTCTACTAATTAGTGAATGCAATTAGTTACGAAACAAAGTGAATGGGAATTAAAAAGTCAGCTCTTCATCTCAATAAAAATGGCAATTATTGAGGATATTAAAATGGAAGACATATGCGCTCGTTAAATACATCTATAATGTTCATCTTAAACATATCCCTCTGAGGCAATGTTACTTCACATGCAATATCGAATCCTTTGCGTACCTATCATTAGTTAAAGACAATTAAGCATTATCCCCATAATTAAGAATGATTACCATCGTTTTTGTATATAGATTGAAATGTGTCTTTATAATTACCGCATCTTATACTCTTCATTTCGCTAATTCTCTTTACCTAACATAGGTACTCTTGAAAACAATTTTACAATCGTGTATGTCTTAAAATGTCGTTTGAATTAACGCTTGAAATACCTACTAATTCTACGAAGTAATCAGACAAGAGAAAATTAATAGAACCATAAATTTATGTTACTATTATACATTTACAATTATTTTATTCTAATTGCAGCAAATATACGTGATAAATGGTAACTATAATATTAGTTCAAATGTATAACACACTTAAAACATTTAGTTAATCCGTTTAACCCGGTAACATGAGCATTCCTCGAATAAAAACGTCTCCAGTGTATTAAAAATGGTATGTTTAATAATTATTACCAATTATTTAAGTATTTATTAGTAAATGCGACGTATAGCTTAAGCCTAAGATATTATTTACTTCTTCTGTACTAGTAGAGTTTCGGAATTTTTGTGATGAATCAACTCATCTTATCCAACACCGAGGAATTTTTTAATGACGAGTTGACTCGTCTTCCCTAGTTAATAGGTTAAGACATTTTACCTGTACATAATGGAAACTTGGAACATACTGAATAAGACTACTAAAAATGATCTGTGATAGTTCTCTGAATCCGTAGTGATCATTGTATAGAAAAAAGAATTAAAAAGGATTACGAATATAGAACGTCGCAGTGAAGCGGGTCCACGCGTCGAAGGGGATGAAGCTAAAATTGGCTCGCTTAAATCGCGATCGTGCGGTTGCTCACCTGCAAAGCAGACGCAGCCTCCTCTCGTAATACACTGTTACCCGTATTCTTCCTCCTCGGCACGTTTCTCGGTTACAAAAGAACACCGGTGAAGGTTCGACCGATATTCCTCCCGGAATCTAACGGTGAGAGTACAGCATACATGAAAAGGACTCTTCAAACACGTCCTCCACAAGGGGAGCACTTGTGTCTCGTGTCACTGATTTCCCCCAAATTTTGCACCCGATTAATGCACTGTACACCAACATAATAAATGCACAGGGTGCACTGCTTAAAATTTCTCGAGAAAATCAAGGTCTTTCAATTCAAAGTTTTCTCTCTTCTAAATCCGATATATGATGGGTTCACATGAAGGAACGAAGCAGATGCAAACAGCTAGTTATAGAAACAATAAAAAATAAGAGAAATAAATTGCATAAATTGAGAGATATAGCTAATTTTTAAAGCCAATACCTTGCTTATGCTTCTTGCTGCCAAGAGCGGCGCCAGTTGATCCGCAATTTTAATAGGGAAAATAAGACTACAGGTTAATATGGTTGAACGCTCGTGACGGTCTGTCGTAAATTTTATGAGTGACTGTATAAATGTACTTAGAATTACTATACAGGTATCTTATAATAAAATTTGAATATTAAAAAACTGTGTAAATTATTCAACGAAAAATGTTGAGGATGGGGGTTGCGCAAATTGTAGTAATTTTTTAAGGGTTTCGTGACAAAACTTAATTGGGAGACGCTGCTATACTATACACACAGCAAGGTTACCATTTCATTCTCATGAATGAGTAGGTACTCATCACGACTCCAGGAAAGATAGAAATTTGAACTCGATTTTCTAACGAGTTTTTGAAGACTGCATCCCGTGCGTTTGCCAGTTTATCATAGGATAACTCGGGGTAATATGCCACCGCAGGTAATATGCCACTTCTAAATAATTTTTTAAATAATACACAGATGCTTTTACATTTGCACTAATTCCGTTCAATTTAGTGTAACTGCTAAGACGACAATAGATTTTGGCTTTTACCATCTTTTATTTTCAGCAAATCCTGGTAAGTTATAAAAGTATCGTCTTGATCTAATTTCACACTGTAACTAGAATGCAGATTATACATTTGCGCGAACAGTTCTACAAAAAATCAATAGATTATGATAAAGTATACTAACAAACGAATTTTATAACCTCTCGCACATCCGTTAAAACTATGTACTTTGTGGAGAGATTTTCAATCCTTCTTCTTATGGCCGTGTGGAGTAATATGTCACATTTTTGTCGGTATAATATGCCACAAACTCATATCTTTATAACTCTTTCTATTTAATGCCATCGAGTTGTTTGTTCGTATTAGAACCATGTCTAAGAAGTATGTACGAACTTCAAACCGTGCTGCTTGGTCAGACGAAAGTGTAAAGGAAGCCATTCGAATGGTGAAGGAGGCTTGTACTACAATATAGAACAGATTTTGAGAATGTAGATATTTCTTATGACGATTCGACTAATGCAGAAAATGACAACTACTGTGCAATATGTGGACTATACTATTACGATAAAAAGTACCTAAATGTGACTGGGTAAAAACTACTCGTTGCAAAAAGTGGTTCCACGAAGACTGCGTAGAGATTGGGGACTGTTTAGTTTGTAACAAATAGCTATTTTTTCAAATATATTTTACGTTTCATTGAGTTCAAATATTTGTTATTAGTTACTAATAGCTTGAATAGTTTAAAATATTGTTGGTTCTCAAAAATTTGAGTGATTATTTCGCACTTCATAGCTTGTGGCATATTACCCACAGACCTTACCCTCACCACGTGGGTAATATGCCACTTTCGAGGACTTTTGTATTTGTACGTTTCTCATTGAACTATAAAAGTTACATATCTCTACTTATTAGTCAATGCACAGAATTAATTACACTTTCGCATGGTTTTATCTTTTTTCCTGTATCTACTTATACTTGCGAAAAATCGCGTTTCAAAGTTAACTGTGGCATATTACCCCGAGGTACCCTACACAGTATGCACTAACTGTGCAGAATCTGAGGCAAATAGAATACCCGAACCCTCTGCAATGTTCTGTTGAGCGAGAGGGGCGCGAGGCATCAGAGTTTCGAAGCCGCAAGAAGTGTTCGGAAGAAGGTGCACCAAACGAAAGAAAAAAGGAAAAGGGAAGAGGGGGGCTAGCGAGGGTATTCGAAGTCATTGTAAATCTTCGTTGCATGGCCCGAACCGGCTGCATTTTACGCGACCGTATTGCCTCGTATATCGAATAACCATGCCTCGCATCGCATCGTTGCGAAATGAAGATATATATGTGCGCGCGATCGGCACATGGGCTCTTCTCTCGTAATCAGGCACACGGGTTTGCTTCATTTTTCATCGCGTAGTCTCTGTCTCGTATTTACTCCCGCGGTCGTCCATCTTCCTCAATATGCCTTTCTACGGTGCCGCGCGTACGCTTTTCGTATATTTCATCTCACCCGCAGTTTGAATATTTCATGTTTACTTCAGCCCGCTCCACGACGAAGCTTTTCGCCTCGGTGCTCTCCCATTCGAGGCTTCTTGGTTTTCCTTCCTTCTCTAATTTAATGTTACCGTGGGTTTGTTCCTCGAATTCCTCTGTTTCTCTTTTATCTAAATATTTCTTCATTCCTTCAACTCTTCTTTGAAAAAACTTGTCCCCCCTTTATAATTTCTATATTTATGCATTATCAGTTATTTATGTCTCTTTTACTGGTGGCTCTGGCTTAGGTAATGCTTCTTTCTTCATCCTCTCCTTCACACTGTAGGGTAAATCCGGGAGACGCGGTCGACCTAATATAAAATGTCTATTAAAACTAATACAGATATTACTTATTTTATCAGAACAAACCTAATATGTTCAGAATTTTATGCTGATTCAGAAAAACTGGCCGATATTTGCTTTAAGACTGTATTTACTGTAAATCGGGTTGAAAACTGATGTCATGACATCTGACTACCTCTCCCGAGGTGCCGGGAGAAATGGTTATCGTCGTTGGCAGAGACCACTCGCATAATTATTCATGGAAAAATAACAAAGAAGAAAGCAAAATTATTTATAAGTAAATACAACTACAGATTCATTGATATTTAATTTGTTCACGCTAAACAAGTACAGAACACATCAAAGATAAAACGAACTACCTATCGGCGATTAGCAAGGCAAATGAATACAAAAGTGAATAAATCAAATAAATAAACAATAATAATAATAAAATAATGATAAAAAATAAAAATATAAATAAAAATAATAAAAAAATCATAACACGACCATCTCTCCTTTCTGCAGCGAGGGATGGTCTTCTCGTTAGTTTTAAGAGGAAGAGTTAATATGGCTAAATACTTTGGCTGCATTGTCCCCCAATATCTCTACTATCTTATTTTTCTCAAACATTAAACGAAAATAAACTTAGAAGTATATTTTAAATACGATTCTGTACACAGTTGTTTTGACAAAAGAGGTTAAACGTAACCTCAGTTTACCTTTTATAGCCTGTAAATCTAGAAAAACACAGAAGGAACCGAAGTGACGCTATTCATTCAATTGATTGGCTTCTAGAGAAGTAATCCCTAGTAGCATTTGTTGTTGGCATACAGTTGGGCCACGCACATAATATTCGTTGGCCAACAGTTAGATTTGGCACTTTTTTTTCAGGTTGGGCCAACAACAGATGGCCAAAGTAGGCTTTCCTACTGTTGCCCAATTATTTATATTCTTTGCAACAGACGTCTTAAAGACGTCCAGAAGGTGTCTTAAAGATCTTCAAAAGAAGTTGTAAACACGTCTTTTTCAGGCCTGGTTTAAGAAAAAAAAAATCGCGGGTGAGGAGGATCGAACCCAAACTTTAGTAGTTTATAAAAACTGTGCAGTGACGCGAAATATTCTACAAAATATCATCATTCGACCTTTAGACTCATTCCTTAAAATTTCACATTCGTCTCAATTATTTATGTATTCACATACATAAATACATTACGTATTTATAAATAAGAAAAGAAAAATCACAACTTGGAATATAATAACAGGGAATATAATAAAATTTTCTGACGTTTATAAGATGTCATTTAATCATCGTTGAAAATTTTTTGTTAATTAACCAACCATAGTAATTGTAGGCCCGACATTGAATATTCGTAGGCACAGTGTTGTAACTTTTTGTTAATTAACCAACCATAATAATTGTAGGCCCAACATTGAATATTCGTTGGTACATTGTCGTAATTTTTTTGCCGTAGGCTCTATGTTGGGAATTTGTAGGCAAAAACACTAACTATATCCCAACTAATTCCCAACTGTTGGCTACCGTTGGCCAACCAGAAATGCTACTAGGGATTGGTCTGCACTTTAACGCGTTTCTACGTATAGAGTATGAAATATAGCGACTCGACCAACTCTCCGGCCCGACCGCGTCTCCCGGATTTACCCTACACCTTACCTTTTCAATATTCTCATTTTTCCTTCCCAAGAGAAATTATACCTATGGTAAATTATACCTTTACTCTTTTGTCACCTTTAGCGTTTTTGCCTTCCCCTCTTCGTCAACTCTTGTCCACGAAAAATCTGTCCTCCACTTCCTCCCCGTTACTTTCGTTGATGGATCGTTTTTTTCATCTTCTTGTTCCCTTTTCTTCGCCTTTCCCTTCGGATCTGCTGGTCTCCTCTCACCCTTCCGTTCCCCTCTCACTGTCATCTTTTCCTTCTTATTTGAACTCTTTTCCTGTTCCTCTCGTCGCATCGAGTCGCCCCCTCCTCGATGCCCTCTCCTCTCACTTCTTCTTTGCTCGTGCGGCTTCGACCTGAATCGGTTGGGAGAAATTGCGCCCCGGGCGAGGGCGGATTCCTCTCCATTCTCGGTTACTTTGCACCTACCACTTTTTTCCTCGTTATCCTCTATCCATCATTATTACCATAGCTCGTCTCAATTTCGACCATTCATGCCGCGTGACAACGCTGTGTTCCGCGCAGATTTATATTACTAGCAAATTCAATCGCGAGAACTCGAATCATTACAGCAATTAACCGAACGATACGAATTTCTCTTCAGTAATTTCTCTACCCTTTGAAACTTGATCAAAGCAGTTCCACATCATTACCCGCTGGAAAATAATTACATATTATTAATCACGCGCATTTAATTAAAATTGCTGATCCTACACGAATTAAATTTGTGGTAAGAGTCTTGTGATGTTTAATATAGGTGCCGTTTCTACTTTATTCCTGGAAGTTGACACAGAATACTGTAATTGTTTTGGGTAGTATACTTTTAATTAGAAGGAACGCATCCAGACATTTTAATGCACTTCCTGTGACGTTTCGCTTGCGGTTCAATTAAAAGAAAAGGAATGTTCGTACGAGAAGACACGCATTTGAAAAACAGCGTAAACGTCGTTTTTTATTATGTTCCCTTTTAATGTTTCCGTAATTAGACAGTTTTTGCAGTTTATTTCGCTACTTAAACGCTCCTCGAATCTCCCGATCGCACCGTTACTTGCATCGGATGCATCGCATTCCAGGATATTTAGGCAGTAAAAAGACGCGCGCCGGCGTCCGTTCGAAAGCGTCGAGGGAAATTTATCATGTTTTCCCAGCCGTCTGTGCGCGCGCATTCGTTAAAATCCGCCTGTGTATTACCCTACATAAACGCTTTTCATATTTGCGAAAGGAATTCCATCATTCACGCGCCGCAACCTGCAATTCACTACCGAACAACCTGTACGCGGGGCGTTATTAAGCCGCGTTCCCACGTGTGCAACCCGCGACGCTGAAACCCTTGATGGATTCGAAAAGGATCCCCTTTCAAGTACAGCATGTATCAAAGTGACACCTCGTTTCTACCTAAGCTTGATTGATATCCACGAGATGTAGAAATTTATTTCTGACTTGATATTAAATTAGTAGGAGTAATTATTTTTACTTCGTTGGATGATGGATGATGGCTTTAAATTTTTTTATCCTTTTTCACTCCCAGTATAGGTAGCTTTCAGGTATAACCCCAACCTACTAAAGTTTCAATTGGTATTATACACTGATGTCATTGGACTTTGGAAATGTGGAAGAGCGCGTGGTTCGTAGAGTCAAATGAATTATTGAGTTTTAAATCGCTATGATATATTTATTTCTGTATTTATTAAGTGCAGAAAAGTGAAAGATCGGTGGTTGCAAGGTAGAAGGAACAGATTTTCTTCTCGAATCGACTGTACAAATTCTTCTTCATTGTCTTTTGACAAGATGTAAGTACCTTTTAATTTGAACTGTAGATATTACAACACTGTTTCATTGGGAAATAATTTATAATTATAGATGATCGTGTGTAAATACTATGCCTTGTAGAAAACCAAGTTGAAATGACTTTTCTGTTGAAAGTTCTACATTTTCCGCAGGAGATTTGCACGTTGCTAGGCGTGATCCTGCTCCTATAAGCTTCTGCTCTTCTTTTCTCCTCCTCGTTTCGTTGCCTTTCCTTCCGTCCGACGCGAATCACGAATTCTCGTGATCGTAATACGTGCGCTTTCTCGCTCTGAATGTCGGGCACGCAAAATCGTGAGAATATACCAGCGGGATCTAACATGTAAATATAGGAGAGACGCGTATCGCTGTTCCCTCCACCTTTCTTTTCTTGATACACGGGGTGAGTCATCACGATACACACAGAATTCGATATTAAGTTAATTCGTTATCAGACATTTAAACATCCCCCCGCGAATAAAATTGTGAACATTCACTCGCTGAGGGTTAATGGAGCTGTTAAGTTTGTTTTTGTATAAAATTGTGGCATACGTGAGTAATTTAATTTAATTCACTCAATTATTACATCAGTTAGGTTAAGAAATGTCACATCAAAACTTTTCATAATTTGTTATGGAAAGTATAGTACTTTGAAATGTTTATTGCATCCTTCTCATATTTACGTAGTACATTTCGTAGCATTGGGATTGATAAAATAATTCGTATCCTTATTTTGGTCGAGGTAGTGAGCTACACATTTCTGCAATAAATCAATTTTGCAATACTAATAGTAAGAGAGGTTTAAAGATTGTATAATAATAAGAGAATCATGAGTGATATTATGTATATTCGAGTGCTGGAATAAATGTTTTTTCTAGTGCATATACTTACCTCTCATTTTGTTAATTAGTTAGTTGGTATTAAATATTGAAAAGTAATTCTTATACGTCTTGCCACGAAGAATATGGAGCTTACAACAGTTAGAGCTAAACAGCAGATGAGCATTTAGGTCGACTGCAGTCGACTCTAGCGATTTAACGTGTAAATTATTAAACTGATCAAGCTCTGGAGTTCATTACTCCCAGAATCAATTAGTAATTCTAGTAAATTGCACATTGAATATGGTAAACGGAGTTCAGATATACCCCAGAGCGCCACAGCACTTTAGAAGTTACCCCTTTGAACTTGTACAAACATGGTTCCAAATTTCAGATGAATCGAATTGCTAGTTTCTTCCAAAAAAATTTCCAAATTTTGTTATGTCTTTGGCCCAAAGGATAAGATACCTCCCTTAATACACAGATGATTATGTATTTCATCCTACATGCATACAGATATATCGACGCGTGTGTTTATGCTCAGATTTATTCATATAGGTATATCTACGTGGATTTACTTGTATAAATGTTTTTGAGTACGCGAGTACCCATGCACCTAAGTACACGTGAATCAGAGACCTGAAACAGAGACTTTCCTCGTACTTCAGCCACATACCTACCTACAACTATTTTTCATAGTGAACTGCACACTTTCAGAATATCAAAGACTTCGGCTTTTCCCTTAAACCGGGGAACTGGAATCTAATCGCGTTTTCATAATAAAAAATGGACCGAATTACTTCGTGTTTGGACTCATTTTCGTCCACATAAACTCACCAATCCATCGGTAGTACTCCCGTCAAAGTCTAATCAGTAATATGAAAATTTTCATATTCAAACCTGAATCTCAATTCGCCATCGACCGAGGGTCTCCCGCTGGTGCGCTATTTCACTCACTCTCGGTTTACGTCGTTCAGTCTCCTTGTCAAACGGTTCGGGCGAGGGCCCTGACAAGGGTCAGTTTATTAGGCGCAAACTACTTCCCCTACCCCGGTTTATGGAGAATACCCCGATCCCGAATCTTTCTCGATAATCCGGGGACCACTGTACTCCTAACGCGTTAATGAAAACGTTGTCATCGCGATTTCCGCCGTTTCGAGCAGCTGCGCGGTTAAAAGTCACGGCCGCCCAAAGCTCTTTCACATTTCGCGCGGCGCGCGAGCTAAGTGCATTCTATCGGCCGGTCATCGCTTCGTGTTAATGGCAACCGATCGATAACGATAACGTCGAGATTCTGCGCTGATACCAACAGTCTTCGCACCCTATCGACTACAAGTGTCATGTCGCGTAAGTATGTGGTGTAAAAGATACATTACGCAGAAATGGAAACAACGCGTGCGGGAGAGAATCCTCAAATGAGCGAGAAGAAAATGCAGGAGGTAATTAGTTTGAAGATACGCAGTGCATCAAATTTAAATTTGAATTCTTGCTTGGGAAAAAGTATGTTTTACAGTATAATATAATCAATGCAGTATAGCTGGGCAAGTTTTTGCTTTGAAATTGAGACTAATGCCACCGGAATGTAAATGAAATATTTCGTAGCTAATGATCGAGCAATTATTACACTCGCTTACTATTTTAAGGCTTCAAGTAACATTATCTAGAGGAAAATTATTCTGTTATTATAGATGAAGTATCAAGTGAATTGTTTAAATAATAGATCGAATAAAAAAATGAACTTTACACGACGAATAATATTTTTAACTTCTATTAGTTATTCAAAATTTTGATTTAAATAAAAATTTTGCCCATCTCTGATTTTGAGAATGTCCAAGGTTGAATATTAGTGTTATTGATTCAGTTCAATTCAATGTTCACAGTTCTTAAACTGGCAGGCTGGTACTGGCACAGATGGAAGAACGCCATTATATAAATCATTCCTACAATTGGCTTAGCGTGCGGGATTCAGTAATTAAAACCATCCGTGCAGACTACTTTCTAACCACGTGGCGTTCGACAGAACAAGATCTGCTGCTGCAAATCTCACCGCAACCTGGTAACGGAAATAACGTGTTGGGTGTTTGAAAACTGTCCACGGTTCCTTACTTCAATCCCTTCTGAGTTGACTGATCCATTTAACGCCGTCGGTGTGCACGCCGCATACTGATCGCTGCATAATCCTGCTTTTAAAGATTGACCGCGAGTTATTTAAAGCTCTTAAGAGGACACGTTCAACGGGATTATTTAATATGACGCAAAGGCCAGCTGCATATAAACCTATCGATAATCTGGAATAATTGGAACAACACGTGGCTGAACAGTTCGGAAGTGTCAATCTCCTCGCAAATTTAAAATTATTATAGAATATGCAAATTTTGAACCGACAACATTTTTACACGAGTACCAACAGACTTTCTTATAAGAAGAAAATAGAAATCAATTGGTGTACCTAAAAGCAAAGAATTCCATTGAAAAAGTATATTTTTTATTGATTTAATTCTGCCTACTTCAATACAAACGCATGGCGGCGAGTGGTCCACTTTACACGATTGACATTCATTTCGTCAACATTTCTATAATATTTCATGAATATATTGTAAGCGGAACTTATGTCGTAGCTCTCCACTAACACCATATTTGGAATTATTATATAATAAAAGAATTCCGGAAACGAGTGCCAACCATGCGAGGTAGGCTACACTCTGTCGTCCACTTGTGTTTGATCGGCGACAATGGAATGAGTTTGACCACTCATACTTTTCCCCTCTATTTTCTCCATCACCAACAAAACAAAAGCCACAACTGGCCCCATTCGCACGACTCTCTTCATGCATGGAGTGCCTCAAGAAACTTATATTAAAAAAAAAAACGCGATGACTTTAAGGGCTGCTTTCATCCCTTCGGGGTGAATTTCCGTAGAAAGCAAATTGCTCCTTGCACACTTCAATAAGCTCCACATTCACACCAAGTTTCATTCACAGTGGTTTCATTAAAATATTGAAATGGGAACGTTTCGTTGTTAGTTAAAGCACGAGGAGGACGTGTAACCACCGGGTGAGTGAAAGGTTCTCTGCAGGACGAGTGCATTTGTCCCTCAAGTGGCTGGTCGCGTTGGTCTCACCCCGGTGTCGCCGTTTCAGGACGACGCAGGTGTCTCGGATCGTCCCCGCGGCTGCCACGACTCGTTTTCAGCCCAGGATAAAAATGCTGGCTCTCGTACCCGCGCCTTAGCACCGCGTTGTCGATGCTTGGAATGCAGCCCCGCGAGAAGTCCTTGGTTGGGAATATAATTAATGGGGGAAAAAATTCGCGGCAACTTTCAACCGCCGCGCTAGGCGACCACGAGGCTCAAATCTCGTTCGTTCTTTTCTTCTTTTTTTTTTTAAACCATACCGTTCTTTTCTTCGTTTTCCTAGTCAACTTCTACTGCGCCGCCATAACTCAGGCGCGTGTCGAACCGTGATTGCGCACACATACACGCTGCTCCCTGTCGCGTGTTCTTTTCATGTTAATTGCTTGTCTTTCGACGCTCTCGGCGAGCCAGGGAAAATTCTGTTGGGTTAGTCTTGGGTTAGTATATGTATACGCGGTGGGTGGAAATACGTGGTACGACCGAGGAGGTTATCGCGTGGTTCAAGGGATGGTGAAGTGGTGGTACGAAGCTTTTTCGGGATTTCCATGGTTTGTTAAAGTGAGATACAGGTGAATTTTATTGGAAGTTGGTGCGAAGATGGGAATCGTTCGCAGCGAGTTAGATTCAAAGTGTCAGCGAATTTCAGATTGTTTTTTTATATTATCTCATGAATTATGGAATTATGAATTATACCAGAATGGAAGAATGAGGTAATCTCGAATGGGAGATATCTTGTATGTATCTCTCGCCTCGATTTTTCTCAACTGCACGCCTTGAAATTTGTTTTCGAGAAACTGGCGGAAGTCATTGACATCTTAAACTAAGGAAACTGCGTGAAATACAGTGAAAGTGAGAAACTTCACTGAATGAGATGCTTAGAAAGGCAGTTTCGATGAAGATTGCGAAGCTTGCCTGCTGTGTAGTGATTGAATGGTTTGAACGGCACTAAACTTAACATTTATTACACCGTAAATACTGTATCATTTATGCGCCGTTAAATGAATTAAGTGCACGTCCATTCATGGATACAAAGAAGGCTGAGTATCTTAGGCCATGGAAAATCAGCGCGAAGCTTGATTCACACGAGTCCTCCGTATCGTGATTATTTCCATTTGGCGCAGCGTTTTTATCGTGCGAAGTAAGAGACTGAAAAATAGGTAAAAGGTAGGTGGGAAAAGCAGGATATCCCATTTTAATATCTTCATAATACTTACCGAAGAAAATGTTTCAAACGAAAATTGATCTGTACCCGAGAGAGCATCCTATGGTCAGTACGTTTTTGTTCTAGATGGAGGCGCTTTGTAGATCAACTTTGTAGTCAACTCTGTTTGTTTATAAGAAGCTTGTACTTTCTTTTACATACACTGTCGTTCACAAGTATT
Organism: Andrena hattorfiana; assembly: GCA_944738655.2. Lineage (NCBI taxonomy): Eukaryota > Metazoa > Arthropoda > Insecta > Hymenoptera > Andrenidae > Andrena > Andrena hattorfiana. The sequence goes on along the minus strand of OX122891.2, from coordinate 64,037,596 downwards.
AGGATACCTGCTGTATTTGCACAAAATTTCTTTTCACTGGTATATTTCAAACATCAAATAAAATAAAATTTGTTAGAGTTCTTCAGTAAAGCAACGCTCCTCACAATTATTCCACGCAGAGTAGGTGTTCTAATACTTATAGACGGCAGTGTAGGTGTATAGTTTATAAAAAGATCGTTAAGGATACAAAAATTTCCGAAAGGACAACTTCTACGATATCAATACTCTAAGCCACCAATTAAAACGTGACCAAATCGTAATTTTAAGAGTAAGCATTGGCCAGTCAAAAATTACGCACCATCATCGCCTCAGTATAGAAGACCCCCTATATGTGACATATGTTATACCAAAGTAACTCTAGATCACACGATTCTTGAATGAAGAAAGTATTCTTCCGAAAAACAATATTATTTAACATTAAAACATTAACATGAAAATTAAAAGACGATGCTTAATTAGACAGACTTCTAAAATACCTATATGAAACACATAAATTTACACCACAAGCTGTAGCCTTTAGTTACACAATTGAGTCGCTAATAACTCATATAAGTGATTGATGCGACCCTAAATACCGACCTCCAAAAAAATTTGCAAGAGCAGAATCGATCGAACACATCGTTTTCGTCGTTTACCTACGATAGTTTCCATGAAAGAATTCACGGTCTCGTTCACGAGCATCGACGGATTCGTTACCGTCGTTCGACCTTATGCGCGTATGGAAATTGATTTTATTCCCGGCACGAAACGGAGGATCGAGGGAATACTCGGGGCATTCGTCTTACGAGAAGGTTGCCTCAGGTGTAAGAACGTGTAGAGCTGCTCGCAGGCACGAGTTTCGAATAGTAACGGCCGATGAAGACAACGAGCACCGCACCTAGAATGCCTTGGATCCCGTTGCTCTTCATTGGAAACTGATGTACGAAGATTGAACGTGATCGACGAATGAAATTCAATGATCCTGGGGGCAGAGGGCGACCCTTGCGTTCGGGTAATTGCGTGCTTTCCAATCGAAGACTTCATCGCCTTCTTTTTCCCTCTTTGACTTCAAACATTTTCGGCAGGCATTCAATCTACATTGAAAGTCTCGTGCACATTCAACGTGACTACATGTTCAACTCGTGTTACAAGGATAACATTAATTTTGATTTACCGATGTATACCGTGGAGCACGTAATATTTACAGCGAGACCAGTCGACGCCTGCCAGGTGGAACGAGAATTCACCGATAAATTACGAGGAACGGGAGCAAGCGCGAAAGGAAAATTTTAATATCGCAAATTCTGCACGATCGCCCTCGTGCTCGCAGCTTTCATCACTGGAATTTATCTCTTTCACTGGACCCCTGACGACGAGACTGCTTTTCTTTTTCGTTTTGAGTCAATAAGTCCCTAGAAATAAGTACTTTATGCTACTTCATAATTAACAATGATGGTATTATTTAATTTTCTAAATAATAATAGGCTCATTTAGCCCCGCCGATACCTTCTTGTACATCCGTATACCCTCCAGAGTTTATATTTTTTATTTTATAGTTTTAATCTTACAAACCTACAAACTTATTGTCTAAGGATACAAAGATATGCAAGAAAGTATTAGAGAGGCTAAAATGAGCCTGTTATTAGTTAGAGAATGAGATAATATTATCATAGTTAGTTAATTATGAAGTAGCATGAAATACTTCGCTATCCTACTAACTGAGGAGTGATTTTTCAAAAGGGCATGTTTCCATTTTTTACTTTGAAGCAAATTTTGATGGCATCGTCTTAATAATGTTAAATTCTATCCTCCGGTGGCACAAATCGCTACAAAATAAGTCTATTAATTTTTGAAAAATTGAAGTGAAAATACATGTTTCATACAAATGGTGTTATTTCCAAGTTTTTCTGATGACATAGTGCACTAATTTCTTTAGTCTGAAACAAAGCGAACATATTTCCTATAGTCATCTAGGAAATTCTAACGAATTCGAAACAAAATCGACCACGTAGTCAAGACGTCTTTTATTTAACACAGCATATTACACCCACTTATTTTGGCGCGAGCAAGTATTAAAAAAATATGAAAAAATAATTTTGTATTCTAAAAGCACGTATTAATAAATAGAAAAAACTTCAGTTTAGTAAACACATTCTTTCTGTGACAAAAAAAGTTCCAAACAGCGGTACTTTATCAGGGCGTCACAGTGGAAAGACCCCTTAATTCCACAGACTTACCCAAACATGTACTAAATTAGTTTAAAAATGTACCCACTCTCCATGGTATCTTTGGACTTATACGTTTGTATTGCAAAACGTTTGTTTTGACCATACACATATTTACTGCACTTATCAAACGTTTGAAACCTTTCAACTTTAGTTGTTTCCACTTTTTTACAAAGTCAGGCAAAGTAATGTGTACATTGCAAAAGTACCTACTTATTTCCAAATGTGTTTATAACTAAACGGCTTATTTCCAAATGGTTTCATAAAACGGGGCTTATTTCTTATAGTTTTCATCAACAGGACTTATTTCCAAACGTTTTTCTTAAATAACTATTAAAACAATGTCGCTAAATTTAAAACATTACCGCTATCAAATGGAAAAATAAAATGTACGTGTACTAATAAAAAAAAACAAGATTTTTTTAAATAAACGTAGATACCACAGTTTTTGCGGTTATTGAAAATTTGGTCTATGTGGAAATGTGCCCTTTTGAAAAATCACTTCTCAATTAACACGATACCCTTTATGGAGGTCCACAAATCCAACCAGAACGCCTTCAAGCATTCGTACATACAAAAAATATACCTATAACTCGTACAAAAAAGAATCTCGCCTATCATCTCCAGGCCACCATTGTCTTTAAAAGTGACCATGCTCGAAAATGTGATTCCCCGTCTGCTTTAAGAGACTACGTTCGTTTTTCAGTGGAAATTGCGACGACCATCAAGTCGTTCGTCAAGCAGACTAGTACCAGACTATCCTTCGAGCGAAATAGGAATACTTTCTCCTCGAGCTATGCCTTTCTCGCGGTATTAAAGCCAGGGGAATCTCGGTCCTGCGCAGGACACTGGCCCGATCCAGGCCAGCCAAGAGGCTCGAAAATAGTTTTGTAATTGAATTTCAATTGAATCGAGCCCGCCGGCATCTCGCACACATCCTGCGTTGCGAAAGTGTGCTACGATGGACGGATAGACGAGCGATCCGATCGAGAACCGTTCGTTCCAGCCAGAAGTAAGAGTGAGTAACGGTGGTTGTTACCTCTGCTGTACGCTCGAGGCTGCGACTGTACTTCTCCTATCGTTATAGGTCGTTTCAGCGAGAGTCGGGGATTGTTTTCTTCATCTATTTCAGATAGACGCGACAGGGACGTGGGGCGCTGGTGTAATTGTTCCTTGAGAAGGTAGAAATACGTTCTTGGCTCGTTGAACAAGTTCCTTAGCATTCCATTCAGTGTTATACGTTTCTTTTGCTGATACGAGGTATACGGCTCGACACTATTTTTTGTCTAATATATGATTATAGGTACATTAATTGAAACGTAAATGCTCAAGCAAAAGCACATACAATCTTCTTAAAAATCATATAAGAAGTAAATAAGACAGAGAAAAGAATTTGAATACTAGAAATTTACACACAACTTTAGAAAATTTATAACGAGGGTTAATTTATTGGGACACATTTTTTTGACGATAAAGTTTGTCGCTTTGAATAGGCACTTGTTTACTAATTCTTTTTGGAACAATACCACATCTTCTTCCAACTAATAATTGATAATTTAAAACAATTCCGTTTATGTAACAGATGATACAGTATTTACTTTACACGAATTTCTGTTTATGGAGTGGTTGCTGGATTTGGCGAATACCTACTGTCCTCTTTGCGCGAACAATTTGGTAAATGCTGACTGACTCGGAAGAAGACAGTGGAAATCTTTGGTGAGCGTGGAATAGCCAGTCATGTCTGTTTTATAAATAGTTAAATGAGAAACTGATTATTTTGCGCACGGATTATTTAATGACTGATATGCAGATAAGAGTTGCATTTTACAGCTCAGTAGTGAATGTATGAATGTGCTTTTAATGTGGAGGACGACCTTAATTATTCTACTATCGCGAAAATAATATTTTATTTTAGTATGACATAATGTCAGTTTTTATTTGTGCCGTATCTAGAGATTATACTTACTGAAAGACCTCCACGGTCGTTTCAACTCTAAAACGTTATTAATAGCTTATACCTCCAGTATTTTTCAATGTCTTCACATTTTGCAGTGATCAGCTCTGACATATTTATCTGTAATATTTTGCTGCAGAAGAAAGACCATTTCAAATTTGATTTTCAACGTTTCAATCGTTGTGTGGATTCCCAACAAAAATAGTTTATTTAGGAATTATTTCATTTCCACTTAGGGAATGAAATAAATGCAACATGTCCCATAGAAAGAAGTTACGCAACGGATGAAACGTTGAAAAGTAAATTTGTATAAACTTTCAGTATGTTTTAGAATGCCTGGATTGAGTCTCAGAGTATAACGAAGATTGGTTAATTTTATGGTAACTATAAGCTAATGAGCTTCTCATTCCGAAAACAGTATATTTGATAAAACACTTCGTTTCAAACTTTTATCTTAAAACAACTTCGATGTGTACAACATGTTTTTAGATAAAAATGTGTATTTGACAACGCAGCGATTTGATAACGACACGATATGCTGATTTCAGTTATAGTATATTGTGGAATTGTGCGGACATCGTAAAATGTGTTGTAAAAACTTTAGAACTTAAGAAACGTTCCACTGTGAAACTTGAACGCTGAGTATTTTCCATATTTGCTTACTTGCCTCAATACTGTTTGCTTAATAAATTATCCTATGATCCATACAGAAACAGAAATAGTAGACGATCACGCGAGTAGAATATTCGACGTTTTGCTCAGACTTCGAATGAAAAGTAAATTCTTCTACGAGCGAGTACGAATGTATTCAATTTACTTTAATCTAACGTTAATCCCCTAATAACGAAATAGTACATGTTTACGCTGGTTGCTTAACTCCTTTCGTCATAGAAACGCGTAGTAATACACAACGGTTTTTTCAACGGCACCACGAAACCACAGGATTTACCACTAAACAGGATTTACCATTCTATATTTATTGAAGCAGTCGAAGAAGCTAATGACACATTACATAAAATAATACTATTTTTGCACAAAGAAGCTTGTAATTAGGCAAACCTATTAAGGGGACCTTTTCATCAAATCGCTAAAAAAATAGGTGACATTTAGGATTATTTTCTGAAAAAAATATACAACTTGCAGTACAAAAACTTTACGGCCTTTATTTATTTCTAATTCAGGGGTATGAAAAAATATATTTTTCTCATTTTTCTGTAATGGTTCGATTTCTACGTGGCACTCAGTGCACTGCTACAACAAAAAAGGGCGTCGATGGTAGCTAGTATACCTGGACGTAGGATTGTCCCAAATAAAAAAACCACAGATGTTCTTATATGTTTTATCAAACGCTATCGTATCGGTCTTTATGAAGGCAAAGAAAGCAAAATGATGATGTTTGATGCACGTTTGAACACCAACTTGCTAAAAATGGAGTGACTGTACAACTAAAAATGTTAATAACGAAAAACTGTGACCTCTTCAATTTATTCAATCAGAAAGAAAATGCCACCAAGATTTTTGAAATCGATTCATAATTACTTTTGTTATGTTGGCTACCGTTCGGAAAAATCTTATTTCCAGCTAACCGCGTTTAAAGTTTTATCATTGTAGCATCGTTGTAGAATCTATACCATTACGAATTTCGTCTTATAACTTTTGCTGAGTATTCTTCAGATACTATACTATAGAAATGTAAAAAAATTGATTTTCTGAAAAATTTTAATGGCAATGTCCCCTTAAGTCGAATAACATAATTCTCTTCACAAACGATTCATTTTTTATATCACACAAAATATTTACCCAACAAGAACAACCACCCTTTACCACAAAAAGAAACACAAGTCACTCCCATTTATATCACTCTCAATACCTTATCTTTCGTCGCTCAGAACTTCACATTTTACGGCAGCCCATCGAGAAGACAAGGGAAATGAAGAAATGAAGGAACGTCAAGAAACATAGCTTTTCAATCGAGCATTTCTTCTGCACCTTGTTTCGCCATCCGAGCCATTGCATCCGACAAACGACTGATAACAAGATGAAGACACGACGTCTACGAAGACGCGGGGGAATCGTACTAGGATACTTTCGAAAGACACGGTGCGTACACGTGATACGTATGTACAATCTATGTTGGCTTCGAACAATCTCAGACAGATGGATAGGATAGGATAGGGTAGGATAGACAGGATACGGTATATATTCTGTTCTGGAATCTGCTCTCGGCGCTGTTGTGGGTGAGAGAAAACTAGGACTCGCGTACTCGGTAAGAATGCGAATCTAACGGGTGAGCAGCGTTTTAGTGCTCGGCCACGTTCACTTCGCATTCATGCGTGATGCTGCTTCCGTGGCGACTTTATGGCCGCGAAACATCATTTTTATGCGACAGATTACGCGCTCGCGTGTTCCTACCACGCGGTACTTCCTTTATGCGCGAGATACCGCGGCAGATAACCGTATATTGACGATAAGAAACAAAAGGGAAGGAAATATTGTTCAGGTGTCTGAAGTGGATGACTTCTGGTTTCTTATGGAGGGATATAGTCAATTTATTGGGAAATAAATGACTAAGTAGTAAATCGAACAGGATTCGAGTGAATCAGGAATGATAAGTATTGTGGCAGGAGCAAGTAGTATTGCTGTATATAAAATCGGACGAGTTTCTTCCATTGTTTGATCTGCAGCACTAGTTTGCATATTGGAAAGAGTTTTGTAGGAACTATACTTTACTCGTTTGAGTCAATACAGAAGACTGAGGGTTTTTCTAACAAGACTTATTAATAGAATGTGATCTATACTGCTGGTAAAGTAAATACTGTATCATCTGATAATGGCATTGTTTCAAATTATCAATTATTAGTTGGAAGAAGATGGGGTATTGTTTCAAATTTAAGAATGAGTAAATAAGTGACTATTCAATGCGACAAACTTTATCGTCAAAAAAATGTGTCGCATTAAATTAACCCCCGTTATAAGTTTTCTAAAGTTGTACCTATGTAAATTTCAAGTATTCAAATTGTTTTCTCTGCCTTATTTACTTCTTATATGATTTTTAAGAAGATTGTATGCATATGCCCTTTCTTGGGCCTTTACGTTTCAATTAATATATACATAATCATATATTAGGCAGAAAGTAATGTCGAGCCTATATTGGAATAAGCTGCTCTTTGATGAGATTAAACTTAAGTAATCTCTTGATGTTTTACTGCAAGTTCAATGCATTAATAGTTCTTCCTATTATTTCTATTGTTCTTAGTCATATTCTTGCGATTCTTTTGAGTATACTCGCTTTTTTGAGTACCTCTGCTTTTCCTGCTACATATTCTTCTCACCATTCTTGCTCTACTTTCTACCTTCCTTCTGACTCTACTCGCTATTTTGAATACCCCCGCTCTTCTTCCTATTCTTCTCAACCTTCTTGCTCTACTTTCTAGCTTCCCTCTCACTGCACTTGCTATTTCGACTACCCCTGCTTTTCCCCGTACTGTTCCAACTACCCTCACTCTTCTTCCTCCAATACTCCCTACCATTCCTCAAATTCATTCCACCCAGGTCACTCCGTTCACCGCGATCGAGCGTTCAAACTAATCGCCGACCGTGCAGCAATTCCATTGCCACGTGAAAAGCATTCCGCGGCCAGGAACGCGCCCGCATTTCCTATCGATAAGGAACGGCGAGCAACGAGAGGAACAAGTTTACGCTTACCGGACCGTTCGGTGTCTGAAAGTCTGAAAAGCAAGGTGGCAGTGGACAAACTGCCTTCATTTTTCTATCCGCGCACACTTCCCCGAACACTGTCCGTTTTTTCCTTCCCTACGCTCCTGTCCACCTGGCAACACGCCTTCGCATATTTTTAGGTCATTTTTCAACATATCGGCGAGCATTAGTTCCGTTAGAAAGTGAATGTCAAAGGTTCCCCTTGCGTTTCACGGCAAACGGCGAGATAAGAAACGGCGGCCTCGACTCGTTACACTTCTTTTCTTCCCCTTTTTATCCCGGCGATTCACTTTTAAACCAACCGTTCATACGAAATTAATGGTCGCTCGATTTACGAGACGCGATTACCGTAATTATACGCGTGCAACGACCGTGTCGCGATCGTTATCATGCCACCGCATTTCCCTTGCGTCTAAACTCATCTAAGCAAACTATCCAACGAATTTGTTTATTTATTAACGGCTCTTTTTTACGCGTTGTACGTAGAGCATGTTGGTGACGAGTCTCGTGTACACTTTGTTGCTAATTCCGGATCGATTAATGTTCGAACGGCGAGTGGTTAGGGGATGGCATGGCGGATGCAGCGTCTATTTTGACTAATAATATGCCCTGGAATAAGCTAATACTCGAAAATGCTTATTATTTACTTGATTATTGTGATTTAAATTCTCATTTTTTTTAAGGAGCGACAGTAATAAGAAACATGAGTATGTAGTTTGATATTTAGAATGTATTCAAATTAACTCTGTGCCCGCCAAACGAAGATTAAAGTGGAATTTGAATATTTAAAACTATTTTATATATTGTCATTTTGTTGATCTTTTTCTGAAGTAGAAGACTGCTTAAAATGTCACTTTTAAATTTCTTTTTTTTATAATCTGGTAGTTTCTCTGTAGTCGATCAATAATTCACACCTTACACCACCTAAACCGTTTACAGCTCGTTAATTACGTTACAATTAATATATGGAACACGCTCGGAAGCTTCCTTAAACGAATTTTACACCCATACCTATAAACTGTTCGACAGGTTATCGTTTGAAAGGGAAATTAACGATGATTGACGTGCAATTAATACGACGAACGATTAGTAACGCGTGATGACATTTTAATAAATCGTTACGTAGGTACGCAGACGTTGTCGGAGAGAAAATAGTCTTGTGGAAAGTCATCGACCACAGCCACGAGGTCTTTACGAAGCTTTTTTTCTTAAATAAGCACGCGTTAATTAATCCGTAAAATTCTGTCCTGTTAATATAACCAGTCACTAAATCGATGCAAAATGTCAAACGTGAAATTCATTCATGAATCTCATAAGTAAATATACATGAAAATTACTGAAATCCTCTTAAAATCTCCTTAAAGAATAAATTCATATTTTGAGCCTCTCCTAGACTATGCAGATTACTTATATGCATTTAAAAATACTGTAGTAGATTTCATACTATTTAGTTTCAATTCAAAAGTCAAAGGACGCATCATTTTATAAGAAAAAATACTTTTCAGTTGATTTCGCGCCGAAGGTGTTAAATATAGGTCAGTGATTCTCAACTGGTGGATCGCGAAGTGTTTTCTGGGGCGTCAGCGCGATTTTTGGATTTTTAAAAGTATTATTAAATTAGAATTATATTCTGAAATTCCTGTTTTTAATGTGGGATGGGGGAGGGGGACTCGCAGGTCATTTGAATATTATTGAAATGGATCGTGACTGAAAAGGGTAGGAAATTAAAAATTGACTGTGAAATCAAATTGTGCTGAAAAATTTACCCTTTCTTTCAAAGGAATGGCGCGTGCAATGATTATAATAACCTCATCCACGTGGATCCCTGCGTCAGTAGCTTCGTTGGCCCCTTCCCCTTTGCCCCCTTCACCAGGATAATCGGGTTTTCGTAACATCACTTCCGGAATCATGCTTCGGCAATTACATCCCCCCTTCCCTCTGTCTTTCTGTTTCACGATCGAGTTGTTATTTTTCATTCGTCTCGCCTTATCGCGCACTCCCCTGACACTTGACAGCTGGCGTACCTACAATTAAGAAACGCGAGCTTGCACGTGTACGTTATAAAACTGGCTTATGACTTTTTTCCCTTTTAAACTACAAGGTCTACATGGTTCTCGTTTTGTACATTTGTTTATTAATATTTCACCAAAACTTCTACGCCGTTACATTGACAAGTGAGAAATATTTACTGAGATAGAGGTACTAATGCTTCGAATTTTTCAAATATTTCGGAAAAATCCTTTCAGCAGAATACTGTAGAATCTAGAACCTTCGCACTAACAAACAGGAGAAATCGATTGTTTATATTCAATGCGAGCGAATGCCCCTTTAAGTGTGACGGGGATGTGTGGGTTCACGTGTCTATTGAAATACCTTGAATCTTGTTAAGGGTCCAGTATCTCGATCGATCTCTTTGTTTTCCCCGAGGCCGTACTTTCACGCTTGGCAAAAGTCGAAGAAGGTTCTCGGTGCAGGAACGGGAGAAAGAAGTAACGGTAAACGTACGAAGATCATTGATATTCCTTTAATTGAACGGGATACGTTGCCATCGTTACTGGAAGTCTCTTGACCCAGCCACGGAAAAAGTGTACCGTTGCTTGTCCTGCGAGGAAAAGTGTGTCACGATTATTTTGTGAGCGAGCAGACAGTCTGTTGCTATTACTGTTCCGAATTGGCATAGTTCGACAAATAATATGGCTATAATTAGCTGTGACTTAAGTATATGAATTAATGTTTTTGCAACTACAATTTACATAAAATGGGGGATATTGGAGGTGGTGTGTATTTGAGTTGTACTATGTTCCTAGATAGTTAACCCTTCGTTGACACGCCTCTTTTTTCGATTAACTTTGACATACCTGGGTGGCTCACACCCAGAGCAATTTTTGAACGACTGCCATTCTCATTTAAAAAATCCAATCGTAATGAAAAAAGTCGTGGGCCAATTTCAAGGTCTATAGAATATATTCCAATAGTTTTCTTATTGAAATTTTATCACAGTTTTTGTAAAAAATCTAGATTATCATATGTCGAGAAGAAACTAAGAAAATCTTAAAAAATTGTAACTTTTACAAATTTCAATATCATTTTGGGACAAAAAATAGTTTGCATATAGAAGGTACAGACCGTCAAAATCAGCTTATGGGTGGCTCACACCCAGAGCATCAACGAAGGGTTAACATTGCATGATTAATTAAGCTCACAAACAGAGTGCAGATCTCTCAGCAGTACGATTTTATCAGTGATAAACCCAAAGTAAGATTAAATTCTTACGCCCTCGCGCTATAATAAATTCAAATACCGAATTATTACTCACGAACTTCCCATAATTGATTTAAACAAAGATATAACTAATTTCTCCTTAATACCACACACTTATTCTTCAATTCCTTTATCACCCGATGAAATAAAATATTAGAAGCCTCTTTCCTCGATGAATTCTGTATGAATTCTCCAATGCTCGTTCACTTTAATTCTCGCGCGGGAGTCCACATTGTTTATGGGACTCTATACGCGAAAATTCGACCGATGGAAACCGAAGCTAGATCGAAACACCCGTTATACATCGGCACGCATGCCGTTGCACTCTGCGCGGCAAGGACGCAATATGGAACAGCCGTAAACGGACTTGACTACTTGAGAGATTGCTGATTGTAACTGGTTGCTGGCCAGCCTCGTCGGCCCGCACATCCGGATTCTACAGGAATAAATACAAACTGATACCCACGAGGAAGTGCAGTCCCTCTGTGTTTCTCTTCTCGCTCGCCACGATGCACACACGCGGCGCAACCTCTTCTTCCCCATTTTCTTCTCGTCACGTTAATCCTGCTCGATATCCGGTGCCCATCCATGGGCATCCTGCACGGACTGCGTGCGTCCACGGTGAAAAATACCGGTCATTTGTAAGATAGAGTAACCGATCCCGCCGTGGGATTAACGGTGGCCTGCAGACGGTATGCAAATGCACGGACGGAGGCGTAAATCATTCGCTCATGTCGAACGGATGAATATTGATCGGCATGGATGCTTGGGGACGACCATTCGCGGTTAGTGGCACGCAATTCGTTAGATTTGAGGCACGGTATCTTGGGAGGTGCTTGTTTGGGGTGAGTGTTCTTGGTGGTGGAATTTTTAGGTAGTTCTGATTTGGTGGATTTTAATTTGGGCAGATGTGGAGTAAGTGCACCCGATATCGCATAGCATGTACCTAATATTGCCGCTGGTGATACCGTGAACTGGGAGAACATTAGCAGTTACTTAACATGTAGGGGTAAAGAGTATAGTGGTTGGCCACCTGACAGTGATTGGCCTTATTTTGAGAAATAAATGAATATATAGAAATACCAATATCATGCCATTTTTTAATGAACATATTCATATTCCTTGTACTTTCTTGCTTCGGATGTAATCAATATTTCTCCACTCATTATATACTGTGATTATATATAAAAGCAAATAGGATGACTCGGCTTTGAAGCTTGGAAATTACAGCCATTTAATCAAAAAACCATAAGAGTACAGTTGAAAGTTTGCGAATAGTTTAATGTATTTATGATACGTATATCTCTCATATTCGGTATATATCGATAAATAAAAGTTGAAACTTTATAAAAGGATTATTTATTTGTTAAAATTATTCATATATTATGAAAAAACAGGGGGGCCAACAACTGTCATATGAATAATGTTGAATGACAGTAATTGGCCGGACGGCCAGTGACTGTTTTTTAACCATGTTAATGGTGAAACAGTAATTAGCCCCCTGTTCAAAAGAGAAACAAACACGACAAATACATACTAAATAAAATATAACCATTTTTATTGAATAATTTTAATCTTATTTCTATCGCCAAATCAGGTAACATTTTCTTTTAGGTTATATTATGTATCAAATAGCGGCTAATCACTGTCGAACCGAATGGACAATTACTGTCTTGACCATGCCAATAACTATATTTCTTCGTAGGAAACATATTTTTTGTATATTTTTATACATTCTTGATTTTCTTTTTATAAACTCTATTTATTTCTAGATTATTAGGGGTTCTTCGTACTTATTTATATTGATTTCCATTTCAATTTTACTAAATTCACATTTATAATTCATTATTTATGTGACACTCTTACTTAAGTGGCCAACCATTGTACTCTTTGCCCCTATTAAAGAACGAGAGACACAACAAATTTTGTAGTAGATACAATCACAAACGACGCGATGTTATAGTAGGAGACCTAAACAAATTGAAAAATGTTAATTAACCCTTTGCTACATTGGCGGGGTATAAACGTACATTGCACACAACTACGCAAATATTCTTCTGTTATATTTGTAATAAATGATTATTTTTCAGCTTCACAATGTTTAGTTATTACGCCGAACCAAAAAAACACCAACCGTTTAAATCACAATTCAGTTAAAACCCTTATCAAAATTTGGGATACAAAATTACACCGCGGGGTAGTTGTGTAGCCAGATTTGGTCGTGTAGCTAAGGGCTAGAGAAAATGAAATTAAAGAATAAAAAAAAATATAACAGAGAGATTATGCACATAAAAAGAAATAAATTTAACTGTCAATGTAACCTCAGATTGGTAAAACTTTAGCTGTTAGTGCTATTTATATGATTTGTCGATTAACATGTATTAAAGAAGGAGAAGGATAAAAATGTTATGCGTTCTGACACTTGTAGTACAATTACAAAAGAGGCAATGTTATAATAGGATACTTAAAGCAAATGTAAACACGTTAATTTTTATATTATATAACAAAATCTTAAATAATATAAACACATGTCCACAAACATGTTAATGTTCTCCCAGTTTGTGGTATCTCGTAAAGAAAGTGTTGATATGTATTGTTAATGATGTGAACTAGTAGTCAAGCATGTGTAGGAAGTAGGAAGAAATAGTACTACTTATGATTGCAACGTTACTTGAGCAACGTCTGTTTTCAACGAATCATTGCTTCTATCAAACAGAAATCTGCAAACAGAAGTCGTTTCGATCACTAATACCTAAGTTAATAGAAGTAGTTTGCCACTTAATCACGTAATTTTTGTTCATACTCTCTCGAGTTTTCCCTTTTATGGCTATGCCTTTTCGCAAAACGACTGCAATACACGGCCTGCGCCCTTTCTTTCCTATTCTTCTGTTTCCCACGACCTTATTTTTCCCAATGATCGATACTTGAAGCAATGAGCCGCTGCAGAGTTGCGAGACTCGTTGCGATTTATAAGCTTCCCCCGCGTACTGCCAGTATGAATCATGTACCGATGCTTCGAAACGCCTTTGGCACGTGGACTGATCCCTGGTGTCGTTTTTCTTCACCCACGAAGTGGAACGGATCGATTGGCGCTTCGTTGATTGAAGTAAGTAGGTATTTCGTTATTGAGAGGATTCCTCGATAAAACGAACGCTTTCGAGTTAAAGCCGAGGAACTCTAACCTATTAGGGATCATTTCATCGCGACTCGAGATTATTTAAACAGATATCTGTATAACATTTAAGTTTCAATAACACTATATCAAAAAGTTTCGCATTTCTAAAGAAGTTTCAAAGGTTAAAATTAAAACAACCCCTTCTTTTGTGCTTTCTTTTTCAACTTCTTGATAATTATCGTCTACAATTACCTAAAATATTTAAAAAATAATTAAAATAAAATACTTTTACCTAAAATATCCAAGTGTCACACTTCCAGCCCCCTAACTTTTAGAACACCCCCTACTAACAAATTTAAGAGAATCACAGACCAGTAAGTACCTATAGATTTCCTTCAGTAGAACTCGTGCATCTAATGCTTGCCACAAATTAAATATAATTCCTTCAACCTGAAGAAATTCCTGCCACTGTAATTTCAAGCACAGGCAGATTCCTCTACAAATAAGCAACCATGGCGCTCAACGAAATAAAAGGTTCGTATGTTCGCAGAAATGAACAGACTTCTATAGTACGTGGAGAAAAGGAGTAACTCGGGTGTCAAGGTCTTCTCGATATTCGAATTGTCAAGGCTGATGGAGAAGGTAGATTGGGTCATTAATGTTAACACGTTTCAATGGGGCCCAGCTAGTAGATTCTGATTTATAATCGTTCACCGCCATTAAATTCGGTTGGCTGACAGTCTCCGATTATTTCGCTGCAGCGAGAAACCCGCTGCTACCTGGTCGTTAAGGTTTCCTTATTCCATCAGCCTTATTCTACTCGGTTAACGAGCTGCTTTTTACCGAAGTTGTTTTCGCTGTTCGCGAGTTTCTCGTGATGTGGCTCGACGCCCGGCGAATTTGTTACAGAGTGTCCGATAAATAAATAAATCATCGCTTTGTTCGGCATTTTGTGTAACTTCGAGGATGCTTCACTGAATGCTGTTGCTCATATATTACTGACATATTATTCCCTTCAGGGGAATAACATTTATGACACGAATCTTTGTTTTGGGTGAAGCTCGAAAAGTATGATGAATTTGGAGCTTGGTAATACAGGTTCTGAATGTTGGAAATCAATCTCTATCTATCTCTGCAATTATTTTCATACAACTTCTCGCTGTCACTTAATCACCAGCGGTGTTACAAGTGCACAATCATTTATCTAAAATGGCCCTCATTTCTGCGCAACATTTGAAGAATAAAGGTCGTCGTGCATTTTGGTGAAGCGCGGCGATTCGGAGAAATTAATAATAATTAATTAATTGTCGGTACGAAATTCTGTATAAACTTTTCTCTTTGACAATCTTAAGGGGGTATAAGCTATTTACTTTACCAAAACAGCAAATCGTAAATATGGGGATGATTTTCGGGCCTAATTTAATCGAGCACTGTCTCCTGTTTGTATAAGTAGGTACAATGTGCCTCCAAATTCTTTCACCCTATTCTTAAATCACCCTGTACATAGACATACGTATCACTCAGTCATAAATGATTGATCCTGTTACTTATCGATCTTATTTCGTTATACTCGTACAAAAGGGAATCGATCAGTGGCAAGTATTACAAATATTGAAATTGTGCCGAAGATAGGGGCAAACGCGCAAACATTGCCAAATTAAATATAGAGCAGTTTTCGATAAGCAGAATTGTAAAGTACATACGAAACTCTTGTGTCAAAGTACGCAATGGGGGTTGCTTCCCCTAGTTCACCCCCAGTGCGCATGCAACGTACAAGGGGTGAGCAGCCGTGGCCGAGTGGTTAAGGCGTCTGACTCGAAATCAGATTCCCTCTGGGAGCGTAGGTTCGAATCCTACCGGCTGCGAAATGTTTTTTTTTCACCCGCCTCGAGCTCAAACAAAGTCTAAATCGTGCAACTTTTCTGCTTGTCTACTTTTACGTGAGAAGTAGGGCGTCGGTCGAACTTCCGCTGTGATAGGACGATCGATGGAATGGACATCAATCATGAATCTGTTCAATCGTATTTTAAGACGTAGGGTACGTGCCCCTATTACGGTGCCTTTATACTAAGAAGCCGTATAAAAAACTTACATGCTTCCAATAAATAAGGAAAGAATTTTTTAATTAAGTTAATGTCTGTGTTACAACCGAGGAGGTAGTATTTTTAAACAATTAAAGCATAGTAAAAAAAATTCAAAAATGCAAATGAAGATTTCGATGGATTTACCCAAATCCTTACCGAGAACGGTAAGGAACGCCTACCTACTTCATAATTGTCATGATTTGGACTTATGTAAAATTAATTATATCATAGAAGGTTTCAATTTTATGAAAAAATAGCAAAATGAGCACTTCAAAAACTTTTTCGTATTTTTTAATGTGAAGCCAGTAATAGGGACAGGAATTTAACGCTTGCCTGTATTACGGTGCTCCTCAGTGCACCCCCTGTTACTGCATCTGTAACTGCTAAAGCTAACTTTATTTTCCTTTCTCAGAAATAAACGGAACGCTAGGGATTCTGGGGAATGCTATTCAAAAAGGGCACCGTAATACGGTACGGCAGTATAAAAAGTATGACAAGAATTAACATTTTTAACCCGAGAAATTGTATTAATAAAGAGAAAAGTTCAGAAAACTAATAATATAAATTTTCACCAAGAAAAAATTAAAGTAAGACAAGTCAGTAATTAATTCATTCGTGAGCAAGTCGGCGTCAAAACACCGCAATAGAGACATGTACCCTAGAGACGCTAGATTTTCTCATCGAAGAGAAAAGCACGAGGGGTGGATTTATATCTATAGTGAAAGTGATAAAAACACCTAGTGCAAATGTGAAATTTGAATCAGTGCTGAATTTGCTTGCTAAATTTTGAAACGTATCACCCTTGCCAGGACTTCAAATATTCTTGAGACTGTTTGTGACATTTAAAATGTACGATGATTGACATTTTGGTGTGTGAAATGAGAGTCAGAAGTCAATTAGTTTTATGGTAGAAATGATAGTAATTCTTATACTTTGCTCAGCGTTTTTTACGTAATTACTTTAAAAAATGAGGATGCTTCGAAACTGCGTTTGAAACCTTGAAGTCCAAGCCTCAGAGATTTGAAGAAAAGGGACAGTTTACTGTGTTCACCCTTTATAACTTAAGTAGGTATACTAAATATAGTATTTAGGTCACAAAAAGTAGCTTTGAATTCTTCAAGTTTCAGTCAAATTTTTAAATCATTCCCGCCCATTTACGCAACAACTAAAATTAAGGAATAAAAAAGGATTGAAATTATAATTTAAAATTCGTGTCACAAAGTAGCAAACCTATGAGTTACAAAACTACTTAGTCAGTTAATTGACTCGTAATTAACAGATTGGCCACGTGCATTGTGATTAGGCCTTTCTGGCTATATTAAAGAAATTGGGGGGAAGTCAAACTAATGATACAGTTGAAGGGGAAAAACTGTCGGACGCGTGGAGAAAAGGGCGGACGTTAGGAAAATTAAAACTAGATCAATTAACGGTGAGTAATTCCATTCATTACGCACTTAGACGCGGAATGCGACTGGAACTATTAAAGAGATCCAGCTACAGGTTTTGCCGCGAGTAAGGTATTTAACGGTCCGGTATAATTAAGCGCGATGAAAAATTCCGTTTGAATTGCCCGCCAGATCTTCTTTATTCATTGATAATTCGCTTCTTGCGGCGTTTCTTTGCGCAGCTAGCCTGGATTCCTCAATGATTTGCCGGTCGAATTGGGAAATTGCGACCATTAACGTTCAGACGTAGTATCTACGTAAATGTCATAATCGCGAGTGTATCGAGGATATGATGGTTAATCCTTGTGTTTAATTTGCCGTCGATGCGCGCTTCGCAAAATAACAGAAGTTAAATTTCTCACTTGGAAGTAACGTGTGTCGTGTACAGATGTACTTTTATGTAGTGTGTATGTGTTTGTCTTCTTTCGCGGTATTATTTAATTTCATGATACGAAAATTGTCTTATAGAACCTGTCGCCTATATAGATACACATTTTCATGAATTTTGTAACATTGTTTGACAATGAATTTAAGTTCCTACTTGTTTTCTCTAGTGGTGGTCTAAGGGTATTTAAATTTGATGTTTATAGAAAGTGTAGATATGTGTAAAAATGATTTTAATATTCAGGATTGTAATTAGTGATTAAAAAGCATCGCCATATTTCTGTTGAAACTACATAGCTACAATGTTACTTTTTATTTTGTTGAAACATAATTTCGAAACGACATGGCTGACACTCGAACATCTAAAAAAATGGCAACTAACTGTACTACTAGATCCACTACAGTTACTTTTCTTTAGCAGAAGGTTAACGAGGTGCAAACTGCCTAAAATTCAGCGCATAAATGTCTTATTCCCAGAACAGTCTATTCATCAACCTCGACCTTAAGTTCTCAGGAGGTCTGCTTAAGAAGAAAGGTCCAGTTAAGTCTCTGCTGCGTACTGTTGCTCATTAGGTATATGTATGTATATCAAAACTCTATTGCTTTGAACTCGTCCAGTTTGCTAACTCGTAAGATGATTTGAAGAGCACTTGTATGTATGCAAACTTGTTGCTATCTCAGAGATGCTCCTGCAATACTTTGATGATTTGAATAAAATACAATACTAAAAATATTTATTACATCACTCGAATATTGAACAGTTATTAATCATACCTACTCAATATTAGTATTAGGAAAATATTACGATTACTAATTAGGTAGCTGGATATCTTCCCCAGAGGAAATCCCATAGCAACCACTCTACCGATCACGTAATTACAAAAATGATGTAAATAGGTCTACATGCATTTCTGCCTGACCCAATTTCCAGTGTATTCCAAAGCTACCTATTCAAATAACCAATCATCTGATTTGAATCGATTGCATGAAACAAGTGACAGTCCACTGTGACATTTGGAGTAGTCAATCAGCCCCGCCCTGTTCACCCGGATATCAGTGACACAGCCGCCGTCGAACGAGACGAATCTGACAATCGGTCGGCGATCGAAGGTCGACGCTGTCGGCCATTGCGATTAAGCCAGCCTGTCGACAGTCACTGACGGACTCTCGGCATTGCCCGGTGCGCTGGCCGGCTGCTGGCTAACTGTAAAACGGCAAGTTCCGCTATTCCGTCGGTCGGAAAAAGGACGACGAGGCGTCTCGAGAGGCGTGTGGGGCACCAAGGTGATCGTACGGCCTTGTGTCACGTGTTCGTCCATTAACGTCGGCTGTATGTAGGCTATGAGCAAGAGACCGAGAGTTCACGCGTGCATCTCTATCGCGGTGATCCGACGGCCAGGCTTGCTCCCTGGACCTAGCGAAACACCACTACTACTTCGACACGCTTCCGCCCGACCGTGTCGCGGTACTTTTCACGCTATCGTTAGAAAGATAGCTTTCTCCTTACTGTCCCCCGATTATGATGAATCATCTCAACACCTTTGTGGGTCAATAGTCTCTCGTGACGCCTCCCGTCGTGCCAAGGATGCTGGAATCCAGTTCGATCGCAGGAATAGATTTACTGTTGGGAACGGTTCGATCGGCGAGCGGGCTCGAAAGTTGGAGATCGCTTGGGGCATTTTGAGGGAGTTCTGTCGTATTTTATTTAGAGACTGACACTGACGATGGTAAAGCTTGAACAGTGGCGAATTTGAGGAAAGAGGCCCAGGTGGCAAACGTTCTGAGGCGCCCATTTTTCGGAGAAATAGGGTAGTTTACTAAAAACGGGCTAAGTGTAGTATTACAGAAAAAGAAAATATAGTGTTTGGATAAAATCATAAATTTTTTAAGATAGGGCCCTAGGGGGTCCTTCTGGGCAGGGCCCATTGCTATCGGGAAAATGATGATATAGGTTACTACAAACTAAGTGTAGTAGTACAGACGAAAAATATAGTTTGGATAAAATCATACATTTTTTAAGAAAGGGCCCTAGGGGATCCGTCTGGGGCAGGGGTCGATTTTTATCGGGAAAGTGATGAGGTATTTTACTAAAAATCGACTAAGTGTAGTAGTACAGAAGAAAAATATAGTTTGGATGAAATTATAAATTTCTTAAGATAGAGCTCTAGGGGATCCTTCTGGGCAGGGCCCATTTTTATCGCGAAAATGATGATGTAGTTTACTAAAAACGGGCTAAGTGTAGTAGTACAGACGAAAAATATAGTTTGGATAAAATTATAATTTTTTTGAGGATGGAGCCCTGGCGGGGCTTTCTGGACAGGGGCCCAGGCGGCAACTACTTATCGGCCGCACGTTCAATCCGCCACTAATCTTGAATCTTGGTTGAGGTAGTGAGCTTTTGGATGATAAAATGCTGGAAAAAATGACACGCTTGTGTTATTACTATTACGTGGAAATAAAAATGGAAATATTAGTCTTGTGTAGAGCAACGAGCAGAATAAATGGTATCTTACAATCTGTAAACGAGGGCAATCATTAGAGTTTGGCGGGCAGTAATACGTCACGCCTCTGATGATGGAGTTTCGGAATGATCAGATAAGTTGTCTTTCACGTTCAACAGATTAACTATTTAATGATTACTGGCACATGTGTTTCGCCAGCTTAATTGGGTCGCTTAAGTGTCAGACATTAGTATATTAGTATCCATTAATTAGTTGGTGCATACAGTGTTGGGCACGCTGTTAATTAGCAGTGCTTGTAGAACTGAGAATCTCAAGAGAATTCTCGTGGCGAGAAGATCCTTTAATTCTAAGAGGATTCAGTTTTTAAGAGAACCGTAGTTCTAACAAGTAAAACTGTTTTAATTTTAAGAGACTACTAATTCTGGGAGAATTCTAGCTCCGAGAGAATCCCAACTCTGACAGATCCCTAGTTTTAAGAGAACTCGAATTTTTAGAAGATTTTTATTTTAAAAGACGGTACAGTAAGGTAAAAAAGAAAGTTAGAAGGAGGTTCAATAGTATTCTTTCAGAGAATTAAGCAAGTCTTCTAACTCAAAGGAAATTTCAATTTCTACGACGTTCCAGTTAATCCTAAGGAGCCTCTCTGAAATTTTGGAAATATATCGTTCTACCGATTGTTCGTAGCGATCCAAGGCGAACCTTCGACCCAGGTGGCTCCTATAGAAATGTTCGCGCATAACAGCGATGACCCCACAAGGCGGATGGGGTCATCGTCGATGATCAAGCGACCTGGCGCAGGGTGAATGCAGACAATGGTTTCACGAAAGGTTTCTCCGCGAAGTGAACTCTTTAAAGCCTGATATTAGAGAATGGCTTATAAGATAACCCACCGTCGATACGTGTCTTTGTTCTTGCTCTTTCGAGCTCCTTAACTTGAATAAGAAACTATTACACCTGGATATTAGCCCCGGGGAACGGAAACCTATCATTCACGTCCAATCTGCGAAGAATAACGTAGCGCACATACCGATCTGCCGTTTGCGATAAATCTACGGTATCAAACCAACGTGCGATTAGCACAAATCCTGATTTTCTACTGTGAAAACTTTCGATGGAATCATTATTAGAAAATGAAGCTAACTATGCCGGCTTTAGTATATTCCAGTTCCCAGCATTCTTTTAATTACTTCCCTGCATAAAACTTTTCGATAATTCACATACCTATACAACATTACGATTCCAAATTGGCTCAAGTAAACATACGCGAGATTCGATACTACTTCATTTGAAATATTGCCCCAAATGATACACTGCCACTCCGCAAACGTAGGTACATTGCACATTTCGCAAATGGCACAGGGAACCGTCAATTTTCTAGGTTGCCCGTATCGCGCAACGCAATTATGATAATAGCACGCGTGTAAGTCAGAAAGTAGCGTAGAGGTAATTACGATATTCAATGCTCAACAAATACCCCCGCCGGGAAATTAATTTTACGTAATGACGAGATTCATGGCCGTTAAACGATACCCGCGGTGATTTCGACTCACGCTGATGGGGAAAAGTCGTTTCGTCGCGATGCAAAATGGAGGCACGCCGCTGTAAGAAATTGTTATCAGAACCTTTTTGCTCGGTCGTTGTCAGCGGCAAGGGCTCGTTACTGGGATTCGCGCAGACCCGTTTGCCTCGTTCCGAGGAGTCGACGGGCGCGGACTTCTCGCGTCGAAGGCCCCCGATTTTGCGCCTGTACAATTTATCACGAGATCATTGCTTGCGAAAGTCGAAATTCCTGTTCCCGGGCCTCTTTTGTTCGATTTCTGCATTCTCTGTGCACAGTGCCCGAGCGGTACGTCCCATTTCGCGGGCAAAAATTAATCGCCGCTGGCGAGCCCGAGGAGAAAGTTGCAGCGGTATCAATCGATCCCAGCCGCGTCTTAAGAGGGGCATACATGGATTTTCGTTTACGCCCGTCGCGGCCAGGATCAATTACCCGCCTGTCGACGATACGAAGATTGAGTCCTGCCATGTGAAAATATGACTGCGCGGCGCTCTTTGTCTGTGGAATTATTTCTGGATGAGGAGGCGAGATTTCGCGTCAAGCTTGGCAGACATTGGAGCTTCGATCTTGCGGAGCCTGTGACAAAAAATTTAATTTAATTCAGGAATGTCAACTGTGTTTTTGGTAACAAAGCAAGTATTCCATGTTTATATCTTTGAAGAAGGGATTCTCTTCTTGCGAAAAGTATATTTATTGTGCAGGATGTGAATGTAAAATATTTGCCACGTCGCTGAAACATCGACACTTTGTTTAAAATCGTTTAAAACGATAAGGTCGACGAAAGTTATACAATTGGGTGAGGAGGAAAAAGCTTGGCACGCTAATGGCACAAGTGAAAACGTGGACACGGATCGTAATTGACTGGGTATTACAGCAATTAAGATTCTCATTGCTGTGGCGATTATGCTCATCGTTTCGCAATGCAAATGCAATTTTATAAATTACGACGTAATTTTCGGGCCTGTTTCAGGGGTTCGATTTATCATGCCATCGATTTCATAAATTTCAATGCGATAAAGCGCGAGAAGAGGCGAGAGGCGGCCACGAACGCAACGGATGCTTTAAATTGCGGCGCGAAATTAATTCTCCGTTGTGACACACGAATGGATCGATAGGATGTAACCATTAATTGTGTAATCGAGTTATAACAGGAATCGCCACTGCACGCGAGCGCCGAAGCCGAAGAACGCAAGCAGAAACAGAAAAATGAAAGCGCCGTTCGTTTAAACCGATGCACGCCTGCTTATGAACGGTAAACATTCAATTAACAAGGAATCCTAACTTTCGATTAATTGATATTACGCTTAATGATGGAGATTCCTTTCTGGAATATACGTTGTGGGAGTGTGAGCCAAGCTTGACCTCAATAACCAAAATTTTTATGAATTTCTTTACTTTTAAAATTCTCGAATTAATTATTTGCAAACATCATTATCGAAGAGTTATCTTATGTTAACGAGTTATTTCGAACTTCAGAGACAATTTCAATATTGATTGAGTTACGTGGATAATTTACTATAATAAGTCGTATAGGGGAGAGTCCTGCAGTAACTACCCGCCAAGTTTTTGTATTATAACTTGGGCTATTGTTGGTAAAAATCAAATTTCAAAAAAGTAATTTGTAGTATAAAGTGTGTTTAATAAAGGGGGACAAATTGTTTTTCTTAAATTTTATCATAAAGATTAATAATTTGCTGGAATAAAAAAGTTGGAAAAATTGTCGTCCAGTACCGGCCAACTACTTAGTTAGTAGATTTTAAGGTCTAAGTAATTAATAATGTTAGTAAAAACATTGTAAAATATAATAGAACATTTATTTAGGCACGCCTACAAATATCAGAGGTAAAATGATCGATACTTTCTTGGTTTGTACAATAGGGCTGTTCGAGTACACGAATATTCGAGTAGCTTGAAATTCGGACCGAGTTGAGACTCGGTTTCCGAGCCGAGCCGAGTATTCGAAGAGAAAAAAAAAAGAAAAATCGACTAGTCGGTTCTCTTCGAGCCGCTCGATAAAATTCGAGGACTCGATTCTTTGGAGTCGCTCGGTTTTTACGAGTACTCGGTTCTTCGAGCCGAGTCAGGCTCGGCTCGCTTTTTTCGAGTACTCGAACAGCTCTACTGTACAGTTCTCGTGAGCCCAACGCTTGCATTTGATGCACTGTACTAAATCTTCGTTGAATGATTTTTTATAAATGATTTACTCAGTGACTTGTTCATCAAAGCCTAGTTTAAGTTTAGTTTAGTTTAGTTTAGTCTAATTTTGTTTTATAGTAGCATTTTCAAAGCCGCATTTACATCCTTCTGCGCCCATTTTCCTTTTTTTCTGTTTAATTTAGGACATTTTTCTGCAGAAAAACCAAGAAGAAAAACCTAAGGACTTTAATTATATGAAAAAATTAAAAAAAAATGGCCGGTACTGCACGACAAGCACGAAAAATAAGAAATCAGCTTTGAAAAATAACTTTTGTCGGGTGGAAAACCAGCGTAAACGTCAAACGTCTTAAAACTTTGGTAATACTGAAGAAAAAAGAACGTCACCGGAATACGTTACCCAGGACTGTAGTATTTATTTATTTCTCCATCTAGAAATAAAAACGCGATCTAGCTTTGGCCGGTACTGTACGCTGCTCGTACTGTAGGACTTTCCCCTAAGCTATAAACCTACACACCGAAAAGTGTACAATTCCATTTGAAAAAAAAAACGAAACAAACATAAATTAACCAAAATATGTCTCTATGGAAACGGAGTAAGCTGTAACACTCGCTTTGAAACACTTTTTGGAATAACCAACATATTCAAAAGAAACCTGTGCACATTGAAAAAAAACACCCTATATACTCATCTTTCTTGCTTAGTACCCAGAAGACGAAAATTTGAAACGAAAATCCCGCAAAACGACCGTTTAAATATCAGTTAGCGAGTAATGCTCGCTGCTCGAATGCTCAGCCTTAGCTATGTGCAACTCACGTGAAGAACCTTACGTGCACGCGTCCAAGATAGATAGCAGCTTAGATGCATATTCCAACGAATCATTACGCTCATTAGCCGTTACATTGTACACAGAAACGTTTGTACGCAGCGTTTGCGTACGAGTCGGCTTTCCTCTCGCAGGAGGGGGTCTAAGGAACGCTGGACCCCATTTATTTCCTGCACCCTTGCCGTCATTTCGCGCCACGCTATTTATTTTTTAATCAGGCCCGACTATGCCCGTCGCGCGAAAGTTGCCACGATTTCCAAAATATATATGTTCACGCAACGATCCGAATTCCACGGGGCCAATTAACTTAAACGAGGACGAAGCATATTTCCTCGTTCGACTCTCGAATTTCGTAGGAACCTGCAATTCGTTACCAGCCAACGTTTACATAAAATTCCATTGTTCGTTATTGGCGTCGGGGAATTCTGAATCGCAGGCATAATTACGGTAAGTGAAACTGGATACGGGAAATATCTCGATGAATTGGAATTTGGATAATAGTGAATGTAATTAAAAGTCTGCTTTGCTACTGCTCGCTTTGTCGCAAGATAGAGTGGATTTATGGAATCATGCATTGTGGAGTTTTATTTTTGTTTTTATCGACGCATTTTTAATTTCCATAAGAAGATTATTATGCAATACAATGTACATTACACAAATGGAGTTTTATATTATCTTATAGTTGTGTTAAATTTTCTTTTCAAAACAAGACTGAATGGGGATCTCAAGGATTGTAGAAGATTCAAGGTATAAAAATTGGAGGAAGTGTGATTCAAAGTATTTCTGTTCCTTAGTTTCCGATATATCGAAGCTGAGTGAGTAAAGGATTCTCTGAGGAAAGGAAAAGGGATCAATGTTTGTGTTACGAGCCGAGGGCTGAGGATGGCTGCGTAGCCGAGGACCGGTAAGTTTAGGTATCTACCTAATTTAGAATATGTTAGTTGCGGGCGAACCGGTGCCTGGATAGCAGTGAGAGTCGCAGGAATGAGGTGGTCGTGGACGAACCTGTATTCTTCTCATTCAGAAGATCGAAAACTATGTCTGCGTCTATCTTCCGAAGTAGCCGTTTGAATAATTTATTAGCATCGTTATTATATCATATAAGACGCAATTACGAGTGTGCTGAATGGCATTCTTAGATTAGGAGGGGGTTCGTTGACCCTTGGCAGACGTAGCTGTCCAAAAATCGTTAGCCGGACGTGAAATTGTATTCAGTACCAGACACGAAGGCCTGCACGGAGTACTAAACCGATGCCCATCGAAATTCCACGAGAGAACCAGTGAAATTCTCGTCTGACTCGGATCGGGCATCGGCGATCCATTAAAAAAGGTATCGCTATCGTCGTGTCGTCTCGAAGGACAGCGAATCCTGCGTGGCTCGGAATTGATAACCAACATATCGCCTCCATTAAAGCATAACTTTATGACAGGGAAAAAGTTGCCGTTCAGCTCGAAGAGAAACTTTTCTTTCCACGGAGAAACAAAATGTTAATCTTATTGCATTTCTGTGGTGACATTATGTACGTACTTTCCTTTTTTAACTGATTACTACTTTTTGGTTTGTGAAAGGATCAAGAATTTTAAATACTCTAAATGGTATATATAAACTATGTGGTATATACAAATTGCAGGCCTCTATCGATTTCTCGAATATTAATATTCCACAATTTGGATATTAAAGAAGGATAAACTTCATGGTTGATATATAGTTACCTAGTAGCTACTAATATAGTTACCACACGCATACAACGATATACACATACCTACAAATGCATGTGGTGCATTTGCTTACTCATGCATAGATGTCATTTTTAATTTAGTTCAATGACAAGAACAGTGATGTCTTAGGATCGGTACATACGAACGGCACGCGTAATTTTGTAGCCACGTTATACCAGTAACTACATATGTATATTTATATGGAGAGATTCACGTGTGACGTAAATTTTTGCGACTGCAAAATGACTCGTGCCGCTCGTGTGCGTCCGCCCTTAGACTTTCCTTACAAAGCAGTACATGAGATTTAAATGTAACCCCAATCGATCAATTATTGTTACAGAATAAGAGGAAAGAATTCGCGATGCGATTTTCTACGAACATCAAAAGATGGTGATTTATTGCATCTCCGTACTTAAAGTGAAATTTGCATGAAGAATCGATAATTTTTCTATTTAGGAAATTCGACGACTTTTTATCAGAACGCCACGAAATTTAAAAGTCGAAAATCGACTTCTTTGCGCGTGATGACGTGCATCGGTGACATTTCTGTAAAATATTGGCGAAGAAACCGTTAAATTTTTCTTTAGATATATCTCTTACATCCCACGCGCAAGATCCTCCAGAAACTTTTTGTTGACCGACAGGGAATTCCAGCTGCTCACATAGCATCCCGTAGATCATTGTTCTTTCCGCAAAAGTGTTCCCCACGCTTCTAATAGAAGAATTACGTAAATGGTTGCGACCGAAATCGAGCTCCTTCTGCGAGCAGGCTGAACGATTTCGACTTAATAAGAAACTTACGCTTTTACGCAATGGGCGTTGGAGCCGAGCGTGGATGTCCTGTGCATTTTTATAATTTTTAAGGATTAACTAATAAACAGTGTCGTCACCAAAGTTGACATGTGGATCTATGTTGACTGAGAGCTTTCGTCTATTTTCATGAGTGTTATATACCATTAATAAATTCTTCAACCTTTTACTTACGTCTGAACAGAGATTTTGGTATTGTGATAAACATACGAGAAGAATATATAACAAAGAGTTAACCAGTCTTTTCGATACAACAAAAGGTGTTAAACAGTTTTAAATTTTTCAAATAAATTGTAGAACATGAAAATGACCTCATTTTCTATTTTCTTCTGAACAGATGGTATTACTTTTTTTTTACACATAATACAGTTATTGCATGAACTACCGCACGTTTCGTACAAGCTGTATAAGGAGTCCAAGTTCTCTTTCCACGGTGCGTCGCATGATAATTCCGTTATCCTAAACCCAAGGCCCGTGGTGAATCATAAATTTACACATAATTACATGGTATACCACGCAACACGCAATGTCGTTGACCACGCCGGCTTACGTTACATATTTATTTCCACGAAAATCACCGCCGAGGTATGGCTCTAATTAATCAAATTAGTTTTCGCTTCGCCTACTAATTAATTTCCTCGTAATTTCAGTCGTTACACAAATGGATGCGGCTTTGGGCAGGTCAGCATGTATTCGTATGTAGGACAGTTTCGTCAAATGTTCAGTTAATAGAACAAGTGTAAGCAAGTAGGTATAACATTATTCTTTTAATGTTGAAAATTTATGTACAGTGGCTCACAGCCATAATCGTACACTCTTTAAAATCGCATAACATTTTTAAAATTGGTCCAAACGGCTTGAGTTTTTTTGAGAAGCTGGAAGGATTAGTTTGCTAAGTAACGTGTTTCGTCGTTTTAAAAAAAATTGCAATTGGTCGGAATAGTGAAAAAAATAGTAAAGGTCGTTTTTTAAACTCTTTTTTTGTG
Source organism: Andrena hattorfiana (assembly GCA_944738655.2). Taxonomy (NCBI): domain Eukaryota; kingdom Metazoa; phylum Arthropoda; class Insecta; order Hymenoptera; family Andrenidae; genus Andrena; species Andrena hattorfiana. The sequence continues at coordinate 64,008,916 of OX122891.2, read as the reverse complement.
AGCCTGTAATGAAAATTCAAAAAACCCGTTTGTAGATTGAAGTAAGTTATATGCATGCCTAAAATTTCATCAAAATCGGTTAACTTTGCTCTGAGCTACAAACGTTTAAAAATCGCAGAATAAGGTCGAGAATCGCGGAAATTCCCGAAATCAGCGATTCTCGACCTTATTCTGCGATCTTTAAACGTTTGTAGCTCAGAGCAACGTTAACCGATTTTGATGAAATTTTAGGCATGCATATAACTTACTTCAATCTACAAACAGGTTTTTTGAATTTTCATTACACGCTCACAAAAAAAAGTTTAAGAAACGACCTTTACTATTTTTTTCACTATTCCGACCAATTGCAATTTTTTTTTAAACCACGAAACACGTTACTTAGCAAACTAATCCTTCCAGCTTCTCAAAAAATCTCAAGTCGTTTGGACCAATTTTAAAAATGTTATGCGATTTTAAAGAGTGTACTATTATGGCTGTGAGCCACTGTATTCCTGAGAGTGATTCTTGTTAGTGATGCTAGTAAACGCTCACAACAACATGATTTATTTCTCTTTGTTTCAGAGTTAGAATCACTTTTATGCTCATGTAACATGTATTAGCCCTCTTTCATATTCAGTGCATAAAATACCTACATATTCCAAACATGAATCCAACACCCTGCATAATGCTATTAGTCTTTTGTACCTTCCATTTAGTAGCTTCATAAAAAAATCAACGATAGCATTCGTACATACCTACGTATAAATCATTTCATAAGTACTTATCTAATAAAGTGGAACACCTAAATAAATTTTCTGCTATTGCTTTGCATAGTGAATATTAAAAATTTCAATTTTTTAAATGGCATAATCCTGGACGCACAGCGAGTAGTCCTTTCGTCAGATACGAATAGTTTTCGCTTCAAAGTTTTTTCACTTTGTTCATGCTATAAACATTTATCGCGCGATTAATGAAAGGGATAAGAGAATGCTGTTCCGTCGATTGCGTTGTTATATCGTTGCAGCACGATTTTCACTTGTCATCGATGTCAGCGCAAGGAGGACACTCGCTTATCTGCCGACGCGTCGTGTAAATCACGATTACGTTGCGACAATTAAACTAGTGACGCTTATGCGAGTGCCTTGTATATACAATTAGCGAGCTATTGTAATTACCTTACACATTCGTGGTCGTAACGCAAGGACACTTTCCCATTCATAACTCTATTACAACGACGAAACATGACTGATTGAGAGATAAAAGCGTGTCATGTTTGATGCCACGCAAAAGTCACGATCGTGCACGATCCCGAATAGAATTTTGCATTTATTGTCGGGTAGCTTAAGGGGTATTTGGATGTTACAATTGGGATGTGAAACATGATAAAGATTGTACAATAACAATGATTATCGCACAGCCATTTAAGGAAGAATGTTTTCAAATTAATGGCTTTAAATAAGCTTGGAATAGTTCTCCTTGCGTATGGGGAAAGTTACAGGAAGAAATGAGGCATTGAGAGCAAAAACGGACTAACTCACATTTTTTGCGAAATTGAGTTAGTAGCAATAATATATTTCAATAGGCTGTACTAATCTTATAAAATAGGACAAATTAATTTTTTTCAGCGTGAGTTAGATCGTTTTTGTTCTCAATGCTTCAAATAATATCGAACATAATGGTTATACACTCTGGTACGCGTCTGACTACAGAATATCTGTTTCTACTTACTATCTACCAAGTTTGCGTTCTACACTTTATAGAATCGTCTTGTAGCACTTAACGTTTATATTATTTTGAAAAATGCTTCGCGTATGAAAGCTTCGAAAGATATACAAGCATACCAGCAATTTTATATAATACTGAAATTATACAACATTTATTCTATGAAGAATAATGGCTAAAGCAGTGTTTCCCAAACTTTTTTGAGTCGCGACCCCCTTTTATAATATATAATTAACCAGCGACCCCCTCCCCACACACTCCATATAAGGTACGGTAAATATTTCCTTCATTTCATTTATGAAAAATCAGTGTTACATCATTAACAGATTATGGTAATGTAACCATGATATTAAAATAATAAGTGCTAAAATTCAACAACTAAAAATAATCATGGCGACTCCCTAAAAAACATTTCACGACCCATCCGTTGGGAATCACTAGGCTAAAGAATCGTGTCCACATCACGAATATATTTAGTGCAAAAACACCCTAAATAAATATGAGCAAAAACCTCAAATTCCCAAGAATATTGAGTTCCTCAATCTTTGGACGACGCAAAGTTTTCTGCTAGTCGGATGTAGGGTCGGATTTTACTAAAAAGTTTCATTCATATACACCTTAGATTAATCTTTCACTACAAATTTTAATCTTGTCCTGATTTAAGATTTTTATCTCCAACAAATAATACTAATAAATAATAAGTGACACGTGTAGTTTGATATTTAGGATGGTTCAACATGGACCCTGCATCTGTCACCCGAAAATGAAATACATGGGGTACTCGGGTCCCCCAAAATTCAGACTTCTACACAAATCCATACGCGCTTCAATAATGCAACCAAAAGTTATAGAATTACATTCCTTCGTAACACAAATGCGTAAATTCTACTAAAGCATATGCATGCAGGTAGGTATATCCACCGAGTTTGACAGATTAAAATAAAAATCTTCCCGATAAATCTGTCACATGTTTATCTCAATCGGCCTAACGGGTTGAACAATCGTTGGATATCGATCGTTACCGTACATTCTGGATACGTCGATAACCGATATTAAAACCAGGATCTAAGTGTGTGCGGAAAGGGAAAAATCGTGGCGGGGCAGAACCATCGACTCGTCCAACCGGTATCGCGGAACGATCGGTATAAATACGTGCGAGTACAGCTTCTGCATAAAAATAAGGGAGGAAAGAAATCTCACGGCTAATTGGTTATGATATCCAGCCCTGGAACGGGCCGCCAACAATTTATTGCCGTCGATAGGCGACGAGTCTGGAGAATTGCCTCGGTTTAGGGGGAATGCGGTTGACGGCTCGCGAATACCTGCGGCAATTTCCATAACTATGTAAGCAGATTTGCCTGCAATTAACGTTAACATCGATCAGCGTAGCTGGGACCCGTGGCAACGGCTAATCCTCTAGAGATGAATAGACGCCACTCTACTGGCCTGCATCATCACGATGCGAGCCTCGGTTCTACCATCGTCATTAACGGTGAAACTACGTTCCCGGTGATTATGGTGTTACGATTCGGACGGTATCCGGGTTTCGCGACCGAGCACTCGCGATAGGGCTTCGCGATGCTTCGAATGTCGAACATGTGTCGTCAGAAGATTCATTCGCATCGAACAGAAGTTAGAAAATGCAAATGAACGGAGCATAGAACAGAAAATGTAGTTGAATCGAACATAAATCAAGAAATGCCTTCGAGTGGAAGATAGGACGGGAAATGTATTCGAATAGAACAACGAGTCAGGAGAAGTCAAGAAATTTACAGTTAACGTACAGGCTACAAGCCGATTGCTCCGAGGAAGAAAGTTGAACGACACTTGGAATCGGACGTTTCAAGACAATTCAGAGGGCAGGGGGAGGGAAGTGATTCCCGATGAAAGGCTTCGCATCGAGAGCTATAGATTCGCACGCTTCAACCGATGGACTCTTCCGAGCAATTAACGGCCAGCAATGCGAAAGGAGACTGATTAATGTAATTTCGTAACCATCGATGTTCGGTACGACGAGGTGATCTCTCCTGCCGGCATGGCTGAGCAAAAAGTCTCGTTAAAAGTCTTGTTCACTCGTGTTTCGAAAGGGAACACATATACAGGGTGCTTGGCGTTGTAAGTACTTGTAATAGAGGCGGAATGCTACGAAAATTGGATCGCATTATGAAAGAGATTTGCGGGAAATTCAAGTGAGTCCCAAATATGAATGACTTATAAGTAATTTCAAAATCACACTTTTCAGATGCTGAAGTTTGTCTTCCATAGTAGCAGGCAAACAGGAAAAATATTTAAGTCATTTTTCGTCATAATAATTTTCCTAAGAATACGAGGCACGTACATATACTCAGGATGCAATGTAGACATCCTCAAGATTGACACTGATAAGAAGTCGAAGACTCAATCAACTGTAGAGTACACTTCCTCTAGTGATTAATGGATTCCTTGTAAAAATTGAATCACTCGATTTCATCAAATACCTTGAGAAATACAGCTCGGGTGGAAGGGACGTCAAGATAAAGGCAGTAACAATATGCGTCTCAAAACAATTACGAAATTTCATATAAAGAAAAGTGACTGCATACTGACAAACTAGGTAACAGGCAACGTTCGTATAATCGAACTTGCGGTTAACTGATTTTCAGATATTCTGACATTTGAAATGTCATTCGGATAATCAGGATTCCACCGCCGTAGCTTCGTATCAAACATCCCATGGCATGCACCACTTCCTTTCTTAGCGAAAGACGTGGCTCACTAACTAAGAGTCCGAACCCAATACTGCGCTGCGCAGCCTTAAACGTATCCAGTGGCATGCTTCGATGCGACTTCAAAGAGATTTAATGATGAGGAACTGGGGGCACGGGCACCTCACGGTTTCCCAAATTTTTCTACTTTCACCAGTCTTCCTTCACGGGTGCTCAATTAACGCAAGAAAAATCCACCGCGCACGAACGTTAAAGGGATCACCCTGTATATGGCTGCAAACGCGTTTTCACTGATTTGACGCAGCTGAACGGAGATGCGTCGAAAGTGGCCGTAACAGCCGCAGTGGATCGGTTGCCCCGACCTCGATTTCTGCAATTAAAAGGTAAAACCGTAGAACTACCTGCTCCTTAGGTGACGCTGCACGATCGTGGGATCGTAAAAATGATCCAGCGATACGCGCGTACTCGTATAAACCCGATTCCTGGTTACAGAATGATTGCCAGTTAACGAACTGAAGCGTCCCGAAACTTCGGTATACGGAATGCTGCGATGCACTGGGAAATCAAGAAGCGAATCGGAGAACATTCGTCAAGGATCGTTACAAGTACCTTTCTATACTTTTCACTGTTTTCAGTACTCTCTTTCCGTATTTTGTCACGTTATAATACTAAATTATTACATACAAGTATAGTGACAGGAAGAAGTATCCACGCACTTCGGTCTCTTTATTTATTTATTTATTTATTTATTTATTCATTCATTCATTCATTCATTCATTCATTCATTCATTCACTCATTCACTCATTCATTCATTCATTCATTCATTCATTCAATCACTCATTCATTCATTCATTCATTCATTCATTCATTCATTCATTCATTCATTCATTCATTCATTCATTTATTTATTTATTTATTTATTTATTTATTTCCACATGAACGGGTAAGATCCATTTCATGACAGAAGAAGGCGAAAAAGACGCAAAGTAGAGAAACAGCGTTACCACAAAACAGAACAGAAGGAAACAAAACAAAACTAAATAAATGTAACAGAATATAAAAAATATAAAATAATAAACATGACTTAAGTCTTATTAACAGTTGATGTCGCTCTGTATACACTGACTTTAAATGAAGAAAGAGATCCATGGAAGAGATCAACCTAGTTCCGATGCAAATTTGCCAGGTTGCAGATCCTATGGAAGGGGTCTTGATGTTATCAAATTACTTTCAGAAAAAAGGAAGCTTTATGCTTAGGTACTGCAGAATATAAAAGAAATGTCATGTCGTTGAGGAATGCAGAAAACAGTAGCAACAAGTATTCATACACTGTATATAAAAAGTTACAAATTAAACGACAGAATTAGAGGCAGTGCCTTCTTGTACAACGTTCTGCATTTAATAATTTCGTCAGTATTTCGTCAATCAACGACATTATTTCGTCCCGAAATAAGATATACATTTTCTGAAAATGAGGCAGTTCAGGTGCAGTCTAATGACACAATTAAAAATTTACGATTTAAGGAATATGAGATTTCAACCGTTTCTTGATGTGTTTCCAAATGGTAATTTATTTAGCTGTCGTCAACGAGGGCCTTAGAAAAGAGAAAACTCAGTCGACACTTGGGGGTGCAGGCAACCAGGCCTTTTCGAGGACTGTGTCAGGGTCTAAACAAGGGAGGTTTTTGCAAAGGGTGACGACCAGAAGCATTCGTGAATGTACCGTTGCTGACGACGCATCGTTGGTTCCTCGTTAAGGTATAATGTTTTAAACGATACTCTTTGCATGTTATTATTTTACTACCTGAAATACACGGTGTTACCCGGGTTAATGCGAGTTTTAAAATAGAATCGACAGTATTATAAACGCCAAAACAGTTGATAGTGTTGTTAAAGTTAGCGAGAGCGGCAATAATATTTTTTAGCATTTGACACACTTTTAGCATTTGAGTTGGTACGCTATAGAGAACCAGGCTTTTTAGGAGGCATTATGAAAAGATAGAATCCAAATATTGCCAAAGGTACCCAAATATAGAAAAAAGTACTCAAATATCGGCAAAATTACCCCAATATCGTACCATAGCAAACGTACCATAGAATGAGTATTAGAATTTGCGTAAAAAAATTTCAGAGAAATAAAATATAAACTAATAATAAATTGTCACGATGCACAACGCTGCCCTCCTTAGTTAAACTGTACTATCTAGCATTTTTTCATTTTTTGAGATATGCAGAAATATTCGAAGTTCCACACGTCTTTTACCTTTTAAGTAAAGTTAGAAAACTCTACGTGCTTCCTAAAGATTTATAAACAGTCTAATGTATTTAACCTAACTTTTTTCCTAATGGTCAAAATATCCTATCTAAAACAATTAATTAATTGGTACGTTAATAATACATTACCTACCGGTATACCTATTACAAAAAATTATATTAAGCTGTTACGAAATAATGACAACATGTTCTAATTTGAATGAAGAGAAATGAGGACAGTACAAAGTAAATGATAAAATTTCAGTTTTCCCGGTCGTTTCAGAATGCTAGGCGTAACAATCTATAGAAGATTATTTTAATTAGTCTTACAGCGATTTCACATAACAATTATTAATTTCAGTTGAAATCGAGAGGCCGACGTGGATGAATACTTGTCCCGTTACCGCGAAACTTTCACAGACACGCGTGCTAGTCGATTGCATAAATCCACCACCAAGGACCGATTCTGGTGCTTGCAGAAGATCTCGAGGCAAGCTCGAGAGGCGAACGAGCCTCGGGATAGACTCGTTCTCCGTGGAATTGTCGCGAATCGGCAGGAATTTTTCGGCGGGGCTGTTTTAAGGAGCAGAATTCGCCACGACGCCGCCATGCAGGATCGTTTAACAACGCTTAGCCGATGTTTACGATCGGATCGTGACTTCCCTTTCGCGGAACAAATAAGTCAATCCAGCCGATTCCGCGGCGACTCGACGAATTTACGATCGCTAGTATCGGCACGCCATTTATTTTCGCACACGTGGCTCACGTGCCCCCGCAGTATCGCGGGCTCGTGTTTCGAGGATCGTTCGCAAATCGATCGTGCCAGCGATCTCCCGTCAAACCAGCATAACGATACTCGCGACGTTACGCAATCGATCGAGCCAGGTGGATTTCAATGCATCGAGCACGTGTGTACGAAATCGTTGCTTTTAAAAGATGACAATCATTGTGTCCCATTTTAGTTCACCCCCGGACTTTTTACCCTGGGTCCCTTTAGCAATTCAGAAATCGGTAATACAGATTTATGAGTATAGATTATTTCATCCCTAATCTATTTTTATTTCGGTTGACAAGATATTGTGTGAAATTGTTTAATGTAAATTGTAGGGAGGTTAGATTTAATGGAAGGAAATTTTTATATTATCTATTATTAGTATTTTATTTTATTATCATTATTATTTTTATTATTGTATCGCATTGATATATATATACAGATACCGTTCTGTGCGAGATAAAAGATCTGGAGCAATTGTGCAACACTAGATTTTAATATACGCGTACCTATGTATCTATAATTACTTAAATCAGAAATTATAATATACGAATGAATTAGAGTTTCGAAAGGGTTATTGTAAGTCCTTCTAATTAGCTTCCCCGTGTTCAATATTGCCTCTTTATTCGATCAGCTTTTCCAAGAGTTCCTTCCGGGAAGTGTTAAACCCTGGCACTTCATGTTTCATTATCAAAAACTATAAGAATTTCAAATTAGTTCACCCTCCTACATTTACCACGACTGTCGTGAACCGAACTGCGAAACGTTTTTTTTTTTCTAGTGCTATCTCGTGTTTCGTATATCACTCGAGTAACAATCCATTGTCCATTTGGCGCGGTGGCCGACGCGTGGCATAAAATTTACAGCTTTGCTGGCAAGTAACAAAGCATTCAGCATCGATTCAACTAACGTGCTCAAGAGTTACGACCTTGCGTATGCGTATGTATAGCAGCCTACTCGTAGCTTGGCAGATATTTTTAATACGATGTACGTACCTATACGTAATACGCCCGAGTTTTGAATTTTTTTGACGTTTGTTGCTCCGTCAAAGGAAATGGCTTATCGGCAGCATTAGTAAATAACTTATGAGTAAATTAGTAAAGGGAAGTAGATAGCGAGCTATGTTGCGTATGTAAGTGGCCGCGAAAACTGGCAGCAATTACGTCAAATGAATATTAAACGTTCTCACTCACCGAAGAGGCCAGCAGCAGTTGGTCGTCATAGCACACTTTGTCTCCTGCAAAATAAACGACGAACACCTATTATATATTGTTTAATCCTGTCTAATAAATTGTATCGTTTTCACCTTGCCCCGTCACGTTTACTGTGCGCGTTTGACAGGAAAGTTTATATATGCTTCACCATTTTGTACAGACATAATTAGTATCTATCATGTTCGTAACGAATGGGCTATATGCATTCAGGAAATTGAGGAATTCCATGTGATGAGAAATTTACTGTACTTCGTAAATACACTCGTTAGCTCATTAACACTCATTAGTGTGAATTATTTCGACTGTCACGCTAGTTAATAATATAATAGATCGATCTCCTCGACATCTGTTTTATACAGTAAAGCAAAGAAAGCAGACGTGTCGTATAGAATATCTTTGTAACTTTACTTCCTGTACTTTTAAACACTTATTACTTTTACCAGTGATCGGTTGATGAAAGATGATTCTGTGTATAAGAAAATCCTAATTTTCTATGCTTGTAGGGTATAGCGATGACTTATTACTCGAACAGATTGTTCCAAAAATGAATACGTTTGGATACAATGGGACAAATCTCGCGTTGTCACGATAGAGTTTCAACATCCTACCAACCACGCGCGAGTGGAATTGTCTAATCAATGAAAGGGAAGCCGGCAGATCCTTCGATTAAACCCCATTCGCGTTGGCGGAACGATCGCGTATATGGGTTTCCTCGTGCAAGCTTAACGTCTCAATCCGTCGAATCGAATAGTGCGGCTCGTTAAGCTTTCGTATCGAATTCAACGCTATAGATCGTTCCCCGTTACCCGATAATGATTAATTAAATTGTTCAATCCCCTCGGGTATTGAATTTCTAGAGTTCCCTCGGCTACTGTATTACGCCGAGAACTCGTTCAAGGGTAAATCTGGTGAAAGCGCTTTACGTTTTTCCTTGTACGTTAAACCTTCTGAGACCTTTAATAACACGTGTAACCGTTGAATGTGAAACTTGGGGCCTCTTCACATGACACACTTCTGTGGGTGAAAATTGGTATTTTAAATGTATTCATTTGGCAGAAATAATGCTCATTTAATACAGAATTTAATCGGGACTTCGTTGGAAATTAGTCAATTTTCTATGGTAATTCGAGAATTAAATGGAAAATAGTCAGATGTTATTGGGATTTTAGTCAGATTGAAGTAGGAAATCTGTGGGATTTTGGCAAAAGCAAATAAAATGTGGACATGTCTAGCAGAGGGTATCTTACATATTTTTTCACTGTTTCTGTTTCCACTATTAGTGTTAACGTGTTTCAAGCCAAACCCCAAACAGAATGTGGAGGTACCGCAAACATATCGATTCTGCGGATTCTCGCGGGATCGTGTCCCCTTTTCGTGCACGCAAACACAGAACGAGTGTACAGCAGTTGTGTGTTAACAAGTGCAGAGCCAACAAGGTCGCTTCTCGCGTATCTCGATCGACGGGCCTCGAGTTTTCTCGATTCCCATCGATGCTGTGGGAAACGCTCACGCGGTTCTTGTGCATTAAAAATACAGCAAGCAGACGTATATATCACGCTACTTCTATTACACTGACTTTATTTCATCGATAAATATCTGGAAATTTGGAAACGTAATTGTTGCTAAACAAGTTTATAAACTTTCAATCGACACCGTGTAGGGCACCTACATAAGGTAAACCCGGGGGTGTCGGTACACCTAACATAAAATGGCTATTAAAACTAACGACTGATATTTTGTTATTTTATCAGAATAAACCTAATATGCTCAGAATTTTATGCTGATTCAGAAAAACTGGCCGATATTTGCTTTAAGACAATATTTGCTGAAAATCGGGTTGAAAACTGAAGTCATGACATTTGACCATTTCTTCCGAGGTGCCGGGAGAAATGGGTCTCGTCGTTCCGAGACATAGTTCGTGTCTTTGGGAAAGATGGGCTACAGAAAAATTATTTACAACTACCGATTTATTGAAATTTTATTTATTTACTCTAAACAAGTAAAGAACACATGAAACAAAAAGTGAACTACCTACTGGCGATTAGTGAAGCAAATGCATAAAAAAGTGAACAAATAAAATAAATAAACATAACCTTATTTTAATATTTGTAAAGAATAAACAGTTAAGTACTCATTTTTTTATTTCACTGAGCCTAATTACTTTTCTGCCGGCCACAACTATTACATCTATCACTATTTTAGCCAGGCGATATTTAGATATGTTCTGAAATAATTTTCTAAACGTTCTGGGCAATTTGAAAGTGAGTCATCTATCTCAATCATAACTGGGACCATCTCTCATTTTTGCAGGGACAAATAGTCCTCTCCTTAGCTTTGAAAGGAAGGGTTACTATGGCCAAATACTTTCGGTGCATTGTCCCTCAATATCTCCACTATCTATTTATTCAAAACATTAAACGAAAATTAACTTAGAAGTAAATTTTATAAAAACGGTTAAATGTAACCTTAATTTACCTTTTATAGCCTATAAATCCAGAAAACACAGGAGGAAGCGAAACGACGCTATTCACTCAACTGTTTGGCTAGAGAAGCAATAATTAGTCTGTACAGGAGGTAAAAGAAGAACGATTGTTTGGGAATGTATTTCAGAAAGTGTACATGCATATTTTTATGCAAAAGTTTTTGTATTCAGATGAAGAACAATTTAACAGGTTATTATATTATATTTTGGTGCAAAAGTATTTATTTATTCTAAAATTACATCTGATTTCTTGAAATGAGTTTTCCCATTGCTCAAACGATTTTTCAAAAACCGCTTCACCAATCTTTCTGAAACTTTGTAGGTTTCTTCTAGACATTCAAATCTAGTTTTTAATCTAGCATTTATTTTTCCAATGCATAGTTTTTGTTTAATGCATGAAAACTGAGTGTTTTTTTCTACGAAAATCGATCATTTCACTTTAATATCCGCCATTTTGTCCGAGATTAATATTTTATAAAATGGAACGATTAAAGTCTAGATAAACTATTGTACCAACTAAATCTTCTTCGTTTTTTGATTTCAGATAACTCAGTTCCGAATAATGTTGGTCACTGTGAAACCTATTTCTAAACGCAGCATCCGGGAAATCAGTTGTAATTTTGCAATAACTAAACACTTTTATACCAAAATATAATATAATAACATGCTAAAGTGTCTTTCATCTGAATACAAAAACCTTTGCATAAAAATATGCACGTACTTTCTGAAATAAATTCTCAAAGAATCGTGCTTTTTCTACCTCCCCACTGCGAGTAACCCCTTAGAGTTAGAGTCTGAAATATAGAAACTGCACTAGCTCCCCTGTCGTACCGACACCCCCGGGCTTATCCTACATACATCACCATTCGCGACAAGATAGCCTGCAGATCTCCTTTATACTACAGATCCTTTTATTACAGTTTGCCACTTTCCTTCCCTACGAAACCCAAACCGCGCGACATGAATTCATTGATACAGGAACACGTTCATTTTTGTCAAGTAAAACCCAACCGCAGTTCTGGAGTTTCTAACGAGTTTCACCGATCGGCGCGAGGAAGATTTATGCCCAGAAAAGCCAGGGGAATATGTTCCCCCGTGAAACGCGATCGATCCCTGAAAGGACGCGCATAGTCGACGAACGCTGCGTTCCACGACCGTGTGTCTCGCCCTATACGGAAAAGGTGGCTCTAGAATGAACTTATCAGAAGTCGACGGAGCGGGACGTTCGATCGTTGATCATTATCTAGTCGCTGGCAATCGGTCGATCGGATGCAAGAGGTTAAGTGGACCCGTGTGCACGGAGTAATGGCGGCTGATTTAGCAACCGTTTCGGGCAAACCGGCGAACCATCGAATAAATTAGCGCCGGATAGGACGGTGATTTCGCTTGCCTTTCTTTCGAGGGGCCACGATCGCCTTTTTTTAACCCGACCGACGACCCGATTTCGCGAGACCCTCTCTCTGGCATCGAACGACGATTCATTTGGTGCTTCTAGGCCAACGTTGATTCACTGATACCAATCCGATACTGTCAGGGTACCGACAACGATGATTGAGGAGTCCTTGTAGAAAACACTGTAAGTGCGAAAATTAAAAAAAAATCATCGGAAAATGTTCTACGTGCCGATGGTAATATTATAGCATAGAATTTTAATGCAATTTCCCTTTGTAAATAAATTAGTATTAATATAATATAATATAATATAATATAACATAATATAATATAATATAATTTAATATTTAGCAATCAAAGCAAATCAAACTTCGTAAATAATTTAAAGTCGGGTAAGTTTTTTCCCTCTTATGATTTTTGACGCTTACAGTGTTTTCTACAATGACTCTTCAATAATTTAGTACATCTTTTACGACGACATGGTACACAATTATCATCCTGAAAATGTGAAATATCGTACCTAGTCTAGGGTCATAAAAGCTGCGGGAGTTCCAAAGTTTACAGCTCTGAGGTTTCGGAACAAGAGATCTGGAAACCTTACTTCCCCAAAAAGGTATCAAACCTCTTGTCCCAAAATCTGAAATCTGTAAATTTAGGGACTCCCACAACTTTTACGATCACGCTATATCTCTTCTAGGTACTGCTAGGCCTCATGAGGAAGTCCACGAGGCAGAAATTTTAATTTCGTAAACTGCAATTTCATGATAGTATATTACTGAAAGGATTTAACTTGGGATGTCGTTTGATGTATGTACACTTGATCAATGAAACGCAGACGTGTGCATAAGGAATTCCAGTGAGCCTGCACCCTGGCGAGCAAAAGTGGTTAGCAGGTGAAAGTGGAAAGTTCTTACTCCGGAGGATCAAACGCTTTACAATCATCCATGGACTCTTCCGTGCCGCGACATGTAATTAACATAGTTATTAAACGAATGCTCGTTAGTTTTCTCGGTTGCTTGAGAGTGGTATTCAGTTTTAAAATGGGTGGCTATAAATTCGTTGCGGTGGTATTGCGCGAAACAGGAACTTCCATCGCGCCTGAAATACAGGATTCTAGTAGTCTCTTTCATTTTTAGGTGTAGGTAATATAATATTTATAAATATTGACGCCAGACTGGATCATATAGATGAATATGGATAGAAATTTACGTTAATTTCAAATTAACATTAATATTCTAAGGCAGGTATGATCGGAAGAGGTTTAATACTAATACAACATCAAAATCGAAATTTCAGATCGGTGTTCTTCTCGATGGCTACAGTGAAATTCTGACGCCGTGCAAAAATATATAAAGACCTCTTGATTTCTCACTGACCTCCGAATTACCAGTTTGATTGCCACGGGTTACGTTCATAATCGCGCGTGCAGTGGGTATCGATTAGGTGCCAGCAAACATGAAAAACAAACTAAATGCACATTTTTGGCAAACACCATTACTCATCTCCTGCTTGTATCATTATTAATACACCCAGATGACTCCTGACCCTGATTATCTATCGTTCCCTGGCCTAGAGCCCAAAAATACGCTGCGTCAACTGAAAAACTGATCAGAATTTAGAAAGTCTCTATAGTTTTCAATAACTCAAATGTGCTGAACAGTTCGTGAATATTATTACGCTCTAACAATTTTCATTTAGCAAATAGAGTTTGCCACAATTGTTTTTATTGACAGTTCATCCAACAATTACTACAATTTCACGTGAATTTCAAACTCATAAGCGATAAGATATTTTCTATATTTAAAAAAAATTCGCATACTTTAATCAACATCTCTCTGCTCTATTTCTGGAATTTATTTGAAACACACCTTCAACATCTTATTTAATTTCATTTCATTTAATTCAACATCGTGATCCTCATCAGTGCTACCAATCAAGCTTCCACTGTCCTTCCTTATCTAATCAGCCTTTAATCATTCTTTCGGTCATCGTATCCCCGTCGATTAGCGTAAAGTACTCGCCTGGAGAGCGATTCGCAAGCAGAAAGAGCCGAAGAGAAGCTTAACGGAGCGGTGAAAAAATATTTGCACTTCTGCCGCAGTTGCGTAATTAATAACAACTATCGCAGAGACCGCTGGCTCGACGATGAGCGACCTTGTGTCAGCGAACGAACGATACTCGCGCAGTCCGCTTTCCCTGTAATTACACGTTGCTCTATCGTACCAGGAACCGACGGGAAGCGCGTTTTTCCCGTCTTCCCGGGGCAGCGTGTCTCGCTTAACGACCTTCCTGACATCAGCGCTCAGAACGAGCTGGACACCCGCGCTCCGCTCGAGCCAAGCGTTATTCGATGTGTTCGGTAATAAAGATAGATAAACGAACGACGTCGTTCCATTACGAAGCAGAATCGAACCTGGTAGCATGCTGCGTGACACGTGTGATTGAATGATAAATAGCGGGGGCGGTAATTAAACTGGAAGAAAACGATGTTACTTGGCGAGAGGTGGCCGTTGATCAAATAGAAACGAAAACGGAACTGTGGGGACTCGTTGGCCCGTTTGCTTAAGGTCGAGTATAATTTATGGCGTGCTTAACGTTGACCGTGGTAATCGATCAGTAATTTAAGACTTTGAGTGGCGCAAGGTTTGCAGAAATACCCCTTGGAATCAGTCAAACCTTTTTCAGCTATTGTTACCGCTCAGAACGTTTTGTATTATACACAGAGCGAGCCTCGAGGTCGGTTTGTTTTCAAAGTTAACATTCAGGGACTCGTCCTATCCGAGTACATCGAAATAATACTTTCGATGCTTTTCAGAAAATGTCGACGTCAAATCAAGCAAAACCGTGTATCTACATAGGTATATGATATGCAGACCCTTCGACGTGAAAACACAAGAAAGCAAAGATTTTGAAACGACCTGATACTCTTCGATGTATTAAACTTTTAGTAATCATCAGTGCTTCTTGTTAATTAAAAAGCTCTCGTTTTCTGTTTGTATTTAACGTCGATGGAGATTTTATGCGATATATAGGTACTGCATCGCGTAATCGCGTGCTTCATCGTGTTAAGACTTTCGATTTCTCGAATCTGATGGCAACAAGTTTTATTGCAGCTGCACGGGAATCTGTACAGATTCGAAGCCATCGTCTCAATCGTCCATCGGATTTCAAGCCGACCAAACGATCGAAATAGACGGATAAACGACGTTCATCGAAACTGCCGAACGATCTAGAGAAAATTGCAGCTCAGGCCTCGTGGCCGATTATATATTTGGCAAGCAAATTATCGGTCTGCCGGAGAGGTAGTGATTGATACGGTGTTGCCCCGTTAAAAGTTTCCCTGTCGATCGTTCGCAGCAAATGCAAATTTCGCTGTTATTATTAAGCGAACGTAATCTTATCTGACAAAGTACCTTCGCACGTTTGTGGTTTACAAATTGCACGTCTAGCTAAAGCAACGCTGAGCCTCGATGCTAGGGGAGGTAAGCCTCCGTCGAATCCTCCGAGCCTTCGAAAGTTTTCCACGCGATACAGGGGCATCGGAGTAATCAGCCTGGACCGAGCAAAGTGATTGGGAGCGGGGCGGAAAAGCTGAGGGAACGTTATCAAACAAAATAAGACTGTGTCGAGGCTGTTTCGTGGCGGCATCGTCGCGTCGGCGCGCCTGTCCTCCATTAATCTTGTTTTCGAACGCTCGGGGGGGTAATCGATTCGACCTACTAAGGAAGATAGGTACGTGCACAGTTACGGGACGGTTTTTTCCCCCAGCGATAGCTTACGACCACGCTGGACCCGGTGATTTTGTTCCTGGCTCTCATTACTGATCCGCTCATTAACCGTGCCGATTAATCGTCGAGCGCTCTACGTGAGGGGTCGCGTGACCCTCCAATGAAGAAAATACAGCCACGTTGTCGATAAATCCTCTTAGAATCGCGAGGAACGCGAGCATGCTCGCTCTATTTATCGTTGTACGTGATTGGTGCTCGTGCTGGAATTGAAGAGGAATCGGGATTTCGGATAGATTTAAATATTTTCTTGTTAACCCTATCCTAGGTGGACATAGATGCATCTTAAATGTCAAACTATAGGGGTAAAGAGTACAGTGGTTGGTCACCTGATAGTGATTGGCCTTATTTTGAGAAATAAATGAATATAAAGAAATACCAATGTCATGCCTTTATTTAATGAACACATTCATATTCCTTGCACTTTCTTGCTTCGGATGTAATCAATATTTCTCCAATCATTATATACTGTGATTATATATAAAAGCAAATAGGATGACTCGGCTTTGAAGCTTGGAAATTACAGCCATTTAATCAAAAAATCTGAAGAGTACAGTTGAAAGTTTGCGAATAGTTTAATGTATTTATGATACGTATATCTCTCATATATTTATTTGTTAAAATTATACATATATTATGGAAAAACAGGGGGGCCAACAACTGTCATATGAATAATGTTGAATGATAGTAATTGGCCGGACGGCCAGTGACTGTTTTTTAACCATGTTAATGGTGAAACAGTAATTAGCCCCCTGTTCGAAACAGAAACAAACACGACAAATACATACTAAATAAAATATATCCATTTTTATCGAATAATTTTAATCTTATTTCTATCGCCAAATCAGTAACATTTTCTTTTAGGTTATATTATGTATCAAATAGCGGCCAATCACTGTCGAACCGAATGGACAATTACTGCCTTGACCGTGCCAATAACTATATTTCTTCGTAGGAAACATATTTTTTGTATATTTTTATACATTCTTGATTTTTTTTATAAACTCTATTTATTTTTAGATTATTAGGGGTTTTTCGTACTTATTTATATTGATTTCCATTTCAAATTTACTAAATTCACATTTATAATTCATTATTTATGTGACACTCTTACTTAAGTGGCCAACCATTGTACTCTTTACCCTACGTGTTGCATATTATTAGTATTACTTCTTCAGAAAAATGAAGATGTTAGATGATAACAAGATGAGAAGCTAATTTAAAAGTTTATCCCGACGTGTCTACGAACGAGATTATGGGGATATATAAATCTATCGATACCATGGAAATAAGATTGTAATTTCCACAGCCTTTTCCCACTGAATGAACGTGCTTCACGTAAATCATGCACGTGCATGCAAATGTCCCACGACTGTGATATGATTTTTCTCCCGTGGCGGGAAGCCAGTTAAAAGAGAGGAGAAAGTGGAATTTCACTCGTTTTCTTTTCCGATGATATGGGACGTCGATAACGATTGCAACGACCCTCCTTCGACGCGTTCGATTCTCATTTCTCTTTGGCAGAAGAACCATTTATATTCACACGGTTTTAATATTATTCTACTTACTTCGAGGTATTACTTTTTAAAGTAGTATTAATTACTACATAATTTATCAACCAGTGTCCACGAAAATATTCGAAATACTTATTAGGCAGTACCACTACTAATTCATCAAGCACACGCTATTCACTTGTTAGAGACATTCCATTAATCTCTATAAAACACCCATACCTGATGCAATATCGCTATTTGTCGTTTAGGTATCGATTTCTCTACGAATCGAAATTACATCGACTTAAAATTCGTCTGGAAATTCCAATAGGAAGTCAGTGGAGAGCCTCGCGGTTTTGTAATTGCATTAACACGCACGGGCAAGGAAATCAGCGGAATCGTCGGTAATGGAAGCAGAATACAGAGAACCGCAACCAACTTTCACCGGTTTTCAATCAGTCCGTCGATCAAGCCGCGGAGATGTATCGATCGACAGATCGACCGCGGGACAATCTCCTTTCGGCGAATGCTCGTTCACCGTTGCCCGTGTGTCATGTGATACGAGACGCGAAGGCAATGGAGAAAGTGAATCGATGGACATTAAACGTCCTTTGCATACGAGATTTCATCATCCAGGAGGGAAGGATATTCTCCGCCTGATCGGAGGATTCTGACCACTGACAGGTTTAGTAAATACCACAGCTTGAGTAAATTCGATAAATTAGTGCATATCGATTACTACAATTGTTTCTAAATACTTAAATTTTTCTACTATTTTAAAATGCAGTCATTCTATGGAATTTTGAAAGTAATCGATAATTATTGTAGAATGTGTCAGATGAAGTACACTACCTTACAACAGTTTGGTTACACGAGAATATTAGACAGAACTACATAAATGTTGATGTCATAGGGTGAAATTATGCCGTATTCATTGATAGCAACGTTTTGAATGTTATTTGTTTCATTCATGGAATGATATATGTATGATTCCATTTATTCCACAACTTCCATAAATGTATATAAGAGTAAGTTTTATTAAAATGTAGTTTCAGGTTTTATTAATGGTTCGCTGAATGTTATCGAAGCTTGGATCAGGTATGATTAAGTACCTCATCAGCACCATATCAATTTCGTAATTGTGTTCTGGAGGAAATCCTGTAACAATTTAATACGCCCAATCAATTTCGTAATTCCCAGAATTCATCATCCTATCTTCGTTATGTAAATGAAAATTAAAAAGTAGTTACGTTTCAATCCGCATTTGAATATAGATGACGATGGTGCACTCAAACTTTTGCACGGTAATGTAGCCTCTGTCGCAATGGTTGATGTGCTTTCAGTCGATTCGAAGTGTTTATGGCGTTGTTGTTCGTTAAGATTATCGCGGAAACTTCGTGACTGGCGACGTCTGCAACATGTCACGAGTGCTTGGATAATATCAGCATTTATTAAGCGTGCAGTAAACTGTTGGTGTTCGGATATCTGGATTTAATAGATTTTACTAGCGACGAGCTAGGAAAGGTACTTTAATCGATTAAATTAACAATCTCCACTGACCAGCGTGAGCAGCGAGGTAAAATAAATTTCACGGTAATCGAAGGTATTCGTGAAGCTAGATGTAAGTAGCAAATAGCAGAAAATATATAAACAAAGTATAATCAAAAATAAATTGAACTAACCCAAATAAAATATTCAAAAACTTATACAAAGGAATAATTCAATTTTTCTCAAAACAACAATTAATCAAACTTTTACTAAAATCTAATGTATCTGTGAATCAAAGTGAAAATCTTGAAATATAATATGCAATAATCCCCATTTCAGAGAAACCCACAAACACCTTCATCTCTCACTGCTCGAAAAGCCTAAATATAAACTCAAAGCCGTTTCACAGAGAATTACCCGCATTCGCAGCCATCATTCCGTGTCACAGTTATCACCGTTGAATTTATCATCCCCAAAAGTGACGACCGTCGCCGTTCTTACGTTCCACGAAACCTTATCGTCCCATTAAGTCGGCCGGCGCTTCGTTCCAGCGAGCTCGTTTTATTAATCGTACAGCCACGGCGGTCCGACGGCGCAATTAATTAACCGAGGTAACGAAAATTTCGCCCCGTTGTCACGGTCTTGTCCAGGCCCTATGAAAAATGAATGCCCCGCGCGACGCCTCGTCGCGAAAACGGAAGCGAATTTAGCGAACGAGTGAAATCGGCCGTTTCGTGGAAATCGCGCTCTGATCAGGATGCAGAGCCGATTTCTCGAACGATGCACGCCGAAGTGAGTCACCGGGCGTGCTGCACGTGGAAAAAAGTTTCTATCACCTACATACCTATTTGCTGGCGCGTGTGACGGGAATATTTAATTTTGGGGACCGCCGCTTCGTTAAAACTGTAACGATGCTGGCCGGGCTCGTACACACGAACACCATGGAACTTCCGTTTATGTGGAATATGAAATTGGGCTCGCTGGTTTTATCAAGTACTTCGGAAGCTTCGAGTTGGGTAGGCTTAGGCCCTAAGCTTTAGGGACTTTTGTGTGGATCCAATTGGGAGCAGCATCGAAAGTGTTTTGTGATGTAAGAGTGACGAGGTGCTTCATACTGCATACTAACTTTTCAGTCACATTTGGTCCTATGGAATTCCTATCTGTATAATTTTTTCATTTATCAATTCTTTTGTGGTTGTATTAAAATTTTGCAATTTTTATCGTTTGTGGTCTATAAATAGTCAGTTGGGTTGATACTGGGGCTTTGTACTGGAGTGTGTTATGTAAAACTCACTATTATATAACTCACTCATCATATAATAATGTTCGTATAATAGTGTTCATAGTGTTCGAATACACTTAAGTCTGTTTTTACACGATAGATAAATTCCCAAAAATTTCATGTCAAAAGAAGATACCGTGCATATGAAAAATTAGAGCATTGTATCGACACCGCAATCATACGCAATCATTCAACAAATCGTCCAACCTCGAACTTAACTTTTTCTGACTGCGTCACTTACAAGATAACTCGGAATGGAAGACTGATTGCCGCTACACACATTCAAACATGTAAGTCGTAAAGAGCAGGCAAATCGTTTACTTGAGAGTGAAGCCTTAAATGCAAATTCTAAAAGTTAGTAGCATTATTTTTTCTTGGAGTTGAAATTAAGTGGTGATTTTTAAAAAGGCAAATTTTTCGAACAGTGTTGGTTCAAAATAAATCGTGCAAAAAGAGAATTTAATTTTTTCTCTAGACTGTGTTAAATCAAAATCATGTAAAATAATCCGTGTAACAACAGAATTAAAAGGAATAATAACTCGTTCTGTCATTTGTAATGAAAACTCACGAGGTTCTGGTGATGGGTTTGGTTGAAACCTTGAATATTGTTTGTCCATGCTATGTATAGTGATTTATTAAATTCGTGGGGCGTGCTGGCATTCAAAGCTTTGTGAAAAAATTGAGTTCAAAGATTCATCTTTCCTTAACACATAATTGTACATGCTGCGCAGTAAGTGTACTCAACATTTAAACCAAATCAGTTACCTAAATCTTCTGCACTCTACTTGGTAAGTCAAAATAAGTACGGTTTTAATTTAATTTAATAAAAGATGTGTACGATGATGTGGAGTCGAATAGTTGCCCCAACTTTTAGCTGTAATTTCTTTATCTGCAACAGATCTCTAATATATGATTCATTTGAGCGACAAGAGAATTAGAGATTGAAGAAAATCTTCAGAAGGTCTACGTAAATATCGGAATTGATCATTTTGCAAGAGATAATGAGCACTGTTTGCCTTCCGAGAAGAAGTTGTCTGGCAAATCGACGTCTGTAGTGTTCTTGAAAATGATAATTCAAGCGTTCCCGAGGAATTCCAAGGAAAAAATGTTAATATTGCGGACACGTACCAAACGTGCTCGAAGTGACTTTAAACGCACACGCGGACGTGTTTCGTTTCAGAAATCAACTATTCGACGAGTCATTCACCCCGCAATTAGATAATTCGATTGCTCTTGTATAGGTATTAAGAGGGTATACGCCTTAAAAAACTGAAACTGTTCCTAATTTAATTTGGTATTTGAAAAGAAATTAGACAAAACTTGGCATAAAATACATATAATATATAAGGGGTAACAGTTTTCTCTTAGAAGCAGAGTATAAGCATCTACTTACCAATTATCATAAAATGATCATTCTCTTTTCCAACAATTCAATTCCACAGAATCTCGTTTGTGAGTGTCAAGATTGTGGATCTACAAGTTTCTTTGTATCTTACATAACTTCTTTTCGGGATCATCTGCCATGACTCCTGGCGTTGATGCTTGCAGAAGAAGAAATATTCAATGGATGAATATGCATGTAAAATTTTGCAAAGGCAACAAATGAAAACAAATCTTATTTGCCGTATTACGTAACAGACTCGCTCTTTAAAAAGTGAAACTTAAATAGAATAGCTAATCTATTGTACTGATTGTGAGATTAAATATCAGTTGACATTAAGAAATACTTTGAGCATCCCTTATTATAATCACCTCTTTTTTAATTTGTTTCGTTTTAAAGAGCACAAACATTGTCCAATGAAAAAAAAACGAAGCCTCGACTTTCCACAATATTATTTACTCGTAATTAAGGGTCTGTTCCGGTCTAGAGCCCATAAATATAGGTGATATTTAGGAATTAATTAAAGGAAATTGAGTTAAGAATATCCTAAGCTATAGAAATAATTTTTTTATTTTAGAAAAAAATTCATCCAAAACGGTGGAACCTGTAGCACCTAGACCAATGTATGAAATAAAAAACAATGCCAGATTATTAAAGGGCATGGAACTCGCTCGTGGACTGACCAGAAAAAAAGGCAAAAAACTACATTTTTTGAGAAAACAACGACACTTGAAGTTTGAAATCACTTTTTCCCTATATCTTTCGTCGTTTCAACACCTTTAAAAAGTACACATTTCCAATTTTTTTAAAATTTTACTGGTTTCTTCACGACCCACAAGTATATTCTTCAAAATAAAAAAAGTCTCAGTCGAATTGGATAATAACTTTTGGAGAAACAGGTCCCACCGATTTTGAGAACACTGTTTCGAGAAAAACGCGTTTAAAGTTTTACGTGAGTGCCGAGTGGCCGGATACTACCCATGCATTTTTTCCGCTACTCAAATGCCTATAACTTCAGAAATTATACGAATTTACTTATTCCCAAAAGGTTGAACATTCGAAAAATGAAATAAAAAAAGAAATCGATTTTAAACCGGAACCTCCTCTTAATGCAATTAAATCTGACGATACTTATATCCTATGAGGTCTCAACTCTCACAAGCACACCCAAATATCTAAAAACAGAATCTTTTACCACATCAGGCATTCCTTCGATTAACACAAACTTCAAAGCCATTGAGCCCTCTATCACCAAGACGCTCCAGTTGCCCGCGCCTTCCCTCCGGCATGAAACCACAGAAACCTGGAAGTGGTTTCAATCCCTCCAGAAAAACAACTCAATAATCCAGGGGCCTTTCCAAACCTCCCGATTACATATTTATCGTGCTCGCCGGGCGCAGACAGAAAACCTGTTAAATCTATCTAAAGCGGACGTGGACAGCGGCGTCCGCGATAAATCGAGAGGCTGAACCCGGAGGGACGATTATCTTCCGGTCGGCAATGAATAATTAATTTCGCGTCTAACACAATTAGTCGGGCCCGCGCGAACGAGTCGCTAATGGCACGTCACGTTATAGAGGTCAGCAAACATACAGGAGGTGTATTCGACGCGTGACTTCGCGTAGGCAAACTTGTATGCTAATTCGAGGGCAGAGCCCTCCCGTGGCATGTACACGCAGGGTGTGACTTCAAACCTACAATAGAAGAATCCTATAATCCAGGGTGCTGGAAAAGCCCCTAAACGGTACCAACGCTTGCAATGCATCGACCTGTGATTAAATGTTTTTTGTGGAAGAGAATATTTGCAATGGACTCAAGTCTCAGTATCAGCACTGTCAAGCAGTGAATCTCCAGGACAAGTATGTGCACGCCACTGATCACTGAGTTAATACAGGAAGAGCAGTGTGGTCAAGATCTAACGTACAGCAGTCACTAACAATCGACACTTAAGTGTATCTAAGAATGATAAGGGAGATTACAAAAGGTGGCACTGTGATTGAGACGAATAACCTTGCACAGTTGATTCACATTTCTGAATAATCTGAATATTTGGTCAATCTGGTTATTGCCCCAATCTTGATAGATCGTTTAATCATTTTCCATGAGGAAGCAATTTTCGATCGATTTTTCGGCTTATTTCGTCCTTTTCTTGGAAAGATAACGTAATTTCGTTTAAAATCAAATGAAATATCTATAGTTAGTATTTACATGTTTCCAAGGTTTCAAGAGTGTCGTGTCGACAGTAAGTAATTTTGCACTTATTTGCCATTCGGAAGACCAGTGCTACGCGCATTTCGTTCTCAGGCGTACAAATAAAAACCTCCCGCACGATCGCGCTGCATGTGTCGAAAAAATTGTTCGTAATAACAGCCCCGAATAAAGTTATCGGCTGGAAGGTAATCATTATTGGCCATTTGGGGATGTAACTGTTGTTTTCGGGTCCGCTATTATCGAGATTACCCTCGCAGCTGAGATCTTTAACGTTTGAGAATTCACTTTGCAACGTGGATGTCGATTTTCTTTCGTATTTCATCGGTATATTATTATTATTTTCTCTTATTTATTCTTGCCAAAATCTTGTAACCAGCTTGAAATTTACATAGGCTCCATCTTATTACAAATATCTTACGTACCAATTTCATTGCAAATATCACCACAGGAATATTTTTCCCCAATATGTGAACCTACATCACGTTAAGGCGAGTGTTCAGCTAATTAAAATTCGAAGATCTTTGCCTTGTCCTTTACTATGCATAGATAACGAAGGGGAATGAATAACGACACTTAACAGCTTTAAATTTATCGTCGAAACATGTTGATAGCGATACATTCTTGTTTAAACCGCGATACTGAATGTGATACCGTCACGCATAACATTATTCTTGTCAAGATAGTCGATACCTAATCTTCGAATTATAATAATTACGTAATGTGGATCATAAAATCTTGTCCTCTGTTATCAAACACTCCAGAAGCTTCAGAGCTATAGCTACAAACTTGGCTGATACTAGAATTTATTAAAAATAAGTAATCCACCAAATTAATTAATCACTCAAACTGATCTACTGAAATTCACTTTCTCCTTTCACTCTTTACGCAATTGCATTAACACACCACGTCAAAAGGATTTACAATTGTTTTTAAGATCTCCCATTTAATTTCAACATTATTACTTTCATCCCATTTCTGAGTACACGTCATACTATATTTCCAGTAGTCTGTGAAAATGAAGAGCGACACAACATTTCTATGTTATTCCCATTCGTTTCCCAGCATTTCGCTCTCGAGTTTATTAGATTCCCCGCGGTGGTCTGGAAATAAATTAATTCGTGATTAAATAAACACGATGCTCGCGGTTCTACGTCAAGTAGAACCCCCCCCCCCCCTGGCAGCTGATTAAACAACGATGAAGGCACAGTTGGTGTCATGCCATTGGTGGCCGTTTTGTGATTGTTGGAAAAGTCGATCTAAGTAGACGTATGGCGAGATAGCAGTACCGTCAGGAAGTCCAAGGATCGTTTCCTTTCTATTTGGCCGCAGGAAAGCGATTCGCAGCCGTCAAGAAGCGGCTTGCAGTTAACGTGACGCCGCGCGACCGAGCGAAATGTCAGGCCGGGAATTTGCATTTCCTAAATGCCACTGCGTGAAATCGCCCAGCTCTCGGTGCAGAAGATCGCTCCTCAAGCGATCGAAAGTTAATTTTCTTTTTCCAGTTTGCCCAGCGCTTTAGAAATCATTTTGGAGTTACGCGCAACCCCGCCAAAGAAATTCGTTCACGTACATTCTTGTTCTGATATTAACGGCTTAGTGCATAAATATTGTACATCCACTTTTAGCGTATTTGGGAAAAACGGGTTTAAACATGCAATGGTACATAAGATTCAGGGGCGTGCAATGAAGAAATATATTATTTTTGACAAAGTATTTTCGACAAGTAATTTTTATATGGAACAGGGTTCTGCTCGAAATAATTGTAAGTTACTGTATACCTACGAGGAAAACTGAATTCTGTACGATTGCTTCGGCGCAATCGAATAGATCACATGCGGGTACCGTGCCCTAAAATCGATACGGTCAAGCATCGAACGCAAACTGGCTCCCCGCAGGCGGGTGCTCTTTCATATGGTTCGTTTCGCAGATAATGATAGTCATTAAGCCATGTGCATTCTATAATTTACGAGTCCTCGCCACACGTGACTATTAACCATTATTAACCCTTCGGGGACAGAGTACCTTTGCGTGTGATTATCCCTTCGGACAGGACAATTTTGGGATTGTAGACTTGAAAATAACATTTATACACAAATTATTGTACTTAGATTGTAAATTTATTTTAATTGTGTTACGCAAGGTTGGATATCAAACGACATCGTACTAAAAGACTCTGCTGCTTCTGCCGACGAAACAAAATATTTAAAGAGGAAATTGTTTGAATACTTTAAATGGCATATAATTTTCTTTAAGATCATATTCTACGAAATTTGAAAATCATTGCTAATATTATTTAGGTTTTATAATGGATGGGTAATAATTTTTTTTTAAATAAAGTAAGGGTCCACAATAACATGAAATAGTCGTAATAGTGGGTAGTAGAAAAAATAGAAACATACGAGTGACCATTACTTCGAATTTAAACTCCCGAAATGAGGCTTCTTTTTTAAATTACTATTGATGTAGTTACTGTAGCAAGAACATAAATATGCCACTGAGATAGGTACTTGGTACTTCAAATCATTAGCACTTATTTAATAAATACGGAGATTCTCAAAGCGAACTTTTTTTCAGAGCCACATATTGCAGACATCTCTAGATGTCTCCAACAATTTTCAAATCTTCTGACTTTCGTACTACAAAGGCCCAATGATTTACGACAACGAAATAATTGGCGAGTCAGAGTCCAGCAGGGCTCCTAAATAAATTTCGTTGTCGCTCCGATCGAAAGTGAGAATAAGTGTGCGAATAAATTTACAGTATAAAGCAGCGCGACCATTCTCCTCGGATTTATCTTTCGTCGTTTAATTAGACGTCGAAATGTAGTTTCGCGTGTGCAATAAAACATGTGGACACGTTTCTGTTTCCGCGAGCTCGCCCAATAATTCAAGATCTCGTTATCTGGTATATTTTAATGTAGGTTAATACTTCCTTACGGGATTTATCAACGAGAGCGATTTTGCTTAAAAGAGCGCCGTTCATCGTTCGCCCCACGTGTCCTGGTACCTACGCAAATTATTTCGCGTGTTTGCTGGCCGCCACATTTTACATTTTTTATCGTTGTAGGTGCAGGTTATGTAATTCAAATGGCGCGGCTAAACACGACCATTTATTCAGTTGTCACTTATTTTCCTAATGCGATACACTTGCACGGTTATTTAATACCGAACGCCATTTCACGATGAAAACTCTGGAGCGAAGAACTATCACTGATTTTTCAGCGCTTTTGCTTTTTATTTTTTTAAGTTGGAGGAATATTGGTGTTGCCTTCTTCTGTGAAATACGCGTATAACTGGTTTATTATACAGGTACTTGGTAGAGATAAGACACCGCCGTCTCTTTTGTTGTTAAGGGCACAGGAAGATGTTCATGCCAGAAACGGAATATTAAAGGGTCTCTAGGACGTACACCGTGGGTGTAGAGATACGTTTGGTGAAGTGTAACTTCCTTTCGAGTAATCGAATATGTTACAGGGTGTAGAATGTGTCATTTCTCTTCAGAGTGGTTGAAGATAACTTCTTTTACGAGTTATTTTTCTTTAATGGAAACGAAGACTTCACAGAGCGTGGGTGTAGTCATTTCTCTTGAAAGTAGTTGAAGGCACCATGTGGCACATGAGGTGCGAAGGTAATTTGTTGAAAGAGTCATTTCTCTTCAGACCATTGTGGGAACTTCACAAAACACACGAGACATGAAAATAATGTTTTCTATAAGTAAACTGACATTTTTGCAAATGAAAACACGCGTCTTCTCTTATACAAAATTTCTCTACAGTCATCTCTCCAATAAAATTTAAAGATTTATTATAATTAGCTAATTACCATATAACCAAGTACTTCAACGTATGTAACTTTATACTCCAATTATTACTGCATAGGAAATTATCATGTACTCCGGATCAGTTACCTAATCCTGTGCCTAATCTGGTGCTGAATAAACAAAAAGTATTTCTTAAAGTACTGCTCTAACTACATCAGTTAGAATACAAAAAGAAAGGGTGATCTGAACCATTTAAGAAGAAAGTATGCAATTACACGTGTGCTAGCATGCGTGCACATAATTGCATAATAGTAACGCATAAAGTCATAGCATTTAAAGGCATTTAATCATTCCTTGTAAAATCTTTTTCCATTTCTGCCCATATCAACAGTGCAGAGCAAGCCAATAATAAAATTGAAACTCAGGTAAAAAGTTTATTACGAATTTCGTAGTACTTATAGTGAATATTACACGTAAGGAAGAAATCGAAATTTATAGGCGTTCGAAAGTAATGATATAAAAATGCTTAATGCAAACGGTCTGGCTGCATAATATAATTGCTCAATTTTACGGGCTCGACGACTTCTGATAAAACCTGCATATCACTTGTGTGGCCGGGTCACGATACGCTTGGTTCTGTCGAGTACACAACAGACACATAGATTGCATTATTAATTACGCAGGTGTCTCGGCGATAACAAGGTCAACAATCCTCTACAACTGATACAACAGCCACGAGAACTTGTATAACAAATTTGGGAGAATAACACGTGATACGCTCTGATTTAAATATTCTGTAGCGATACCTCCGCACTTGCCACAAGAGGGCATCTCAAACCGACCCCGCACTGTCGCAAGTTGTTCCTCAACTACCGAATTCTATATATGCCTGTTTCTGAAGTTTTATAGCTTTGAAGTTTCGAAACAAGAGGTTTGTTACTTTTTGTGGAGGTAAGATTTTTAGACCTTCTATGCTGAAGCCTTAAAAGTGTAAATTGTAAGACTGATTTGCAAGAGAACAATTATAGAATCCTTCAAATTAACACTTCGATTGGCGTGAGAGGGTTTTCACGTCGATATTTTAAAGAAAGCATCGAAAGTATTACCCCGAGAGTCCCCGAATGTTTATTTTAAAAGCACAGAAGCGATCGCTCGAAAAGGCCTGATTTTTGAAAACCTTAGCCACTCAAAGTGTTAATATTTAAGTAGTTTCATACATTTAGTATTACAAGCAGTACTTATGAAGCTTGATACGACGAATAATTTTTATAAGCAACTGCTGGACATTCGTCAGTCAAACCGGTAAGTGACTCAGGACGAATAGAAGGCTGGTCATCTAACAAAGTGTGTTTATACTTCGAAAAGAAGGAGCCTCGAACATAATTCGTCTTGTGTCCTCTGAGTGGACCAAGATACAGTCAGCTCCCATTCGCTTAGGAGCAACTCGTGGATGATAATTCAGGATAAAGAACTTAAATCGTCCGTTTGGGGGAGGAGAGTGGAGTCGTCGGAGAGTAAAACACAGGGACGTGCATGGAAGGAAACATCATCGGCGCGTCTTATGTTCCTTCTGGAACGACTCGTGGATATTCAACGGGCATGGCATAATCTTTCGACTTCCCCCTTAGATCAGCGTCCCGTGCAACGAAGGGAAAAGAGGATAAATGATAATCCAAGCTCTGTTTGCCGGGAATATTAAGGGAAGACGGTGAATGGAAGCCGCGAGAGCTTAGGCCAACGACGATGTCCATAATGCTTTCTAAAACTCTTATTTATCGCATTCGCGATACTCGTATCGGGGATTTCGTTAAGATTTATTGTGCAATGTTTATATCAGCCGAACAGTCATCGACAACGCGAATCGCCTAAGAGACCTACGAACTGTAGCCTATGAAACGGATTCCGAGAAACGCCGTAAGATTTTTTCATCAGTTGAAATTCCTTTTATGTTATACGACTGCGCGGATAGGAAGATTTATTGCATTGATATCGAGTCGATAAAGTTGTAAGTGTAATCGGAGATCGGCTTACAAAGGACTCGAATGGAACTGTCAACTTTGAATAAAATTTTTAGAATTTTTGCAACATTAATTGATTTATTATTTTAGTTTTTTCGTGGTCGAAATCAAAGTCACTATTGTTCCATGATCGAAGGAAGAGAAAATTATCTAGACGATGTTTTATAGACACAAAGTTTCATTATTCGTCAATTATTGTATTACTTCGAACTACGCAAAATAATAATTGTATTATTATGATTAACTGCTACTGTAATTGGCGTGATATCCATATAAAGTCGATTTATACTATCTTTTCCGCGTAACAAACATTGCGCGAGTTGATCTCTCGATTACATTGCTATTATCTGTTTTTAATTGATTAGTGAAACGATATCGCGATGGGCATCTCGTTTCTTTGAACAATTGCAACCAAGAATTACCGCGTACTCGTCGACTTCCTTGCATTAATTCAGATTCAAGGATTCTGATCCGTCAGTGTTATGGGTTTATTTTTAGAACGTCGAATAATTAAATCTCCGTTCGAATCTTATTTACATTTTATTATGCATCCGATTTTCATGTTTAACGTTACCTCGATTTCGAAAAGTAACCCACGGAAGAATGTTGAATTTTTTTACACGACGTAGTGGTGAAACCTGTTTTTTCAGATCTTTTAGAATTATGAATGAATTACCTTAAATTGGAATTAAGATTAAATCGACCATCATATTTATCTTAGTATAAGCAACTAATAAGTTACAGTAATAATACATAACTTCAGTGCTTCGGAGTATAAAAATAAATTCAGTGTATTATAATGTCAAAATATGCAATAAAAAATCATCCTCGTTTTTTCTTCCTTCTTTAATCCAACGATTAATAAATCAGAGACATAATAATGCACGATTAAAGCTCACCCAGGAATCAATGTCCATCATACTGTTCCAAGGCTTGAGTCCCTAACTGGATCATAAATTTGAAAATAGTGTTGGCTCAACGATCACTCGAACTTGTTCTTTTTTTAGCCACCACTGAAGAGTACTAGGCAGTCGTTCCTGTCTAAAATGTAGCATTTCTGTTTCCATTAATTACAAAGAAACAAATTGAAACTGAGACTTGTTCTTTGGCATGAAGTTTATTAACATCATAAGCTTTAAAAAAACTTGTTTGTTTAGTCAAACATTATATATGATGCTACAGATGAAGAGACTTTTTAAAAAAAGTTTCTTCTGTTTTGCAGTGATAACTCAAAAACGGAGGTTCTAATCGATTCAAAACAACTTCGAGCATCTTCACAAAATGTGTAGTTTCAGACCGGACCTAAATTAAAGTTAATAAAAACTTTTATTCTTTATGAAAAGAAACTACGATCTTTTGGGTCTTGGGGGGTGGTAAAACCTCATCAATGGGGTCTCAATGGAGTTTTAGTTTCTTCTCATAAACAATAAAAGTTTTCATTAACTTTAATTTAGGTCTGGTCCGAACCATTTTGTGAAGATGCTCCAATTTGTTTTGAATCGACTGGAACCTCCGTTTTTGAGTTATCACTGCAAAACAGAAGAAACATTTTTAAAAAGTCTCTTCATAGCGTCATATATAATGCATATGTTTGACTAAACAAACAAGTTTTTTAAAGCTTATGATGATAATAAACTTCATGCCAAAAAACAAGTCCCAGTTTCAATTTGTTACATTGTAATTAATTGAAACAGAAATGCTTCATTTTAGACAGGAACGACTGGCTAGTACCCTTAAACCGCTCGTATTCGCAATGAGTTATTTAAAATATGAGCATTATCGCGTCAAGTACCTCGCAAATAGAATCTACCGTAGGATGTCAGGTAGCGCGTTTGTAGAGATAGCTCGACGATATCCGACGGGAGTTATCATAAACATTGACGATATTCTTAACGCGCCATCTCGCCAATACCAATTTCGCGAAACAATTTCGACGGTATAGTGGTCACTCGGACGATTTCTACGCCGCCGAAGTTGCCGAATGCTTAATTAATTGCGAATACAGTTATCGCTAATCGTCGTGGACAGAACGACCCATGGATACATCGAAAACGTTTCTCGTAATGCGTTAATTAGTAATATAGAATATAGATTTTGAAGTTGCATCGTGAGCTGCGCGGGGAAAGGCTAGAGGTACACCAAGGGTAATCGGCAGCCAATCGGAATCGAGATATTCCAGCGACTTCGACATATGGAAATTAGAGATCGTTGACTTTCGATTGAACCGGTTTCTTTATCGTGGCGGCCAGTAAGAATCGACGAGACTCTCAGACCAACGATGAGTCCACTGATAAATAGGATAATCTCAGTAGAACCATAATGGTTGGGAATCATTATCGAAGATAGGTTTGTGAAAAGGATTATCGCTGGCGCATTAATCGCGAAGTGCAAGTGCGGAATTTAATTTCGTATTGGATTGATATTGAAATTCAGATTGCGACTGAACTTAAGTAGAACGGGACTATGGCTAAACAATTGCTGCGTTGGGAGTCCTTGATTAGGGGTGAGAATCCATAATGGAGGCCTAAAGGAAATTGAATCCTAATTTCTATAATTATTATTAATCCGTTGATAGTATTTTAAAATTGACAATTCATTGTTTTTAAAGGGTTAACGTACACAACGATCGAACGCAAGCAGTGTGAGGCGCAGATGCAAGCCACCCTCGGAGGGGGAGAGAGGAAGGCAGAAAGAGAAAAGGAAGGAGCGAAAGGCGCGGGAGGACGAAGCGGGGAAATGAAACCGATAAGGTGATTCGAGGCTAACCTTGGCTGCGGAGAAAGAGAAAAGTGAATTGGGGCAAAGGTCTCTGACATCGTGGCTGGCCGTGGGAGAGGAACAGGCCGGAGAAGTGGCACGATCTGGTGGAAGGGAGAGAGGTAACTGTTAAGATCGAAAGTGCTTTTACGCGAAGACACCTGTTGGATGCTTCCCGTGCATTTCGTACGCTTGGTAATCCACTTGCTCGCCATTCGGTGACAATCTCTACTGGACACGATCCCTAGTCCTACCACCGTTATACCACCACTATAGTTCGTATCCTCGGGGTTCAACGGGGGTAAGCTTTACGTTGAGGTCAACAAAGATATCCGGGCAATATATCGCAAAGGTAATGGAAGAATAAAGGTACACTTCACGGTCTGATAATTAGTGGGACAATGATGTCTGGGAAAAGCAAAATTAGGTGTATCATGCAAATGTATCTACATTTGTGACCTCGCCCTCCCCACCAACCTACTGTTTCTTTTTATTGCAAGTGATGACTTGGAAGGAAGAAAGAAAACTTTAAAGAGAGCATGTTTTGGTATCCTATTCTTACAAGGGTAGTTAAGCAACTCGTAAATTCAGAAAATTATGAAACTTTGTGTGCAAGTAGAGTAGTTTATTCGCAAGACAAAGCTATTTTTTGATAGTGTTATAATGCGGTTTTAGGGGGTAAAATCATCCCTTGAAAAAATGCAGAATTTCTTTTCACGTAGAGAGATTTTGAAAAAGAAGTTTAAACAAAAGTTGCACCTGTTTTTATATGTAAAAAATTGCGTAAAAATAATTATCGAAAAATCGATACTTTTGTAGTTAACCCCACCACTAACCCTTAATTAGGTAATCATTGTTGTGGTTTCAAGACTCTGGTGTTTTCTACACGTTCTTAACCATCAGAGAGAATGCACTATGAAATCAAGCTCAATCAAGCTGAAACAAAGCTCCATGAAATCCATAAGTTATCACTTGGAGGAGGCAACAAAGTTTCCTTTCCAGACTACCAAATATAAAATAGGAGGTAGGTAGATGTCCTGCAGCTATCATCACATGTACCTTGCACCACCCTGACATTTCAAGGAATTGATAAAAATGAAGGACGAATCTCGCGAAAGGTTTGCAGAAGGGGCAGTGTTGAAGTGTGGATGGAGGAAGTACGTATTTGGCGGGAGCGCGGTCACGTAAGGCCACGTGATAAATTTTCCCTCGTTAAAGGTTCGACGTCGATGGATCGACCATACTGCCGGAAAGAAAGATTTTGCCTGGAAAAGGCGAGCGCGCCGGGAAAATGGAAAGTTGGAAATTACGGTCGGGGCTGAGGAAAGTCTGCCAGTCACTCCCAAGTTTCCTCGATGATCGTGGCTAGCGGAGAAGAGGCGACCAGCCACGAGATACTTAACGAAGATCATTACCTGGCTGCAGATCGTCTCGCTACTTTCCATTTAATCTCCTCGCCACACACGCGCATCGGTGCACGCTACGCGTCCACAGCTATCCGCTGGATCGCAGAATTTTGCATTTGCCTTGTAAAGACTATTTTGTACACCACGCAAGGTGTGGGGCAAAGAATATTCAAGATATCCTGCGCGTAAAAGTACCTGCATTATAATTCCATACGTAGTCACTTTTAGCGTTTGATAATTTTGTAATTTTATGGCTATGATTTCTTTCTGTCTCTCCTATTACTTCCATGTAGGTACTTAATTTAAATTATGTTACGATTAACACGTATTTCTTAAATCTCGCGTACGTGCGACCTAAATCCTCAAGCATTTCTCCCAGTAACCTTTTATTATTATTGGAATCAATTTTTTGCTTCATTGTGTTCAGAATAAAATATAGCGTTCACGTTTAATTTATGAATATATTCACTCAGAATCCTTTTATCCATATATGAGTGCAACGGTGTATGAGTAAAATTTATAGTAATCTGCAGTTATAAATAAAGTATGTGTAGTTTACTTTCTTAACGTACAGAATGAATACCGTGAACGAATATTTATGAACGAAATTGCATGTGCGTTTACTTGTATGCATGTGTGCACTTTGCAAATGTGTATGTGCACGGTGCATTATGTGGGCAAGGGCGCGTGAGATACCGTCGTTAATTTCGAGGAATGACAACGCGATATCCTCGGATAATCTTCTTATCGTTTGCCTAAATCGTAAGTACAAAATGACCGACAGGGAAGATATACGGATCGCAAATTTCTTTTTACCCGCGTTTAATGGTTATACACGTCCACGTTCGTTGAGATGCACGTTCACAGAGGAAATTCCTGCGCGAGAAAAGATACCTCCGCGCTAAATAAATTAAAGAATTAACTTCCTCTTCAATCGCACCTCTTTTCTCTGCCATACGAATCGAAACTTTCAATCTCCCTTCTTTTGACGCCATATATTTTGCTAAAGGATTTCTCACCTCTTCCACTTATGTTAGCAATTTCCTATTTCCTGCAAGCCAGAAGTAAATCTGTTATTTCTATGATACGTTTTTTAGAGGATGCAACGAAATTTGCGCTCCATCACCCGGAAATCAATGCCTTCTAATTTTTCCTTCTCTGAGTTTTACAACCGAGACTTCTGAACATCACCCGCAGTTGCCACAATGTGAAAAGATTCATAATCAAGCCCAGACACGTGTGAATTACTGTCGTCGAAAAATCTCAACGTTCACTGGCCACTTCTCCTTAATTTTAACGGCAGCAGCTATTTAAATGCCAAAATCCCATTGGAATTTATCTGTATCTGGTGGCGGTGCCGGAACCGCTCCCCGGCAATCTTTCCAAAAGACTTCATGCCGTGGCAGCTCCTTCGGGCTAAGTACACCTCTACCGAACTGATTGTCACTTCACTCCCGGTAACATTACTTCGTAATTACACTGTCAGCGTGCATTTTAAAATTGAGACCGCGTCCCCTCGCGGGGAGCTTTCATTAAAACGGCCCCGGTCCGGCTTTCCTTGATCGAATTACGCAAACGACCCCGCAGAGGACTCGGCTCGAGTCGGCTCGGGCGCAGGCTGATTCCCGAGAGTCAAAACTCGCGATTTTTCGTCGCCGGGCCCTTAAAGCGTGGCTACTCGATCGCCTCACGGCGAACAGCGACGCGGAGCGACATTAACGATCCCGTCAGATGTATGTCAAGCCCCGCTGCTGGCTGACAAGATCGTAAAAGTCCGCTGGATCGCGTACCGGGGGAATCGTTCGTTCCTCCTGGTTCGTTTAATTTCACCTCGCCGCGCGGCTGTGTACCGCACGGTCGTCGTTATTGAAGCCTCTTAAGAGGAGATTTCGCGACTACCGTGACACCATCATTTAATACGCTCTCTCGAGAACCATGTATCGGATCGACGGTCGTGGGATTCGCGAGGATGCTGAATAAAATTCGACGGCGATCGATGAGGTTGGGGTGAGGAAAGAAAGACCATGGGATCTGTAGATATTTCTTCCTTTTGAGCATTTAAACGTGGGAGCTTTGGCATACTTGGCAACTACTTGAAATATTTGTTCAGTTTTGTTTTAGATTAACTGGAGCATTCGTGGATATTGACAGTGTTTAGCTTGAATTTATTTGTGATTTATGGAAGCACATCGCGGAGCTGGGGAAAGGAATCGTTGCAGTTACTGGGTGCGAAAGGGTTTCATGAGGTTGAAGTCGTCAATTTGATGGAGACTAGAATATTGAACGCCTTGGGGGTGTTAAGAAGAAGTTTGAGAAGAAATTGATTTCAAAGGGTAATTTTAATTTCATAGAGTGATTGTGAGTGACGAGCGTGCTAAGACTCCTACGTTCAATTCCACCAAATGTTACTTTAATGAATATTATTCATCACCCGTCGCCGTAGAGTTTCATGCACGGTGATTGCTCTATCTTTAACATCTTTTAACGCATCGTGTTAGTGAGATATGTAGCCTGGAACATGTTCGAGACAGCTCGAATCTTCTCCTGCCCGTAGCTGCTGTCAAGATTTACATAATCGATCGGACAACGGCATCGGGGTCTGAATCTGGGATACCACGTAGTTTAACTGAACGAGTAAAACGGGAAAGGGGTTGAATGTCGAATGTATAAAGAAGAGGGAAGGATTACAGAATATTTATAGCAGAGAAACAGTATTAAGAATAGAATATGTATGACGTTAAAACCGTGTACTTGGACTAACAGGGTGAAGAGTCCTCGCTTAACTGAGCAAAAAATGAAATGAAAATTCATACTTTAAATATACGAATGACTGAAGTATAAAATACAATATACTACCTAGAGTCCTAGAAGTTAACGTTTTCAAGTGCAGTGCTTCCTTCGAAACCTAAATTGTATTTCAAAGCGTGCAACAAAGTGACACGTCACTAGACATTAGACATACTATATTACTTAAAATCAGTAATCATCTGTTTTAACCCTTTCGCGGCGGCAGATTTACATATTCTTCTATTATGCTTTCTACACACTACACATACGCGTTTCGCACTTTTTTTTAATCAGAATTCACTTAGTAACACAGATAGTGTCAGCTTTTATAAGGTCCAACAGACGCGCTACACCTCAGAGTCTCCTCTATAGTAGCATTTGAACTTAGCAAGGTGGAGTGAGCTTTTAATCGCCTCCAAGTTTATCACCGTGCAGGCCACAGGGGGGCGGAACAGTCAAAGGAAATAAAGACCACGCTTGACCGTTTGCTGGACACCGTAAGGAATTTTTCTCTGCGAACGGCTTTCAGGTCACGAACTAAAAATCGTTCGCGATCGACACCACCGTTCGAACACTTAGTAGGAGTAAGGAGTACAGTGGTTGGCCACCTGACAGTGATTGGCCTTATTTTGAGAAATAAATGAATATAAAGAAATACCAATGTCATGCCTTTTTTAATGAACACATTCATATTCCTTGTACTTTCTTGCTTCGGATGTAATCAATATTTCTCCACTCATTATATACTGCGATTATATATAAAAGCAAATAGGATGACTCGGCTTTGAAGCTTGGAAATTACAGCCATTTAATAAAAAAACCATAAGAGTACAGTTGAAAGTTTGCGAATATTTTAATGTATTTATAATATGTATATCTCTCATATTCGGTATATATCGATAAATAAAAGTTGAAACTTTATAAAAGAATTATTTATTTGTTAAAATTATACATATAGTATGAAAAAACAGGGGGGCTAACAACTGTCATATGAATAATGTTGAATGATAGTAATTGGCCGGACGGCCAGTGACTGTTTTTTAACCATGTTAATGGTGAAACAGTAATTAGCCCCCTGTTTAAAACAGAAACAAACACGACAAATACATACTAAATAAAATATATCCATTTTTATCGAATAACTTTAATCTTATTTCTATCGCCAAATCAGTAACATTTTCTTTTAGGTTATATTATGTATCAAATAGCGGCCAATCACTGTCGAACCGATTGGACAATTACTGTCTTGACCATGCCAATAACTATATTTCTTCGTAGGAAACATATTTTTTGTATATTTTTATACATTCTTGATTTTTTTTATAAACTCTATTTATTTTTAGATTATTAGAGGTTTTTTGTACTTATTTATATTGATTTCCATTTCAAATTTACTAAATTCACATTTATAATTCATTATTTATGTGACACTCTTACTTAAGTGGCCAACCATTGTACTCTTTACCCTAACACAAGTGAAGTTCGTTGCAATTGTTACCGATAACATTTGCCGGGTGCCTATAGGCGCCAACAGTACATCGGAAGCAAAGTTGCAAAGCGCCTTTAGGCGCCAACAGTAATGAAAGGCTTAATGAGAGCCAATCCTTTGAAACCTACTCATACAACCTAAACAAAAATCTGATCCAATCAATTAACTAATTCTGCAGACATAATATCCCACGGTTATTTCGATCAATCCATTTCAAAAGACACTATATTTTGAAATTACCCAGGTCCGACTATCATTCATCAACGTGGAGACGCTTCGACTTGTCATCATTGTCATCGACTCCCAAGAAGAACTCAACCAACGAGAAAAATACCACGAAGTCATACTGAATGGCATCGAGAATAATAATCGCGGGCAGACGTGGAGAACCAGTCGACGTCGGTGTATCGGGGCCCATGCCTCAGTTTCGCAATGCCCACGGCTGCAAAGTGGACCCACTGGACCAGTGGTAAACCGTGAATGGCCGACCACACTCTCGCGTGCACCTTTCACGAATCTCCTTGTCCTGCCGCGTCCTGTTTTCGTCCTGGCCAACTTACCTTATCGGCAGGCAACTTTTGCGCTCTCCGATCGCTCGGCGCGCAGGCTCGCTCTCCTTGCACGGACTTGCGATAAAACGAAGGTTTTAGGTGCTGGACGCTCGAAGGCCGCCCGAGGGTCCCATGCATACGGCCGAAATTATAATTGAAATTATCTGCAACGCGAGACCCAGGGCCCAGTAATGAGGGAAGACACGCTTGGCTCAGTCATGGGCCTCAATGTCCAGCTCGAACCACCTTGAGATCGTTGTCATCTGCGACGCCTACGCGTCGATGATGCTTCGCGTGGCTCTCAGCAATTGAGGGTTTCGCTGACACTCACGATTGGTAAATTCTCCGATTACGTTCCTTCTTCGCGAGGTAATAGTGCGTCTTTGCTATTCGTGCGTATGAACGAACGTATTGTCACTTCAATCGCGGCTGAATGGAGATTGCGTGGGGAAGATTGTTGGTTTTGGGAAAGAATAAAAATTGGTAAGAAGGTCTGCAGCGCAAAGGAGAGAAAATTGAGTATCTGCTCTTTTTGGCAAGATATGTATAAGCTGTTGCGAATTGAATTTCAAGTAGCTTGCTGGAAAGTTGCCTGAACCCTTCGCGCTTACAGTCTATCGATAAATATACTAAATACTACTGTACAAGTACTTTTGAAGACCCAACTCCTGCGCATGTATCTATTCTCCTTGCAGAATACATGGTCCCAATCACAGACGCTATCCTGGCAAGAGTCAAGCTCCCAAGAATCCCCGCGTTTGATATCCAGGATTTCAACAGTTCCACTGAAAGATAACGTACTAAGCGGTGATTAATACTTCCCTGGAAAGTGCACCTGTACAATTTATCGGCAGTGGTTACGAGACACCCTGTACGCGTTATGCCAGTTGGACCTGCTACGGTAACCCACTTCGAGGCAGGAGACATTTCTGAAATGTCACACCGACACCGCGGCCGTAAGTTAATGACAGTAGTTGGCGCACGTCGCCGTTTCGTTCGCGATCGAATGCGAAACAACCGACACGTGTGCCGCCGGAGGAAGAGAGAAATGAACCCCGGAAAAAATGCAGTGGCCACGGTAACCGACGCTGCTGCGTTGCGGTTAATTAATTTTTCAATACTCCGGCCGCAGCAAGTCGACCTGCAAATTACCGTTTACTGCATTCTTAGGCTTGGACCCGCTCGTTTCGACGATTTTTACGAAGCTCAATCTCGCGTGCGGCTCGCAACCGTGCCCGTAAGAAATACGTAGATCATTATCACTCTGTACGACTCTAGATGGAACAAATAAGTTACGATCCATAAACCTGATTTTTATACAAGCGTAAAGTAATGTTAATTTAATAACACGCATATAGGCGAGCACCCAGGTGTTACAAAAGACGAGAAACGTGAGTCACGGTTGTCTCGCGGGTAAAATAAAAAAATGTAACGGCAGAGGGTTTAATGGTCTATGATTAAACGCTCCGACTGTGTAATCGCTGTTCACAATGAAAGCTTTCGTACGAAGCGGCTGGAAGAAGGGAAAGTGCGCGTCAATCGTTAGTGGGCGTCATTCGTCGTCCTTTCGATCAATGGAAGAGATCGCAATATGATCACGATGCACTGATATAAAAAGATTTACCTACGTTTCTTTATTGTTTATTAAAAATGAGTCACATTGCTAATATTTTGATACGATTTCGAGCGTTTACAGGCTAGGAAACGTTGGTTTATTTTGCGCACTTGTTTTATATGCCTCTATGGTTGACTTGTACTACTTTCTTCGTAGTGGGTATTTTTTAAAACAAGAAGGAAGAAAGATGACAAACAGTCTAGAAACTATACGTGATTTGAATTGAGTTCCTTGTAGGTATGTTGTATGTGCAATGTTCCCTATATATCTTTCAGCTAATTAATCGACCTAGGATCCAATAAAACTGAGAAATTCGTATCGCATGAAGGAAAGGTATTTCCGCGCTCAGCCACAACTCGCACGTTCACACGGTCCACGTCGGCGGAAAATCATAATTCTCACCTACAAGTATTTATCGAAATCACTCAATAAATTCCCATCTGTAATCTAAACCGGAAGCTCCAGGAATACCGGCCGATCGGTCAAGGGAGAGGAAATTACACGCCTCGCTTCGCGTTCGCATAACCAGTCGACATTCTATTTTCACAAAATGATTTCAGTTTCCTGCCAGAAAACTTCTCCCGCTAATTAGTAGCAATGTTTTTATAATATCGAAGAAAGTAGCATCCTAAGATTTTTATAAAAATTCTTCCATTTAATAGAAAATACTGGATTACATTCTACCTTAGTACTACTACTTTTCAATATTCCTAGTGTTCCCAGCATTTTGAATATTTCTCATGGATCTAACATCCTCAATATTATTAATGTTTCCAGTGTTCCAAGTGTTCTTAACGTTTCTAGCAACCCCAGCTGCTGTTGGTATTCTTGGAGCGTCGCCTATTTGCAAATGCCTACGCGAGGTGTTTAACTATTGTGCTCGGCAGCGATAAAAATGGTCCCGAGACAGATCAACGGCCACGGCATAAAATATCGAGAGGCGTGAAAGATCGAACGAGAACGCATACCGCCGGAGCAAAAACCAGTTTCATCGATTATGAAAGGTGACTTTAATCTTTACGCGCCACGTCAATGCCGTTCACCCTCGCGAACTATTAAACCTCGATCGAATCAGGGACCAACGTCTTAAATAACTTATTCAAAATCAAGTTTTCTCAACTCCACTGTATATGTTTACTATCACACCTCCGATCTATGCAATCACAGATGATCTCGTATAAAAAAGAGAAGACAAATTGAACCGCAAAACGGGGGTGTAAGTATGATAAAACGAGTGACGTGGGTAACAGGTTCCTCGACAAGGAGTTTCGCTCGCAAAACGAATTTAGTCTCGACTCGGGGTTCGTACGAAAAGACAGCTTGACAAGGGCTGGAGCAGGGTTTCCTGGAAAATGCATAATTCAACGGCGGCGTGATGTAACGCTTTCGTAATTACTTTATTCGCTACCGCCTAAGAAAATTATTCACCGACCATGTTCCCGTGTCATTCTCTATTATTTTAACTCGGATACGCCCGGAAAAGCTGTATTTTCAGGATGGGGAAGCTGCAGTTCGCGTGGGTGTCTGCTTACATTAAAAAAAAAGTTGAATTCAATATAGTAGCATTATTATTATCTATGGAAACAAAATTTTAAAAATTCCAAGTCCTAAATAAACGTCGACAGAAATAATTGCCAAATAAGAAGAGCTATAAGGAAACCGACGAGAAGTTCTCGTTATCATTTCCTGCACAGAATCTGTCAGTAGCAGGGCAAAGTGCTGACAAATGATTTCCCTCGCTGTATCGACATATTTCGTCTAATGTGTACCTTTCCACGTAGCCCACGCAAGAATTACGTAATAATAATTTTATGGATCAAATGATCACGCAACGATACGCCTTCGAAATATTACTTGGGGCAAGTTTGCTCCTCTCGAAAGATACGAGGATATGCGCGAAGGGACGCGTTTTCGAGCGTGGCCTCGTTAAACCGGTCTGCCTGTTAGACGCGTCGCGCGTCCACGGAATCGAATCTGAATCCTCAGAGTTCCGTGGCTATCAATTCCTCGGCCTGAGAGGGGCACGAGACGCCGCTTTTCCCTCTTACGACGCCACTCGGGGATAAACTCGTGCATCGTATGGCCTCGCTGGTCGCATTCACAGCCGCGGAATCTTCGTTGAATCTGTTTTTTCGCTTTGCAGCCGGATAAAGCGAATTGTTCCCAAACCTTGGCTTCACACCGTCTCGCGCAGCGCTTCACGCGACGCAGCCCCCTGCGTAGCTGCAACCGTGGCTCTCTCGTTTTCGTCTCTTTACTTCTTCTCCTTTTTTCACTCGATCGTTGATTCTTGCGCGGCCGAAGGCGTGGGTTATAGGAACTGATGGACGAATAATTTCTAGATAAACCACGTAATAACGACCTCTGCGTCGTAACACGCGGCGATCGTGGAGCTAAGTTACGCACCGGGCGAGTATAGAATAGAGGAGCAAAGCGTACGCTGGTCAGGCGTCGGTTGCCGTAATTGGTAAACAGAGAAATTATTTTTCGACATGACGATGCTGCGCCAACGAAGAAGTGCTTTTAGAAACATGTGGCAAAGCGTTCGCGAGTGGCTGGTATAAGATCTGGAGTTTGTAGATGATGCTGGGGAGCGTGTGTGATAAACCGACTGTGGTTGCAAGCAACGATTGCGATAAATAAGGGGTATACTGAGGACAAATAAATATGTGGCAAAGTAGAGAGTGTTTTAGGACTATGGGAGAAACTGCTTCAAGGAAAAAAAAATCATAGTTTCTTATTCTTGGACTATTGAATACCATTGAAAGTGTGTTAAGCTACTGTTGTTAGAAATTATTTCACTCCCCTTCCATTTTCCTCCTCAAAGAGCACATTATTATTCATTCAGTGTGCTCTGCAAGTGTTACTGATGAATTATACAGATCCTTAGTGTACATGTGATTCTTTAGTGTTTGTTGTAGTAATCTTTATGAAAATACTGCATAAACAGTAATTACTTAAGATAAGAGAACTCATCATTGACATTATAATTTATGTCGATGCAAGATATGCGACAACGTATTTTGCATTTGTGAATGCAAAAAGAATTAGGAAAATTCATTTAAACACTTTTGCGCGG
Organism: Andrena hattorfiana; assembly: GCA_944738655.2. Taxonomy (NCBI): domain Eukaryota; kingdom Metazoa; phylum Arthropoda; class Insecta; order Hymenoptera; family Andrenidae; genus Andrena; species Andrena hattorfiana. The sequence continues at coordinate 63,965,295 of OX122891.2, read as the reverse complement.
GAAATTTTGAAAGTATAAATCCTATGATCTCGCACCGATGAAACTGTTTGACCGACAAGGTAGAGTGTAGATCGTTTATGAGCGCCCTAGTCGAACTTCTGAAGTATCTTCAACGGCTACCATCGATAACGAAGAAACCTGTTTCCTATGAATGCGTTGTCGTGTTCGGTACAGGCGAGGTATGGGGTAGATAGGACGTCTAATGCTATTTTCTGTCCCACGGCAGACGAGGTATAGAATAGGCCTGAAATTCGATGCATTTTTCTGTCCCGAGTGGGGGCCACTGGACCCCCTTACCATTTTAGGGTCACACGCAACGTTAACGATAAAGTCTCGAAACAGATTGTAACGCTACGTGTGGTAGGAATTGCAATTCAACACGGATAAAATTAAGTCTTTCGAAACCCGCCATTTACAAACGTTTCCGTTAGAGTAATAATTTAAAGATCGTTTTATTGAAGCGACAGGAAAAACATAACATTCCATTTAAAGAACAAAATTAACCATCTGATCTCCCCTACGCCTCCACCTTTAAATAAACTACTGCCAACACGTTGTGTTGCAACCATACAATTTTTATACGTAACATTTTTGTTTATTACTTGAAATAATAGAGATATTTGGGGTGTACAGAGTTAGTGGGACACCCTGTATATAGGCAACTTTTGAACTCTTTGTGATAAGGTAGAAATATGTTCTCGATTACTAGCTTTACCAATGCCAGTGGTGGAAACACGATGTGCTTTCCACACCCACCGCTCGAAAAACGTAGAGGGCGTTCGAAAACCAGCGGTATCTCACGAGATCGGTATTTCAGAACGTGAGGCACGAAAGTACACAAGGTGTCCGGTCTATCCTATACCTCGTCTGTGTCTTCGACGTTCATGTTAGCCTGGTAACTCTTTTCGCGCTGCGGCGGCCGCGAGGTTTTCCGCTCTTGCCCAGGACCCAAAGAGATGAAGAAAGGTAACGCAACGGGGTCATGAACCTCTGTGTACTTATCGCAAGAAGAAAGAAATCGTTCAACAATTACAAGTTAAACTCGGACTTTTTAATACCTAGTGTTAACTAGCTAAGGAAGAAGTTTTCATATGTATAAATGTGTGGGCCGTGGAAACGATATAGTGAGGAACCCCTGAGGACATAGTGGACCTGGCCATCAATAATCAAGGGGTATGAAATGTGAGTGCTAGATTTAGCTTCTGAATACAGCGATGCTACGTAATATAGAAGAAGAAGAGGAACTGGTACTTTTATATGTTTCAGTATTTGTTTTTTTTTAAACGATTTTATTCAGTTTCGATCCTCTGTGCGTTTGTATGCTTGTTTGTATGTTTGTTTGAATGTTTGTTTGTATGTTTGTTTGTATGTTTGTTTGTATGTTTGTTTGTATGTTTGTTTGTATGTTTGTTTGTATGTTTGTTTGCCTGTTTGTTTGTATGTTTGTTTGTATGTTTGTTTGTATATTTGCTTGTATGTTTGTTTGTATGATTGTATGTTTGTATGTTTGTATGTTTGTATGTTTGTATGTTTGTTTGTATGTATGATTGTTTGTATGTTTGTTTGTTTGAATGTATGTTTGTTTGTATGTTTGTTTGTATGTTTGTTTGTATGTTTGTTTGTATGATTGTATGTTTGTATGTTTGTTTGTATGTATGTTTGTTTGTATGTTTGTTTGTTTGAATGTATGTTTGTTTGTATGTTTGTTTGTATGTTAGTTTGTATGTTTGTTTGTATGATTGTATGTTTGTATGTTTGTTTGTATGTATGTTTGTTTGTATGTTTGTTTGTTTGAATGTATGTTTGTTTGTATGTTTGTTTGTATGTTAGTTTGTATGTTTGTTTGTATAGTTCAAATCTGGCAACTCAAATTTAACCCACTTCCACCAATCCAATTGCCTTGAAACTTTGCAGGCATGCGTAGTTTGGATGACAATACAATATTTTAAAAAAAATAACCCCGAGGGGTTGAATAAATTACGCAGTCATCAATAAATATAACCCATAACCACAAATCCAAACCACTTGAAATCAGTCACTCGTGTTCTTTAGGAAAACGACAAAAAGCCGCTGCGTCCGGGTCACTAGTCGCATCAGGATTTGAAATTAAATAAAAAATATTTGTAAAGAAGTCTGACCTGCAAAATGTAAATCCATAAACACTAAAAACTACAAAATTCAACCCGATCCGACACGAGTATGTTGCTTCATAAAGATGCGAGGGAAGTTAGGAGAGCAGAATTCATCGTCAAGATACCCGACTCCAACACCTTCGGTAATTAAAGTTGGGAACGTTCGTTCAAGAGGTAGATGCAAGTAGACATGCAGCGATGCCTGATAATTGTTCGATGATAACAACGTGATAACTGTCTAACAGCTCGAAAGTGGTTAAGGCATTAGAAAAGTTAACGTTATCTTAAATTGCAATTGACCTCTTCGAGAGACAAGATCGCTACTCTTCACCTACATCCTGTATCAAAAGTCGTCTACGGGCTAACGTTTCCCTTTTCCCTAGAATCCTATTGCAAATTAGTGATAAATTCTTTAAGCAGTATGCTGAAATAACAAAAATCATTCGAAAGTTATTCAATGCCCAGTCGACTTGAGATTTGTTTATCATTCGAATCAGAATATTAGACAAAACTTAGATTCCTAAATCACACACGGAATAATCGATAAATAGTTACATCTAAATCTTTCTTTACTTTTTTTCATCAATTTATTAACCCGTCTCAATAATATATTGTGAGCAGAGAAAACGTATCCTCTTTGAATTAAAGTATTTCAATGTTTAACAGTGACCATACGAATATTTCAAAGAAAATGGATTCCCAATACAGATATCTCCCAGAGGAAAGTCACTTCTCAAAGCAACAATTATTTTAACAACTTATATTACATGCAGAATTTCAAATTCAGTTTATAAAGAAAATGTAGCTACTCAAATATGAATTACCACTTACCAATGCTGCAAATCGTCGAGATACACTATTGTCCATCTCCTTTTGTCCTTCCATACTCTGTAATATCCCGAAGTCAGCGTTTTCCCGCTCTTCGAAGTCCCTCTTGATTTTCGTGCACTCATAATCGCGCACGCGCACGTGGAACGAGAACAACGAGAGATTACACTTCGATAACAGTCGGTTACAATTTCCATTTTATACCAAGTGAAAAGCCTCGCAGAGGAAAAATGACAGTACAGGCAATCAGAACTGTATATTATTTCTACTGATTTACTAATTTATGATATTTATGCGCCCCTACTAGTTTATAAGATTGTTATACGGGACGCGATACGAACGCGAAACGACACGGTTCGTCGTCGTCAGACGTTCACTTTCGATTTCACCACACAGAGTGCGCCTCGATCGCGAAATTCGCAGCGCCCGAAGTTTGGGAACGTCCGTCGTGTTCTAAAGTCCCCGTAGGACTAACCCCAAATCTGGATAGCGGTAAGTAATGTAAATGAAATGTCGGAATCCCAAAGATGAATAGACAGAGTAAATATCTACTCTGTCTGAATATAAAAGGTTTTTATACCGCGACTGTGGTTTTCGTTCTGGTTTCAAGCCCTGTCGGCTGTAGTCTTTTTGTGGAAATTACTTTGCACGTGAGAGGTTATACTTGGCGCCAAACACGGATGTCAAACAAGGATCGAAGAAAATTTACAGGAACTTAGTTTCGAAATTGGAATTCTCGTTGAAATGTTTAATTTTATTTGCTCACTTTTTTACGGAGTATTGATTATGACTTAGACCCTGTGTAGCATACAAGTATGCGTCACACTGTGTACTGTATATGCAGGCTACGCCGATGATTTCATAATCATAATTTATTCGATATTTTATTATGAAAATGGAACACGTGTTTTAAAATTTCAAAATAATCAGTGTCCGTCTTCTTCCCTGAATTATTTTTACTTTCCTCCGCGTTTTTTTAGATCAATAAGATAATTCCTTAAAAGATGTTCCTGATATCCCTTGGCGATGTTTTCGCCAGGGGAGTGAATAATAAAAGATTTCACGAATAAATATTCAAGCGGTTTAAATTATGTTCCCGTATGGGCGATATATGTTTATTAATCACGACACTGGGACCGCGCAATTTACCTTATGCATATTTTAAGGCACGGACATGCTGACTCTCATCAATGAAGCTGAGAGAGTATGTCCATTATTCATATTTCTTTTTACCGCACACTCGTTTCTCTTTTTTATAATGCACGATGTAATATTCGTTTCAGAGAATTAATGTGTACGTTAACAAATATCTAATTACGTAAATGTGATTAACTTTGAAGGTATACACTCGTTTATATATTGATCGAATTCCTTAAAACTTTTAATTCTCGAAATGTATATGCGAAGTGGAAAATTTCATAAATATTAGAGGTAAAAACATGGGTACCAAAAAGTTGAGTTCAAACATTCAATTTTTTCGTGGTATTGCCTTTCACTTTGCTACCAATTGATTACACCATTAGCATTTGACAAATTAGCATTTGCAGTAATTGAAAGTGGTGGAAGTTACTTTATTTACGAAACTCTGAAGTTTGTGACAAAACTGCTAATACTTCATAAGTTGCTCTTTAGTCTACCTACGCGAATTAGTGACTTCGATGTAAAAATGTGTTACTAGACGATTTAAATGAACAAATACACCAAAAATTTGAAATAGATTAACAGAAAAGGCAAGTTTCATTTTGAAACACGCAGTTGACAAACTATCGATATCACAACTTAATATTACAAGTAAGGGGGAAAACAAGGAATGTAACAGAACAATATATTCGAGAAAATTAAATTTTAATACTTTAGTCCATCAGTAAAGAAACAACGTTCAATGAATTTAATTTTCTTCAATAATTTCTTCTTTTACCTTGACGACAGAAGCTTATACTTAGGCAAAGAATGGGTACATTCCGTGTTTTGTTCAATTGCAGAGTGGACATTTCCTGTTTTTAACCAGTACACTAAATCTTTAACGGTATCTCACGGGAGTACTTAAACTTTATAACCCTTTGTGATACGACAGTTCTGCAGTCCCAGTTGCCACCAACAAAATATGCTACAAATCGCAAAATCACAAAAAGTGGACATTCTCAGTTTTCCCCTTACTCTTCAAGTCAAGTATTGCAACATTAACTTACAATGCGTTATTTCTCCGCTGGATATTCCAAAATTCGTAACTAAAACATTAAGTCCCAACAGCTGCTCCAAACAGGACATCGGTGTAGCACTTGTGACATAAAACAGGACCAAGAATCATCCTCTTGAAAAGTCATTCTCACCTCACGCTAATAGAACAGTCGAATAGACGAAAACTCAGACACCACAAATACTCAGCCCAATTTATATCACCACCTGCTTAAACCAGACCAACAGAAGCTTTGGTACAGTCTCACGACTTAAGCGTGACTTGATTGAGCGCTGCACGCGCGCGCGTGCAAAAACCGCGAGCAGCGCGTTCCTCTCGAAACGTCGATCCGACACGCGTGGCCAGCTTCCGCGAATCGGCTGGATTACAGGTGAGCCGTTGAAAAAGGGGGTAGCTCGATTAATTTCAATTCGAATGCCCGACCGTAAAAGCCGTCCTGTGCGCGAAAAACCTTCTAATTGAAGTGGCTGGGCGCGGGGCGTTCCATTACGGCGATCTCCGCCGCCGCCTAACAGCAATCACGAGCGAACTCGAGGAGCGTGAGCGAAAGCATAAAAGCGCGGGCTACACGTCGCCGGAGCAAAGTTTCATTGCGCCGATGCGTGGTACGCTCCTTCGTGAAACAGTATCTATAATGCATCTGCCACGCCCCAAGGAACTTCCATCGCGACCCGCGGCCGTTTCTGATCGCTGGAACCCGTCTGAATTCTGGCTCGAATCGAGTTACCCCCCTCCCCGGCCCTTCCCAAGTCCGATAAAAGCATCGTTGCGCGCTAATAAACGCGAACCGGCCTGATCGACCGACGACTACCGATCCATCGATGTTGATTGGTCGTAATGGTACGGGGAAACGATTCGAATCGGCGATCGCGGTGTTGATTTAACCCTGGAATAGCGTACTCCGTCATCTTGCGCAATGAGATTCAATGGTTCAGTCGAATGGGATGAGCTCTTGGATATATCCGCGTTCTGTCGCTCGTCGTAACGCGATGCTGGATGGTAGTGCTCAATCTTAGCTACCGATATGATTTTATTTATTTATTTATTCATTAGTTTTCTTGGTAATTTCCCATGTAGATATACGATACCTTATGTATTCTACTTCTCGACTTGAACTTGCCATCAAGAAAGTTCCATTTCAGTTTTACTGTGTGCACTTCAATGTTGATACTCCAGACGTAACACTTCGTCACTCTCAGCACTTGAAGTCCTCGATAATCGACTTCTGTCTAGCCAAATGATTCTTACTTAGGCACTCATGTATTCCTCTCCGCTTCTCTCAGTGCACGATGAAGCTTTCCTAGCAACTTACCGCGCTTTGCTTAGATACAAGTTGATTTCGAGGGCCATCAGCGTCGCGTATGCTGACTACTCGAATCCACCCTGGCGCCTCCCCTCTGGTATCTTCATCTGGCTGTCGCCGGCCTGTGGAAATAGGTCTCGGTGGTAGCCGCCATGTGGAGACAAGATAAATTACCAACGGTGGACGAGCGCATCCTGATCAACCGGGTGTACCGCGGACATTTGATGGAATCGTGCACGACGCTGCTGGCCAGCATCGAATCTAACAGCGAACGTCGCACCATCGAGGCGAGAGGGCTCGAATGCTAATGGCAGATGCGATACTCGATGCCAGACGGAACATTCCAGCCGTGCTGAGATCGTCTATCGCCCCTCGACCCTCTTCGTTAGCGTGGCTACAAAGAGTGCAGCCAAGCTGCCGCGAGCCTTTGTCTAAACCGGACATTTTCACCGGCTGGTCACTTCCTACAAGAACGTGATTCATTCGTCGGTATTACGTCGACCGTTGCGTATCGGGCTGGTATCTTTGCCGCGGGACCGCCCGCGCTTCTACTGGAATGTGCCAACCGCGGGCTGCCGTAACGCTCGGCTGTCGTTGCCCCTTTCTTTGCTCATTTTTCGGTGGACAGTCGCTGGGGAAAAGGACAATCTTCAGCCCAGAAGGTGATTTTTCTTTTGTACCAAATAGGGTGCGGCTCTTCCCATACACCGTTAGAGAGATTCCATTAACAGCCATCGAATGATAACTTTTTATTTTGGAATTCAAGTAGGTTCATTTTTTTTAATATGGACTCCATATTTATAATTCTAAGTAAGGTCTCTGATTTTGAAAATCAAGCCGTCACTCTGGTCCAGGTCACGAATTCCCATTGTATTATCCATTAGAAAACTTCAAACTCCTCATTGGTCCCCAAATATCAGAATAATTGAATGCCCATGAACAGAAAGGATTCAATGAACGTCCATCGTTCTTCCTTTAGAGGCCTCTGTTTCAATCCCAGCACAATCCTTCAATCTGCTCCATGTTCGTTCAGACAGCCAGCTCCGCAGCTCTCAATAAATTAACGACTAATATCGCATTGAATCGCCAACCGCAATTACAATGTGTCCAGCCGTTCTAATGGGTCTTTACTCATTGTCTTGGTACCGCGGATTCCATGGCCGTTGACATACCCCTCGGGGACTTTCGCGAGGGGAGACACCTGTGACGTGCTCGGGCATTGTGTCGACATTTCACAGGTGACTCCACCTTCTGCAATCCGGGTTTATACGGGCTCGGACACTGCCGCGTTGTATTATCTTTCCGCTAACCCGTAGATCCTTCGACAAGATACCCATTGTCCGAGAAGGTTACCGTACTGCCCACACCGAGCTTCCACCACGTGCACTTCCCCATATTCATCCGTCCACCTGAACAAATGCTCGCTCTTCAAGCCTTTCTCCCTGTCCCTTTTGGTTTTTTCATTTTTTTTTCATCTTGGTTTCAACTATATTCTTGGATTTTGGTGTTTAGTGTGGGAGTCTTTGTGCTTCCTTGAGGACTTTGATAGGCTTGACGTTCGATTCTGTTCGGTTTGTTTTGCGTATGCTTTTTCAATAACATAGCGATGATTTTAGATGAAACGTGTATTGGAGAAATTGTTTTCTTCCGTTTTATAGATGTAGGAGAGGAATAATTTTAACGTTATTGAATGTAAGAATGAAGTATATGAATTTTATTTAGAAATTAAAGGTACCCTCCCACCACATCATTAAAAAAATATGTCATTTTTAGGATTTTATTTTAACCAAGAAATTTTTTAAAGTTTATAAGATTGTTCGTGGAATCTTCTATGGTTATAGCAAAATATTGTAATCTCATGTTTTGGCAGACGTTTGTACCACAAACTTCGAAAAAAAAAAACGGTTAATTTTGCGCACGAAGAAGTTTATAAAAAGAGGAATTTTACGAACTTTAAGAACTTTAAAATTTTTCTTGGATTGTTGATTTTCTATCACCAGGATAGTCGCAGTCACTAATACACAGCAGTATTAGATAAAATATGCAAACATAATTCAGTTACTTCAATGATGTACTAGCACAGCCTAAAAAGTTTTTTAACACTATATCGTTTACTTTATTTACCTTATTAAATAATAGTAAAAATGATCTATTTTTAAGTGATTTGATGGGAATGTACCCTTCACTCTTTGTCCTCTATTCTATTGGATTTCAAAGGAGTAAGTTTGATATCTAATCCCGATCCTAACTAAAATTCTCGACGATAGTCAGAGATCATACCCTTTCTCTTTAATTTACTCCTACAAGTGACTTTTCTTTGCTTCGCCACTCTTACTTTGTGACATCAAGAAACTCAAGAGCAAAAAGTATGGTAGTCAACTATGACTTTTGTCTTCTCACATGGATACTTGCTTGAAGCTTTCTCAGATAACAAATTCCAAAAACTGCATGACGTAAATGAATGTGTCCTACATAACTCCAGAACAAATATCAACGAAACCAGGTACCTAGCAGTGGTTTGAGTACCTGCAATCGCCAAACCTATACCTAGGTGAATAATTTATAATTAGAAAAAACTGAGTAGATACTATAATCTAATAGATGAATAGCAATTAATACGAGGTTAACATCGTACTGGTCAATCGAGGCTATGACGGTCTTCAAGGTATCCACCAACGATCTCGCCTCTTTTTGCGAGCATTACCTTCTCCCATCTTTGGAGCACCGTTACCACCGTTCGCTAATTAAGATTCTAATAAACGGAATAAACAATAATGGCCCCGTTTATCCTGTTTACATTACAGACACAGTCGTTCTTCATTACAAAGTTATGTCTATACAGGACCAAGTTAATGAGTTGGATTGTAGTTAACCATTTTGCCTCTCGCGTTCCCTTTATCTTCCTTTCCGTCATCATCGCTCTCATCTCCTGTAATTACTTATCTGATGAGATAATGATAAGTCTTATAGATGAATGAGAGCGAACGGTCAACCGCTTCACGGACAATACGCGGAGGATTGGTTCGTTAAAGTTTCTTGTCGACTATTAATGCCCCTGTAAAACGAGCGATTTCCACTTTTTAAGAATGGCCCCTTGAGAACCTGCCCTAAGGAAGGCCTTCCAGAAGAAGACATTTGGGTAAAAATTTTAGGAGTTTGTAGTTCGATCGCTTGAACAGATTCCTTAAATATCCATTTAATGTGAAGTTCCGGGCAGCTATATAGTACACCTTTCGTAAGGAAATATGAGAAGGAATTTAGTGAAAAACGCTAAGGATCCTAAAGATCTTTTCTTCATATAGAAACGACTTTAAAGGAAACCCTCGATTGCTTACGACTCATCTGATCGATTTCAGATTTGCCGCGATAAAGATGGTAAGCATATAGAATGGAATGCTCTTGTTATACACGCGATAAGAATTTGATCGTCCTTCAATTTCTACGTAACGTTAGCATATCAACGCGTTAAGCGTCGCAATGAAAAGAAAACGGTAAAATTACCGACTGCATTAGCATGCAACACTACCCGTTGCGTGTGCAGGTTGCATGCGTGCCCATTTCACATGTTGCGTGCTGATTATTATTCTGCGCCCCGCACAATTTTGTGTAAAACACGCTGGTTTTTGATACCCCGCGAAGTTAAGGGGTCACGGAACCGTTGAAATAAGAATCCAGAGTAGCCTTGCGAAACCCTATCCAGGAAAACTGGCTGCATTAGAATACTGTCTGAACGGCATAACTGTTGCGGGCTCGGATTGCGTTGTAGGTCTAATGTCAGGGAGGTAGTGGGCAGCAGAAACGAGGGATAAAAGCGAGAGAGAAAATTATGGGGAGCCGACACAGTCACGAGAAGGCCTTCTAAGGTCGCCCCGAGAACGAGAATTCTCCAAATACCTTAGCAGAGGTCGTGTTCGATTTACACCCATCAATTTACAGATTGATTGCCCCGCTATTGCGACTCGCCCGGAAAATAATTTAGCAACGAAACGTGTCGAAATATAAAACTTCACGATTGCACACGAAGAACGTCCATTAATATCAAGATCTGTGATATTACTCTTATTACTTCATTTCCAATCAGCTCAGTTCAAATAGGATTCGTAAACCCTGCCGAGGAAAGCTTATACAGAGTATTATTTTTATTGAAATCGACTTGTCAGTCAGTATTAACAATCTACGCCACCAGTCACCGTATAAATAAATTTGCTAATCTAACACGCAATCCTTTGAAATTCTCACAGTCTACGCGGTTCCCCCCTCGTAAAATAAACTTTCCTTTCTTTTTTTTCTCTCAAATCGACTTATCGATAGGTTTCACTTCGCGCCATTATTTCGTCTCGAACTATATTGTTTACAAATCATTGGTGGCCAATCTACGATCTCGGAATGCAATCGAGGTTGCAGTAACGTGGGTTCCGTTTTTATCGCGACTCTGCTAACGGAAAACGACGAAAGGCATATCTCGCGAGGCGGCCGCTATTAAGTTTCGGATTATATCCTTCACCTTCATTTTTATTGACACACCTTGCGCGCATACCTGTCGTATCTTTCCATATAGTAGCTAAGTCATTGTCAGCTCGGCTGTGCTCCGTTTCTATTATGAAAACGAATGTTTCTATCGCGGAACGCCTATTCGTAACACGCTGCACGCGGTCACGGCCCATTCCGATAATTTCTAACGTGTCTGATTAGGAATTTTAATCAAGGGAATTGTCGTCGTAAATACTGACACGCGGTGCAGCTTTATAGATCCGTGGATATCTAAAGAATCGTTGCGCACAAAGCGATATAACGCAATAATTAACGGGTAGTTCTTCATCCGGAATCGTAATGCTGCCAACATGGCACTTTACAGCGTGATCGCTCTGTTCCTGTTGTATAAGATTTAGGAAAGTCCATGAGGCTTTTACTTTGGACTGTATGCAGATAACGAGGATATAGTATTTCTCCCCATTCTCTTTCGTTTGATCGACCACATCAGCTCTGTTCCAGCTTCCAATAACTTTTCTTTATAGATTTTTATTTTCTTTATAACTTTTCTTTGTATTCTTTTCTTATAGAATTTTCTTTATGAAATTATTTTCATAGAAGTATTTCGTATTATATTTATTTAGTCCAAAGATCGTTTACATATTATCGGTATTATCTCATCACGCCTGTAGCTTATTGAATATAGATAATAAAAAAAATCTTATAATACGAAAGCCAAACACTGTACGATTTTCATTAAAATCATTCGCCGTTGGCAGAACGATAATTGAACACTTTTACCAATATTTTCAGCAACGATGCTAACCATATCTGTGGGCTCAGCATGAAGTGAGTGTTGAATGGCGGTGAATTCGAAAGTGTTGAAAGCTCCGCGACAGACAATGGGATTGCAAAATTGTTCCAGAAGGTGTATCAGAGCAGCCGTGACGCGTTCAAAGTGAGAGATCGACGAGCCAGCCTTCTTGAACATAATCGAACGGTGGGGTTTCAGCACAAAACGGCGTGGTTAATTAACCAACGATTGGCGATTGCTCATTTCGATGGCTCGCCGATTGCTTCCTCGTTCCTCCGCGGCTCTTCCAATGCTTCGCAACGTGGCCGGCGCGGCGCAACGGCTCGCTTTGTAACGTAAAAAAGAAAGTAATCCATCGATTGATATGCCGGCTGATTGCTTAGTCGCTCGGTTAGGCAATTAGCTGTGTCTACGTTAACTCGCCGACGAAATGAACAGCTTGATTAAAGTATGATAAGCGTTAATCGCCGTGCTCTATGTCATTCGAGCGCGCATGATAAATTATTGGTGAGCTTCGTTTCATGAAAGAGGACTTCCTGCTTTCTAATCTGTTGGCGTCGACTGGACGAATATTGGAGCACAGTCTTTCTGTGTACAGATGTTGTGCGGCATTTTTGTGAAGTTATTATACTTCCAAGTTTTGCCCGTCGCGTGCAACGAGAGAGAATATCCCCTCTCTACCTCTCTATAGCAGTACTGTTCGAGGTACTTGAAAGAATCGAGACGCGACCCGAATGTTTCGAGTAAACCGAATGTTTCTGGTAGCTCGATTCGTTGGAGCCGCCCGAATGTCTTTCAAGGTGAGATTTCCTAGACGCGTTTTCGACCGCTGCGTCCGTGCGTCTGATTCAGCAGCAGCCTAGGCTACTCGAGACGCGACACGATGCGATGAGTGTCTGTTTCGAGCCATTATGACGGAATCTCCTAGCCTGCGACTAGCCACGGTGGCCAATTACTTGATTCCTCCGGAAGGAGTCTAACTACCAACGTGCTGTGACCCATCACCATAGTGGGTCAGAATTCCAAGAAATAAGGAAACAAGTCAGAATTCAAAAGTTATAGATATATATAATATATAGTTGTAAACTATGTAGCATGTGTAAACGCGTGTCAAAGTTTGTATGTTTTTTGCGTGCAAAATTTTAAATCGAGTTCATTAAATTTTGGTGATAAGTGTAAAAGTTAAATTTTTTTGTGACCTAAATGAGTAATATCGTTTCTGATAAGCAATAGCAAATAATTAGTTGCTTCCTTTTTTTCCATAAGAAACACATTGAAAAAATATCAGCAATTATCGGCTTTTTAGTCTTAAGACATCTTTCTGTAACGGATTGTGAGTGGAAAGGTGGTTAGTTTTCAAAACCAAGGGTTATGGGTTCGAGTCTGAAATTTTGATCATACTGGACTTTTTCTCGTTTTTTCTATCGTTCTTTATTTCTTAATAAGATCGATAATAATTAATAACAATAATAATAAGTTTATGTTCCAATACTCAATGAATTTGTCGGCTTTACGCGAGAGAAGATCAATGGCTGACCTATCGGTTTTATATAAACTGATTAATGGTCACATCGACTGCCCATACCTCCGGAGAAATATCTATTAACTTTTATGCACCGCACAGGCATATGCGAATAAGGTCGACGTTTTATTGCTGTAAGTATAAATCCATGTATGACCTACGTGACCCAATCAATCGCATGACTGCTTCTGCTAATTCGTATACAGATATGGATTTTTTTCTGGGTCTGTATCCTCGTTCAGAAGCACTCTATACCGCACTTATAGAATTTTCATTGTATTACATACTTTGTACATAGGCTTACGACCTGTCAATAATAATAACAGCAATAATAATAATAATAATAAAAATAATAATAATCTATGTTCGATTATAATCCATAATCGATAATTCGAGCTCTCCGAACCATTCGGGTTACCCGGAACCATTCGGGTCTCGACTCAGCTGGGAAAACCAAGGCCCGGCCGGTAGGCATTTCAATCTACCCGTATATTTCGAGCACTCGACAGCTCCACTCTGTAGCTTCTGACTTTGTATCGAAGCCTATCCTTATTAGACAATTAAGTAAGGCAGAATCTGTAGACAAACTTTAAAAATTCATAGATTTTATAAGTGTTCCTGTTTTCTACTAGTCCAACTTGCTAGGAACTTCTTCCCTTAACAAGAATGGTAAACAAGTTCTTCAGACTATAGCCCTTAGGAAAAGAGACCCTTTTAAGGAGTTTTAATTCCATTTAATTCCTTAAGGAAAAGTAATTATAAATGCGTAGAACGCACATGTGGACATAGATTTCACCTACTTATCCAATTTCTAATAATAAATTTACGCCTTGAAGTCTAATGTTTTGTAACATACCAACTCAATTATACTACGTACCTATTGCTGTATAAAATACATCTACTCTTTCCTAGTCTACTCCACACTAAACATTCCCATTATCAATTTAAAATCTGCATACACTCCTGTTAAATAGCCTTCACACATGATTCACGATTTTTTTCTAAGGATTCGTTAGTTACCTTCATCCAGCTCGATAAAAATCTGTCTCTCTAGATCCTTGAATGAACTGATTCCGTTTGGTCAAAATACCATCGACCCAATAAATCCCGATAATAATAGAACAATAGCACACTTCCTCCACTTTCGAGCGCATAGTAATGTGGGCCGGTGAACTTTCATCGACAATCGATACATTGTTGCACGTGCATGCTCTTTAACGCTGTAAAACGCGAAACGACCGTGGAGGACGGTGCGTCTGATCCTTGGCGCTGACTGCCCCGTCATTCGTTGACATTTCCTGCCCATCGCGGTTGTCGCATCGTACACGAAGATGGTGGATACCCGGCAGCGATATTATCATACGCCGCAGTCACCTGGGGTACGCCGACGAGGCTATTTTCTTCCTTGGAGGCCGCCCCTCGATAACGATCGCCTCCAGGCCAAGTGAGAAACTTCTAAACGGCGATTTCAGTCTTTCTACTATTGCTCAACTTCCACGCGATAGTTTCAATTGGGTGTATAAGAAGGTTTGCGACAAGACGCATGGCAAACAAATTTTTGTTGAATTTCGGATATTTGAAAGTATTCGTTTGCGTTATGTTACTCAATTAAAGTCGAATCCACCACTCGTACTTGAGCTTAGAACTTATAAGTATAATGCATTTTATAATTTAGCAGCTTTTGTATTGATTTACTGCTCTTTCCGGTGGATTCGAAGTTCAACAGTTGTCAGTTAGTAGAGTCTTTCCTGTATTGGAAAATGTGGTCTGCAGTTAATATATCCTTGTACTCCACACATTACATGCAGGGTTGCCACCTTTCCGGTTTTGGCCCGGAGACTTCAGGTTTCGAAGCAAATCTCCGGGCTCCGGTTTTACTGGAAAAATCTCCGGGTTGTAGAAAAAATGTGATGATAAGAAAATGTGGTATTATACAATTGTATCAATTTTATATACAGTAAAAGTTATTAATTAAAAAAAAAACAGATACTTTTAAATATCTGAATTGTTTGAGCTTAAAAGAATTGCACATCTGTTTTTCGGATATTCGAGAACAAAACTTTTTTTTTGCTTTTTCCATCTTCGGGTTTATAGTTGAATCTCCGGGTTGGAATGTGTGGCACTACGGGATTTATATGGTAATAAGGTGGCTTTCTTAAGATTACTACTTGATTATATTCCGTTACGATGCGTAATACATTCTTTTCGTGAAAGTTAAATACCTAGTTAATATTTAACTTCAGCCTGCAGCTGTTAATTTTGACATCTCACTAAGGGAATTACTGTGGATAATATCAGAGAATATAAATCATCATTGGACTACTTGAATCTTTTTGTTTCAATTGAAGTGTCGCTGCAGGATCAGATATTACAAGAAGAAACGAGCACAAAAATGTTAACGAGACGTTACGACCTTATTGCTTGTCTCTGAGAAAAACAATTAGTATAACTTCACAGAGTAATCAGCGGCTGTAGGTACATACGTATCTATATGACAAAACGTTGGCCAGCATTAATTGAAAACCTAGGTCCCGTCGATGCCTTTTTTGAAGAGCAGTGGCTGTTTAACGATGTCGATTGCCGATCAAGTGTTCATTACCCACGGGGCTAACGAATCGAGAAAATTATTGGAGGAAAGGCGCTGACAAGAGATAAACTTTTACACCGTACTATGCGACGTGGACGTAGCGAGGTAGTCGCAAACCTGATTACGGTGGATCGATTATTAATTATTGACCGCGACTATCAACGTCGCCAGACCGGTTCAATGAGATTGCACACATTAAAGCGCGTGCAGTAATTAAGGTTCATCGAGTAATAAGTTCGTCATTGACTGCGTCGACCTTAAAGTAATAAGTGTGTTTACGAGCGACAGGAAATGTAAGCGCATTTAACCAGCTCGAACATTAAAAGATTTTGAAACGAATACTTCGATTACCTATTCGTAAGAGATTCGCTCTTCCGATTAGCATGTAGCAGTTCTCTCTCCAGAAATCTGAGTTGCAAATTCTGATACAACATCCATGTAGAAACGTCGGTCCCAAATGTTATGCAAAGCTGCAATTAGTGCAGGAGTCGTTAAAGGAATCGAGTATGAGTGCACTCGATTAAGAATCGGTTTTATTTCCAAAATTGATTTTCTGCAGCATGGAGCCGCGTTTAAAGGAAAAACAGATGTTATACATGAGTATTTAGTTCATGCGCAATTACACCTTACTTACTACTGTGTCATTCTAATTCTTATTGATGGTATGTTGCTTGCATGCTCAACGAGTTTCCATGCCAGATTTCCTCGAAAACGAAACACCGTACGGCTGATCGTGTTCATGGTGTACATTAAACGAAGCACGGAATATTTAAATCGCGATAGGGAAATCGTCGCACGTTTCTGGAGAGTGTTACACGTAAACGCGAAGAAAGAATTTGCAATGTGCACTGCACGGTGCAATATCAGTCAACTCTGTTGCAAATTCCATGCACTCTCTCCCTTTTCCTCCGTCTCTTGTCTCTGCTACATTTCCTTCTCCTCGTTTCCTTTTCGCCATCGAGGCAAGACGCCCACCAGAAATATCCTCGGATTACTCCTTTACCGCGGGCAAAGTGGTATCAGACCTCATGGACTCCCATTTTTCCTTCGATAAATAATATTCTCGCCGATCGTTCGATCAGGTTTCTGTTCAATTTATGCAGCAGCGATGACTACATCTACATAATGCAGCAAGCAGAGTGTTCATACGTGTGTTTCTTTCCTTAAAAACGGACCAATGAAAGCCAACAGTCATCTTAATTTACACGATTCACGTATTCTCGATGAAACGTTTTCACTCTCACTGGTGAGCTGTAAAACGATTATTCCTCTGTAATGAGGATCTGACCTTCCAATCTATTAACCACGTAGTAAAATTATAACAGATTCAAATCATATTTTGGTATCAAACGCTTCACACAATATTCAATTATACTTACTGATAGAGTTACCAGATCCAAAAATGAAAAAGGAGGATAATAAAAAGAGGAAGTTGTAAAATAAAACCAAATTTTAGATATCAACTTTTATTATGAAAACTAACATAAATTTTTATATTAGAATGATCTTGTAGCTACTACATCTTCAGGCCCTAAATAGGTAATGGATATAACGGCCTAAATAAGTATACTTTATATCTACTACATATTTAAGGCCTGAATATCTATTAGGTAGCTACAAGATTATTCTAATGTAAACATTAATGTTTTGTTACATAATAATAGTTGATATCTAACATTTGGGTTTACTTTACAACGTCCCCCTTGTCAAACGATTTCAGACTACATTGTCCCCCTTTTTCATTTCTGGGTCTGGTAAATAGTAATGGAATTTTTTTCGGATGAAGCCGAAGTTGTGAATAAAACAAAATCGGACAGTTTTAGGTGATAGGAGGACAATGCATTTCAGTAAAAAAAACGAGGATATTTTCTCCTTTTGAATACCATATAGCTGGGATCGAAAAAATTCTGGTACTTTCGTTTTAAAAAAATTCTGTTAGAACTTATATTTCGTTTAAGAAAATATCTGTTAATGTGGAATTTTTATTGAAAGAAATGTTACCTTTAGGAACTTCTTTAAAAAGTGTTCTCATGGAACAGATATTCTAGAACCTATATAATAAAAGTTCCATGGAAACAAGTTATATTAGAACGTTTATTAAAAAAGGTTCCATAAGATAAAGAGAAGTACTAAACTATTATGTACTAATTTTATTTAACAATATAATATCATATTCTTCGTGTTTATTTAATAAAAGGGATGAAAATCTTAACATAAATAATTAATAGCTTCATAAGAAATATTGAACAGAAAAGAGAACTTCTCAAGAATAATATCTAAATAACATTTTTTTTAACTTACGTGAATCAAAATACAATCAAAATTCTATAATACCTGCGTAGAAATTATCTACGTAGGTAAATATTACAAATAATTAACACATTCAGAATATCAATTTAATCGTAATAATTATTTATTATTGCGGTAGTAATATTCATTGAATAATATTCAATATTTGTTACAACGATTCAGATCTTTTTTAATATTGATGAACAAAATATCCGTTCCGATTATAAAAAATTATTTTTATATTTTATAAGTTCCATTCCAACTAGAACTTTTATTTACAAGAACTTTAACTTTATCTGTTCTCATGGGAACTTATAATGTGCGAACATATTTAAAAAAGTTCCACGGTCCATGTTTTAAATAGCACTTATTAAAAATCCTTTTCTAATCCTGCTATATAGTAACCCTAATTATACACACTGTTGCATGGCTAGCCTTTCCACGCCAAAGTTTAAATTCATGAAATATTAAATTCATCCAGTGGCTAAAAGGCCGTCATCATTTTCTCCCCACAGAATGCCGATTAGTAAACACAAACCACAGAAAACTGGACACTTATTTTCTACGAGCACGTAGTCCACATCACGCCCAATCGTTTTGCCGAAACAAGTTCCAAGTCATAACCGATGCTGCTAGCAGAACGATTTTGAAGCATATTGCATTATTCAAGTACACATAATCGCTCTGTACGATCCTTGTTCTCTCTCCGACTCCACGTTTCCACCTAATCGTGAAAGCTCCCTTGATCTTCCTGATTCCAATCGTCTCCTCCCCCCATGTACGACCACGTACGTACAATGTAATAGATTCAAAGTACGGGGCATCAATCAGTCACACGGCGGAAAAGAATCGCCAGTGGCTACCAGGGCCGGGAGAAACTCGCGACGAACCGGTCCCCCGGGAGGAGGGCAACCCGCCGACGGTGTTCCGCGGGTCAAAGAATCGGCGAAAGCATCGGGAGGCTTGGAAACGCGTGGTCATCGGCGGCGTTGACCGTCCAGCCGCGTGAATTCGAGTGCGACAGCGGCGCGAACGGCTCTCGATGCCGGCGATTTCCTCATTCCACGAGCCGCTGGAATCCCTGCGCGCCGGCTCGCGAGCGGCGATCCAATATTTCATCGCATCGGTAAATAAAGGCGGCGCGTCAGCCCTCGCATGCCAACAGCGCATTACGGACGCGCTATTAATTGCTCGCGCGCGAAGGATCCTTGATTTACGCGGCCCCAGCGGAATAAGACGCGCCGCTGCGCCCGCTAAATCATCGCTGTCCCTTTCCGTTTCGCGTCGCTTTTTCGAGGGCTCGTTATCGTCTCTCCCCGAGCCCCGATATTTTGCATTTCAATGACCGTCTCTCCGCCGTTGCTGCGTTCCCCGCGCGCCGTCAGAGGCTTCGAGCTCGGTATTTATGGAGGGCTTAGAGTCCAGGGGCCAGGCGATCCGGGGAAACAACGCGAGTTCCTGTGGATGCTCCAGGGGGAATAATGTTCGTTGGTCTTTTATGCGGAAGAAGGTCGTCCCTGGGGCTGAATCCGGAGTAGACGGATTTGTCTTAAGATTTTCATGGGCAAAGGATGATGAGTGTCGTTGTTTGGTTCTAATTAGGGATGGTGTTAGGCGTGTGGGAGCAGTTTGGATTAAAATGTGTGCTGAGATTGGAAAGCTTTCGCAAAAAGAATTGCGTGATAATGTTTTTATTCTGGAAACTAGGAAGAAAGCTGAATTATTAGGCTTAGGTATTATAATAGTGTTTCAGCTGCATCACATTTTTTGCGAACATTATCATGTAGGTACATTATTATTCTTTTGTGTAATGGAGTTACAGTAACAAGTAATTTTGATTTGATTTCGAATAATCCTCTACATCTGGTATTCTCTTTAGGTTCCCATTATATCGTTGTTTCGCGAATCTCAAATATTTCATACATCTCCAGGAAATGGAATGAAATATTAATCACTCGTTATCAATTATCGCAAAAGAATTCATGAGTGTTATGCAATTTACGAATAAACCGAATCGAAGTTGTTGCTCATAAAAATGGAAGGATCTTGATGAAAACTATCTAGGCCAATAGCGACACACGATAGATGTCCATATCTGCTTATGATAATAATAATAATACCATGATTGTAATCTGAATTAATTGAATATTTGCAAGGTGACACTTTGAACGCTTATCGTTAGACATCCATGAAACAACCGTGAAAATGAAGCCGCTCGGCCAGTTTTCAACAATAAAACAATACATATAATATCGAGACAGAAACGATTTCCTTTTTTATCTGCGAAACCGGTCTCAAAGAAGCCCGAGGCCGCGTAATTCTGCGAGCGCGGTTGCGCGCGTACAACGTGTAAATCCTCAGCATCGTTCCTGCGATATTGTTCCGGCTATTGTATCGGCGTTAACAGCCGCAGCTATCGATTCCGGTATTTCAGGCACAGAAATCGGCTAACAAGAGGCGGTTACGCCCTGGATGAACGCTTCCTGAGCTCAAATTATAGGGCTGGTTAGGAATGAACAAGTAGAGGCAGAACCGTTCCATTTAGGGCTTAATTAATATGTACATCTGTGACACTCATGATCACAGGGTACTTTTAGGGGACTTTCTTTAAAATGTATAATTAATTTCAGTCCTACGAATCCTCACACTTTTAACGCCTAAACGATAGGTTGTTGCTTCACACAACAGAGTTCTAAGTAGTTGGGTTAACGATTAAGCCTTTTCCTTACAAGGAGAGATTTTTACGTTTTTGGAACTTTTGTACCTCTTCTTACGAACTTTAGGATGATTTCACCCCTTAAACATGCAAACGTGCCAAAATAAAAACACACCTATTTCTTACTTTTCAGTCCTCTAACACATACCTATTCAAAAACCAAAGCAACCGAAGGCGGACACCTGAAAATCTTATAAGGTAACTCCGGGAGACGCGGTCGGGTCGGAGAGTTGGTCGAGTCGCTATATTTCAGACTCTATACGTAAAAGCGGGTTAAAGTGCAGACCAATTACTTCTCTAGAAGCCAAACAATTGAATGAATAGCGTCACTTCGGTTCCTTCTATGTTTTTCTAGATTTACAGTCTATAAAAGGTAAACTGAGATTACATTTAACCTCTTTTGTCAAACAACGATGTACAGAATCCTATTTAAAATATACTTCTAAGTTTATTTTCGTTTAATGTTTGGGAATAATAAGATAGTAGAGATATTGAGGGACAATGCAGCCAAAGTATTTAGCCATATTAACTCTTCCTCTCAATACTAACGAGAAGACCATCTCTCGCTGCAGAAAGGAGAGATGGTCGAGTTATGATTTTTTTATTATTTTTATTTATATTTTTATTTTTTATCATTATTTTATTATTATTATTATTGTTTATTTATTTTATTTATCCACTTTTGTATTCATTTGCCTTGCTAATCGCCGGTAGGTAGTTCGCTTTATCTTTGATGTGTTCTTTACTTGTTTAGCGTAAACAAATTAAATATCAATGAATCTGTAGTTGTATACACTCATAAATAATTTTGCTTTCTTCTTTGTTATTTTTCCATGAATAATTATATGAGTGGTCTCTGCTAACGACGAAAACCATTTCTCCCGGCACCTCGGGAGAGGTGGTCAGATGTTATGACTTCAGTTTTCAACCCGCTTTACAGTAAATATTGTCTTAAAGCAAATATCGACCAGGTTTTCTGAATCAACGTAAAATTCTGAACATATTGAGTTTGTTCTGATAAAATAAGTAATATCTGTATTAGTTTTAATAGCCATTTTATATTAGGTCGACTGCGTCTCCCGGATTTACCCTAACTTTGAGGAGTAGTTTAACCCCCAAATATCAAATTGGGCCACTATAAAAAAATACATAGGTATATCATATCTTTCTGTCCTCTAAAACATATTCGAAAACCAAAGCAATCAGAGGCGGACACCTAAAATCCTCTCCTTATTAGTGTCATCTTTAACCTCTCGTTCTCTTTATGGTGATTCTGCTCTTTGACAAGTTGTCCTTTGGGCTACGCTCTCAGAAGAGTAATGCGTGCTGCAGAATATTATCGAAGCACAATTTAAGACGTCCCTTCGAACAGTAACTCTTCTTCAGTCTTCTAAGATTCTTCTGTGCACTCGCTACAATACATGTGGGAGTGCAGCGTAAGATTACTAGCGATGGTTGTTCAAAGAATCGTTTTGGAGTGTTTTCCATCATGAATTTCATTATCTACTCGGTAACATTCTGTAAACAAATTATGAAACGGCGGAGGGTATTTACACTGTACTTAGCGAGATTTCCAACAAGTACAAAGGTATTTCCTGCCTGAATTTTTTCGATCCTCGGATTTTCCACATTCCAGGGATACTATCGTTCGTTATAAATGTCGAAAACGCAGAAACGCTACGCGCGTAGAATGTAATTCATAGACGAAACTGCCCGTTGCTTTCGTGGGCTTCGTAAGCCGCCTTAATGGAACGGAGGTGTACCGCGAGCTTTCGATCGCGATAAGCGGAATTGCGTTCCATTAATTAAATTCCAATTGAGACAACGTATTTATTACTGGCGATCACGGAAGGAAAAATTGCAAAATGCATCGACGAGCCGCTGACACGGTTCAACGGTCCTCCGTTGCGAAACCACTTACCCGCGTAATTTTGCGTAGACGGATTTAGCGATTCGTTCCGTGTGCAACGTTTCCAATTTGCACTCTAATTCGCGCGTTACAAGCACACGTGACAACTCGACGAACGATACACACACACAGACTCGTAATATCCACGCTTTCCCCAATTCCCTTTCTCTACTTTTCTCGCCAACATTTAACTGCGTTCCGTATATTAACACTTGGAGTGACGCAAGGTTTTGAAAAATTCTATACATTACGACCTATACTTGTATCGCAAAAAATCACAAAGTTTGCCTTCTTCTCGATTTTCGTAGTGGTGACAACACGCCGACGTCATTCACAGTGTTAAGATTAGATTTTATAACACCCTGATGAGTTTCCCTCATCTTTTGTTTATTTCAGTATTTTCACCACATTTCTACTCTTCATCTACCTCAGTGGTTCCCAAACTGTGACCAAACTTCGGGATCGCGAAGTGTTTTCTGGCGAGCTGCCGCGGTTATTTTTAGTTGACGATTCTTTGCACTTATTTACTTTAATATGGTTAATTACCATATTCTATTAATCATGTGACACTGATTTTTCCCAAATGAAAAAAGGAAAAGCTGGTTACCCATATGCAAGTACGACCATCACACCAAACCAGATAATTAAATATATTAAACATCTTTAAGTATATTTAATACATGCATTGAGATATTGAAATATTCTTATTAAAGTTAGAATTATATTCTGAAATACGTATTTCTAATGTGTTTTCTTTACCTTGTTAGATTTATCTTCCCTTAGGTGGGTCGCGGGTTACATGAATATTATAAAATGGGTTCGCGACTCAGAAAACGTTGGAAAATACTGATCTACCTACTCTCCTTTGCCCCCAATACCTTCTAACCCATCAACCTCGCAAGCAGTAACTTCTATTGCGAAACACTCATTCCTCCACCTCAACTAGTGGCAGGCGATTTTAACAATTCCAGTCGTATTGATCTCCAGATACCCACTCTTTAGAGTCTAACAAGGGGAGGACCAGAACTGTCCCACGCGGATTTCAATCAAATTTTATTAGAGGAAGGGAGAGATCTTTACCAATCAAGACTTTTGGCATTTTTTTATCCGCAGGTGGTAACGCGTTTTCGAAACAATGAAGGTTAAAGTTGAGAAATTGCCGTTCAGACATTTAAGTAGGTACATTTGTGCACGATCCATCAACCAGAATACTGCCCTCTTTAGTTAAAATGTCCTATCTAGCATTTTGAAACAACCGAGAAAACTGAAATTTTATCATTTACTTCGTACCTCCTTATTGTTCTTCATTCAAATTAAAAACATGTTGTCATTATTTCGTAACAGCCTAATATAAGTTTTTGTAACATGTTGTACGAGTAGGTAATGTATCATTAACGTACCAATTAATTAATTGTTTTAGATAGGATATTTGAACCATTTGGAAAAAAGTTAGATTAAATACATTAGACTGTTTATAAATCTTTACGAAGCACGTAGAGTTTTCTAACTTTACTTAAAAGGTAAAATACGTGTGGGACTTCAAATATTTCAACATATATCAAAAAATGAAAAAATGCTAGATAGGACAATTTAACTATCGAGAGCAGAATAGTTGTGGCGCAGCGGCAAGGAACTTCAACCTTCATCAAAGATCTACCACCTTGAAAAATCGGGTTGAAATCCACGTGGGACAATTCTGGTCCTGCCTTTGTATGGCCGACTATGTCGGTTGCTTGATTATTAAATAGAACACGAGCGATTTAATAAGTCTCCACTATCCGTCACCATAGTCGTCAACCCAACGATGAGGATCCCCGATCCGTCGCCCCGCGTCACAGCGATTATCGCGGCTGCTAATCGATGCCGGCGCTGTACGCGTCTCCGGTCGCATAAATCAAAACTTGGCGCGGTTGTAAAGGCACCGCGTGATGGCCCGTTTCTCGGTAGAGAACGAGAAAAGGGCAGGAAAGGCAGAAGGTCGTAGCGCGGGGTTCGTAGCACGGTTCTCGTGCGAGGGTGTACGGATCGTGTCAACGATACCGTGGATTTACGACGGTCACCGAGCGAATCCATTTGTTTCATCTGCATCTGCTTAGCACGCTAATGCTGCCTTCCACTGTGTACGAGCGGGCTCGTTCCGTGCCGTTCGACCGGGAACAGCTTCAAGATTAAGGTGGACCGTCCCCGGGACCGAGAAAAAGCATCGCTAACGGAAAGGGCGACTGTATAATTTCGCAGTCGGCCAGTTTCCTTTCGCAACCAGTTGAATCCGGGACTCCAGCTGTACTGCCTTGCAGCGCGATGGAAAGCCCGGAAGCGTGCACTCTCAGCTTCTCCGTTTGGGGGAAACGAACGCTCGACACGAGGGTTCTGGTTCGAAGGAAGGAATAAGGTGTTAGGAGGACTACACGAGTATTAATCCCCCTTTACCTTTATTGCAATTGTTTTACAGCGAACTTACTTAACGTGACGTGCTTCCTTGTTCTGCTAACGAGTGATTAGTAGCTCCTGTCCCACTCTCCAATGAGTACTCGTACGCGTGTATGGTATATGCATGCTCTGGCTTGTTCTCTCCAGAACAGATAACGGAGGTGTTTGAAGAATTTTACTGTGTAGGTAATGGGTTACTGAAGAAAATATTGAATTTGTAGGAGGTTGTGCGACCTTTTGGCGTGTTTCTAAGTTTGCAACGAATGAAAGGCTTGGTTAGTTGGAATTCAGCTCGACGTAATGTTGAAATTGTGATGGCGATATGGAAATGAATGGTGGCAACATCGTGTACCTACTGAGAAGGTTTGATGTTTTAGAGATCTGAATGTTTGGTGTATATTTAACCACTTTGCGTACAATCATAGTAGATTCCGATATGTAGGTTTTGAAAGCGAAAGTCAGGTTTACTTGTTTCCTATATTCTGTTTTAAAAAGTTTTATTAAATTATAGTCCGTGATCGTTAGTTCCATGCGTAGGCTTCGACAAAAAGAGGGAATTGTAGATAACCGAGACCTAGCCCAGTTAATCAGGGTGGCGATTGGATTTTGCATCCGTTTGTGTAACAATTATGCTAATACGCCGATAGTAAAGTACTTTTATTATTGTAATCTCCTATCTAAATTGTACCTTCGATAGGCTTTTTTGTTGACCACTAGAGTTAGATAACTGTGTGCGGAGCTCGAACAAATGGATTAAGTGGATCGAAACAGAAAACAGCGACTAGAATGTTCTCCGCGCGTTTCGAAAAGGAAAATAATCGTGGCACATATTTAGTATGCATCTTTACTAAATATTTCACTCAAATCTCTTCGATACCACAATAACTAGTACAGAAGATACAACTTATAAACGGTGTATTCAAATTCGAACTTCACAAAGTGAAAGTTTGTGTATTAAGGGGAAGACCAGTGTAAAAAATCGATAAAAATCGATTTTTTCTTTTCACATTTTCTGAAGGACGTACGTTTCAAGAACGCTGTCTCAAAATTTGATGAAGAAATTCGTAAAATTGACAGAGATATAGTTATTTCTGTGAAACGGTGTTAAACCCGCGACAGAACCGAGCGGAACTTTGCACACGTTTTTCTCAGAACGACATTTTTTAATCGCATTAACAATATACAGAAAAAACTATACATCTGTATTGTACGAAAAATCAGTTTTTTTTTAATTAACGGCCTCCTATTTTTTTTATCAACATCTTTACCCCAAAAAATGTTTTTTTTCAGTGCTCCGCCATTTTGTTATCTTTTGCGATATTGACCTATTTTAATCGTCACGTAATAGACATAGGCGTCTATTTAGTTACTAAATATTATTGTCCTTTTGAATTTAGATTAACCATATGGCTAAGGCACTGTCAACGTCACAGAAACGATTTTGCTGCAGCGTACATTTTGACGAAGAGTATACCGAAAACAGATTTATGAATTTGGTTGAAAAAAAATTCTTTTACCCTTCAATATGTAAATACTAACTCCACTAAGCAATACATTGATTTACTTGCGTTGTTTGGTTGAATAAAATTCCTGAAAACACCCTTAGTTTTCAGACCATTACAGTGGTCTCCCTCCTTAAAATTCAACCCCATCAAACACATTAAATCATGCGTATTCTGTTGACTATTCAAGAATACATATTCGTCAGAATGTATCCAACAGAATTACCAAGAATATCCTATTTTATTACAATAGTTAAAATTTCTAGTATTTATGCAAACTTCTACCACTTACTGCGCCTCACGCCAGACTTCGAAGCGCATCAGCAAATGAACGCGGCCGAGATTGCCAATATCAGCAGCCCCCTCGATCCACCTTCCCAATTAGTTATCCGAATTATCTGAGGCTCTACACCCGATGTCCCATCGGAATTCGATAAAGCGCCAGAAGGCCGATTGCGTATCTAATTGTGAGAAGAGAAACGGAAAGAAATGATTACGTGGCGGCTGCTGGCAGGTTGAGAATCTTACCGAGGGATAGCCTGGTTAATATACCTACGTGGCTGCGGGTAATGAACGCGTGTTAACCAGTTCGTTATCGGTGAAACGGTGCCCACCTTCTTCTCGCATGCGAGCCCGAGCAGATTTGCTTCGAGCTGGCTGAAGAAACGACAACGACGGTCGAGGACGACGACAACGCCGACGACGAAGACGAAGATGAGAAATACGAGGAGACGGAGGGGGAAGGAAGATCGACCACGGTAGAAGAAGAGAGAAGCAAACGGGGAGGATTAAGAGGATGAAAGGGAAAGGCGAGCACACCAGGATAGGCCTGGTTTTATCGCCCGATGCTCGGGTAATCGTCGCCCCGCAAGAAGTTATGATTCCACCGTTTCCAACTATCGGCGATTTTCTGCAGAACTTACGCCGCTGACCGCCGTGACTAAGGACGCTTTCCGTCCGCGGGGATCGTTCTCCGGCCGTGGAACGACCGCGCGGAATTTATTCCGCGTCTGTGGGGCAGCGTACGCGATGTTCCGTCTTGCTCATTGGTGGATTCGTCGCAGACGTGATTGTGTTCAAGATTCAGCTGACGAGGGTACATCGGGGCTCGGGAGTATCGGCGGGCTAGCACTCTTCTTAGTGGAATCCTTTTTCACCGTCCTTTTAGCGTGCCTGTTGAACGCTATCGCGGAGGTATTGAGACTGGGATTACTGCCAACCAATATACGGGGTGTCGAAAGGGCTTGGGGATGAATTTCAAGCGATCTCAACAGAAATGTTAAATTTAATCAGGATAAGGCTTCTAAATCGAGTGTTAGCGAATGTGCAATTGTGTCGAAATGAACGTGACATGCTTGCTTGTTTTGCTAACGACTGATTAGCGGCTCGTTTCCTAGCTCTGCCACGTTTTGCATGCTCTGTTTGAGTTTATAGAATCGGTTACCATTTTCTCATATTAGTATACATTCGAATGTTCTTTAAGAGGGTATTCTACTGTGACATGCGATTTTTTCAACTTATTTCAGGATTTTTTTTATGGACTTAATAAAAGATTCTTATGCTGAACTTTTTACTGAATATTTATTATATTTTAAACTATGTATACAAATTTTTTTGGGGGTTGAAAATATGAAATAAAGATGTCCCATAAAACTCCTCGAAAAAAATTGCTCCATTTGTTGACATGGTTCTGGTTCTTCTGATCATCAAAAATAAAAAACCCAAAAAGATTCTTAAATTACCCCGGCATGACTATCGTTGGTAGCAGATTTGGATTGAAGTTTAAAAAATTCTTAAAATAACTGCATATTGTACATTAAGTGTCGACTTTTACGATTTGTTTTGTCATTTTCGGGTTATAAAATTAAATAGAAATTAGAAAAGGAAAATATTTTGGCATAATTCTGCTAGGGACGATGGCGACACATCTACTGAAGATGTGTGCCCAAGATGGGCCCAATCGGTCAAGTAGAATTTGAGATATCGTGGCAACTATTTTCTAAAACACCGTTTTGAGAAAACGCGGTTGAATTTTAGCAAACAGTTCTAGTGAAAATAATTCTATTTATACCTAATTCGCCTGGTCCGCAATAAATATCTTTCATTAAGTCCATAAAAAGAATTTCTGAAAAAAGTTAAAAAATCGCATGTAACAGCAAAATACCCCCTTAAGTGGAACAGAAGAAATACATAAAATTTCACTAGGATCACGTTGAAGCCCACGAAGCGTACATCTAACACACGGAATACCAGTAGGATGTTACAGTGCCCTACTCTAAGTCACCGACCTGGGTCCTCCACAATACCAAGTAATCAACACCTGGCGCAATAAAAGGAAAAGCGTATCGCGCCATCGAGCCCCTAATTGCTCCAATTCAAAGTATCCCGTGGAAGCTGAACGGTACCTTAAACATCTCCAATCGCAATCTCGGAATACCGGCACGAACCGAATGGGCCTTTGTTGGCGTCGTTTCGCGCGCGGCACCGCCATGTTGTAAAAAGTCTAACAAGCGAGCGACGTGGCGCAGAATTACGACGAGCGTTATTGTTACCGGCCCTATTTTTCCTCACTTGCTGCGTCATTCCGCCTCTCGTTAACACCCTCCCGTTAGCACTCTCTCTTGTTAACGTCCGTGGCGTACGAGCGGCCCATGCTGGCGGAGCCTAATGCAATGCAAATTCAACAGCCGTCATTGAGATATCATATCGGCCCGCGCGGCCTCTACGTACTACCTAAGGCCTGGACGCGGCTGAGAATTAACAGTGTTGTTTATCGCCGCAATAATATACGAATGAACGCGCAATCGCGTTACTCTCCGCTGCCATCCACGGCCAGATGCTCTTCCTAGTTTCCTCACGGCGTGACTTTGTTACCAGGGCTCCACCTTGACCCGGCACGTTGCACGGATGCGCCGCCCGAAAAGAAATCGGAGAACGCTTATTAAGCTCGCCCTATCGAGGAGACTTCTGCTCCCACTGCTTTCCAATTACACGCTGTTTTCGATGTACACCCAGCTTATTGGATTCTCACTCGTCCAACACATATGCGCAACGGCGAGTTGTTTACGTCAGGTGGTGGGCAACCATTTGTCCGAAGTGGGCCACAAGTGGAAACCTACTACTCGACGCGGGCCGCAATATTAAATACATAAATATAACTAATCCTATATCTTTTACAGTTCAAAAGATACATGCCAATGTTCAGGCGGGCTGCAGGTCAACGGCTGGCGGATCAAATGCGGCCCGTGGGCCACGGGTTGCTCATCACTGGTCTAAGTTATAATCGTGGAATACTGTAAAAGTGTTGCGAAATGGATGACAACTATGTGAAGTAGGCTATTCGCTGCTGTCAGTATGTGTTGGAGTGGATAGAATCGAGTGAGCTGAGTGGACTTGGCGCGAACAGCTGTAGAGTTTATAAGAAACACCGAAATTTAGGATGGTAAGTAGGATGTTTGCCATCTAAATACGGAAAATCCTGGAGATTGGGGTTACAGACTAGGAGGGTTGAAAAGGAGACATGAAGAATGGCAATCGTGATGGATGTTCTTCAGCATCGTATTTCAAAAGTGGCACGTAGGTGTGGTCGCTTGGGAAATGTGCGGGAAAATCGAAACTACAGTCGAACCTCGATAACTTGAATCTCAAGGGAAGGGAAAGAATCTTCGAATTATAGAGGTTTCGGCTTATCGGGTTTTCGGGTAAGAGAGGTTCAACAAACGAAAATTCGACTTATAGAGGCTTTGTGTGACTGTTAAATTTTCCACTTGTGAAGATTTATTTCCACTATAAAGCAAGACAAATTCAAGTATTAAAGGTCAATTGTTTATTGTATACCTACAATCAAATATACCTACATATATGAAAATAATTATAAGACACATTTTATGCTCGAAATATTACTCTTTATTACATATTAAAAAAATTTATGATTTTGCTTTGTGCTAATCTTTTAGTGTATTGTAAATCGATAGCATTTTCAATCGTGAATAATGCAGAGAAAATATTTTCCACAATATTTTGAGATCTTTCTACGAAATTTCGTAATACATATATAGAAGTAAACTTCGACTTGTAGAGGTTGGAGTTCTTCTAAATTCAAGTTGTAGAGGTGAAATACATAATTTAACATGCAAAATATAATTCGAGTTAAGGAAGTTTTATTTCGAGTTGTAGAGGTGTTTACAGCGCAGCGGAAAGGAATGAAGAAAATTTTCAACTTATAGACGTTTTCGAGTTAGTGAGGTCCGACTGTATTTGCAGGTAGTTTGATGGGGAGTAGGTAATCATACTAGAAAAGTGGGGGTCGTATATCAAGGAGGAGCACACAAGGTTGATAGTTTCAGGACTGATAAAAGGAATATCGTTATTTAGTAATTTGGAATATTTGAGAAGCTAGAGCCTACGATTCGTACTTTTGTTTATACATCATGTAGTGAAACTATCCAGCGAAAAGGTAACGTAGTTTTTCACGATTAGAAAGTTGAAATTGTATCTTCGTAATACAGGTTACGAAACAGAGTTAATTTCAATTACTAAATGACTCACAGTTAGTGTCCATAAAGTTACGTAAAAGATAAATGCATTGTAATTAGAGGAGCAAAAAAGATACTATAAAATTACAGTTATTATGAAACATCGTTAAACGAACGAAATATGTTTCATAGGATACTTCATAGAAAATCTATGAAGTATCAATGAAGTAAATCAATATAATATTCAATACGATTAAATCACTTTCAACACATGCTTTTAACGTTACTTCTTCAAACCTAATATTCGCTGTATTCCCACAACGTTAGTCGTTGTTTTAGGAGCAAATTATCATTCCATCGATTAGATATAATCCCCCTGACTCCTGCAACCATTATGGCGTAAATGAATACATATCTCTTTCCCTTGTAATTACTTGGCGTGCAGCGAACAATTTTGCATAAACTCCCGTGTTTTCGCTCGCACAGTTCAATTTATTCCGCATTCCTTCTTTATCGAACTTCTCGGCCGCCGAATATCGCGCTCGACCACTAGCACCGCAGGAAAGCTACGATAATTATCGTCAAATCGAACGCCACATAAAATTAACAAGACCAAACGGGGTTCGGATCAATATCGTGGATCAGAATCAAGATCGGTGGCGATTTAAGCCTACTAAAAATCCCCGATGATCTCTATCGAAGCCTGATTGCAACAAGATTACAGTACTTTCTCGTCGAACCCTTGGCCGTCGTTTTATCGTTGGCTACTACTCGCCATTAATACTGGCTAATTTCTTGGTACCAGTTTCTTCACCAAGGAATTAATTTCCTTCATCGTCTTGTACCCTTTCAGTCCTAAAACTAAAATAAAGATCGAGAGAGTTCAACGTTCCGAGGTCGTGCCAGCCTCTCCTTTTACATCTACAGGGGAAATTATCGCTCCCATTAAGTCACGTATTACGCTTCGACAAAAACATTTCAATTACACCTTCAGCTCGGACGGTAAAAGGAGCACGAGTGGCCGTTTGTTCGATTCACTTACGTACTCGGGTCAGGCGTCAGGTCGACGTTAAGGGTGAAATGAAATAACAACCCCTGTCACGATCCCCGTATAAAATGGCGCAGAAAGACGCAGCGAGATTCACTAGGAGATATCCTAATTGCGGGATATGAGCCAGTAAGCAGATAACGCGGACACTGACGCGGCCACGACCGACGGAACACGACCCTGCACCAGAGGCCCGCCCCTCGAACGTCTTAATAACAATAATTAGTTCTCACCCTGGCGTACCGTTGCGCCGTGAGCGGTTTCTGTGCGTCCCTTAACAGCTCCCATGAAAGGTAATGCCATCGAAAATACTTTCTCGTTGTCGTACTATTGGTCTGTGTTGTGATTGGACGTTAATTAATTTTACCGAAGGAAATGCTTTTCTGTTTCTTATAGCAGATGAATGGGAATTTCAGTTGTGACTTGGTGCATTGTATCAGTCTATTATTTCGATCAATAGTAAGGACGGGTGGTAAAATGACTTTTCAGTGTAATAAGGGGATTATTGGGTACTCGACCATCGTGAAAAAATCGAAAAGTTGTTTAATGTTTCGTGGACTGAGATTTCATTTTTAAGCTGTAGGTATTTAATTAAAATTTTTGGATTCGAGTTATATTGCGAGCTTTTCAAATTTCAGGTGCACGCTGCTGTATGGTACATTAATGTTATCTATTTTATGTGCTATTGCATTTCACTTGCTGTCTTCATCAGCTTATCTTTGAAAGCAGATATATAATCCAAGGTTTTAATGGCTGCTTATCGCATTACACGGAAATTGAATCAATTAACGTGAACAGAAAAATCGTTTAACGCATCCGGTGCTACAGTAGGAATAGTAGCAGCGAAATAAGAAGCTGGAGCAGCGCAACATACATATCACTGTTTTAATTACCAAGCAATTACAACGTTATTACTTAGTAATTAGTGAGTAATTCCAATATCGCGCTGTGGTTTCTTATTTTCCTCCACCTTCAATAGAAAATCAGTTTAGACTTGATAACCTTGCTGTTTAACTCTCCCGTAGAAACATTCTCGATGGCTAAATGTTGTTCAAGACACGAATTATCGCATTATAACTGTAAAATAATCGTAGATGTTTAACTGCACGTCATTATAGTACGCGCCCTACTGCGATACGTCTCGTTGCAAAAATATCGAGATATTTTAATTGCACGTGCAATCGAAACGTACACGCCTAGCGTGATGCGGAATTTCTTGCAGCAGACATTATTGCGATGTAATTGCAAGATGCATAGGTACCCAATTAGTTAACTCTTTACCCTCTTAATTCTCAATTTAATTCATTTCCACCTTTATTATTGCGTATGCCTTTTACAAAACAAAAAACAAATCTAATCCTTCGTGCCCGTGTGGTACACAACAAATCAATGTTCTCTTCCACTTACCGTGTTACTTATCCCTTTCCCCCAAAATACCAAATCGTCTTCTTTTCACAAAAAATATTCACCTCAACAAACACAGATCATCATTCATTTCTATCTTTCTATTATTCACTCCCTTCAAACAAGAACACAAATATCGCTGTATTTTTGTGTACGTCCAATATTTGTTCTCCAGGAAACAATTCCTGGACACAACAAATCGAATAAACCATTTAGACACAAAGAAGCTAGTTTGGACAATTATCACGAACGAGTCCATCAATCGGCGTGTCTGACTATAAATCACTTCGACTCGGGACCATCAGATCCATAGTTCTGAAACCGGTTCCGCGGTTCCTAACCCTGACTTCACCTATGCCTAACCCAGACACTTACACCCTTTCGTCTTCCATCGTCTAGGAACCGGCATGCTTAACCTGGCCGAGCAAGACATAAAGGATTCACGGGGCTCAGTGACCCGGCCATAATTCACCGAACTCGAGAGACGACAGTCCGCAAACCCTGTTCTACAATTAGAGCACCGCTGTGGCACAGTTTAACCCTGCTTTGTTAACCAGTTCCCTCGTGAGCTGAATATCAATTCGTACGGGTCGAACTGTGCAAAAGTCGTCTGTTGAAGTTATTCAGCATGAACCATGTTCTTGACTTCGTAGCCTATATAGGTAGTTATGGATGTGACTGCCCCACTTTATATGCATTCTGTGTTGCAACCTGGGGTGGAGGTTGAAATAATCTTTTTATTATGTTAGTGGAAGTTGTATTAGTACTTAATTTTAGAAACCTGTATTCCTCAATATTTTATTTAGATTTTGAGATAGATGGCGCGGGAGTTGAAATAATTTTTATTTTCTATTGTGTTAGTGGAGGATTTGTATTGGTTTTTAATTTTAGAAATCTCGTATTCCTCAATATTTTATCTAGATTTTGTGACAGCGTGAAAATTTGTGTATGTACCTAAATAGGTTTGTTGTCGGTGCCACCGACTCGGTGGTAATATCTCATCGTCACTGCAACTTCAGTCCGTCAAATTTACAAGTTACCCCATAACCTCGAAAAGAGAAAAAATTACAAAAAAATAGAAAAATGGAGAACGAGAATAAGGTTGTGAAAAGTGGATTATTCCTCCTAGACGTTTACGTGTCTAAATTGATACTGAACAAAGAAACTTACGCTGACACCGGTGGGGCGCCGTTGGTTGCGAAAGTTGCCTTCATCGATTTTCCAGCCTTGCAAGTCTCCGAACGCACTCGATTTCATAAAAACGATGTAAATGATATCTGGGTGTACGAATTCAACGGTGGACAGACGTGTCAATTTTCAATAGAGTGCCTGGAGTTAGTTAAGCGGATGAAGAGGGTTCCACTGAGCATTGGTATTTTCAGGGATAAAGACTATTATCCCATCTGCTGCGTTCGCACGCATCTCAGCGGTTGCGTTTGCGATTTAGTAAGAACAAATTCTTCGTGCTGCTTAATTAACAGTGGTGTTGGTTTTGTAAAAATTCAGGTTTCAGAGCTTGAACAGTAACTAAATAATAACGTGAAAATGAAACACGTAGGTCAGTGTTTACTGAAAAATATGATTCTGCTCTTTGAAGTTTTTTTGCGGAATACGTATAAAAGGAAGTGATTTGGAAATCATTTGAAAAAAATCATTTCACTTTAATTATTCTCGCTTGGTGTTAAATTATTCAACAATTTGAGAGCACATTTCGAAGAATTTATATAATTAATTATTCTGTTTTTCTGAAATCTAGGAATGATTGATTAATGTTTGTAATCCTGTTCTTATATTAATGTGATAGAGTTGTGTTAAGATAACTGTATTATTCTTATAGAGTACGCTGATGGTAAAGGACCCAAAACCTTTTACGTTTAGAGGACCGTTTGAGTTGACTGATCCTGGGAATAGTTTTGCTGGACAGTTGGGTGTTGATATTACCATTATAAATATGGGAAGGTACTATGAAAAGAAATTCGGTTGAAGAATTCCTTACAAATTTCTTCACACTATAAAGAACCCACATAAAACAAAAATCTAAAAATTTTATGTGACGTTTTTAAAAAATTTTAACGTCATCGTTTCCGACGATTCGTTATAAAATACATCGGACTATTTTATGGTCACGATTATTAATATCATTAATATTATCGTTACTATCACCGTTTAGATGTCTAATGACGAATTATGCTCTCATGACCAACTGCTTTATCTTCAAAAACGTCGGGGGAATGGAGTACAAATGCAATTTCGTAGATGAATCGGGCATGTTGCACGGATCATTGGGAAATAATTTAGCAAACACCGGGAATCCCACGGTGAAGCTGGATACCGTTCTACCGGTCAGCTTGATCATAGATATCGCTGGAATTTCTCCAGCGGCTGAACATCTTGCTCGCGGAACCCCACCGCCTAAACCGCCACGCGAACCCTTATTTGATCCATCCAAGGTTAAGCGACGTAGGAGAAGGGGCAGGAAGGGCAGGAGGAAATGAATGAAACTGAAACTGAATTGATGAACTTATGACACTGAATCACTAAACGAGCTGCCCAGTGAATCGTGGTACAACCGAGCAATAACTGATACCTAATGAAAGAAGCAAGCAAATGAAACTCCTGTAAAAGTTTCTATGGCGTCGGGAAGAAATGTTAGAAGACACAATAATAATACACTTTTCGGAGCAATTAACAGTCCTCCGTCTGGAATATGAATAGTAGAATATAAAAATTTGTAAGAAAGTTGCTTACAAATGGCACCTGGGCCTTGTGTTACTATGGGATTAAATTTTGCTCATAAATCAAATCTAATCTTGCTAGTACCTACGTTAATTCATAATGCTCCCTAAGTACCCAAATGTTTTCCTAAATAATAACTTCTACATTTCTGAATATTTCTTAACGATTCCTGTACAGATAGAAGAGTATAGGATATACGAGCCCTAATCGCACTCACGGCGGAGCATTTAAAATGATTTCTCTCAGCGAGCGTGTTAACTGCACACGAAGCCACAATTGCATGATTATTAATAGTTTTTGCTGTGTTCGAGGGAAGCACCTCTTTATTGCAAGATCGCTTTCAGCGACAACTGAACCTTTACCCGTGTTCCACCATTAGAATGCGTTTCGGAAATCGTTCCACGAGCCGCCTTCCAGGCAGGCATATCCTAGAGTTAAGAACATTACGTTCTCATAAATCAGCCTCGATTCGATTCGGCATAAATCATAATCGTGTCGTCGGGCGTATGCAGACATCTTTGCCCTATAGCAAAGAGCTCCGTGAGAAAGATCCTCCACGACGCTCAGTCGCTCTCTCTTCTCATGATATGCCGTTAACTGCTTTTCATCCTAAGCCGACGCGTTTCTTTCGATCGATCCTCGTTTCCGTCTTCGTCGCTTCTTACGAGATCCCACGAGTAACGTCGTTCATCAAACATAATTTCTTCAGGATCAACGCTCAAGATTAGTCTGAATCGTTCACCTCTTAATTCTCGTAACGTTACGTCGTCCATGTTCCCTTTAGCGTTTTCTCGCAGGATTCAACTCTGAAAGAAAAATCTAAAATATTCTCGCAAAATAATTAAAATAAATGAAAAAAGAAATCATATTTCTATTAACATCATTTACCAAAATACTTTCTAGATACTTTACTGTGTATTTCAAGCTACTCAGCGTAGGTACACATCACTAGGGTGGCTCTTATTTGCTGTTGGGGAAATTTTTTCTCAAGATTTTCTTCGCCGCACCACTCAGAACAGTGCCAAATAATAAAATAAATCTATGTAAAGTTTGAGTCCGATCGGATAAAGGGGAACCGTGCCTCTGGACCCTTGAACATTTTAATAATTATTTAACAGCTCACAAAGCCGATTTTATATAATTATGCCCCAAGTTATTGATTACATCAAAGAACATGTCAAACGAAAGGTGTAGATATAGACAAGGAGCATCTTTTATGTTCTATTATTTGTTCTCGTGTAACAAACGGTTTTCGAAAAAAGTCCGAAAAACTGAAACAAAATAGCAATTTTTTTCAAATTTTGAAAGTTTAAATCCTTCTCGAACACTTTTTATTTATGAAGGCGTAAAAAAAATTGTAATTTTTATTTTCAATAACTTGGAGGACAATTACCTATATAAAATCGCTTTTGTGAGCGGTTAAATAATCATTTAAATGTTTAAGGGCCCAGGGGCACCTTTTCCCCGTATCCGATCAGGCTCCAACTTTACATAGATTTTTTTATTATTTAGAACTGTTCCATGGGGGGGGGGGCAATAAAAATTCAAGAGTTGAAAATAAGAGCTACCCTAATACATCACCTGTACCAAAAATTTTCATTTCGTAAAACTGTTAATGCGTAATATTTAATTGACTCGCCTTCCTTTTGTTTTTAGTGCTCATTTTCTTCTTTATCCCACTACTTGTATACTATTGTGAACCAACGACTATATCAACCCGTCAATAAATAAATAATAATAAACATTGAACTCAAAACCATTCTCTCCCCTTTAAACCGTTTTGTACAGCTACCCTAATAGTCTCACACGCGACTACCAGCGCTTCAGGTTCCGAACGAAAAAGAGAACGAAGAATTCGCCTTTCGTAAGCGAGAACGTCGCTGAAATAGCCCACCTATCGTTCCGCGAACAACGCGAGCTACCGGTGCTCGCCGCTTATTATTTATTTCACAGAGTGAGAGGGGCGAGCGAGTTTCGAAAGCGCCTCGCGTGCATCGATTTTACTTGGTCGTGCGGATACCGGTATCCCGTAACGACTTCCTGCCGCTGCCCGTAGCTGCAACCACCTGTATACAGGGTGTGCCGGCCAGCAAAACCCGCGCACCTCGCGACGACAAGGAGCTTTTTGTCCGGCTCGAGCGGGCCATGGAGGCGGGGGTCGGCGATGAAACGCCACGCTCCGGCCAGGGTGGCGACCTCGCGCGAGAACGGAGCTGGCAAGTGGCGAGAACGTTTAATCGCTGCGCGTGGTCGAATTTTACGAGGCACCGCAGTGAAATCTATTTCCACGGTGGTTAATTGATTACTCGCGTGATACGCCAAACACGTACGACACGCGGAAATGAATTATTAATGGGACGCGTGACCGGGACACGCGAGCGTTCTTCGCGGAGCGAGAAGGAAGTACAGGAAAGGATTACAGCGGGGTGCGCGGTAATCAAATTTTAGCGCGCTTCGTTCCTTTTATTGGTCTTTCGTTTGAATAGCAAGGCGATTCGTAAGAGGAATTTATTTATTTAGTTGCGATTTAGAAGTGGTGTTTTAAAATTCAGAATCTGTTGAGTAACTGTTAACTGCTACTGGATGTTCGATTTAGGGGCTACGGTTTGGGATTTGGGCCAGTTTCGTGGTGGAAGTCATTTTGTTTTGTACCTTTATAAGAATCCAAGATGGATGGAGATAGTTTGATTTTAATAAGAATATGTATACTATATTGTGAAAGTAGTAGGTATTCTTGGGGTTTGGAATTTTTGCTGGGATAAAATAAAAATTAAATTTCTCGTCGAGTTTAAAGTGTAGCCAATATGATCAGGATACAGTAAATAGTCGTTATATGCTCGCCAGATATATTCGTTATGTGATCGTCGTCTCGCCCCGCCAACTGGCGGGCTCTCCCTCGGAACCAACCAAGCGTGAAAGGTGATACGAGTCAAAATAAGCCATCCCTGAGATAAGACACATTTAAAATGTTGGTTTTATTTTTATGAAAATATTTTTAACACATTGGTGAGGTTTTTCTGACGAAAATAAGACCAAACATGATGTGATTTGAATCATATTGAGTCATTTTCATATTCGACTGTCGTTCATTCTTTCTCATTCGCTCTCACTCTTTCGCACTCGTTGTACTTTTCTTTGATTGTCGGTTGTCGCGATCGGCAAAACATAAGCGAGCCCAATGCTCGACGGTATCACTCGAATAAACAACCCAGTTCGAACTGAAATTCGTAGCTTCCTAACATGTAACGAATATTTATTGTGTATCGAAAGGTTCCATTTAAAAAACAATACAGCTGTATCTTTGAAAATATGGTAGGTACTGGTCTAAGTAGTAATTTTCACTATTTTGGCTTAAAGAAGAGCTAGAATCTCGAATCTGCATGAAATTACCATTTAATTCACATGATATTAATTTAAGACAACCTGCAAATGCACTGCGTCATGTTGCAATTATTAATCTGCTCGTAATAAAATTATTCATTCCCACAGTGGTTTGTCCGTTCGCGTAATTAATCTCACGGTTTAATTGACCGTCATATCGACACAGGGACGTCTCACGATCGATTACATCCGGCTACCACGAAAGGAAAAGAAGCTAAAACTTCAAGCTGCTTTTATCTGTACGTGCTTGTAAAATTATGAGGACCACTCTTCCGTCGAATTTGATGAATATGTCGTTTAGGAGCGAGATGCACCTTCGAGTATCAATTAGGCATGCTGAAAATGAATTTGTAATTACAAGGAGACTGCCAGTTTTGTTAAGTGCAATAATAGTACAAGGTGTTTGAATTTTAATGAATGAAAACTTGAGAATATATTCTTCTGAGTGATATAAAATAAAATCAGTCTCTCTTAGCTGAGGTTTAAACAGTTTGCAAAGCAGTTGGAAGAAAATGAAACACAGGCACTCAAATGAGCTGTCCGATTTTGAAATGTTTTGTGCTGTTGCAAGAAACTTCCACACAAGTCTGACTCTAAGAATTTGCACAACCTTTACCTCGACAATTTTGAAGTTACTATAAAACTAATGTGTCCATGGTGTAGTACCTATTCACTTAACGGGAGAAGGAAGGAAATTATTCATCAAAGTTCAAAGTTCTACTTTATACCATTATAACCGCATATTTAACACTTATAATTATTCAAACAAAAGTCCTTAAGTAAATTTGATTTTACATTTTAGATTACGCAAGTGAGATCACCTATTTCTACTTAAATATTGTTGAGGACGCTAATAGTTGATTTTAGATTACGCAATTGAGATCACCTATTCCTTAGAGTGGTCCTTATATGTATGGTAAAAAATGAAAGTTTTTAAAATTTTCTTCTGACTCTCTCAGAAGCTTCCAAATAGTTTAAAAGAATTTCGTCTAAAATTTTGTTAAAATATATTAAGGATTAAAGGTCGCTCAATGACATTGAAATATTACTATTTTGGTATAAATTGATAGAAATTTTTGCAATAAGGACAAAATAATTTTTTTAACTTTTAAGTGAGAGTATAACATTAAAATTCGGGCACACGTCGCATAGACGAAACGGGTTTATAACGAGTGTGTAGTTTATGTTTCGTAGCATCAGGCTTTATATGCACATTTAAATTTCTCTCATCAGCAGCTCTTGAATCAGATGCAGACGCAAACTTTGACGTACATTCTATTCAGGTTGTTAAACGCATAGATAAAAGCATGGTTTCGGATTCTGATATATAAATATGGGCCCCGTTTCATTAAAATTGACAAGTGACAATTATGAAAAGTCGCAATTGCCATACTTGTGGTACATGCGAAATATAAAGTCCTTGGGCGACCTTTATATATCAAAATATACAAATAAAAAACACGAAGATATTTTTTTTGTCGAATAGAAGATTTTAACAGGGTCAGACAATACAAATTTTAAAGTTGAAAAATAAGGACCACCCTACTATTCCTACTTAAATTGTTGAGGACGCTAATACTTTACCAAAAATCAAAAACTATGGCGATGAGTCTACATTTTCTGTACTATCAGAAATACTGCCCTTCAACTTCTTCAATTCCATATTTCACAAGCTTACATTAATCCTCAACAGTTATCAGTTCTCACTTACTTGCATCGACTCTTTGAAGCTACCCGCGTTACAGATGAAGACGATCACTCGAAGCTCAGCACCCAACGAGATACGGATATCTAAATAGCTAGGAGACGCATCTGCGTGGGACATCGACGGGAAAAAATATACTCGCTGCGAATCCGACACGACATGTAGGCGGAGTCGTATGCTAATTATGGCAAATCGCAGCGGGCGATGATTTGTTCGTCGACGAGCGTGTAAACGGAACTTTTCCACGAGGAAAGCCAGGGTAGGAAGCCGACGTCGCTTGAACTAACCCGCGACAACGCTCGAGCGAGTAACGGCGCACGAACACGCGAGCCCCGAAGAATACACGAATTCATCGTTCATGAACACGAGTACCTACACGTGTACGAACGAGGTTGTGTGTGAAAGCAGCGTTTCGAATTTTCGTTTTCGTTTCTTGTGATCATTTTCCACGATCCCTGTGTCGTCTATTCCGAAGACACCTCAAGCGTTCATGTCTCAGGTAGGTCCTACATTCCACAGCCCTTACAGAAAAGAACTCAGAGACATAGTAATTCCAGAGCTTTGTAGCTCTTGAATGTACTGCATTCTAGATTTAATAGCTCCTACATTGAGTAGCTTCTGGAATTAGTAGCATCCAGATTTAATACCTCTTAAAATTAATGCTTCTGAGATTTAGTAAATCTTGGAGTTAGTATCTTCTAGACTTAGTAACTCCGAGGCTCTGTAAATCTCAGCCACTCCATTAACACTTTCCTGAACGGTTTGTCACCTTGTAGCGAACACATTGACTAATACCCCTTCATCTTCTACTTACGCAATCCCTCGCAGATCATAGACAAATCAGACGATTTACTTTGATAGTCAACATTCTCTATCTTCCCCTCGAAAATGGCGTTCTCAAATCCCCAGGAAATCCAATAAAGTCTCTATACAATCCACAAAACAGTCCAACAGAGTAATGCTCTAATCTAAGCGGGCCAATCAATCTCAATCAGTGATCGAACTCTCGAAACCGAGCTCCATGGAGAATATCAATCAGATACCTACGCCACGGAATTAGTATGCACGCGTAAGACCTGCCAAAAACAATCGCTTTTCACCAGGTAGATAAGCACACTGTCGTTAACGCCGATGAAAATGGGCAACAAATCTTCGCCCCTTCGACGCGGTTGATAACCAGTAACACGACGAAGAATAACGACGGCGAGCGAAGATGAAAGAAGGGGAAAAATTCCCTGGCGTGGTAGAAAGCGATTACTCGCCACGGTTCGTGTACAATGTACGAGTCGCGCGAAAAAACGGGACGAAGCGTTCGCGCGGCCGATCGTGTTCCCTGGTTTACGGCCTCCTCGACGAGCGGCCACGGCAACGTATGGCCTATGAAACGGCTATACCCGCAGTACTAAATACACCATAAACCAAAGGGAATTGCCTGTGAACCTTTAATGCCACGCGCTTACACATCGCTCCGCGTACCACTCGATATGTGAGACGCAAAGGGAAACGCAACCTACCGGGTTGCATGGACTACAAATGCCCCAGAAAATCTCGAAACCCCGCGTTGGAACGTACCGATTCCTGCCCCTCGCTGTTCGCTCCCCTGCGTGCTCGACAAGATTTCTCGCGACACCGATGCACGTCCGCGGACCAAAACGACGAGGGAATCGACGACGCGCCGTGTTCGGAGCTATTACGGTCTTATTAGACGTTCACGTTCCTTTGTTCACGTTCCTCGAGGAATTTTACGAGAATTTTATGTTTAGCGGTTTATGGAATCGTTGGTGGCGAAGCGAAGATGGAATTCTGATTTTTTGCTCCTCAAAGTGGGAGATAGCAGCGAAATGGCGGATCATAACGTATGAAATGTCCGCGTTTGGGTAGGCCAGGGAAGTTGATATGCAGTTTCGTGACTTGATTTTATTTCATTTAACGGTACTTTGTATTGTGCGGAGCAGAGTGTACTGTGCTCGGAGGCTTCGATTAAGGAATGATATTTAATTTTATGGTAAGAGTATTCTTGTTTATAAGGTAAATGGCCCAGTGGTGAAACAGTTAAGGAAGCAGTTGAGATAATTGCAATTTCTTTTATATTTAAATAGTATAAAATTATAACTAAATATAATTATTCGAAAGCGTAAAATTCCTATTTTCGGATAACGTAACAAGAATCTGCATTTATTAAAGGAAAAGTTTTAAATTAATTGAAGCATGAAACTGTTCATATGGCCCAGTCATTAAATGAAATTTATAGCGTGTCCTAGTCATTAATTATCAGTGTCCCAATTATTGAATATATATTTAATTGAACTATTTATATCAGTTAATGAAAAGAAATTAATAGGGTAATATTTTGGGGTAATAAAAACATTTTATTTATAATACATTTGTGTTAAATCTTCGGCATGACTTTATGTCTGAAAATGATGAAAAGTATATTATAAAATTTTAGGTTATGCTAATATCATGACGAGTTTAAGATTAATTATCCTAATAATTCTTAAACAGTATTATATTTTTGTCTAGTTATTATTAACGTAAATATATAGGATACAAAACAATACTTCGGTACAATAAATGTTAATAATTTGAAAACTTCGCTGAATACTGACGTCTGTACCAGGGTTTATATAACCATTAAACACGCGTTTAATAACTGGTCCATGACATGTTATCGTGTACTATTGGATAAACGCAACAATTTCAATATTAAAAACCAAAAATTATTAAGAGATCCAATTAATTTTCAATTCTTCAATATATAATAAATCCACAACTGTGCTATTTAAAAAAATATAAAATAATAATTAATTATAACCTTAACAAAAATATTCTCTCGCTTGCTTGAGCCCATTAGGTGAGAAGCGAGATTGAAACTGTTGAAGCTTTACTGTACAATAATATTTTTGCATGATATAACTATTCAGTTATGTAAGTTTATAATTGTATCTATATAAAGCTAATACATTTTGCAATTATATTTCGAACAGTTTAAACGTTGCAAATTAGTAAAACTGTTATTATTAATAAAATTTCTTCTCGATTTTTAATTATTGGGCCATGTTTAAGTACTGGGACATTTACCTTATCTCAGTTTCACTGAATTGGGAAACTTGTTCGTGTATACTTACTGAGGAACAACGACACGAGCTGTAAGCAAAGGGGCTGGGGTTTGGATACTGTTAGTGTCACTTTTATGACCCTATGCATCGGTTGACTTTTTCGGGGCATGTCAACCACTGCGGACCGTGGTTGTAGGGGAAAGTGGGGTAAAACCGGGTACGCGGGTCAGGCAGGGTAT
The DNA here is from genome assembly GCA_944738655.2 of Andrena hattorfiana. Taxonomy (NCBI): domain Eukaryota; kingdom Metazoa; phylum Arthropoda; class Insecta; order Hymenoptera; family Andrenidae; genus Andrena; species Andrena hattorfiana. Next base: position 63,920,549 of record OX122891.2, on the reverse strand, counting down.
CATTGTTTTTCTAAGACAAGAGCTGCGGTATGCAGCCAACGTATGGTGCTACAGTCGGGTGGACCTCACGACGTTATGAGATCAATCGCAGCGTAAAAACCAGTTGTTCATCCAGAGAAGTTTAAAAATTTCCAGTTGAAAAGTTCCAGTGTTGCATTTGTGAATTGCCTTTTTTATATCACTTGGGTTTAAAGAATCTATTACGGTAATTACTGCATTGTATTCTGTAGTTTTTACACAGTATTTTTACATTTTACCCGGTTCTTTATCGCATGTTGAAGAGTAAATGTTTAATGTTTAGTAAATTACCTCATTTGTGGCGTAAATATCTTATAGGAGCTGATTTCTAATCTTTAAAAAATCCAATAATAATCTTGATTATATGTATAGGTCACGGGTGGACTTATGAGATTTGCACGAATGTTGAGGAGGGCGACGAGACCTTTATTTGTGATTTTTCTGCACTAGATAAATTAAAATAAATTTATGTACAAATTAATATTTGTTAATATTTTATGCGTTTTTTAATAGGTACCCGATATTAATCACACCTATAGGGTAAAACCGGGTACTTGCATACTTCCGAAAAATTTTGTTTCCCTGTGAGCCAAATAGATTTTTTAAAAAAGGACTCTCATTTTCTGATTCTGTAAGGTCTAATTAAGATTTCTAGCTGTGTTCAAAGTTTATTTTGCCGTTTGACTTTTTGTTAGCAGGAAAAATACATTAGGCACCCGGTTTTGCCCCACTTTCCCCTACTAGTCAGTATCCTTCCGGATACAGAGACTGTAACACACAGTCCTAAAACGAACAGTTTTATTGTTTCTTATGTTTAATTTTATATCTATTGACTTTACTGTAACAATAAAGTGGTGCTTTTATATTCAGCTCTATTCGAGTTACTGTTCCCTGTTCCAGGTTTCCCAACAAAACTTACTGATAAACGTTTTGCGCAATTATTTAAACAGCGTATCAAAATGTAGTTCACAGTGTAACACGGTTTAATACAGGTGTACAAAGTTTCTCGACAGCGTGATGGATGCTGCGTTCAACAATGGTGGTTTATTAATACACGTTTATTGCGTGAGTTTCGCCTCATTAAACGGAGAGGTATAATTTGATAGCGTTTCAAGTTACGCAGCTAGTAAATAAGCAACAAAACTCATAATGTTAATTAAACGGTCGTGTCAATTGCACAGTAATAAGTGCGCTATAAAATATGAAGCATTTCCTCTGAACTCACAGCGGCATATTATTATTCGCTTGTGTTTGTACTTAATGTGAGTGTACGGTTGGGCGAGTAACATAAGAAGGGAAATGTATCTAATATGTTTAAGCAGATTAAAAAATTCTTAAGTTTCATTTTCTCTTTGCGCTCATCTTTCAATAGTTTTTTATTGGCCCTGTAATTACTGCTTACATTTATAGTACTAATTACAGCAAAGGGTGATAAACTAAATGCAGAAGTACATACCTCAAAGTATCCAGGAAGGGAATTAGTCGATTAGTTTCCCTGTTAATGTGATAGTGATATGAACATTGATGGTAAATAAACGACTTGTTTAAAGATATGGGAAATGCTTCCTGATTTGTTTAGAAAAGTACTTCAGGTAAAGGAAATAATCTTTTTAGATGATGATTCTTATTGAAGAATAATGCCACAGTTAAGAAAATACAAAGATAATGCTGGGAAAATAGTAAATAAAGAGTTTACTAAGAGAGAATTCTATTTCAGCTCCCTTTGTCGACTGTTTCGAGGAATGATCAAACGGGCAAGTAGAAACGCCCTGTGCGTGGTCAGACGCGCATCAATGTTTCGCGCCGTGAACACGTTTTCGTGACTCTTCAATTTGTGTTACAAATATATTATTAATACTTAAACTATTTTGATATTGAACATGGTATGAAGTTCATTACGTCATAAATTTGTTTGGGAACATGGCTTAATATGTCTAAATATGTCCGGCGCAAAGAGAATAAAACACAGTGAGTCAAAGGGAATTGCATAATCTAGCAACAGTTGCAAATTACGGGCCTGCTGGGTAATTAATGACGCATGAAGGTAATTAAGCTATGCAATTAGTACAACTAATTATATAGTGGCACTAAATACCCCATAAACCTTAGAAAATTTCTGCAAGCGTTGGTGCCACACGTTCGCGGAACTTTGTGCGAACAAAGCTATCATTATTCTCATTTTGAAGATTATACGTCTGCTTTCGTTCCTTATGTTTGTGCTACCTTCATTTTCGTTGCAATGTATTTCATTACACGTTGGCAATCTCTCATAAAAGTTTATTATTCTGTAAAAAATAAATATGAGACGATGGAGTAATACTTGCAGATAGATTTATAAGCGATTCGATATTTACTGGTAACTCGTAAGAATGGCATACGTATTTTATATTTCAGGAGTTACAAAACACTTCCAATTTTCTACTAAACATTCTCTTTACTCCAGTGGATATCCACACGTTCTGACATTATACATATAATAAACATTACGATTAATTTGTGTTCAAATAATTGATTTAAACAACGTAAACCACCCACTGTGAAAATGCTACAAGACGATTAAACGAAATTATCTAAAGACTCCTTTTAATTCATTAGACCATCCAGACTTTTGCAATCTCTTGGTATTTAATTAGATTTCAGTCAAATATTAACGATTCTAAAGAGCACCTAGTCTGACAGGTGAAAAATTGAAATAAAGTGGCACAGGTTATCCATAATCTTCGTGCTTATGCGAAATACAGCAAGAGCACGATCGACCGATTAGTTTGAACCAGTAACGCAAGGTTTCTCCGTGGACTAGTAAAAACAATGCTTTTCATGCAGAACCCAACCTAAACGCGGAAGTGTCCGTAATGAATTGAAGGGATCATTTAGATAGCATTGTGGCTTACGGCTCCTGATTATTTCTAATGAAGCTTATTTATCGCACTATTCGTTCGGCCAATATCTGGTCGTGTAATCGGATGCCCGTGGTTCGTCCACCAGGGGATCGGTTCCTGGTTGAAAGTTCTCTCTTTCCCAACTATGCATCACCGTGTCGATGGATTATTCACAACCGGAGATATCCTCCAATTGCATTCGATTCAATCCCGTTGCATGCAAACGTGTCGTACATATATATTCCCTTCAACTCTCTGAAAATAGAATCAAACTTCTTCGAGAAGAATTAACCCTTCTTTATACGATTAGGGAAGTTTGATATAATCTGTATGATTAGAATTTAATGTCAACGGTATCGCAGAGTTTCTTATCACCCTTAAATTTTCTGGTTTGAGGTTAAAATAGCAATATCCATTTATTTATTCTCCAAATTGCTGTGTTATCGATCTTGACTTATATATTGAAGAAGAATTCTCTAAATCGTGTGCTATTTCATTGCACCCTTCCCTGTTCTACAAGATCTTAAAAAACACTGTAACGTCCAACTTGAATTTAGATTAATTTTTGTTCATTACTAGTTCTATATCAACTCAGTACCAGCAACGGTTCTGTAATTGGTCGAATAAATGTTTTGTTAAACCAAATGGCAATCTGTTCGTTTCTTACGCGCATCACGGGATTCCTACCAGATACCCCACTTTTTTGTTTCCTCCGAAGTTTGAAATAGCAATATCTCGTGTATAATGCGCAGCGATTTATCACGCTATTTCCTCACGCCTTTCCATTTCACAGTCATCAATCTCTCATTAACTATTCCAAGACAACTGAGACACTTGAATCGTAGAGATATGAAAGTGTTTGTATGTACATAAGACTGAATCGTTTCCACATTACAGTAACCCCAGGTTATTCTTAATAGAAGTCTAAGGCAGAAAATAGAAGACGAGTGACATTCCTCTAGTTTAAACCTTGGTACCATTCCCCTTTAGACAGTGCTCTTTTTGCACATCACTCTAAAACCAGATTCTTCATTACATGTGCAGAGATATCGCGTGTAAAACAACTTCTCCATTCACAATAGTCACATGATCACTCACATGCACCCACACTAATTAGAATTTATAATTTGTGAATACCAATTATAAGAAATATAGCTATATACTTAAACCGTACTCAAATAGTGTACAAAGTGACACCCTTGAGAATGCAACCCTTTACAAAGATTTTCTGCAGTGCTACAGGCCCAAAGTGTCTATCATTCTCATAAGGGATCTTCGGTAACCCCAAAATTCCAATCTTTTTGAAACTTCGCAGGTTTGTAGAGGACTTCAATAAAAATATCAAATAATCCTTTTTCTACTACTTTTTGGTTCTTAAATGTTAATGTGTATTTTCCTAGTTTTCTGTATAAGAAAATCGAAATTTTCGGGTCACCGATGTTCCCTTGCTAGTGTGCCCTCGGTCTAAACACCGTGACTGGCGTCGCACAATGCAGCGCGTATATGTGCGCTCTGGACAAAACTCATAACTTCTGAAGTAATCAGTTTTCGACCCAAGTACCCTAATATTTTTTTAACAAGAATAACAAGATGCAGCGATTGGTGTATACAAAAATACACAATTCTATTAAAAAAATTGAGGTGATTTTTTACTTGATTTTCTATTGAATAGAACCTTTTTTATCAACATCTACTTTTGCAATTTGTTGCCAACTGAATACTGATTAACGTTTGTTCGAAGCATTTTTTTTTAAATATTTTTATCACGTTTATCGCGTTTCACTGTAATTTTAAAACTGAAAACAGCATCCAGCATGGAAATATCATAATAGATATCGTATAAATAATTGGGAAAAGCAGATCGGATACTTAGAACTTCCATTTTTTTTTGTCTCTTGATGCAGAACAACACCACTTTTCAAAAATTTGTTGGTGTGACCTCGTTGAACGAATGGATTTCCCTAAAAAAAAGATAAATAACATTCAGTGCAGCAGTTTGTAGCAGAAATAAATGATATGGGAATGTGATACAATAGTTCTTCAATTCTTCTTGATATAGAAGAATAAAAATTACAGGATGGTTTGAACAGTTCTTTCTAAAACTCCTTTTTTTTTTAAAAAATCTTAATTGAAATTAAAATTATACATGTCTCTACTCAAATTATCCATATTTAAGGTATAACAAACACTATTTAAAAAAAAAATCACAAACAAGAACGAATAATGCACGAGGACGCTAATTTTTTAGTTGTTTGGTTATAAGAAACATACGATAATTATTGATACTCTATTGCAGGGGTGCACAAGGAGCCGTTTTTAGCGCCTAGCTGCGAGCAACCCACCTGTCCTGTTGCTAAGGTTAGAATCGGTAAGGAGAATTGCAGTAGTGTACGTGCGTGCTCGTAGGCTCGTAGCGTAAGTATATATGGCTGGGTTCCTTGTGGGGCCCCAGTGCAGAACAGGTCCCGTAATAAAATTCAGGGGAGTCATGAAATTTCCAAAATATCTGCTACTGCCGGAATTTGGTATGACTTGACGGTTCTATTTTACTGATAATGAAACATTTTTTGCTAATAATACTCATCTTTTCATCGACACATAAAATATTTAGAAGATTAATACTATACAAATAAATAACTCGGACACAAAGAAAACCAAATTTTAATTACAAATATATACATATCTACACGCATGTGGTGTCCACCATTAGACATAGCGTTATTTACAACCACAAAATTACATAACTAATAAATATATACACGTAACAATATACGGAGAGTTAACGAAAATGTAACAATAATAATATATACATAATATGTACATAACTGAAAAATTATATACACAAGGATGGAAGGACAGAACAATACACGCAGACTTTGTGAAAGATACTAGGTGGAGTACGTGCAATTATAAAAAATGATTATTGCGCTTTGTTGCCGGTAGCCGTTTTTGTTGTACCAGATGTTCTATGTTTGGTTGTATACTTCGGTTTTGGCTCAAAAGCAACGAACATTTTAAATTGTTATCCGTTATGAGTGTCCGGAACGGCGACTTCGCTTTCTTCAGGGTAGAAAATAACTGCTCGCAAACGTAAGTGGAACCAAATATTGCTAATATTTTCGCGACGCATTTGTGCAAATACGGATATTCAATTTGTGATACATTAATAATACCACCCGTCTCTTAAATTTCTTAAGTCTATTTGTAATTGTGGTGACACTGTATCTATATTTACAGTTAGTGGACTGGTAACTACGTTCAATTCATTTTCGAGTGCATACAAATCCTAATACCGGTTTTCAAATTGATCACCCAACTTCTGTAATATAATTTCATTAATTTTGGAAAATTGCACACACTTTTTGCCTGTAACTCTGCGTTCCATACTTGAATTTTTTTTTTAAAATCGCAAATTAAGTTAGAAAATTGAAGTATGGTTTTATCTTTTCCTTGCAGCTGTGTATTTAGAATATTTAAATGGTCTGCTACATCCGAAATAAATCCTAAATCACAGAGCTAATCTGTATTTTCCAACTCGGGAGCAGGATTTTTTGACATTTCCAAAAACACGGAAATTACGCTTTGTAGGCGGAAGAATCGATCTAAGGTTCTTCCAGGGATCGGCGGGCTCCAGTTACTGCTATTGAGGGGAAACACCTACAGAAGCGGTGGTTATGTGTTCGTGAACAGTGTCTGCGTGCGTCAGTCATGCACTCATAACCGCGGCTCCTGTAGGTGTTTCCCCCTCCATCAGCGGTAGCTGGAGCCCGCCGATCCCTGGGTTCTTCCACGGCTAAGTCACCGTATTTCCGTGTATAGGGGTATCTCCGTGAAGTCTGCGTCTATATCTTTTAAAAAATTTCTGAACTGCCGGCGTTTTAAAGGATTCATTTTAATATAATTAGTTATTCTGGTCACAACGGACATAACGTGTTCCATCTCTATACTTTTTGCACACAAATTCTGCTGGTGTATCGCACAGTGCATAATTTCCTGAGGAACTGCTAGATTTTTTAATTTGCTTCGGAGGCGGTCAACGAAACCACGATGTTTCCCAATCATCGCTGGAGCACCATCAGTAGTGACGGACACTAATTTAGTCCAGTCTAATTTATGATTATTAACCGCCTCCTCCACACAAAACAGTATATCATCTCCTGTTGTGGTTTCTGCTAACGAAAAAAAATCTAGCAGTTCCTCAGTTACTTCTAAATTTTCGTTAACCCCCCGAATAAAAATTGCCATTTGCGGAGTGCCGGAGATGTCCGTCGATTCATCCAGGGCCAAACTATAAACAATAAATGTTTTCCCTAACTCCCGCAATTGTCGCGTCACATCTGCAGCCATCTCTTCTATCCGCCGCATGATTGTCATTCGCGAGAGAGTGGTCGCTTCATATATTTTACGCTGCTCCGCATTGTCCATCCACTGTCGCCAATAAACAATTTTTTATAAATTCTCCATCCGTATATGGGCGGGATGTTTTCGCTATTTCCAGCGCGATTTGGTAACTCCATTTAATTCCAGCGATTCTAATAGAATTATTTTCCTAAGATCAAAACAATGAGTTACTATAATGAATCTTAAAACAATGATTGATAATCGGAGCTATTCCACGTTAAAATTAAAATTAAAGAAATTGCATTGCTCATATTTGAATAAAGGATTCCATCAGTTTTTAAATGATTATAAACACAGGACAATACCTCGAAACAAAGCGCAAATATTGAATAGAAGGATTCATAGATTATAAAATAACTTACTTTGCCTGAGATGTCTTCCTACTGCCATGGGGGCGCCTACTGCCATGGGGCCCCTACTGCCAAGGGGCCCCTACCGCCATGGGCCCCCATGGTAATAGGGGCCCCATGGCAATAGGGGCCCCCATGGCAGTAGGGGCCCCCATAGCGGTAGGGGCCCCCATGACGGTAGGGGCCCCATGGTGGTAGGGGCCCCCATGGCGGTAGGGGCCCCATGGCAGCAGGGGCCCCCATGGCAATAGGGGCCCCCATGGCGGTAGGGGCCCCCATGGCGGTAGGGGCCCCCATGGCAATAGGGGCCCCCATGGCGGTAGGGGCCCCCATGGCGGTAGGGGCCCCCATGGCAATAGGGGCCCCCATGGCGGTAGGGGCCCCCATGGCAATAGGGGCCCCCATGGCGGTAGGAAGACATCTCAGGCAAAGTAAGTTATTTTATAATCTATGAATCCTTCTATTCAATATTTGCGCTTTGTTTCGAGGTATTGTCCTGTGTTTATAATCATTTAAAAACTGATGGAATCCTTTATTCAAATATGAGCAATGCAATTTCTTTAATTTTAATTTTAACGTGGAATAGCTCCGATTATCAATCATTGTTTTAAGATTCATTATAGTAACTCATTGTTTTGATCTTAGGAAAATAATTCTATTAGAATCGCTGGAATTAAATGGAGTTACCAAATCGCGCTGGAAATAGCGAAAACATCCCGCCCATATACGGATGGAGAATTTATAAAAAATTGTTTATTGGCGACAGTGGATGGACAATGCGGAGCAGCGTAAAATATATGAAGCGACCACTCTCTCGCGAATGACAATCATGCGGCGGATAGAAGAGATGGCTGCAGATGTGACGCGACAATTGCGGGAGTTAGGGAAAACATTTATTGTTTATAGTTTAGCCCTGGATGAATCGACGGACATCTCCGGCACTCCGCAAATGGCAATTTTTATTCGGGGGGTTAACGAAAATTTTGAAGTAACTGAGGAACTGCTAGATTTTTTTTCGTTAGCAGAAACCACAACAGGAGATGATATACTGTTTTGTGTGGAGGAGGCGGTTAATAATCATAAATTAGACTGGACTAAATTAGTGTCCGTCACTACTGATGGTGCTCCAGCGATGATTGGGAAACATCGTGGTTTCGTTGACCGCCTCCGAAGCAAATTAAAAAATCTAGCAGTTCCTCAGGAAATTATGCACTGTGCGATACACCAGCAGAATTTGTGTGCAAAAAGTATAGAGATGGAACACGTTATGTCCGTTGTGACCAGAATAACTAATTATATTAAAATGAATCCTTTAAAACGCCGGCAGTTCAGAAATTTTTTAAAAGATATAGACGCAGACTTCACGGAGATACCCCTATACACGGAAATACGGTGACTTAGCCGTGGAAGAACCCAGGGATCGGCGGGCTCCAGCTACCGCTGATGGAGGGGGAAACACCTACAGGAGCCGCGGTTATGAGTGCATGACTGACGCACGCAGACACTGTTCACGAACACATAACCACCGCTTCTGTAGGTGTTTCCCCTCAATAGCAGTAACTGGAGCCCGCCGATCCCTGGAAGAACCTTAGATCGATTCTTCCGCCTACAAAGCGTAATTTCCGTGTTTTTGGAAATGTCAAAAAATCCTGCTCCCGAGTTGGAAAATACAGATTAGCTCTGTGATTTAGGATTTATTTCGGATGTAGCAGACCATTTAAATATTCTAAATACACAGCTGCAAGGAAAAGATAAAACCATACTTCAATTTTCTAACTTAATTTGCGATTTTAAAAAAAAAATTCAAGTATGGAACGCAGAGTTACAGGCAAAAAGTGTGTGCAATTTTCCAAAATTAATGAAATTATATTACAGAAGTTGGGTGATCAATTTGAAAACCGGTATTAGGATTTGTATGCACTCGAAAATGAATTGAACGTAGTTACCAGTCCACTAACTGTAAATATAGATACAGTGTCACCACAATTACAAATAGACTTAAGAAATTTAAGAGACGGGTGGTATTATTAATGTATCACAAATTGAATATCCGTATTTGCACAAATGCGTCGCGAAAATATTAGCAATATTTGGTTCCACTTACGTTTGCGAGCAGTTATTTTCTACCCTGAAGAAAGCGAAGTCGCCGTTCCAGACACTCATAACGGATAACAATTTAAAATGTTCGTTGCTTTTGAGCCAAAACCGAAGTATACAACCAAACATAGAACATCTGGTACAACAAAAACGGCTACCGGCAACAAAGCGCAATAATCATTTTTTATAATTGCACGTACTCCACCTAGTATCTTTCACAAAGTCTGCGTGTATTGTTCTGTCCTTCCATCCTTGTGTATATAATTTTTCAGTTATGTACATATTATGTATATATTATTATTGTTACATTTTCGTTAACTCTCCGTATATTGTTACGTGTATATATTTATTAGTTATGTAATTTTGTGGTTGTAAATAACGCTATGTCTAATGGTGGACACCACATGCGTGTAGATATGTATATATTTGTAATTAAAATTTGGTTTTCTTTGTGTCCGAGTTATTTATTTGTATAGTATTAATCTTCTAAATATTTTATGTGTCGATGAAAAGATGAGTATTATTAGCAAAAAATGTTTCATTATCAGTAAAATAGAACCGTCAAGTCATACCAAATTCCGGCAGTAGCAGATATTTTGGAAATTTCATGACTCCCCTGAATTTTATTACGGGACCTGTTCTGCACTGGGGCCCCACAAGGAACCCAGCCATATATACTTACGCTACGAGCCTACGAGCACGCACGTACACTACTGCAATTCTCCTTACCGATTCTAACCTTAGCAACAGGACAGGTGGGTTGCTCGCAGCTAGGCGCTAAAAACGGCTCCTTGTGCACCCCTGCTCTATTGGTTTATTGGAATATTATATTTTACATTTATATTTACGAACTAATGGCTACATGGGATAGTTAGATCAAAATTGAACATTTATTATTTAGATTTTTGTCCATTACGTGCCTCACTGTGCGTCGATGTGTTTTCATTTGCATACTTTGTACGGTTTTGTGACGTGTTTTCATCGATATTTTTTTGAAAGCATCGAAAGTATTATCCAAGAATTCTCGAATCTGTACGTTGAAGATAAACCAAGCAAGGAGTTCGCTTTCTTCGCTTGGTACAAAACCTACCCCGCAGAAGCGATCGCTGAGAAAGGCCTGGCCCACTTGTTCTTTGTGTCCCACTGTCCCCGAAAGTGAAATGTTAAAGTGTTGCTGCCCAAACAGACATAGAGAACCCCTAAAGGCAACAAGTGTCGAAGACGGTAGCACGTTCCAGTGTCAGGTGACAACAGCTGAGCCTAGTTGTCCGTTTCTTTCAATCCTCCGTCCATTGGCGCGGCTGTACGGACCGAGCAAAACGATTTCGCGTTTCTTGCGAGTCTCACAAATCACCAGCGGAGGACTGACAGTGTTAATCGTCGTCTGAAGTACTTGTCATGTATCATTGGGGTCTTCGGGCGGTTGATCGACGTTCGGTGGCGAGGTACGGGTGCGAATGGTACCGGTCATTAATAATCATTCCGACCAGGATTCGAACGTGCTACCATTTAAACGATCGCGGACGATGTGCAGTACGCGCCGCGATACATCGATCAAACGTTAAATCATTCCTCGTAAAGGGCTGACAAATTGCTGTCCCGTGTAACGTGGCGCTGTCGTATTACCGCGCGTTCTTTTTCAAAGATTCGCGTGGTTATTTTACAGCGTCGCGACACGATTCAATCTTTCAGCTGAGGGGAATCGATGATTTAAGAGGATTATCATTGTACGTACAGTAGAAACACGTGATACTTTGAAACAGTAATTGTTATTAGGAATACAATTATGAAAATTGTCCCTTAATTTCTTGCACCCTGTAGTGTTGTAAGAAATAAAGAAAAGTGCACTTTGCATCGAAAGAATTTTGAAATACAAGGTGTTCTGCTAGAAATAGAATATTTCATAGGAGGAATGAAATAGAATATTTCAATATTTCATACAATACACACCCTTCGTTTCGAAGCTTTGAAAAAATATCCCAGGTATCTATTCTATTGGCAATATTCTATTCTATAAATCCCTAAAAGTATCTACCAGATTCTCTCATTATTTAAATTATCATGGTATAAACTAAATAGTCATATGGACGAAAATTTTGTGTTCCGTGAAAGAATATTAAATTACTCGAAGTATGCCTCCTAAGAGAAGATAACTAGCAAGACAAAATCAGATGGGACCGATGCTTTAAGGGATTTCATTTTGTCAATCGAGTCGTTTTAATTAACATTTATTTATACCCACCTAATTTGTTGGGCTCTGTAATTGGCTAAAACAGCCCTGGGGCGCGTCGTCGTTGTTCCTCGAAGCTTACTAACTGGGATGAGTTTAACGTCGTGTATCAGGTGATTAAGAAATGTCGAAGCGCAAAAATCTGCACTGCTGGAGTCTGGCGATTTATATTGAAATCAAGCTCACGACCTCACCGATATATCCACGTTCCACCTTGAAAAGGATATCATAATTAACAGCAACGAATTAGCAGTAAATTATTGATTAAAACGCGACAAACTTTATTGCTTTAGTTTTCATGGTTAATGAGGTAGCGTCGTTCAAACAACTTCTCGATTAATTATTTACTGAAAACGTTGAAGAAACTGGTACCATCTAACGTTTTACGTCAGATATTATACTATGCCTCTTATTTCGAGAAACTAACAAATATAACCGGTTGCGAATTCGAACTATATTGATAATAATTTAACCCTCATTCTTCATGATATATTCGAACACGAGCAAGGGACATTGAATCTATTTTTATTGAAAGTGATATGTTATCTGATGAAATATTAGCTTCGTTATCATTCCCCTATGCAAACCTAGTTGCACACAATTTATTTCAGCGATGTATAATTTGTTACTTAGAGATCCACCATGAAAATCGATATTTCATGAATATATGATAGTATGTATGTATCGATAGTTCTGTTTCATCGTTCGAAAGAAATGTCACTATAAACTAAGCTGCTATAATCGATGATAATATTCAATTACCATTACGTGTAGTGCACTTGTCAATACATTATATACATCCATCGATAAGACGAAGTTTACTGCTGTTTCTATCACTAAACGTCACCAAGGTATGGAATATAACTCTCCATTAAGGCGTGATTGCGAATGCTCACGCGAACCAATTTATTCAATTCGTAAATCGTACAGAATTTGTATTTAATCATCTACGACAGAAGTGTTCTAAAAGGAAATGTGTTCTTGAAAAAATGTTTCGCCGAATCGGTAGGATGTTAGCTCGACGAATTGCCAAAAAGAGCGAAACGAAGGGAGCTCGAGCTGCGATTCATTCGAGCTTACAGGTAAGTTAAGATTTCGACAAGTCAAGTTCCAGAAATCGATTAGAAACCTGATTTGAGGCTTCTCCAACGGTTTGTATGTACTCGCGTTCCAGAGACCGTGATTCAATTACGCGGAACATGCTCGCAAGAAGCCACCGGTCATGCATGCGGAGCGCATGTGAGGGTACAGTGAGAGAGAGAGAGAGGGGGGGGGAGAGGAAGCGAACAATTATGACGAATGATCGTTCCTAGATTACCCGTTCTGTATTTTAATGAATCAGCCAATGCATTTAAATAATCTCAGAAAACGACCGTTCTCGACACTTTATGACGACCACCACAGCTTGGTACCTAACTTACACGTTCCCGCTATGTTAATGGTGTTTCGAGTAGGAGGAAGATCGTATTCGATCCTTTTGATGATATATTTCAAACTAGATATGTTAATGAGCTTTTTGAAAAATTACGAGCAATTATGCTGCTTATCACTAAAGGCTCTTGAATAGCTTCATCGCCTAGCGTTTAGTATATAAACATTTTTATTGTTCCTTACGGGTTACAGTCTTTTTCTCTTAGCTATGTGTCCGTACATATCTTAATGCTATTCTTGCTTCAACTCCATGCTGTAATCATTACTCTAAACTTGTAATCTAGATCTTATTTACTACCCCACCTTATATCTCAATCTTTTTTACCCTCATTTCCTCTCCTCCTATTCCTATTTCTATTCTAATCTACCTATTCTCACTCATCCTTTACCCCCTCTCCTCTCCTCTCCTCTCTTATACTTTCCAGCTGATCCATCTAACTCTCTCGCGTTCCACTGTCGTCCAAAATTTCCCTTATTGCTCTTCCGCCCCTTGCATCTCTAATCATCTAATAAGTGCTCTGCTATTTCTGAGGCATCATGTGTAATTCCAAAGTCCTGCTATATGAATTCAATAATCCATAGAAATACTACCGTGTTTACAAAAGTAATAAAAACAATCTATTCTACACGTTCCACGTAAAACAATTTAGGACCTTGGCAGCAAGAGGGGTGCAACTCCATATTTACCAATTTCGAGTAAACTGGAAAAAACTGTGTATTAAATTATTGCTTTGACATAACATTGAGAAGGGAGCACTAATTGAAAAATATACATTTTCGAACAATAAGTAGTAGTTATTGAGTTGATAAGTTTTTATTTTTATTTTTGGCGAATTTTTCAAGTCTGGAGCTGCACCTGTCTTGCACCAAACGGTATAAAAATCGGTCGCTTTTTGATAACTATGCACAATAAGGAACACAATTGATTGATTTATTGTTGCTTTATTAATCAAATATGGAAGAAATAGGTCGAAATTTCTTGTTGATACCAAAAAATAACATTATTCTTGCGCCTGCTCGTCACCATTATCTGTTGAAATATCCTCATCCCCAGTCTACGCACATTTGAGAGCCTTATAAAAAGTCTTCTTATTAGGTGGGGCGTAGTTGGTGGCTAACTGCATTACGTCGCTACATTTTGCCTTTTTCAGCGGCAAAGGAGCAGCGTACACTAAATTCTGGGGCTCAACTGACAGATTGTACATAACATCTCTCATCACTTGTTTAGTGTAAGAAAGAGGCAGATCCGGAGCTGCAATTCGTATTGCACAAAACATTAATAGGTGCAAGTCCAAAATTTGCAATAAATTGTCCATTTGTTATCAGATTTACATCAAACTTGCGCCAAACGATGTAGATTTTTTTTATAAATAAAAACTGTCAAAAGTGGAGTTGCACCCCTCTTGCTGCAAGGTCTACAATTCTAATCATGACACTGAAGAATGCTTCAATGTTTAAAAAGAAAATCCTGTATAGACATCTTACACCAAGAATCTTGAATTTCAGAATTCCTTTTGTCCATATTCGAACAGAGTACCCACCCAATAGAAGCAAATACTTCAGTCGACGACCTTAATCATCCTCGCGAGCAAGTATGCTAATGCACATTTATTCCGACCACTGGTCGATTAATCGACAGATACATCAAATTACACTCTGATAGGAAAACCTCGGACTAATAACCGGATCAAGTTTACGACATCCGACCATTTTTCCGTCACACCACCATCCCACTAACAATAAACCCGTTACGCAACAAGAAAAAGCCCAGCGACCGCCTCTGAAGCGTTACTCCATGCGTCTCGCTGACGGCCATTAGCCATCGAGCAAAGGAGCGCAGTCTGAATCGACTGAATGCCTCGCGATCGATACCGATCGCCGCTGTCACCGGGGTTTTCGCGTACTTTAGACATCGTCGTAACGACTTCATTCCCCGTTAGGTGAAATCGAGCACACGGCTGGCCTCTGAATCGTGGCCGCCATGGCGGCAAGAAGTCGGGGGACAGATAAATCCGCGGAACGTTTCATAAGCGCGACAAAGTGGCTTTGGTAGCCGATTATTATCGGCGTTTCGGATCAAAGGAGATTTCTAATTTATCGGTCGATGCCGCCGCGCGGCTGGTGCCCGACTAATTAATGTCCCCGGCGTCGGGCTTTCACGTTTTTCATACATTTTTTTGCGCGCGGAAGCCGGCCGTTTGCGCGCGGATCGCGCGACCAGTTAGCGCTAAACAGAGGCCTATTATAAGGGCAATTAATGAGCGACCGCGTGGCATTAATTGCTGATCACAAAATCCGACCCTTTCAAGCCTCGCCGCTACCCGTGTGCGCCTGTGTGTGCCTGTGTATGCGCAGGCGCTTGTGTGGAACGTTTAAAGAGCTTTGCGTGCGCGGATGATTATCTTGGTGGTGTTTTTTTTTTACACCGCCGGCGCTATTTGTAAGGATTTGCATTTTCATTGGGCCACCGCTATCGTCCCCGTTCGTGCTCGTAAAGTCCATCTTATCGCGAACTGCGACGAGGGTTGGTGAAAAATTGTTCTATCGCGCGCAACGGTGTTACGGAAATGGGGAAAGTGTACGGTACTGATTGTAATTATTCAGTATGTATGTAAAGGCGTTTATGGATTTCAGCGAGGTGGCAAATACTTCAAACTTCCAAGTGCGATGTGTGTTCTTTTAAAGTATTCTTTTCCCATTTCACTTGTATTGCAGTATCGAAGTTTTGTTGAAGCACTGGTGATGGAGAAATCATTCCAGCTTTATGCGGAAGTATTACTGCAAAACTAAATAGTAGATTGTAAATGACCATTTTTGTGCTTACTTTAGTAACATTGGATGACACCCAATTGGATGGTCATTGAAAAAATGCACTGAAAAGTAAAAAATATCTTTTTTTCCTTATTGAATCTAGGAGCCTCCATTTTTTTATGTCGGCGTCTTATCATTTGCACTGTGCATATCTGGTTTCGACTTAAAACAATTGAAAGTCGTAGATTAAATAAGGAAAAAATTATTTTTTTACTTTTTAGTGCATTTTTATTCTTTTGAAGTCGGTTTTAATTTTTTTACATTTTAGTTATTTAAGTTATATAACTACATTTATTTTAAAATAATGGGCAGGCTTGCAAAAGGAGCTACTTGAAAAGAAGAACCGTTCGCTAGAAACGGAAGATTCGCTAAAATATGCGACTTGAGAATAAGGGTGTCTCAAAATCGTTATTATTAAACAGTACTGGCAAAGTATTCGGTCAATATTGGTGCAGTGTAGGATCGGCTACTGGGGCATCGCCCTCTTTCGAATAAAAAAAAGATCATCAAGATAAGTCCACATGTTGAGGAGTTATGCGGGGAGAAACATAAAAAAATACCTAAGGGTTCAATCTATAACCTCCTCCTTTTTGAAGTCGGTTAAAACACCATTTATCATGGTATCAATTGGGGTAATACTCTATATAACAATGAAAGAATCATCCAAATCGGTCCACGCGTTACAAAGTTATGCGCGAACAAACATTAAAACTGGAATACCAGATAATTGTAAGTATCTCGATAATACTTAAAAAAATTAACATGGTACCACTGGCTCTTCATACTCTTTCACATAAAAACAGAATCATCGAAATCGGCGTAACTATGGGGAAGTTATGGGTGACCTCCTCCTTTTCTGAAGTCGGTTAAAAATTTGAAAAATAAAGGTAACAAGAAATTAGTCGAATACGTAATTATAAAAATACTGACTTTGATGTAATGGTTTGTCCATCCTAGTTGAATTTGCTAATTTATCTACTGTCTGGAGTACCTGAAACATAAGAAAAAATTAGGGAAAATAGATAATTAAACTTAGAGACTACAATCTATTAGTAATTCCGTGTGTGATTATGACTGAAGGAAGTAGAAGGTCCGCCTCTCCATGGTACTTAAGAAAGTAGAAACCCCGCCTTCTCCTCTGCTTCAAGAAACTGAAAAGCAAATAAAGATACCAACACCTTTCCCTTGACTCTATAAACGAAACGAAGTGTAGCAAAAAGCAGAATAAGAAATAAAAAAGAAGAATCCACTGTCACTGAGTAGATAACACTAAACCATTCCTTCCAAAAGACAAAACACGCGCAGCATACGTCAACGATTGTACTGTTGGATGCAAAAACGGCCTCAGGACATTCAAGCCCTTTTTGCATAAAACGTATAATTAGATTCCTTATTCTTTTCTACATGTGTCCTTTAAATTTCATTGCCGTATCTTTAAAACTGACAGAGCTATGGTAAATTTTGTGAATCGATGTTGACCAACTGACCCTAACTCATATCTAAGTCAAACATACATCAACTTGAACATGACACGATCTATTACTATTTTTATGACTATATTCTTTTCAAGCCTTAAATAAATAATAAAAAATAATGTTAAAAACATTTTTTCTATATTTCTCCATTTTATGCAAGAAGGGCGTCAAAGGGCTATAATTAAAATTAATTTCACTGATTAATTTATTACATAATTCCCATTGTAATAATACAACTACAAAGGAGATGTATCAAATTTTCACATATTATGGACCGTTTTACATCTTCACTACGTATAAAAAATATCTAACTTCGTAATATTTACAAATGCTTTTCTCGAAACTGGCTCTTGGCACTGAGGCCCTTCTTGCATCTAACAGTACAATTTAACATAGACAACAATTCTCGTTACCTCGTCAAATCCACCATACACCTATCATCCCCCTCTATCTCCCCACAGCTGCACCCCGGCAGCGTCCACGAGGGTGCTTATTAGCCTCGCTTGAAACGCGTCGATGCGCACAACAGAGAACGTCGAAAGCGTGGGCGGAACGGGGCCTGCACGCGACCGTGCGCCGCTTACTTTCCCACATGCTCCTCGAACGCGCCAGATCCGCGGCAAAAAGAGCCGACAGCTTTTTCGCGCGCCGACAAGATCGTTATCGGTTATCACACGATCTCGATCATAGTAGCCGTCGCATTTTCGCGATATCGGCGCCTTGTATGTTTTACGAAACGAGAATCCACCCTGCTCCCCACTTACCCACCTCTCTTATTTATCTCGCAATTTGCCGTGGACAGAGGAGGTAAAAAGTCTGCCCCCGTCAACGGAACATTTCCCTTTCGTCACGTCCGACGGGGATCTACGGCGACACGCGGCCCCGCTGGCGTTTCGCAGGCCCGCGTCGATATTAATCGACTTAACAGACCGTCCGGAGGGCCGCTATCGTAATTTCGCATCTGCGCGGAGAAAAATTCCTTCCGGCGGTCTGATCGATCGATCGATTCAACGAGCGTCGCCGAACGGATCGATCGATCGGTGAAAAACGTCCGCGCGTCCTCGGCGCCTCTCTATCTCGATCGACGGCCTCTGTCCGGCCGCCATCTTATTCACGTGCAATCATTATCATCCGTATAATTACGCGTGTCCGGGCCGCGGAATCTTGTATTACCAGGCAACGATCTTGTTTATCCCACGCAACCGCCTTTTTGATTGATTTTTCATACGCCCCGTCGATCGAGGGGCATTGGTAAAAATGGGCTGTGTCACTTGGCGTCGCGGGAGGAGCGAGTGGCAAAGTTGCGGCGCGGTGCTCCCGATTCCCTGAACAGCAATATATATGCGTCGTCCTGGTTAATTGTTTGTGATTATATACCCTTTAACAGCGGATGGCTGACGGTTAGTCAAAGTCCATGGGCATTTCACGTTAACGTCTGTATTAAATCACACGCTGCCGGAATCATCTGGTTATTCCGTCGGAGTGGTTAATTCTAGGATAAGGCCCGATCGCGTAAAACTTGGGATCGATTCCGCTGGAATCTGATAACGAGTTATGGACGTGAAATGAGACGTTCCCCGCGAACGGAACCTCTCGTGAATTTGTGAGAACACGGTGCATACAGGGTGTTCCGTGAAACGTAGCGACACTGGGGTTGGGTTGAGCCTCTTGTAAAATGAGTGGAGAATATACCTGCAGTAAGCTTTCGTCTGTTAGAAGCTATGCTTTTCTGAAAATTGGCGTTAAAACTGTGATTAAATTCTGCTGTCGACGGGTGCCTCGTTTCGATGAAATTATTTACACTTATTTAGAAGTGTAAATGTCAGTTTTAAGTATATAATCACTTCCGGGAAGAAAGATTTTATTTCTAAATTTTTCGAAAAATTTTCCCACCTCCCTTCAATTATATTAAACGAAAGTTGCAGCAGTTTTAATTGTACCAGCACATTTTTAATTTGTGTGTATAAATTTACATAATCCCAGAATGCAGAATAATACCAAAGTGCTGAGATATTAATCGGCAATATCATTATCTAGTGGCTCTTTCATTAAAAATGCGAATAAACGTGAAAATTCGAGTACACCTTACTTGGAAGCCATCGGAAATTGCGATAATGGAGCCAGTTACTTTACGAATCACAGAGTCGCCTCTGGCGGCGACCTCACCTCCGATTACTTTATCTCGTCATCCGTAATTACAGCAATTTTCATTATTTATAGGCGATTCGACGGTTAAGAAAAGAAGGACGCGCTGTATAGTAGAACATACCAGCTCGGAATGGCTTCGAGTGGTCGGAAAATCGGCACCCGAGGTGGAGCAGGTTATAAACGTTTCGTTATCGTATCCTGACCATTTTAGAATCGATCAGGATCCAGTGTCAGTGGTTTCAAGGGCTTTTATGAAGCTACAGTTATATATAGACTGGCTCCTTTAGATGGAATACCTTTGTAATCGAAAGCCCTCTTTCATATTTCGCCTTTAATAATCGAAATGTTAACAAGGCGAATTGAATAGCAGATTAATCAAGAGGAATATAAAATAAATCACTATAAAAGAATAATAGGGTGATTTTTGTCGGAAAATTATTTTTAATAACTCATATTTCGTTATATGCTAAAGTAAATGATTTTAAATGATACAGAGGGATTAACGATGTCTGCGTCGTTGCTTACTATTATGTTGAAATATTGCACAATTAGTGCGATAGAAATCTGAAGCTTCGACGAACATATTATTATCGTCTGCAGGATAAATGGACAGGAAACTGATCAGCGTTAATGTCAACACGACAGATATAACTATAAAGCAGTCGCTATACTATTATTTATAATAGCAGGACATTGCCTTCGTGAACGTGATCCACCGTTTGTACAATTACGTCTGCTCGCTATAAAATAATGGCGAGGGAAGAAGCAGTTGTCCCTTTTAGATATCCCCTGATGTGAAAACGTTTATTCAGTGATAGAGCCTGCAAGCTAAATGCTTCGTGCTCAAGGTCACGTCTATCGATTCACATTGTCTACGGAACTGACAAGCCCCACCTGCTAGGAAATCCTTGCGCTTGAAGTACCCGAAAGCGACAGGTCCTTGAATCGTGAGATACGAAAGCCTGTGATCAGCTTCTTGGCATAACTGATTATACTGTACCCATTGCATGATATTTCAATAGGCAATTGAATAAAAAAATGAGGATTGTATTACGCCCCCGAACTATATAAAATTCACCGAAGATTTTTCATTACCCGAAAACATTGAATAACTACATAATAGTGGAAAATAATTCAAAATTAGTAATACTTAGGTAAATCCGGGAGACGCGGTCGGGTCGGAGAGTTGGTCGAGTCGCTATATTTCAGACTCTATACGTGAAAGCGGGTTAAAGTGCAGACCAATTACTTCTCTAGAAGCCAAACAATTGAATGAATAGCGTCACTTCGGTTCCTTCTGTGTTTTTCTAGATTTACAAGCTATAAAAGGTAAACTGAGGTTACATTTAACCTCTTTTGTCAAACAACGGTGTACAGAATCCTATTTAAAATATACTTCTAAGTTTATTTTAGTTTAATGTTTGGGAATAATAAGATAGTAGAGATATTGAGGGACAATGCAGCCAAAGTATTTAGCCATATTAACTCTTCCTCTCGAAACTAACGAGAAGACCATCTCTCGCTGCAGAAAGGAGAGATGGTCGAGTTATGATTTTTTTTATTATTTTTATTTATATTTTTATTTTTTATCATTATTTTATTATTATTATTGTTTATTTATTTTATTTATCCACTTTTGTATTCATTTGCCTTGCTAATCGCCGGTAGGTAGTTCGCTTTATCTTTGATGTGTTCTTTACTTGTTTAGCGTAAACAAATTAAATATCAATGAATCTGTAGTTGTATTCACTCATGAATAATTTGGCTTTCTTCTTTGTTATTTTTCCATGAATAATTATGTGAGTGGTCTCTGCCAACAGCGAAAACCATTTCTCCCGGCACCTCGGGAGAGGTGGTCAGATGTCATGACTTCAGTTTTTAACCCGATTTACAGTAAATATTGTCTTAAAGCAAATATCGACCACGTTTTCTGAATCAGCGTATAATTCTGAACATATTAGGTTTGTTCTGATAAAATAAGTATTATCTGTATTAGTTTTAATAGCTATTTTATATTAGGTCGACCGCGTCTCCCGGATTTACCCTATTAGTAATAGTAACCCACTCCCATACTAGTATCTTTAAGAAAAAATACGACATTAACAAAAATACAAATTTCCTCTCAAATATTTACCCTTCTCCTTCTTTGCGCCACTTTCATCCCCACAAGAATTATTCCTCTATCCCGATCGTACCTCACGTTCTATAAAAAAGAAAGGATCTAGCAATTAGGTATAACGAATTCATGGTTAATGAAAGCTTTATCGTAACAATTTTAATCGATTCCCACTTAATGACTGAAAAAGGGCTCACTTCCTTCTGACAATATCCGATGAAACGCGCGGCGCGTCGCATAAATCCACCTCGGCACGCGATCCGACATTTATCAGCGAAGGGAGCGAAAGTGCGGGACAGTGTTATACGTCTGAATACAAAATCGCGCAAGGTGGCTGCAAACGAAGCGGCCAGAGAGCTGGAATGTGGATACCATCTGCTCATTCGTTCACCCTTTACGTTTCTTTATCGTGCGCACATTATGTGCCACTCGAGCAACTAATCTTCCTGTCGGCCTGCGAGTACCAGCAATGAGCTCCGAGATTAGAATTTGAGTCGCGCTCGATACGGGACACCGGGATGCCGGATTCCATCGAAATTCGCGTTATTCATCGACGATCGTTCAGTAGCTAGATCGTGGCTTATAAACGCGTGCCAGTCCAATCGGATTCCTCTCTGAATTGTACCAAACCATTACATAAACGAGTACATTTCTTGACGTGTTTACGTGAATGAACCTTATCTTGTTTATGTCGGATGTAGAATTAAGAATATTACAAGCTATTCGTTTGGAAAATGTAGATAATACTGAGATAGGTTCGACGAATTTGAGTTGCGAGGACTGTTTGATTCAGAGGAGGATGTCTTGTGATAAAGTTCTTTTTTTGTGTAATCCATTCGTTGACGAGTAAAGGGTTACCACACAGTTCAGGTAGTATAAAAATCATGAGGAGAAAATGAAATTTTGGTCCTCTTCGAGGACTGATTCTATTGATTCTATAATAGGTGAGACGGGCAAGTAGAAATGGCCCGCATGTGGTCAGACGCACGTCAATATTTCACGCTGGAGGCGCTGCGATTCGAATAGTGTTGCAAATATGGATATTTAAAACCAGTAGGTACTTCTTATTTAGAGGATCGAGTTGTTCGTGATACATACTATTTTTACTCAAAAGGTAATTAATTTCGTCGCACAGTGTTCCCCTCGAAACTAAACAGTTCCTGAAGAACGAAAATTTCAGGGACATTACTTCGTAACGCTCTTATTCTTACATTTTCTATATTCAAACTATTAAGGAAGAACTTGAAGGAAATAATATTAAAAATCACTACTTTGCGACTGACAATTTGTGATGGAAAATCACAACTTGTTAATGAAACTTCCACATTCTTAATTTCTTGTACGTATTAATTTTATTTCATCATATGCAAACACTGACCAATTATTTCTGATAAATGGAACATACTCAGTTATGTACTAAACTATTTAAATTGTCACTTATCGCTACCTCGCTAGCCCTTGCTCTCCCAAGAGGTCATCCGCCTAATCGGGGATCCAGTAGAGCATAAACGCTGTATCAGATCGATCACGGGGGAATGTGGTCGTTGCTGTTTTCACTTTGAATGCGTTAAATATTATTCATTACCGGAACAGCAGTACACCCAGAGAGCAGTCCGAGAATTCCTTTCGTACCAGACGTAAATTTCAAATGAATTTCGCAACTGATCACTTCGAGCTCACATTCGCTATGAACACATAATGCTTTGAATTTAGATAAAATTAACGTAAATCTATTTTTTGGGTTGTGAGAGGTATCGTGTCAGTGTGTTTCTCCCGTGTGTGTACGTATATTTGCACGGTCGATCGTGTAATGTTTCAGATTTTTAGAAGCACGCACCGGAAATCGTTCTTTCGAAATTTAGTATCTCGTAATTTGAAAATGAAGCCTCAGATTGCAACACGTTGAAACGTTTCTTCGATTTGTCCTTGCACAACGAGTTCTTCGTATACTTGTCCCATAATTTCTTTGTTTATCATCAGCCATGCATACCGCGATAGCACGTTTCGATTAAATGATAGCTTTCTAAGAGATAAGATCGTTCGAGTAGGAAATCGTTTAATTATTTCGATCACTGCGTTTCGCTCCATCGATCAAAGTAGCAAAAACATTTCCGCGTATAAAGTCTCATTTTGTATCATAAATTGCAACATGTGCAAGTTGCCGCATGCAATTTAATACACACGCAATCGCACTTTCTGTTGGCAGACAAATTTCTTGATAGACGCCTGGTTTCGTTATAATGTACATATACTTTTGCTAAACAAAATGGCACTCAGCACTGTCTTAAGAAATTTTGATCGACTGCTACCGTGTTACTGATTTATTAAATACTATCATATCACCCGCTTGTGCAGATCGTTAACAGTATCGTTCCATTCTCCTTTGTATGTTTATAGGAGACAAGATTGACACGCTAGCATTTCGCAGATGACTGCTAATGTCACACTGTTGCAACTGGTTGGAAAATGATTGATCACTCCGGTTAAAGCGATCGCTGCAACCAGATGCAGCTATTTCGATAAATATTTATGAACACAGTTTACTAACAAGGATTCCACTGCATCGTTCGACAAATCGAAAAATTTCTCTTACAAATACGGGTGCTCACTATATGGTAATTTAGTCGCAG
This sequence comes from Andrena hattorfiana, assembly GCA_944738655.2. NCBI lineage: Eukaryota > Metazoa > Arthropoda > Insecta > Hymenoptera > Andrenidae > Andrena > Andrena hattorfiana. The sequence continues at coordinate 63,895,963 of OX122891.2, read as the reverse complement.
GCAAACGGGGTGCTCGTTAGCCTTAAAATTAACTGGTAGGGGATCAATTCATATGTGAATTCGATTACCAACAGTGTTAATAATATACTCCTCTAACGTGAACTTACGATTCAATTAATGGTGATTTAAGTCATCTGTGTGATTCCATTTCGTATCCTCGTGTGCATTGTTAGTAGGTTGAATTAAACGGGGAGGAACGTCCATTTATAATACATCGTGAATATTCAACAGATATTTTAAAGCCAATATCGCAGTATTAATAATTCTAAACCATTGCTTCACGTTTTAAGCATCTTTCTCCTTCCTTTAGTTTCAATATCAGTTACATATGAAACCAACATTTCCCATAATTTTTGTAAAAAAAAGGAAACTGAATATAAGCGATAAATGTTCTCTAGTTTCACAAATTATAAACCTGTCGGTGGCAATTGACTGAACACGCCAAGGTTACAACTGGGCAGCAATAATTTTTCACTTACCTCAACAATATTTATGACTTCGTTATTATCTTAATTAAGTGTTCAACACTTTACGCCTGACAAGAAGATTCTAGGTGTCTGATCCCAAGCAGAGCATGAGCGAAACACTGTAGCATCGATCGTTTAAGAATGTGGACATATTAATTTGCATGTTACCCTCTAATAATTATCATGCATAAACAAAGTTGCAGAGTAACCGAAAGAACCTCTTCTTCATCTAAGAAATCTTGTTAAATGACTGGTAGTCGAGATGGAATATTTCATCGGCTACTTTAAGATTATAAATCTGATTAGAAAAGTTGAATAAATTACTCGACGTGACGTGCAATCATGCGTACAGCTACAATATTGAAACTTCGTGGGAGAATGTGTAAACTGGGCACCAGATTTGCATGGTTCCTTTTTGGTTACAGTGGTGTCCACGTCATATACGATTATTCTCTGCGATTTATCAAAACGTCAATTGTGGATTGCTCGCGAAGGAATTATCGCGTAGGAATTATCAATTTCCATTAATCTTCGCTTTTTAATAAAACGTTGCAAGCTTTAGATTCGAATAGTCAAGACATGCATGCGAAATTAGCAAATAGGTGATTGAGATTCGACGATATGTATTGCAACACGATTTTCTATTAGTGCTCATGTTTCTTATTAAGACTGAACCGTGCTTTCCATTCTGCCAATATTCTTATTATCATGCAATATATTCAGTGTGACAGATGTTTTTTAAATTCATTATGGACTTCCTAGTAAGTCACTGTATTTGTTTTCTCTAAAAGCTCCCAGGAAGATTAATTAGCAGATTCACTCTCGCGATATGATCTGAAAATGATTTAAGATCTCAGTACTGTGAAATCCAATCTAAAGCTCATTCATCATATCAGCTCATATTCCCATCTTTAATTTTGGGGGATGATACTGTGTTCAAAACTTCTCGTCGAATAAATTTTGGCAATTTTTATTTACTATGTGTAATGATACTTTTTTCAACAGCGATGTAATTAAAAAGAAATTAATTGGATTAGGAGAATCGGGGCCATGAGATTCCCATAAGGCTCACGAATTCGGTGGTAACGGTACAGGCGACAGCGTAGGTGGACGTCCTTGATCTTTCGATAGTAAGCGGGACCTCGCCACCGGTTATCTTCTTGTTCGCCGATATAACCCAAGTACCCCGTGGTTTGATTGGGCTCAGACAGAACTGGATTACAGGACCGGTATAATTCACGTGTCGATGACTTTTAGTTGGAATCGATGACCGAAGACGTTGCTAATCCACAACTATGCATCTGGGAAAGATGAATTTTCATAACTGGAACGTCACTTATCCATTTGGTATAAATACTAGTTTACCAAGGATCTTCCGAGATCGTTATATGAAAAGTTGACGAGTGTAAATCGAATCCTCACTTATTAACATATGATCAGCATAGGTATCATGTTATACGAGTTTAACAAAGAAAACAATGCAACTGTAGCAGTGAGAAAGATTTGTCAAGTGTGTATAGAAATTAATAACATAAGTCAGTGTTAAAATTGGTTTAATTAATAAGCTCAAACAAAATCAAAGTCATTCGAAAATAGAGAAATAGAAAATGAAGTAGAAACATGTGGGAAGGGTAGTGGAAAATATAACGAAGTGAAATATGCATCGTTTATTGATTAATAACCACTTGACAGTCGAATAAAATTTCAAAGTCCACTTTGGAAACTGTATATTTTTTTATATAGTAAAATATTTCCGTTTATGATAAGAAGTGTAAAAAATGATGTTTTACAAGTACCTTCTTTTTTCTGTTTCCTTCCTTCTTCTTCTGCCCGTGGGGGACAAACTAAAAGTTTAACAAAGTCCTTTATTCTTACCTTTCAGAAGTAACAAAAAAAAACGCGTTACTTATGGGTCGACCAAATAAATGTTTAATTCGCGACCAGTTGTCGCATCTGTTACATTGATTAACCCAGTGGCTGGTGCAGGATCGATGGAAATATTCGATTGTTCCCGCGTCGATCGCGCAAAACATCGCCAGTGATTAACATCCGCGCTTATTTCTCCGCGTACAGAGACGGCGCGGCGTGTTGTCCCGTGTCGATGCCGCGCCCAAGGCGGTTTCTCATTACTGCTAGAAAGATATCGCATGCACCTCCACGATCGCGGTGAAACTTTATTTCAGCCCGAAGCAACGGGCAAGGATCGCGATAAATTCCTGGATTAATCGCGCCGAGCGGAATATCCACTTTGAATCATGACGTCGTCGTGCTTCTTTCCGGATCAAACCGTGGCTTTAGGTGCATCTTATCTTATTATGGGTATTATACCGGTGATTTCTTATTTATTTGCGCGGGCAACCATACGCTGATATGTGCAAATCTGTTCTGTCCGAGGAAACGTTGGCAGGCAAACGTTCGATTGTACGAAAGGAAGTAAAAATATAAAGTACTTACGTCGATCGAGTTGCTGCGTATTGAATAAAAAACTGATTGCATTCCGTACATATTCTGTTTACGGAAACCTGGAGTGTTGGCCATTAAACGTCTTAATTAAATGATATACGGAGTAAAATTAAATTGTGTTTATCGATGGAAGGAGCTAAGTAGGTTGTCTATACATGGAACGCTTGAAAATATGGAGATCTATGTACATTTTGTTGACGTTAAACGAAGTATGAAGTTATGTTGCGCTTTATCGTGGAATTTCTAAACGGATTCACGGTAATTATGACATTTTATATTTTAGTTTGCGCGCTAGGGGGTTGTCCTTAAATTACGTAAGGTTTTTTGGGGAGGGGAGGTGGTCACGAATTTCTTACGTTTTCTCACAAGGAGACGGATCGCCAATTTCTTACTTTTCCTTACAGGAGGGAGGGGGCAGGTAGCGTGTTAGATAATATATTTTTAACCTAATTTTCAAAATGAGTAGCCTAACAACGATGTTTCATCGCACACGCAAATCCGAGTTATAGGTAAAGAGTACAATGGTTGACCACTTAAGTAAGAGTGTCACATAAATAATGAATTATAAATGTGAATTTAGTAAATTTAAAATGGAAATCAATATAAATAAGTACAAAAAACCTCTAATAATCTAAAAAAAAATAGAGTTTTTATAAAAAAAATCAAGAATGTATAAAAATATACAAAAAATATGTTTCCTACGAAGAAATATAGTTATTGGCATGGTCAAGACAGTAATTGTCCAATTGGTTCGACAGTGATTGGCTGCTATTCGATACATGATATAACCTGAAAGAAAATGTTACCTGATTTTGCGATAGAAATAAGATTAAAATTATTCAATAAAAATGGATATATTTTATTTAGTATGTATTTGTCGTGTTTGTTTCTGTTTTTAACAGGGGGCTAATTAATGTTTCACCATTAACATGGTTAAAAACCGGTCACTGGCCGGCCGGCCAATTACTATCATTCAACATTATTCATATGACAGTTGTTGGCCCCCTGTTTTTTCATAATATGTGTATAATTTTAACAAATAAATAATTCTTTTATAAAGTTTCAACTTTTATTTATCGATATATACCGAATATAAGAGATATACATATCATAAATACATTAAACTATTCGCAAACTTTCAACTGTACTCTTATGGTTTTTTGATTAAATGGCTGTAATTTCCAAGCTTCAAAGCCGAGTCATCCTATTTGCTTTTATATATAATCACAGTATATAATGAGTGGAGAAATATTGATTACATCCGAAGCAAGAAAGTACAAGGAATATGAATATGTTCATTAAAAAAAAGGCATGACATTGGTATTTCTTTATATTTATTTATTTCTCAAAATAAGGCCAATCACTGTCAGGTGGCCAACCAGTGTACTCTTTACCTTATGAATTATATAAACTTTTAAAAGAATTTTAATAACTGAAAAAATGTAATGTGAAAGATATTACGTAATGAAAGGGGAGGGGCTGGAATATAAAATCTTACGAATTCTTATAAATACATAATTGGGGAGGGAGGGGGTAATAAGTCGCTAAAATTGCCCTTACGTAATTTAAGGACAGCCCCTAGGTAAAGACAGCAGGCAGTTGAAAACGATCGAACTCGATCACGAAATTCCTCGCCATGGCGCGACGCACGGGTTGTGTATGGAGCGATTCGTTACCCGAGGCGTCTCAATAGACTTCGTTCATGGAAGGGAAAAGTCGCGAAAAAGCTGCTCGTGCTAGATCCGATCAATGATTTACACGCAGCGGCGAGTGTGCGCGCTTCGCGGGACACGCGCGCTGATTTAGGGCGATTGTTGTCGGTCGAAATCGACGCATCCACCAGGGCGCAACCTCGACAAGCTACCTGGGAACGTGTTTATTCGCGGCGCCGTGAGAAGAGTTGGAAAACGGCGCATTTAGCGAACCGTGAAATTCCTCATTGCCTATCATTTGCTGGAAATACTTCGGTAATACCAGAAGTACGCGGACAAATGTACAGGGTGTTCGTAAATTGATGATGCAAAGTTTGCACATGTAGGTAATAGACGTAGGTAGATTCTAGAACCAAGATGATTGTCCGTTATAACTCACAGCTGGAAATAAAGGGAACCCCCTCGTGACAGGTGTTTTAATTTAAATCACATTAGGGTAAATCCGGGAGACGCGGTCGACCTAATATAAAATGGCTATTAAAACTAATATAGAAATTACTTATTTTATCAGAACAAACCTATATGTTCAGAATTTTATGCTGATTCAGAAAAACTGGTGGATATTTGCTTTAAGACAATATTTACTGTAAATCGGGTTGAAAACTGAAGTCATGGCATCTGACCACCTCTACCGAGGTGTCGGGAGAAATGGTTTTCGTCGTTGGCAGAGACCACTCACATAATTATTCATAGAAAATTAACAAAGGATAAAGCAAAATTATTTATGAGTGAATACAACTACAGATTCATTGATATTTAATTTGTTTACGCCAAACAAGTAAAGAAAAAGTCATCAAAGAAAAAGTGAACTACCTACCGGCGATTAGCAAGGCAAATGAATACAAAAGTGAATAAATAAACTAAATAAACAAAAATAATAATAAAAGAATAATAAAGAATAAAAAATAATACAAAAATCTTAACTCGACCATCTCTCCTGTCTGCAGCGAGAGATAGTCCTCTCGTTAGCTTTGAGAGGAAGAATTAGTATGGCCAAATACTTTGGCTGCATTGTCCCCCAATATCTCTACTATTTTATTATCCTAAACATTAAACGAAAATAAACTTAAAAGTATATTTTAAATACGATTCTATACACCGCTGTTTGACAAAAGAGGTTAAATGTAACCTCACTTTACCTTTTAAAGCCTATAAATCCAGAAAAACACAGAAGGAAGCGAAATGACGCTATTCATTCAACTGTTCCGCTTCTAGAGAAGTAATTGGTCTGCACTTTAACGCATTTTTACGTAGAGAGTCTGAAATATAGCGACTCGACCAACTCTCCGGCCCGACCGCGTCTCCCGGATTTACCCTATAAGATTCTAAATTGTTATTCCTCCCAGTGTCCGCACACAGAAATACAGGACACCCAAATGACCTCGTAAAAGTCAACACACGAGCACCTGCAACTCTATCATTTCCCCCACTCATCCTCCCCACAGATTCAACACCACCATTCCCTTGAATTACTATTCTTCGTTCCAACTCGCCTCCAGAATAATCGCTCTCCGCATCGAGCGACCAGAGCAGGCCCGATCGACGCCAATGGGATCGCCGAAGTGCAGCAATCACCGCCACTGCTCGTTAAGCTCAAAATCGCGGGACAATTCAAAGAACCTCTGTACACCTACCCTCCCCTGGCCCCTTTCCTCGTGGCGTGTTCGCTCTGGTTTTTCGCGGTGTCAGCCGCCGGAGTGCCGACTTCCTGGAGGCATTCCTCTGTACCTATATGGGGTCCCTATATCCGCGGGCCGATGTCCACGTCCCTCGTTCTAGGTGGATGGTGGCAATGGTTCGCCTGGGACATTGGCGCAGGTGTGGCGGCACGAGCCTCACAAAGGGGCCCCCGTAGATGGTACAACCTCTGCTCCAAGCGCACAGGGACCATGGGGACTCGGACTTTTTAGGAGACCCGTGCGTTTGCCTGCCAGGTCGCCGGAAGAGCCGTGTCAGCTCAGGCCACCTAGGAGCCCTTAAGAACCTAGCGGGCCTCCTTGTGCCGCCCGGAAGAATTAATTATGCTAGCAGCCGGCCCCGTTAGCCTCTCCGCTCTCCTCGGAAAAATCCATGGAATGCGATTCGAGCCGGCGAAATGTCCGGTCGCTTTCAATGCACGCCGATTCGCTGGTTTCACCGCGGCGACCGAGCAACGCGCCAGACGCGGTTTCACGAACGGTGGAACGACGCAGTGCCGGGAGGTTGTGGTTGTGGGATGAGTGTCGTTGAATTAGCTGCCCGAGATAGCATTCTCATTCTTTCCTGTTGGCGGAGCTCGATCGTGGCTAGGAACGGTCGGAACTTCTCGTGGATGTGTTTCTCTCGTTATTCTAATGTCTTTTGGGGGAGAATCGAGGAGGCTGAGCTTTCACTTTTTTTGGTAGCGTTTGGTAGGGGGAATTACAAGTCTGTTTTGAAGGTGGCGAAGTGAATTAAATTTGCACATCGGAATGGGTAACTTAGAAGACGTGATATATTCCTGTCTTGTTTTCTGACGCGACAAGCACTTAAGGGGTAACACTACTATAGCGGCCAAAAACGTAGTGTATCTTTGACAATTGTTTGTGGGTAAACAAAGAAATAAGTGGGAAATCTGTTTAAACGCCTTTATTATATACATCTTAAGTAGTGTCAAGCTATTTTTTTCTTTTCTTTTTTTAAAATGGCAGTTTAAAGTGTTGCATTTTTCACGGAACCACGTTTTTCAAATTGGCCAGCAGCACCATTTGAACAAATTTTATTTGATTCACTTAAACTTTTTACCGTAGCTTCTAAACTACATTCTCCATCGAAGTACGTACCGATTTTACGATTTGTTGAAAACTTTTAAAGTTATGTATAATTTTTTAGCTAAAAATGGTGCTGGACGTGGATGAGTGGAGCTAGAGAGTGAACTGTATGTCCAAATGCTTACCATTTCTAAGAAAAAAAATATTTTACAACATCGGTACGTACTGTAAAAATTTCAAGTGAATCGAATAAAATTTGTTCAAATGTTGCTGCTGGCCAATTTGAAAAACGTGGTTCCGAGAAAAAAAGCGTTTAAAATGCCATTTTGAAAAAAAAGAAAAGAAAAAATAGCTTGAAACTACTTAGGATGTATATAATAAAGGCGTTTCACAGATTATCGACTTATTTCTTTGTTTACCCACAAACAATTGTCAAATGTACACTACGGTTTTGTGCCGTTACAGTGGCGTTACCCCTTAAGGAAGTAGGTACTCGTCTCAATAAGAAAATGCTTCTTCCTACTTATTAATTTCGAAGCAAAAAGAAAGTCTTATGATGTTCCGTTTCGAATGACATTCTATCGGCTACCTCGATCGAATGACAATACGACCCTCGTTCGCGCGGTGCTGAATGAAAAGTGAATTGCCCATCGACAGGAGTGGATCTCCGACGCGGACTTTAACACTCGCCACGAGTTTATGCAACGCCGCGAAAGCAGCCTGAGAGAATAGCTGGACCGAGAGATCGGGATCTTCGCCTGGCGTGTATCTCACACCGGTTAGAAGTCTATTCTTCAGCAGAATGCAAGGAAGATCTCAAGATAGCTTTGTACCGACCAAGTGCGTAGCCCCTTGACTTGAGTTACAACTGGCTGAAGTTTCAGCCGGCCGGGGTATAAAAGTGTACGACCACCTGCGAAATCCCGCTGACCTTCCGTGTTATTAAATCTAATCGTGTCTTTTTCTTTGCTGTCACGCACGGCACGCCGCCGCTCGCTAGGCGTAACAGTGACGCTCTTGTGACCATTCCTGCGGCAACTTTTCCACTGTTGCACCTAAACTTCTTAGCTTCAACTAACATAACTTTCATTTTTTTTGAAAATAGATGGCCATCTACGGGTAAAATAAGGGCCAAAAGTCTTCATTGTTACAGATATACCAGCCCCTAAAATTTGGTTGCAATCCGAGTCGGACTAAATAAACTAAATAAAAAATTAGGTATTTAAATATCAGATTGAATAAAAGTTATTTTAACTTTAGATTATTCGACCAATAAAGCTAATTTTTTTATTCATTGAGCGTTTGAACTTCAATGTCGAATAAATTTTTCAACTTTAACTTTGAAGTTAAAGTTAAAGTTAAAGTTAAAGTTATAGTTAAAATTAAAGTTAAAGTTAAAGTTAAAGCTAAGGTTAAGGTTAAGGTTAAAGTTAAAGTTAAAGTTAAAGTTAAAGTTAAAGTTAAAGTTAAAGTTAAAGAGAAAGTTAAAGTTAAAGTTAAAGTTAAAGTTAAAGTTAAAGTTAAAATTAAAGTTAAAGTTAAAGTTAAAGTTAAAGTTAAAGTTAAAGCTAAGGTTAAGGTTAAAGTTAAAGTTAAAGTTAAAGTTAAAGCTAAGGTTAAGGTTAAAGTTAAAGTTAAAGTTAAAGTTAAGGTTAAAGTTGAAAATTGTGTTCGTCGCTCAAGTTGAAACGCTCGACGAATAAAAAAATTAGCTTTATTTGTCGAATAAAGTTAACTCGGGTTAGGTTTATTTGACACATGACAAATAATTTTTTAACTTTTATTCGTTATACAAAATTTTATTTAAATAAAAATTTTGCCCATCTCTGGTTGAAATCCGCGTGGGGCAGTGCCGGTCCTCCCCTTGTGAAGGTAGAGTTAAACATGTGCAAACACCGCGCATTGCGCGCCGAACACTCAAAATTTCCTACGGTACGAGGTTCTACGTTGCGCGTCAAACCATAAAAATCAACCCTTGTAATGGTGTTCTGTAGCGCGTATTGCACATGTTTAACCGTGCCTTTAGAGAAGTAGAATGCATTTTGTGTGAAACGTTGTTCGGTCCCTACTGTCTAGCATTCGATTAACTCCTTTGACATGCATCCCTCTAATTATATTGTGCGGCATAGTGAAATGACGATGGTCACTGGATCATCTTACGTATGGCGACCGTGTATCACTATTTATATCAGAGTATCCCCGCGTCCAATTTAAGCGGTTCGCTCGGTAAGTCATAGCACGGCGATCGTAGGCGAGCGTATGCGTGCATCCGAGATACGAAAACGTACGAGCGCACGCAGGAAGCGTGTTCAACTTAATACACGAACTGGAGTTTCGCGTTCTAGCACGCCAGCGAGCACGCAACGCCGCGGCCGAAGCCGCGCTATAAATTCAAGTAATGACCGTTTATAGAAAATAATGGCGAGGCCGGCACGCATTTATCAACCGTGCGCGTCTCTGGAATCTATTCGTTCATTCATGCGCCGCGGGATCGAGAAATAATTGAGTGGATCCCTCCTTCTTTCTCTCCGCGCCGCTTTCTGCCCGACGAACCGCCGCGTGCCTCAACGAAAACCATTGCCAGACAAACTGAGCGCAGTCGTACAGAGCGTTAAAACGGGGTGGTTAAAAAATGTGCAGGTTTGTAGAACTCACTAAATTGAAGAGGAACACGTTCATAAGTATCTATAAGCAGCAACTTTCTATTTCTATATCTAATGAGAAAAATTACCGAACCTCAACCTTAACGACCACAGAATCAAATTCTTCGATGTGTCCTGCTTGACGTAATTGAAATTCAAGTAGGTACAATCAGAATTAACATCCTACTCGTCCTTCAGGTCTCATACTCGGTTATTTATCCTGCAACACTATTCCTAGCATAATCTACTTATTCTTCTCCTCCTGTCTTACAATTAGTCCCTGTGCATGAACTCTTAAATTGTACTTTATTTTTTTACTTTACTTTTACTTTACTTTACCTTGTCGTTTTCTCATGTTTAGCTCAAGTATCAAGCTAATATTACTTTAAGTTATGTGAAGATTAATAAGTTAAGATTACTTTACTCGCTTATTCTTACTTTTTGTAATGTTAGTTTCATTGTTCCTGTTTCAGGTTAGTTTATACTTCACGGTTAGACTTGCCAATAGTGTCACCACTGCATCCCCGCCTTTACTCTTCTTGTCTATGTCTTTTGTAAATAGCCAGGTTCCTTCTATTAGATAATTAGAGTAATAAAGACGCTTAATAATGGTAATAATAATAATTAAAATTCATTCTTCTCAGACATTACTAACTTCAAAAATTACGAAATAAATTTTAATCCTGTCGATATAACTCTCTGTTTTCTAGTATATCCTACACAATATTGGACATATGTAATTGTCACTTTCGCTCCTCAATGTTAATCACCGTAGAAGAAGCTTCTGTCTTCCCACTGAACTCGAACTTACCTACCGCGTCAAGTACCTCCTTTGCAGAGCTCGACGCATGTTCCTCCTCCCGCCTCGTGTCCTGTTCCAAATGCTCATGACACACCGCGAAAACGCGGTATCGCAGCTGGGGCTCGCGACCGCGCGCCAAGCGGGGGCTACACACACGGCGAGCGGATACCCGCGTCAGATAGAAATCGATGCGGAATCAGCCGGAATCTCCATTTACGTCTCACTCAGCACACCGTCCAGGTAATATCCGCGCCGAGATTTCCGCGATTATTTATCCACGCCCGGCACACACACGCGGACGCCGGTCCGCCAGGGGTCTGCAACCCCGCCGGAGTCGGCGTTTCAACCGCCCACGCTCCACCACGGACGCGCACATGCACAATTTATGCGAAGAATTCCGTGCGCGCAGCTGCACGCCGTCCTACGACCGAGTATCCGGATTCCAGCGTGCGGAAATACGAACGAGAACCGTGCCGCGTGTCGTCGACGGACCCGAATTCGCGAGGAACGACACGTGCCCTTCGAAGGTAAAACATTGACTGCCAGGGGTCGGAGATTTCGGTAGCGGGCAGAGGCAAATGTTGTAAATGAAAGGTGGAGGAGGTAATGGCGTGCTTTTGGCAATTGTTGTCGAGTGACGTTAAAGATAGTTCAGACTTTAAGGGAGTATTCTCGTCTGGAGGGACGAGATCCTCAATTCTCTTTTCGAACGACACAGAAAAAGACTACACTGTTTTAACCAATGAGCGTTATCTACACGTAATATTTACTAGCATTTCAGTAAGTTGTAAAAAAATTCAACCCTATATAATAATAATGTGTTGTTCATGACGGTGCGTGCGATATTCGCGAGGGTTCATAGAATAATTTGACGGAACAAGCAACCGAGTAACTATTACTGTTTGAACTCAAAAGATGTTCAAATTTGAAAATTTGCATTTCTTTTAAAATCGAATTTCTCGTAAACTGAGGGTGATGGCTACAAACAGTTTGTGCATTTGTTTTCAGCACACAGAAATCTATAAGAAACGACTATTGAATGTTACAGATCAAAATGGCAGTTGGACAGTGTAAGTAGATTTTTTCGATTATATAGAAACTTGGAGTCTTATAAGGGAGGGCAGTCAGGGCTGTCTCTCTAATTTTTCCGTTCCTTGGGATTTTGTAGTGTACACTACTTCAAATCATTTTGTAGAGCATTAAGCTCCAACGCTCAGTCGTTTCACGAATCATAATGGAAATAAATCTGCGTCAACGCTGATAGAATTTAACTCCTTATCTACATAAGTAGTCACCACTGCCATGCTCCAAGATTCGAATACTCAGCGTCATTACTGCTAAGCAGTGTAAAAGCTCCTTACCCCAATCAGCTAATTTTTCTTCTTTTACAGAGAACCAAACAATTCTCTTACTAAGAACATTTTATTCACTCCATTTACAATTCGCACCGTTCACACGCGCGGCACACATGTTCCCAAATACACCTCAAATTACTTTCCGATGCTATTTACAGAACCTGTCGATGCCACGATAAGAGCACAACTCTAATTACGGTTTAACGCCCGCAATTATAGACTCGATTTAGCGTTGTGCAAAAATCCGAAGGGGATCGACGACGTTCCCGTTCTCGATCGATCGATCGATCGATCGATCCTTCTGTAACTCTCTGTGCGCGTCGCAGCACCGATTATAAGCCCGACGATCCGCCATTGTGCGCGAAGAAAGAGGCGAGATCCGCGTGAAAGTGGGGGCTCATTAGAATAATTCCATACGATTATTCAATCAACGTCGCCCATAATTAATAGGGCTCGGCCGTGTATTCATGGCTGGGCTGTGTAGATTACACGAGAGCATAAAGTTTACCGTTTAAAAAGCCGATCGCCGCGGTGCTGCCTCCGCTCGACAGATTAACGGCGGGGGGCAATTTCAGATTTTTCGAACGAGAACATCGCGCTGGACATGCCACCTGAAAAATCGACTAACCCGAGCACGGTAGCAATTTGCCCAGGTGTTTTATGTTTCGCCCGATCGGCCGGATGAATACCAATCGACCTCTATCGCCAATTTACCATGCGCACGCTGTTTCTTCGATTAGGTACGCGCGTATGACATGTTCTCTTTCTTTTCTTTTTCGACGATCAAACCAGGGAGACATGTGCAATTAGTTTTTTAATCACTTCCGCGTGAGTGTCTGCGCATTTCTTTTAATGGATAGCTACATTATTCCGAGGGGGCCGGGGGGTTACTTTTGGAATTCGATACTGAAGAACTGGAAGTTTGTTGACGAAAGATTTTTCTGATAATCTTAGATGCACCTTTTAGGTGTATTTGAACATAGTTCTGTTGTAAGAAGATACGAGGCATAGGTAAGTTGAACTCCATTGTAAAGTTTGGTACAGGCACGTCAAGGCAATGGAGATATTCCATATTGGTGGAAATGAAATTGAGTAATAGTAGATTTTTTTTTACCTCAAGACATAATTAACAACCCAACCATGGTGGAAATGCAAGCCACGGATTACGATGTGAAGGGGGTCTAATTTGAACAAAGCTACCATAGCTTAAATTAATAATAATGTACCTACAATACTAACGAGGGAAGTTAAGCAACGCGGAAATTCAGAAAATTATGCAACTTTGTGTGCAAATAGAGTAGTTCATCCGTAACACAATATGATTTTCTGTTGGTGCTATAGTGCGGTTTTAGGGGGTGAAATTATCCCTTGACAAAATGCAGTTTTCTTTTACGTGGAATATCTTGGAAACGGTGAGAGATATCGAAAAGAAGATTAAACAAATGTTGCATTTTTTTTCTACATCTACAAAACTGCGTAAAAATAATTCTCGAAAAATCCATACTTTTCAAGTTACCCCCACCACCAACCTTTAAAATTAAGTTTTGTAAATATATGCGGAAATACCTCCTATTCGAAGGTCTTTCACTCCGAGCTTCGAATAATTTTGTCTACTTTAGCTGTATCATTATTCGAAGACTTCAAATAATTTCGGCAGGCACCTGGGTCGTTCAATGGCTGATGGAGGGCCACGTGTCACCAATTTTACAGAAATTAAAGTTCTTTATTTTTTGTCGTATCGATCTGAAAGTAAGAAATACTTTTCTTAAAAGAAATATTTTTCTTACTTTCTAAAATACTTCTTTGCCTTGTCGGATGAATTCCCGTTGAATAAACTGGTTCATCAGTGGCGCTTCGAATAAAGATACTTCGGGGTTATCTTTAATCGACAGAAGAACGATTAAAATCTTTCTCTTTTATTCGAATTTGAAATATTTACTCAGATAACTTTATACCCATTTCCTAACTTCCCTTGTAATTGTAGAAATCAACATAAGTAGTCCTATTAACACAAAAGGTCCTACAAATATATTTCCCAAATCATTAGCAACACACTTCCAATCCCATCTTCTCCTCACCATCGCCCTGCATGCCGACTTCTCTCTCGAACTACATAGCGCCCACGCATTACGCTACATCCCACCAGCTCGCGATCTCTCGCTGATCCCGATTACCCACCATCTCCAATTTGCCTCACTGGAAGGAATCACATCGAATTCCCTGCTGGAAACGATCTTTCGCGAACGGCGGACGCGTCGCCGTCGTACCCGCGGGCGTGATCGCCGCGGTTACGGTTTCCCGTGTAAATCATCGCGGATTAACACAACACATATACACGAATGTGTAACTGGGCCCTAAAGAGGCGTGCAAAGGCACCAGGTATACTTTGCATACGCCGCTGAATCAGGTTCCGTTGCTTGGTAGCCGTTAAAAGCGGTCGTATATCATGCCACCGGGGAGGGGGAGGGGAGGGGGGACATGAGTTGTGGGTGGATCTGATTTGGAAGGTGCACCGTGACAAAACTAAAGAAGTGCGCTATGCGGGCTGGACGAGCGTTGCTTTAACGAGTGCGATTTCAATTGCGCGAATCGCAGCTGAACAGGCCGTTTTGCGCAACCGCGCTGCGTGCCCCAGCCAGTGTTAACACAATGCGAGGCGCTGTCTCTAGGAACGGTCGTTTCCAGCGAATCCCCGCGCGAACAAAAGGGTTTAAAGAAAATTTATCGGGCGACCAAGTAGCTCGATGCATTTTACGACGTCCCGTGAGTAGGTCCGCCCTGGTAATTATGAATCGTGTCTGTTGCGTAATGATCGCGCGCGATTCGCAACGGACGCAGGCAACGCGGAGGTTCGTTCTTGGTAATCGCGCGAATTGCCCCTACGACGGTTGATACTCCCTTTCTAAAATTTGTCACGCGGCATAAGAGTGTCCGCGTTTCGCTGGTGAAAAGAATCGTGAATTATTGGAAGCCTGAGAACAATGTGCGTGGAAAAGGAAATGGACAGATACGTTGGCGCCTTGCGGAGGCAGTAATCTTGCGAAGCATTGGATGGAGCAATGGTAACTGAAAAATCTAAACGTCACCAATCACCAGGAACTTGAATCGAGCAAAGGACCTGCACACTTACGCGTGCGCTGAGGAGAAGTGAATTCAATACGAGAGGAAACAGTTTGAAGAACGCTCAACCCGTTAATAAAGAGAGCCACCCGAAAGCATCTTTCCTTAGAACACGATCTGGAATTAAGAGGAAGTTGGTTTAAGCAGAGCCCAGATTATCGAGTCTCCGGTGTAGGAAAATTGGGGCAAAGTCGGGAAAAGAAGAGGTTTCGTTTTATCGTTAAATTGAGGAGCAGATTTGGAGTTTTTAATAATATTTTTGTTATTTTATGTTAGTTATGAAGACATTTAAGAAATACAGTTTTGATTACGCTATTTGTTTTGTAATTTAAGAAGTTATGGATCTAGAATCTTAATTATACGGTTTTGTACAGGTCTCCCTATGATTTACGAATTGTACGAGACTCAGCCTTGTTGCCCCGCGTAGAGCAACTTTAATTGGATCAATAAATAATCCAGCGTTACCCTTAATCGTCCCCAATTTTCTCTGCCCGCGTTTCCCGACACCGTCGACGTCCTGACCCGTGCATAATAATTAACGATTACTATTTCTGATGACCGTTAATCAGCATGTGGTAGATTAGCAGCGTGTATCGTTCACGAAACCACCACTGGTTATTTGAATCGATCATCTATACACGGCTACGATGTAATTGCATGAAGACGTCAAGGTGGTCGATGCTGATAAACCGCATTTATGAAGTGCCTTTTCTTTTCCTCGACTGCTCGGAAGCTGAGGGAAGCAGCGAAGGAAATTAGAGTTAAAAAACACGAGTGGGACCTTGGAAGTTGGAGGCTTCGAGATTTAAAAACAAACGTGGTTAAATCCCCTTCCTCTCTGTTTCTCTTCTTATTCCGCACTCCACTTCTTTGTTCCTCGTATCAGCGTCTCAGCTTCTTCGCTTCTTCCCCTCCCCCATTTCTCTCAGATAAATACTCGGTTTCGAGAAGAAGTCGGACTATCCTCGGTTATTAAGACGTTCGACCTGAAATATGGCGTCCAAGGGAAATAATTGCCCGCTTTCTCTCTCTCTTTCTCTCGCCGCCGCAACGGCCAGCCACTAATTTATGGCCTAGCTATTTCGAATTGCGAGTAGTACGTGCACTGCGTGCTCCTACCCCTTCGCAACCGTACCCTCCTGCTCCGGTAGCTCCTCGTCGGCGCCCGTAGTTACGGTTCTCGTATTCTTCTTTTCCTGCTTTTCGACGTCCAGCCTTCTTCCTGGCAACTGGTCGACCGCTATCGTCCTGGATGAAAGTTGTGGATTGACTGGGGAGGGCGAAGAATAAAGCGTGTGTCTTGGGATTTTGATGCTGAATTCGTAACAAATGGTAATGTAGGTGTTTCAGGAAGCATATAGGTACATTAGTTTCTCCAAAGAGCACGCAAATGTACTTTATATAGGGGGAGCTCCCCTAGTGCCAGACGCTTAAGAGTTCTGTTAAGTAAGAGGGAAAAAATAATATTTTATTCTCTTTATTCTGTGCTATTTATAAGTTTACACTATTAGAAATCAAAATAAAACAACAGAATAATCAACGTTAGCATAATAGTTAACTTAAATTCATGTTAAATTTCGGTATATACCTACATACTTCTTGTTAGTATGGAACACAGTAAAAGTTACTGACGGTCTGATAAGGAAAGATACCCAACCCGGAAATTCAAAAAATGATGAAACTTTGGGGATATGTGGAGGATATATAGTTATGTATTACGCAATTGTTTTTGCTGCACAAATTCACTCTAAGGGGGTAAAATTGATTTCCGAAAATCCGGCTATTTTTCATTTTTGTGTTATAACTCGTGAACTGTAAGAAGTATAAGTTACAAACTGATAGTCATAATTAAAAGCAGTAGTTTGTAACACCAGATTGAAATTTGTACTGTTCGGCAATAGGGGAACATGCTCTGTCTGGAAAAAGGAAATAGTGAACGCATTGAGATTTTTTTTTTTGTGAAAACCAGTCCACTGCATACACAAAATACGAAGGTACTTAAATAAATATTTACTAGAAGATATAATAACGCAAATCCCACATTCCTTGGCCACGAAAATTGCTAGATGTAATAGTCTATAACTGTTCGATAGCGTTTGAAATATTATAGATATAGCTAATGTCCGGAATTAGGTGCCGTCCGGCGTTAAGGGGGTAGTGGACTATTGGATACGTAACACCCTTAGTGTCTTTGACGTTAAATTACTTTCATACCAATCAATCGTTATAGTCTTGTTTTTCACAATCTATTATGGGCACGTTTGCGAGTAATTACAAAAAAAATCGTCGCGATGTATAAAATTGTCGAAGTTATTAATCATTGAAGATAGCCCTGTACGGCGCGCCACTGCACTGCCCTCCATAGTTAAACTGCCCTATCTAGTATTTTTTCATTTTTTGAGATATGTTGAAATATTTGAAGTCCCACACGTCTTTTACCTTTTAAGTAAAGTTAGAAAACTCAACGTGCTTCGTAAAGATTTATAAACAGTCTAATGTATTTAACCTAACTTCTTTCAAAATGCTTAAAATATCTTATCTAAAACAATTAATTAATTGGTACGTTAATGATACATTACCTACTTGTACAACATGTTACAAAAACTTATATTAGGCTGTTACGAAATAATGACAACATGTTTTAATTTGTATGAAGAAAAATAACAAGGTACAAATTAAATGATAAAACTTCAGTTTTCTCGGTTGTTTCAAAATGCTAGATAGGACATTTTAACTAAAGAGGGCAGCGCAGGTGGTGTACATCGATTCAGGTGAGAGCAAAAGCTGAAAGCAAAATGCTTTGGATTAAGTACTTTATACACCAAAATCTACAAAGTGGAACTTTACCGACGAATGTGAACAAAAATTGTAGAAGTTACACACGAATAAATTTTCCCCCCATATTTTTGCAGAAAACAATCGTCTATAATCAGCTATAAAATGTTTTACAAACATCCGATGTTGATGCGGGAATTCCACTCCCTAGAGGAAGGAATTCTACGCGTCCAGTAAAAATTTCAAGTGAAAATCTTCATTGGTTCAAGAGTTATGATGCACACCGTGTCTGAAAATGGTGTTTCGAGAAAAACGGCTTCAAAATTAAGTCCCCTCTGCCAATACTGCTCTGCGAGGCCATTACTAGACGGTGCACTCAATTACATTCGCTGATATAACTTCTACAATTATTTGAATTTCTTCGGTAAAACAAAATAAACGAGGAGACTCTCCTTAGGGAGGGTACATCTTAGGATATAGGTACCTAATGACACCTACAGACTCAGCTACATGCTTCCACAAGATGTACCCAAGTAACAAGTCCTTTTAATGTTCAATTCTTCCACAAAGAATAGACTTCTCCGCGACAACGTAGTGTTACATAAATATATCACTGACACCTCCAGCTTCCAAACCATTTAAAACCTAAAGATACCACTCGAACTCAAGCCACGTCCCGTCGACAGTCGCGCGAGTATCAGTAAAATGCAAATATTCGCACATACTACTTCTCCCTCGACGATATTTCTCCGCAGCATCGACTTGCTGAGGAACAATAAAAAAATCACCTCCAGGAGGCCGGCAGGCACTATCTTCCCTTTCAATCGCTGGATAAAGCATAAGGAGTATCTCCTGCGTCGCTATTTAAACATTCTACCCTACCGCTTTACATAAATACATTTATCTGTTCCCTTCGAAGTAGCATTTCTCGCGGGAAGAAGACGGATCGTTTACCAAGTAAGATATTATTAAGCGACAGTGCGCGAGGCTGTTTCGTCTATCGTTCGTTTTATCTGCGATAGGGGAGGGGGGCCCGCTGACCGTGAAAAGGGAACGAGGCGTACGGGAAATCACAGCCTGGCCTGGCACTTCTCCTTTTCCTCGAGATTTCGTAGCCGTCCTCTCTTTCCTTCCATTTCCCTTAATGTCCGACCGTCTCATTAATGCCGCGGCGGAGCAGAGACCGAGAGTGGTGTAACTGTCCGCATGATAAATGCGCGGAGATAGCGCACCTCGGCTACCGTGAAACTATGCATCTTACTTCTCAGCCTCTTTGCGCGCCGGGGAGGGCACTAAGTCGCGAAACATGAAATTTCGTGTGTACGCATCTGGAACGGAGAAACCGTACCCTTGACATATCCTTGAGATTTCATTCGATGAATTATTCCCCCCCCGTTCCGTTTCAACCTGTTCGCGCCCGAGATGGCGGATACGCGGCGACAGGCGTCCAATAGTATTATTCATAGGACAGGATTGAATGAAACGAGAAATTGATGAATAATTGGAGGAAATACGAGGATTGGAACCTTTCTTCTTTATTGTTCCTCGCTTTTTGCTGGTCGTTGGATGTGGCAGGTAGATTTAGTCGCTGCGATCCTGGTGGTCAAAGGTTTTAAACAGAAGATGGAATAATAGGAAAGTGGCGTGGTAATTATTATTATTATTATTATTATATGCTTATAAGGGGTAAAATGCATTTTCTCTGACTCCCTAATATCTCTTAGGCCCGATTAGATGTATTTGATTCTTACTCACAAAGATTATCCACACAAATGCCTAAAAACCAGTTTCAAGATTTTTCTCTAGCCAACCCCTAAGGGGGTGAAAAGGGGTGAAATGTATTTTCAGGGATTGCTCAAAATCTCTTAGGCTCGATTAGATATCAACTTGGTTTTGACTTCGAAAGGTTACCCACATAAATGCCTAAAAACCAATTTCAGGATTTTGCCCTAATCAACCCCCTAAAGGGGTGGTGAAAAGGGGTAAAATATGTTTCCATGGAGTCCTTAATATCTCTTAGGCCCGAAGCGAAGCGCATTTTGTGTGACTTTGTATACTTAATAGACACATATGCTTGTTAATTCCCTTTTTAAAAGAAACTGGGCGTTGAAAAGTTAAGGGGTTATTCGCAGTCAGGAGGTAAAAGAAGAACGATTCTTTGGGAAAGTATTTGAAGAATTGTGTGCATAGATTTGTACAAAGATTTTTATATTTAAATAAAGAATATTTTAACAAGTTTTTGTATTATATTTTGATGCAGAGATATTTATTTATTTCAAAGTTACAGTCGATTTCCGGAAAACTCTTTTTGAAGAGGTGTTTTGCGGTGACCATTGCTGCTCGAAACTGGGGTTATCTAATAATAAAAAAAAAAACCCAAAATTAGTTAGTATATCAGTTTATCTAGTGGTTAATCGTTCCTTTTTATGAAATATTAATCTGGGACAAAACGGCGGATGTTTAACTGAAATAATCGATTTTCGTACAAACAAACACCCATTTGTCGTCCATGAAATAAAAACTACGCATTGGAAAAACAAATCTTTTGATTAAGCACTAGATTTGCATCCCTAGAAGAAGCCTGCAAAATTGCAGGAAGATTGGTGGACGCGATTTTCGAGAAATCGTGGTCACCGTAATCGATAAATCCGTTTTGCGAAAAACGCGTTTAAGGTATCAAGTGTAGTTTACATGAAAATAAGATATTTGTTTCTTAACTTACACAGAATCATCTATTCCAGGCCCATACAGTAGAGCTTCTGCTACATCTGGTGCCTCCAAAATAACGAAATCAAGAAATCGTAAGTTTCGACCCTGCTGACTGTGAATAACCTCTTAAAAGCCACTTACAACGTAATGAAACTGTGGATAATTTTAATTGGCACTAATGGACAATCTCTGAAAAGTCAGAGACTTATTTAGTATTGAACGAAGTACCTTACACTCGGAAGAATTTCCTGCAGTAATTTTCTAGGTCGTTGATCTGACTATTACGAGTCTTGCTATTACATTTCTGGTTGGTTCGCGGAAGATAATTCGTAGGAGCTAATATACGATCGCGTAAATGTATCGTGAAGGAAGACCGATTTCCTGCTACCCCATTCCCAGTAATTGAGACCGCAATCGGGTATTCGTTCGCGTAATACATCTGTCGAAACTGAAGTAAAACGCGGCCAGCTTTAATTGTACGAGATGCCCCTCGAAGCAATATCAGTAGTATCTGCCGGATGTGCCGGAGTAACCCCGAGAAAACCGCCTCGATTAATTCCGATTCGATTGGAGAAACGTGATTGGCATTATTGACTATTCACTAGCAGTGAAATATGAGTTCCTTTCGAATCGGTGGAGCTGGGAGCTGGATAAAGATTACACACTCAGGCCACTTCAGCAGCTTCAAAATAATGATAAAACTTATTCTGTACTTATTTACTATTTGATCAAACAAGAAGGAAGGTTTAAAGAATAAATTATAGATAAGGCTTTTCAGTGGAGAGATGGAAGTAGCTAAATGCATCTTAAGGTAGCAAATAATTTAATAGAACGATTGAAAGTAGGCGCAATAAAAAAGGCAGCTACGGTTCTGTCAAATCTAAAAGTTGTGAATTGCTTTTGGAACTGAAGAACTTTTGAATTTAATCAACAGAAAATTATACATTTCCTATTCGATAAATTTTTCAAGGTAGAGTTTCGCGAAAACGTAATTACATATCTGTGTCATCGACCGTTAAAATGTGATGGTCATTACAGAAGAAAGATTCAGAATCTTTTCCGTCCGCTTTAACGTTCTTCGAAAAACAATCGTACACGTTCGATCGATGGCTGGTTGTATCTATGCGCACGATCGATCAGCACGTCGAACCCGTAGGTAATCTCTCCGACCGCATCTGACCCTTCAAATCTCCGAGGGAATCACAAAAGTCTTCGTCGGTGGACAAAGATTTATTCGTCGCGGTGCTCGTTGCAAAACCGAGCTTCGAACTCTGTAATTTGTTTTCCAACCTCTGGAAGCCAACCTTTAACGAGCTTCGTTGCATAAATGACAGCAAGAGATCTCGAGACAAATCTTTGTAATTACGTGAACATCGACATACTTTATTTTTCATCGATCTGCGAATATTAATCATGCTTTGGAAAGTCAGATGGAAATTTGGAATACATTGTAACATGTAATCTTGTCAGTCGTGTTAAGAAAGTGCAATATCTTGATACTACATCAAGAACACTCCCTTGCTAGCAATAGGTAACGCAAAAGACACTCGACGTGCCTCTTCGGTGTGTGTTACTTTCAAAACTTGGTATAATCTAATAATAAGATACAGCTTGCATTTGTATAAATAAACGTGGTGATAGGAGCTCACTATAAGAGTTTAATTTCCCATTGCAATAATCCAACTCATACAAAGTCAAACTGAAGAGAAGTATACTGTAATATTAGGTTTCAAGAAATAAATCATGTGTTCAAAGATATACACACAATTTCATTAAATAGCAATATACATTCATAAATATCTACATTTATAATAAGTGCCTCGACGAGTAAAACGTTTACTTACAAGAAATAGTGGCTAAACTGTGGGAAATATCCTTTTGACACTCCATGTGTGAACTTCCTCTTACCAGTGAGGTGTAAACAAGTAGAATCGTCCCGTATGTGATCAGACATATGCCAATCACTCACACTGCACAGTGGTCTGTCCAATAACAATCTAGCGGGACAAAAGTCGTAAATAAATCCTAAAGTTAGGTGAACACATTGTTTTACCACCCTTAAAACTTTCACCTCAGCCTCTAATGCTTTTTTAACACCAAAATTTGTATTCTGGGGTTTCTTAAAATGTAGAAAGCGAATATGAACTGTGTTTTGTAGAGAAAAATTGTTTACAGCCACGTTATTTAGAATGAATTACATATTTAAACTCCCAACATCACCATTTTTGGAGACAGAATTATTTTAATTATGTATAAAAATTATGTAGAGTTGCAAATATTTGCAGCTATAACTTGTGAATATGTACTCTATAAAGCAAATAGAACAAAACGGTACAAAAATTTTCAGGTACCATGAGATTCCTGGATATCGAGAGCTTTTCCAACGAGAGCTATTGAAAAATTCCATCATTTTTATGATTATATTTTAATTCTGTTCGTTGTAAATTAAAATACTCAGGGCTGAAGCTTGATTTACTATTTACTAGCACTTCTGCAATTCATTATTCAAAATACTAACAATTTAAATTGCGATAGACTTGAGCACTTCTGATTTATGAAATACGTATAAAGTTGCATACCATATCATTCCGATATCTCTGACTCAGTAGCTGGTGGTATGACCAAGATTCTTTCATTTTGGATGGTCATGATTTTGGACTTTTGTCCCGCTAGACCATCAAGAAGACCAACCACTGTGCACCGTGGGCGCATCTGACATTAGACTTTCAAATTGCACTACAAATCTACCGCAAACAACTAGACCACTTTAATATTGAAAACATTAAAAATTTCTATTACTTTCTTATAATAATCCACATTTAAATCACCCCACATTGCTAAAACAGGGAACCTCTATCTCATCAGAATCAAAATTCTCTGAAGTACATTCGAGAAGCCACTACCAATAACTTGCACTGCCTCTATAATATATCTGTCAACGAACGAACCGAGAAAGTGGTCCATCTGTCCGAAGAGGAGGTCTCGGTACTCGTTCGTCGCGTAATAATTTGTTTACAACACCAGCGCCGGCCCACCACGGCAAAATCGAGAACGTATCAGCGGCAATTACATCGGCATGAAGGCGAACGTCGCGGCGGGGAATCCGGCGGTCTCCACGGCGTCGCGTTATTAAAATAATCCCCTTAAAATTCATGGTCGTTGTAATTTCAATCGAACATGAACACCGATGCTGCACTCTTATTACACGCTGCGGCGCGGCGGAATGCAAATCACCCGGGCCTCGTTCATCGCGGCCCGATATATCCGATTACAAGATCGAAGGCCCTATTACGATCGATCCTGCGTCGTCGAGACGCTTTAACAGTAAAGCAACGAAAGGCGGGCCCGCGGTTGACACTCGCCGCGCCATCAGCATCCCTCTTAGCGCTGGAGGAAAGAAACGGGCAGAGGAAGAGCCGGGGGAGAACGGCTGCAGGTAGAATCTCCCGGGGTGCAGTCGCAATAATAAATTTCATTCGAGTCGGCAGGCAGCACCGGTATCGTTCGATCTAACCGTGATTATATCTAATAATAATCAGCAACCGCTTTACGACGGTTGCTGGGCCATAAACACAACGTTCGGTTGGCCAATTAACGTTCTGCAACTAAGAAACGCTCGCTGGCTCGCGTGACGCGCACGCTTCGGGGGAGGAAGCTATGGACGAAGCTTTCGTCGATTTTGTCGCGGAAATCGGAGCCGAGAGGTGGACGAGGGATTGAGAAACACTGCGTGCCACGGGGGGTACACTTGACGTCTTTGAGGAAGTTTGTTCTGATGTAGGAAGTTCATGGTGTTTGAAAGTAGATCTGGAAAGGTATTTGGGTTAAGTGGCTGTAATCTCCTACATCATTGATTACTGCTTGATAATGTTTGTGGAATGTAAACGCGTTTGGGTGTGTTTTGCTGGGAGTAGGTTAGCGCAGTCACTGTTGTTGGCTCTAGTAGCGTCTGTTCCTGTATTGTGTTCTTATCGTTGGTACTATGTAATTTTGGGATGTTCACTGACAACAGACAGTTATTTTGGGAAGTCGATTGTGTAAATTTATTAACTGTTTAAGATAAATTAAATTAGATTTTATAGGTGCTATGCTAGGAGGATCTATATAGAGGGTACTATGCTGGCTCTCTTTTTTTTATGAACCAAATTTTTCAGATCAGACTTCACAGTTCTTTGACTTCAACGCCTTTTTCTTAAACCTAAATAGATGAACCTACGCTTAAGGGGGTACTCTAGTGTAACTGCCCGTTTTTCGACGCCCTCTTCGGGAATTTATTTAACAAAAGCTATAAGTTTATACTATCTAGCGTTCTGCCTGCATATTAAGGTATGTTTGAAGTAATACTCAGAATCTTTTTGAATTTTTTTATCGCACGTATAGTCGGTGACTTTTTCAAGAAAATTCTTTTCCGACGGGCGTTGGTGTGAGAACTGTTCTAGTCATCCAAAATGGAAAAACTAAGGTTTATTTTCTTTATTATGTTTGTCGCTATGGTTGGAAACCTCGGACGAGTTTCTATCTTGTATAAAATTAATCCTACAGAACGAAAACAGCTAAATTAATGAGAAAAAATCGAACATTTTTTTCCAAATGCTGTTATTCTGCAAATTTTTATTGTTAGGGGGCCTCTGTGGTTCCAACCATAACGATAAATATAATAAAGAAAATAAACGTTAGTTTTTCCATCTTGGATGATTAGAACAGTTTCCACACCAACGCCCGTCGGAAAAGAATTTTTTTGAAGAAGTTTACGTTACCGACTATATCTATGTATATATGCGATAAAAATTTTAAAAAAATCTGAGTATTACTTCAAACATTCAATAATATGCAAGCAAAACGTCAGATAGTATAAACTTATAGTTTTTGTTAAATAAATTCCCGAAGATGGCGTTGAAAAACGGGCAGTTCCACTAGAGTACCCCCTTAAGGCTAAAGAATTCTGAATTAAGTAAGAGCCTCAGCAAGGTGGAATCCTTCGAGTACCTCTACATAATTATACTATAAATTATGGATTCTACTTCTAAACACATTTATCATCAATCTAAAAGCCTCCACTTTTCCAAACACGTCCCTGTCACACTGTTCTCTCAATTACCCCGCGGTACACCCTCCATATTAGGATCATCATCGTTCCTCTCGCTCTGCTCGCTGTCCGTCGTAAACATGGGCTCCTAAGTGACTATCTCTAACACTATAAGCCAACCGTCACAAATCTGTTGCTTCTGATTACGCTGATCACCCTCGTAAATCCAATCTATCGCTGGATCTTGCGATTGGCGATTGCGAATCGACGGCTGGACCAAAATTACACGGGCGATAATTCAGCCGAGAGGCTCCTGTTTCCTTCATCGATTTACTTATCGTCTGATTGGCCGCGATCGGCAGCCCGCCTCGCGGCCCTCGAACGTAAAATTTCCGTGGTCTCGCGCGGCTAACTAGTCTCGTCGCGCGGTTTTCCATCGTGCCGGTCGCTTGTTATTAGCAGCC
The DNA here is from genome assembly GCA_944738655.2 of Andrena hattorfiana. Classification (NCBI taxonomy): domain Eukaryota; kingdom Metazoa; phylum Arthropoda; class Insecta; order Hymenoptera; family Andrenidae; genus Andrena; species Andrena hattorfiana. Next base: position 63,869,699 of record OX122891.2, on the reverse strand, counting down.
CACTGTGGCATTAGCGCGAGATCGTAATGCCACGTTCGTTCCGACTGCATTACGCCAAATGGGGCTGGGAAAGAGGGGTGAGACGGGGGCAGTAATTTGAGACCATTAACCGCGTCCTCGCGAGACCGTTTAATTCCATCGAAATCCTGATTTCCATAACTAGGAGGCGCAATGGGAGCAGAGGGAAGTTGGCGGCTGTACGACTGCGGACAATAATGATCTATAAATATTGGTGATGGAATATTCTTTGAAGGGTGGTGCAAGTGGAAGATGCAGACTTTGTGTAAAAAAATAAAGGAGAAATGTAGATGAAAATGAACAAGAAACTTCCATTTATTACATTTCTTTACAGTTTCCTGTCTCATTTAGGATAGATCTACGGGGTGTTCTTGACCAATATCTCTAATAGTAAGAGAGATATGAAATTGTTCTTCAATGTGGAGACGTGTAGCACACATCGTACTCCTGTCCCCATGATCTGTTTAAATAGCTAAACATGTTTTCAAATATTTACGTTCATAGATCAATTCTTGGCGAATAAACTGGCTACGTATAGTCAAAATTATAATCGTACATTAGTAGCTACATACACTACCGCTCATAAGTGTTTAGCCACTCCTCTTTTCATGTATTATTGATACAGAATTATGGTTACCAAAAAACATTACAATAAAATGAAATACTTATCTAAAACGCAGTTCAATTATATAGACACCCATTATATCGGATTAGTTTTACTACCCTCTACCTAAGCTTGGCCGGGTTGCCGCAAACATGATATATGCTTTTATTGAGAGTGCCTAAACACTTATGAGCGGTAGTGTACATATGTAGAAAGAGAGATGGGTTCTTTCTCGAATGTTTTCGCGAACGCAAGCGGAGTTGGTAAAAACGTCAAAAACAATTTATTAAAAAAGGAGAAATTAAGAAGATCTGGAATGATAAATTTCTCCTTTTATCCCACTTTTTACTCATTACCACCATAACCCAATCTTCCCTTAACTGAATCAGTGCAAAGTAAAATTCAATTGCAGTAGAACCTCCTCTATTCGAACTAATAGGGAGAAATAAGTGTTTGGATAAAAGAATTTTCGGGTAATAGAATATCACTTTTCTAAGACTAAATTTAATTTATGCAGATATCAACAAAATTGATAGTTTGTTTAAATATTTATGAACCCCATATCTTTTTGGCTATAAAATTACATAAATAATTGTCTGTAAGCACTACATTTGTAACAGGAGAAGGCATCTGTTGTTAGGAAACACTTTGTAGAACGTTCGGATATTGAGGTTACGAAAACGGGAGGTAGGGTTGCTAACTTTTTTTCGCGAAAATATAGTACTTTACAGCCAATGTGCTAAAAAATATAGTACATTGACAAAAAATATAGTACTTTTCAGGGCAAAGTGGTACAAAATAAAACTACATTAACCCTTTAAGGCCCAGACACTTTTCTCCGCGAAAAAAATGATTTCTTGCGATTAGTTAACTGAAAAATGCTCCCACTTCATCGTTGTTTTCCTAAAAAAGCCAGTCGAAATATGATTTTCTCGATGTATACGTCAAACTGGGCGTGTACGGATTAAAAAAGCGATTTTTTCATAAGTCAAACTTTACAAGCATTATTCTTTTAGTATAACAATTAATTTTCACGTATCTACCAAATAAAATGTAAAAAAAAATAATTTTACTCTCAACTGTTTAAAGAAAACAAGAGCCACGTTTCAGGTTATCGAAAAATGTCTAACATGCATTCGCCAGAAACGTTTTCATGGTTACAGTAAACATTATTTACAGCGGTAAACGCATCAGTGGCCTGCATTCCGGAGCCATTTAGATAACTGAACCGTTTTGGGACCCAAAATTATCGGCTATCGATTTTTTTTATACGTCTGAAAATGATGTGACATATACGTCACACTGGGCGCTAAAGGGTTAAAACAACCACATTTTATTTTTTAAATGTAGCTATATTTTTTGTGCATTTTGCTTTATTAATTAATTTATTTTTTATCTCAGCTCATTTTTTATGACAGATAGACTAGCTGTTTCTCTCTCTTCCCACCATTTCATATTCATGATAGAAAACCTCCTCTTTATTAAAGCTTAATTTCGCAAATTAAAGTTTTGCTGTTACCATAGAATAAAAAAATAAGTAAAAATTATAGAATTACATCGATGTATTGGAAATATAGTATTTCTTCTAACAGTATATACTATGTACACTAGACAAAAATATAGTTCACTACTATATATTATAGTACGGTTAGCAAACCTAACGGGAGGCTCTTCTGTATTATCAATAAACTGAATCCAACTCAGACTTCCAGAAGTATGGAGACCATCTCAACACTTCCCAGCTCATTATCAGAACCAATACCCCCTTCGGTCAATACTAACAGGCGATGTGACCGTGCATAACACACGTCGAACGGCACAGGATGATAATTGTACCGTTTTGCAAGGGTGGCCGGTCGCGGATCGCCATCGAGCAGCCAGTTCCCTCTCCTCCCGTAATTAGCATCCGGCCGGGTAATTACGTAACTCAGCCGCAACAGCCGAAGGTGGCGAAACGTGGAAATCTATTCGATGATAGGCCGCGGAGGCCGTTAACAGTCCTAGCTCGGGACTACGCGGTGTCTTATCTCTCGGTGCGATCGATAAACCTGCTGCGAAACAGTCCCGGGAAAATTTAAATTGCGCCCGATTCGGCCATAATCGTCCTTAATCGACGCCGCGGTGTAATTCGCCTCGCGAAACGAGGGACGCGTAATTTTTGCGCCGCTAAAACGATTCGATGTTACGGTGAAACGTGCGGATCAAGATACGGCGGAACGAGGATGCAGGGACGTTGTGGACCTTACGTGAAAGTGCGAGGATCAAGATACGATGGCGGACTGTTTCACGGTGCACCCGAAAGAAAAGTTCGCCCTCGTCGAGCGACGGGTGTTATTAAAATGTTTCATTCGCGCCGGGGACGTAATGCGATAAATACACAAAATTAGACGTCTAACGAGGGACAACAGGTTGGATCGAATTTTGCTTATAATTATTAGGTTTCGTGTATAATAATGTGTAAAACAAGGGCGGGGCGAGCCGCTCGACATTTTCCAGAAAATCAAGCTTAAAGTGCTGGCCTCTTTCGCGATACAATAGGTAAATAAATAGAGAATAAATATAAGCATTGATTGATGAAATGTATAAAATGGGATGAAATAGATTGAAGGAAAGAGAAATGGCTGATGATAGATATAAAGAATAAAATTAATCCGTAGCTTGGGTAAGATGGTTCTACCGTATGTTGAAGTGACTGAATTCCTTGAAATTCATGCTGCTTGTGCTCTCTCGTACCTCGCGTCGGTTTCGATTCTTTTGTCGATGATGATTCTCGTTACCGAAGAAATTCCACATGGATAGAAACTCGCTGCATTGGACGGCTAAGAGAAGTACATGCAGATTTAGTTTCTTTCGATGGACTGAAATTGACGAGCAACAAGATCACTTCACTTCTACTTCGTTTCTAGACGTCACGATAATTGGAAATAAGAACAAGCTAAGAAACAGTGAACGTTGAACATTAGTACATTATATGTATACTGTAACTGCATAGGATGAAAAAGATATATCTTCCTCCCATGTGAACGTGAAAAACGTGCAAGTGATGTGAAGAGTAAGAGGAAAAAAGGAATGTCACAAAACAGCTTTATTGAGAAATTACAGTTTTAATACTTTAGTCCATCAGTAAAGAAACAAGGTTCAATGAACTTAACTGTAGGTATTGTTCATAACATGTTCATAACAAGTGGAAAACTGCAGAATACTTACTGTAATAAAATAAATGTCCACTTCTATTACTATCAAAACAAGGATGTGTACACAGTGACGTCCGAGGGCTCCTGACGTTTATTTATAGATAATGATATTCATGAAAATAAATTTTGATTTATTTATAAATTAATTACATTTTAATAAGTTTCTTGTTGATAATGTATTTTCTCATATATAAATAATTTATATATATATATATATATATATATATATGTATATATTCTATCAATATTGATTTATTTAATTATAATTTATTTCATATACATATAATCAAATATAATCGTATAAAATAAATTATTTATTTAGTTTATTAATAAATTATTATTTATTATTAATACTACGCTTACACTAATAAGAAATACATAGTAGAAGTACTATGGACATACTATGGACTATGGACATTCTCTGTTTTTAACCAGTACCTGCACCAAATCCTTAACGTTGTCTTATGTGGACATTTCTACTCTATAACCCTTTGCGATTCGACAGTTTTGTGGCCCCAGTTGCCACCAACAAAATACGTTATACATCGCAGAATCATTAAAAATGGACATTCCCTGTTTTCCCCTTACCCTTCATGTTAGAAAACAACTGTCTAAAGTTTCCTTTGTGATGAAAGAGAGCTTGACCCATCTACCTACCACATGCAGGGTTGGGTGATTCAATCACAAACCTCTTATTACACCTCATTGCATCCTGTGATCTAAGACCAAATTCAAAGGACCTGAGACCACAGAGTCACAAAAAATTAAACGCACAATGTTCAGACAATGTGTCCTCAAATTAATGAACCCTCTTTTTCGAGTCAACCCTCATGCGACACGTAATGCGTATCACGATCACAATATTTCGATGACGAAACACAAGTAGAAGTGAACAAGTCTCGCCTACCTAATTGCGTATGGTCGTGGTTCCACACGATATAGTTGATGCGCGTCTCCTTTTCCACGGGCAACCTATCTACAATGCGATCGAGGCTCGCTAGAACCGGCATGACGGTGTATCGTTTGTGCCCATCGGAGTACGACCAGTGAACGACAAGCTCTCCGCTGAGCTTATTCCAAGCCAAGTTCTCCACGCCAGCGTAAAAATTAACGCAACGATAACTCACTACATCTAACTCGTTCACGTTCCAGAGCGACAGCGAACCGTCGCCCATGCCACCGCCTATGCACAGGAGGCCGGATTGGTACGGGTGCCATGCCAACGTCTGAAATATATAAAAAGCTTTGTCTCCTACTCTAATTTCTTATACTACATTCATCGATAATAATAATATTCATTGTAATAACGTTGAACGTGCGCTTTAAAGTGGAGATGATATTCCTCATAAGCGTTTATTCGCTGGTGCGAACCAGCGCGAAAGGAATCTACTACATAATCGAAGCTACAGCGCAAAAAATCCTCCATTTGTCTGAGAATGACTTCTGGCGCTCGAGTTATTTGTTCTGTTCGAAATTTACTTTCATCTAAGTTAGTAGGGAAAATGTGTGTAACATGGAATACCTGAATTCCAAAGTTTGTCAAAAGTAAAGGAATTTGTTGTTGTTAATAAAACTGACATGTAAGTATGTAAGTGTAGTAGGTAAGTAGGTACTAAGGTCGGTATCAGATATAAGTATTGGCCGGTGAATTTCGTGAGGGGTATTCTCTCACCACACCGTTTGTCCGTCTCGGTGCTCCTTTTCTCAACGTTTTCTGACTCGCTCTCGCCTTCGCAGAACAAGTGTGAGCCAGAAGTGGTGGGGATAGTGCCAAGATTCTGGTGTGTAGGCCAAACCGAGCTGTTAGCGTAGAAATACACATATCAGGATAGGTGTGCGTTAGCAACGAAAAAATTCAGGAGCTTTATTGGTCCGAACATTGATTCTTTCTCGATAGCTTCATCTCGTATTGGTCTATGCATAGCTTCGTAATGCACACAACTGTTACGCTAAGAACCTGTGCGCCGACAGCATTTAGTTTTTAGTTTAAAAAATTCTTTACAGTCGGAATTCTAATTATTTTATTTAAAATGGATGGCGGAACACTAAAAAAAAATTAGACCGAACCTGTGCGCCGACAGCATTTACTTTTTAGTTTCAAAAATTTCTGGAGCGTTCAATGTTCTAGTGAATTAATATTTGTATAATTAACTCACTTTGACAGGGTGGATGTACGTGATGTCCAAGCCCGGGGCGAGTGTTGGCCACAGAAAAATTCGAACTGTACTGTCGGACGCGGATGACGCGAGATAGCGATAGTTGGACGAAAAGGTGAGTGCTAGTACCCTCGTCGTGTGTGCCAGCACTGACTTAACAACTCTACCAGTCCACGCCGAGTAAATCGTGATTAGGCCTCTGCAACCCCTGTAAATCAATGTAAAATTACTCCCTCCCTCCAGTATATCTAACAATAAATGCAAGCTAATCCCCTAATATTACGAAGTTTTATCGCGACATTCGACACGTCCAATCGCCGAGGTATCGATAGGAAGTTGAGTTACGGCCTCCTTTAATAACTAAATGGGACACGCACAGTTCGATTGTACTCGCGATAGCTAGAAACGTCGTTCAGCTCATGCTTGTAATTCACTACATGAAAGATCGCGCGGAGGCAATCACGCGCTTATCCGGAGCGAACATTTCACACTCAGACGAACGAGAGAATCACTCCGACTCCCGGTGCAGGGGGATGAATCAGGTATTGAAAAATAATGGCGCTTTGTTACGATGCAGATTGAATTCGGTGGCGTCGCGTTCGATGGCGTTCACGTCGATTGAACTCGACAAGGAACTGCCATTTTCCAAGCGCAGGATCAACTTAACGCGTGGACTAAAAGCATTTTCCCCGCGGCGAACCCGCAATCCATAAATGGCCGTGGCAAGTACATCAATAATGTTTATCAAGCCGCGTCCGATCGCAATAAACCGCAGCTAACAGATACAAACGATAAAGAGTAATCGATGTCGTTCGCTGTTATCTTGGCAATTCGATGGCGACAAAGTAACCTTCTCAAACAAAAAATTCTGGTTTCAATGAAACTTGGTGTGAATATAGAGCGTATTATTAGGGTATGCAATGAGCATTTTTTTCGCAGAAATTCACTCTAAAGGGTTGAAGTCAGCCTTTAAGGTGCGAATCCACGATGAGATTTTACACGAGACTTTTTTATCATGTGATAAAAATCTCAGCAACAATTGCGTATGTAAATAATGGAAATAGTCGCGAGAGATGAGTTTTTTAAAAATATATCATGAAACTTTTCTCATGAGAGTCTAATTTCATGTAACGATGATATAATAATGAAAATAAAGTCTCATGTGAGACACAATATTTTTGCCTCATCTTGAATTTTCCCGTTTAAAGTTGTGGCGTTTTCTCAGTTTTTTAATATAACTTCATGACGACGCGAAATAAAACAACACTTCGAATATCACAATACCAAAAAGAAAAATAAAGTTATATTAAAAAACCGAAAAATGCGATAACTTTAAAGGCTCACTCCACCCATTCAGAGTGAATTTCCGCAGAAAAGAAATTCACACCAAGTTTCATTAGAATCAAAATTTTCGGATTGAGAACGTGTCCTTGTAAGTCGAAATAGATATACTCACGCGACAATGTGTTGGTCGTCGTGAGACCAGCAGACGCAACGAGCGTAACACGGTGTGGCGAACGCCGCCTCGCTTTTGCACTTAGTCGTCCAGACTATTTTCTGCACCTCCACGTTGTACAGCTTGATCGCGGACGACAGCGTGCATATGACTAGCTTGTTACCTGTCAGGAAGTCACAAGAAACTTTGGTTTGGATCTCTTCTCCCAATGGCGCGGGCGTGTTTTCACGCCGAAGCCTCTATTAGTATGTGCCATCATTTATTTGGCGTAGGCGCGTTTTATAGAGAAAATATCCGAGTTTGATTCTTCCACCATTGGGAAGAATAGACGAGGGATCGTGAAACCTCAACCGATTATGCAGATCTCATCACGCAGATCACTCACACAGTGAAAGGTATAGGGAGATGTAGGGAGCGCCGGATCTTTCATTGTGTGAGTGCGCTTGGGCCCATAGTATTTTTTATGAAGTAACTGGAATTACAGATGTGTAAATCCAGGATGTGAATTTTACATATCACTCTTTGTTCGATGGCCCTTCTTTTGAATATATTCTACTGAATTTTATGAAATATATACAAACCAGCGTTGTTCCATTTCAACGAGCAAACATTAGCCATTTCCACGTTATCCAGCGATTCCATTGACGCGCATGCATTGGTATCGTAGAAAGTTACCAAATCTTGGATCGCTGATGCGATCAAGTTCTTCGAACTCCAGTCGATCAAATGGTACCGAGATGCTTCGAAAATTGAGAAGCAAAGTGATCTTTTATAAATCATAATTTTTAAGGTTTAATTTAGTGATAATTAGAAGACAGATATTAAACTTTATAACACATTTTCCTACATGAGAGTGTAGAGTTTAGAGTCTGATGTAAAGTAATAAATAAATTTCTAAATAAATTAAAGTCTAGATTCTAGACTCTAGAGTGTGGATTATTCAATACATTCGCGTAAAATGGAAAATAAGAAGTTGTGATTCAAGCAAGAACTTCACAGGTCTGAGTAATGTTCTAGGTAGTTATTAAATTCTTACTTGGTGGCGCCTGGAATCCTGGCATATCTAATATGGAGTCCACAATCTGTATCAAAGGTTTCTTTCGTGGTTTTGATTTCCACATTGCACTCTCGTCGTATTTCTCGTCCCACATGGTTGCAGGCTGGCCTGCTAAGTTTCCAGGCAACTTATTTTTCATGGATAAATGGCAGCCACGTAACACTTTCTTCTGCGACAGCCCCGGTATGACGTTTTCCTGCACCATGGCTTGGTGCATACACTGCCTTTGCGAGTCCACCAACAGAGTGTCGAGCTACATTATTCATCACGCTTTAATTACTTAAATAAATAAAGAAAATTCATTTCGACAAATCTTTCACAGATTATTTCTTCATAACTGAGAATCCAAAAATCAAATTCTATACTATAGTTTTATCGATACCTAGAACATTTTTCGTTAAAATTTTATTTTGTTAATTTTGGCACTTACAGTGTTTTTTACCAGGACTCTTCCACTCTGTAATATGTACTCTTTCATACAAAGAACTTTTTAATAGTAGACAGTTTGAATAAAAGAAAATTTAATCGGAGAACAGATCAATGCAAAGTTAAATGTGCCCTTGAACTCCCCCCACTCTGTTGCAAGTTTCTCACAAGCTTTAACACCCTTTTTGGAAATCTCCCTGTCTCATTATCGAAATAAAGATGCCACCCCCTCCTCTTAACGAAAACATTTCAACGGCGTACGGTAATCGTAGCTTGCTCTTTGGCCCAAAATCACTTCGTAAAATTGACACTAATATCCTTTTCACGACTATCTGCGCCCAAGTCCCCAAACTCCCCTGATCCTGCGATACCTTTGAAGATCTCGTCGACTTCCTCGTCCGTTTCCATTACGAAAGTAAAGCCGCGGTACGCAATTATCGCCATAAATCGCGTCGCGGAACGGCCGTGCATCAATGAAGCTATTCATAGCGATCATTACGGAAATAAGGGTAAAATGAAGCGCGCCGGTCGGATGTCAAGCACGAAGGTAGCGGACAGGCGCGCCTACGAGGACGTACGGGAAAAAGGACGAGTGGATGGAGCCAGAGGAAACGCGAACGATGCTACCATATCGCTGCTAGTTATTATATAGCAATGTTATCAGCGCTGCTCGAGCGTCGTAGACAGGAAATCATCTTCCCCGCCTATGTCGACGTCGATGATTTTCAGATTTACGTTTAATTACGCTTTTTCCACCCTCTCATTTTTTCTCAGATTCTCCGATGACGAAGAGATTCCTAGAGCACAGTCGAGGCACTCTGACGTTGTAAAACAAATACTGATGGTGCGAGCGATTAAATGGCCAGTATAATTGGATCGATGATTCGGTGAATCGGTCTACTTTCTCGTTTTACACGGTCTAGCTTGTTTTATTTAGTGAGTGTACAGAATAGAGGGAGGCAATTAGCTCGGACCTGGTTAAGGAAGATAACAATCTAGGTACTGATAGAATTTGAGAATCGACAATGACATCCATACAGAGAGAAAGATGTTTCTATGAATCTTATACTTTTAAGAATCTCCAAATATACTTTTATTGCTCGTATTTTCTTGGAAGACATATGTATCTTCTATTTGCTGGGAAAACCACTTAAGGGAGGACTCTCGTCTAACGGCCCCAAAAGTAACTGAAATTTAAGATTTTTTTTAAAAACTATTGGTCATATTGGATTAAACTCTTTTGGGATATTTAAAGGCATCGTTAAATTTTCAGAAAATATTTTTTGTCGACCCTTCTTATTATTTTTTAATTATTGTGGAATCTTGTCCACCTCTTTGACGATGTAATTCCTGTTGGCGGGATGTGTAGCACCTGTCGCAGTCATCTGATTGCAAAAGAAATAGAAGTTTCTTAAAGTTAGATAGTTTACGCTAGGATTGGCCCACTTTGAAGAAAAAAAAATGAAAAATTGGGAGAGTTAGAGCGGTTGAAAGAAAATGTCAGTTTTTTCATTAGACAAATTTTTCATATTAAATAAAGTATTATAAATAAGAACTAAAATTAAAATTTTAGGTCCAGTCCCAGCGTAAATTATTTATATCTTTAAGAAAATTTCCTCCTTCTTGCAATCAGATGACTGTACAGTTGCTACACCTGACGCCAACATTGTCGAAGAGTTTAACACGATTTCTCAATAATTAATAAATAATAAGAAGGATCGACATAAAAAAAATTGTACGAGTTTAAAGATGCCTGCTTATATCGCAAAAGAGTTTAATGCAATATTAACAATAGTTTTTTAAAAAAAAATTATAAATTTCGAGAGCTGTTACACGAGAATCCTTCCTTAAAGAACCAGAAAATTCTTTATCATTTATCATACCTATTCAGCAAACATCTCGATAGTCAGAGTCATCGGAACTACGTCATTGAATTTTGATGGTAAATCCGCGTTCGCATTCCCTAGGCACATTAAATCCTATTGCCCGATTGAGTGGCTCGTTTAATAAATATTCATTTGCAAAACTATCCTCGTGGAAAGCTGTGGAGATTGGCGCAGCCTGATGCCGTGCTGCGAGAGAACAGAGGGGAGGAAGTTATTTTTTTTTTCTTGAAACGTGAACTATTTCCACCAGCGTCTAAGAACAGTAATTTCTCGCGCAGTGAGCCGACTTGCCGCCGTGATTTCGATCTTATCTCTATCGATTATCGAAGATTACATGCCCTCATCGATGAACATGAACAAGATACCTCGCGCCCACATCCGGACGGCCTTTATGCTAATTCGATGCTTGACGCAAGAACGTTGTTTCAACTACCGTTCAAGGCTTCCTGACATCCTGCACGATTAAAAATTACTTAATGCGGTCGGCAGTTTTGTTACTTTGTCGAACTTGGAACTCGGAAATCTGGTCCTTCGGAGTTTTTCTTTCTGTCTGTCAAAATAGGGCTGCGGGAATCGAGACATTTGGGAAATGAAGCTTTGAAATTTTTGAGATTTTAGAATTGAATGTTCTAAGAATGCAAAAGCAATGATATTTTAAGCAGCTGTACATTCAGAGACTGCAGAGTTTGGAATTCTAAATATATGACACTTTTGGAAATGGGGGAATTTGAGATTTGGATCTGACAGAAATCGGCCCCTTCGAAGACCTTCTTTCTCTTTTAAAGTTTTTCTTTAGGTATTGAAATTTTGAGAAACGAAGCTTTGAAATTTTGGAAATCTTAGGATTGGAAACTTTTGGAATTTGAAATTAGTGGCAAATTCAGCGCCAGCAGAGTTAAGAATCTAGAGATTTAGAAATTTTGATCTTTCGATAGGGTTCGGGACTTATCAAATTCGTAGCATTCGAATTTTGAAACTGGTAAAATTCTACATACCCTAATTTTTGAGCGTACAGAATCCAAAAGTCCCGGTATCTATGCTTTACAAACTGTGAGTCTTTTGGAATTTGAAACTCCCAAAATTCGAAGCTTTCAAATTGCTATAGCTGTTTCAATATTGTCGAAGTTCTCCAACTTCTAAAAGCCAGAATGTAATGTAATGCAGCTTAATGAAGTGATGAAATTATGAAAGCATAGTCATACCTGTGCTAACACATCGATTTCATTCTCCTCCGGAGTGTTAGTGGCTTTTTTTCTGAGAAGATAGTTCGCTGCTTCCAGACTGTATTTACTCCTTTTCGGTACAAATCTATCCTCTGCACAAATTTGCCTCGAGATAAATACTGGATGTATTTTACTGATTTTTGAGATCGGCCTTAAAGTTGATGAATAACTACAAATTAGATGCCATGGTTGATCCTCCTAGAAATACACAAATCAAACCAATTAATGTATAAATTGTACAAATTAAACCAGATAAATTTTTAATTATGAATGATTAAAATTTCAGAAATTCCATTTGAAGCACTTTGAAATGAAACGTAATTCAAGTCACACTTGAAAATATCTGTAGACTTTTGAACTTATATTTCTTGACAAATGAATTCCACGCTCAGCAATAATAATTGTGTATCCAAGAAATTTCATTTCATTCTTGTTGTTTCAATTTAACGTTTAAAACATCTTCATAATTAACAGCGAACTGTTAATTACGAAAACCTCGTTTCTAGGAGACTGAAAAGGTTTGCAGAAAAATTCCAGAACGATCAACTTGTCTTCGCGTAGTCGTGTCGAGTCACTGTGACTTTGCTGTTTGGGAACGTTCTCTGTAATTAGTATGTACTATTTCAGACAAAACGCAAGGTTACACATTTCTCGTATCTAATTAAGCCTGGTAGGTACAACCTAAATTTAAATACATATTTTTTTCTTCCATTCCAAAACCATCAATTCTTGGTGTCTTTTCATACCTTCCTGTTCAGTTTCGTAAGTACCATTTACATACATCAGTGCTTGCACTGATCGATCATTAATGACCGCCATTTAGCTTCCTGTCACAGCTCATTTACCAGCTATGAGGAAAAACTCGCTTTGAAGCAAAATCAAGATTTTATCTCTCGTTCAACAAAGCTGAACAGTGCGCGTCGAAATACTTTGGGCATTATCTATGCATGTCCAGTGGAATAAAGTACGAAGGGTTAATGTTTACATCGCCTGGTCTTTGTACACTCAACGAACATCTGGTCGTGGATCAATGACTGAAAGAACGAGATCCTGAACCTGTATGCATCTACACCTCACACACCACTTCAAGTTCCTTATTCTTCTAGCTGATTCCTTAACCCTTGTGAGATGAGCACGAGTGGTGGGTAATTTTTCATCGACCTACAACCCCCTACTCTATGCGACACGTCAATATAAGGAACTAACTTTGCAACCTAGAGTACATACTCTGACGATTAAATTCGAGAATTAAGTTCATTGGGCTTATCTAAATCTGTCTAAGAATATAAAAATTGTATTGTGAAAATATTGTCTCGATTTATTAATAAAGTGGTTGTGTATTCGAATGGAGACATTTGCCTTGATATTTTCAATTTTTATAACTTTTCTATTAATCTTCAGTGAACACAAGCATACGTACATGTTAGTGGCATTTCTTACTCTTGGCCTGCAATTTGAATTTTGGCTTGGAAAAGGAAATTGTAAGAAGCAATTATAGCAACTTCCACCGAACGAAGAGCGAATGACGTAGAACCAGAAGCGAGGAGCGATAAATCGCGATACGGACGATTTAAATGGACGATCGTTCACCGTTACGGCAGAGAGAATCGCCTGAAGGGAACGCCATCGTAACTCGGAATTAGGATGCCACCTTTCTGCTTTCCCGTTTAAAGTATCGTCCCGGAAATCCAGGCAGAAGCGCGTTGCTCGTGGCCGTTCGTGCGGCAGAAGAAGAGCCAGTGTATTTATAGGAATTTCTCGCGATAAGGCTCGCGAACACTATGGCGCACCGAGACCAATAAATACAGGCTTGCACGCTCGAAAATGCAAGGCCAGGCACAGCTCGTAATCCTCATATTTCATTAGCATCCGTCGTTTTACTATCGACAATGAAATTTCCAATATCCTTCAGCTAAACCTTCAATCTGACGTAAATTGCCCCTCGATACTCTAGGTGCTAGGACAGAAACGATAAATGCCTGTTCTTGATGTCTTCATGCAACAGCTCTGTAGTGCATTTCCTAATACCCTGTGAGTACCAGGAATTCTCAGGAGCTGGAAGAACTTAAATTTCGAAACACTCTCACTTCGGAGCTAATCAAACTTGTAACTTCTCAAACACGGACCTCTAAGCTCAACATAGAAGAATTGCAGTTCAGAATTCCTAAAAAATTCTTGAAGTATTTATAACTATTATTAAATACACTATTATTAGTATCGCGCATTGAACTCCTCTGCCCCACGATATGCAACTGTTTCCCCAGCGCTTCTTAGTTTGCCATTCCCAAATCCCCTATTCCCATGTTTCTCACCGTCACACGTCCACTTTCTTCCGCAAGCCAACACTTCGGGATCGTCCCTCGATCGGTCCTATCCTCGCTTCCACGCGGATGGCCCAATCCGAAATGGATTAAACCTGTATCCTGGTCGGATTTTCCGCGCGAGTAGCGTGCAGGAGCCGGCGAAATCTTGAGCGTTTAATCTCCAGGCGTCTCCGTACAGCTTTATGCAAATGCAAGGATGCGCGAGGGGGTTGCAGGTAGGGGGAGAGGGGCCTGGCAGCTCTTGTGCGACGCGCCGGGTCGCATTATGTGTACCCTTGGACGGAGATGGTGGTTACGTTTCTTCTCTCGCACCCCATAAATTACCGGGCGTGCAACATTTAATGGGCCGATGCCTTCACCGGGGACCAGGCTCCTCCGCTACCATAACGCCATCGCGTGTTTAGCGCCGCGGGGCACTCACGACCGGAAAATACGCCCGACGATGACTTTATTTCCCCGGCTCTTCCGGTGATAAGGGCCAACGTGCAACGAGAAAGGGTTATTGTTAGCTGGCAGTTATCTCTTAGACGAATAAAAGTGGTCGAAGAGGAATGCAGAGGGAATGATTTTGCGGTATTTTCAAATCACTTTTTGTTGTAGAGTTTGGGGAATTTGGAGGGAATTTTTCAGATTGGAAATAAATGTCGAATTCTGTTTAAGTAAACTGGGATAACGTTTGCGCTTTAAGAAAATAGTAGAATTCTTGCCTATTTTATTTTTCTTGCTTATATAATAAGTCTGGCTTTCTTTGCTACAAAATTTGTTTAACCTCAGCTTCTTCTAATAATTCGAAAGAAATTATCCACGTAGACATGAATTGATTTACGAACGACACTCTGTTGATTCTCACGAATAGCAGAAGTGGTCAAACTAAAAAATCAAATTCAGTCGTGTCCCACGGAGGAGTGGCTCTGTTTCACGATGCTCTTCCCGGTATCCTTGCTAACGTGGCATCTGAAGCCAATAAATCGAGTGGTCTAACGCCTAATTTGCATGGAGCTGAGTCTTAAAAATGTCAAGCAGCTGCGTTTGCGTGCTCGGTAGAAAATTGAAGAAGATTTTCCCATAGGCAAGAAAAATATAGAGGACCCCCAGCGAAGATGACGAGACCGCCAGTCAATGTTTTGTCTAGCGAGCGTAGCCAAACCTGTCTGACCAATATTTTCCCTGCGCAGGCGAGTCTCCTGTTGCAAGGTGCTGAAGGGGTTGTCCTACGTTTCGCAAAGGGTGCCCTTCGATCCAGGAGTGACCCGCAACCCTTTCTGCGTTAGATTTACTACTTTCATTCGTACAAACGGCGTATTTAATTATGGAGAAGTATTTAAAAAGTAGGAATTTCCAATATCTTCGAAGAGTCTGAGAAGAATATTTCGAGAATATTTAAAAGCTACTAATTCTATCGATAAATAGCAACACAGAGCAAACACGGAATACTGTATTACACTTTCAAGATTCTACACAAATTACATTCAGGCATTTACATTACAGGCAGATCAGAGCGCAAGAAAGGCAGCTTCATCTACGAGGGTTTAGTTTACTTCCTTAAAGTTAATTCATAGGTATATTTAAAAAAAAAGCATTATCTATCAATGTACCCTGTACACCTATACGACCCCCAAAGTATTCTAATTTTTAAAATTTTCAATTGTTATCAATCGATATAAGTCAAGGAAGATACGAAAATTTGGTCAACATTGCCGAAAAAAGCCAGAACTTGTAGACACTCCTGCGCTGCTGGGCCCAGTAAAGATACTGTCCAGATTTTCTGCAGATTTTTTGAGAGTCTGCCAGGACAACACTTCGTCCTTTTGAACCGTTCTTCTTCCCACGGTCCTGCGTTATATCAGCTCGAACCGGTTAGCAGATGACATCGTGCACGCACACACTGCGTCGCGACGCACGCACGAACGTGCCCAGGCGCCTTTATTTCTCCACAAGGTACGACGCTGCACCACCTGCAGCTCGGTTCCAGTGGGTCAACCTCGCAGGGGGTCCTCCTTGAGAAGGGGTTGCACGGAATCGAGGGGCTCGAACAATGGCGAAACACGGAATTAAGGGGCAGGAAGAAGCTCTTGCGCGTTCTTCTCAAAATGTTTACGTCCTCGGCGAAATGTCCGCGTGGCAGGGAACGAAAAGGCCATCACGCGAGATCCTGTGCCTTTGAACCCCTTTTCTTTTCTCCGCCTTGCCTCTAGAGTAGAGGCCGGAGTAGAGAGAGCTGTTCCCTTCGTTTCTGCCACCTCGTGCAACTCACTGTGGAGAATTTGGCGAAAACACCTGGGGGTGACTTCTTTGTCTTTCGATGTATTATAGATCTAATTAAAACGAATGAATCGACATGCAAAATCCTGTTTTTGAGTCAAATATTTGGTGTGACTCATTAAAATTTCTTTACTACTGTTGGAGTGGAGGTGATGCTCCATTTACTTACGCACTCTCACGTACATAGCATTTTAAACGTGGCATTTCATCTCGTGAATGTCAAAGAGGCTGTGGATTATAATCAATGTCGACGGAAGACCAGTTGAATGATTACTGTAATGACAGGAAGGATTCTTGGAAGCTTTCGTATAGCTGTCAGACCAGCACGTACCTTTTCTAGTTACTGTTGATTTCCTTGCAAAAGAGTTCTGGGAACCCTGCTAATTCTTCAAAGTATTTGTAAATTTAACTAACCAGTGCCAATAATTTCCTGGTAAGGTAACTTTGGAAAATTTATTTCCCACTTTCGCATGGTGCCTTCGAATTCACGAACGACGAACTCGGTAATGTTAACTTTGATCTCCCACCCTACCCCTTGTCAGAAAGTGGCTGTTGCATATTTATGAACAATTCAGCCGCGCCGGTATCGCGTATACAGGGGAAACAAATTAATGGCATAAACGTAGCTCGCGCAGGTTGTACTCTTCATTCAGGAACGTCAAACGCGCTGCATATGCATCGACGGTACGAACACAGGTGCAATTGCACACGCGAGCCACGAGATCTCCGATCTGAATATCAAAGATGCCGACAAGCCGCGATTCGCTGTCTCTGCTAAACGCTTTTATTCGAGCAACACGTTAAAAAGGAGCGTAAGTGTATGGTAGACTGTCAACGTGCATGTCAACGATCTTCGCAATTTGTAATTACGGTCACCATTTTGGTGGCGTTTTCCAGAGCAGCGTTTACCTGGCAAGCAGTCACTTTGCATTAAAACAAACAAATCAATAAATTAACTGGAATAACCATCCTCCAGGTATTAGCATTTAAAAAATCTTACAATTACAAAATTGATTTCTCAACTATTCGAGTGAAAGCAGTTAGAGAAGTATTTTAAGATTAAGAATATAAATTATTGTTAGATGCAGGGTCGCCTCCTTTAAGACACCGTTTACGCGATAATTAGCCAGTAGTTACTGTGATACGGTAAACGGCTGGAAAAAATTCTCGGTAATAACAAGTGCGAGTAATTGATGGCGTCGAGTGGCAAAGCCCCTCAGCAGGGGTAAGTGGATGTCGCGGAGGCGCCATTAATCGCACGGGATTAGAAATTCGAGAAAGAAAAATGCGAACGTGCACACATTAATAACGCGCGCGTAGGAACAGGTTGCTTTGCTGGCGATTCAGACTATATCGGCTCGTAATACAGATATTGAGTTCACGCATAGCGGGTGTGGATGGGAAAAATGTCGGCCGGAAAAAAGAAATGCCGCCTAATGAATTAGCACTGTCCGTATCGCAACGGTCGTGCCTGCGTGCGACAAATTATGCCGATCGTATCGTAAAATTCTAAGGGAAACGGCTAAATGCTTATTAGAGCCCACATGCACGGGCGTAGGTGCAATATATCACCAGGTGAACCGTGACGACATTTATGTTTTCATACTTCGAACGATCAAAGTCATCATTTTTACGGTTTTACGGTGGCATTCTTGCAGCAACTGGGTCAACCGGCAGCGAAACCAAGTGTCACCGGTCTGTCGGCCTTTGTGCCACTGTCTCTGGCGAGCAATTAACGTTTCAGGTAATTACATGGTCAACGATCTCGACGGGGGCCAGCTTTATTGAATTGTCGATCGCGGCTTGTGATAATGAGATAATTAGCGGCTCCCACAGGGAGAAGCGAGCCACCTCTGAGACATTCTGTGTGGAGTAGGATAGGGAAGAATAGAATTTCCTGGCGTGCTTCCAGGGGATAGTAGTTTTCTCTAGCCTCTAAAACGATCGATAGCGTCGAGGATTATTGATATTTGGGGGAGTTTTGGGAGTTTAATAGAAACAATTGAGGTCCTTGCAGCAAGAGGGGTGCAACTCCATTTTTTACAGTTTTTGCATTACGACGTGTAATATACGTAAAAAATTCTACATCGTTTGGTGAGTGTTTGATGCAAATCCGGTAACAAATGAGGGAAATATTGCAAATTTTAAACCTGCGCCCATTACTGTTTTGTGCAATATGTATTTTCGTTTTGATGTATATCAATTTAATTTATTTTTCAATTAGTGTCCACTTTTTAATGTTAGAAAAAATCTGATGTATATCAACTCAATTTATTTTTCAATTAGTGTTCTCTTTTTCATGTTAGAAAAAACACCCATCTCAGTGCAACTATCACTATCATATCCACATTTACCAACTTCGAGTAAATTAGAAAAAACCTGTTTATAAAATTATTGTTTTAACTTAAGTTAAAGCAATAATTTTATAAATGTGTAAAGGGTGTTTAACTTAAGTTAAAGCAATAATTTTATAAATGTGTAAAGGGTGTTTAACTTAAGTTAAAGCAATAATTTTATAAACAGGTTTTTTTCTAATTTACTCGAAGTTGGTAAACGTGGATATGATAGTGATAGCTGCACTGAGATGGGTGTAAGTGTATTTCTCAGGGACTTGAAATATTCATACGAATTTGCATTCTTGGTTAAGTTTACTCCAATTCACTGTACCTGAACCATATATTGCTGCCAACTGATGTGGTACGGATACGAACAGACTAAGCTATTCTATTTCGATCTTGACTCTCAGCCTGCCACCTACGATCATTATATAACACCTACCGCGTTCCTGTCTACCTTTCCCACTGCACCTGCATAGGGAAATCCCAGTATACGTGACGTGACTTTCGTAAAAATTCTTTGATAATGCTGAGAGCCTGAATGAGATTCATGTAAACACCGACGAGGGAACTACACCCAAGGCCCACGGAGCCTAATAGGGTCAGCATCATCGGCGCTGCGGTTTCTCCAGCCGTAGCTCGCGGAGCAATCTGGTCTAGACGACACGGAGTGTGCATGTGTGTGACACAATACAGCAACAGCATCGAGATCTCCCTCCACTTTCGACACCCGTTACAACCGAGACATTAGATCGTACGTTAGACACGGCGATTGGCTCCCGTCGGACGCGAAGAGGTTGGGCCCAGGTGGGCCATCAGGTTCGCAGGGGGGATCCAGGATGCGATTGGCAGCAGGGAAAGCAACGGAAGAAGGGGCAAGCTAGCTTAGCAGCCGGCCACGATCGTCGTATTGCATCGAGGAGTTCAACGAAAGAGGAGGATTGCTACTACGTCGTGCAACATGTTCGAATGGGGAGGATCACGCTGGGAGATATCGTAAACGGTAGAGCACTCGGGATAAAAGACCCCAGGGGAAGGGTTTAGCAAATTCGACCTGGTGCTTGGAGGAATCTAGGAGGAAACTGGGTGACGCCTCATTTGACTTTATAATAGAGTCATAGATGACACCTGATGTTAACTCGATAGTGGGAGCAAGGATGCTCCCGAGCGTAGGATGGAAATGAGATGTATTAGATAGAGGTGGGAGCTTGAAGAGTGAAGTATGACGTTTGCTCTTGTTATGGGAACCTAATAGTTGAGCAGGATGGCATGGGGCTTGTGTCTGTGTGACTTTAATTTCATCGATTTCACAGTTAGGAGGTACTGAAGACTCTGGTACCCTGGAATTTTTAATACAGATTTTGGAGCAGGGTCTTTAGACTTCAGGTTCTTGAACGGGTGACTTATGTGTTTCTGTAGCTTTTCAGAGGTACGAATTTTTAGGGATTCTACTGGTACTTGCGGGTGATAGCAATTTATTCCGGAGTAGTTATAAAATAATCTCAAAGCAAGTGTTACAAAATCTTTCAAAATATCTTGATACTGTTACTGTATCAACGATATAGAATCAAGGGGGTTGAATTCTCCAAACAATACAAATAAAATTTTCATAAATAAAGTTATCAGATTCTAACCACTATAAAATTAAAAATGAAACGAACAGAATTCTTTCAAGCGCAAGCTTTTAACCCAGTACAATTTCAACGTGACCAGCAATTAAATAATGCATAAACTATCATTTAACCCAGCACCGAAAACCATGCAAAGCCCGAGCTCCCTTGAAATATGAATCCCTCCGAACGAAATCAGACAGAGACGCGAAAGAAAGGACCGAGGTGCAGTTCGACCGGTCACCCTCTAACCCCGAAAACCTCGGGCCACGTCAGCCAGAATCGCCGCGTCCAGTTCGGTCCCCTGACCACAGCCAACTCGTTCGGCGGAACGAAAGAAGAGATTCGCCAGCAGCACGAGGGGGCAAACGCGATCGAAAAGGGGGGCGATCTCCACGAGTGATGTAAGGAGGGGGTTGCGAGAGTAGCAGCAGCTAAGCCAGGAGGGTGGGGAAGCCTGAGGAGGGAGCCAGAGGAGGGGATCGAGGGGAAACGCGAGGAGCGAGCAACCACGCACGGCATCCTTCCTCCGGAGCCAAGTGAAGCGGCCGAACTGGTCCTGAAACACGGTGCAGTGCTCGAGCGGATCGTGGCGTGTCGGGGTCCCCGGTTCCGGGGCCCGGCGTCTGCAGCCCTCAGTCGTTCGCCGATGCCCCGACGAGGAGGAGCACCGAGTTGTCCTAGGGCAAGGTCATCCCTCGGACCAGCCACCCTGAGCATCAGAGGATACTCGCCTCTGCCGAACATTCGGGCTCTGTCACGCGCGTTTTCGGTCGTTCCACGGGGTCGCGGGTCCCACGGGTCCCATCGTGTCGCGGACGCGTCAGGAACCATCGCGCTCCGTCTCACCAGCGAAGAGAGGCACCGCGGTGTCGCAGGTCGCCTCCGACGCGAGTAACTCACAGAGAAGCTGCGGAAAGCTGGCTGGACGATCGAGGATGCGGGACTTCCGACGATTACGTCTCGGGGTCTATGATCACGCGGCTCGATAGGGGCTCGATGGGAGAGAAACGAGCACCGAGCAGATGGAATACCTCCCGGCCCGGGTCTCGGGATGCTGGATACAGTGAACAGCCTTCGTGTAAGGAGTAACAGCGTGTCATTACAGTCGGTCGCTTAGGACCAACGGGACGATTTCGGCGTTCGTCGATCGAAGCCCCAGTTCTCGTGGAGCTCAATGGCATAGGGGGAATCTTGGCTCAGGATGGGACCCCCAGGTGGCACCCAGTGGATCGTCTACCGGCCGGGAAGGTCGACGCGGGGACCGTGTCCCCTGACTCGTGACGAGGATAAATCTCGTTTTCACCGGTATCGGCAAAGTGGACGATTAGGCCTCGCAGGACGAGAGAACGGCCGAGCACGAACGGAGCAGCCGAGGATCGAAACGCCAGCGAGTAGAGCGAACGAGGGAAGAAAGACGGGGAGGCGAAAAAAAGAGCGAAGGATAGGAGCGCGAAGCGAGGAGCGAGGGCCAGGGAGAAGGAGGAACAGAGACGGGACGAAAAAAGGAGGATTTGCCAACTTCCTGCGAGCCGAGAACGTGAGAGAAAGGCCGCCTCGGAGCATGTATAGCTCGATCGATAAACAAACTTTCGTCGAAGCGTAATATCGAGGCGTGGAGCCTCCTGTACCCTGGCGAATTGGAATGTCGACTCGCTTGGAGCTCGCTGCTGTCTCGCGTTTCAAGGATTCCCCCCCATTGTCGATGAGACCATCATACCGTTCTGTCCCGCGGACGCTTCCAGTTTCCACGTTGCTGTTCAATTAACCTCTCCGGAATGAAAACTGTCCCCCCCCCCCCCCCCCGTGTACTGACGAATATTTGCGTCCGGGCAGCCCGGTGGAAGTCAACGCGACGCGGTTAACGAAGGCCCACGCGCAACGCGGCCAGCCAGGGACCGTCTGACAGGTGTCGGAGCCTTCCGGTTCCACGGCGGAGTCCATCGAGCTCTGTTAACCGAGGAGCGTATAATGCGGTTTTAATGCCAAAGGTGTCGGGTTTCATAAACGAACCGGTACGCGCGGGTTTGTCACGGGTCATTCGCGTCGCGGGTTACGAAAAACGAGCGGCTGGAACGGGCGTGCGGCACGTGGGCGACGGACAGCGGTTGTCCTTTTTCAGAACGCCGCGGAAACGGGACCGCGAGCGCCCAGGAACGTGGGGGAGAGAGAGATAGGGGGCGAGAGAATGGACGGGAACGAAATCGTTGGACCGGCAGGTGTGTGGCCAGTGTAATCACGTTTCAGGTTGTAACACGTGAAACGCATTGTGATTTTTCAGATACGGACTGGTCGTTGAATTCCCCACGAAAGGTGAAATGTCCGGGGGGAAAAACGGTATCTATCCGTGGCGAACGTTCTAACGGTCGATGATACGACGGACGGGGCAGATAAAACGTTAAATCTGGTCCACGCAAGCGAGACTTTGTGCGCGTATATTTCGTCGTCGGGCAGTGGTGACTTTGTCGTTGGGAATTCGAGGCCCCAGTGACTTCGATGCGCGTACAGCAAGGATTTCTGGCGCCACTGGTAAGTTTACAGAGCTGTGGATCGTTGTCCATATATAATGTCCTAAAGCACGATACCTTTTAAATGTTTCTTAGTCATTCGTCTTTATGACAGGATTTAAAAACAGTTGATGTATGGTAGGAGGGTGTTACGTTGAGATTCTATATCCGAGTTTATCCGAGTAAAGGATTGCCTACCGAGCCGACAGAACAAACGCCCAGAGCAAACTTTAGCCATCGCTATCAATAATCATTAGGGGTATGATACGTAATTAGAATGATATATAACTGGCGCGAACGACAGCGTGTAAGTGAGCTCTTGAAATCTAATAAAGCGCGATAATTTATCGAAATCCGCGGCGAGACCGTTCTTGCATACGTACCCCTCCGAGCGCAATAAATGGCCGTCGATAAGATCTCGATAAAAATGGCACTCTATGCTCGGAGATACCTCTGTCGACGGTAGTAACGAGTCATCTTTGTTGATCAATCGCTAACCGGTATGATACAGCATTCCGTGGCATCCTCTCCTATATAGGCTATTTTCAATACGATACGCTCGGGAACAGCTGAACCTTCGTCATCAAGATCTTCAGATTAGCAAAAACTGTTCCTCTCCGCCGTCTTCCCTGCTTCATTCCTCTTTTCCAATCAACGATCGAGGCTGAAACACAGCCAGACCGCGGCAAATAACGCGAGGGACTTTTCAATACCTGATCCATAGGTGGAACAGGAAATTGGAGTTTATCGTTATTATTTCCAGTCTATTAAGCATTTTTTCGCTGACCGAGCTCGATAAATTTATTGCACCAACTCGGATCGAGCAACTGAGGCAAGGTCACCGGCCAACATTCCTTGGCCTAACTAATTTCTGAAGTGTGACTGCGCGTTCGTTGGCAAACGCTTTTTTTATTCAAATACGTTCCAGTGATCGTGATACGCGCACTTGCGGCGGAATATATTAGGCTACGCGTTGCTCTGGATCGTTAATGTGAATCACCACGCTGTGTGTGAACGAAATATGCATTTATATATTCTTCTTATGTCTTGCGCACTTTAGAAATCTGTTTGACGCTACTATGGTGGATCTTATCAACAATTTTCTCCAGGCTACCTTATAGCTTTCATGAATACAGAAACGACTTACAGCGACTACATAGCCATAGACACAAAATCCTAAACATGAGAACCTGATCGTTAATTAAAGAATATGAAGAAATTAATTATTCTTATTACTGGCTCATACGCCCAAGGGATATTCAAACTTTAACCCGCAATCGTCGCACGAAAGCCCTGCAACAGCATTTCCATCCCGCCGTTCTAAAATTAGCCAGCTGCGCAAAGTTCCATCAGTGATTACACGCGTGCACGTCCAGCGATCAATGAAAAACGAGCGCACCGGCTGAACGATCCGCACTCGCAGAGATATCATAATAATACATTGTGACGATCAGCCGGTCGAGGAGCCTAGAGCAATGGTAACTATCAATTCCAATCAGCCGCAATCACCAATGCTACCCAGCGCTAATAAATTCCGCTCGTTCCTCGAATATCCAGCTCTCTCGTGACTCCGCCGTTCTGGCTTCGTTGCCCTGTTAATCCGGGACCAGTACAGGACGACTCGAAGCCGAGACACGGAAGTCACCCGATCATTCAACTACCACAATAATTTCGGGGGCCATTAGTTCAGCCACTGTTGCTTTGTCAAGGAACAAGTCACCATCCACCAACCCACAGATCAGGTTCCCCAGTGTGAACATTTGTCTACAGACAGCAACACGATTTCCAGTTGCCTGGATATCAAATAACGTTCTGCGTAATGGTAAATTACTGTTGGTAATACGGTACGGTATTTTTTTCTTACCCTTAATTGATCCGTTGACCAGTCGGAAATTTCTGGTCGGCAGCTAGCGATCCGTTATAGAAACGTGGATACCTTAAACCTTAAGCAGGCGATAGTTACGAGATTCATGGCAGTATCGGTGTGTTATCAGACGCTTGGTGAAGGTAAATGCTACATTTCCAAAGAGGCGTGGATTACGCCCTGAAGCTTAGTGGTGAATATTATCTGTAGCGTCTTGAGGTAATAGTCACTAGAGTTTCCTAGAGTTGTTCCCCTAAGCTATATGTTGCTAAGCAGCGTTACTCTTTTTATAAAATAATAATTGGTTGTACACGGGCTCATGTCAGTTCTTTATTTAGTAAATAATGTTAATTTGAAATATGGCAATTGGGTTTATTTTAACTAAATAAATATTAAAAATTGGCACTATGGCAGCCAAATATCACTGGTATTAGTAGTACCCAGTACTGCCAAGAACTAACATTAATATTGTCAAAAGAATTTTAAACGCCTATGACATTGACAATTCTTTTAATTCGAGTTTCAAATTTGATTGGAGTTTCTTGAAGATTATACACTGTGGGAAAATGTAAGGAATTCCACCTTTTAGTCGCCATCGTGACAGTGAGGAAATCCAATTTACGAACTGGGGCTACGAATAATATCTAGTAATACCTACGCTATCTCCGTGGAGGAGACTTCAGTTTTTGCATGATCATCGTATTGGTTATGCAAAATCGCTCGACTCGCTCGAGTGATACAGTTTCTACGCTCTTTGGTTTCACCTTTTCTCCCACAACTCGACTGCCAAGTCTGTTGGTTCTCGTTGAACATTGCGCGCTCGCACCGGTTGGATATCTTCTATGGACCTGGTTGCGGAGATAACTTGTTCAACGATTCCATCGTGACTCCGATATGGTTACGGTTTCGTCTCGTTCCATGTGCCTCGTGTTATCTGGTACTTTAAACGGAAGTGGAAGATATTTCGTGTGTTTCACAGCCCCTTCTACCTTTCGAAAGCCTTTTCTGTTAGTCCACTTTCGCTCCGCTCCATTCGCCAAAGGGTGAATCTAGCGTAACTTAATCACACTACCTTATCGAAAACTCAAGCACAGCAGACACATTGCATTTGTCAGTCACTTCACGTGCAATCTAATAACGCTAGAAAAAACAGATCATTAACTCCAATGATACTTTGTACTGCGCTAACTGATTACGGAGAGCCAGTAATTACTTAGAAGCCTCGCGATCTCAATCCAATGTCGGCGATATTAATGAGGTACTTCACAGACAATTTGCATAGTACATTAATTTAAAACGTACTGGAGAACGGTGATTAGTTACTATGCATTATACATCTTCCATCCAGAAATGCGAAATCACATTCAATAACGTATAGCGAATCACAAGATTTTCTCTCCCAATACAATCAAATTTATTTTACCGAAAACACCTCAGCCTCGAGGAATCGTTCATCTCATAAGGACGTACGATTGTCTCTACAAAAGACAGCAATATCGGTACTTAGATTTCCCCACCAATAAGGGTACAAAACTGCAAGGGGTTGCGAGGCAGTAGGAACAGAAGAATAAAGCCAAGAAGTGATGACTAGGGGGGGGGGGGTAAAAAAGGCAAAGGGACGAAAAAAGGGAGGCAGAACGCGGTCAGGTAACGAGCGAAGACCTGGCCGGGCTCGTTATCACCGCGGTACGGCCGCCAGAAAACTGCTATCACGGCACAAAGTTATTGCGCAGTTAAGTGGATAACCTACGGTCTAAATTGCGGCGGGCAGCAGGTCTGCATTTGAATAGTGGAGCTAACGGATGGTGGCCTGCACCATCGAAACGGGCCCCGGAGAACGGGGCCCAACAGAGACGGAGCTCATAAGCGAGCCGGGGGAGCAAGAGAGGGAGCGACACTGCTCGACCGAGGAGCTACTCCAATCGAGGAGCAGCTGGCGAAGAGAAGGAGGAGCAGAGGTAGGAGGCGACGCTCGAGAAAGAGTTGTGAAACGGGTAAACGCGCCTAACATATCCACATAAGATGTTGCCACGGACTCGTTACACTCGTTAGCCAGCATCTGGAGAAACGACGTGCCCAGTAATCTCGGGGCTACCTTCAGGTGGCTGAACGATTTTCGGTTGGAGGGGGCGAGGACCTCCTGTTGGAGTATCAGCTGGGTAGCTGGATTGGGCTGAATTTTGCTTCTCAATCCTTCGGTTTAACTCTAAATTTAGCATACTGTTAATACAATATCAACTTATATTTCTCGCAAAGGTAGACGAGCTTTTAACGCGTTCGGGCTCGCGGCTTATTTTCCCGAAGCCTTTCCTATCATTACTACTCATTTTTGTTATGTTCAATCTTTTCACCAGTTATGTATATACATACAGCTTCTAATCAGGAAATGATAAAACAGTGCAGTGATCTATCTGTAGGTCACTTCGACTTTTGGGTGCTTCCACCAATGACACAGCCCTCCAACAGTGGGACTGGAGAAAGCAATGTCGGTGGAGATCCGACGCCACAAATCTCATTAACGAGACCAGCGAAACCACATCTATTTAGTCTCAAGCATCCTCTCAGCACTCGGACAAAACGAAGATAATCGACTAATTGAAAGTGGACGGGACTGGAGATCTCTGTTTAGGATCTCGAGGCTATACGTTGCGCTCGCGGGGAGACAATTGCAATAAGAGTACGCCAGGCCAGATGCAGTACGAAGGCTGAACCGAAACGTACGTCGATACGGGCTCGTCCAGATAACGCAGCATCCGGTGGATCGAGAAAAGCCATTTATTTCTAGCGGTTCGAGGCACCGTGGAGATGGATGACAGTCGAACGGCGACAGGGAAACGAGAATACGGTACGTCACGGGAAGAAACAAGAGGAGGCGACCGGTTGCCTTCTCTATCGTCGCAGCATTCCGTAGGGCGGACACCCGAGCATATCTCCGTATTCGGTAATCGATCATCGTGACGTATCGTCGATCACGCGACGAACGATTCCGCCGTAGCTACGCGTGATCCGATCCGACGCTAAATCGGCTCGTAGCCAGGCGGAAAAGATCGGTCGCGAGCCCCGATCGATAAATCCCACTCACACTTTGCCACGAAACCTGCCGCTTTCTGGTTATACCTGCTCCGCGAGGAGGCCGGCAATGTGTCCCCTACTGATTCGTAGGTGGACTGAAGTCTGCTGTCAATTAGACAGTTTGGATTTGATGTTGTGGATTGATGGGTCTGATCTGTGGGGGGATTATTTAACGAGAAGTGTGGGAATGTTAGTTCTGCGTTTGGAGATCTGGGGACTTTCTCAGCTGAGAGTTCCTTCTGCTAAGGTACCGTGACATGAGGTAACGTTGACCACTGGGGTAACTTTGACCATAAAACTAGATCATAAAATAATATAACAGGTATTATTCTCAGACAACGTGCCTTGGACAGCTGTGATTGCTTACTTCAGATGCAGTTTGTCTGAGAATAATACCTGTCACACAATAGACGCTAGAGGAATGTGTGTTAAAATCTAGTATCTCGGGCAAAGTTATCCCAAGTGAAATATTTTGTTAATGTTTAAAATAAAGCTGGAATTGTATCAGGATCTGCTACGAAAGTTGTGATTACCAGTCGTTGATTATTGGTACGACTACTTCATAGACTTCACAGCAATAAGTCGAGAGGAAAGAAACTATTTCTTGCTGTCCTTACAAGCTTCAATCTACTAATGTTCAGCATCCTCCATTATGCGAATAAACATCGCAAATTTGAAAATAATTCCGTGATGCATGAAGTATATCCTATCATAATTGCATCGAATGTCCAGGTGTCGATTTCCATCTTGTTCAGTATGCATTCCACAGTGACGATCGCAGTTGCAAAGATGCGTGTCACTGCAGTTTCATCCGGCTCTGTTCATGGAAATGCTCCCGTTGGAAGGGCAGTCCAGTCGGTTCGATGGCATTCACGGGAACTGGAGTCAGCTTCTTCATCAACTGCCAAAAAAGGTTAGGGCGTGTCCGAAATAGAAACGCGATAATTAACCGGTTACCATGGCGCACGACCCTTCCCGTTCGCCAGCGAGGAGACATTATTAGGTAGCCGCTTCCAACGTCGCCTTCGCGTTAGACCTCGTAAACTACTTCGGATTGTAATTATTCCTAAAACGGCCAAGATTTTTTGCACGTTCGAGGAAATCATGGAACAGAGCGCGATTCGCGTGATCGAAATAATTAAACGGCTAAAGGATGGTCGATTGACGCCCGGGAACTTCTCACGGTTCATCCGCTGGATCGCGCTAACGGGTTAATCGATAACCGCTGGATTGAATTAACGACCCGGTGGGACAGTGGAGAAAAACTTGACGATGCGTTCTTGAAGGTTTTCAGCGCGGTATCGATATCCCCTTTTAATTTGAATCTTTCGTTTCGTGGAGCTTCGGTATCTCTTCTTAATTTTAATTCTCCTTGCGACTCGATTACTTCCTGAAAGTTGACGAAGCGTGTCTTGGAAATCTCCTCTTCATTTGATTTCAGATAAGATAACGTTAAGCTATAATTCAAAGTCTGATTTTATATCCAATTGGAATTTCTCTTGGAAATGCAATCAGTCAACCGACTTTAGAAGAGTCGATAGGGAGTGCCTTCATTTCAGTTGCAGCTTTCCAATTTCCTACGCCAATCGGTATGCAATAGCCAGCGGAGAGTGACTGCGCACTCAAGTTCTCTTTTTCTTAAACCACTCGACTCCGACACCAATGATTTTTCAGTTCAGGTTCAATTTTTCTTTTCAATACGAATCTTTCTTTCCCCCCACGCTTGCCAGAAACAATCGCTAGGATTTGTTCGAGATCGGCCGATACGCATCGAGAAAGTCAAAACGGCGAGGCATTGTCAGGATCGATAGTTAACATATAAACGAGCTGCTCGTATGCATTATATGGAAATGGAAATTAATCGTCGCTGAGCCAGTATCCATAGTTCACCGAACGAAGCGCAATTTACTCCAAAAGGTTGCGGGTATTCGCTCTTGACAACCGAGAATTACGGTACCTCGGAGCTCATTTTAGTGGGGTAGTAACCTTATCCCGAGTTTCAGCAGCGTCACGAGCGATTGCGTAGAGACGTGAATACCAAATGCCTTCGGGAAACGGCGAAATCTCAAAAACTTCCCACCGACCGTCGCTGCTAAAGCAAATAACAGGTATTAAGAGGCATTACGCTAACGGCTGCATAATCATTGAGTAATTGAAAAATTAATAACACGGCGCCCAGTAAAAGGTTTCACTTGCGCGTACGTTTCCGATCGCGTTGATTAACATAGTGCGCCGCGGCAATATTTCACTGTACTCGGTTCGATCTCCTCCATCAACGAAGATTATGTTTGTAAATATACTGCATACTGAATAATGCAACAAGATAAGCAAGTAACTTCAATGGAAAGGAGTTACATTTTCCCTAAAGGAAGGTTCTTTTACAAAAGTTAAAAATTACGGTTCTTATTTTCCTAACTATTCTTTGTTAGGAGAACTAAGGGGTCAGAATTTGAAGGAACTTCATCAGGTTGAAATATTAACAAAAATTTATAACTGGGGAAGAATACTACTACTTGTGAGTAGAATAATTGATGGAGACTTCTTTGATACGGATTAAGGGCAGTATAGAAAATAGGGTCCTGTCCTAGTAACTCTACGAAATTCCGAAGAAACTTTATTCATCCATCAACATACTCTTCTGAAGTAATTCGAAGAAGCTTCAACGGAACAATTTCGACCTATAGGTTTAGAGTGCAATAAATGCGGGTGAAATTAGCGGGTGTGGTACAGTGAGAGATTCAACAGATCGCTGGAGTAGAAAGGACGAGGAAGACGCAGAAACCCCGGTCTCGAGTGGAAAGGATGACAAAAAATGGTTCTCGGAATGGTGTTGACACCTACATAGCAGTCTGACACGCAACAATCCCGCGCGACTCATTGTGCAAAGCCATCCCACAGATCTGTCGCGCGATGCTCCTAGATCCTATGAATCTGAGCGCGTAAGAAGCTTTCTCACGGCCAGCGACCTCATGGAAACTGATTGATCGGTTAAATACATTTATCTGTCCCGTCCGGTGGTCAGGGCTAACACGTGTTATTACGGAAAGTGGGTAATTGATAAAGCGAATGAAGCGCGAGGCTAATTAAAAGAGGTACGAGAACGGAACCGAAGGAAACCGCGAGTGGCTGAGAGGCAGCGTGCTCTCCCGCTACAAGGAGATAATTAAAAGCTTGAGTGTTCCTCCGACGAGAAGTATCACGCGGGAAAGTTTAACGATGCCGGAGAAGAATCTCTCTTTCTCCCTGTGTAACTCTAACAATCTCCGTATTGGATGGAGTTAAACGAAGTTTTAATCATTTGAAACAATAAATGTACAGAAAATTCTGATCATTGAACTATAATTCGGCAGTAGACTAGCATATTTCGAGGGAGATACGTTTCACGCTATACCGAAGTCTACAGATATAAAACTACTTATTATGTTCAAAACATAACTAAACTCATACTAGGTATAAGACAAGATTACTACGTTAAACAATGCCTCGAACAGCTATATAAATAGTTTTTTTTTTAATATATTTGCTACAAAAACTATTAACGTACCTGAATTCGTCGTGTAAAAATATACAGCTTTGCAATTCAAACTTGTCGCCTATACCGGATAGTTTTCGAGATATTTCAGGAAAAGTGTTTTCAACGCCCTGAGGACTGTTTTCACACCTTCAACATGAACGATTGCCGATAAACAAAGATATGTGTCGAATATTTTTGGTTACTCTGCTAACCGGCAAAGTTGCATGAAAATCGGTGTGTACGGGTACGATATGTTCCCTTGTTATAGGTACCTATACCTAGTGTTTTGTACCTCGAAAGATATCACACTTAATACTCTTAGAACTACCGACAATTAATGTATAGGTATATATTTCTACCATGCCAGTCAAAATGACCGGTTATTTATAAAATACGCTATGCAAGGAAAATAAATCTTTATTCATATTTTCTAAATTCTTATACTATTAAAAAATATATACAATAATATTATACATATTTATACTACTTAAAAACACACCTTTTTCATATTTAAGAATGGTAAATTTATTACGAAATTTAAAACCAGTCATTTGGACTGGTTTG